>CM057449.1:1176908214-1178244285 GCA_016271365.2 Neoceratodus forsteri | reverse complement strand
CTGGCAGGGATAGGAAAACTGGGGGGGGAGTTGAGGACCAGTGGACAAAACTAAAAGAGGACATTTACAAAGCTACAAATCTCTGTGTCAGGCAGATTAGCAAGTGCAAAGAAAAAAAGAACCCACTGTGGTTCTCAAGTGAGGTGGCAGAAAAAGTAAGAGCAAAGAAACTTGCTTTTAGAAAGTATAAAAAAAAATCAGAAAGAGGAGGATAGGGAGACATATCAGAAGAAATAAAGGGGATGCTAGGAAGGCAGTTAGGAACCCAAATGCAGAAATAGAGGAAAATATTGCCAAATCAGTAACAAAAAAGAGGACAAGACATTTTTAAGACATAAGCAAAAACAGGAAAACCAAGGAGGGGGGTTGTAATGGTGAAAGGGGGGGAGAAGGGGTGTGTTTGGAAGAGGACCACCAAAATGAGATATACTTTATTTAACAAATACTTCTGTGTAGGGGTACGTAGTGAAAAAAGACAAGGGCATTAAGGAAGAGGAGGTGGACAGTAGCCCTTTAACAGTGGAGAGAGTCCTAAGGGGAACTGTCATAGTTAAAAGTAGACAAGGCAATAGGACCAGATGGGGTGCACCCCAGGTTGCTGAAGGAGATCAAGGAGGAGTTGATTGTACACCTGTCACTAGAAATGGAAGAAGTCCTGAGAGACAGGAGGAGGGCAAATGCATTCCAACTCCACAAAAATGGAAACAGAGAGGAGGCTGGAAATTACAGGCCTCGCAGCCCGACTTTGGTAATGGGCAAAGAAATGGAATGATTACTGAAGAAAGGATTAGGGAATACCTTGTTTCCAATTGTTTTCAGGATCCAAGGCAACATGAGTTCACAGAGAGGAGGTCTTGTCAGACAAACCTGATTGAGTTCTTTGACTGGGTAACCAAGGAAGTGGACCTGGGAGGAGTAGCTGATGTAGCCTACCTGGGCTTCAGTAAGGCCTTCAACACCATTCCAAATAGAACACTGATGAGCAAGCTGAGAAGCCTGGAACTGTGCCATAAATTAGTAAGATGGGTAGAGAGCTGGCTGGACAATAGGAGTCAGAGGGTGGTGGTAAATGGCATCCACTCTGAATAGGGCAAACTGACCAGTGGTGTGCCACATGGCACAGTACTATGCCCAGTCTTCATCAATGTCCTTAGGAGTGACATTGCTGAAGGACTGGAAGGGAGGGTATGCTTGTTCGTGGATGACACAAAAATCTGCAACAGAATAGACATACAGTTGGGGGAGAGTATAAAGAATTAGAGAAGATCTAAAAAATCTGGAAGAATGGTCAATGCCAATGCAAAAAAAATTTTAAATCATACACTTGGGGCAAAGAAATATATGGTAACGTATCAACTGGCAGGAGAAGTACCAGCAGTCACAAATCAGGAAAGAGACCTGGGAGATAATCATTTCTGATGACCTGAAGGTAACTAAACAGTGTGACAAGGCAGTGAGAAAGGCTAGTGGGATGCTCAGATACATAGGCAGGGGTATCACCAGCAGAAAGAGGGAAGTAAAAACACCTCTGTATAGATTACTAGTGAGACCTCACCTTAAGTACTATGTCCAGTTCTGGAAGCCCCACCTCTGAATGGAGATAGACAGGGTTGAGGCAGTACTAAAGTGCTGAAGGGCCTGCATGAGATGCTCTGTGAAGAAAGGCTTAAGGGTTTAAATATGTACTCCCTAGAAGAAAGGAGGGACAGGTTAGAAACACTCAAATACCTCACAGGTGTAAACAAAGTACAGGAAGGGAGCATTTTCCAGAGAAAGAGATGCTCAAGGATAAGAGGTTGTACTATGAAACTGGAGGGGGAGGAGACACTGAGAGGAAATTTGAGGAAGCACGTCTTCACAGGAAGAGTGGTGGATGCTTGGAACAACCTCCCAGTGGAGGTGGAGGTGGAGGTGGTGAGGGCTAAAATGGTTACAGGGTTCAAGAAAGCATGGGATAGGCACAAGGGGATCTTAGAAGCAAGGCAAGGGGGATGCAAATCAGAGACCAAGCAGGGTCTGTGGTGGCACAGTAGGTAGGAAAAATAGGGCAGCCTAGGTGGGCCAAGAGGTTCTTATCTGCAGACAACTTCTATGTTTATATGTAAACTCTTTCCAGGGTGACAGAAGGCCACTGCACATTGTTTGCATAGAATCAATTCATATCAGGAAGGGGTGTTCAAACAATAGGCATCTGTACATATACAAGCAGTAGAAGGAACTCACAGTAAACAAAGCTAAGAGGACGAGAGGTGGGAGAAAGGGCAAAAATGCAAGAAGCTCAGGTAATAAAATGGACAAACTACACGCAATAATGGCTTGCGACAATATGGATATACTAGGAGAAACTGAAACATGGTCAATTCAAAACAACAGCTGGAACATAAATGTTGGTAGCTATACTGAAATAGCGAGAGATGGAGGGAATTAAAGGGAGGGTGTGGCAGTGTATATAAAGGAAGACATAAGGGTCTCAGGATAAATCTGGTTCAGGGGAAGGGATTTAAGTCACTATGGTACCAACTAATATATGATGAGGGAGGAGTTGGTAAAGTCTATGCATACTGGCACTTCACCAGAGAAACTGCTGGCTAAGTGTCACTACCTGTAGTTTTTGCAGGGAAAAGCATTAATTTGTCACCAAAGCACTACAGCATGTGAAGTGCTGCACAAGCATAACACAAAACCCCATTTTTAGCATTCCAACTCACCCTCACTCACTGTGACTACATCACCCAACTTCACCCACCTCTGAGACAATTGTCAGATATATCCTTCCGGCCAAACCTCCTCACAATAGCATCCACCTCTCACACACACATTTCCAGCAAAATAAGGGTATTCTATGCAGTTGCCATCTGTACAAATTCTCAACCCCCTGCTTGCTTCAAACAAGTCAACACCCCTCTCTCCCACCCCATCACCTGACCTCAATAATTCAACCAACTGTCCCCACTGTACCCCTCCTGAAGCACCCAACCTCACTTATCCCCCAGCCACCATAAAGGTAATAGATACATGATGGTACCAGTGATCAAAAAGATATGTGCTCCCTAGTAGAAGTGGCCAGTGCTTGCTATTGAAAACTGAATGATATAAATGGATGATGACATCCTTCTGAGTAGTAACATCTGATTAACTGGCAATGCGGTATTACTACTTGAGGATAACATTAATCATTCATCATTCATCACTGGTGAAGACAAGTGGAGGCCCACTCTATGAGAACGCTTTTCACCAGCATGGCACCTTGATGTATTCTTAACTTAATGTGGCTTGGGGATGAGAGAGATGGTGCTACAGGGGAACAGAATAGCCATGGTTGGTTAAATTAAGGATGTTGAGTGATGGAATGAAGGAGGGGGCTACTTATTTGGAGTGGGGGGGAGACAGGATTTTTTTGCAGATGGCATATGCTAATTATACACATAGTTCACCAGGACGGAGGGAAGGATTTGCTATCAGGATTCTGTATGGGGGATATACTAGAATCTGACAGTTTTATGGGAGGTGGATGATGCACTGCAAGCACAGTGGATGGGGACTGGAATGGACTTGGAATGTAAAAAGTGTTTGTTTTAGGGAAAACTTTGCCAAGCAAATTGGGACAATAGTTCTTAACTATGTTGCTATGCTACAGATAGCACAAAGTTTCTGACTTTGTACCAGCTTCTCCTGTGCACTTCTAGTTTGCTGCATCTCTAGCTAGAATCTCAGCAAATGAAATATAGCACTGTGGTCTCAGACTTTAGGACCACTGATGTTAAAAAAATGAATTAAATAGTTAAAGATCAGCTAAGGGCATACATAAAATAGAGAGGGTGGAGAATATGTGAGTAGAAATGAAAAGAGCAGTAATGGGAGCTGGGCTGCCCTTGAATGGCATAAATTTTAATCTGACCAAAAATAAGAGAAGCTAATTGAGGGAGACAATTCGGTAAAAAAGTAAAACCATCAGGGTATACAAGGGTGAGAAGGGTGAGACAAGAAAGGCATGTATTTGTAAAGACAAACTAGGGAGAATGAAGGACTTCATAATGAGGGCAAAAACAAACAGAAGTAAGGATAGCAGAAGGGTAAAAAACTAATGATGCATACTATACAGTGTTGTCTAACCCTCATCTTAAAGGTAATACAGGGTAAGAAAGAGTTTTTTTTACATCTCTTGATGCCTTTCTATTTTCCTTTAGTATTTATTCAATACTCATATGTTTTGACCTTTATTCTTAAATTATTAATCATTTTTTGTTGCCTTTGTAACTACTGGATATGTTCATGAAAAGGATTGGCAAAGTGTGACATAAGGGTGCATTTTTCAAACCCACAATAGAGTTAATTCTGCTAAGCACTGCAGAACACTCTGACCCACAAGGGAAAAAGTAACCATGCAGTGAGATAACTCCCTAACAGAAACTTGAGGAAAAACAGCAAAGCATGGCACATGCAACAGTGTACATCAAACAACGTGATGCATGCAACAGTGGACACCAAACAAGTGTGTAAGTCCAGAATAAGAGTTTACTTCTTGTCATATAAATCATTGATACTGCAAACATGTAACAACAAACATTACATATTTACAGTATTTACATATGTGACCATTCAGAAATATTCCAAGGTGCTATGACCCCCCCAATCAGTTTCATTTCCAATGTTTTTAAAAGTTTATCATATTTTGTGGTAATTGTTTGCAATTTATCTGTCACTATGTAGAATCTTCCTTACCCTGTCAATGTTACTGCTCCATAAAAAATGTGCCTTCCCTTAACTGCATAATTGTCCTGGTGATGTGGCCATGAGAATTTGCCATCCCCACTCTGCTGCAAAACTTAAAATGAAATATTTGTTTTATTTAATCAAGTGCTGCGACTTTACCAAAGTAAAATGTTTTTGAATAATAAATGGCATAAAATTGGCTGGTCTATACGTGGTCATATTTGTTTTCTCTCATGGTAGGGGTTGAGCTGGCACCAGATGATAAAGTATTGGTTGCTGTGCTGGCTGTAGGATCTTGCAGAGCTGCACCAGGTTCATTAGTTTGGTTGGCTACAGCAGACATACCAGTCATCACAGGAGTCTCGATATGAAAGAAGTGGGTGTGGATGTGGGAGCAGTGTCATATGAGACAGGATAGAGGGCTTAGAAATATCATGCAGGTGATTTATATCCTTCACGAAAGACATATATCCAGGTGAAGTACCGAGTTTCCTTTTCTTCCTTTCATTGACATGGCTTTTATTTTCACACGAACCATCCTCCTTTTTGCATGGTGTGGAGAAACAGCTGTAGTCTTCAATTGCAACAGCACCTTCAGCTACAGGCCACAAACTCTTGACCTTTCATGTGCCAAGTATTGTTTTTAGCTCTAGTCCTGAATTTCTTTAAATTTTTTTATCACCAACCCAGAAACATGTTAGTCAGAAATGACTGCACCCCTCACTGGCAGGTTTCCTTGTTAAATTATTCTTACAGTGTCAAAAGAGTGGAACAGCATTTGAAATCACAGCCTGCCATGATTGCACAACTCAGGTTGTGAGTGACTTCACAACAGCACTCACCATCTGAGGGGCCTTTTCTATGCCTGGATCCAAAAAATGCCTGTTCTACTTGAACTCTGTATAGTGTAGGAGACAATGATGTATTGTAGAAGGCACATTGACTCCTACACCCATCTGTGAAGTGCATCTACTTTTCATTAGTGAGTGCCCGAATGTTCCTGATGTGGAAATGTTACATGGTGATGAAATGCTGAATGCACCATTGGTTATGTCTGGTGTCACAAGTTATGAATACAAGTAACACTGTGACTTTTCTGTGCATGTTTTACACCTGTAGTAGGTCACTAAACAGTGAGTAGTTGCGTGATCATGGTGCCAATGGAATGATTGGGTTTCATCCTGGTACTTGCATGTATAATTCTCGGAAAAGTAAAATATCATCAGTATACAGCCCTTGAGAATTTTCTCTTTTACTGATGTGATTTGTTGGTGTTTTCAAGATACCACATGCAGATGTCCACCTAGAAACATAAGCTCTTTCTTAAAGATTTCAATTAGACTTTGAAATGTTGCCACTTTTTGTTTCAAAATGTTTCTTGTTTGTTTTGTTTTATTTCAGCCCCATTTATGACTTTGGACATGCTGATGCTTTCCCACTGCTGCCATTTAACTAGGGATGGCTCACCCACCAGGTAGCAGTAGTGGGTAGGTCAGGTAATAGCATTTTGTTGCCTGGTAGCATAGTTCAGGTAATTTACTACCCTACCTGGCATGTCAGTGTGCTTTGTGTGTCACGTACTGTTGACATGGGTAACAGGTTGAGTATGGTAATTTATTTTAAACAGGCATTACAGGCAGCCTGTTGGGTCCTTGGACTCATTTGAGGTTGGAAACAGGCATGAAAGGGCAGTCTGTGGGGTTCTGACAGCAAAAAGGGGCACATGACACCAGCCTGACAATCTGATTGGTCAGTGCTGGTGCTGGTGCTCCATGTCTGCTATGTAGATAGCAGCAGACTTTCTTGGGAGAGGGAGGAATCAGCATTTGCTCTAGGTGCAGCTGTGGCAAAAATGAAAAAAAATTGTTAACAAAAAAAAAAGCACAGGTTTATTCCACAAAGGAGTGGTGGTGGGGGGGGGAATGAAGAGAGAATAATCAGGGGATACAGTGCAGTGCTAGGGAGAGAAGGAGAAATGCTTGGGGAAGACACACGTTGCTGACAGCAGCAGTATTTTACTTTTACACGCTGTCTGTTAGGTGCATTGTCTGTGATACAGTTGCTACTCTGTGTATCTCATTTCTGCAGTATATGAAAGCCATTTTAGGCTGTAATACACAGTGCCTGTTAGGTGCCCAAAGCCTGGTCTGTGACATAGCAACTCTGTGTATCTCTGCAGTATAGTGAAAGTCATTAAGGCTGCATTAAACACTGTTTGTTAGGTGCCCTCAGTCCTGCCTGTGACTAGAGTTGTGCAAAACTGGAAAATTTCGCCTAGCGAAATAGTTCTCGTAATTTTCGCATTACGTAAAATTTTTTGCCTAGGCAAAATGTAATTTTGCCTGGGAGGGCAATTTTGCATAATGAGAAATTTTGCCAAATTTCACCAATGCTTTTCAATTTTGCCTGTGAATTTGCAATGCATTGTGGGTAAATAGCTGAAATATCACGTGCAAGCTGTTTCCTGCACAGTATATTGTCTGTTGGGTCAGAGAGCAGTTCAGTGTGGTGCATCATAGCCAATGAACCCTTCAAAAACCTCTTTATTTATTATTTGTGAGAACTAACTGCTCCCAAAATCTAAATTTTGTTCCTAGTGCTGCTAGTGAACATTTTTTTGTTTTGGTATCTTTGGATAATAGTTAATTAAACTTAGGTAGTGTTTTCAGTTTTCTTTGCATCTGTGTCTGTGGGGGAGCTCAGTGGGGGAGGGCTGACTGTGTGGTGTGTGTGTGTGTATGTGAAAGCAGAGCAGGCTACTTTACTTTCTAATATTTGACAGATTTCTCACAAGTTGTGAGTGGGTTTCTGTTATTTCTTTCGAGTCTTAATATTTTTGCTGGTGTGCTCCTTATTGTAATATTTTTTTCCATAGTGACCCTTTTTTGGGTAACTTTATCTGAACAGTTATTACATTCTGAGTAGTTCTGTTCCTGTTTCCCTTTGTTTAATCACTTTTCTGCTTTATTTTTGTATTGGAAGTAATCGTGGACATTGAACACTTGTTCATATCCAGGTACACTGCATTGTTGAATTGCTCACAGAATTTAATATTGTGATCTAGCCTCTACATTTCAGCGTTCCTGTTTTTCTGTTTAATTTACTTACCATATTAACTCTTTCCTCCCTGTTACACCACTGGTGTTTACTACCTGACCCATACTATATAAAAAACTACATAGTTTCCAAGACAGTGGTGGTCCCTGTAAAATTGTTGGAGGCAACTTTGTTTGTTCATTTCAAATCTTGTTGTCCCTTCCATCTGATATATCTATAAGACAAAATCGTATTTAGTAAGTACTAACACACTACAGTACCTGCCTTCTCCAGACACCACTTATCTGGATCGTACATTGTATTGTGACTGTGAGGTGTTCTGTGTGGTTGGTTTACAAATTAGTTTGCTAGAACCTACCTGTACCTACCCGGTTATTATCAAGTTGTGTAATAACCATTCCATTTAAAAACTGACATTTTATTAAGAACTACTTTGTTCAGAGTTACTGAACATCCTTGTTGTGGTAGTGTTCGCTGTTGGTTTGGTATTTAAAGGCTCTTCTGTTCTCCTGTTATCCCATGTTATTTAATTCGTGTTTTTGTAATTGAAAAAATAAAATAGTGTTTTAACACTCAAATAGGCTACAGTAGCAGTTGTAGGTAGTTGTATAGACTACAGTGCTGCTACCTGTTCTAATTTCTGTTTGCTCTTTGCAGATAGTATGGCAGTTGTTAAATCACACTTATTCAATAGAAATATATACTTATGGAGGAAGGCAAATGGAGCAAGCACATAAATATGCCTGCCAAAAGACTTTCCAGTTCAGGGAAAGGTGACCGGGTGGGGGGTGGCTCAAAGAAGTCTTTTGGAAAAAGTATAAATACAGTTTCACTTCCAGTGAGCAAACCTATTTCTGAATCAGTGCCTTCTGTGAGCTCCAGTGCTGCTGTGGCAGCCAGTGCCAACAAAATCAAAGTTAGAAGTGGCTTCATGCCTGTGACTCACTTTTTACTGCGCAGTCTGTAGCTAGCATGCTAGTTGGGTATGATACTAGGAAAAAGGGAAACATTCAAACCAGTGGAGGTCCAGAGGTCCAGGAGGAGGTGGAAAAAATTGTTGGTGTGACTGTTGCTCCTGCTCAGGGTGGAGCGGATGGTGGTGAGGGTGATATTGTCCAGCTTCAGTCTGTTTCTGCTGGAGAAGAAGATAAGGAAAGTCAGCCCCTCCCACAGTGAGGAGATGCCACGGAAGGTAAAAGTTTCTTTGGAAGTAGACAGTGATAGGGAGGAGGAGGTTCGAGGAGGATATAGAAACATAGAAACATAGAATTTGATGGCAGATAAGGACCGCTTGACCCACCCAATCTGCCCATTTCCCTACCTAATTGATAAGCTGCAGATCCTAGTTAACCAGCAGCCTACTTCTTCCTACCCCCACCCCCTAGAATTGCCTTATGACTGTCCCATGCATGCTTGAATTCCACCACTGTTTTTGACTCCACAACCTCCTCCGGATGGCTGTTTCATGCATCCACAACCCTCTCTGTGAAAAAATACTTCCTTAAATTACCTCTGAGCTGCCCCACCTCTATCTTCAAATTGTGCCCCCTTGTTCTTGCACACCTCTTTGTTTGAAAGATGCTACCCTCTTGGACTTTGTTGATTCCCTTGAGGTACTTGAAAGTTTCTATCATGTCCCCCCTCTCCCTCCTTTCCTCGAAGCTATACATATTAAGCTCCTTAAGTTTCTCTTCATGTGTCTTCCGGTGCAGACCCTGCACCATTTTGGTTGCCCTCATCCGGACAGCTTCCATCCTGTCTATGTCTTTGAGGAGATTGGGTCTCCAGAACTGCACGCAGTACTCCAGATGGGGTCTCACCAGCTATCTGTACAGAGGGATAATAACTTCCTGTTTTCTACTGGTGATGCCTCTCCCTATGCATCCCAGTATTCCCCAGCCCTCCTTGCTGCCCTCTCGCATTGCTTGCCCACCTTTAGGTCATCTGATATGACTACCCCCAGGTCCATTTCCATTTTTGTTGCTGTTAGTATCTCACCCCCCA
Organism: Neoceratodus forsteri; assembly: GCA_016271365.2. NCBI lineage: Eukaryota > Metazoa > Chordata > Ceratodontiformes > Ceratodontidae > Neoceratodus > Neoceratodus forsteri. The sequence continues at coordinate 1,178,234,511 of CM057449.1, read as the reverse complement.
TTGTGTACTCTTCCCCTGGGTTTTTGTTTCCCAGGTGCATTACCTTGCACTTCTTAGCATTGAATCTAAGCTGCCATACATTTGACCATTCCTCTAACCTTGCCAAGTCCCTTCTCATCCTTTCCACCCCACCTCGTGCATCAACTCTGTTGCAGATCTTTGTGTCATCTGCAAAGAGACATACTTTTCCTTCCAGTCCCTCTGCAATGTTACTTATAAAGACATTGAAGAAGACCGGTCCTAATACTGAACTCTGCGGTACCCCACTAGTAACCCCTTTCTTCAGAGTGGACTCCATTTACTATTACTCTCTGTGTCCTATTCTCCAGCCAATTCTTTACCCAGGCTGTCATCTTGGGACCCACTCCCAGGCTGGCTAACTTGTATATTAATCTTTTGTGTGGGACTGTGTCAAATGCCTTGCTAAAGTCTAGGTAGGCCATGTTCACAGCCCCCTCCCTGATCTACTACTTTGGTCACCCAGTCAAAGAAATCTATCAGATTTGTCTGGCATGACCTTACCACTGTGAATCCATTCTGCCTTGGGTCCTGATATAATGTGTTTTGGTACAGATGATGATGATTATGTTGGATCCCCTGTGGGAGCCAGAAGTGAAAAAGCTAAAGGGTGATGATGTAGCCCATTTAAATGCCAAGCCTGAGGGTGAGGCTATCAGCAAGCCTACAACAAGCAGTCCAGTAAACCCCCCTGCCAAATGTAGCATGATGGAAGTCATGCAAATGGCTCAAAAAGCAAAAACTTCCACACCATTGACTCCTCTGTCCAAGTCCCAGTGCCATGTGAAATCTAGGGTGCCAAGTCCCTAGTTTGGGATTTTTTGTGCTTGATAGAGCTGATGACACCGTTGGTGTTATGTCACCTGTGTCAAACACATGTCAGTCATGGAAAAAAGGGCAGTCATATAGGCACCAGTGGCCAGCATGCCCACCTGAAAAACAAGCACCCACTGTGCTGGCATCAATACCAGAATGATACCAGAATTGTTTGTGGGACTTCCCTTGTCAAGCTTAATATTAGTGATAGCAGTGCAACAGAGCAGGAGGAGGGAGGGCTGAGTGGGTCGGTGGAGGATGAGTGTGAAGAATCATTTTCTTTCTTGAGCAATGGGCATAGTAGCAGTGGAGCTGCCACTCCCTGGACTTGAGGTCCATGAGGTGGGGGAACACCATATAACAACATGAATGACACCAGATTTCTGTCTCAATTTACTTGAACATTTTTGAGGAAACATTTCTGGACATCTGGAGCACGTTCGGCAGTGACAGCACCAAGGAAAATATGCAGGCATTTCAGCCACTCTGTGAAAGCTCAAAAAATCCTGAAAGGACTGCAGAGGTCAGACAACTTACCATTGCATACATTAAAGCAGGAAGTTTCCACATGCTGGAATTCAACATTTTACATGTTGGGATGGATTCTTGAACAGAAAAAAGCTATACATGACTACACCATGCAGAATCAAATACTGTAGGTAAAGTAAACGTAATGACTCATTCCAGCAGCTGGACTGTGCTGGAATCTTTGGTCAACTTAATGGAGCCATATGAAACATAGAAACATAGAAACATAGAAGTTGAAGGCAGATAAGGACTGCAAGGTCCATCTAGTCTGCCCATTTGTTTTTCTACCTTATAAATGTGCCATCAGCCTTTGCTCTGTCAATGGCCTATCTATTCATACTCATCTGTATTTCTTCCTTATGCCTATCCCATGCCTGTTTGAAGCCCTGCACAGTATTCATATCCACCACTTCTTGAGGGAGGCCGTTTCATGCATCCACCACCCTTTCTGTGAAAAAGAACTTCCTCATATTATCCTTTAATGGGCCTTCCTCTAATCTCATGCTGTGTCCTCTTGTCCTGCAATTTTTCTTATATTGAAACATGTTAGACTTGTTCACCTTGTTAATGCACTTAAGGTGTTTGAATGTTTCAATCATATAATCTCTCTCCCTCCTTTGCTCTAGGGCATACATATTGAGCTCCATTAATCTGTCCTCATATGTTTTATGATGCAGTCCCTGCACCATTTTGGTTTCCCTTCTCTGGAATGCCTAAATTTGGTTAATCTCCTTGTGTAGGTGTGTCCTCCAGTACTGCATACAGTACTCCAGATGGGGCCTAACCAATGTCTTGCAAAGAGGGATTATTACCTCCCTCTTATGGCTTGTGATACCCCTACTAATACACCACAACATCCCCCTAGCCTTACCTACTGCTTTAGTGGTCTGCTTGGATGATTTCAGATCATCTGTGATGATGTTGCCAAAGTCTCTTTCTTCCCTTATGACTGCCAGCAACTCTCCTCCCAGCCTATACGTGGCTTCAGGGTTTCTCTTCCCTATGTGTATGATCTTGCACTTCTTTGCATTAAATCCCAGTTACCACTCTTCCAACCATTTTGCCAGTTTATCCAGATCTCTTCTTATTCTTCCCATCCCATCTGGATCATCTACTCTGTTGCAGTTCTTGGTGTCATCTGCAAAGAGAGCAACCTTATCCACCAGTCCATCTGCAATGTTACTGATGAATATATTGAAGAGGACTGGCCCCAGGACTGACCCCTGAGGTACCCCACTTGTGACTTGCATCTCTTCTGACTGTATACCATTTACCACCACTCTCTGTTTTCTGCCCATCAACCAGCCTGCCACCAAAATGACCAACTTCTGACCCACCTGATCCTACCCAGCTTATTAGTCAATCTTTGATGTGGAACAGTATCGAAAGCTTTGCAGAAGCTAAGGTAGGCGACATTAACTGCTCCCCCTTGGTCCACCAATCTGGTTACCCAATCAAATAAATCTATGGGACTAGTTTGACAGGACCTTCCTGTTGTAAATCCATGCTGTCTTGGATCCTGTGCTCCTATGGATTTCAGGTGTTGCACTATCCTTTCCTTAAGGAGTTCCTCCATAATCTTGCCCACTACTGAGGTAAGACTGACTGGTCTGTAGTTCCCTGCCTCCTCCCTGCTAGCACTCTTGTGAAGCAGGATCACATGAGCCCTTCTCCAGTCTTCTGGGACCTCTCCTGTGCTCAGAGACTCAGTAAACAGTTCTGATAATGGGTCTGCAAGTTCCACCTTTAGCTCCTTTAGTTACCTGGGATGTATACCATCAGGTCTCATTGCCTTGTCCACCCTGAGCTTAATGATCTCTTGTAAGACCCTTTCTTTTGTGAAGGGACTAGTGCACACCTCCCGTCCCCCTGTGTCCATGGTGCTGAGCTGTGGGCCCTTCCCTACCTTCTCTTCAGTAAATACTGAGCAGAAGTATCAATTTAGGATAGATGCTTTTAAATGGTCCTCCTCCTCACATGCCCCCTTATCCCCTTTGATCTTAGCAATACCACCTCTGGACTTTCTCCTTTCACTAATGTATCTATAGAAAGTCTTGTCACCTTCTTTTTCTGTTTGTGGTAGTGTTTCCTTGGTTTGGGCCTTTGCCTGCCTTACTGCCTTCCCTGCTTCCCCTAGGGAAGTTTGGTATGCCTCACTATCATCATCCCGCTGCATTCCCTTATATTTCCTGAAGGCCAACCTTTTGGCTCTGACCTTTTCTGCTACTGTGTTTGAGAACCAAAGTGGTTTCCTTCTTCTTTTGCACTTTATTTTCTCTCCAACACAGTAGGTTGTTGCTTCAAGTATTGCATCCTTAATTCTCGCCTACTTTGCCTGTACTCCCTAGTCTGTATTTCTTTTTGCCAGGGCTTAACTCTGTTGGCCATCTTATCAAAGTCAGCTCCTCTGAAGTCCCATATTGTTGCCTTGGAATGGGATGATTTAGTTCTAGTGGCCAAATTCAACCGTACCATGTGATGGACATTGGCCCCCAGGTGGCCTTCTACCTGGACATCTGTGATCCTTTCCCTATTAGTCAGTACTAGATCTAGGATAGCCCTGTCTCTTTTGGGTTGTTGTACCAGTTGTTTGAGGCCCTCCCCCTGCAGGGAATACACTATGTGTCTAGTTCTGACAGATGTTCTTGCTGGTATTGACAATCTGTGCCTGGCATGTTGAAGTCTCCAATTATCAGAACCACCCCTTTAGCTGCCATGTTTTGTATATCTTCTAACAGTAATGTGTCTATGTCCTCCCCCTGGTCTGGAGGCCTGTAGATAACTCCAGTTCATATGGCTGTCCCATTTCCTGTTTCCAGGGTGACCCGCAGTTCTTCTGGCTCCTTATGTGTATTCTGAATTTCTGTAGCTTTGATATTTTCATTAACATAAAGGGCCACTCCACCCCCACTTTTTGCACCTTGGTCTCTTCTGAACAGTACATAGCCAGGTACTGAAGTCTCCCAAGTGTGGTTACTAGTAAACCATGTCTCGCTAATGGCTACTATGTCCAGTTTAGCCTCTGTCATTATTGCCTGCAGGTCTGGGATTTTGTTTCCCAGACTGTGAGCATTTGTGTACATGATTTTACATTGGCCAGATTTCGGTGTGTGTTAGTTGTTGGGCAAGGTCTGGCATTTCCCCTGTGCATCGTATGGGGAGCCAGACCTTTCTTCTTACCTGGTGATGCAAATGAACTACAAACATGCTGAACTCCTGTTTGACCATGAGGCTGCCACATGTGATGGTAGTGCAGACAGCACAACTCTGACTCAAATTCTTCCTCAAATCAGATTTCTTCACATTTTCTTTGATGATATTAAGAAAGACTTTCAGTCAAAAGATGACACCATTGATGTTATGCTGGAAGATGACTTGAGTCTCAGACTGTTAAGAATGACACCAATATGTTTGTTATATTGCTAGATCCTCACTTCAAGTGGAACCTTGAAGCCATCCTTCCTGCAGGGGAAGACATTGAGTATTGGAGAGACCTTCTGCTAACCAAATGTGACATTGCCTTACAAACACCATTAACTGATGTACAGCAGTCAAACCCTGCCAAGCCATCACAGTGCACCACTGGTGCAGACACAGTTAGCAGTGTCATCAGTGAGGGAAAGGACATATACTGCTAATTCTTGGGCATCATATGTTCAGGGTCAGAAATCACTTCTGAGTTGCCTGCAACAACATGGACTGGTATCCTGTAAAGAAAGTGCAGTAGGTTCATCTGCCAGACTAGTAGCCATCTAATGGAGCACAATGATTCTGGAATACTTTGTAGATCATACTAAGATTGCTCTTGAGGAAGATCCATTACTCTGTTGGAAACAAAAGAGAGCAACATGGCTAGATCAAGAAAATCTTGCAGTAGTATACCTCAGTTGTCAACCTTCAAGTGTATATTCAGAGAGCATATTTACTACAGCTGGAGGAATAGTCACTGACCACAGAAGACTGCTAAGTCCTACAAATGTGGAATGGCTTAGATTTCTCAGAATGAATGCTGACAATGTCCAAGTTATCACAAGCACTGTTTTATACCAGTCTGACTCTGAAAATGAACTACAGCCTGCAAACAGTGATAATGAATATGATAACTGGGTTGTGTATGAAAAAAATGGAACCATCACCACTGCTACCATGCCTGCCACATGTGCCACACTAGTGCTATTGTTAGTTTACTTTCATCTGTCATCAGTTTATATTATGTAAGTTTGATCAATGCCCAACATGGGTATATTTTTTTAAAACAACAGCAGGCTCACTTAGAGCAGTTGCATCTCTTGTTCCTACCTCAGCAATGCTCACAATGCTGTGAATGAAAGGCTGAATATTGTGACCACTCCAGGGTTATTTGATAGTGTAATAAGCAGAAGATTGCAGCTGTAATCCACCAAAATAGTGTAAAGGGTGGAATGGGAGCAGCGTGCTCCAAGGTATGTAGAGAAGAAGGGAGTGATATTCAAAAATCATATTTGCAGGAATTTGAAGAATTCATTACAGCTTATACAAAAAAATTGAAATGAGATCTTCCTAATAGGTGCCCCACAGATTTCATGCATCTTTGGGTTACAGAAAAAGAAATGAGTGGAATTGAATTGGAAGTCTCCTAATCAGTTAATAATAAACTGTGTAAAGAATTAATTAACATTAAGAAAAAGCTAAATAAAGGCAATAAGTTATTACGTGACCTAGTGAATATATTCAAAGAGACCTACAGGGATAAGAACTCCACTCAAACATTAAAAGTAAAAAAAGGAGTGAAGTTTACATATCATAACAAGGTAAAGACAGCTGAAAATAAAAGACAGGATAAGGACAGGGAATTTGCTAATTCTGGTGCCCCAGTTAGTCAAAAATCAATTAAGGAGATAACAAAGGAGATAGGACTTAAGGAAGCAAAGGAACAAAAAAAATTGCTGAAAGAGATCAAGGAAAACAAATTCAAATCAGAAATATTGAAATGAACCCAGCTTGGACTAAGCAAAGTAATAAAAAGTCAAAAATAAAGGAAGATCCATAGGCACTATGACAGAAAATTGTACAGACATGAAACTCCCCAAGGTGCTCACAGCCTGGAAAATTGACGCCCCCAGAATTAAATCCAAACGATAAGAGAAAGAGTCATGCTGTGAGAATAGAGACAGATATACAGTAGGTATTGTATCACAAGGAACTAGAAACTCAGAATGGAAGACACTGTAATTGTTTTTAAAGGGATACTGAAGACCAGATATGAAACCACAGATATCTTAAAAATCACAGTTTATAATATTTGTAAAGTCATTATGAGACATAGATTTACATGGGTGACTATTTAGTCAGTACACAGATGTAGAAAAAGTCCGAGAAGGGCTGGGTCTGTTTGGTAACGAAGTCTAATGCACAAAGACAAGAAATACTAAAACTTAAGTCAGAATTTGAGTTAATCGGCTTGAAGGCTGAAATGTCAGTTGTTGAACAATCCATAAAACAGATTCTTGAGAGCTCAAACAGGGAACTGGCAAAGAAACAAACCAAAAAATAAAGCAGAATTACAAAATATTTAGCTCCCATAGAAACAGTTCATATTATATCAGGTAATGGGGAGAATGAGCCAGATGCAAGTAGATACATTAGAGGCAGGAAACAACTGGGCCTAGAATTAATAGTAGTATTGTACTGCAAGAATCATCTAGAGAGTGTCTAGATAATGGTGAGCTCCCCTCTGTAGGCTTTTGCTCAATCAGGGAGGAGTTTGTGTCTATTACTGTGAATGAAAGTAATAGTGATTTAGAATCTGACTGACATTATGCAGTACCAAAACAATTCATTAAAATGTATTAGCTGGAATATTGTGGGAGATTCTAAAAAGCTAAGTGATACAGGATGTATGGAGTTCTTAAATAGTTTGCAATAACACTATTACAAGAAACACGGAGTATGGAATATGAGAACTGTCTGTTGAAAGGCTAGCAGGCTTGGAACATATACGCTCGAAGGGCTACCAGATGTAACAGAGCTTTAGGAGGCATTTGCACATTAATTGATATTTCACTGAATTTAGTGGTCAAATGTATTTTTAGAGATGTGTTGGATTCATTACTGTGCCTTGAACATAAGGATGGCAATACCATCTGCTGTATTCGGATTAACATTTATTTAAATTATGGTTCCAGAAAAGCAGTCATGCTTAAAACCCTTAATGATCTCAACAAGCGTTTAACACAAATTAAGCTTAATTATGGTGAGACTACAATATTGGTTAGGGGTGATTTTAATGTAAGTGTAGGTGACCTGTCAGAGGATCAGGGTACCGGTTGGAACATGGATGATGCCCTAGATATTTCTATCAGATCCTCATTTGACAAATGTATAAATAAGAGTGGAATCAATCTACTAAAAATTCTGAAGGAAGATAATTTCAGAATAATTAATATCCGGCTTTCCTGGGGCCTGCCAGGTAAATTGGTCTTTGCCCACTAAAAAGGGTGGTAGCCTTCTAGATTTATTTGTGGTGGATATGTTTTCTTTCAAATGATAATGAATGTGAAATTTATACATAAATGGGGTAGTGATCACATGCCTGTTATGCTTGAATTGAAACAAACTCTTCCTATGGATTTAGACAAACAGAAGCGTAGAAATGATGCAGATAATAATATGCTGATAGTGCATCAAAGGAAGATTAAATGGAATTCATATAAGGAGCAAATATTGCTTAGGAAATTACATGGAATAGAGGTTAAGGATAAAAAACTGTCAATAATTAAGCATATTGAAATATCTGTCCCCCAAATTAACTGATCAAAGCAATAAAGGTTATAGTAATGTATTTGCAAAATAAGTTATTGGCCTTGGGAAAGAAATAATAAATGGTTTGGAATCAGAGCAAGGTGTAAATAATAAGAATAATGTAGCTAGAGTAAAGTGGCTTGATGAAGAATGTAATAGGGCAAGATGGATAATGAACAAGCAAGATAGAAGAATGAAGAAGACTTTAGCTTTCACTGACAGAGTGGCATTCTTTAACCTAAGGAAGGAATATAGAATGCTTCTAGATAAAAAAAAAGATAGCACATAAGCAGCAGCTCTAGGAAACATTACAGAATGCAATAATTGAAAAAAGATGACAAACTATTTTGGAATTTAATTGTTCGGGGGAAATAAAGTTAAAAATAATATCGAAGCTCTGATTAAGCTGGTAGAATGGCAAAAGCACTTTAGCAAAATATTTAAAGCAAATACGTGTGCTGAAAGACAAAATGATCCGAACCAAGAGTTCTTACAGATAGATGGCCTCTGGATTGAATTCACTATCCAAGAGAAGTATGTGATGCAATTTGAGCCCCCCCCTCCCAAAAAAGTCCTGATGTTGATAGCATCCCAGTGAAAGTCTACCAGTCTACCAGGTGGATAGCCTTTGGTGGTCAGAGCTGCTTACTGCATTTTGTAATTATTTGATTAAAGCACAATATATAGGGTAACAGTAAATGGAGTCCACTCTGAAGAAAGGGGGGTTACTAGTGGGATACCACAGGGTTCAGTACTGGGATTGGTCCTCTTTAATCTCTTTATAAGTGACATTGCGAAGGGACAGGAAGGAAAAGTATGTCTCTTTTCAGATGACACAGAGATCTGCAATAGGGTTGATACACAAGGTGGGTGGAAAGGATGAGAAGGGACTTGGCAAGGTTGGAGGAATGGTCAAATATATGGCAGCTTAGATTCAATGCAAAAAAGTGCAAAGTAATGCACCTGGAAAACAAAAATCCAGGGGAAGATTGCACAATGGGGGGTGAGATACTAACAACAACAAAAATGGAATGGGACCTGGGGGTAGTCATATCAGATGACCTAAAGGTAGGCAAGCAATATGAGAAGGCAGTAAGGAGAGCTGGGGGGAAACTGGGATGCATAGGTAGAGGCATCACCAGTAGAAAACAGGGAGATTTTATCCCTCTGTACAGACAATTATGAGACTCCCATCTGGAGTACTGCATGCAGTTCAGGAGACCCCATCTCTGCAAAGACATAGGCAGCATGGAGGCTGTCCAGAGGAGGGCAATTAAAATGGTGCAGGGTCTGCATCAGAAGTCATATGAAGAAAGACTAAAGGAGCTGAAAATGTATGCCCTCGAGGAAAGAAGGGAGAGGGGGCACATGATAGAAACTTTCAAGTACTTCAAGGGAATCAACAAAGTCCAAGAGGGTAGCATCTTTTAGAAAAAGAGATGTGCAAGAAAAAGGGGACACAATTTGAAGATGGAGGGGGGATGGCTCAGACATAATGTGAGGAAGTATTTTTTCATGGAGAGGGTTGTGGATACATTGAATGGCCTTCCTGAGGAGGTTGTGGAGTCAAAAACAGTGGTGAAATTCAAGAATGCATGGGGCAGACATACAGCAATTCTAGTGGGGGGTAGGAGGAAGTAGGCTGTTGATTAACTAGGATCTGCAGCTTAACCATTAGGTAGGGAATTGGGCAGACTAGGTGGTCCAAGCGGTCCTTATCTGCCATCAGATTCGATGTTCTATGCCTATCCCAGATTTATAGCATACTGTCATCATTATAGCAATACACAAAAAAGGCCAATAAACTGAACCATCAAATTATAGGTTGATTTCTTTACTTTGCATTAGTTTGAAGATATTGTCATGTCTTTTACTATCTAGGCTGCAATTATGGCTAGAGAAAAACAAAGTTTTACCTGTGTATCATGTTGACTTTATGAAGGGACACTCCACTTATGATCAAATTTTTACTTTGCAATATGTACCTGGAAAATACATAGATATAAGGCAAGCAAAATCTGCACTGCTTTTGTGGACATCCATGCTGCATTTCACAGTGTAAATAGAGATGCAGTCACAGCCAAAGACATGGTCAGATATTTCATTAAATTTCTGTGATAGTACTGAAGAAATTTCCTGCTTTCTGCAATTCCACAGTAGGGGCAGCAGAGAGAAACTCTGTAGAAATTTCATGAAATATCTTGAAATATATGACCATGTCTTTGGCTGCTACTGTATATTATGGTCTATATTGAAATCCAAAAATATAAACACAAAACTATTATCCTTGATCAAACAAATGTACACTAATACAAAGTACCAGATTCAGTATGGTAAGGATGGAGCTCTGATCCCCCCCCCCCCATTCCCGTGGATTTCAGAGTTAAACAAGGCTGTTTATTGGCTCCAATACTATTCAACATATATATTGAGACCTTGGTAGAGGACTTAGATCAATATAATACCTTTACCACAAGGATCAATGATATCCCAATCAAAATATTTTTATACACAGATGATGCAGTAATCTTATCCCAAACACTGCTGGGACTAAGAGGAGGGATTAAAACTATACAAGCTTCCTTACAGAAGTTAGATCTGGAAATTAATATGCAAAACACAAAAATAATTGTGTTTGGAATCCCTGTAAAGGTCGAGATACTGTACATCCTGGAATATAGGAAATCTAAAGTTGGAAGAAGTGGATGAATATTGATAAATTGGGGTATTATTTCAGAAGAATATAGGTTGGAAAAATACAAATACAATCCTTAGAAAATGTTGCTACATTCTTGGTTATCAATAGGTTTGCAATGCTGTGGGTGGGGGTCAATCATTTATGGCACAAAAATTATCTTTTGAAGCTAAAGTAAATGGCCAGATGTTATACACTTCTGAGATTTGAGGAATTATAGGGGATGTAAAGGAATTTGAGATTATTCAAAATTTATATTTAAAACTGAATCTAGCTCTGCCAGCATATGTCACTAGCGCTGTATTAAGAGCAGAATCAGGTACACTGAATAATAAAACAAGAATATTAAAAAGAAGCCTATCTTTCTGGGCTAAAATAAAATCAGCTCCGACTGATAGTTTTATTCATCATTGTTGGCAAGATATGCAGAAAGGTCAAAATAAGAACTCATGGTTTTATATATTAAATAGCTGTCTCAATAAATTGGGTCTGGAGAGAGAGAGAGAGAGAGAGAGAGAGAGAGAGAGATGATATTCTGGTGTACTGGGGATTATCACATTTTTTAAAAGCAGCTGTCCAAAGGATAGTGGACACAGCCTGTCAAAGAGAACTGGCCACAATACACAATTCACTAGAATTTGAGACCCTGAAATTAATTTAAAATTGTTTTGTCATGGAGCAGTATTTGTAATTTTGTGATAATGTACTACATAGAAAAACTATTACAAGATTGAGGCAAGGTTTATTGTGGTATTCTTGGAAACCATTTTATGTCCGTGAAACTCTTCCTGGTATCTGCAACCAAAATTATAGACTAATGGTATTACACATAATCATCGAATGTGAGCGATTCATTTTTGAGTTAGACAAATGTTTAAAACCTGTTTTAATTAATGTACAGGGTATGGGCAGGGAGGAAAAGCTAAAATTTATTTTGTCAAACCAATCCAAGACTTGCATATTTGCATTGGGGAATTTTGCACACAGTGTGCTTAAAAGGGTTACTAGATCGACCATGTAAGGCATTTTACAAAGTTAAATGAAATGTAGTATGTATGTCTAAGGAATGTTTATTTATGCACCCATGATTTTGCATGTAAAATTCAAGGGGTCTTGTGTGACTTGTTATTTTTAAATGTTATGATAGTAATTGATGGAATATAGTGTTTGATGTATGTTACGTGTATATGCATATTTCTAATAATAAACATGAACTTGAAAACTTACCTCAGCAATGCCTGTCATGGGTCTAATTTTTGGAAATAGCAGCAGGTTCGCTAAGAACAGCTGTGCCTCTCATAATGGCCTCAGCAATGCCAGCCATAGGTATAATTTCTGGAAACAGCAGAAGGCTCACTCAGAGCAGCTGGACCTCTCAATTTGCCTCAGCAATACCTGCCATGGGTATAATTTTTGGAAACAGCAGCAGGCTCACTAAGAGAGCCTGTGCCTCTCATACCTGCCTCAGCAGTGCTATCATGGGTATAATGGATCAAGACACCTGATAGACAGTGTAATAGTCTGAAAAAAAACAGTCTTTACATGATTTTTGTTATGGTCAGGGTTGGGTAATCAGGTAGTAGAACAAGTCAGGTAGTGACTACCCAAACCCAATCTGACTACCCGGTTTTTATCTGGGTTTCTGCCAGGTACTTTTGGGGTACTCATGGGTTGTCTTGGTGGTCAAGTATTTTAGTGCCCATCCAGCCCTGTATTTTATATAGGTCAGAGACATATCTAAACATGCTCTTCAGTGTTAAGTCCCAGTAAAAAAAAATCTTCCAATATGGACTATCCTCAAGATAGAAGCTGCATGTTTTCACCTGATGTAATAAAGTGTTGTACCTGAAGGTAGCTAAAAAATCAGCCTATTGTAATGAGTATGTTTACTTTAAATCTTGAAAGTTAACTACCGGCCCTTGGGAAATACATTGAGTGAATCGAGTGAGACCATTTCTTTCCCATCTAAGATATCCCAAATTCATCCAAGGGGGCTGGAAACTCCTGCAGTGTCTCATCAATGTTAATGTTCCCATCTTGGTTTGGGTGTTCTTGAGTTTACACAGCTGGCCAAGGATATATAAGGAATGGTTGAACCATCCATTTTCCACTTTACTTCTGGCCTCTGGTCCTAAAACTCCAGTGGAGAGTGTAAACAATGGCCAATTAGCTCCCAGACCATTTTCTGTATGGTACCACATGGACTCCTCCCTTGATTTCACCCAGGTCATTACAGCCATCACCACTTCTGCCCAATAATATCAATCAATCAATGGTTTATTGTTTGGCCATACAGACCATTACAATTTAGCACAACATACACAAAACAAAACATAAACATTTACAAAAGAGTTTCCATATTCAAAATACTTTTAAATATCCATTATATCAGTATATTAAAGTATATATCAATCACAATATTTAAAAATACCTAAAACATCTTGGACAACATAACAATTCTATTCTTCTATTAGTTATGTGGTCCTAAGGATAGAAAATCATACAATATTAATTAAAATTAAATATTAAGATGGACCTTTCCATTTTCTCCCTATAATATAAGTGTTATAGAAAGCATAATCAAAACATATATTACTCTAGTTAGTAATCCAAACTCAATTATCCAATTCAGCAGCATAAGAAGCATAATGTAGATAATAAACACTTATAGGTTATACATTATAAGAAATCACACCTTATCTTAAAAAAGATTGACTGTTGATAATCTAGGAATGTAAAACTATAACAAGCTGCTAGCTAAAATTCCACTTACTTTCAAAGCTGTAAATGATTGTGTGAATTTTCATTGAGACTAAGGTCATCAGAATCCAACCCCTATGTCCTGCGAGTTTAAATATGTAAACAATTGTAAATAAATGATAATTAATTCCGAACACTTAAGGTAATCAAAATGGATAGATAATCAGATATTTCAGGATTATTAAACAAACATATTGGCATGAATGCTTTGAGCCACTCATACAACTCATACCACTTCGGCATAAAATATAAAAAAATAATTTCTACTGAATCAGATTTTGGCTCCATTATACTCGGGAGTCCATTCATTTTTTGATCCAGCATTCCTGGCTCCATTAAAACCAGACTCCATAAATTGTTGTGTATCAGGTGGCAAGGCTCCATTCATGATCAAAAGTCCACCTGATTGTAAACAAAATAGAGGCCAGGAAATACCATCCAAATAGCCATTCTCTATCACTAAGCCAATGGCTCCACACACATCGACAAAGAGAAATTGTCATAAGTAAATAAAAACAATAAAAACCTTACCCTTCCTTATTAGAGAGAAAAGGAGAAAACATAGTGGTGATATTTTGGAGGCCATAACAAAGAAATCTACAGGCTAAAGCAATCATATCCACACAAGTGATTTCAATAAAAATTAAGATAAGAGTATAAGTACAGGTTTTCACTACATGTTATCCATAGCCTTTGCCAATATCTTAATGATCCTGGTAAATAGTAATGTTATTGGTCCTTTGCCTTACCACAAGCCTCACATAAGATCAAGGACTTAATTGCCTTCGGTTCAAATCTGAGTCCTTCTTTTGTAGCAAGAGTATTATTGGAATAATTTTGAGCTCCTTAATGGTTCTTATCATTTTACTTAGAGAGAGAAAATTATACTTCTGTATATGAGTCCAATACCTCCTTCAGTAGCAAAAGCATATCAACTCTTAAGAAAACACAAGCACTGAGAAAAGAGAACTGCAATGCATTTGTAAAATGCACCTGAAGCACCACATACCATTCTGCAGTTTCCCACCATTTTCTGGGTCGCATTTCAATTAATGAATTTATTTGCAGGCACTCCCTGTTCCAAAGTTTCAAGCTCCAACAATATCCAAACTTGTCCTGCCAATCTTCCCCATATATAAAGGCTGCTGAATGCATCTTTTAATGAGTTAGGTGAGCTTATCGGCACATAGCCATATCCATCTTGAATAATTTTCCAATCCATCAGTTGGCCTGGGCATTTAGATTCAGCACTGACTTAGATGCAGGTACTTTTCCAGTAGTGTCATTCCATTACTCAAGCAACTGGCAGCTTGGAGTAAGGGGATGTCGGCCAAATGCTTCAGCACATCCATTCCATTCCAAGCCCACACGTAGAGCTCACTCCCCGCTCATCATGCTCAATTCCATGCTAGGGTGGTGGCCATAATGGCAATAAAGGCAACATTACCACTCACTCTGAATAAAATTTAAAATGTTCAGCTCATAAACCATGAGAGTGTCAGAGTGGGACTAGAGAGTGATACTGAAAATGGCTGTCTTAGCATATATAAATTTATTAATTAGTCAGCTGCTAAATAACTATTTGTTGAGATGATAAAAGTTAAAACTTTTAAATCCCCAAATGCTTTTAGTCAATTAAAGCAGTGCAAAATGCCAGGTCATTACCCATACACTACAGCTAAAAGTGGGGAAATTTCCAGTGTACTCAACGCACACTTAACACAGTGGGACTCAGAGAAATAAAATATAGCACTTTCTGCTATACATATCTTAATACTTAAAGTTCAAAGTATAAAAAACAGTTAAAAATCTAGCATGGTACAGAACATGGAGAGGAGAGGAGCAACAGCCATCTTGCCACTCCGCCCCCCCCCCATCTGTGTCTCACCACCCTTTCACCAGCGTTTGAGTTCAGTGAGCCCAATAATATTTAAATCCAACACTGTCAGCCCTCCATCAGTATGCTCTTGCTTGCCTTGGGTCTATTCCCTCTCCAAGCAAATCTGGAAATATCCTCCTTCTCCTTCTACCAAAAATAATTTGCAATTCTTAGTTTCAGGGACTGAAATAGAACAATAAACCTTGTGAGGAGGTTGATTTTAAAGAACTAGTGGAACCAAAACAGACAGATAGAAAATTGATACAAATTTTAAGAAGCAGTGAGTTGTAACATTTTATTTCTGAAGTCTTTTTTCTTTTACCTTTCGGTAATTAGAATGTTTTCTATGTGACAATATTGTGCTGGATGCATGGAACAGCTCTTAGCCAGACAGCTGACATGTCTGTCTCTAGCCCCTCTACTACATCACCAGCACCATGCTCTCACTGGCAGTGGTATCACCATTGATGGGCTTGGCCACCACAGAGTGGCTGTTCCTAAGCAGCAGTGATGTCACGGTCAATTAGGTCACAATACTGATAATGTGGTGGGGGGATAGAGATACTGTAGATATGTTACTTACCAGGCAGAGTGCTGTCCAACACATCGCACAACTAATATCAGGTAAACAATGTTCTAATAAACAAAGGGGGAAAAAAGTACCTCCGATATAAAAGGTAATGGTTGACTGCTTTTAAAAACGAATACAGTCCAACCCAGTATTAACGTACACAGATAAAATGTCTCTTTGGTTATAGCAGCTGTTTTTCTAACTCCCAAACTGAACACATAGACATCTATGCTAAAATGTTTGGATATAAGAACATAATGCCACTGTGTAATTTGGATGCCTGTTACAGCAGAAAGGTGTTAAAAGGTGTTAAATTCCAGCCTGATTTTGGAGGATTAGCAGCTACTTAAGTTCTGGCACTTCATTGCTATTGTTTTACATCACTGACAACTGGCTGTTAATCATCTGCTGGTGGAACTGATGCACAGGAGCTCTAATTTCAACTGTCCTGCCTGCCATTAAGGTGTATTTTGTTTTTGCTAATTTGCTTGTTTGTTGGGTGCAGTCCACTCCACAAAGCAACCCACAAAACAAAACAATGAAGACTTTACAAAAGCACTGATGCCACTGATCGCTCCCCCAACCCCACCAGAAGTAAAGAAAAGCACTGATGCCACTGACAGCTCCCCACACCACACCAGAAATAAAGAAACGCACTGATCTCTCCACCCAACCAAAAGCACCCAAAGCACTGATCACACCAATCACTCCACCAGAAGTACTGTACCCTAAAGCACTGCTCTCACTGATTGCACCATGTCACCAGAAGTAAAAAAAAAAACACCCCCAACACACACTAGTACAGTACAGTGCAAACTTAACCATGGCACTGTATATGGGGAAAAGAATGAGTGCACTAAACAAATAATGCAATGTGCTTTACTACAAAAGTAGTTGATAGCTTAACGTCATTCATAAAAATCACTTAGCGATAATTCAGATGCTCGGTTATATTGGCAGGTTCAGCAGTGCATGGAGAAGTCTGAATTAAGCGGATTGCACTGTATTAGTTTTAGGCAGCACACTAGCTTTTTAAATGTATTAATTCTGCCTTGTAAGGATAAAGACAACAACAAGGACAACAACTTCCGTCTGGCCATATGTGCTTGCAAAATGGAGAACAGAGGCTGCAAAGTGGAGAATTGAATAGAGGCTTGCATTTTTATATTGACTCACTCATGCGCAGCCAACATGTTGCGGTAGTAGCAAATTTGGAAGCATGGTCACTGTTGGGTGAATGCAAAGCATGCATCAGAAGGTGCATCCCTCATTCTCCAATAAGCCTGCATGCCAGTGCCACACCATGCACATCTAAGGAAAGGTCCACTGCAATGCGAGCAAAGCTCGTCATACTCAGCGGACCTCCCAATGTGCTTTCTCTGGTGAGAAAAATCATTTAACATGGTGGCACACTGCCTGCCATAATGCTGACTTCAGGGGTGCCCAATTCCCCTGTCGGTATGCCTTGCCCCAATGTATGTGCCAACAGAGGAGCCTACTCCCCGTCAGCATAATGCACACCCCCATTTGTTATGTGCCGAGGGAGGTGCCCAGTCCCCCTCAGCTCTTGCTCCCTCTTCGTTGTGTGCCGATGGGAGTGCCCAATCCCCTATTGGCTAGAGCATCCCCCCAAAACATTTAGGTGGCATGCTGGGAGCCCACCCCAGTGTGCCAAATCCCCTGAGAAATAAAAACCATCCCGCAATGTTTGTTTTTTTTCCTTTTAACTCTGTGAAAAAGGAAAAAGGTCCCTTGCCATCTCCCTGCCCCCTCCTGCAACCCATGCTCATCCTCTGCTCACCATGCCTACCCCCACCCCCACCCCATACTTACCTCGGGAGTGTGGCACAATGATCTTCAGTGAACCAGGAACACGTCTGCACTCTTCAAAGCCAATTGCAAAATGAAGAAATGCCGGTAAGCTGTATAATGGCATAAAGAGTTTTTTTTTCAACTTTGGCACATATCTCAGGCATTTGTTTGAATTTTTGCAACAAATTTTCAACATGGGGTTATTGTGACCCCTCCTCATGAATTCAGCCACTGTCATGGAGTCATTCGGTCCCGAAAGGTGGTTTCGTGGTCACTGCATAGAATCACCTTTTGGGACTGAGAAACAAAACGACAGTGTCACTGTCCATGAGGGGGGCTCTCAAAAAGTCTATGTTGCAAATTTGGTAAAAAAAATTAAAAAAATGGCTGTTTTAAGAACGTGCATTGCGCTGTTTCCATGCACGCCTGTAACTTCATGAATTTTCAATATTTTCAATCCAGATTTTCAAAATTGGCATTTTTACACACCTCCTGATGAACAGTGCAGCTGTTATTTTACATATCCTGGCCAAAATGCGTTTTCACATGTCCAGCGCAGAATAGCACATTCGCTGTGCAAAATCAGTTTTTGGGACAGTTTGAGGAAATGACGGTGACACTGTTCATGAGCAGAGGTCCAAAAATGCCTATGTTTAAAATTTGGTGCCGAAACTCCATAAAATGACTGTGTTACAAGTGTGCATTGTACAGTTTCGATGCACCCTTGTAACTTCGCAAATTTACAATATTTCCATGCCAGATTTTCAACACTGGCATTTTTTCACATCTCCTTATGAACAGTACAGCTGTCATTTTTCACATCCTGCCCAAATTTTGTTTCCACACCTGTGGCACACAATGGTCTGGTCACTGTGGGAAATCAACTTTCTGGACAGATTCACAAAATCACAGCACCACTGTTCATGAGGGGAGGTCCCAAAATGCCTTTGTGAAAAGTGTGGCCAACAAACTCCCAAAAATAATTGGGTTACGGACGTATGTTGTGCAGTTTTGATGCATGCTCATAACTCACCAATTTTTCATATTTTCACTCCAGATTTTCAACATTGCCATGTTTTTATGCCTTCTCATGTACAATACAGTTGTCATTTTCCACATCCTGCACAAAATGTGTTTTCATCCCTGTGTCATCAAATGGCATAGCCTCTGTGCAAAACCACCTTTCAGCTAACAAACTGACTGTGCCACTTTTCATGAGGTGGGCTCACAAAAAGCCTGTTTTGAAAATTTGGAGTGAAAATACCAACACACACCAATGGTGTTAGGGTTTCCAACTGTAGCACCCCACCCTGTAGAGACTGACAGGCATCAGGGGTGTGACTTGGGATCATCGGCTGTAATGTTCATGCCATTCCACCCCCACCCTCACCCTGCAGCCAGTGACAGGCATCGTGGGGTACCTTGCACTGTTCAGCCACAAAGTTCACCCCATTCTCCTATATTGCACCCACCTCAGCATATTTTCTTATTGAATGGGGTAAGTATAATGCCTAAAGACACCAAAGCACACCATGACACTTGTCTACAGGGTAGGGTGAGATACAATGCCATGAGCATTATAGCTAATGACCCAAAGGCACACCCTAATGCCTGTCGGTCTCTATGGGGGGGGTTGGCATCTCTTCAATACTTCATTGCCATTCCTATTATGTCTCTCTAACTCCAACACTACCAATGCCAATGCCAGCGAGACAACATTCGGCGTTGACAAATGCTTGTTTGTGTAGGTCTTGCTGTCACATAAGGGTAATCCTAACAGCTATCTGACCTGCCTTAGGTGTCCTGATTATTTGCTGCTTTGCTGGTGTGTGTATAAACTGCTCATTGCTGGGTACTAGTCTACCTGCTAATCAAGTTCCCTGCCCTCCACTTCTGCCTTTTCCTATTCCCTCCTTTTCTTTCAACACTTTTCCCCTTCCACTTTCTCTCCTCCATCACCTCCTCTTTCCCTACCTCCTTTTCCATTCCACAACCTCCAGCTCTAGTCCTCCCCTTCTTCCCCATCCATCCTAGATTCCTTTTCTCCCTCCCCTTAACCTGGAGTTTCTCCACTGAACATCCAGTCCCTTGCCAGTCCCCCCCTTTTACTCCCCAGCCTATTGGTCAGCAGTCCTACTCTATCCTCTGCCTCCTTACCCTTCTTCTCCTCCTTGTTGGTGATCTGGAACTTAACCCTGCCCCCCCCCTTATTCCTAGAGGCTTTAATATGTTCCACCTAAGTTTAACAAGCCTCTCTACCAAACTGGATCCTCTTGTAGTAGGGGTCTCTTAATACTCCCCAGAACTCTGTCTCACTGAATCCTGGCTCTCTGCCAGGATTCCGTATTCTGTCTAATCCATTCTAGACAATCATCTCTTCAGGCAGAACAGGATTAAATGAGGGGGTGGTGCTGCCCTTTATGTCCACCAAAGTCTCTATTGCACCATCACTCTCAGGGAAGCTGTTCAGTCCCACCATGAGTTTATGCTATATAAACCTTCCTTTCTCTCATTATTACCAATTTTTGTTTGTGTTTTCTATGCTTTTATGAGAATCTCCCACTCTTCTCTCCTGATCTCATATAATTCTCTCCTCACACTCCTCTGTTGGTGAGCTCATCCTTATGGGTGACTTCAACAATAATTGGCTTTCCCTGACCTACAGCTCAACAACTCATATGACTGAGTCCCTTAACCTTTTGTAGCTTATCATTGAACCCATCTGACTCAGTCCCCACTCATCTAATCATACACTCCTTGACTGGGTTCTCTTCTCACACCCCCATCACATGGTTGCAACAGGTTTATTGCTGGACACCTTCAGTGTCCATTGCATGACATTCAGTGTCAGAAAAGTCTGGCTCCTTCCCTCCACCCCAAAGTACATCCATCTAGTCAAGCTCCCTCCGGTCACTGAATTTAGAGGCTTCACTGAACAATCTGGCTGCTACTGACTGGTCTCCCATGATCACTGACCCTGACATTGATAATGTCCTATCCCTATTCCACTCTTTATTTACCTCTGTCTGGGAATGGCACACCTCTATCAGGAAATCTGGGTAAAATCATCTCACCACCCCTGGATCACCTGTCATCTGATTGACCTTTGCAAGACTCATGACTAAGCCTGTGTCAGGTACCAATTATACTGATAACTTTAGGCTCATCTCTTCTACAGGGCACTTAGGAACTCTTGCACTAAGGCCATTCGTACTGCCAAGTCCCTGTCTTTCAAGGCTAACCTCCAGAATAACATTAGCCAAGCCAAATTCTGGAAAGTGATTTACTCCCTTTTTGACCCCCCCCAACCCAGTCCTTTCCCCAGTCCTCTTCATTAATGGCTCACCAGTATCTGACCCTCCCTCTGTTGCTACTCACTTCAGTGAGTTTTCTCCACTTGTGGTCTCCTCTCCCCCTTCTCCTATCTCTCCCCTCCCCCTCTCCTCTATCTCACCCTCCCCTGTGATTTGAATTTGCCCCCAACACTTCCAAGGAGACCCCATTCACCCTTTCCTTACTCAAGTCTTTCAAATCTAGCCCAGATGGTTTGGACTCTAACCATCCCCATCTGTCAGTTCCAGCCATCGCTCCTCCACACTCACCTACTAAAGCTCTCCTTCACCCTTTGCACTGTCCCTGAGGCTCTAACATTTGCCAAGGTTCTTCACCTCCACAAAAGACAGTGATCCCTCCACTGCTGGCAACTTCTGCCCTGTCTTCCTCCACCCTTCTCTTGTGATTCCTCCATTCCTAGAACTTCCTCTTCCCCTTCCAGTCTGTCTTTAGGAAGGGTCACTCCACCATTACCTCCCTACTTAGGGTCACTGATTCCATCCTCTTAGAGATGGATCAGGGGCACATTACAACAGCCATTTTCATTGATCTGGCCAAGGCCCTTGATTCTGTGTGCCATTCTCTCCTCTTGGATAAGTTAAGCACTGACAGACTCTCAGCCCCAGTTGTCAACTGGTTCCAATCCTATCTCTTGGGCTGTCAACAATTGGTACAGGTAGGAGGCATCCTTTTTCCACCACTTCCTATCCAGGTCTAGGGTCCCACAGTGCTCCATCATAGGTCCAATCCTATTCTCAATCTTCATAAATGACCTCCCCTTGTATGGAGGTGATGCAGTCCTCTACACCTCAGGTTCCTTGACTTCTTCTGTGGAAGTCTTACTCCAGCATGACTTTCACAATGTTTTGCACTGGTTGCAGCCCAACTAGCTAAGGGTCATCACAAAAAAAAACAGTGTCTCTGACCTTTGGAGCCAGCCAAAAACTGGCCCAGCATACCACCCTTCCTGTTTGCTCCATGCTAGATGGCTCTCTGAGGTTGTTTTGACCTTCAGATACCTTGATGTATGGTTAGGTAGCATACATGAATTCCAGATGTCTAGTAGACCCCCCCACTATGGCAATTATTGCTGAACCACCCCCACTCCCCCCATTCCAACCTTGAACTGGTGACTGGCATAGCTCCCCACTCTCTGCCATTGCCAGCTGCTGATTGAGCTATCAATAAGTATGTACTGCATTCAGTACTCACTCATTGACTGACACCTCACTGAGCTGTCCATGAGAGTGTACTATATGGAGCACATGCTCACTGTCAGCTCAGCTGGTGACTGGCCATGATGGAGAGTGGAAGGCTGTGCCAGTCACTGGCTTTGGGTCAGGATTGGGGGAGCAGGATGGTGGTTCGATACCTGCCAGGGTGGGGGGATGGGGGGTCTGCTAGACATCAGGACATTGTATCAATTTATTGAAGATGGGATCAGGATGGGGGGACACTGGACACCATGGAAAAGTGTTCTTTGACATTACAGGGAATTAGGATGGAAGGACCACTGGACACCAGGAAATATGATGTGTAGATTGGGCATGGGTGTGAGTGGGAGGAGGGACCACTGGACACCAGGGAAAGCATATATGTTACATCTGGTGGGCACTGGGTGGGAGGATGAACCACAGGGAAAAACCTTTACTTCATATCAGACATACATCTGGTGGGGGAAGGGATCACTAGACCCCAGGGAAAACCTTTAATTTACATTGAGCGGGCAATGGGTGTGGGCTGGGACTACTAGACACCAGGGAAAGCTATTACATATTGGGCCTGCAATTAGTGGGGACACTAGACACCAGTGAAATCTATTTATTACATACTGTGCTGGCAGTCATAGGTGGGGAGGAAAACTGGCACCACAGACACAGGGCTGCCTATGGGGCAGAGGCTGGGGGTCTGTGTGTGACAGGGTCACAGCCCCAATCTGAATTTTGCTGCATTTTCTTTTACACTGTCCTGTTTTTGTAAGCTCATTGTTCCAGCTACAGGCTGAAATGTGACCACTTTCAGCCTTGTAGTCTCCCCCTTCTCCCAAGTACTGTATAAGGAACATATAAGTAAGACAAGAGGGAGTAAGTTGCTTGCCTTCTCTCATGCTGTACTGCTGGCAGACACAGAAAGAATGTAAATAATGAAAAAAATTGAAACACAGAGCCTTGCACTCTGTGTTTTATTCTGTGTAAACTGCTTTGGGTTTGCAAGAAGCCAAAAACAAAACATTGTTTCTTAGGTGAATCAGAGGTGTGTAAAGGTCAGATGAGTCAGCCTGTCTGTGTTTATTTACGATGAGTCAGCCTTCCTGTGTTTAGTTAGAGAATTGTGACTCAGAGGTGATGATGGAGGAGGAGCTATGCACGTAGCTGATCTGTGATGGCAACTTCAAGCTAGCAACAGTTTGGCATCTATTGCTAATAACTGAAAACCATTGTGCCTGCTTTCAAATCACATACTTCTGTTAACCTTTTTTGCATTTTAGTCTTTACAAACCAATATCGCTATACTTCCCTAGTGATTCAGCTCATTGCTGCCTCTAGCTTTCTGTAAACACAGCCGGTTTTGTGCTCAGGCCGATTTCCAATGGTAAGTTGCTTACTTTCATTTGGCTCCCATATCCCCTTTGGATTATGTCTGCAACTGCTAATGAGCGGCAACTGCAACATCCAGTTTTGCAATAAATGCTACATGAGATGGAGCAGAAATTTAAAAAAAAGAAACACCCTAAGTGTGGCCTCAGCCCACGCTCTGAAGGAAGTGATACTCAAGCTACCTCACTTTCTGGTCGGACCCGTTTACAACAAAAACTGAACAGCTTTTTTCAGTACCTCCACTATTTTTTTGGGCAAGCCCCTTTCTCCCTTGCCAATTTCACCGCTTCTCCTCAACTCTGTTACTATGGAGATTCCCGAAGTCGAGCAAGATGAGCCTAGGTACACAACAGCTGAAGACAAAGGCACTGAACACACTTCTGCTACATCTGCAAATACTCTGGAAAATAAAGTCAGTGCTGATATGTGTCTGGAAAAGCCTGATATAATGTTGGCAAAGTCACAGCATACCTCAAACATAAATAGCCCAGCTATACCCTCAGGCACTGCACAAAACTCTGCCACAAGCTTGTTAGAGCAGCATACTCATTTGGTTGCTGGTGCTGGAAATTCATCTCTACAACATATCACTAGTCAACAAGCACCTGCAAATGTGGAGTCTCAGAGGTAGAAATGGGGAAGCAGGATTCTTTGAACAGTGTGAACCAAATTGACTTCTTGAAGATTCAAGCAGAGATCAAAACTGAGATACAAATGGGTTTGGCCAGTGTCACATTAGCCCTGAACGATATTACAGCAGTACTCACCACTTTGCAAACTAAAATATAGGCTCTCTCTCTCTACGAATATTTGAGCCATAAAATAGAATAAACACTTTGGAAGATAAAGTCATTCCTATGTCTCAGCAACATTTGTGGGAGAAGGAACTCTCAGAACTTAGAGCTAAAGTGGTTGATTTAGAAGACCGCTCTCGATGTACCAATATCAAGCTTCTCCAGGTCCCAAAAGGTCTTGAGGGCTTGGGTGATCCCTTGACTTTCTTTGAAAAATTATAACTTTGGACCTTAATAAAAAGTATCCTGAAGAGCGTATTCAATTGGATCGTGCTCTTAGGGCATCTAGATCATCTAACCCGCACAGTAGCAACAACTCAATACCTGGACCTGTGTTTATCAAGCCCCATAACTTTAAAGATCAGGAAGCAATATTGAGACATGTCAGGTTGAATAGAGGCTTAATGTGTGAACAAGTAAAGCTTTCAGCCTTTTCTGATTTGTCATTCAGTACTTTACTGGCCCGATGGGCCTTTGACAAATCAAAAGAAATTCTCAAACAGCATAATTCAACTAGGTAATGTTATACCTAGCTAAGCTCCAATTTGTTCTTCACGGGAAGATCTGGATTTTCCATGATCCAAGAAAAGCAGAGCAGTTCTTACTTACATGAAATTGGCAATCTGACAACACATGAACTGTCTCTTGCCTCAACAGTACTATATTAGAAAATGAATAGTACTAAAATATTATAAGCATAACTGGGCATTTGTAGGTTCATGATTATTTGCACTGATCCAGTGTCTGAAGATGGGCTGAGAGTGATCATTCTTTTTTCTTTCTCTTTTTTTCCATTTTTCTACATCTTTTAATCTCACTGAATATAAGCAAGTACACATGGGTCCATTTTATAGAAAGTAGGCTGCACCAGGGTAACAGTGGTGCCTGGCCAAAAACAGTTAATGTAAAGGGTAACTCAAGATGCCGGCACTCGCCTCACCTCCTGTTCAATAACTCAATCTGTAGCACATATCAAAAAGCAGAGAAGAGCATACCTGATTCCATAAGGTGCTTAATTGTATTTTAGAGTGCACATACAAGACAAGGAATTTCTTAAAGCATTTTAAAGTGCTTGCTTGCTCACATCCTCGGTCCCTTCCCTCTTGGTCAGGTGATCCATGTTCCCTGATGTGTTTCACTCAACAAGGAGGAGGAACAATTGAAGCTAGAAAGGGGACAACTCAGGGGCAATGTGAGGAAGTATTTTTCCATGGAGAGGGTGGTAGATGCATGGAACAGCCTTCCTGAGAAAGTTGTGGGGTCAAAAACAGTGAGGGAATTTAAGAATGCATGGAACAGTCATAAGGCAATTCTAGTGGGAGGCAGGAGAAAGTAGGCTGTTGGTAAAACTAGGATCTGAAGCTTATCCAATGGGCAGACTGGGTGGGCCAAGCAGTCCTTATCTGCCATCAAAGTCTATGTTTCTGTGTTAACCATTATTTTATTTGGCCTCAGTTCATGTTGGGAGATGCTGATAACATTCCAAATCTCACTCCCCAGCCTGATTCTGTAAACTCTGCTGCTGTGTCTGATAGCTGCCTGTGTTGCTGCCTCCAGTACCACCTCTGACCACTCCTTGTCTTCTTCCTCTTTTGTTGTAATTATTCATTAAATTTCCCTTATTTGCAACCCATTGGCAGTTGGGCCCTGGTTACATTCACTGTGATATTTTTGTGAATTTCCTTCACAGTGAGTGAGGCCACCAGTGTTAATGAAAACTGTTATTCAGCACATCCCTGTGTGCAGGATTTTGCTTAGTCTTCACATGGATTTCTCAATTAGCAGGACCATCTATTTTTCCACAGCACTAAGGGATGTCTTTCCATGAAAAGGTCAGATTCCATGGCCTTCACTGATCTTTTTCTGACATCCCAATATAAACGTTTTACTGGTTTGATAGCTTAAAAACCTCCATTTGATTCATGGCAATTTTGCACAACTGTCAGTAACTGCTGCTTTTACTTTATACTAGTTTTGCACACATAAAGTTATTTGTACTAGCACTGTTGATTATGAATTTTTTTGCACTTTGTGTTCCACATTGCACTTCTCCAGTTACTGCCATTTGGTGACCGTATTTTTAACTGTTTAATTTAAAAAGGAGCCAAGAGCAGTGCAAATTATTCTCTTGAAAAAGTGCATATGTGAGAATTTGTTGAGACCATACACCTTCATGCCTGTCCTACTGGTTTTATGCTGAATAAAGAAGTTTGGTTGCATCTCCAAAGAGCCTTGGAGTAACTTTGTGAATGTTGAAGAGTGGCACCGTTTTTTCTGTTTGCCAGGGAAATAAGGTCCCCTGTCCTCACACAATGATACAAGAAAGCACTCAATAAGTGCACCAGTATGACTAGAAAAGCCACATATGACTTCTATAAGCACCAATAGACCCAGAACTGGAGCAATGGCAAAAGATTCAGTGACAGCGTCTTGTAGCTCCTAGGCAAGGGAGTTAAAACCTCTCCTCAAATGCTTATAGTGGAGGGTCGAGATGTCCTTAATCAAACCAAAATTGTCAATTACTTCAACACAGTACTCAACATGTGAAAATATCCAACAGTCTTTTGGATATGCGACTGGTCTGCTCATGTGTCCATTAAGGATCCATACTGGGCCCACTCATGTTTAGTCTTATCCTGAACAACCTCCCAAACTCGTGCCATGAACAGATCCTACTCGATGAGGATGACACCATTATCTTCACAAGAATCGCAGATCCTAAACTCCTTGAAAACCAACTGCAACTTGGATTTACGAGTATGGAGAAGTGGTTTAGTAGACATGAGCTGATACTAAACTATAAAAAGACCAAAGTCATACTCTTCATAACTCCCACACTAAGCACCGATACTATCCGTCGAGCACCCAAAACTGCTTGGGAACCACTTTGGAACAAGTTCAGCATTTCACATACCTTGGTGTAACCATTGATAGCATTTTATCATATGGGGTACACACTGAGAACATTTCCAAAACAACAATAAACATACAAATTGGACTGCTCTACAGGCACAAGTGTGGCCTAACCCCAGAAGTTTTACAGCTGGCAATACACTGCTCAGTAATCTCCCTGATAGACTATTGTCTGGTCATCTATGGCACAGCCACTGATACAGCCCTCTGACAGATCTCTATTGCACTGAACTAAGCCTGTAGACTCATCTCTGGAGCAGCACATCTCACTCATACTTGTGACCTCTATGCACTGACCAGCTGGCTCCAGTTAAAAGGGCAGATAAATTACTGATCTTGCCTATTGGCCAGAAAAATAAATGCTTGGCCTCATACCTTTAGGGGTTCAAAAGCTTCTATGCCCTTTCTGTAATCCACACCATACAAGTGAATCAGAAAACCAGCTACTCATGATTCCACAGTGCCGTGCCTCCCAAAGGCAAAGGTCAGTCACTTACAAAGCCCCACTGTAGATTAACTCTCTCCCCAGAGACATCTCTGCAGCACCCAAGCTTGGTTCATTCAAATTCAAGCTTCATCATCTCTT
Organism: Neoceratodus forsteri; assembly: GCA_016271365.2. NCBI lineage: Eukaryota > Metazoa > Chordata > Ceratodontiformes > Ceratodontidae > Neoceratodus > Neoceratodus forsteri. The sequence goes on along the minus strand of CM057449.1, from coordinate 1,178,206,429 downwards.
CATAGCAAACAGCAGCTGCAACTGTTTCCCCTGAGCCTTCCTCTGCCTTAGCCATGTTTACCATGCATCTCCCATTGCCTTCTCCTTCCCTATTGCTTACTCCACTCCTATCCCATCTATTCCCACCACTCCCCCATCCCTCTCATTTCACTCCTTTCCCACTCCTCATGCCCTTTCTTCCCTACTCCCCTTGCTCACCTGAGCTCTCTGCAATGATGTAGCAGTATTGACTGGGCCATTCTTTGGCTGATTCTCATAGTTTGTATCCCTGTATTAATTGTATGTTTAACTTGCTGTTCACTGACAATTTTTCTCTATGCATATATATGTTTTATACCTATGAAATGTAATAATTTTTATTCTACTATATATGTTCAGTGTCAGTGGCTCAGCAGGTAATGCACTCACCTCTGAGTCTGGGAGATCAGAAGGCTGTGGGTCCTAACCCCGCACCAGGCACTTGGGTTAATATCCCAATACTGACACTGCAGTGCAGCATGAGGGTGGGGTGCTGCACTCCTGAGGTGCCGTCTTTCAGATGAGACATTAAACTGAGGTCTCATCTGCCTGTTGTGGTGGTAATTCAGGTGGATGTTAAAGATCCCATGGCATGTCTCGAAATCAGTAGGGGAAAATTTTATTGAAGAAAAACTGAACAAGTCATACAAAAAAAATTTAAGCAACAATGATACACATTTACAAGTACAAACAGAAACACCTATTCAAAAAAAATAAACAATAATATCAGATATATAGCAGATACATCATCCAATTTTATCTTTCAAAAAAGGAACCACTAATCATCTAATTTTCCACACAGTTTCCGACATATGTTGTTGCTCAAACTGACATTGTTTGCTGATTTCAAATTCAATAAGTCTAACAACAGTCTCTGGATCCTGGACTATCTGTTGCTTTACAAATTTACAACATGCTTGACATAAAGCAAACTTTATAAAGGAAAGTACTAGGGGTAACACAGAAATTGGTAGACCTAAATCTACTGTACTAAAACCTCCCACCACTTCGGTGTAAGTAAGGTTTCCCCAATGGGGATGATTCCAGCCCTTTGCTAACAATCCCCACATTTCTTGTACAAATGGACAAAGAATCAAAAAATGCATTATGGAATCTTCCTGTTCCACACAACTCTGTCTTGGACACATTCTGTCTCCCCATTTTTTTATGTTTCGCATTTCCCTTACAAGTTAAACGACCATGTGCACTGAGCCAAGTAACATCCCACAATCTAGGTGGGATGTCTGAATCTTTCAAAGTATCCAATAATCTTGGGATAGACATTGATTCTACTCCTTTAAATTCTACCTGTGATACAGCAATCCCTTGTTGTATTGTTCTATACATTATTTTATTCATTGAGGAGGTCAATATTTCTATTTCCAGCCTCCACTGTTTCAATTTCCCCAAAGCAGGTCTAAAAAAACACATTTTAGTTTTAACTTGGGCATTCAAAACTCCCTGTTCTCCCTATATTTGGTATAAGGGCCATATCCAATGTTCATCAAACAGAATCCATAATGCCATTTGAGGCTTTGACAAATCCAGTAAGTTACTCTGAAACAAATGTGTGAAAAATAAATACTATAGGGTTTAATAAATTTAACCCATCCTTATCTATTGAGAGTTACAAAATATCTCTCTTAATAGGATTCAGCTGACCACATATAATCTGATATACTAATCCTAAAAGGTATGAGTCTAACATCCTAGGCAAGGGGTATACTGCACTGATAAATAAAAATAGTGGTATAAAATAAGTTTTGACTACCATCACTTTTTCCTTTTTCAGTTTGATTACATGACTTCCAAATGGCTACCTTGGAGGAGGAGGTTGAGTCTAACAGTTTATTCCAATTTAACATTCTGTTATCTCCAGTCCCAAATAGTACCCCTAAATATTTAAATGGGTCACATGAAACTACAATATCACAATACAATATCTATCTTCTATTTTCGGCATGCATTTAATATAACCATATCATATATAACCATATCATGCCAAGACTGTTTTACTGAGATAGACCTTCCCAAAGGATAAATCACACTCTTCTTTTTATTCAAACATGCCCCTGTAGCTTGGGAGATTGTATTGATCAAATGCAATACCCTATCTCCCGACTGTTCATCTGCTACAATAACACAGACATCATCTGCATAAGCTGTGACATGTCCCCCCCCCTTTTCAGAAGTATACCTCCGATATTGGCATCTTGCTGTATTAGATGTAACAATGGGTCCAAACAAAACACGTACAGTAATGGGCTAAGTGGACACCCCTGCCTCAACCCCTTAGAGATAGTAATATGCATTCCTAGATGTCCATTTACCAAAGCAATTGCTCAAGCATGGTCATATAAGACAGTTATCCACTGAAGGAAATTCTCTGGAATACCATAAGCCTTTAAAATCTGAGCAATAAACAAATGTGGAACTCTATCAAAGGCTTTCTCCTGGTCTAATGACATTATAAATCCTGTAAGCTTGATTACTGTAATGCTCTATATCTAGGGTTGTCGGGGTGGATCTCCATCACCTGCAGCTGGTGCAGAACACAGCAGCCAGGTTGCTGACTGGGTTGCCAAGAACTTGTCATATCACACCTGTGCTGCACGAACAGCACTGACTGCCAGTGGAGTGGAGAAACACCTTCAAGGTCATGGTGCTGACCTATAAGACCCTACACAGTCAGAGACTGGGCTACCTGCAAGATCTCCGTTGTCCTTACCACACTCTCTGCCCACTCCACTCCACTGGTGAGGGATTGCTAGAGATTCCCAGGGTTCATCTTCAATCATCTGGGGCCAGGGCTTTTTCTTGTATTGCCCCAACCCTGTGGAATTCTCTACCTCGTCAGATTAGAGAGTGCCTGTCCATGGAATCATTTAAGAGGTCTCTGAAAAGCCATTTATTTGCACTAGCATTTGGATAAGCTTATGGTTGTTTTTACTGTTTTATGTCATTATTTATTATAGTTGATGTTTTATTCTTGATATATATTAGCGCTTTGATATATTGAAAAGCGCTCTACAAATAAAATTTTGATTTGATTGATTTTGATTTGAAGCTGTTCCTCCTTACCCTGCTCTACTAATTCTCTTATCAACAATAAATTATGTTGTATGGTGCTATAAGGGACTGTACATGTTTAGGATGATGAAATCAGATAGGGTGTCAAGGATAATAGCCTCGAATGTAGTATTTTCATCAAAATTTTATAGTCTGTATTTAATAAGCTAATTGATCTCCAATTATCAAGATTTGCCTTATTACCATGTTTGTAAACCATAATTTGTATTGCTGTACAAAAATGAAAGTCCACCTGTAAAGTTAACAATATCCAATTAAAAACTTCTACTAGTATTTGAGCCATCAAATATTTAAATGTGTGATAAAATTCTGCCGGCAGACCATCTATATCAGGAGCACTACTCTTTCTAAGACTTACAATAGCTTGCTTAATTTCTGTTACAGAAACAGGCATTTTAAGTGCCATCAACAAGTCAGATGGTACATTTGGTACAGCCAGATGTGACAAAAAATTTGTAGATACTCCTGCTACACTCAGAGAGGCAGTGTACATGTCTGTCAAATATTTCGACACTGTGTCTAAGATACCAAGACCATCCTGAACTGTTACACTAGTGCATGTCACTACAGAGGTCATAGAATGGGTTTCTATCCACTGAGAACAATTTTTAAAGGCATCCCCTAAACCCTTCTTCCCAGGAGAACATATCTTATGTTCATGCAGCATTGCTGTGGCTCTATTATATTGTAGGGCAAACATATCTCTTTTGACATTCAAGGCTTGTGCAGTTAAAGGAAGGTGGTATATATTAATACAGGAATATATTTTGTTTAATTGCAACCTTAACTTCAGATATTGTTTACATTGATCCTGTCATTCCTTAATAGAGTACATTTGAAAGATTCTCCTTAATCCTGATTTTGAGATTTCCCACCACCTACTCATATCATTTGCCAACCCAGCTACAGACATATGAGATCTAATGAATTCTGTAATCTGACCTTGAAGTTTTTCCTCTGTCAATACTGTTGTATTCAGTTTCCAGTACCATCTCCCATACGTAGGACCATTGATGGTGCCCAGGGTGACCTGCAAAATAGCATGGTCAAAATCTCCAAGGGGCTTATCATTGCCATCTACACCCCGATATTAGATTTTGTAAAAATAAAGTCTATCCTGGTTGATAATGAACCTCGAAAATATGTATTCTCACCCTTTGTATGAACCTGTCTATAGGAATCTTGTAGGTGGCCTTCAGACAGTATAGTAAGGAGATACTCTGAGTCACAATAAAGTTTCATTGCCATTCCACTTCTATCACCCACATCTACTACACAATTAAAGTCAGCCCCCATATACTAATTCAGTTGTCAGTAAGAAGGGTTTAATTAAACCAAATAATTCTGTCCATCCTTTCTTTGTTAGAGGGGCATACACATTAATCAGCCTCCACCCAACACCCCCATACATAAAATCTATCAATAATGCTCTCCCTAATGAAATCTTCACCAGGTTAGAAATTTCAAATTTATCCCCCTTAAACAAAATACCTACCCCTTCACATACGTCCATACCAAGGGAGAAGAAAGACGGTCTCCAATACCACAATTGCTGGGCTGATTTAACTAAAGAAGTATTGTTTAACCTTTTAGATACATAGATACATAGACAGTGTTGGCAGATAAGGGCCTATGGCCCACCTAGTCTGCCCATTTGAGTTTGTAACTTCAGTTTATGTTTTCCTAGAACTCTGTTGCCCTGTACCCCTGACCTACAGAATTCCTTTATGTCTATCCCATGCATTCTTAAATCCCATGATTGTTTCAGCCCCCACCACTTCCTCAGGCAGGCTGTTCCACTTGTCCACTACCTGTTCTGTGAAAAAATTCTTCCTCACATTTCCTCTGAATTGTCCTCCCTCCAACTTTTATCCTGTAGAAGGCACATATCACAACCTAAGTCTTTCAAAACAGAAAGTGCCACCAATCTTCTCTTAGCATTTTTTATGCTATTTACATTTTCGGTAGCTATCCTCAATTGAGGGATAAAAGTTGTCAACACTTAAAAGTAAGTTAAAGGATTCAGGGTGGCTTTTTAATCCATGTACTTCTACGCACCCTTGTTTTAATCCTAGGTTCACTGACAACCACATTACACTTGCCTTGTGACTCACCATCCATGCCAGAAGAAGGAGGGGCTAAGGATGAGGCCTCCAAATCCCCACCAGGTTCTGATTCTTGAGAATGGAGCAATAACAGCTCATATTTATCGGAAAATACTATATTCTCAACCTCCACTGTATTTACCTTAGCAACCTTAGATCTTGGTTTAGTTTGCTTTAAACCTCGTTTTTTTGCCACACTCTTGACAACTGGGGGGGAGCATTTCTAGCATGTTCTAGTCCTGAACTTGGGGGCTGTTCCTCAGGTATCTGAGGAGTCTGATCTCCTAGTATTTCACGATCATCAATTATAGTGGTGACTAGTTCCTCAGAATTATCAATCAGCACAGGTAGGGGAGGTGGAGGGGGCTGGACGGTTAGCATTGGGTTCAGGAGAAAGTTTCTAGGACTAAGTTTCTCTCTTAGACATTTCTCGTTTCTGGGCCTCTTGAATAATAAAATCCTGATTTTTTCTATCCATGCGATTGTGAGTAGCCCATGGGCAAGATCTGTATGTATGCCCTGATTCAAAACACAAATTACATTTTAACTCAGCTTGACACTCTGAACTGTGGTGACCAAAGTCTAAACAGTAGTTACACCTCAATCTATCACATGCTAAGCCTAAATGAGTTAGGGCCCCACATTTAAAACATGCTTTTGGTTGACCTGGGTAAAAGCAATGTCCTCTCTCACTACCCAAAAATATACTATTTGGCAAATGAACTTGGCCAAGGCTATTATTCCTCAAACATACTTTAAACAGCCACCCCCCATTCCATATACATTCCTCATCAAAATTGGGAGAGGGGAAAATCTAGCACTTCACATTTTTTCTGCAATCAATAGATTATATCATGTACAGAAACTGATTCATTTCGAAACAATACAGTCACAGTCTTAATGGATGGTTTTGTTAAAGGAAGCACTTTAAAAGGCATCCACAATTCTGTATATTTAAGAGAGTCAATTTTAGTCCAAAAGTGATCTAGACCCTGTGGAGTGGAAAAACTAATATCATATAGTACAGATGCTGAGGCATGTATACTGTAAGAGCATGAGTTTCATTTGAAAAGAAACCCAGTGAGCTTTTCAACAATTTTCTCCCCACATAACCATGATCTGGGGCAATGTCTAGGCCCCAATGATACTCTAATCATACTGCATTTCTCCTTTATAGAGGGAGAGAACCTGAGAAAGGGTCCTTTCGGCGAAAGGATTCCCATGCAGCTTTCGCCTGAGTAGAGAAATCAGGCAATGGGTCTGTTATTAGTGAAGACTGTTCAACAATATCTCCCCACTCAGTGTGTGCATTAATTGGACCATCTGTATCAGAAGATGAAGAGTCAGAGTGGGCCAATCTGTGTCCCAGCAGTCGATTATGCGTTGCAGGCATTGGTTCATTTTGAAACTCCTGCCATGTACCCAGAGCCTCCAGTTTAGACTACATGTCTGCAGAAACAGACTGTTGTCCCAGTATAGGGCTGTGGGCCAGGTCAGGAACACAGACGCCTGTTTCCCCTCACTTCCACCCTGCACCCAACAGTGAACGCTCTAGGGAAGACAATGAGTGTTTATGCACAGTAAGGGGAGGAATTTCTTCTGCCCTTCCTTTCTGCATGCCTAAATTTGGAATTCGTGTTACTCCAGTTACTATGGAAGAAAGTTCAGGATTACTCACAGAGGCTGGTAAATGCTCTGGTGAAGAAACAGTATAGTCTGTTGTTTCAGGCCGAGATTCAGTTGTCAGTCATGGTGTTCCGAAGATAGCCTCTGTCAAAACACCACTCTTTGATGAATGTATGTTATCATGCTGACTTACACTGCCCTCTGTTTAAAATCCATCAGCTGCCTCCTTCACTAGCTCGGCCTGAATCATCCGACCAGCATCTCGCACCACGACTACATCTATACAAGGCACATCAGTCATATCGGAAATCGCCTCACCTGGCAAGTCTTGCCCCACAGAAGTTTCTTCATTTTTAGGACACAAATTCTTATTCTGTTGTAAAATGTTCTCTAACCACACTGCATCAGATCCAAATAGACCTGTAGTTGCACATTGTGTTGTTGAGCTAAGGTTTGATATATTCTTCTCCATTTCTATGCAATCCTTTACAACAACAGTAGTCTCCTGAGCTGTACCTGAGGGAGGGGAGACCTGCTCTACCTCAGGTACACCAGCAGAATGAACCTCCATCACATCAGCCTCCATGACAGCAGCGCCCCCACTGCAAGAGTAGAGGAATTTCCATGGTGCCCTGGCCAAATTTCCCCCCATTTACTAAAATATCATCAACAGCATAATCTGGTTCAAAGTCAGTTGGCATTCGTCTGTATCCCCCTCCCCCGGGTCGTGCCTGAAAATAGTCAGAATTTGTCTAGTGCACTTACCCGGTTAACAAAAACAAAATAAATAATGTTCATCATACCTGTGTATTTCCATTTTTGACGTGGAATCTTTGTAAAAGAGAATTATTTCTCAAAGGTACTGTAATCCAAGATTTTAATAAATAAATAAATAAAATAGTATTTACTGACCTTGTTTCTGTCATCCCCACTGAGCCTGCCCAGACCCCCTGTGGAGGATCCAGTCTTGAAGCCTCCCAGAGGGTAGATTCAGAACAAAGTTACCCTAAATTTTACTGTGAGTGGGTGCAGGTCTCTTTGTTGACTAATTGGTAGCAGGACACAGTTGCAGTTGTAAATGAATGAAATTTATTCAGTTCTATCTCAAAATTTCTTCATAGCATGACAAATATAACATCAGCAGACTGGTACGACAACAAAATAAAATAATCAGAATTGCAAATAAACTTTATCCCATGACGTTTACATGGCTTGAAAGGTGTTCTTCTCCTAACACCTGCTGGAACAATTCACAGAGCTCCCTGGAATTCACCTCCAGACCCAGGAGCACAATCTAAAAAAAAAACAATCTCAAATGACAGTCCTTTTATACAGGGAAATGATCGTGTGTTCTCCCTAACTCCACCCACATCATTAATGCTAAAGTAAAACTTCTTATTTAAATATAATTATTTTGTTTTAACTAACTAAACAGTTTATAATTCACATACATTTATACACATATTCAGTCTATTTTATTTTAATTCCTGGCTCTTTTACAAACAGCTCTGATCATCAGGCACCGCCCCCAACAAGAGACAGCATAACACAAAGGAACAAAGGCCTGGTCAGCATTATAGCTGTCCGGGAAGGGAGTGGTGCAAGGAGAGCCAGAAGCAGAAGCTGAAAAGCCAAAGTCACACAAACAGGTGCCCTTTCTGTAAGTGAGAACTGTACCACACAATTTATATAGTTATTCTCTGAGGTGTACAATCCCCCATATAGTGTCATAACCTGCTTACTTAAACACAACTGCCAGGCTGTTACCAACATGTGCCTTAATTGGTTGTTTCAAACAGGGAGCTTTGAGCAGGAAGTAATTTAAACTAACCAGTCTTTTATAAATGGTTTTACGGCACACTACAAGTACTTTGTCCCTAGTCTTTATTTTATCATAAGATAGGAGAGGACAACTGTATGAATTAACATTACACTGACCTTCTGCCAGGGGAAGTTAAATGTGCAATAAACACATGTTGCATTTCAATACTTTAGCTACTGTTAATATTTACAACCACTGGAGAAGGAATGACTTCCAAATAATATGGTCCCTTAAAGACTGAAACTTAAACAGAATAGTGACTTAAATTACTTTATTTCCCCTCACTTGCAACCCATTCTTCCTCTTAGTCAAGCAGTGCCTGTATTCTGGTGTGCTACCAAACACCTCTAAAAAGGACAAAAAGTGTTCTTTCAACCCAAGTAGAAACAGATTGCTGGTGCTGCTCATTTAAGCTCCAAATTAACTCAATTACCATGTAAAGAATCCCAACTACCTTTACACAAGAGATTCAGTTCTCCCTCTCTCTCTTTAACTGAATTACCTGAGGCGGGGGTTACTAAATGACTCACTCTTACTTCTGTCTTCCCCTTTGCTTTACTTTTTTTTTTACCTTGCTAGTCTCCACTACACTATCTTTTAACCTAGCCTCTACTTTTAAAGCTTACATTTATTTATTTAATTTCTGATTTTACGTAGTTATAGTATCGAAAGGCTTTAAGTAAAACACCAAGCCAAAGGTTCCAGGGCCCCTAATCCATCACAGAGTCACTCTGTGACATTCCTCCCCACCTAAGAAGGCAACCAATTCTTGGTTGTCCAAGCCCTATACAGATAAAAGGGGGATTGTTGGAACTCCGGCCCACCCACTGAATTTCACCCCAGAGTCCCTTCTGAAATAGAAATACAGCATAAGCATTCCTTTAAAGATATATTATCTCATTAATCACCCTGGGCATATACACTATTCTGATTAGCATCTTTCACGATAACAATTACAATTGAAGTAGGTAGTAATATCTGACATCACCATCCTCATAGACTGCTAACATTGTTAATAATAGTAATAATATATAAACAAAACCAAACTAGAATAGATTAGAGGAATCGGCTGAAGGCTGCCAACTCTTCAGTTGAAGAATTTTAAATTCAGAATAGCACAAAATAATCTACCACAGTATGAGAGAAGACAGAAAAAGAAAAATATAACAATGTTTCAGCGTATTTCAATGGAACATTAATAGATCTCTGAGATCACTAAATAAGGCTATGCAGACCTTTCAAAATGCAATATATGCTCACTTTATATACAGTATCATTGTACTGTCAGTATTAGTTGCACTGAACAATGCTAACACCCAGAAAATAATCTATATCTTGTCATCTCACTCCCTTTTATTTTCCTCCTGGAAAGGAGGGTTTCTGAGCTGAGAACTTTTCTCACGTCTGAAGCCCAATACAGGGATCTCTTAGATAGCATAACCTGTGTGACCCTAAATCATTCAGATATGGAAACACATTGGGGTTCTTCTATTTACCAAAAATATTACATCTTATCAAAGTATACCTCTGTCCTGTAACCATGTCCCATATAACGTTTTGGATAGAAAGGTTTAATAGCTAACCCTTCTATTACCTTTCAGGGCACCTAACATTTGCAACCTGTTTCACTACGTGGAAACTTCCCCTGCTTTCTATGGTGCCACTTACGTCAGCCTTCTATCCATCAAGCACCACCTACCCTACACCTTTTAGGTTCTTCCCCCTTACTGTACCTAGTACTATCCATCAGGTAGTCCACCACCTGTCTATACAATCCAGGCCAATAATAATAGGGGATTAGTTGAGATAAAACCTCTTCCTGGCTTAAAAACTTTTTTGGACTGCCACTTACCATGTCCAGTATCCTTTCCCTAAGCATTACAGGCAGCACAACCTGGGCATCCACTTTCTTTGTCAAGGGGTTAGGCCTCATGTGGTAGAGCACTACCACCATAACCTATTTCCAACCCCACCATTAACTGGGCTCCCATCCTGAACCTTAATAGATTTCTTTAAACGGGTAACTTCAGGGTACCTCCCCTGTAACTGTTCCCAATCAGGTTCACAAAAACATTCAGAATTTATGATAGGTGTTTTACAACATAACAAAGTCCCTTCAGCCTTAATGGCCTCTTCCTTGTTGCTTGGAGTCTTCACCCCAGAATATTCACGGACAGTATCAGTCTTACCTGGGGACTTTGTGTCTTGTGGATCCTCCTCCTCCAGGTAACGGCTGGGAAAAATTGGTAATAAGGCAACAGGGTTTCCATCCAGGGTTCCTCCTTTACTAGGTCCGATTGCTCCGGGCCCTCTGCCGCCTCCACCAGTTCCTTTGAATGGGACATTTCCAGCAGCACCTGGCAACGGTGCTCAGCCTGCCTCCAGCACTGGTCTGCTTCCAACCATTTTCCACTGAGCCAATTTACCAGCTTTATCAGCTCAGCCACCTGGTCCTCAGACCCCTCCTGCTTCCACGGTACCTCGCCCAGGTCACCACCTCCAGTCATTCACATTCTTGGCTCTGCTGGAATCATCTCCACTAGTCGTTATACACTTACTTCAGCATCCAAGGGAATGTGTAGCAACCCCAAGAATTCCACTGTACTGTCCTGCAATATTGACTGTCAACCAGGCCTTATACAGAACAATCGAGTTCCCACCTGGGATAGTGGGAACCCACTTCTCACACCATATGGGAGCGGGCACAGGTCTCTTTGTGGACTAATTGGTAGCAGGACACAGTTGCAGTTGTAAATGAATGAAATTTATTCAGTTCTATCTCAAAATTTCTTCATAGCAAGAAAAATATAACATTAGAGGACTGGTACGACAACAAAATAAAATAATCAGAATGACAAATAAACTTTATCCCATGACTTTACCTTGTCCCTAGTTTTTATTTTATCAAAAGATAGGAGAGGACATGTGTACGAATTAACATCACACTGACCTTCTGCCAGGGGAAGTTAAATGTGCAATAAACACATGTTGCATTTCAATACTTTTGCTACTGTTATTATTTACAACCACTGGGGAAGGAATGACTTCCAAATAATACGGTCCCTTAAAGACTGAAACTTAAACCAAACAGTGACTTAAATGACTTTATTTTATTTCCCCTCACTTGCAACCCATTCTTCCTCTTAGTCAAGCAGCGCCTGTATTCTGGTGTACTACCAAACACCTCTAAAAAGAAGGACTTAAAGTGTTCTTTCAACCCAAGTAGAAACAGATTGCTGGTGCTGCTCATTTAAGCTCCAAATTAACTCAATTATCATGTAAAGAATCCCAACTACCTTTACACAAGGGAATCAGTTCTCCCTCTCTCTTTAACTGAATTACCTGGGGGGGTTGGGATTTACTAAATGACTCACTCTTACTTCTGTCCTCCCCTTTGCTTTATTTTTTTTTACCTTGCTTGTCTCCACTACACTATCTTTTAACTTGGCCTCTACTTTTAAAGCTTACATTTATTTAATTAATTTCTGATTTTACATAGTTACAGTATTGAAAGACTTTAAGTAAAGCACCAAGCCCAAAAGTTCCAGGGCCCCTAATCCATCACAGAGTCACTCTGTGACATCTATATTACAGCTCTTTCAGTCAAGGACACTTTGAAATACATCAGTTGCGTAACATAGAAACATAGAATTTGATGGCAGACAAGGACCTCATGCCTTTAGGGGTTCAAAAACTTCTATGCCCTTTCAATAAGTACTCAACAAAACTAGCTGTGGGGGTGATTCAGTTTATATAAATCACCTTGCCCTGGTGGTAGAGGCACTTTCTCACCACATCTCTAGAAAGTTTCACTTTTCTCTGTGCTACCCACAATTGCCACAGAAGTGGAAATCTGCACTGGTTACATCTGTTTTCAAAAGCAGAGACCACACAGCCTTGCCACTTACAGATTAATTTCTGTTCTCTCCCCCTGTCCAAGGCCCATGACAGAATGGTCTCTGACCATCTTGTCACATACCTCAAAATATATGGTATCTACTGTGCACAGCAGCATGGCTTAAATCAGTTCTGCAACACCAACACAGCATTGTTGGAATACACCAACTATGTTCATGAGGTCCTTGACAGTGGTGTCCTCATCTGAGATACAAATCTTGCTAAGGTCTTCAAACTGGTCAACCATAAGTTTCTATTTAACAAACTCCTTGGCCTGGGTTTTTCACAGAACACAGTTGACTGGTTCCATTGCTTTGTCACCAATCACTCCCAGCAAGTGAAGATCGATAAATCCTTGTCCAACAATAGGGGAGCATCTATTTGTGCCCCACTGCACTCCATCTTGGGCTCACACCTATTTAACCTCTTCATGAATCAACTGCCTAATGTCTGTCAGACAATCAACATATTCCTTTATGCCCATGATGCTGTTGTTGATCCCAGAAACTCTGACCTTGACAGCTTTACTGCCACTCTCCCAACTAACTTCAGGCCACTCAAAAGCTGGTTTTACAACAACAAACTGGTCCTCAATTAGAAAATAACAAAGACCATGGTCTTCTGTATCCTCCCACAGATGAGGAAAGTTCCATGCTTTGTCATACAAAACAGTCTCAGACAAAACCTTGAACAGGTGGAAACTTTCAAATACCTTGGAGTAACTCTGGATAACACCTTATCTTTTGTGCCCCATGTTGACAATCTGGTGGCCATAGTTAACAGAAGACTGGGAGCCCTGTACTGTAACCGGAACAATCTCACTGGGAATGTTAAATGCCTTATTGTGGCCAGCTCCCTTCTGTCACTTATGGATTATAGCCTTCCTGTCTACACATCTGCCTATGACATGGTGCTAAACAGAGTAAAGCTGATCTATAATGAAACGTGCTGCTTTGCACTTGGTGCAGATAACTTCACTCATAGTTGTACCCTTTATGCAATCACTAACCAGCTATCTTTACCCAGCAGACTAAAGCTCAAGACCTGTTTGCTAACCAAGAAGGAGCCCTTGGGCCTAACTCCCCTTGCTTTAACAAACTGCTTCTGCACTCTCTCCAACCAATGCAACGAGAACATGGCAAGGAATACAATTAAGCCTCCTTTCAAGCATACTCTGCTGGGCGAGTGGTCATTTGCTGTCAGGGCAGCTTGTGGGCCTACATGGTTAACAAAATGCAATAAATAAATATATAAATTGGTTAAATGAACTGCCTGATACACTGCTGAATCCTTGGCACGAGGTTATGTTACCTAATACAAAAACCACGCGGCAACGAATGTCGCAAGCAAATGGGTGTGCACTGCAATAACATCAGGTAAAACACCAACATGACACAAACAGTACATGCCCTTGAAAATAATGGGATACCTTGTTTTTTTTTGTGGGAGGCTTAGCCCCCCACACCCCCCGGAATTTATATAACAAACTCCTGGGGGGTGTGGACATAGGGGATGGGGAGAAACTCTAGAGGAGGGAATTTAGTTTTTTTTTTTAAATGCAAACGTAGTAGCATGGGGAGACCTGGGGGGAACTGAAGAATGGTCCCAAGTCTCCTGATTCCGCTGTGTGCTGGTACCTTAGCAACTCTACCACAGGAGTGACTTGACCAAACACCCAGCACACGGCAACCTGATCACTCCATGCAAATAGCATACAGTAACAGGGGTAGCGGTAATTCCCTATTGCTGTTATACCCCTGTCACTGTATATTCAATCGCTCTCTACACAGCATGGTTAATGCCGCACTGTCTTACTTACACTATATTGACCAGGTACCAAATCTTCCCAGGATTAATCAGTTTAAAAGATCTCAGTGGTCTGCCCTTGCAGCTCAGTAAAATTGTAACCTTTATGCTTATTTGTTTTCCTTCTGTACATATCCTGTGACTTTTTATACAATGATCTGCATGGATTTGTTCAAAACTGTATGTACTGTAATATTCTGTCTTATGTGTTTTCAGTCTAACTCAATTACATTTCCCCTGAAACTGCTTATTGTACTTGTAATGTTTTTTGTGACTATGTATTTGACGTGGAACCTTTGTAAATTAGTTCTTGTACTCAAAGTTAATCTCTGAAGTTTTCAATAAATAAATACAATGAATAAAACTGTTATGGCTACTGTGTCTATTCTGGCTAATCTTGAATGGATAACATACCGCCATAGACATAACCTAAAGATACATAATAAAATATGGGGTACCTTGTAGATAATTAACCCTATGGTACTTTTTGTATCTGTATCCCGGAAAGGTGTCTCCCCATAATAAAAAATAGGCAAATAGAAACCTTGTATCTACAGTATTTTACAGAGTTTCAGTGGTTTAGTTGCTAGGCTGGTGCCTATTAAATTGCCTTTTCTGTTGCCCAGCTCTTTTGCCAGCTCTTAACAAGATTTCATGATTTTGCACTAACACCCCCAATGTACAGTATACCTTTCCCTGTGTTGCACCTGAAAATTATCCTCAGCTCATTGTGCCTCTTCTGTTCACTAATTTTTCAAATAAATAAATTAATCAAATTAAATAAATAAGTTGTGTTGTCATTATTGTACTGTTGATTGAGCTCAAAACTGATAGAAATATGTTAAAAATAAAACATACAGTTGGAGTAGAGGATCAGGGTTTGGAAATGCACTGGAGAGTGGAGAGACACATGAGGGGAATGGCCAAGATTGCTATTGTTGCAGATTAGGGCCAGCACTGTTAGGGAAAGGTTTGGCTTCAACCCTGGCTACTTCTAATAGATTTACTGTACTTTACATCTGTTTCAGAAATTTACATACAGTAGCTGGCCAGGTGGAGTGGAACCAGACCATTTTTTAAGCAGGAAGTATTTGCACTAATCAGGGGCACCCCAGAAAGTTTAGTACAGGTTTACATTTTTATTTTGAATGCCTGGCTGCTAAAACATTAGCTTAGTTTGATATTAGCATAAAATATAAAAAGCTTTCTTTTAATGCAGGATTACTATTTTAAAGGGTCTTGCTTCTTTGTATTAGGGTGGAGAAACATAAGCATGCTGTCTTCCTAGAGTCATCAGTAGTCCTTCTGCTCCCATGGTTGTTATTGTGTTGACTTCCAAAACAAAGCTGTGAGAAAGCTATCCATGGATTAACTTGCTGATGGTACACTATCAGCTCCTAAGAAAGCAAACAAACAGCCTAGAAAAATAATCAGAATTTACTTTGGGTGAGCTTAGTTGTAGTTAGGAGCCAAATAGCCTCAGAAGTGCCTGAAGGTGTGGATAGGGCAACAACAGCTTTTGTGTAAATTTCAACATTAGAGGCCAACTTAATGTTTAAGTAAGTTTAACAGGACTTCCTCTTCTGATTAGTTAGGAAGATAACAGTGAAACTCTAGCTATATAGAGCCCTTCCATCCAGGAAGAAAAATGCTGTTGCTTCTAGAATGGTAAATTTAGCCCTTGGCACATACAATATTGTTAGTCTACATACTACTGCCCTGAAAAATGAAGTAAAGTGGATCTATGCATTATAGGAAAAAATCTATTAATTAGTTACTGATACCACATGTCTTTCCCATGAGGATCAGTTGCAGAAATAATGCTGTTACTATAGATTATGTTTTTTTTTATTCATGTCCCAACACCTCAAATACTTTAAAATGGATTTCATCCTCTGACAGTGTGCTGCTAATCTTTCAATATTATGTAATGTTAAAGGAGAACTACCAAGCACTATTACTCAGCTCTTAACAAAGTTGGCAGGCAATCAATTTCTACACAAAACTGACATCTTAATACAACTTGAAGCCTCTTCATCAGTACATTATACATGACTCAAATGGCATTTCTCCTACATGGAAATAATGGGGAAATGGAAATAATGGGGAAAAGGGTATAAAAAGTTACTGTGTTTGACACATATGCCTTAATAATGGAAAATTATTGAAATAATGGGCAACAGTTAAAATAGGAAAACATATTTATTTATTTGTTGGCCAGATAAGTGTACTAGTCTATTTGTCCTTTTTGGGGCATGACCTGGCCTAGGAGGACAGTGCAGAAGTACAGATACTGTACATGCAGTACAACAACAATTAGACTGGCAGTATACATAAGACATTTGTAAAAACTATTGTGATTGGTTTTCATAAGGTCCGCACCAAACATTTTTAAGTAGTAGGTAACAAAAAGAGCCGAATCGTAACAGGACTGAGTAGTAATATACCTCAGCAGTGTAGAGTACATATAGTATTTGTATGCATAGATAGCCCACCTAAATTAATCAATTTCTTTTTTTTTTTTCGATAGTTTTTGTTGACTGGGAAAGGAGGGCTAGACAATACTGCCTATTTTCAGCCCAGTGCTATTGTATGAGCCCATTACTGGTGTGGGATTAGAACCCATAACTAGAGCTATATTTATTTCATGGGGATCATGGATTTCATGATTTCCATAATATGTGACCAGTTCCATGAAATCAGTGTCTCCCCATGAAAATAGCTAAAGTTTACACATTGGAAGCATTGACTTGTTTAAAAATATTCCCTGTGCTATAAATTTGCCAGCATTTTGATTCCAGTCCTTTAATTCTGTGGTTCATCAGCAGTAAGAAGCATAGTTTTGGTTCAATCACTATAGTGGCTTTACTTAATTTTATTTAGTATGCAGTTTGGTTTGAGGGCCTCCAATTTAGCCGAGCTGAGCTCTGTTCCCTGTTCTCCCTGCTTAGACACATTTGCTTGTTTAAAAATATTCCCTGTGCTAAAAATGTACAGCAGCAGGTTAGTATGCAGCTTGGTTTGAGAGATAAGCATTAAGTGCCGCACGGCAGAGCAGCAGCCAGCAACACAATAGGGTGACAGAGAGCCGTACTGTATATCATAAACTAACAGCTACAAATCTAGTGCCATGAGGCTACTGTTTTCAGTGTTTTAAGTTAAGAAATATAGTGGCAAGGGGGGCATGGCTTGAATGCCGAGGAAGATGGCCACTTAAGCTGCTGGCTCGATCCCCAGCTATTAAAATCCATTTGGATCTGTGGACATCCATTGACCCTCGACCCTCCTAAGGTGTTCACATGTTGCCGTTGTTTTCTCGGTTTGCATGGCATGGGTTATATTGCGACCAGTGCTTCGGTATATAGCTTTGTGGCGCCGGCCACTGTGTGATCCGCCTAGGCTCCATGTAGGCCCTGAAGCACCGACCTTAGCGTGTCAGCTGTCAGCATGGCTCAGTTAGTAGCACATCCGCCTCTGGACCAGAAGGTCGTGGGTTCTTGTCCCACACTGGGATTGGACTTGCACCTAAAAAAAAATTGCTGGCATCCGAGTGCAGTATTGGGGGGTGCTGTACTGCTGGGGTGTGCCGTCCTTCGGATGAGATGTTAAATCGAGGTCCCTTCTGCCCATCCTGGTGTTGTCCTGGTGGGTGTCCAGGTGGAAGTAAAAGAACCCAGGGCACTCTTTGCAAAGAGTAGGGAACATTCCCGGTGTCCTGGTCAACATTCCCCTTCCCATAAAACAGGTTCATGCAATTATCCAGGCTGTGTGTGGGTGATGATGTGCGATATGGCTGCCACCACACATTCAGTCACTTCACTACCAGTCTAGCATTGCTTGTAAAGCACTTTGGATGTATGAAAAGCACTATATAAATGCTGATTCTTCTTCTTCTTATGTGACAACCCTCCTATTACTGGCTACCTGGTGGTGGTCTGTACAATAAGTGTGACCGCAATCAGCCAAACTTCTGTGAAAGAACAAGTCCTGTCCCCAGGTTGTATGTTAATATTGGGGAATCCTACTAAGCTGGAATGGCCTCACCTAAATCTGCCATGCAAGGCCCAGGCTCAACTCCCAAGGACACAACCATCCCTCCAGTAGATGTAAGTGTCTCACTGCAACACATTACAGCCATGCTAGAAACCCTCCTAACGAGGATAGATACCATCTCGGCATTCCTGTGTGGCATGGTTGCTGAGGTGCAGGTGCTCAATGACAAAATGAATGTCACGAAACAGCATACAGATGAACTAGAAGCTGGCCATGCCCAAATACTGCAGTTACTACAGGACCAAGATGAAAAGCTGGCTACTCTGTGGGGGCGGGCAGAAGACCAAGAGAACCGTGGGCGACGCAACAATATCAGAATCCTCAGGATTCCCAAGGGCTCTGAAGGCCATAACACAGAAACATTTCTTAATGAAGAGATCCCTAAAATGCTGGGAGACAGATGGCATGGCCCAGTTGAGGTAGAAAGAGAGCATTGCATACCCAGTGGCCCTTGATCTCACCAGGGCTCCCCTGACCTCTTATCGTCTACATACTGAGATAGACTACAAAAGAAAAAGTCCTGAGGGCAGCTCAAGACAGGGGTGAACTACTGTGGCATGGGGCTAGAATTTCCTTCTTTAGAGACTTCTCGGCTGAGGTGGCTGCTCGTAGGAAAGCCTTTATACCCATCAAGAAACTGCTGGCAACACAGGGATTCAAATATGGATTCAGAAATCTGGTCTACCTTTATGTGGCTCATGAGGGCAGAGACATAGTAACAGAGACACCTCGAGAAATTGAAGACTGGGCCCACAAGTACTGGCCCCAGTTGTCTCTCAGCACTACAACTCCCAAGAGGCTAAGGACTCCAGGACCTTGAACATTGGACAGGAGAAACAAATCTCCAAGTGATGGTTGTAGGGAGGACTATAATCCAGACCAGACAGTG
This sequence comes from Neoceratodus forsteri, assembly GCA_016271365.2. Classification (NCBI taxonomy): domain Eukaryota; kingdom Metazoa; phylum Chordata; order Ceratodontiformes; family Ceratodontidae; genus Neoceratodus; species Neoceratodus forsteri. Next base: position 1,178,187,123 of record CM057449.1, on the reverse strand, counting down.
TCACAACTAAATACCTCCCCAGGTCTCCTCCTCATCTGAAGCCACCCAGAATGGACAATAATCACAACGCTGAACAACAATGGTCAGCAGTCCATCCCTCTCCCCCTCTACCTCAGCGGGGAATGAACCAGATGACCGAATCATAGCGCTCCCTGGCGACCAGGATCTCCCTCCAAAGGCCCAGGAAAGCACCTCCCACTAAGCAGACCAGGGACGAACACCCCAGCCTGGACCAATCAGATGCACAAGACATTCCAGATGATCTCATTATGGAGGTGGCTGAAAATACACCCTGGGCAGACCTTCCCCCAGATCTGGTGGAGAATCAGGACTTCTCCAATTTCCTGTGAAACCTGGCTGTTAACCTTCACAGAGGCATTATCTCAGGATGTTTCTCCTCATATAACAAGGCCCAGCTTATCTGAGGAACAAGCTCCAAATGAATGAATGTTATTTGTCTGTATTTTGCTCTTTTTTGGGAACATTTAATACAAGGGCATCTTTTAGTGTAGTCATTTAGTGACGACAGTGGGGTTGCCTGATAAACAAGGACCCCCTTTACCAGTGTTGGCTAAATCCTTGGAGATATTTTGGAGGAAGTTCAAATTCTGTCTCTGGGGTAGCTTAGCTGGTGGCTCCAGCACTCTGCCAGATTGGTACAACTCCTCCGTTTGTCTACCCTATAGGTGGCACTGGACTTCCCCACTTCTCCTCCCCCCTTCCAAACGGCCAATCGGCTTTAACCATGCTATTTGGTCCCTTAAAATATATGGAGCCTGCAGCAATTATGACTTAACTTTGAGATCCTGCTGAAGGTACAGTACCTCCTGGCCTTGGTCTGCACACTGGAAGGAGGCCCATCTGCCTCACTGGCTCTGTGAATCTGGAACACCTCTAATGTTTTAGGGCAACAAATCTCTTCCCTACTCCCTCTGAACCCTGTCCCTCCCTTCATTTTGGGCTCTAACTCCTTCTCCCCTCCCTTATTTTCCCTGAATTATTTAGTTCTATATATATAGCTGGGGATGGAGATGTGTGTTAGTAGTTGGTTTATCTCCATTTCTCCCCATACAGGTGAAAGGTCAGCGTGGCTGAGTGCTCCTTCTCGATAGTGCGGAGCATTGCACCTCGTGCATACACAAATTCACCGCTAGCCTAGTGCTTGTTTAATTACTCACAGTTCTTAAACCTTTAATGTCAAAGAGTTAAATTTACTTACCCTTTAGTGGGGAAACTGTTATATTTAGAATTAAATTTCTTTTTTGTTAGTGGTCACTTTGGTGGCGTGTTTAGAGTTTTAACCTGACTGTTTTTACTTTTGTACTAGGTTATTACTGCCACTTTCATTTAGTGAACAGACTATCTTCCCACCTTACTCAACCAATTCTCCTTCCTCTGTCTCAGGCAATCTGCCCACTCCTGCCTCTCTATTTCTTCTGGACACGGGTGGTGAGTACCTGTACACTATCTAACCCTCAGAACTATGATGCAGAATATCAATGCAAGTATTAAACTTATATCATGGAATGTGAAGGGCTTAAACCACCCAGTTAAATGGTCCATGGTCCTTAGACACCTACACTCCTTGCAGGCAGATATTGCACTTATCCAAGAGACCCATCTCACTGCAAGAACTGTATCATGGCTCAAGAGGGCATGGGTTGGTAGTGTTATAGTGAGCTCAGCATCAACTAAATCTAGAGGGGTGGCCATCCTGATTAAGAAATCATGCTCCTGGTTTCAGGAGCAAGTAGCCTCTGATGCTCAAGGCCGCTGGATAGTGGTCCATTTTTCATACCAAGGGGGACATATGGTGCTAGTGAATGTATATGGTCCAAATATGGATAATCCAGAAATGTTGCTGGATCTCAACAAGGCAGTAGAGTCCTTGGCTGCTGACCACCCGCAGATCCCTATCGTGCTGGGCGGTGATTTCAATCTCACCCTAGATATTTTTCTCGGCAAATCCAAACCAATTCCCAAACACACCCTGAAACAGTGCTGACCCTGCAAGGGGTTATGGCAGAGTGGGGAATGACCGATGTGTGGTGCAGAGATCACCCGTCAGGGCGGGACTACTCCTTTTTTTCCTCTGTTCACACTACATATAGCCAAATTGATATTTGGCTTGACAGTACCCCTGCAGCCCGAGATATTACCTTTACTAGAATAAAACAATATCCTAGTCTCAGACCATGCCCTAATATCTTGCATCTACACTCCTTCTAGGCAGAGTGGATCAGGTACCAGATGGCGATGTAATCCCCTACTCCCTCGAGACCCTAGATTCCAATCCATGATACGGAAGACTGCCAGGGATTACGTCTCTCTAAATCACACTGCAGACACTTCTGCTGCTATGATCTGGGAGGCCTTTAAGGCTGTTTTGGGGGGGGGGGGAAATCATCACCTATTCAGCACAGCAAAATAAAACCAGAAGGACAGAACTAAATAACCTACAATCTGAACTTTCTTCATTAGAAGCCAGATCCAGGACCTCCACTGCCCGTACACCTAACCAGACACTTCTCCAGAAGATAGTTGGATTAAAATACCGCATAAACACTATGTTGCATCAGAAGGCAGAGTGGACATTGATCAGGTCCACACACACACATAGGGAGGGAGGGGAAAAAGGGGGGAAACTTCTGGCATTTCAGTTAAGGAAACAACAGGCTGTCTCTCATATCTACACTCTTAGGAATACGAGAGACCTTGTGGTCACGACCTCCAAAGAGATCAATGAATGTATGCAACATTTCTATCAGCGGCTATACCAGAAGCATGCAACTCTAGAGTCCAACCAATTAGAATTCCAACTGGCAAACCTTTGTGCTGCCGCCAACACCCCTCAATTACCTGATGGCATGAGAAAGGCCTTGGAAAAACCATTTACTAAAACTGGGCTTCTGAATGCCATTAACTAGCTGGCCAAAGTCAAATCACCTGGTCTAGACGGTATGACCACATAACTGTACCAAGCCATGAGTGCAGAAATCAGCACTTCTCTCCTCTCTGTGCTATAGGAGGCTCATGTGACTGGCATCCCCCCCCAACCATGCACAAAGTCCTAATCACTCTCCTTCCAAAAAAGTCAGACGATCCCCTCAATTGTGCCAGCTACCGCCCAATTTCCCTTATTTCAGTTGACAATAAAATTGCAGCCAAGATGCTTGTCACACTATTAATAGAGGTTATACCCTCTATTATACACCCATCCCAAGTTGCTTTTACTAAAGGAAGAGCAGCAGCCGACAACATTAAATTGGTCTTAGAACTTAAAGGGCTTGCAATGCACTCCGAAAACCCTATGGCAGCAATGGTGTTAGATTTTTCTAAGGCCTTTGACTCTGTAAAATGGCCCTACCTCCACGAAACACTCCAGCTTTATGGGCTTGGTCCTTATTTTAGACAATGGATCCGGGTGATGTACAATGCCCCCCTAGCTCGAATCCTAACCAATAAAGATATCTCCCCCCTTCCCCTGCAATGGGGCATGAGACAGGGATGCCCCCATCCCCTTACTATTCTTGGTGGCTCTAGACCCACTTACATGGAAATTGCAAGCCATGGAAGGCATCAAGGGCATACAGGTAGGCCAGCATACATACCTAACTGCCTCATATGTGGATGACCTACTTCTAATGTTAGCCCGCCCAAAGGAATTTCTCCCTACAGTCTTGGAGATTATGAGAGAATTTGCTCAGTTGTCTGGACTGCAAATTAATCAGAAAAAGACCAGTGTAACTCCCTTCAACATGGCATGTAGAAATTCTTGTCTGCAAGGCTTAGATTTAACCTGGGCTCCACATAGCTTCTCGTATCTAGGTATTATCATCCCATTTAACTGGAAGCACCTAGAAAATGAGAACTTTGGCCTCTAATAACTTTGTTAACAGCAGAGGTAAACCACTGGCACCATCTCAACCTCTTCCTCCCTGGTAAAGTTGCTGCAATCCGAATGCTGTTACTACCCAGAGTAGCTTACCTTCTTAACAATCTTCCTATTACTTTTTCAGGCAAGGTGTTCTGCCCATTAAATAAACTGATATCATTCCTCCTATGGGAAGGTAGGACACCAAGATGGAGCCGCAGCAAGATGCGAGCTCACTGGACTAAGGGATGTATGGGACTTCCATGGCTGCAGGGATACCACTGGGCCTATATTTCCATTCAGGCTACTAAGTGGTTTGTCCCCTCCTCCTCTCCGCCTACCCAATGGGTTCAGCTAGAATCTCAGTTGAAGCAGAGCACCCCTTTTTGCCTACTTTTAACCAACGCCCCCTTAAACTCCAGTAGGATCACCTCGGTCATGACCGAGACTAGGAAGGTGTGGTTTAGACTCATGTTGGCCTCTAATACCCTGAAAGCAGCAAGTTCTATGCCATTCTGGTACACGGCTCTCTGGCATAACCAACTTCTTACAGTCCGGCAACCAATCGCTCCATTGGCCAGCATGGGAAAATAAGGGGATACACATTGCAAAAGATTTATATATTTATAATTCCGCCACACTGATGTCATTTGAACAGCTTAAGGCCCGGTACTCCCTTCAGTCTAATGACTTTTAGAGATACCTTTAACTCCACAATGCAGTCCAAACTCTCAGTGGGACATACATTGCGGATCCCAAGTGGTGTTGGATGATTTCTTTACATATAAAAAACCTCTTCCCAAGACTTAGCAGGAAGATTCTACAGCACCTGGCATGAGGCACAACCCGGACCACACTGAATCATGTAGGGCCACATGGAGTGTGGAACTTCAGGTTCCATCACCTCAGAAACATGGTGCCAATGCCTACACCTTGCTCACTCTGCATATAAGGACATTAGGAGACAACTAATGCAAGTCAAGATCCTTCTCAGGTGGTATAGTACTCCAGCAACCCTCCACTCATGGGGCATCCTTCCTCATGCAATGTGCTGGAGATGTCGGCATGACCCAGCAAACATCTTGCACCTTCTATGGGAATGCCAGGCCCTAACTCTTTTTTGGTCAGCCATCGCAATGGACTGCTCTGGGGTATTGGGACTACCCATTGATATCTCTAACCCACTGCTCTTGTTGGGAGACCCTGCTCCCTTGGGCCAGCTGCCAAAGCCACACAAAGATTGGCTCTTAGCAGTCTTCCTGGAGGCAAAAAGGCTTCTACTTCTGTCCTGGAGACAAGCATCACCCTCACCCATTTCCCTCTGACACTCCGCCTTAGCTAGATTAGCCACCTTGGAAAGGCTTACGTATGCCAATAGAGGCCAACTTACTGCATACTACCAGAAATGGGGACCATATCTAAATTCCTCCTTATGCAAGGTTCCCTTCCCCCCACTCAACCCTCCTGTACAATGACGCCTATTGGCACAAATGCCCTGCAGTTGGATACACCCTTTAGGACAAGCCTTGGTTTGTTGATGAGCAGCTATAACCTCTTCTACTTAAGTATACACCTCCTTCTCTTTAATTCTACATCTTTCTTTTTATATCTTTGTTAAACAACCTCTCTGGATGCTTTTAATACTCTCAATAAGAATAACCTTGGGCACTTAGTTAAATAGATTGCCGGATCTTTTGTTAGTAAGAAATGTTGGAATACCTAGGATCTTATATACAGGCTAGGTTAGTAGTTAAAGCTGTTAGTTTAAGACTCCTGAAGGACAGTTAGGGGTAGGAAGACATATGTAACTCCTTACGTCCTTGTAAGGTATGTATAAGCTGGATTGTTTAAAATGAGTACACTACACTGTATGTTAAGTATATGGTGATACTGAATAAATAAAAATTATTCTATGATAAAAAAAACAGAAATGCAGTGGCAGTAGGTCAGGAAATGGCAGTATGAACGCATTCCCCTGTATTATTTGTTTTTTGTGCTTTTAGTAAATATCTATTTTTAGATCATGAAGTGCAGTGCAATTATTGTTTTTTTCCTTAAAAAATTACAGCCTTACCCATAATCATCTGGCCCAGAGGTTAATGTGCTATCAACTGAACTACACCATTACCTTGGCATTTGGATAATTGCACTTGTGAAAAAAACATTAGTTGCTCTATAGGGGAAACCATGGGCTACTTGACATTCTTGCAAGCCCTGACAGTCGATCATGAAGGGCTTTTGGTGCAAGTTATAAAAACAGACACTTGTGTGCCCCCTGCATTGGAGGAAGAGTGCAGCAGTAGAGGCTCTGGATGCTGGTGCAAGAGAGGGGGAAAAGAGGGAAAACTGTTGGGTGATAGGGAATTATAAAGCATCCTCTCTGTGTGCACATTCAAAACTGTTGATTCGCATGAACACAACTACAATAATTAATGCAAATCATGTTATACTTATTTGGCTATGTATTGAACTTATTTAAACAACAAAAACTGTTCGTATTTTATGTTAGTTCTACTTTTTTAAAGTTATTTACATCTTTCTTTCAGAAAGGATGTGTAACTGAATTATAAAAGCAAAAAACAGGATGTGGTTGAACATGGGATGCTGTTTCAATCCAGTTTACTACTAATAAAGTAACTAAGACTGTTGATGGGAATCCCACCTTTTAGTTGGCTGGAACCTGTCTGATTTTTAAATGTACTGTTGACTGAAGCAGATGCCTATGGTGTGGCCATCTACCCTAAATCTAAGTTTACCATCAGTGATATTCACTGAAAATCTAAACCTAAGCAGTACGAAATCATATCTCTCAAATTACACCTTCCATTCACTAAACGTCTCACTATTATTGGTGGTTATCGCCCCCCATCTGGTGGCACTGACATCCTCATCATACTTAAATCCTTAATCGACTCCGCCAACACTTAAACATTAATACTTGGGGATTTTAATATGGACTGGCTTACCCTTAAGTCGCACAGCTTGAAATCCTTCTGTGATGAAGTCAGCTTAGCTCAGTTAGTCAGTGAACCCACTAGAACCAATACATCCATTCCCGACAACAGTTCTCTCCTCAATGCCATACTTTCTATGCATTCCCACAAAATCCTTCACTCTGCAGTCTTCCACAATGACACTCATAACCAAGTGGTCCTTTTGCAAGTTTAATGCATTGGACTACTTATCTGACTTGACCAAAATTAGATAGCAAGACCTCTACCTTGTCAAAATGATCGATGAGGTGGTCACTGTCCTTAACGATAACCTCACTGCGCTGGCCAACAAGCATGCCCCTTTGATCAAAGTCAGGGTGCGTAAAACATCCAACCCATGGTTTACATCAGATCTTAAGGCTACACTCCTACGCCATGATAAACTCTGGGCTAAGGCTAGGAAATCCAAAAGCCCAGCTGACTGGCAAGCATTCAGAGCAGCTAGAAACACCTGCGTTAAACAAATCCTTGCAAGAAAACCAACTATTATGTCTCCACCCTTGAACAGGAGAAAGTGAATTCCCAAAAAATCTGGAAGACACTCAAGTCTATCGAAGGTCAGCCTGTAGCCCCCTCCATCCCTCTAAAGATCCATAGCAATGGTAGAGCTGTGGAAAACAGCTGCTTAATCCTCGAGGAAATCAACAATCACTTTGTAACTGCTGGCCTAGCTTTCGACTCCTCGCTTTATGCAGTCTGCGTTAGCAACCAAGACTGTAATAGCATTGACTCGCAAACTTCGACCCACCGGCTCTCGTTGTGCCCACTTAGCTATAAAGAAGTCAAAGATTCACTTCTTAATATTGACATTTAAAAAAGTGCAGGGGATGATGGTCTAGAACTTTTTTTCTTAAATTAGACTATCTCGACCTCACGGCCCTTATCCTCCACATATTCAATCTCTCCATTTCCACGGCCACTGTTCCCTCCTGTTGGACATCTGTCCACGTCCCCCCATTATTCAAGTCAGGGGACCCATGTGACCTAAACAACTATAGGCCCATCTCAATCTTACTTGTCCTCTCCAAAGTCCTCGAAAAGCTAGTTTACTCCCAAATGAAACTCCATATCAAATCATCTTTAATCCTCAGCCCTGTGCAATCTGGCTTCCAACCCAACCATAGTAGAGTCACTGCTCTAGCCAAAGTTACCAATGAATGGATCACAGCCATGGACTCCAAGAAAGTTACTGGTGCAGCATTTTTAGATCTCAGCAAAGCGTTTGACACTGTCAACCACAATCTGTTAGTCTCAAGGCTAATAAAAGTAGGCACCCCCCCCCCTTGCTGCCCAGTGGTTTACCAGCTACCTATCTGGAAGGACCCAGAAAGTAAAAGCTGGTGGCTTCTTTTCTGCATCCCTCCCAGTTGTCAGGGGAGTCCCACAAGGTTCCATATTAGGTCCCATCCTCTTCTCCCTGAACATCAATAACCTTGACACACATATATCCCAGTCCCATCTGCAATTCTTTGCTGATGATACTGTACTGTATATATCAGGCCCTACACTGGCTGAAGTGAGGGATGTACTCCAAGCCAACTTTGCACAACTAGAAATCAACCTAATCAATGCCAAACTACTCCTCAATGCCAAGAAAACTAAGGCCATGATCTTTGCCCCAAACACCACCTCCACTTCCCTTGCAAACACGCACAAAGAATTCATCACTACCTCCCTTGATGAACCCCTTGAAATTCAAATATCTTGGTATGTGGCTAGACAACAAGCTTTTCCTTTCACCACCACCACCTTGACAATCTGACAAAGCGGCTAAAAATTAGGCTAGGTTTATTTTTCTGTAGCAAGTCCCCTCTTTCCATTGGATACCAGATCTATGCTGGCCCAGGCCACTTTCTTGCCACTACTCAACTATGGAGATCTAATCTATTCCTCCGCAGCAGCCTCAGGACTCAACAAAGTAGATGTCCTTTACCACTTGGCCATACCGTTCATGACAAATCTACCCTACCGAACCCACCATTGTGATTTGTACCTAGCCGCTGGCTGGACATCACTTTCAACTAGATGCACTCTTCATGCTGGTATCTGGACTCTTAAGCTACTCCTGAACAAGCTCCCAAACTATCTCATAACCCTTTCCCATATTTCCCATAGTGCCTACTCTCTTATGAAAAATGACCTCCTCCTCCTCGATGTACCGAGAACTCGCAGCTCACTTGGCAAGCGGGCCATATCGAGCGTACTCTCAACTATCTGGAACCAGCTCCAAGGCGTACAGAAGCTTCCCGGTACTGTCCCTGTCAGCCTATTTAAAAGGTTGTCTGTAGCAAAAATAAAAGATATGTACAGTTGCTTCTAAATCCTAGCTCACTGCTCTAATCCTAGCCCACTGCTTCCTCTTACTTACATAGAAATTAGCTGCCTTGATATTCCGAAACAAGCACTTTGTACCTTTTTTTCTGTACTTTTATTTTTCTGTCATTTTCATTTTTGTGGAACATGTTAATGCTTGCCCATAATTCTGTACTTGAACTTGTACTGTTTTTTTCGATTATGTAATCTGTAACTACCTGTCTGTGTCAAAGGACCTTCTTGTGAATGAGCTTGCTCAATGGAGTTTTCCCACAATAAACTTGAATTTGAACTTGATCTATGTGGAAGAGCAGGGAGGGGGTGGAAGGTACATATGCTATATCTTTAATGGAAAATAAAAATGTAATGTACTGTGCTGTGACATTCCTTAGAGTGACTTTCAAATTTTGGTAATCATGCCCCTCATCATGGATGGTAATCTACTTCAGGTTGTGACTTCTGTCATATAGAGGATGTGATTGTATCCCAGTAAGCCATCCATTGTTTGTGTTACCACTTGTAAGTAACATTGTACTGTAAATATTTTCAACTGCTTATACTCAATTAATATGGAGCTTTTCCTTCCTAGTTTGCAGGTTGTGCTGTAGGCATCTTTACTATTTGTTTCTTTTTTTTAAATGGGATTACGTTGCATTGCTTGGCACAGTCCCCTAAAGTTTATATAGTACTCTATGTTGTTCATTCTGTTTGTAACCCCTTATACAGTAGTTCAAGCACTCTTGGTTTTGGTAGCTGCCTTCTTTCTGTTTTCCATTGTCAAAAGACCAGTGTGGCCATTTACAGTCTTGTCCATCATCCTAAGTACTGTAAGTGACCAAAGCAATTTACAGTAGCAAAATATCATGTTGACTTTTGCCAAAAATTTCTCTTGTTTTGGCTCTGTTCAGATGCTTCTTTTGATACTGTATCAAGGCTTAATGCTAACTGTACTTCTGATATCTGCATCACGGGTATACCATGATGTATGTGACCATGACTGAGTGACCTTCTAAAGGGCGACTCAATTGAGGCGCATGTCACAGGGGCTACCGGTCAGGTACAGTGGCTGGATGGGTGGGATGGGTTAGCAATTGTAGTGACAGGAAGTCACTACAGGTACGTGCGCGAGGGGGTGGGAGTGAGCATGCTCGGTGAGGGGTGGGAGGGGTTTTGAGGGTGGCACCAGGATAGGTTGCCAAGCTGGCCCTTTGGTGTAGTGGGCTGGCTCATGGCTTTGGTAAGTAGGGTGCTGGGTGCTGGTCTAGGTGCAGGCTCATTTTTGTTATGCCTGGCCCAAAATTCATTTTTTTTATGTTATGCCCCCCCCCCGACATGCACCCCCTGGAGTTGAGAATTATTAGGTCCGGGGGGGGGGGGCACAGCCCTCTGCATAAATATAAAAAATACAAGTCCCTGGCACCATTTTGTTGTACGCCAGGGAGTCAGAGCACCAAGAATTGATTTTCAGTGCTCTGACTTTTGCCCTAACAGCGATCGCCCTTCAGCGGTCACTGTTATGACATAGAACCGTGTCATGTATAATACTGTAAACTCTGTTCAACTCTTCACCTTTGCATATAGAACATCTGTTATGAGAAGGCTACATATTCAAATTCTCTCTCTGCTATTGGAAATACAAACCTTCAGAACTGTAAAACATTCCTGCTAAAAGGAGATGATTACTGGGAAAATAATCACCCTTTAAAGAAGGAGACCATACAAAAATATACATATTGCAACCATCTTCTTGACATTCAACTGATGTTCTCACCACTAGATTTTAGAAATGGACATCAGGAGCAGATGCAGACATAAATGGGGTTTCTTCTTTCATATCCGCTGAGGAACAGTAGTAAACTGTATCGTCATACTCTTTCCAATAATTGGAGAAGTGAGCTGGGTACGCTGAGGCAACAAAAAAGGTAACTTTTTTGAGACTGTATCAATCTCAGCAGGACTGAAACATTACAGCAGAGTATATGAAAATATACATATTGGTGGATCATAATTAAAAAGATAATATTTTGCATCTAGCAAGGAGTGGAGCCTTCATTTTTTTAATACACTATGTGCAAGGTAGAGGAGTCCACACCAGAGAAAATACAGCATCAACATGGAGACAGTACAGTGGAGGGCAACTAAGATGGTCCATGAACTAGGGAAAAGACATGCAAGTAAAAGCTGCAGGTTCTGAACATGTACAAGAGAGACATGATTGAAACTTACAAGTACCTGTACAGGATAAATAGGGTAGAAGCCAATTTACATTTCTGCTTCAGCTCAAATACAAGGACGAAGGGGAACTCACTTAAATTTGCAGGACGAGATTCAAAAGGGTGATACACAAGCACTTTTTCACAGATAGAGTGGTGGCTGAGTGGAACAAGCTGCCAGTGGCAGTGCTATATGCCAAGTGAAGTGGTTTCAAGCAGGCATATGGGTTTAGTCTGAGAAGTCATGGCAGAAATATAGGGTGTGATAGCCACTAGTGCAAGTGCAGAGTAATTAGGTAGGGTAGGCAAACTGGATGGACTGATGGGTCTTTTTCTGCCATCATTATCTATGGCATGGGGTCATGTCACTGTAAAGAAAAACTGTGAGGCAATAAATGCCGCAAGGAAAACAGCAGCCTTGCAAACAACATCGGGTACAAGAGCGGCCTGACAACAACAGTGCAGTCCCATTGAAAACGGGGGACCCCACCCTTAGCCAAGGCTTTTGGGAGGCATTTGACCATTACCTTGGCATGCGTTTTATTACTGAAATGGAGCGCAATTCCTCTTAATATTAAGTCCCCTATGATGAGAATTTGTTTGCTCTTGCTATTTCTGTTTTTATTTTTGCTGATATTGGTTGCCATTGGCTTGTTTTTTTCTTGGCTGACTGATGGACGCAGAGTCCACTCTCGCTAGGTTAGGGTCCTTTACCCTTGCCAGGGGTGCAAAGTGGTTTGTGGTTGTTGCCATACATGAAAAAGGCCTAGCTTGGTTTATCCTAGCCATTTAGCTCTACCCTTTCCCCCTACCTTCCATCTTCCTGGACCAGTGGACCTCTGAGGGAGTGGATGCAGTGGTATAGAATACCAGTACAGTTGGTGCTGAGGTCATGCTTTCTCCTGCCATGCTGCATCCTCACCAGTATGTGTTTTCACACCTGTGGTGCAGAATGCTGCTTTGGTGGCACAGAATCACATATCGTCAGGGATTTGAAAACTTTCACCTATGGGGTTCATGAGGCTGAGTAATAAGAAGGCTATGCTGAAAATGTGGTGTACATATATGACAAAATGTCCACGTTATGTGTCATTTTTTAAATCCTGGATGAGACGTCTTTTTGAACTTGTGGTGCAAAATGACATTTTGGCCAATATACTATAAATGATCCATGTCATGTTTATAAGGGCAATCATAAAATGACTATCTTGAAAATTTGTGGTCCAAATTAAAAAAAAGAGTGAATGTGTAAAGAAAGAAAGTGTACTGAATGTGTGAACAGTGACTGTGTAAAGAGTGAATACAGTATGTGAATAGTGAATGTGTACTGTGTATAAAGTGTGTATGTTTAAACATAGAAACACAGAAGTTGTCAACAGATGGGACCGCATGATCCATCAAGTCTGCCTTTGGTTTCCAACCCACCCTTAATTAGCTGCTTGCTTGAGTATCCCACATTGTCTGTCCCACACCCGCTTGAATTCCCCCACAGTCTTGGCTCCCACAACCCCCTCCAGCAGGCTATTCCATGGTTCTACAACACACTCTGTGAAGAAGAATTTCCTCATATTGCTCCATAACTTTCCTCCCTTAATTCTACGGTCATGCCCTCTAGTTCTGTTTTAGTCTTTTAACTGAAAGAAGTTCTGCACATGCACCCTTTTGTTGCTTTTAAGGTATTTAAATGTTTCAGTCATGTCCCCACGATTCCTGCCTTGCTCTAGGGAGTATAATTTGAGGTCATCTAGTCTTGCCTTGTACGGTTTCTGATGCAAGCCCTGCACCATCTTTGTTGCTCTTCTCTGTACTGTCTCCAGCCTATCTATGTCCTTCCTTAGGTGTGGCCTCCAGAACTGGATGCAGTACTCCAGGTGAGGCCTTACCAGGGACTGATACAGGGGCATGATTACTTCATGCCTTCTGCTTGTGATGCCCCTCCCTATGTATCCCAGGATGCCACTAGCTTTTAGTGCTGCCTTTTCACATTATTTACCGACCTTGAGGCCATCTGATATGATCACTCCCAGGTCTCACTCCTGCCTAGTAGCCACCAGCTGCTCTCCTCCCACTGAGTACTGTTTCCTTGGGTTACATTTTCCCAGGTGCACGATCTTGGATCTTTTGGCATTGAATTTCAATTGCCAGGTACTGGACCACTCCTCCAGTTTTTGGAGATCAGCTTCCATGCTATGCAGTCCCTCTGGTGTGTCCACCCTGTTGCAAATTTTGGTGTCATCTGCAAACAGGTGCACCTTTCCCTTCAGTCCATCTGCAATGTCGCTGATGAATATGTTGATGAGGATCATCCCCAGAACTGAGCCCTGCGGGACCCTGCTAGTCACCTTCCCCTCTTCTGACAGAGTGCCATTCATTAACACTCTCTGAGTTCTCCCACGTAACCTGTCTCTGACCCAGTTTGTTACCTTGGGCCCAATTCCCATGTTCTCCAGTTTTTTGACTAGTCTCCTGTGCAGAACAGAGACAAAAGCTTTGCTAAAGTCCAAGTAAACCACATCCACTGCCCCACCCTGATCCACTGTTTTGGTGACACAATAGAAAAAATCAACCATGTTTGTCTGGCAGCACCTCCCTGCCATGAAACAGTGTTGATTTTTGTCGAGCTGATCAGTTTGCTCCAAAAAAGCTACAATTCTTTGCTTCAGCAGTTACTCCATCAGTTTTCCTTTGACTGACATTATACTAACCCAGAAAGTAGTTTCCTGGCTGTTCCTTGCTTCCACTCTTGTGGAGTGGTACTACTCTGCTCTCTTCCAATCCTCCAGCACCTCCCAGCTCCTCAACAATTTGTTGAAGAGCACTGCTAAGGGGGCTGCCAGTTCTCTCCCAAATTCTTTAAGTATTCTTAGGTGTATTCCATCTGACCCCACAGCTTTATCTACCTTTAACTTGTCTATTTCCTCAAGGACCTTTTCCTCTGTGAATAGACCCATGTCTATTCCTTCAATTGGACAATTCTTTATGCCTATTGTTGGTCCGTTTCCATCTGCTTCCTGTGTAAAGACTGAGCAGAAGTACTCATTGAGTGCCTTTGCCTTCTCCCTGTCTTGCTCTGTGAGTTGACCGTCCTTTTTCATGATTCTAACAATGCCCCCATTGGTCTTCCTTTTTACTCGTATGTACCTGTAGAAGGTTTTGTTACCCTTTTTTACTTCCTGAGCTATCCTAACCTCTGTCTGAGCCTTTGCATTTCTTATCACTTTTCCTGTCTCTTTTAGTTTCTGTTTGTATTCTGTTTTGTCCGCCTCATTCCTTGACTCCTTGTACTTTCTGAAGGCTATATAATTTTCTTTCACCATGGTTGCCACCTCCTTAGAAAACCATAGTGGGTTGTTCTGCCTTTTGTTCTTACTAACCTGATGGGCATAATGATGATGATGATGATAAAAATGTATTTTTTCACAGGAAATAGCATTTGTTGGGACAAAAGTCCCATTTGCAACAAAGTCCTGCATTCCAGTCCATTATACAAGTATACTAAGCAACTTACAGAATATTACATAAACACAAAAACACAATACAACATGTACATTAAAAACATGTACAGGAAGATCTCAAATAAATAAAGTAACTTTCAAACTAAAAAGATTTGTATCAGACTTTGGAAGTTCTGATAACTTATTCCAGCTACATGCTACACTATTCTGAAGTGTAATATCGCCTTATCTATTAAAGCATCTGTGCATTAAAATGCTATTCACTGATTTCCTTGTCTTAATATATGTTTCTCTATTAGATTTTCTTTTCACCAGGTTGTGTAATGGGTGATTGCATTTTTTGTGCAAGATCTTATGACATGTAACAAGTCAGAGATAATTTCTATAGGCCTCTGGTTGAAGCCAATTTAAGTTTTTATAAATTACACAATGGTGCAACTTCTTACTACTACCAACAGCAAATTTTCCTATATAGTAATAAACTCAATCTGTTTTAAAGCCAATTGAGTTGAATTCATGTAGGTTATAGAATCATATTCCACCACTGGTAAAAGCATCTGTTTTGCAAACCATTCTCTTGCCACTAATGGCAAACTACTCTTCTGAGAGCCCCTAATCTCTGATTTATCTTTTTGGTCTGAGCTGTTATATGCTCTGTATATGTCATCCTTGAGTCTATTCGAAAACCTAAATATCTATAACTAAGTACACTTTTAATTATTGTTCCATCTTGAGGGTGGAGTTGCATCTCTGGCCTACTTCCCCTATCTTGACCCACTGAGAATAGCATGCTCTGAGTTTTCTTTGAATTGAGGAGAAGGCCAGAGTTACACATCCAATTTTCCATTTGGAGTAAGTCATATTGGATTTTAACTGTCATAGTTATTAAGTTGTTTTCAGAAGTTATCCACACAGTATCATCTGTGTACAATCTTATTTCGTTGTGTTCAATAACTTGAACAAGATTGTTAACATAAATGTTAAACAATAATGGTCCCAGAATCAAGTCCTGGGGAATACCCCTCTCCAGCTTCCCAGGGCCCGATACTGAAGACCCACATGCTACACATTGCTGGCGATTAGTCAAATGTGACTTTATCCATTGGAATATTGCTTCTTGAATCCCCATCTCCCCTAGCCACTCCAAAAGCATTTTGTGCTGAACTAAGTCAAAGGCTTTGCTGAGATCCACAAACAACACCCCAGTACTCTTCCCTTGGTTCAACAATGTTACCACCAAGTCATTAAATTCCAATACGGTGGTGCTCGTGGATCTCCCCTTTCTAAACTCGTGTTGTTTCTCAGATAATTTGCCATTTGATTCCAAAGAGTGACTTAGCTGTAAATGTACTTTACGCTCTAAAATTTTTGACAAGATTGGCAGAAGAGCTATAGACCTATAATTTGAGGGGGTTGTATTGTCACCTCCTTTGTAGATGGGAATAACTTTTCCTATTTTCCATATTTCAGGAACAGTGGAGCTACTAAGGCTCCAATTGTACAACTAGTTTATAACAGGGGCTAACACTTTGTGCACCTAGCTCAAAAATCGTGCCTCTATGCCATCTACAGCTCCAGATTTATTTGGGTTTAATTTCTGCAGTTCTTTTACTATATCTTTCTCATGTATTTCCTCAAATTTAAATATTTTACTTAAGTTTTCTGTTCTGTCCCTTTCAAGAACATCTGATATGTCTGAAGTTGGTTTTAACATTTTAAGATCTGGTAAATCCAAAAAATAAGACTTAAATACATTTGCTACATCCATAGAGTCAGTTATTAACTTCTCTCCATGCACTAGGCTTACTATTATTATGAATTTTATTTGGAGTTTTTACATCAGTAATACGTTTCCAAAATTGTTTAGAGTCAGAAGTGTTATTTATCTTATTCCAATGCTATGTATTTTTTGCATTTTTAATTATACTCTTATATTTCTTCCTCCATTCCTTAAAAATATTCCAATCTTCTATAGTGTCAGTTTTTCTAGCCTTTTTCCATGTTCTATCTCTTATCCTTAGGTATTTTTTTATCCTATCTGTAATCCATGGATCCCTTATTTCTTTTGATTTTTTTAACTAATGGGGCATGATACTAAACTACATTCATCAATATGTCATTGAACTCCTATATCGCCAATTCGATGTCTGGTAACAAATATACTCTCTCCCAATGGCTTTGCTTCAGTTGTTTTATGAAAAGTAGTTTATTAAACCCTTTAAAATCTTTACACCTGTATGCACTTGGTTGCTGAATGTTAAAGTTTCATATTTCAATGTTACAAGTTATTGGATTATGGTCACCCAAGTTCAATGGTAATACATCCCAGCTTTTCACAAAGTCTTGGGATACAAAGAATAAGTCCAAAACTGAACTCTGCTCTCCATTTTTGGTAAATCTAGTTGGTTTTTGAATAAATTGATTTAACCCTAGTAAAGCAAAACTGTTCTCTAATTTCTTACCTCTGTTTTGTAACCAGTCAGCATTAAAATCACCTGTCAGAATTGTTTGTTTATCTTTTCTAAGATTAATTCTTCCAATGTATCAAATGATTTAGTTTTAGTTTTAGGGGTGCATAAAAAACTCCTACCACTAACTTCATTATAAGTAATTCGACAATAAGACAATCAATTCCCTCTATATTTGTATTTAATAATATCTGATGAGGGACAAGGGTATTTTTAATGTATAACATCACACCCCTCCCCTCTTACCTCTGTCTGTCCATTCAAAAGTATATCCAGAGGGTTAAATTTCCTCCCGCGTTATACCAGAGTGCAACCAGGTCTCTGAATCTGCTACCAAATCATATTCAGCTCTAGCTGCCCATTCTCTATATTCATTTATCTTATGTACCATACTCCTGACATTCTCATGTACCATAGTAAATGTTTTAGTTCTTTTATGGCCAGGGCCTGGGTTTAATTCTATGTCTCCACTTCGTGTCAGTAATATTACGCATAACATATTAGTACTCCTTGTGATATTAATTTACAAAATATGGGAGTAAAACAAAGCAACCTCTCATAATTGTGAGATTCATTTGTAAATTGACTTCTTCTCCAGGCAAAATGTTTCTCATTTAAATAATGAGGGTTACCTGCTGAGTAAAACCTCATAGTTTTGATCATGTTATTGCAAACCTCATTTGTATCATTTGTATATACTATAACTAAACCCCATACCAACCAACCCCCCAAAAAAACAGCTGTAATATAGGCCCCATTTTTTATTCTTTACCTATTTGTGACAATCAGGGTCCAAGGAGTTTATTCTCTGAGTTACGCTCACACCACTCAATTTGCTCATCCCACTTCGCTCATGCCTGTGGTAGGTGCGAGGCTTTGTAGTGTAGGAGTCCTTGCATTCTTCACTAGCTGACCCCCTCTTGCTTTTTTCCTTTGATTATTCAGGTGAAGTCAATCAGCAATAAATAATGGTGAACAAGGCAGTTCTCTAGCAGCAGTAATAAATAGTAAACTAGGAAACAGAAACAGTTTAAAATGCACAATCAAAAAGTTCATACAGCTCACTTGGTGAATTGTCCTGACTGTTGTCTGGCTATTAGCAACTCTCACCTGCTGCCACGAAGTTGTTTCACAGTCAGAATCCAAGTATTCAAGGAAGGTCGGCGCAAGGCTTTGTAGTGTAGGAGCCCTCACCGTGTTCACTAGCTGACCCCTCTCCTGCTCAGTTCCTGTGATTATTCAGTTGTAGTCAATCAGCAATAAATAATGATGAACATGGCAGTTCTCTAGCAGCAGTAATAAATAGAAGACTAGAAAACAGAAACAGTTTAAAGTGCACAGTCAAAAAGTTCATACAGCTCTCTTGGTGAATTGTCCTGACTGTTGTCTGGCTATTTGCAGCTCTCACCTGCCACCACAAAGTTGTTTCACAGTCAGAATAATGTGATGTGATCCATGGTTATTGCATCCTTCAACCTTGTCCAACATTTCTCGATGCTCCCTTCTGTTGTGTTACTAAGGTTGTCCCTCAGGCAGGCCTTCATTTTTGTGAAGTCTGCCTTCCTAAAGTCAAGGGCCTTCAGTTTGGAATGTGTGCAGTCTTCAATCCTTTTTACCCTGAACCATACCGTGTTATGGTCACTGTTGCCCAGGTGGTTCCCTACTTTGATGCCCAGAACCCTATTGCTATTTGTGAATACCAGATCTAGAATCACGTTACCTCTTGTGGGTGATGTCACTAGTTGACTTAGGCCTGCTTCCTGTAGTGTGACTAGAAATTCCCTGCTTTTTTCTGATGCCGCTGTGTGGGTACTCCAATCTGTATCAGTCAGATTGAAATCCCCCACCAGCACCATGTCCTCTTTGCCTGACATCTGGAGGATGGTTTCCAGGATTTTCTTATCCCTGGCTTCCTCCTAATTTGGGAGTCTGTAGATTATTCCTACCCAAATGGGTTTCCGGCTTCCGGACCCAATTGTGATCCATAGATCCTCTCTTTCCCCTTGTACCTGCTGCATTTATATAGCATTGATGGTATCCTTAACATAAATAGCTACCTCCCCCTCCCTTTTTCCCAGTCCTATCTTACCTGAACAAGTTATACCCTGGGATAGTCACCTCCCAACCATGATTGTTTGTGAACCATGTTTCGGTCATGGCAACCCAGTCTAGGCCTGCCTCAGCTATTGTGGCAGCGAGGTCAGTCATCTTGTTAGCCAGACTGCGGGCATTGAGAATAGCACTGACCATTCTTGATGTGTGACTTTTTTTGTCATGTCTCCCTTGATCGGAAGCACCAAATTTGGTCAACAGCGACAATGCCAACCTCCCCCATAGCAACAGCACAATACCGATGCAGGTATTGTACACCTATTTTAGCGTGTTTTGTGGGGCTGCCCCACACCACTATGTGGGGGCTCTGCCCCGCACCCTGGATCTAGGATTCCAACTCCAGGTTGGAGTTGGTCCAGGAGGGGCAGAACATCTGGGAAGGCGAAATCACGGCAAAGAACCATTACCGCGAATGTCACCATAATGGTCTTTTTTCCTGTTTCACCTCCGGGGTATCGAGGAAAAGAAGTGCACTGCCCTTGATCTTATTGTTTGTCCCTTTGTCTTTTTTTTATGTTTTTGTTTCCTCCCTTTCCTTTGCATTGGTCATCTGCAGAGTCGGAAAGAGTTTCATGTTTCCTGCTATCTACCTTTGCTATCCTGGAGTGTGTAAATATGGTGCTAGCTGGAGGGGGAGAGACAGCAGGCTCTATGTGTGCTTCTCCTAGAGCTACCATTGTCTCCCCTCCTGCTAGTTTAAATGTCCCATGTGGATGTCAAATGTCTGACCCAGTATCCTGATTCCCTCTTTAGTCAGGTGGAGGACATTGAATTTGAAGAACTCCCTTTCCCAGATGTTTCCCCAGTTTCCAATGAAGCAATGCCCCTTTGTGTGGCACTAGTCCCTGAGCCACGTGTTGAGCTTACTTATCTCTTTCTCTCTTATTTTCTGCCTGTTCTTTCTCTTTTCCCAAACAGGCAGAATTTTTTGAGAATGCAATGCTGGACAAAAATGAAACCAATTTCTTGCCAAGCTGCGCAATGTACTTTCCTAACCTCCTTGACTTACCGGCTAGCAAGGTCTTTGGTCCCTAGTTGGACCAGGATGGTTGAGCCCACTTCTTCCCTCTTAACTATGTTGACTATTCAGTCAGTGTCCCTTCAAGCAGATGCTCCTGCGAGACATCTGACTTACACTTCTGCACATTCATTTTGTCTCAGGTGGGGGTCCACACCGCAAATCATGGCATCCCCTATGATTATGAGTTTTTTTCCTGATGTTCTTGAGATTTTGTTTATGATGTTGTTTTGCTATCCTGTTGCATTTGGCTTTTTGCTGACCCAAGACACCCTATGTCCTTTCAGATGGTATGGATGTAAGAGATGTGTACCTGTTTCCTGTGTTTAGTTTGCTTTGTTTGTTTTGGAGAGTTGCCCGAGCACTGACCCCTTTTCTGTAACCAGTTACCATCCCCTAGGCTTGGTCATTCCCTGGGGGAGAGGTGTGCTGGTTTGGTGTTGGCAATGTGGGGGTGCACTTCTAAAATAAATGTTTCCCTGTAGGTGGTTATGTAGGAGGCTGATCTTACCCCATGCCTTGTAGAGCTGAGCCCTGAGGTGACATATATACCAGCATATGGGACAGCAGCCCTGCCTCCGAGCAACATGACTGTTAAAGAGTGTCCCACAGTGTTGGCAGCCAATGATATCCATGTGCGTGCCAGTGTATGAACCAAAAGAGTACAAAATTAATCAAATTAAGAGGAAGACAATCTGTTGTCCTGAGCAGTCTGAGCTGTTGCCTAAAGCTGAGAGTTTTCTATTAATTAACCACTGTTTCAGTAGGGGTACAACAGTACAAATGCTGATTTACATACAGCAGCCAGGAATTCTGGTTAAGTGTTCCAACTGCTCCTTATGCTGAGAGAGCAGCCACTGGCTGGGTCTGAGCAGAGCGATTTAGGAGAGAAGTCGCCTCAGCAGAGATTGGAGCCCAGACTGTGCACTCCAAGGGGGATTCAGCTAGGTAGAACTGCTGTCAAGGAATCCCTGCTTCTGCACCTATCAGAGTCTGCCTTCCCTCTGTGATTGGTCTCTCTTGCAGTCAGTGAAGATCAGTAAAGCTCAACAGACAGTGAGGCTAGGGGCTGGACCGCACTTGGCGTATGCCTCCAAGGGTTGCCCTTTGTGTCACAGTGTATGTGCCAGGCTGCACTTTTGTATGTGGATGGAGTATTCCCATAGTGTATGGCCCATAGGACCCTGCACATCTGCACCTTCTCATGCATTGATGAAATCTTCAGCTTTCCTGAGGTCCCACTTTTTATGGCTGCATCAATACCATTATCTTGTAGCTGTATTGGCTCTGACCAGAGTTTATTTAGTTAGCCGTTCCACAACCCACTGACATTAGTTTAGCTGAAGCTCTGCATGAATAGTTCCACTGTAGGCTTCAGCTCAGCCAGCTAATTTCATTGGGTTACAGAACTGCTGACCAATTAAAAAATGAATATTGTTTGGAAACAAAATGCAGCATTAACAATGGACCTTAAAAAGGAACAAAATAGGACTGTTTCAAAAACAAATACACAAAGTACCCTAGGGCCAGGATATTCATTGTTCCAGATTAGGGCCCACTAAATATTTGCTCCAGGAGCAAATTAGTGCCTGGAACAAACCACTGGTGTATTGGAATATGGTAGGGCTTTGCTGACAAGGTGTCTTCCATTAAGGTGGGTATCTCCCCAGAGGGGCTTTATCGGGCATGCAGTGTCGGATCTGGGGTAAATAGAAGCAATCTTAATGTCAGGTGTAAGTTTAGCTTTGCAGGGAGGAAGAGATTAGGGGGCTTTATGTGATAATGGCAATTCTCATTGCGCGCCACACAAATCATGACGTAAATATCGCCCGCAGCAAAATGGTGACCGAGTAGTACACTGACCGCCACAAACAGCAATGGTCCTTAGCTCTGTCAAAAAAAGGCAATACAATTATTTCTTTCTTGCAGGTGGAAGCCCCCCGCATCCCCCAAATTAATATAATCTACTCCAGGGGAGGTGGATTTAAAAAAAAAAAAAAAAAAAGAAAAATACAGTATTCTTCTGTAAGACCCTAACCCAGGTCCACTGGTTCCATAGGCAGTGGCTGTAGCCACTGCATGAAATGGCCAGCTTGGTAGGATTCAGCCACAAACCTTCCCATATCCTGTTATAGTGAGTGTAGTTCACTGCTACACTCACTAAACAGGATCATTAGCTCTCTTCTGAAGGTCGCCCTAAACAATCACGGTATTAAGTCACTCATATTGAGTCGCTCAAAAAAACTCACCCTTATAGGGTGCTACTGGTTAGGGAGATAATCTCGAACCTGTGGCCTACATGTTGTGAACTGGACCCAGGCCCCACACATCTCTTATTGGGATGTGTGAAGTCTTTAGGTCCAGTGTTCACTGTGATAATCCGGTGCTCTCTCTTGAAGGGGGTACTCCCCAGTGCTCTTAAAGAGGCATTGGGAAAACCCCTTTTTGAAGAAACCATCTTTGGATCTGGAGGATCTGGATTGTCTCACAAATAATAGACCTGTCTCTAACCTCCTCTCTCTGGGGAAGGTTATTGAGAAAGTAGTGGCCATTCAGCTTGAGGCACATCTCACTGACATTTGACATC
This sequence comes from Neoceratodus forsteri, assembly GCA_016271365.2. Lineage (NCBI taxonomy): Eukaryota > Metazoa > Chordata > Ceratodontiformes > Ceratodontidae > Neoceratodus > Neoceratodus forsteri. Next base: position 1,178,164,090 of record CM057449.1, on the reverse strand, counting down.
TATGAGCAACTCCAGTCCGATTTTTGGTCCAGGCACAGTATTGAGACAACACTAGTCAGGGTGCAGAATGATCTCCTCAGGGTGAGAGACAGAAGAAAACAATAAGCTCTCGTTCTCCTTGATCTCTCCTCAGCATTTTACAATGTGGATCATGGGGTGTTGCTGGATCACCTGGGGGAGCTCTGTGGACTCGCCAGTACTCTCATCAACTGGTTGGAATCCTTTCTTACAGGTAGAATGCAAAGGGTGGTGATGGAAAATTATTCCTACTGCCCGATGACCCTGTTCTGTGGTGTTCCCTAGGGTTTGATCCTCTCACTCATGTTATTTGCTGTGTACAGTACATGCTACCCCTGGAAGATATCATTAGACATTACAGGGTGGGCTTTTACTGCTATGCAGATAATACTCAATTGTATATGTAATTTGTACCAGGGATACAGGGTGTGGACTCTCTCCTGATCTATTGTCTGGCTGAGACACAGGACTGGAAGTCCTCTAACCATCTGAGGCTTAATCCAGACTGAAGGAAGTATTAGTGATCAAGCCCTGTCACTGGTGAGGAAATGAGGTGGAGGAGAGGAGAGGAGACAAAACTAGTGCTTGGTTCTTCTCTAGCCATTTCAGGAAAGGTAAATAATCTGGGTGTTATTCTGGACAGTAAATTGACACTGGAGGTCAGGTGTTTTCTGTTGCTCAAAATGGTTTTTACCATCTTAGAAATATTCCCCAGATTAAACCTTTTATCCCTACCCCAGTGACCTACCTTCACTGATACATGCTTTTGTTACATCCAGACTCGATTATTGCAATGTCCTTTACCTTTGGCTAAATGGAGGAACCCTACATCACCTGCAGCTGGTGTAGAATGCCGTGGCCAGGTTGTTGAGGGGCCTGCCCAGGTCTTGTCATATAACCCATGTCCTGCGCGAGCTGCACTGGCTGCCGGTGAGGTGGTGGATTTCCTTTAATGTTGGCTTGCTGACCTATAAAGCCCTACATGGACTGGGCCCTAGCTACCTGCAGGACCTTCTGTTTCCCCACCAGACGTCACAACATCTCCATTCCTCTGAGGCAGGCCTCTTTGTGGTTCCCAGGGTTTAGTTGAAATCTCCAGGTGAGAGGGTCTTTGATGTTGCTGGCCTAACCCTGTGGAACTCACTTCACAGATCTCTGAGGGAGGCCCCCCTCACTGGAAGTCTTCATAAGGGGTCTGCAGGCTCATCTTTTTACAGTTTCAGAGATTGCTATTCTCATTTGCCACAGCGGCAACAGATGATACAGCTGGTCCCACCAGCTGCAAAATTTTTCTGCAGCTGTTGGTAAAAAAAAAACAGCAATCTGCCATAAATCATCGAACTGATCATAAACTGGCTCCACTTTTGAGAATACCGTGGCTTTGGGAGAAACTGTGGTTCCTCAAGTGGCAACCCACTAGCACTGAGCTTCTCCTGCAGATTTAGGATTTTCATGAGCCCAGCATTTCATGTTTATTAACCCGTAAGTTCAAGAGGAACTGGTTTACAGAGGTGGAAGGTCATCATCCACAGAGTTGTCAGTCAATCAATTTAATGGGAGGGCCAAAGTCCAAGGTTCAATGTGGGGGAATAGCTCCTCCCACATCCCAAATAAAGGTCAGCCTCCCACGGCAGTTCCCTGCTTAGTGCGTTGTGAACCCTCCCTCCATTACACAAGCCCAGGCTCCTGTGTGGCTCAAGTGGCTGAGCCTCCTTCTTTCCTGCTTTTTCCGGTCTCTCATTTTTCTTTCCTCTTTCTCCCTCATCCTTTGCACCCCTCCCTTGTATGTTGTTCCCCTTGTTTCTTGCCTTGTTCCCCTTTTCTTTATGTGCTTGCTTCTTTTCCCTGCCTGCCGGAGCTCTGTTTGGTGCTCCATTTTTCCTCCTGCCTTCTCCCCTTGCTGTTTCTCCTCCCACCCCTGGCTACTTCCTTGGTTTCTGTCCTGCCCAGCCATCTCTTCTACTTCCATCCCTCTCCCGGACCCTTTCTCTTGTTCCCCCTTTTGTTTCCCTGATTCTCTGTGCATGCGTTGCCCCTGTCCCATTGTCTGGGATGTGCTGCACCCTGCCTTTTGTTTGTCATCTCCACCCCCCTCCGCTGCTGGATTTTCCACGTCTGCTGTCCATCGGCGGCTGGCTGTCCTATGCTTGGAGTTGTTAGGCTGCTTGGCTTCTCTTATGGTTAGTGCTTGTTTTTTTTTCCCTTCCTCTCTGCTCTGCATTTGTTTTGCTTTGCTTCCCGGCCCCTTGCACTCTCTAGCTGGTGTCCCCCTTCAACCCAATAGTTTTCCACTGGGCTGCCTTGGGTTGGCCATCCATTCCCTGCGCCTGCACAGTGCATGTTCGATGTTAATTTATTTTTTATTTATTTTAGCCTTTGGTAACTGGGTAAGGCCCATTAGGCACAAGTGCCTGTTATAAGGGGTGACCTGGAAGCACTGGGTAGTTAAGTGACTTGCTCAGAGTCACACAGTATGCAAGTGGAGGTTGTGAGAATCAAACTCTGGTCTGGTCTGCTGGATGCATCAAGCTCATTCACACCTCTTTCCTCTAACCTCTAAGCTATACGGCCAGCCCAGCTGTTAATTTCCTGTAGCTGCCTGCCTGTCCATTATGTGGCTCAAAGTGCTGCGATCTCAGCCTATACCTCTGTTCTCCAGCCTGGAATCTTCATCCACTGTGTCCCCCACCTGTCCCTGGTGGCAGCTTGTTTCCCGTCTTTTTGTCAGGGATTCTCTGGCCTCTGTTGCTGTGCTTCTGTTGTGGCCAGCCTGATCCATTGCCTCATTCGCTCCTGGATTCCCACAACATTGAAGCTATGGCCTATGAAAAAATAGTCACTGACCCCTTTGCTGCAAACACCTTGCCAGTCTGTCCCCACTGGCAAAGATGCAACCGACTCATCAGCAAAAAAAAAAACACTTTCACATGATCTTTGTGCTCCCTGTGACTTGCTCCATATCCCATGTTCTTTGTCCTTGTGCCTTTAACTTTTGCTGACTCCCCTGTGTGCCACCAATACAATCCAGAAACAAAAAAATTAACTTTTTCTCCATTATGTTGTTTTTCCTTTCCTCATTTTTGGTTTCCCACTCTGTCTCCACTCCAGCACTTCCAAGGTGTGTAGTTGCCCCTAACGCTCACCCCTTGGCTAGTGCACTTCATCTGCCTATTCCAGTTCCTTCCCATGTTTCCAGATACCCTTCCTTGTGATCAATTTCCTGTTGTTTTGATTCTGTCATCCTGACTTCTATATCTGTTGCTCAGTTCCCTGATTTTCCACAGGTTTCTACCTGTCCACTCCCCATGATACCCTGTGCTTCTGGTTCACTTATTACTCCCTGTGTGTTTATTGCTACTGTGTACCATACCTTTGCTTGTCCCCTCACATTTTGTCTGGCAGTGTATCCCATCCCCTTGGCTGCTCTCCACCCTCCTATCCTGCTCTCTTTGACCTTCTACCCCTTTTGATGCATTGCCTTTCCCACAAGCAGCCTCAGCTGCTCTTTCCTCACTCAGTCCATAGCAGCAGTCTGACAGACTCCATTCCTAACTCTGTCTACTGAGGTATAGCAGTGCAGGTAGGCTTCCCCAGTCTACTGGAGATGGGTGCCTGGTTACTCTATCTACAGTCTTACCCATTTATGTTTCCTGCCATCTGCAACTGTCTCCGTCCCCTAACTCTGCCTGGCATGGCATTGAGTGAAGGTTAGTTTGCCCTGACCACCGGGGATGGGAGCCTGCATCCTCCATCAACTATATCATTCAACTACATTCTATATTCAAAATCAGGTTGCCACATTCCCTTTGGGAATGGGACCAATGTACTCCATCAGCCTCCAGTTTCTTGACTTATCCAAATGATGTTCTGTACCAGAACTCTGCGCTTCCTCTGCCATCACTGTACGTTCCCCTACTTCCCTTCAGGAATGGGACCACTGTACCCCTTCAGTCTCCAGTCTCCTACCTCAATCACCTGAATTCTGTGCCACATGATCTGGGCTCACCACTTTCTTTCAGGAATGGAACTCTGTATCTGTTAGCCTTCAAGCACCTGGACCTGAGCCTTGCTGCATGTCCTTCCTGCTCTCATGAGCTTTCTTATTTGCTCCTCCAACCTGTCCCTGGCTTCAGCCTCCAGTCCCCTGTGGATTATTGGACTGCTTTGGCCTCATTGTGGCCCTTCCACTCCAGCCTTCTTTGCTTGGTGCTCCCCGTGCCTGAGATTTGTGTATTCATCCTCGCCCCTGGCCTCCTCATGTTCTGGATTTGGACCTCGCCAGTTTGTTTTGCTTCTGTCTCCACCTGGCCCGCTGGGCTTCCTGACTTTATTGATGCTTGCCTTCGACTCCATCCAGTGCTCCTGTGTATTGTTGCCCCTGTTTGCCTACCAACTCGGCCTCCTCTAGTCTCCACACCTTCAGTCCCGGCTGCCACCTCATCTATTGATGCTACTCCTCACATCTGTACCTGATTTCTGGTTTGCCACATTCCTTCAGGAATAGGACCACTATACCATACTTGCCTCCAATCTCCAGCCTCAACCTACTACCTCCTATACCTCCATGGAATCGATATACTTGTCCTTGCCTTTGGCCGCTTCACATTCTGGATTTGGACCCCAAAAGCTTGTTCAGTCTCCATCTCCATCCAGTCCATCAAACTCCTGGACTTACTTGCTGCTTGCCTTCTACCTCCTCCCATGCTCCTGTGCATTGGCATTGTGGCTTGCCTTCTGGCTTAACCTCCTCCAATTTCCAGACCTTCAGCTCCATGCTGCCATCTCTTCTCTCACTGCTGCTCTGGATGATTCTGTTTCCCTATTGCCTTCCTTTCAGATATGTATGCCTGCATTCCCCCTTGCTTCCTGCTGGACATGTCACAATTGCTCATCTTGAAGGATGTGTGCCTGAGGCCTTCTACAGTTTCCCTTCTGCTGCCCTTGCCTTCATCCAGAGGTCTTCCATCAGCAATTCCAGTGCATTTTCCTATTGCCAATTCCAGTTTACCATCTCCTTCAGAAGCAGGAACCCACCTGTTTCCCCTTCGCTATGCCACCTTTTACTATTAGCATTTCATGTTCACTGTGTACTTCGGAGGTGGGAGCCTCTTACCCATATCCACTGCCCTTTTACTGTCAGCAATTCATATTCGCCATCTCCTTTGATGGTGGGAACCCATTCCACATCACCACTGCACCTTTGCTTTCAGCAATTTATGTTCACCATTTCCTTTGGATGTGGGAACCTCATAGCCCAACACTGCAGTGTCTTTTGCTATCAGCAATTTATGTTCGCCATCTCCTTCAGCGGTGGGAACCTCATACCTCAACTTCGCAGCACTTTGTACCTGTATTTTCTTCTTAGTTTTCCCTGAATCTACCTCCCAAGGCTTGTTTCAGCTTTCTGCATTCTATTCCAGTATGCTGTGGGGCCTGCCCCCAGTCCTGTACCTTACCTGCTCCTGCTGATGTCAGTACTGCTCGGCCTCTGCTGACTTCCTGTCAAGCTCCTTCCTCCAGTCAGTGGACTTCAGCTTCAGACTTCCTTCAGTCCTCAGACTGTTGCTGTCCTTCTTGCCACCCTGGTGGCTCAGGGCTCCTGCACATTTGCTGTCTATTTTTGGGCGTTCTTGCAACTATCAACGTCCAGCATCCCCAGCAATTCAATTACTCCTACCCATTTATCGGTCTCATATTCCTACCTCAGCCAACTTACAGCCCCCATCCAATGCTCTAAGGAGTATCTGTTCTTCTCCCCTAAAGAAACCCTCTTCCATCAAAATCCCTCGAACAGCACACCATATAGACTCTAAGTCACTATATGAAATATCAGTAATTCCCTATAATCTCCCCAGGATCCATTTCTGGAATCCCATTCAACTGGACTATAGAAGATCTTATCTCTCAACGAACTCACGAGGATCTTTCCTCCCATATTCCACTTAATTCAAACAGCATGGGTGTCACTACCTCCCGAATTCTTCATAAGATCGAAGATTTAGTGAAGTCTCCTTTATACCATTGTCTTACCTGGAAACGTGACTCTAATTCCCTCCTGGGATATACCAGCTCCAAAATAACCATAACCCTCAAGGATAACTGTAACCACAGGATATCACACGGAAGAACTGACATCATCCATTATAGCTTCTCCTTATAGTCTTCTCCTGAAAGCACTGAGTCAGTCTGACCATGTTTTCTGACTTGTATTCCATGAATAGCCATTGAATGTTCTTAAGACCATTCTCCAGCTACTATCCCAGAAAACTTATTGTTGGATCTCTGATGCATAGCTGCCTTGCTAAGTTTACTTAGCATCATGGGAGGATGGTGTGGTACATGAGGACTGGAGGAGGGCAGATGTGATTCCCCTTCACAAAAGTGGGAGCAGGGCAGAAGCAGGAAACTACAGACCTGTTAGTTTAACCTCAGTGATAGGGAAAATGATGGAATCACTTCTGAAGGAAAGAACTGTCGAGTACTTGGAGGCCAGAGGGGCACAGGACCCAAGGTGGCATGGATTCACAGTGGGAAGGTCATGCCAGATGAATCTAATAGATTTCCTTGACTGGATGACCAAAGTAGTAGATCAGGGAGGGGCTGTGGACATGGCCTACCGAGACTTTAGCAAGGCATTTGACTCAGTCCCACACAAAAGATTAATACACAAGTTAGCCAGCCTGGGAGTGGGTTCCAAGATGATAGCCTGGGTAAAGAATTGGCTGGAGAATAGGACACAGAGGTAATAGTAAATGGAGTCCACTCTAAAGAAGGGGTTACTAGTGGGGTACCGCAGGGTTCAGTATGGACGGTCCTCTTCAATGTCTTTATAAGCAACATTGCAGAGGGACTGGAAGGAAAAGTATGTCTCTTTGCAGATGCCACAAAGATCTGCAACAGAGCTGATGCACAAGGTGGGGTGGAAAGGATGAGAAGGGACTTGGCAAGGTTTGAGGAATGGTCAAATGTATGGCTGCTGGTTAACTAGGATCTGCAGCTTATCCATTAGGTAGGGAAATGGGCAGACTTGGTGGGTCAAGTGGTCCTTATCTGCCATCAGATTCTATGTAAGCCACTGTTCCTTGGCCCCTGGACATCACCATACTTCACAAAGTTATCTACATCTCTTCATCATGTTACTCTAATCATGCTAGCTATCTATCCAGTGATCATTTCTAACTCATCTGTCGGGATTTATAGAAACATAGAATTTGATGTTAGATAAGGACAGCTTAGCTCACCTAGTCTGCCCATTTGCCTACCTGATGGATAAGCTGCAGATTCTAGTTAATCAACAGCTTACTTCCTCCTACCCCCACTAGAATTGCCTTATGCCTGACCCATGAATTCTTGAATTCTCCCACTGTTTCTGAATCCACAACCTCCTCAGGAAGGCTATTCCATGCAGCCACAACCCTCTCTGTGAAAAAACACTTTCTAACATTACCTCTGAGCCGTCCCCCCTCTATCTTCAAATTGTGTCCCCTTGTTCTTGCACATCTCTTCTTCTGAAAGATGCTACCCTCTTGTACTTTGTTAATTCGCTTGAGATAATTGAAAGTTTCTATCATGTACCCCCTCTCCCTCCTTTTCTCAAGGGTATACATATTAAGCTGTTTTAGTCTCTCCTCATACGTCTTCTGGTGCAGACCCTGCACCATTTTGGTTGCCCTCCTCTGAACAGCCTCCACTCTGTCTATGTCTTTGTGGAGATGGGGTCTCTAGAATTACACACAGTACTCCAGATGGGGTCTCACTAACTGTACAGAGGAATAACAACTTCCTGTTTTCTACTGTTGATGCCTCTCCCTATGCATCTCAGTATCCCCCCAGCCCTCCTTACCACCTTCTCACATTGCTTGCCCACCTTTAGGTCATCTGATATAATTACTCCTAGGTCTCTTTCGATTTTTGTTGTTGTGATTAACTCACCTCCCATTGTGTACTCTTCCCCCTGGGTTTTTGTTTCCCAGATGCATTACCTTGCACTTCTTTGCACTGAATCTGAGCTGCCACATATTTGCCCATTCCTCCAACCTTGCCAAGCCCCTTTTGATCCTTTCCACCCCACCTTGTGTATCAACCCTGTTGCAGATCTTTGTGCCATCTGCAAAGAGACATATCTTTCCTTTCAGGTGCTCTCCAATGTCACTTATAAAGACATTAAAGAGGACCGGTCCCAGTACCGAACTCTGTGGTACCCCCACTAGTTACCCTCCTTTCTTCACTGTGGACTCCATTTACTATTACCTTTTGTGTCCTGTTGTCCAGCCAGTTTTTATCCAGGCTACCACCTTGGGACCCACTCCAAGGCTGGCTAACTTGTATATTAATCTTTTGTGTGAGACTGTGTCAAATGCCTTGCTAAAATCTAGGTAGGCCATATCTACAGTCTCTCCCTAGTCTACTACTTTGGTCACCCAGTCAAAGAAATCTATTAGGTTCATCTGACATGACCTTCCTGCTGTGAAACCATGCTGCCTTGGGTCCTGTGCCCCACTGGCCTCTAGGTACTCAACAATTCTTTCCTTCAGAAGTGAGTCCATCATTTTCCCTACCACTGAAGTCAAACTAGCTGGTCTGTAGTTTCCTGCCTCTGCCCTGCTCCCACTTTTGTGAAGTGGAATCACATTTGCCCTCCTCCAGTCCTCAGGTACCACCCCATCCCCCCATGATTTGTTAAAGAGAATAGTCAGTGATGTTACTAGTTCTACCCTTAGTTCTTTTAGAATTCTTGGGTGAATCCCATTAGGCCCCATTGCTTTGTCCACCCTCAGTTTCAAGAGTTCCTTCAAAACCCTTTCTTCTGTGAATGGACTGGTATCAACCCCCCCCATTCAGAGTTTCTGTCTTGTTTGGTTTAGGTACCTCCACCTCCTCTTCTGATGTGAATACTGAGCAGAAATAATCTTTCAGTATCCCAGCTTTTTCACTGTCACCCTTTGCCCACATTCCTTCCCCTTTATTAAGTCTCTGTATCCATCCCTTGGTCTTTCTTCGCTCCCTAATGTACCTATAAAAGGTTTTATCTCCCTTCTTAACAGAGTTGGTGAGCCGGCCCATCTGCGCAGCAGTTGGATTTCTGCTTGCGACACTGGTGACCCGGGTTTGGGAATGGACCAGGGTCACTGGATGGGCGGCCGGGAGGAGAAAGCTTCAGCATCTGCCGACTGCTCGTTGTCTTCTGGGAGGAGAGTGGTATGCTGCCTTGCTGCTTGCTGACTCCCAGCAGAGGCTGGTAGTGTAGCAGCACAGGAGACAGAAGCTTGAAGGGGGTGTGGTGGACATCGACGTTCGCCTAGACGTCAGTGGCACACCACACCCAGGGGAAGGAAACAGAGAAAATGAGTGGCTCCCCTGATGGCTAGATGATGGCTGCTGGTTCCCATTGAGGCCATGGAGCCCTGTCCCTCAATCCCCATCTCAGCAGCTTTCAGGAGGGTTGAATGGAATGCACTGGTTGCCCCTCTGGTGCCTTCCCCCTCAGAGGAGGGGGACCCATCTGGTGCAGGGTTACTGCCTGGACTACCCCTCCTGAGATGGCTGTAATATGAGATGTGGAGGGTGGGGTTCTGAGAGGGCCTAGGCTGGCCTGAGGGAGAGTCAAGCCCGGGAGCCAAGGAGCAAAAAAAAAAAACAGAGTTGGCTATCTTTTCCTCAGTTTGTGCCTTTGCTATTCTGACTACCTCCCCTGCCTCCTTCTGCTTTAACTGATAAAGTTCTCTGTCCTGCTTCTTCTGTGTTTCCTTATATTTCCTGAATGCTATCCTTTTCTCCTTAACCGTTCCTGCCACCTCTTTTGAGAACTATAGTGTTTTTTTCCTTCATTTTGTTTTGTTGATTTGCTTCACACAAAGGCTTGTTGCCTCTGCAATGGCTGTTTTGATTATTCCCCACTGTTCCTCCACCCCTCCTTCTTGCCCATATCTGTATTATCCCCAAGTAGTCCCTTGAGTGAATATCATCACCAGGAGCAGGCCTCCATTTCATTCATTATCCTGCACATCCACAACTGATGTGGTTTTCTCCCTATCACAATTATGGTCCACAACAGTTCTACACCTGACTGAGCATGCAATGCACCCATTGTGTTCTACGCTTGCTCTCAACTTCCCTTTGCCATATCAGTGAATCAGTCAATCAATCTTTATTTAGCCCAGTGAAACTCGATTGAGCAAGCTCATTTTCAAGGGGGCCTGGTAGGTACAGAATAAATAATACAGTAGCACAATAGAACATATAGTACAAATGAACATAGTAATACAATACATAGCAATAAAAAGAAGGTACAAGGATAATCAATGAGGCCCAGCAGTAAGGTGAAGCCTCATCCCAATAAACAGTACAGTAGAGAGGTAGAAGCAAGTCAGCACCAATGTGCCGAACCAGACATTTTAGTCACTAATAGCTCTAGTACAGCAGAGTTAATGCTGGCGACAGTGCAACCTGAGGACTCAGCAGCAAGTAGAAAGCAAGGATGAATCCAGAAACATGATTTATGGTAATTCTGATGAGAGGATAGAAAGTGTAGAGGGTTGGCTGTAAGAATAGCAATGTACGGCTACAGTTTAGCAATAGGGAGGACATTGACAAGGCTTCAAGAAGTATCTTGAATAGAGTGACTTGAATTCCACAAAACCAATAGGATGCACCAATTTTATGGATTTCTGGATGTTGTTCCACAGCTGGGGCAGCACACAGCTGAAGGCAGCTCTGCCAAAATGGGAAAAGACTTTAGGCACAGCTAGTGGGATGTACAAATGTCTTCTCAAGGCATAGTTATTAAGGTGCAGGAAGGCAGACAGTCAGAAATGTAGGAGGGTGGCATCTTGGATATAGATCTATAGGTCCATAGTATAGTGTTCCTTTGCTTCCTTAACATAAGTGAGGTCCATCCTACCATGAAATAGAGTACACAGTGATGGGTATTCTATACCACACCTGAGATGAAATGTAAGGCCCTATGATAAAGGGTGTCAAGCTTAGATAGGGCATTTTTGGGGACTTGGCCATACAGGAAGTCTGCATAGTCCAAGATAGCTAGGAACGTGGTTTGTGCTAAGTTTTTTTCTGGCCTCTGGGTAAGCAGATGCTTGCTTCTAAAAAAAAAGTCCAAGCCTCTGTCTAAGTTTTTTTTGAGAACTTGTCTATATGATCAGCAAAAGAAAGTCTGTTGTCAAACCACATACCTAGGTACTTGAACTTGGTCACATAGTCAAGTGACGCGCCAAGTAGGGTGGTAATAGTGGGAATATTGTCATGCTTAAGGGAGTTATGAACTTAGTCATTGGGGATAACTGCATAGCCTTGGTCTTTTTTGGCATTCAATAGGAGCTTTTGACTCAGGAGGTTTTGTTTCAGCATAAGGAAATCTGCTTGCAAGTCCAAGCAGGCACTTTCAGGAGTAGGCCTGGCAGTGTAAAGGACCATGTCATCTGCAAAGAGATGTACACTGGAAAGTTTGATTCCATGGTCAATGTTGTTGATATAAAGTGAGAAAAGTAATATATTTCTATATAATATATATATATTTCTATATAACAAACCAATCACACACACACAAAAAACAAAACAAAAAAAAATAAACAGGGTTGACATACATGTGGGAAGTAATGCAATGTAATGGCTGTGGGGCAGCAGTCTTCCAGGAGTCTTTCTGGAGGCTGAGATGCTGCCCTGTTTGCAGACAACTCTCTGCCCTGAGGAAGGAAGTTGCCCATCTTCAGGCTGCACTGGACAGTAGTAAGGGAACCTCCCCCATCTATGGAGCACCAGAGCCACCACCACTACCTCAGAGCTTGCGAAGAAAGCACAGCAGTTGGACCACAGTGGGCTCAGAGAGTGTAAGGGTGGTGGAACAGAGGCACAGCCAGTCAGTTGTTCCACACCACAATTCATACACCATTCTGGGGAGCATAGTTCCCCTATGGATGCACCCACAGAGGAGACTAAGGAGGTTGCAGACAACTGTCACAAGGGAGGCCCTCAGGAAGGAGGCAGAGGACACCACAGGGAAAGGAAGCAGCTCCTGGTGGGGGACTCAATTATTAGGGGGATAGAACTGGGGGGAGCAGGGAAAACTCAAGTAAGGTGCCTGCCTGGTGCCATGGCTTGGAGGGACAGGAAGCGCATCCTTAGGATCATGAAAACAGTTGCACGGGAGTCTGAGCTGGATGTCATTGTCCACCTAGGGACAAATGACTTGGCTCATCATGAGATTAGAGCAGTGCAGAAGGACTTTGTAGAGTTGGGGAGGGGCCTAAGAGAAGTAGCACACACAGTATCCTAAGAGGTGCTGCCTGTCAGTGGCATGGGTGAGGCGAGGGTACTTTGCACCATGAAGTTTAACGAATGGTTGAAAAAATGGTGTGGAGCACAGGGGTTTGGCTTCATTGGGGACTGGGGTTCCACCTGGAGGGACACCAGCCTGTACTGGCAGGATGGTCTGCATCTGTGCAGGAAGGGAACAAGTTTTTTGGGCAATCGGTTTAAATGCTTCATCGGCAAGCTTTTAAACTAGTTAAGGGGGAAGGCACTGATAAGTAGCAGGAAAATCCCAGCCTCCCCCTACAAAACAGGGTACTAAATGAGAAAAAGACCAAGTTAGAAAGGTCAGTGGGGGGATGCTGCTACAGAAGGTAAAGCCATCAAAAAATGGAGAGCAATGAGTACCATTGCCCATAGTTTGGGTAACAAGCTTCCTGAATTAGTGGCCCTGATGGAGGAGGAACATCTGGATATCGTGGCAGTCACAGAAACATGGTACACACAGAACCATGACTGGGACGTAAACATACCAGGATACACTATCTACAGGAGGGACAGGGAGGGTTAAAGAGGAGGAGGTGTAGGTCTCTACATAAGGGAAGGAATCAAAGCAACAGAACAAAAGGGTAAACAGGGAGGAGAAGAAGCACTGTGGGTCAATTTGGAGGCAGGCAATGGCACCACAATCCGCACAGGGTTGTATATAGACCCCCTTTCCGGGGAGAAATGGACAAGGAAATGATAGAAAGTATACTTAGAATGGCAAAAAGGGAGATATTGCTGATGGGTGATATGAATATGCCAGATGTTAACTGGAGTGCAGTTGCAGCAGCCACTTCAAGAGTGGGTTATTCTAGATGCCCTACAGAGGCATGCCTTGAAAACTAGTATTGGAGCCCACTCGAGAGGAGCAATCTTAGACCTGGTTCTCTCAAATGGAGATGGAGAGAGGATCACAGATGTAGAAGTGGGTAGCCATCTGGGAACTAGCAACCATCGAACAGTATGGTTCACAATAAACACAGCAATAGAGTCAAGCCATACAAAGGCAACAGTACTGGACTTCAGGAGGGCTGACTTTGCCAAAATGGGTGAGTGCCTAAGGAATGCACTAGCAAATGGGCAGAAGGGAGGGATGGAAGAACAATGGGGAATAATAAAAACTGCCATCACAGTGGTAACACGCCTTTGTATGAAGCAAATAAACAAAACAAAACGATGTAAGAAACCACTATGGTTCTCAAAGGAGGTGGCAGTGAAGGTTCAAGAGAAAAAGAAAGCATTCAGAAAGTACAAGGAATCACAGAAGGAGTAGGACAGAGAATTGTATCAGTTAAAGCAAAAGGAAGCTGGGATGGCAGTCACAACAGCAAAGGCCCGAACCAAGGAAAAGATAGCCAACTCAGTTAAGAAGGGGGATCAAACCTTTTTTAGGTACATCAGGGAGTGAAAGAAGACCAAGGGAGGGATAGTGAGGCTTAATAAAGGGGAGGTGGGGTGGCCAGAGGGTGATGGTGAAAAGGCAGAGATACTAAACAAATATTTTTGCTCAGTATTTACAAATGAAGAAGGGGAGCTACCTAAAACAAACAATAGAAACACTCTGGATACATAAGTTGATACCAGCCCATTTACAGAAGAAAGGGTTCGGAAAGAACTCTTAAAACTGAAGGTGGATAAAGCAATGGGGCCTGATGGGATTCACCCCAGAATTTTAAAAGAACTAAGGGAAGAACTAGTAACACCACTGACTACCCTTTTTAATAAATCATGGGAGGATGGGGTGGTACCTGAGGACTGTAAGTGGAAAGATGTGATTCCACTTCACAAAAGTGGGAGCAGGGCAGAAGCAGGAAACTACAGACCTGTTAGTTTAACCTCTGCTATAGGGAAAATGATGGAATCACTTCTGAAGGAAAGATTGTCGAGTACCTAGAAGCCAGAGGAGCACAGGACCCAAGGCAGCATGGATTCACAGAGGGAAGGTCATGCCAGATGAATCTAATAGATTTCTATGACTGGATGACCAAAGTAGTAGAACAGGGAGGGGCTGTGGACATGGCCTACCTAGACTTCAGCAAGGCATTTGGCACAGTCCCACACAAAAGATTAATATACAAGTTAGTCAGCCTGGGAGTGGGCCCCAAGATGATAGCCTGGGTAAAGAATTGGCTGGAGAATAGGACACAGAGTGTAATAGTAAATGGAGTCCACTCTGAAGAAAGGGGGGTTACTAGTGGGGTACCACAGGGTTCAGTGTTAGGACCGGTCTGCTTAAATGTCTTTATAAGTGACATTGCAGAGGGACTGGAAGGAAAAGTATGTGTCTTTGCAGATGACACAAAGATCTGCAACAGAGTTGATGCACAAGGTGGGGAGAAAAGGATGAGAAGGGATTTGGCAAGGTTAGAGGAATGGTCAAATGTATGGCAGCTAAGATTCAATGCTACAAAGTGCAAGGTAATGCACCTGGGAAACAAAAACCCAGGGGAAGATTACACAATTGGGGGTGAGATACTAACAACAACAAAAATGAAAAGGACCTGGGGCTAGTCATATCAGATGACTTAAAGGTGGGCAAGCAATGTGAGAGGGCAGTAAGGAGGGCTGGGGGATACTGGGATGCATAGGGAGAGGCATCACCAATAGAAAACAGGAAGTTGTTATCCCTCTGTACAGACAGCTGGTGAGGCCCCTTCTGGAGTACTGTGTGCAGTTCTGGAGACCCAATCTCTGCAAGGACATTGACAGGATGGAAGCTGTCCAGAAGAGGGCAACTAAAATGGCACAGGGTCTGCATCGGAAGACATATGAAGACAGACTAAAGGAGCTTAATATGTATAGCCTCAAGGAAAGGAGGGAGTGGGGGACATGATAGAAACTTTCAAGTACCTCAAGTGAATCAACAAAGTCCAAGATGGTAGCATCTTTCAAAAAAAAGAGGTGTGCAAGAACAAGGGGGGTACAATTTGAAGATGGGAGGGGCGGCTCAGAGGTAATGTAAGGAAGTATTTTTTCACACAGAGAGTTGTGGATGCATGGAACGGCCTTCCGGAGGAGGTTGTGGAGTCAAAAACAGTGGTTGAATTCAAGCATGCATGGGACAGTCATAAGGCAATTCTAGGGGGTGGTGGTAGAAAGAACTAGGCTGCTAGTTAACTAGGATCTGCAGCTTATCCATTAGGTAGGGAAATGGGCAGACTGAGTGGGCCAAGCGGTACTTATCTGCAGTCAGATTCTATGTTTCTATGTAAGGGCTCCAAGATGGAGCCTTGAGGTACGCCTCTGCTAATCTGTTTTAGAGCGGGGAGATTTCCTACTGCTTTTACTTGCTGTATCCGCTCTGCCAGGTAGCATGAGAACCATTTTAGGGAAGGTGCATCCAGACCAATGTTGCAGAGAGTAACTAAGAGCAATGCATGGTGGACAGTATCGAAGGCCTTTCTTAAGTCAAGGAATACCATGCATACATGATTCTTTAAGTCAAGAACTCTCTGCCAGTCATTTGTGACTTTAGTCAGAGGTGTAATTGTACTATGGCACGGCCTAAAGCCTGATTGCACAGGGTTTAAGCATATTTGAGGCATCAATGTAGTTTCTAAGTTGGCAATTCACTAACTTCTCCAGCAGTTTTGATAGGGTGGGGAGTAAGGAGAGAGGCCTGTAGTTATTTGGGTCTCTGGGGTCACCTGATTTGAAGAGTGGTAAAACTTGGGCATTCTTCCAGACCAGACAGAAGAGAGTTTACCCAAGCTAAGGGACATATTAAAGAGGTGAGTTAATGGAGCTGCCAGCACTTGGTGACCGAGCTTTAGGAAAAAAGGGCCAGTGAGGTGCACTCTTGTGCTTTTTCTGGCATCCAGTTGAAGAAGCAGGTCATCGATTTCCTTGTAAGTTACCGGTTGGAAGGAGACACCCATGACAGAAGTACTGTGGATGGGAGGGACTTGCTGGTCCTTGTGATGAGAACTGGGTAAGTAGGTTATTCACAGGAGAAATGTCAAAGGACTTACCTGCAGTAATAAAATGATTATTAAAGCAGTCAAGGATTTTTGCCTTCTTGGTAATGAGGGATTCTTCATATGAGATCTTGATAGGGAGAGAACCTGATGAAGCATGACCTTGAATATCTCTAAGGGTTTGCAAGAATTTGGCAGGGTCCTTGGTGGAGGAGTCCAGAGTTGGCTGGAAGTAGTTAGCCTTAATGTTTCTGACAAGCTTTGTGCAGAGGTTTCTGGCTGTCCTAAAATCAGCCCAATCCACTTGAAGCTTTAATTTATACACTTTCTTCCAAATCTTGTCCCTGTTGAGCAAAGCTGATTTCAGTTGACGTGTAAACCAAGGGAGAGTCTTTTTCTTGGTACGTGCTTTGATCAAGGGGGCATGTCTATTAATAGCTCCGTGGACAATAGTATGGAAGGTCTCATATGCTGTCTCTACTGTCTTAGCTAGGTAGAAGTACTGTCATAGCAAGGAGTTTTGTAAGTCCGAAAGGAAGGCTTGTGGCACTAAATTACGTAAACATCTCCTGATTGTGAACCTGGAATTAGAAATAGGCTTGGGTGCAGATCTTATGCAAGCAATAAAGCAGTGGCCACTGACATCAGTGAAGAAGACTCCAGAATGTAAAAAGAGGTGTGGCTTGTTTACTAGAATAATGTCTAGAAGAGAGCTTTAATTTGGGTTCTTTTTTTGGGGGATGGGTCACTTCTGAAACAATTTGAGTAAGTCCAAAAGAGTCATATAGAGTTTTTAAGGGTTTGGAGGAGTCCGAAAGCCAATCCAGGTTACAGTCCCCCAGGATTATGATGTCAGACTGCAGCACACTAAGATAGTGGGAAAATGACTTAACAGTTGAAGCCCTGCTGAAGGAGGCCTGTAGCATCCTATGATGTGCAAGGCTAAGGCGGTTGAGAGTTGGACTTTGATCGTGAGGCTTTCAAACTTTTTTGGCAATGATGAGGCATCGGTAATAGAAAGATTTTTTTTTTCCAATACGTAGATGGCAATCCCCCCATCTCTAGTCCATCTGTCTGCATGAAAGATATTGTATTCAAGTAAGTTCACCTCAGAGTCCAGGGTAGTAGGCTTGAGCCAAGTCAGTTGACTCATTCAAAGACCCATTCTCAGGCTCCCCACAGCATACAGACATTGGATCCACCAGCAAGGCAGAGTCACCATGGCCACTTAAGCTCCTGACACAGGCTATTAAGCTACAGCAATACCCATATCCACCATCTCACACTAGCAGTCCTTTTTGAATATAAGCCCATGATGCAAACCTCATCATAGCAACAATAACTTGCTTCATACCTCAAACTTACTGAACTGAACTTTCCAATTATTCCTATTGGTATCCAATTACCATCTTAGCATATGTCACCCTTCCTTCATTGGTCTGAAATCTTTCAATTACCCCCTCCTATGAGGTACATAAAGCTTCTCTCTGAATCCTTGATCATCTCCATAGATGCCTACATAGCAAAACATTGTGAATTGCTGAACTCTAAGCCATGAGATCCTAATTCAGGTGTCAAAGCATCTGCTACCCTGTCATCTATTCCTGCCTATTTTTTAATCAGTACTGAGATCGAGCTCTTCTGAGAAACTTGCAAATATCTGAACCACTTGCCACTTTACAAAGGAATTAAGAATTACAATATATTTTGCCCTCACCTTCTGTATAGTCAGACAGATTACTTTAAGGATTTCATAACTCATCATACTTCCCACAGTTAGGAGTGTGGCAGCTCATTTAATCAACTCATGTTCCTCATGCTCACATTGATTCTGTATCCCCATTGAATATCAGCCAATATCACATTCAAATACTGGACTATCTTCAACCCCTGTTCCAACTGGACTTAATCCATAGTTGTGATCTGGACATTTCTTCAGACTATACCTGCCTCTTCAACCTCAAGAATCGATCCTCCTGAATGCATCATTCAATAGACTCAGAAGAGGGAACTTCATCACTACAAACATTACACCTTACTCAAAAAATTAGAATATGAATCTAAGGTGGGCTGCGTACTTACAATCCCACCTGTGTACAGTATTACCCCCTCCTCCAGCGGATCCACCAGCATAAGTCCCCTACTTATCTATGAATCTCTCTGAATCACCTTTTACTTAGATGGAATACTTGTAGCAAAATATCAGATAAAGGGACAGATATTCAAAACTTTGCCCAGGGGCTAAATTAGCACTGCCCGGCGAGCAAACTTAGCCCGGAGCACAGAGCAAGCTATATTGAAATGGAAATAGCCCAATGCTAATCCTGCTGAATATTGCAGACTAAGGAAGCTGGGCAAACTGGTTTGGGAGTGCAGGGCAAAAATAGCCCGGGAATAAGACAGCACTGAATAAAGCAACCAGGAAGTGCAACCCACAACAACAACACAGTGCACAGCAACGTGAGGGCAGATACAGATGAACTACATGGCCAATGTGTGTGCCAGCAAATGCATGGACTCAGTACAGCTGCAGGAAGCAGCAGATGTGAAAGAACAGTGATCAAAACTGTATATTATTCCCCGTACCATTAGCGCCGTGCTAACACATTAGTGCGGCATTAGCGTGGAGCTAAGCAGTTTGCCCGGAGCTAAAATGTGCCATATTCAAAAGTGCCATGCAAATGAGCCTACTTAGGTAGTCTCTGGGCAAACAACCAGATTAGCATCTCATTATACCCTGATTTGCATGCAGTTTTCCCAGCATTACTGCAGGGTCCCACAGAGCCACCTGTAGGTCAGTCTGGAAGTACAGAGACTGACCAGGTCCAACCGCAGCTCCACCTGTAGGTCAGTCTGGCAGTGCACGATGATATCTGCAGGCTACATGTAAACAGTACAGCATAGCATAGCATATTGTACCCCAGGGGACAAGACAGCATAGGCACAGGTGGTGGTGGTGCTGCATGAAACTGTCACACTGTAGGGCATGCTACAGTGCACAGCAGACACTACAGTAGCAAGGGGGCCAGTAGTGTGAGGGACACAGCACTGCCTATGGTGTGTAGGGCAGTGATGATGACTGCACTGTACACAGTGACAGGCCCAACCTGCAGGTGTTTACTGACAGTGGACATTACTGTTACACTGTTGTGTGACCCACAGATGCTGTACCTGTGGCATGGGATGCTCACAGTGACTTGTACATTTCTGGCTTTGTGTGCTGTGGCAGTTGTACAGTTGTGTGGTATGTGGCCGGGGGGGCATATATTATCCGAAAGTGACACTAGTGTTGGGGGTATTCCCAATACTGGCCCATGTGCTCTGCATGATGTGTCCCAGCCTTGTGGCCACACCTGGTCTGTGGCACAGCCTCACCACCCATACATCCTCCCCTCAACATCCTCCATGCCCACAGTGCTGCATGTGTGTGCTGGCATCTGTTTGTGTCCACAGATGTGTGGTCCGCAGGTGTGTGCTGTATGGCCACACTGCTATGCTGTCCACTGGCGGCAGGGTCACCACTTACTGCCTGGCATGGCTGGGACTGGTGGCAGATGATGGCATCATTGTGATGCCATCGGTTAGCAGCATGCTTCCTCTATGTTTGGCTTTATCTATGTGTCATATTTATTTGTTAGGGTCGCGCAAAACCCACGCTAAACCCGCGGAAACACCACACAAAGCCAAAGTGTCGCACAAAGCTGATTGCCCAGGGTTAAGACACGCTTTACCTGGGTGGTAATTTGCACCGCGCTAAGTGTCGTGGTAAGTCACGCAAAACCACTTAGCGCGGCGCTAGTCACTGAATATAGTATTGCACCTGTATTCATGTCAGTTTGCCCCTTGCATACATTATAATCTTGCCCGGCACTAATGCAGTTTGCCCGTGCTATTTGGCCTTTTGAATATAGCAGACCCATGCTAATCCCACGCTAAACCTGTGCAAACATTTTTTGCCCGGCGCAAAGTTTTGAACATCTGGCCCAAAGTGTTTTCCCTCTTGGATAACCATTTTAATATTATCTCACTTTATTTCATGCATTTGATACCAACAATGTTTAAGTAAGTAGCTTATGCTAGTTCATAACTTCATTAGTCTAATGCAGACTTATACTTTTACTCGATCTTATGTTCTACAAACATGTTGTTACTGTATTGCAAAGAGTTTTCTTATCTTTGTATTTGTTATCCTTGTTTAAGCCTTGGTTTTGGCAATGCCGAAGTATGTAACCTGAAAAATTAATAAACTTTGATATGTTAAAAAAAAAAAAAGAATATCAATCTAAGAATTTAGGATCATCTCCTCTTAGTTTGCCCACAGGCCAGGGGGGCAGTAGCCATGGATCCTCAGAGGTTTCCTCCACCTGTTTTTTTTTTGTCTCTGCTGTATGCTACTGGTCATACTCTCTGTGAGTTAGAGGAGGTAATCTTTTTGGGCCTTATATTTCCCACTCGTTAACCAACTTACCTACTAAGGGTGGCAACAGAGAAAGGCCAAAGTTCAAAACATTACAAGTATACACAAGCACTACTCTGTTCACCAAAACATTGTTTGGGAGGGATAAAGCCCAAGGTTCAATGTGGGGGAATAGTTCCTCCCACATCCCAAATAAAGACCAGCCTCCCACGGTAGTTCCCCGATTAACTCATTGTGAAGCACCCAGCACCCTCCCCTGCCTCCTCCTCCTCCAGCACTCTGCTGACCCTTGGTGCTGGGTCTTCTATTCCCTACTCGCTACCTGGCTTATCTACCAAGGGTGGGAATAGAGAAAGGCCAAAGCTCAAAACATTACAAGTATACAAAAACACTACTTTAGTCAGCAAAACCTTGAAGTGTAGCCAAATGAAGTTACATTGTAATCATATCATATTTACCATTCTGTTTTTTCCCTATGCGATAGTCTTTCAAATACATATCAGATAGCCATTAACTGTTTAACTAATTCCCAAGACATGTAGGCATATGTACTGTAGTTACACTTGTGGAAACAAATTTAACAATGCTAAAAGAGATAACATACTGTAGTTCCACAATAGATTTGCTGTTACAATTTCAATAGCTCTTACAGGTATAGTTAACCTTGTAAGACCAAATTACATAATTCCAGATGAGATACAGTGTTAGTTGCACAATAGATTTGCTATTAAACTTTGTAACTGCTATTGCATTCTGAATGCACTTTAGTTACACTTGTCAGAATGACTTGATTAGTGCCAAAAGGGAGGCAGCAGCAGTAGTTGCTTGTGCAACTATTGCTTCAGAAAAATTGTATAACACATAAGTCACAAATGTGAACATGTATAACAACTACATAGTAGTTACACTTCACTTACAGTGTAGTTATGCAGTAGTTACACTGTAGTTAGTGACATTAGAAGCAGCAGTTTTTGTTATTTGGAAAACAATCCAAATTTTATTTTTTATCAAAAATGTATTTCTTACATCCTTAGATTAATCATTAGTGCATTTTAATTTTATCAGATATTTTGAAAACAGCTTTTATAGCTAATTTTGTATTTAATGTCACAAGTTGTTAAAGATGATCATCACTCACAATTTTTTAAAATTTCTTCTCTTGTGGTTACCTGTTCAAAGTACATACTGTGCAAGATTCATACTGTGACTGTATTAGGATGGTGATGCCACATGTTTCCGATGGGTAAAAGAACAGCACCACTGCAAGATATTAAATGTTTTCATGGCAAGGTAAGGCATGGGAGTAGGAACTTGCAAAAAGATCAAAATCCCATATATCTTCATTGAGAAATGAATGAAAACAAAATGAAAAGGGGATACATTGATGTGTTTGCTAGAAAAAGAACATTCCTGCTGAAAAATTACATGGTGACTAACAAATACTGCTGCTTTAAAATAATGTGCTACCAAACTTTTTTCTGTGTGTGTGTAATTACACATGAAGTGTTGCATTATAAAAAACAAGCATTTGTCAATGCTGAATGTTTCTTGCTTCTATGTGTTGTTTAGGCATTTGAAAGTCATTGGAGGGCAAATATTGAAAATTCGCGAACTTACGAGTGTGTGTAGGAACTGCGCAACGCACGCTCGTAAAACAGTCATTTTTAGGAATTTTTTCACCAAATTTTCAACATAGCCATTTTAAGACCTCTGCTCATGAACAGTGTCACTGTGATTTTCTTAATGTGTCCCATACATTGAGTTTGCACACCGACTGTGCCATTGTGTGCTACATGGGCGGAAACACATTTTGGGCAAGATGTGAAAAATGACAGCTGCACTGCTCATAAGGAGGTGTGGTAAAATGGCAATTTTGAAAATCTGGAGTGAAAATATTGAAAATTCACAAACTTACAAGCGTGCGTAGAAACTGCGCAACGCACGCTTGTAAAACAGTCATTTTTAGGAATTTTTTCACCAAATTTTCAACATAGCCATTTTAAGACCTCTGCTAATGAAAGTGTCACTGTGATTTTCTTAATGTGTGCCATACTGTGATTTCGCACACCGACTGCGCCATTGCGCGCTACATGGGCGGAAACACGTTTTGGGCAAGACGTGAAAAATGACAGCTGTACTGCTCATAAGGAGGTGTAGTAAAATGGCAATGTTGAAAATCTGGAGTGAAAATATTGAAAATTCATGAACTTACGAGCGTGCATAGGAACTTCGCAATGCACGCTCATAAAACAGTCATTTTTAGGAATTTTTTCACTAAATTTTCAACATAGGCCTTTTGAGAGCCCACCTTATGAACACTGGTAGTGTTGTTTCATTAATCAGTGTGGAAAGGTGATTTCACGCAGTGACTGCAAAATCACCCTTCGGGCCCAAGTAACGCCATGACAGTGCAAGAATTCATGAGGAGGGGTCCCAAAAACCCCATGTTGAAAATTTGGGGCCAAAATTCCCAAAAATGCCTGAGATATGCAACAAAGTTGAAAAAACCCTATCTATCCCATTATACAGCTTACTGGCATTTCCTCAGTTTGCAGTCGGCTTTGAAGAGTGCAGACGTGTTCCCGGTCCACCGATGATCATCGCGCCGAGTTCTGGAGGTAAGTATGGGGTGAGGGGGGGTGTGGGGAGGCAGGGTGCACAGTGGGTGGGTGCAGATGGTGGGAGGGGCAGGGAGACTACGAGGGACCATTTTTTTATTCACAGTTTTTTTTTTTTAAGAAGATGACGCGGGGCGTTTGCCACACTGGGGTCGGCTCCCAGCATGGCAGCAGAAAAATCTGTTTGGGTGGATGTGGAGCTGACGGGGGATTGGGCACCCCCATCAGCCAAAACAAGATTTGCCACACTGGGGTGGGATCCCAACGTGGCATCGGGAAAGCTTTTGGGGGGGCGTGCAACCTTAGAGCCAACAGGGGATTGGGCACCCCTGTCGGCTATAACAGTTGTTGCCACGCTGGGGTGGGCTCCCAGAATGGCACCTGTACAGCTGTTGGGGGGGATGTGGAGCAGATGGGGATTGAGGCACCCTGTCGTCCATACAGGCATATGTGTGGTGGGGAGCGCATCTGCACACAATATGCGTGCTTGCGCGTGTGTGTGTGCGTGGGGGGGAGAGCTCTGCTCACTGAAGTGGAGCTCTCCCTTTCAACTGTATGCCACTGCATTTTGGAGCTGTCATAGACAGCTGCAGCACTCATTGGGGAACTGGGGCTGCGCCTGCAAACACACTGACTGCTCTGGAAGAGGGGCTAACACACCTCCGAAAACTTGGATGATAGCACTATGTTTTTTGCACATGCGTGCAAGCAACATAATAAGGGCACACTCTGTAAATAACAGGGCAACCATGAAAAAAACAAAGAGTTTTTGCTGCCTAATTCATTCAGAAAACTGGGCCCAGTTTAGAGCAAAATGTGGGTGACTGTTGTCAGGACTATGACCTTTCCTTTACTTCCTGGATGTTTTACATGGCAGGCTGAAATTCAGAGTTGCACTACATTCTGAGTTCAGTATTTCCTTTGCTGGCTATTCGATTTTAGTTGTTCTTCTGCCACAAGGTGCTTTTCTTTTATTTACCCTTTTGGCTTTGAACACCAAATC
This sequence comes from Neoceratodus forsteri, assembly GCA_016271365.2. Taxonomy (NCBI): domain Eukaryota; kingdom Metazoa; phylum Chordata; order Ceratodontiformes; family Ceratodontidae; genus Neoceratodus; species Neoceratodus forsteri. The sequence continues at coordinate 1,178,139,808 of CM057449.1, read as the reverse complement.
AGCTTATATCATGGTTCAAATGCACTGACTAAATCCTACCATAAAATCTGTGCTGTCACTTATAGCATTTCATACAATTTCAGTTGCTTTGAAGTCACCTCTTTTGGCCTTTGGCTACAGGTAGAATCACATCAAAAGCAGGAGGAACACACTTACATTCTGGTCAAAAGCATTTGGCAAATTGACCCAGAAGCTATCCTCCCAATTTGCACAACAAACAAATGGGAAAACCTGACAACTGTAGTATTAAAAAGGCTTTCAACAACCAAGCATAGAAGTACTGCACTATATTAGAAAGTGTTTTTTTTTTGTTCATCTGCTAGGTTATAACTTTAGGCAGCAATGATGAATACAGTTGCAATCTAATTTTTTTTTTCCTGCAGGTAACTGGCTAAGGCCCACTAGACATAACACCTGTTTTCAGGGGTGACCTGGGAGCACAGGGGAAGTTAAGTGACTTGCTCAGGGTCATATGGTATGCACGTCGAGGTGGTGGGAATCAAACCCAGGTCTGTTGGATGCACCAAGCTCATTCACAGCGTGTTACTCTAACCTCTAGACTATACTTAGTAGCATACTTACTATACTTAGTAACAAACTTAGTAGCAGTGAAAGCTTTATTTTTGTACACATTGTAAAACACCATTATGGTAATGCCTTTTTTAAAGGGACACTGTCAACCCCTTTAGACCCCAAAGTGTCCCTAGCTTAAAAATGCATTTTATGATTGTTGACATTCTATAGAGACAGCCGGTCTGGTGGTGCTGAGGGATGAGGCACTGGACGCCACACCTCGTGCCATACTGGCAACACAAGTTTGGGAACCAGCTAGGGCTCTGGGGTTTGGCAGGGGAGGGAGAGGATGGAGCATCTGGAGGACTGCTCTCCTCTTACTGGGGAGGGATCCTGGGCATACCCAGTGCAGTAGTGGCCCCCGATGGTAACCAGAGGCACTACACATGCTCAGGCTGACGAATGGGAGGAGTGCAGCAGACATCTGTGGCAACATGCAGCCCTGATGTCAGTGCATATCATACTCCTGAGGAAACCTTACTAAGAAAAAAAACATCCTCGGGGATAGGAGAAGGCACCTCTGCCCTGTTGAGCCACACTCCATACACCGGGCTTCTCTCCTCTCCTGGCCAACCACCCAGCAAGCACATTAGATTTGAGATTGGGCACCCTGGGCAGATAGGGTGGCCCCACCTTGAGTGATGCAGAGCCAGGGAGTATGTTGGGCTGGTGTGTGAAGAGGAGAGACCTTCAGGTGGGAGGTAGAGCTCATAGTGTGCGGTGGTTGCTGGAGAGAGTTCCCCAGTGGTATGGAGCAGAAATAAAGTCTACAAAAAAAAAAGAGACTGTTGATGCAGCTGGCAGTTTGATTCTTGTAAATAGTGAAAAACTGAGTGCCCACCATACTGGTGTTACCACACCAAAACATATTTTGTTTACATTTCTTGACCATCTCCCACTGCATCTTTCCTGAACTCAAGAACACCCCCAACACAATCTAGCCCTTGATTATGCAGTGGGAGTAGAGGAGACTATTGTGTCATGAGTGGCTGCGCTGTTTGAGGGTGTTTCTAATGTTCAGGAAGTTTTCACTATGAGTGGTTCAATGATATGAAGCAAAACAAAGCTGGGCACAACTATACATTACCTTGCATTTTGGTTCTAATTAGCAAGGAGACAGCTAAAGCAACTAGCAACAGCAATTAATTTTAGATGAAGTAAGCAATAATAAAATGTGGTGTTTCACCTGAAAATAATATGATGCAAAAAGGGTTGACAGTGTCTCTTTAAAAGGTGACCTTGTGTTCGGAATAACATTAAGTAAGTTACATACAATAATGTGAAAATTGAATAGTTAATGAGAAATAAATATAAGTACATAATACTTAGAGTGTGCAGACATTGACAATGCTGTAGAGGGCAATGGGCTTCACCTATTAGATTAACATCTTGTGGATAACTCCGATTCACTGTCCTATGCAGCCAGTAAAGTGTTATGCTTGTGCAACTGTATTAGTTTGTTTTTAGCTGTTTGCACTCTCTGTTCCAGAGGAATTACCATCCTGTAGGGGTACAAAAGGCAAGAAACTCTAGGAGAGGGTTCCACCCCTAGATGTGCCATGGGAAGATTCCCGTGGCTAAAGGTACCTTAGGAATCATCCTAAGGAGATAACTGCTGCCGCTGGAGGAGGAGGGGAGGATGGTGGGGCAAAGAAAAAATGTTTCACAATGAGGCTGAGAGGAACTGCTTATATAGCTCAGGAAGTGGGAGTGACTGGCTGCTTGGCCACTGAACTCCAGGCAAAAGTCTTTCAAATTCACTGTCCTGTGCAGCCAGTATAGTGTTATGCGTGTGCAACTGTGTTAGTTTGGGTTTGGCTATTCACACTCTCTATTCCAGAGGAATTACCACCCTGTAGGGCTACGAAAGGCAAGGAACCCTCGGAGACGGTTGATTTCCATGGCTAAAGGTACCTTAGAAATCCCCAAAAGAAATGTAGTACAATCATATCCCAAAGAAGGAGGCAACATGAAGCATATGAGTAAGCAGTAACTGTGATGTAGTAGCAGTAACTGTGACATAGTAGTAGAGAAGCATAGACAGTTTGATAATGTAATGAGATGCTCAGTTTGATAACATAATGAAATGCCCAGGTTTGTGTAGCATGATACTAATGGTTTGCATTGAGATTAGGGGATCCCCTAAGGAGAGAGGGAATGGCAGGACATCGACCACCTCCAACCAACAGTGGAACCTGCCTAAAGAAACTAGGGGACACTACTGTGCTAATTAAGAGTTATGACCTGAGGCAACGGAGGAGAGAAAAACCCTATGAGGAGGAAATATCTTTTTTTTATTTTATTTTTTTTTTTATTTTAGTTGTTTAACCAGGTATAGCACACTAAGCTGAAAGCTTTTTTACAGGAGCGACCTGGGAGCACAAGGAGGTTAAGTGACTTGCTCAGGGTCACACAGTATGCAAGTGGAAGCTGTGGGATTCAAACCCAGGTCTGGCCTGCTGGATGTCACCAAATTTGCAGCTCAGAGCCTTAGACCACTGCGCTATACTGCCTCCTAATCTGGGGATCCAATACCTAGGTTGCCTTCCCTCCAGGCTTGGGATAGTTTATTTAGTGATCGCTCTGCAGCTGCAATTTGGAAAACCCATTAAAAGGAGGTGGAAAATATTCCAATTTGGAGGAATGCTTTCACTCAAACCCTCTAGTGGGAACGCCATGGAACGTTGCAAGAAAACTCTGCAACAATACATGCAACCAAGGTGCAGAAGAAGATCAACAACTGCTAAGGCACTCACCTGGCCTACCCACCCTAAAATCAAACCAGATGAAACAGAGGCAGTCATAGAGAGAATGCGGTGAAGGTGCCTTGCTAGGGAACCCACTAAAGTCAATGACTAACCATTACAGTGGAATACTAGAGCCAAAGGAGGAAATTTATTGACCCTTCACTGCTAGTCTTAAATTCTACACCAGGAGCTGCTGTTATGTAACAGGCAGCTAAAACCAAGCCTGGGGTGAGGACATTCCCAACTATGGGCCAGGTGAGAAGGATCTCACCCCAAGATGGACACTCCGAGATGCGGACTAAATGCAGAGTAAGATCGTCAGCTGCAGGAACCCTGCACCAGATAAGAATGGCTTACATGCCCCAGAAATTAACTGAGAGCTGAAAAGCTAGTGAGCTGAATGAGCATGATGTGCTGAGATTGTAATGAGCATTGAGTGCTGAGACCTTCCAAGGTTGAATGCAGAATTGAGTGCAGCAGAATCCCTGAGGCTGAAGCTGAGGGGATGACAGTAGCCAATGAAGCAATGGTTTGTGTAAGCAAGGAGCAATGATTGCATAAGCAAGTGTGGACCTGCACATAGGTCAGTAAACAGAGTAGTAATAAGTGGACCTGCATGTAGGTCTGCATAACATAGGGCAATGAAACAGCACAGAATAGTGGGACAAGCCAGCCAGCATTTAAAAGCCAAATCAAGGTGACAAATACTCTGAGGATATTCGTCGGTGAAGGCAGGAGTTAGAACAGAAATAATTAGCCACATGGGGTCACGACTCCCCAAACCCTTCCCAGTCCCTGCTGTAGGATAAACAAGAAAGTGATGGAAGGTCAAGAATGACATGCAGATATGAATGCTAGTTTAACAGCCTCAGAAGGAGCTTTTTGGCTAACCTCAGAGTAGAACAGGTTGAATAAACATAGAAGCAACACTTTGAATGGAGTACATGGAGTTGCAAAACTGCAATAAAACATGGAGACACAATGCTCTGAAAGCAGGTGTAGCCAGGCAGTGTAATGAAGCTGCAAGTAGAATGAGAGCATGAATGAGCAGCATATCTAGGGTCAGAGTAATCCTGTATCAGGTGAAAACAATTGAGTATGCAACATGGAGCAGCTATGGTTGAACTGAAACACACAGATAATGATTGCAGTTGCATTGTAGTAGTTTGAGAGTGGTAAGCAACAGTGTAAAAAAACACAAGCACTGGGTATAATAGTGATTGGAGTAAACAGTAGCAGCGGCTACAGTTGTAAGTAACTGAAAGCAGTAGTATGAGCTTTGATTTGCAGTATGCTAGGAGCTTAGAAACAAAGCCTGAAAAGACAAAACCAAAACACAGCAACACAGAAAACAGGGAACAAGGCCCAAAAACAAAAACAAGACACACAAAACACAAGGAAGCACACAGCCGGAGAAAGATACAAACCAGAAGCAGGAAAACAAACACAAGTGCAGCAGAGACACACAGAAACAGCGGGAAGGCTCCAGACAGCTCAGAGGACAAACCAACAGAGCCTCTGGCTGCAAAGAAAAAAATGCTTCACAATGAGGCTGAGGAGCTGCTTATATAGCTCAGGAATTAGGAGTGGCCGGCTGCTTGGCCACTGAACTTCAGACAAAAGCCTTTCCAATTGTATGGCCAAACAGAACACTCCCAAAGAGTCTGTTAATGAATGAAGCTCTGGGGAGATAGTATTCCAAGAACTGGATACACTGTACTAAAAAATGATTCAGCAATAAGAAGTTTTTAATTCAGGTTCACAGAATTCTCTTGCTTTGTGTTTCCTCAACTCATGCTTATGTTGTGGTTTGGTACATTTGTCAAATAAATGCAGAGGCTTTTTTTTACTTTGGCATGCTGAAGTCTGTAGTCAGCCATATCTTATTTCATCTTTGCTCAAGTGCCAGCCATCCTACTCATTACATATTTCACAATGGTGTCTGTTGAAGCCACAGTGTAGCACTGGCATAGCCAGCCTATTATACTGTAGGCTGTATCAACCTTTTTTTTTTTTTTACCAGGAGAGACACACTAAGCTGAAAGCTTGTTTACAGGTGTGACCAGGGAGCACAAGGAAGTTAAGTGACTTGCGCGAGGTCACACAGTATGCAAGTGGGGGCTGTGGGATTCAAACCCAGGTCTCCAGGTTTGCACCTTGGACTGGCGCATGGATGGCTGGAAGGGGTTTAGAGGTATGGAACCAATACTGCAGTCTAATAACTTTCTGTAATAATTGTCTTTCTACTTCTTAAAAATATTGCCCTGTTACTTATGCAGTACTTCTTTACTGGTGTGTCTAAGGACTAAGTAGCCGTAGTTAAAAACTGGCAAAATTAATTGTGCCACTATTTTTATGCACATTTGTTTCAGGATAGAGATGCAAGTCACCTCACAGAATCAACTCAGGCATTCTCTCTTTTACTTAAATTATTTAATATGAGAATAAAATTTCAGATATTGATCGATTATTAACCCTAGATATTTTCTATTCTTTAGCTTGAACTATGGTCAACCCATCTTTGTTTTTACTTCTGATTTTGGACCAATTTGCTTTTTTCTTGCAGGGGGTTAGAAGGCCATCATCTCTCCACAATTTCTTACCAGTTTAGAGGTGTTTCACCATCAGACGGCAGCCGTCTGAGTGTGCCTGTCAGGGCGCCAGGGATTCAAGTTTGAATTGTGCTGTGCCCCCGCACCCCCATGCCCCCATTAATAGATTCTAACTTTGGGGGGGTGGATCTCAGGGAAGGGGCAGTGAATCAGGGATTTTGGTGCCCTGTTGATGGGCCCACTAGGACTGGCACATTGATGGCTGGAAGGGGTTTAGACGTGTGGAACCAATACTGCAGTTTAATAAATTTCTGTAATAATTTTCTTTCTACTTCTTAAAAATGTTGCCCTGTTACTTCAAATTGTATTGTCTGCATAAAGGAGTCTATCAGTATTTGTTATTAGATTTGGCAGTTCACAACAGGACAATATTGAGCCCTGCAGTATCCCTCTAATTATATTGAACTTTTCAGACTGGTGGCTCCCATCTCCATCTTCTGGCTGAGATCTGGTCAAAATCAGTCACACACCTCAATAATTACACTTCTACTATGTGGTCTATCCAATAGGATGTCATGATACACCAAATCAAAAGCTTCTGAGAGGTTCACAAACACCCATAGGCCACCCAATACGGGAAGCAATAGAATCTCTAGAAAGTCAATGGGCATGGTGTTCATGGATAAAAAAAAACAAAGCCTGATTGATAATGAGTTATTAGGAAGTATTTTTCAAAGTGGTAATAAATTTGAATTGAAAATCATTCTCTCGAGGAGCTTGGAGAAGATTGACAACAACACTTCTGGACAGTAATTTGAGGAATGAGATGAGTCTGGAACAACCTTAACCTGTTTTTAGGACTGGAGGACAGTTCCTTATCTGATACTCTAACTCAGTAGTTCTTAGACTTCGTCACAGTGAGCCTCCCCAAATCCATGGAAAAGATTTTGAGCCTCCCCCAAAAACTGAAATAATCTTGGGTCTCTCCAAAGAAAAAATAACATACTGTAATTTGAGCAGTACACCATGAATAAATTGAAACCCCTCTGAGTATTTGGCTCATATTCAGTTCTTTGTCTTATACTGATGTGGAACCTTTGAAAAAGAGCTCCTGTGCTCAACAGTATTATCTGAATAACAAATAAATTACAAATAATATTACTCAACTTATTGTAAACCCCGCCCCCCCCCCAACAGGCCAGCCTACTTGTTCCGCTATTTTCATTCTTGAATGATTGTTACCCCTTGTTGCAGTACCTTCATGGTTCAGACTACTTTTTCTGTTTCTTCTCTATATGAAATAACCTTCCTACATACTTTGGCTCTCCCCCTCCTCCCCTGCTCCTAAGCAACTTCTCTGGGATTACTTTGCTCCTTCCTGCTATTGTTCTTAGCACTTCAACCCTTGTCTTTGGGCTGTTCTGCCATCAGTCTACAAATTGATCAATTACCACCATGCATTATTAGTTTATTGTTCGTATTTGTTTGCACTATTGTTCATTGTGTATTTCTTGATTGTTTTACAGTTACCTTTTGAAATGTATTCACTCCCCACCCTTCAATGGGTACACCTGTAATGAGCCTTTGCTCATTCACTTTCCCTTGTCACCTATTAGTAAATAAATACATAACATTCACCTACTACTATCCTCTTTCAGTTTGCTTCATCTCTTCACACAAAATATATAAAACTCAAAATTTAAATACAGTACTTTTTCAGACTTGCTTGAGCCTCCCTTGGAACAAGTTGGGGCCTCCCCAGGGAGGCTGGCCTCACCATTTGAGAACCCCTGCTCTAACTTAACAGGCTTGTTATGATTGATACACTGATCTCAACTAAATCTTTAAAAAAATCTTATTTCAGTCACGTCAGTGTCACTTTCCTTGTTTGAATTTGATTTAGTAATAGCTTTATCTACAGTACTTCACTTAATTTTATCATTGTAAATCTAGAAAGCAGGATTTCTAGTACAGTAATTCACTCTTGTTGCTGTCCGCCCTCTTCATGCCCACTCTAGAAGAGTGTCCAGCCATTTTTGAGGGGAATGTCGACATCTAGAAGATTTACATAGCAATCATTTACTACAGCTGCAGAATATTTTGCATTATGAACATCATCTTTTGCTGTTTTTATTCCTTGAAGATGTTGCACAGGATTTTCAAAAATTCTTATCTGGGAACAATGGGGTTTGCCCTTAAAGGCAGACTGAGTTGTCCAGGTGAACCCACCAGGAAACAGGGCATGTACAAGGGAGACACAAGAGAAAGTGGGAAGGGGGGAGGAGAAAAGAAAAGAGGACTGGAAAACGGGTGACTCACAAGAAAGGGGTGGGGTCAAAAGGATGACATCACAAAAGGGGAAGAAACAAGGAAACGGGAAGTGAACATGGATTGGTAGGGGCTAAAAGGAAAAGGAGGGTCTTGAACGGTTCTTAAGCCACTGCAGAAGAGACAGCCCCTCTATCACATTGCTACTCCAGTTTTCATGGAGCAGCACTTCAGATCAGCAAATGGATACATATATATATGTATATATATATATATATATATATATATATATATATATATATATATAATTTTAAATATTTCATTTTAGAATTTATTTCATGCACCAAGTTCCTGGTCATGTAAGCTGAGATAAACAATTAACTGATTTCTAGTGAGGAGGATTACAGAGGACAAGCACACGGTCAAGGAATGGAAAAGACCCAGCCAAAACAGGAACACTTGGCAGGTAAGCCTAAGAGGGCTGAGGGAGACGAGAAAGTATTTGCTAGTGGTTTTTGTTGTATAGAATCCAACGAGGGCTGGAGGCAGCTGAGTGTGAGAGCACTGGGGTAGCCAGTTGAGGGTCTGTTATACTTAGGATGCCACGGCAGTCGAGCATGGTCTTTTGAATTTAAGGGCATGATTTGTTGGAACAGAGCTCAATGAGTAGTAATTTTGAGACAGGCAGCACACTTTGCTGCAAGAAAACCCTTTTCCTGTTGCTTCAATGGTGACGCAATAGCGAGCAAGAGAAAGGGGAGTGTACAGTGTCTCCAGTATGATGCGTCTGAACAGAGATCAAAGAGTAGTAAGTTCAAGGCAGGCAGCATGCTTTGCTGCAGAAAGGTAACACAGCAGCCATTCTTCTCACATTACTGGTGATGTAGTAGCAAGCAAGAACAAGGGGAGTGCAAAAGGGCAGCAACAAGGAGGAGGAGTCCTTTGTTAGGCCCACGCCGTGGCCTACACACCAAGTTTCGGGGGTAGAAAGAAGGGGAGGGAGGATAACAACTAGCATGAGTCTGACACTACAGGATACCACTAAGGAAGAACCAGGGGAATATAATAGTACATTTTCTATGATTTTAGAGAGGGGATGCAGAACAGACAGTACCGCGCAGTCTCCAGCAGGACAGTGTCACACCTCGTGGCCGCGAGCAGCACCACAATGGTGGAGTTAGGCCAGGGGGAGCAAAAAACAGGCTGAGAGGCAACTAGCATGTATTTTGGTTGACTTTATTGAGATCTGGCCAGTGCATGAGAATGGACTAGGGGAAAAAGCTAGCTTTGATCCCAGGAGCACACACAAAAGTGAGCAACAGGCTGGACTGCACAAAGCAAAGCCACGTCGAAGTGAGGGGGTATGCAACGCTACTCCAAGCAGGCCACAACCAGTGGGGGATGCAAGAAGGGGGGAGAGGTATTCTACAAAAAAAAATGCAGGGAAATGAGAAGACATGCAAATGGTGCCAATGGAAGGGATAGGCATATGGCCATCCTGTAGCAGGCCCACTAGGCCACAAGCAGCAGCATGAAGCAGCTTTTGGGCATGCCAGGCCATGTGGGAGCATGGTCAAGAAAAAGGGATGAAGGAATCCATGGAAGGAAGGCATGGGGTCTGGCAGGAGCAACCATGTCAGGAGGTGTGGAGCTTATTTAGTGAGAACCCTGCCCCCCAAAAAAAGAAAAAGCAACAATGATGACATAGGACACGGGCACAGAGCTTTCTGTACAGGTATAGTTTTATAACATATATCTTAGGATAGGATTAAAGAAGGGCAACCCAAGCAGTGGGGGAACCACAGGAGACAGACATGGGGGGACAGACAAATGGGGCAACTCAACCACCAGAAAGATGGCCAGCTGTGACTGACAAGCTTCTGATGCCATATGGATCCTCATGGCCCCGGGGGAACAGGGCCAGGGCTGGAGAAGGTTTCCCAAAAAAGAAAGGGGGGGCAAAGGGCCATTCCGCAGGTCAAAAACAGGGAAAGCATGATGCACATGTATGGACTAGATGGAGAACAATAAGATCCTGGAGATTAACATGGCTATTTCTTTTACAGCAGTTTTTAGGAACCAACCAAGATGGTGGCCCCAAAGAAGAGCAAGCTGATTAAGTACGAGGCTTACAAAGCACTCATAAAACTGGAGGAGACAGCTAATAAGGTATGGGAGCTGGTGGAGGACATGGAGACTCAGATGCAGGGGAAAAATGAAAAGGGGACGATGGAAGAAGTGGCGGCAGGGGGTGCAGGCTGGCAAAAGACCAAACTGAGCCTATGGCACCGGCTCGGTCACCCAGCCCAAAGAAATCACCACCTAGGCCAGTTAGCCCAGTCAGGCTGGAACCAGTCACCTCCATACCACAGTCTACAACCCTGGTGACCCCCATGACCCCTGATGCAGTTCCAGTACTTCCTACCTCACCACCACCAAACACATGTGCACTGCCGGGACCGCTGCCAATGGCAACAGACGGCACAGGAGGAGAGACCTCAGGACCAGTGGAACCCCAGCCAGGGCCATCAACAGATAATACAGGAGTGAATGCGGGCAACAGGATTAAAGAACATGTCTAGCAAATGATCACATCTATGGGGCAGGATGGCCTTGGACAGTTAGAGAAGCACTTTGTGATATCAAACCTGGAAAGGGAGCTTAAGGGGGAACCAAGGGCCCATCAGAGGGAGAAATTTTGCAAAGGGGGGACGAGGGACATAGGATCTCCAGGCATGAGAATAACAGAGCATGTTCCTCTAGCAACAAAAGAGAAGATATGGAAAGGGGAATAAGTCGATGTTTTTACATTAGTAAGTAGGAGGCAGTGATAAAATATGATGAGTGAGAAAGAAAGCATAGGGAAAGCTGACATGGCAGCAGCTATAGTACTGCTGGGGAAAAAAGAGGAGGACAAGTTCACCAATGGGAAACATGAGACAGTTAGTTCATGGGTTTTGCAACATATTCAGTGATAGTCATGGAGAAGAAGCCCAAAATGGGAATCCCACTAATTACATACCAGTTGATCATATGGAGGAGCAAAAGCAAAAGGGGGTTTCAGGTGGCTATATTATGATGAGTTTTTCAGAGGGAGAATGGCTACGTATGGGGATGTTCGGTAGGATACAAAACAGTTGGATCTGTGGACAGACTACATCACAGACCTGTCCACACTTGACTGGGATTGGGGTAATAAAGTCACGCTGCAACAGAAATGCACCTGGGGTTCAACAGGGCATTCTGCTCCTGGCCACAGTGCAGATTTCAACATGCCTGCTCGAAGTGCAGAGGGACCCACTCAGTCTCAAGATGCAGGACAAACTGGTCTGCAGGGGGGCAACACAAGGGGTGACAGGGCAACACCAACCAGCCCTTTTTGGGGGGCAGGAGTGTTTTAGGGGCCAGACAGGGAACAGAGGTTTTAGGGGGAGGGGAAGCTATGGTGGGGGGGTAGAGTTTTTGAGAGGAAAGCAATAAGGACAGGACAAGAGGGACACATATTCAGCATGGCACGGACACTGATTAACCTCAGGATGTGGGAACAGGCTTTAGAAGGACACACTGATAAAGAAGTGGCAGCACAATTGCTCACAGGTTTTAAAGGGGACTTTAGCCTGCACTGTCAGGGACCCAGGACATACCATGAAAGCAAGAGCCTAGGGTCGGTAAAAGGGAAAGATAATATTCTGAAGAGCAAGATATTGAAAGAAAAGAGTGCAGGGCAAATACAGCGTCCGTTCTGGTCTCCCACATTAGCCAACTTGAGGATATCCCCACTGGGTTTAGTACCCAAGAAGCAACCCGAGAAATTCTGGTGTTACACCACCTGTCATTCCTAAAGAGGGATTTGGTGAATGACTACATCGAGAAGAAACACTCTAGGGTGACTTATGCCACGCTGGAGGAAGCTGTGCAGATCGTTAGGGCTACTCCACAGGCATGGTTAGCAAAAACTGACGTTGAGGCAGCTTTCAGACTCCTTCCAGAACAGCTGCTGGATTGGGATCTGCTGGGTTTCAGGGTAGATGGGGACTATTACTTTGACAACGCCATGCCCGTGTGTTACTCAATGGTGTGTTCCTCCTTTGAACTATTTAGCACCTGCCTGCAGGGATATTTCAGAGGAGGATGGGTTACATGTCAGTCATTCATTATTTGGAAGATTTCCCACTCATAGGGAGTGGCAAGCAGGAGACAGAAACAATGCTCAAAAATTTCCAGGGGCTGTGCAAAGAGCTAGGAGTGCCTCTGGCACCAGATTATACAGAAGGCCCCAGCAGGACTATAGAGTTTCTGGTTATAGAAATAGATGTCCAAGAAGAAGTGTTCAGGTTACCACAGAATAAGGTAAGCAAGTTGAGATAGATATTGCAAGACCACAAGGATGGGTGGTGGAAGCAACTCAGACAGGTACAGCAACTGATAGGGCATCTCAACTTTGCTTGCCGGGCCATCAACCCAGGGAGGACCTTCAAATAATGTTTGGTGCATGCAACACGTGGAGCGACCTGGGTGAATCTCACAAGGAATACCAAGGAAGATTTGAGAATTTGGGAGGTATTCCTGGAAACATTCAATGGCATGTCTTTTTGGCAAGAGGAATGGGTATTTAATACCAACCTAGAGTTATATATAGATGCAGCAGGGAGACTGGGCATGGGAGGCTACTGCAGCAGAAAGTGGTTTTCAGAAGCATGGCCAGAACTATGGGTGAGGCAAGAGCTGGCCAGAGACATCATGTTGCTAGACATCATGCCAATCTAGGTATGCACTCTAGTATGGGGGACAGAGCTACAAAACCAGAAGGTAACCTTCTGGTGCAACAACAAAGCGGTAGTGGATGTACTCAGTAATAGGGGGCCTCATCGGAGCCAGTTTTGTGGGTACTGAGGCAGCTGGTGCTTCAGGGGCTGAAACTCAATATGTCCTTTAGAGCTAGGCACATAGAAGGTATTCAGAACACAATAGCTGACAGCCTCTCACCATCTGCAGCTGGACACGTTCAGGGCCATGGCACCGAAAGCGGAGGTGCAAAAAACACCCATCTCACAGGACATTTGTGAAGTTAGCTGGAAGGAGCCAAAGTGCTTTCTCCCAACTCCTGGTCCTCCAGGACCCTCAGAGCCTATGAAGGGGCTTGGAGAGCATTACAAGCTTTCAGGGACCAACGCGACATGGAAGTAAGCTGGCAGATCACAGATGAGCAGGTGAGAAAACACATAGTGTAACAGTGGGAAAGAGGACTAGCACAAGCGACAATAGAGGTGCACTTGGCGGCCCTCAGTATAGTTTGTAGCTTGAAAGGGTGGCGGGACACAACAAAAACCATGTTAGTCAGATGGATGATTCAAAGATGTGGATGTTTAAGAACCAAGGAGAGAGAGATGATAGGAGACCAGTGTCTGAGAGGCTCCTAGCGGGTCTGGGGCAGGCCACACCAGTGATATGTAAGTCAGCAGAGGAAGGCCTGTTCTTCCAAGCCATCTTCACAACAATGTATCATGAGGCCCTCAAGGTAAGTGAAGTAGTAGGGCATGACAAGGGCAATGAAGGGGGCGGGCTGGATGTGGAAGATATAACATGGTAGTCAGATGCAATTTCTCTATGGATCCGGAGATCAAAGATGGATCAGGAAGGTAACGACTCTTTGATCCACCACAAGAGGAAGCAGGAAGCAAACATTTGCCCAGTGCAGTTGCTGTGGGCTTAAGCCGCAGTGTGACATAAGCAACAAGGGCAGTTCTTCATCCATGGGGATGGGAAGAGAGTAACAAGCTACCAGATAATAGCAGTCCTTAAAAAGAGCAATGGTTTTCTGGGGGAGGGCAGCATCACAGCTATAGGCGCAAGGGGTTGGACGCTGGAAACCTGAATGTTATAAATGTTATGTACAGCCTTTGAACAAATAACTATTAACTACTCTCTTTTCATTTACAGGTTAAGTGGGGGGGGCACTGGTTTGGGGGGGGTGAAAGCAGGGAACAAAAGAAAGGTTATTCAAAACCACACAAGCCAAAATAGAGTCAACAGGTTATAGTCTGGAGGGAACAGACTAACAGAATGTTAACCATGTATTTTGTTTCCCGGCAGGAGAAGGGCAGACCCTTGTGATATGGATTTGTTGGCATTCGTTTATTTACTGGGCAGAGAGGAGAGCGTCCAAAACAGCAGGGGGCAGGCAGCTGTACCAGGACCCCAGACAGTGCAGGGTGTCCTGGCAAGGAACCAGGGGCATGAAATGGGCCCAGCTGATTCCGACACTGAGATACAAGAGGGAGAGATGCCCTCCACCGGACATGATTATACTACACTTAGGAGGGAATGATGTTGGATCCAGACCCTAGCTGGACATTTTTCTGCAGATCAAGTGTGACATACAGACAGTAAAGAAATAGTGGCCTCAGGTAACCCTGACTTGGTCAGATATGATATCCAGCTGAGTGTGGAGGCATGCTCACAGTCACATGGAAATTGAGAGTAAGAAGAAAAATGAACAGGAGAATTGGCACATGTTTTTTAGCCAGTGGGGACAGGGTCATTAGGAGAGGCATAGATGAAAAAGAAGATGAAAAATATAGACCAGACGTGGTGCATTTATTGGACCTGAGAGTATCATAGGATCATAAGATATATCAAACATCATAGACTACAGTCCTTATAGCTTGCTAGTCCCTTATATTTTAGAACTCAATAGTTCTATCCCTACAGAAAATGTCCAGTCTTGATTTAAAGGTATCCACATTAGGGCTATCTACTACCAAAGTGGGAAGCTTATTTCATGATGATATTACCATCTGGCTAAACCAATTTTCCTGGTGATTAAATTCCATCTGAATAAGAATAGCTGCTAGCTATTCCTCCTACCACTACACTGACTGGTCTTGAGTGTAAATCCTAATTCTTCCCTCAATTTAATATCCCCCATGGCTTTAAACAGCATGCACATGTCCCCTCTATACCTCCTATAATGGAGTGAAAAGAGGTTCAATGCTTCCAAGCTTTCCCTGTATGATCTAATTTTAAGGTTGACAATAGCTTTAGTTGCCCGTCTCTGTACCCCCTCCACTCTGAGGATGCCCTTCCTTTTATATGGGGTCCACACTTGGACACAATACTCCAAATGAGGCCTAACCAAAGCACTAGAAAGTGGCATCAGAACCCCCTCCTCCCTGCTGGATATGTGTCTCAAGATACAGTTGAGATTTTTGTTAGCCTTTTTTATCTGATCATTACAGTGTGTACTAAATTTAAGATCAGTAGTAATCTTGTCTCCCAGGTCTCTTTCCTCATGTGTTACTATTAGTGGATCAATTCCAAGTTTATAAACTACTTCATTATTATGCCTACCCAAGTGAATTATCTTGTATTTAGATGTGTTCAACTCAAGTTTGTTCAACTTGGTCTACTCTAAGATTTCATTTATTGCTCCTTGTAAGCGAGTCCCCTCCACAAAGTTGTTGACAATAGACTCCACTCTATAGTCATCTGCGAACTTGTAGAGCCAAATATTTGTATTTTTTTTTTTTTTTTAGGGTGGAAATGTAAATATTAAATAGGCATGGCCCCCAAACTGAACCTTGCGGAACCCCACTGGTGATAGGTGCCCAGTCTGATAGTGCCCCTTTTATAATAATCCTCTGCTTTGTGTCCTGTAACCATTCCGAGATCCAGTATACAATACTGGTCTCCAGCTTAATCTCCCTCAGTGTGGTTAATAGCTCTGAGTGGGGTAGTTTATCGAATGCCTTAGCAAAGTCCATAAAGACAACATCCAGTGAATTTCCCCCCATCTTGTTCTTTAATAACTTTCTCACAGAAGGTAAGGAGATTAGTCTAGCAGGACCTTGATTTTGTGAATCCATGTTGCAGGGGATCGGTCAACCCCTGCTCCTCAAGAAAGGTTTACATTTTTTCTTTTAAAATGCCCTCCAAGATTTTACCCATAATAGTTACTGTAGGCTTACTGGCCTAAAATTTGATGAAACTGTTTTAGGTCCCTTTTTTAATAGTGGTACCACAGTTGCAACCTTCCAATCTTGTGAAACCTCCCTACTATCAAGAGAGGATTGAAAAATATGGGTATGGGGTAGTGCTATACAATCTGCCAACTCATGTAACACTCTGGGGTGTATATTATCTGGTCCTGATAATTTATTAAGGTTCACCCTATGTAATCTCTCCAGTACCTCATCTGGGTCAATTATTATTTGACCAGGGGACGGGTGGTTGTAATTTATGAATGGGAGTGAAGCTTTTTTGTTAAAAACTGAGCAGAAATATATATTTTGGATGTCCACCATTTCTTTTTCTGAAGTTGACAATCCATTATTATTCTTAAAAGGACTCACTGTACTCAGACTACATCTTAATTTATTAATGTGGCTATAAAAGGATTTCTTGTTATCCTTAACCTTAGAGGCTAAAAGGATCTCCTACTGAGCTTTTGCCTTTCTGATGACACTTTTAACTTTCTTTGTAAGATCTCTAAAGACCTGATGGTTAACCTCAGATTTGTCTTTTTTATACTTTTTGAACATTCTATTCTTTTTAATTATCAATTTTTTTATTGGTGAGTTGAGCCAACTTGGATACTTTTTCCCTGTGGTTTTATATTTTTTAAAACTGGGTATGTGTTTTTTTGTCTGATCCCTTAATTTTGTGAGAAGCAACTTT
The DNA here is from genome assembly GCA_016271365.2 of Neoceratodus forsteri. Taxonomy (NCBI): domain Eukaryota; kingdom Metazoa; phylum Chordata; order Ceratodontiformes; family Ceratodontidae; genus Neoceratodus; species Neoceratodus forsteri. The sequence continues at coordinate 1,178,122,992 of CM057449.1, read as the reverse complement.
CACATCTCATTTACTGAGTGATTTTTAAAGTCTTTATCCCAGTCCCAAAGTGAACTTTCCCTTCTAAACTGGTCAAAATCTGCCCTACTGAAGTTCAGCTTTGTTTTAGATCCTTGCTCTATCAGAATCCAAAACTCCTTGATCCTAAAATGGACTGCACAGTGATCGCTATTACTAAGTGGGTTATCTACCCTAACATCATCTATTTTATCTTCCATGTTTGTTAATACAATATCGAGGATGTTATTACTCTTGTACTATCCAGTTTCTTCTGCTCTAACCGGAGTTGGTCAAAAATATCTAAAAAACCCTGTATCTGTTTTGTTCACTCCCTTTGATAACTTCCAGTCTATACTAGGTAAATTAAGGTCTCCAAGTATAAGTATTATATCTGCTGGATCCAGAGCAGCTATTTGTTTTACCAAGGCTGTCATTATCTGCTGATATTACAGGCAGTCTGTTTTGTTCACTCCCTTTGATAACTTCCAGTCTATACTAGGTAAATTAAGGGCTCCAAGTATAAGTATTCTATCTGCTGAATCCAGAGGAGCTATTTGTTTTATCAAGGCTTTGTCATTATCTATTGATATTATGGGCAGTCTATATATCAACCCCATTATAATTTTGGAGCCATCTTGGGGTAGAAGTTTGACCCAGAGAGTCTCCAGCTCTGCAATGTCCTTTTCCAATTCTATGCTTTTTATTGACTCATGGATGTACATTGCAATGCCTCTCCCCTTCCTATGTACCCTAGATTTTGAGTATAAATTATACCTCATATAGATTTATCCCAGGTGTCCTTTTCATCCCACCAAGTTTCTGTGACTACTGCCAGTTGAATGTTTTGTGATATTAGCAGGAATTTAAACTTGTCAAACTTGTTTTGAGGAAACTTCACCATATTCTAGAGAGAGCCGCCGATTCTAAATCTGCTATGGCTTTAATAGCGTTGGATGCCAAGAAGGCATTCGATCGGGTCTCCCATCAATTCCTATTTCTCACAATGGAGAGAATGGGATTCCCGAATGAGCTCTTGGTAGGACTTAGAAATTTGTACAAAGCCCCTACTGCCCGAATTTTGTGTAATGGTTATCTTTCTAAGGAGGTTTTCCTTCAGAATGGGACAAGACAGGGCTGTCCACTGTCACCTATCCTACTTAACCTCTACCTCGAGCTCTTGTTGAGATTTTTGGGGATGGACTCACGAGTACAGGGGATTGAAGTCGTGGGACTTGAGCTTAAATTATCGGTATTTGCTGATGATATTTTGCTTCATTTAGCCAATCCGGTTGAAAGCTTTCAGAGGGCTGTGGAAATCATTGAGAATTTTCAAGGGTCTCTAATTATAAATTGAATTTGTCTAAAGCATGAGTTCTTCCACTTACAGCTTATACATATAGGGCCGACTTCGACCATTTTCGGATTAACTGGTCTTCGGACAAAATTAAGTATTTGGGGATATGGATTCTGGCCAGATCTGCAGTGGGGGTGGAAGAAAACGTGGATGGGATTGTATTCAAAATAAAGCAGGATATTGAAAGGTGGAAGAGGCTTCCTCTAAATTTCACTGCCAGATTGGGTTTAATTAAAATGAACCTCCTGTCTCGACTGCTTTATCCGATTTGTCTTTCTCCTTACTGTATCCCCAAGAGCAAGTTCACTTATATTCAAAGGTTTATTCTGGAATTTCTTTGGAGCTCTAAACCTGCTAGGAAAAAACATGCTGTGCTACGCCTCCCCCATCAGGAGTTAGGCTTGCAGGTTCCAGATCTGATGTTATACTATGTTGCAGGTCAACTTGGGTATATGGGGCGTTGGGATAGACAGGGGGACAATGAGGGATATACTCCAACATGGTTGCGGATTGAAAAGCTTGTTCTGGAGGTCCTAAAACTCTCCCCAAATGCCCTTCTATATGTGGACCTGGTGACCTTGCCAGGTATCAGCAACCAATCTCCAATATATAAATCAGTTAAAGCGTGGTGGGAGTGGCTATCTCCGGGGCAAGGAGAGTACAAAGAGGGCTAGAGACCAACCGATAGTGGAAACCCTAATTTTCAGTGGGAAACCGGGTGTTGAGTGGGCAATGGAGGCCATTGTTGTCGGACTCTAAAGTAGTGGACTGTATAGATCCAGAAGGGTGCACCTGCCTAAACCATCTCGAAGATTGGGGCTTCTTTAAAAGATTCGTTAACCACACTCTTGCAGAAATTTATACCGGAGCATACAACAGAAGGGAGATTCAAGTTTTTCGTGGGAGCAGTTAAAAAATTTGGATCTTTCATGTCATCCCCTGTCTAAAGTATATAAGATATTGCTGGATTTTGTTAATATTGGTACTGGAAACAGGATTCTATATTGGGATAGGGTGTTATCGCCCCTGGGAATTGATTGGATTGAAGTGTGGAAATATAAAAAAAAACAGCCCATTCCAAAATACACTATTATGCAATTTTTTATCTGCTCCAACATCTACTACACTCCAGCTAAATTGTGTTCTAGTAAACTCAGACAGACAGATAGATGTTTCCGATGTGATCGAGACTCTGGAGATTTATTACACGTTTTGTGGTCTTGTCCTAGAATTCAGCCATTATGGGCCCAGATTAAAGAAAAAATGGACCCGGTATTAAGTTATGCGGCATATATCTGCCCTGATATATGTATACTTGGGGACATGGGGAGAATACCATTGAATCTCGTTAAGTGCCATGTATCTCTCTTATCAGCAGTAGTCAAAGCTTTTGTTCTGAAGCATTGGAAAGATGATAATATTTACACTTATGACCAATGGTTGGGGGACTTTCTCCAAATTTTGGAGAGACTTAAGCAGAATATGTGGGTGGAAGGGAAAAAGACAATTTTTGACAAGAAGTGGGGAGCTTTGGAGGCAGTGTACTCATTGCAGTGGAGACGCCCTCGGGTCCAGATCTGTCTGTCTGATGAGTAGTATCTGGTCTAGTTATCACAAGACTAACTTTTCGGGGAGTGTTGTTTTAGTTGAAAGAGTGCTTAATTGTTGAGTAGCTACGCATCTTTTTATGTATATCTTTTATAGTTGGTTTGAGGTTAAGCTTAAAGGTTTGGTCTTTTAGGGATGGGGGGTCGGGATTCTCTCTTTCCTAGGGGCACAGTTACTTAGGGTTAAACGTTAATAACATCTGAACTTACAGGTTAGTTGTGAGGGAAATGTGAGTGAGAAGGGTTCGATATTTTTGCGTATGTTCTATTGTAACTGTGCATGTACATAGTTGTGGGGCTGTACATAGTTTCCACTTCCAGTTTGGGGAGGTGGGCCCGGGGTAATGCCTCGGGTTGTATGTGTATATGTCTTTGTCTTGTATATCAATGCATAACTTTAATAAAGAAGGTTGCAAAAAAAAAAAAAAACTTGTCAAACTTGTTAACTAGACTTCTGGCATTAATCAGCACCCTATTCCATTCTAGCACAGTTTTATCATTTTCAAGACAATAAGTGACGTTATTACCTCCATTTACCATATCCCTCCCCATTCTACCAGTTTAAATGAAACTGTATCACCTCATTATTTTTTTTACTCAGTATTCTGGCACCAAGTTGATTTAGATGAAGTCCATCATGTTTAAAAAGTGATTTATTATTGAAGGAAATGGAGTTGTCCATGAAACCAATGTTTTCTGTTTTACAAAAGATTCTTAGCCATTTATTAACAACTGAAATTGCCTCATTTCTGTATGCTAGATGGCCAAAGGTTGGCAATAGCCCAGATATTATGATTTCACCTTTTTTTCTTCTTTAATTCTATTGGCTATTTCAATAAACTCAGTTTGAATATTTTTGAAGTCAGTTTTATTGACAACATGTGTGCCCATGTGAAGAATTAATAAGGTTTTTCTTGTGCCTGCTAGGAGCCCCTCAAGAAGGTTTGAAACATCATTTATTTTTGGCCCCTGGGAGTGTGCTAACCATAGTGTGTTCCTTGTGTCCATTACATACTGCAGAATCAATCCCTCTTGTAATGGAAGCCCCAATCACCACTATAGCCCTGGTATGAATGTCCTTGAAAATATTTTGCTTGTCTGGTCCCTGAGGTGGTATGTCTTGTTTGGACCACTGCCTGCTTTTTTCCACCCTAAAAGTGATAGGTCTGGACCCGACCTCTCTGTGCTGGTTCAATAATTACCTTACAGATAGGCTTTAGCAGGTCAAGGCCGAAGGGGAGCTCTCTCCACTCAAGCCACTAAAAAGAGGCATTCCACAGGGATCCATCCTGGGGCCTCTGTTGTTTGCCATTTATATAAACAATATTGATGTTGGTATCAAGGAGGCCAATATTCACCTTTTCACTGATGATATGGTGCTGTACCTAAGCCTCCCAAATCTGGAAGCTGCCTGTGGAGACTTACAAACAGAATTCAACTTGTTGCAGAATCAGATCCTGAATAAAAAAACTCTTACTCAATGCCAAAAAAACAAAAGCTATGCTGTTCTCTCTGGCTAATCTTGTGGTGAGCCCTGCTATCTTACCTCTCATAAACAGTTTACTAGGAGAGAGGTTGGAATTTGTTACAAAATTCAAGTACTTAGGGGTCTGGCTAGACCACAGAATCTCCTTCGTGGAGCATGTCTAGGATCTGCTGAAAACGTTGAGGCAGAGGCTTGGTCTCTTTTTTAGAATAAACTGCCTCCTGACCAAAGTTGTCGAGATGCAGTTAGTTCAATCCACGTTTCTATCCTTAATTGATTATGCTGATTTAATTTATAGTCAGTGTAATGCCTTCTGTGTTACTAAACTGGACACTTTATACCACAGAGCCTTGAGATTAATAACTGGCCTACCTATCACTACCCACTACTGCTCCTTATGTGCAGCTGTGGGGTGGACCTCCCTTCAGTACAGAAGGAATAGAAATGCAGCTCTCTGGACTTACAGAGCTATTACCAACAAATTACTCCAATGCATTTCCAACTGTTTGCTGTTATACATGGTAGGCAACTACACACTGAGAAGCTATTCTCTGCTTCTACTGAAGGTACCTAGGGCCAATACATGCTTTGGGAGAGTGACCATAGGCTTTGTGTTGCCCTCACTCTAGAACAAACTACAGAAATCTATGAAACTGAGTCTCCCTGTTAGTCTTACCACCTTCAAGACCTTGTATGCCAAGGCTGTTAAGGAGCTATGCAGCTGCTTCCAGCATGCTTAGCATACTAGGGTGCCTAATGCTTATCTGCCCACTACATCTCCACCTAACCCAGCCCCTTGATTGCCTCCACCTATACCCCCCTTTTTTTGCTAATCCACTACCTTTCTTACCCTCAGACTCCTAATATATATGTCCCCAGCCTACTACCATAGCACCCCTCATAGGACAGCTGCAATCCTGTACCCTTCCCCTCCATATCTGCCCCTTAAGTTTGTATGTGTCCTGACCAATGATATGCTGTGCTGTTTGAAAATGTTTTAATATGCTGACTGTTTCAGAATGTTTTAATTCCCCTTCCCACACCATTCTCCCTAACCTTGTTAACTCTATACCTGAAATACTTGTTATTGCTCTGTGTATTTTTGTTTCTATTTCTGTATAATTATGTCTATTTATTATCTGTACATAAAAGTGTTATTCTTGACCTTGTGTAATGCAGGTCCACCTTGTAAATGAGCCTGCTCAATGATGTTCACCTAAATAAATAAAGACTTGATTGACTAATTGATTGATTGGTTCCTCAAGTCTTGTGTACCTTGATTACCCAGAGAACTATCGGGGTGCTAGCTAAGTGTTTCAAATTTATTATGTAAATGTAAGGGTGTGAATGGTAGAACTATTTAACACAAAAACCATGGGGAGCATCAAAGAATGGAGAAGGCAAGTAGGCCGATAAGATAAGCTCGTTAAAGGGGAAGGCCCATCATCCAATGCAAGTTTGAGACAGGCTATGGGAAAAGGATGTAGAAAAATTATCAAAGGGAAGGGGCGGTGGTGGAGGGGAAGGGAAGAAGACCACACAAAATAGGACAACAACAATAACATAAAAAGAAAAATGGTAAGGGGTATACACCATTACCTCCAAAAAAGAAGAAGAAGAAGAGCCCCCAGATTCTATGTCTGGTGGTGAAAAGATGAGGAAGAAATTACCATATAATGATTATAAAATGATGAAAAATTGTTGGATTGAATGTTTGGATTGTTGTATAAATAAGTGGACATAAGTGTATATAAATGGCTGTATAAAATGTTACAGAGAAAACTGAAAGGAAGAATAAGTGTTGTGACCAATTATATTTTTAAATGGAAATCATGAAGAACAAAAGTGGGTGACAGAATTATATGTACCAATGAATAAATTACTGATCTGAGCACCCACCACTCAACATCTCTATCTCTTTCTTGGAGAAATCCGGGACAATATATGCAGTATATTTTTTTGGATCTTGGGTACTTTCAATTTTATTCAAGTAGTAAGCATTCTTGCCCTCCTTGGTGGCTTATCTTAATTTATTTCTTGCCTTTTTGAAATCATTCCAGGTTTTAATATTTAATGCCTGTTTGCCTTTTACCAATTCTATTTTTTTTTCTTATTTCCTTCTTTAATTCCTCCATTATCCAGGGGACATGGGTCTTTTTCTTTTTTTTTTTAAGTGAGTGTGACTTTTACAAACCTCTCAATACATAGTAGTAAATTCTTCTACAGCCATGTTATGATCCAGGATTAATAACAATCTATACCAAGGCATTGGGGATAAACATTAAAAAAAAACACTCTTATAATAGTTTTTAAAGCATTGCCTGGTTTTGAATTATTTCATTTCATTTATGACAGCTGTTTTGAGTGCTAGCCTTTGCTATTTGATGTTGGGGATTGGAGCACTTCTCTGCTTGCTCCCAAGGTATACAGACAGGCAGTTTGTGTAGCAGATAGTTGGAAGTGGCCCCATTCTTATTGTACTCCACTACACCTCCTACTGTGACATTAGTGGCTACTGCCTGGAGGCTCTGGCCCTGTCCCCTGTAGACCAGACACTGTGAACTCAACTTGGGCAGGTACACTGAGAAAATGGTTAGGGAGCACAGATGAGCTGCTGTTGGTTGGAGCACTTATCTGCTTGCTCCCCGGTGTATAAAGGCAGGCATTTCATACGGCAGAATGTAAGGCCCTTTTATATGTTTTCTTTCTTAGCATGTAAAGACACATTTTACATTACACTATTGGCCACCCTTTTCATAGACTGAGAATTAGAAGCTCATCATATCACTTAGTCAAGTAAATATTAGTACAGTGCTCAGTTAGGCTAGGGTTTGTTTAACTTTATCAAGCCCTGACACCCTTATCCCAGTTATCCCTCTGCCCCTGATCATCAGGGTAACCACCTCTAAATGTTCAGATAGGAAATTAGGAAAGCTACTCTGTGGTCAGTGGGCAGAAATTATTTAATCACCAGGCAGTCTGCACACTCCTGACTTAAGCACTTTTTCTTAATCGCTCCCCTCACTAATCCAGGGCAATAAAACTAAGTGTAGTACCAACCTAGTTGCTATGTAGCTGGGATTGTAAGCAATAACTGTCAGATGAGGTAGCATACTTAGATGAGTTAGTGGCAGCTGCAATTACTTTGCCATTCCTTTTGGAATTCTAAGCAACCTCTTTTTATAAATATATAGTTTATAGATTTAAAAGAAAAATACATATACACAGTTCATTATATGAATTACACAATCAATTCATTCTGTAAAACGGAAAACATCTCATTCATTTAATACAACAGGTACAGTACAAAGCCAAATTGTATTCTTAGCTGAGTTAGAAAGATACAATTAATGGGGCCTATAAATGTATGGCTACATGCCACATATGGGCAGGGCATAGGCATTCCTATGCTCAATTACTACACAGTAGTGAACTGCACACCCTGGCATCATTCACCACAGGGGCACCAGTGCCTTGTGCAATGGATCCCCTGGCCAGCCATTTTGCACCATACCTGGGTTGGGATGGGGTGCCCAAATCAAATATATGCATGACGGCATTTTTGTGCCACACTGGAATGGGTAATGCTGTGTGGGGGGACCATTTCATAAGTATTTTCACCCCCCCAAAGGTTAATGGTGGAGTGTGGTGGCAAAGAGATCCCCCTGCACACATCTGCACCACCCACAGTGCTGCCTGGGAGGGCTTTGGGTGTCCATTTGGACACACCTGGTGTTTACACTTTGCCAGCTATGTGCCAACCCAGGACCCTCTGCAGGAGTGCAGCAGGGGATCCACTTTGGGACCTGGGATGGGCATCCAATTGGGTGCCCACCCACATGGCTGTGTTCCTCATCCACACTGCTGTTTAACAGGGGTGGAGGTGCATTCCGGTGGCCTGTGATCATGCATGTCAGTGGGTGCACACCTGGGCACAGGTGCAGAGCAGTGCAGGTGGGATACATGCATTTTGCTCATACTTTCCACCCATTAGAGCATAGGTCCAATATGCAGACTATAAAATTTAAATTCTTAATCTCATGCTCTTAACATATATCTAATGAAAAACAATGATTCAGCATATGTTCATTGAAAAACTCTAAACTTTCAGTAGCTGTGACTGCTCAATTGACAATAATTTGAAGTGAGCAAAATAAGGCATTTATCTACTGCCAAATCTGCAGCTCTGTAACTCATTACATATGAAGACTATAATACAATTCATAATTGTTATGTTCTTTAATTAACTTTTTTCTTGCAATAAACTTTATATATTCTTTCCTCCAAACAAGAAAATAAAACAATGACAACATATTTATCACAACTAAAGTCAGATGAAATACAAGAAAAAAAACTTTCATTTTTGCAACTTATGAACTGAAGTGATGGGAACATAATCAATCTTTCTGGACAGTATATGACTGCCACCTTCTGCAACCCCATCCCCATCCTGTTCCACATCTCCACATTCAGATTCCATAGAAGAGACATGACCATTAATCAAGTCTTTGACAGCCATTTCATCAGTAAAAGAGTATGTTGTATCATCAAACACAACTCTTAAATTTGGCTGGCTACAACAAAGAGACCTGAGCTCCAATTTCCACAAGAGCTGGATGAATGTCCAGCAGGCAGTAGAGCTGGGCAAAATTTGCAAATTCTGCTTTTACAGAACTTTCACAAAATGTCATAAAGTTCGAAAAATTTTACAAACTTCCGTCATTGACAAAATTGGAATCTTCCAAATGTGTTTAGAAGATTTTCATACTTTTGCATTTAATTTTTTTGGCTGAACTGTGAAATAATTCACATGAACTGCAAAATGGAAGTTCTAAGGAATCTTATTCTGCAGTTTAATGGATTATTTTGCAATACATGTAATTACTCTGCAGATCAGTGATCAGCTCTGTGGAATTTTTCCTCTGCAGTATAATTCATTAATTCACAATTCATACATTTATTCTGCAGTTCAATGACTCCCTGAAATTTGGAATGAATGTATGAGTTGCCGATTAATGTATTAAACAGCAGAAAAAAAAATCAGCAGAACTGACCACTGACAGTGATCAGTTCTGCTGATTTTTTTCCAGCAGTTTAAATACAATAATCCCACAATTCATACATTTATTCCTCTGTTCTGAGTCAGAATTTCCATAAAAGTTGACAAGTGCATTCTGAAATTTTGTGAAAGTGAAATTCCAATGTTTGCCAAAATTCCACTGGCAGAAGTTTAATTTCACACATCCCTAGCAGGCTGTGATGCCTTTGAGTGTCCCTTGTAAAGTTTGGATAGTAGGATGCTTTGTAGGCCTGTTACTTAAATGAGCATTTCTCTCTAGCAACATTTAATATTAATTTGTTTCCATAGTTGAAGCCAGGGTTACAATTATTGTAGGTTCTAGCAGGGTAGAAGAGTTCTGAAGATCACCAGCAGCTTGTCTACTGACAGTGGGACAAATGGGTATACAGAAAGCATGGACTACGGAAACATCTTTTCCAACCACAGAATAAAGAAAACTTGAATGTCCAGAAAAAAGGTTCTTGGTACCAAAGGCAGTAGGTAGCTGCAGAACACGTATATATTTTTTCCTCTCAGCAGGTCATCGATCCTTTTCATTTTGCTGTCTACGTTAACCTGCTCTCTTACAAAAATTTCACAAGGTGCATTTAATGAGGTAACAGCACTGCACATATTTAATAAATCTTTTTAAAGCAAAATGATTTTTTCAGTGCTAGTATCCACTTTTTCACTGTGTTTGACATAGTGGTTGTAATTAAGTCAAACTTGTTACTTAACTCAGTGAAGGAATGTTTTGTTTCTTTTTGTAAATTTAATAAAGCATTTCCCATTGTATCCGTGGATGTGACCATCAAAGTGAACAAAGCAGATTGCAATGTTTTCTCTGTTTTTGAGACAGAAGTTGCAGTTTTCAGATTGGAGTGGGTAATGCTTGAAAACTCTGCTCCATGATATAAGAGCTCAGCCTCAGACATAAAGCCTGTGTCTAGTCAAACCTACTGCTGTGAGTCTTCCTTAGACACCCCTGAGGAAGACTTGTGAGGCATCAAAGTGCTGGGTGGTCAGGAAGGAGCGTTTGTCCTTCCAAGCTTGCTATCTAGAAATAATACATTTTCCATATTTGTGGAACTTGTGAATGCATCTTTTGTTTAAGTGCTGCTGCCCTTTCATTTGTGCTTATCCCTTGAAAGGCTGGTTGCCCTTAACAGCAAGCACTGGCCGAGCCACCCAGCTTGCAGTGTCTCTTTTGAATTCTGTAATCCCACCCACCCCAGGGCTTGTCCTCCTTATATAGGGTGTGGGTCTGATCCTGCCTCCTACCAGGAAGTACTAGTTCAAAGAAGGGGAGGAGGCGGGGAAGAGAAAACAAAAGAGGAAGAAAAAAGATAAAACAGGAAAAGTTTAAGCATATCAAACTGAGAAGCTAACAATAACAGCAGGAGGGTTTAGATAGTATTAAAGAAGGGAATGCAGACAGTTTAAAGGAAATGATGCATGGAGGTTCTGGGAGAGGAAGCAGAGAGACATCTCCCATCCAATCAAACTTAAGCACTCCTACACTGTTTTGGAGGAGTGGTAGAGTCCTACAAGGGAACCTGAGGCTGTGACCAGGGAGGATGTGAGGGTCCTCCAGAAGGGAGACCCAGTGGGGGAAGGAAGAGGACCCCTAGGGAAGAAGAAGCTACTCCTGATGGGTTACTCAGTTGTCTGGGGAATGGATCTGGGCAAAGACAGCAGGGAGGAAAGGGAGGTTAAGTGCCTATCAGGAAGCACAGATCAGAGGGAGGGGGATTGGATCCAGATGATTGCTAAGGCAGTGGCAAGGGGGATGGAGATCATTGTTCACCTGGCAACAAATGACCTATCCAAGGATAGGACAAGTGTGGAACAGGTGCAGGAGGATTTTAAAGTGTTGGGTAGGCAGCTGGGGAAGGTAGCAAGCTCCATGAAATTTTCAGAGGTGCTGACAGTCCACAGCAAGGGGAGGATGGAAATCTCTGTATTAGGAGCTTCAATACATGGTTGAAGGGCTGGTGCAGCAAGAAAGGGTATGGCTTCATTGGGGACTGGGGACCCACCTGGAAAGATGTGGCCCTGTACTTAAGTGATGGGCTGCATCTGTCTAGGAAGGGGAAAGCAGTCCTAAATAAATGGTTTAATTGCTTCCTTGCTGAGCACTTAAACTAGCCAATGGGGGCAATGGGAACAGGGAGCCTCTAGCAGCCAACCCCCACAAGAAAGAGAAGCCAGAAATGAGGAGCAGGAAAGCAAATTTTGGGCAGTATCACCTAAATCAGACAAAGAGGGAAAGGCAGAGGTAGGAAGGCAGCATGAAAAGGTAAAATGGGGTGAGGAAAGAAAGCAGCTGAACAATGACATGAGTAAAGAACAGATAGGTAGCAAAACATGGAAGGTCATGGTTACAAATGCTCACAGCCTGGGGAATAAAATCCCAGACCTGGAAGCATTGGACCCTATGCTCGAAGGCGCAGAGTGGCTCCTCATCATGTATGTGAGGCTTGAAGACATCCCACACATATTGTGCTGCCCACACGGCATTCACAGAACAAGGCAAGCAGCCCCTACGCACACGAACCCCCACCCGCATGGACAGCAACATGCAGGGGGCAGGCGGGAGGTGTGCCAGCACCTTGCGACATGGACAAAGCTGCATAGTGTTCTGCACTGGGGCATGTGGGGGGGGCAGCCAGTATGCCATTGCAACCCTGCCATAACTCCCTTATGTACCAAGCCCCCACGTACATTGGATGAGGGAACAGCCCCAAGGCAGGTGGACATTCCCTACAGAGTGAGCTAGCTCTTGCCCTACTCCCCAGAGGATGATCCCCCCAGTCATATGGTGCTGCCCCATCTCCTGCAGCTGCATATCCACCCCAGGGTGGCAACACCATGCTCATGCTGCCCACTGCCCAACACTGCACCAGCAAGGCACTCAGTGTGGCGAGGCACCCTCCCCCTTGCGATACATGTCCCCTGATCTCAGGCTCCTCCTGGGCACCTGTCCCTGCTGGTGGAACTCCCCTCACCCACACACATGGACACAGGGGTGCACTGGGTCCTCACACACACACACACACCACTGTCCATCAACCCCCCCAACTCACACACCTGCAGCACCAACACCCCCTCCACCCACATGGTCCATCAGTGCCATGTCCTGGGCCAGCCGGCAGCACTGCCCACCACACACCTCCACGGCCACCAGCCATTCATCCATAGAGGCACTCAGCTCATGAATGCCCAGCCACATAAGGGAACCACAGATAAACCCTGGATGGGCATCTGATTGGATGCCCACCCATGTCTGCAACTCTGCCCTCGGTCACCTCACAGAATGCTGTGCACTGGGGAGTGCTCATGGACAGGTCATGGCCATTGGGGAATTCCAGCAGCATGCATCTGTCCACATGTGCTGAGCTCAGTGAGCAAGATTTGCACCTCCTGTGCATAAATCCCACCTATTGAAGCATAGGTCCCAATGTTAGTAGAAGCAGACCTGGACATAGCAACAGTAGCAGAGACTTGGTACACCACAAATCATGACTGGGATGTTAATGTACTGAGGTATGCTCTATTCAGGAGGGACAGGGGGTAGAAAAGGGGAAGGGGTGGCCATGTATGTTAGGGAGGGTGTAAAGACAATAGAGGTACTAGGTAGTTGGGGAGGCTGAGACACTATGGGTCACCCTTGAGCTAGGCAATGGCACATTGATCCAAGCAGGGGTGACCTACAGGCCTCCAGTACAGAGGGAGGAGCTGGATAGGGATCTAGAGGATCATATTTACATGATGGCAGCAAAATGTGAGGTATTACTGCTGGATGACTTCAATATCCCAGACGTGGACTGGGCCATCCCAGCAGCTGTTTCAACCAGGAGAAGAGACATCCTGGATTCCCTACTGGGGGCAGGCCTAAGACAGCTAGTGATTGATTCCACCAGAGAAGGGGCGATTCTGGACCTAGTACTGACCAATGGGGACAGAATCATTGACATCCAGGTGGAAGGTCAACTGGGGTCCAGCGACCATCACACAGTGAGTTTTAGCATAGAGACCGAGACAGTCTAGTAACACGAAGGCAAAGGTCTTAGATTTTAGGAAGGTGGATTTTGTTAAAATGGGGAGTTGTACCAAAGAGTACTATTGATCTAGTTCACTCTTATAAATACCTAGGCATAACCTTTGACCCCGCACTCTCTTTTCATGCCCACATCTCTGCCTTTGCCTCAGCCTCCAACACTCGGCTGGGTATTCTCTATCATCATAAAAACTGCCTCCCCACGGATGCCCTCCAGCTTGCAGTCACATCCTCAGTTCTATCTTTAGTAGACTATGGCTTACCTGTGTATGGTGCAGCAGACCAGACTGCCCTGCACAAGATCTGCTTCACCTTAAACAAGGCCTGCAGGCTCATAACTGGGGCTCCTAGACTAACCCATACCTGCTTTCTTTACGCCATGGCTAATCTACTCAACCTAGATGAGTGCCTCAAATACCAAACCTGCCTCCTAACAAAAAAATCACTCCTTGGGCTATCCCCACCGGGTCTGTCAACCACTATCCAATGGGCAAACCCTACAGTGCATACCCGTATATCCCACAAAACTGCACTGGTTATACCAAGGGCAAGAACCTCGCAAGGTCAAAGGGCTTACCACTACAGAGCCCCCTGTTGGTATAATGCCCTCCCCGCCAGAATCACTGATGCCACTTCGTTATCTTATTTTAAATCTGGCCTCAGAAATCACCTGCACTCAACACGCAGCTGTAGCAGCCCCTAATGCCTCCTCCTGTTCCTTCCAGACAAAGCTAGCTGAGCTGCTCTCTGACCTTCTGTCCAGCTCTACCCTCACTTGCTACTATCTCTCCATGCTCCTCTTCTGATGTCTTCCACCCAGCCTTACCTTTATCTGTCTACTGAATCAATCTCCATGTAACTACTGTATATTGTCTACTCTGTAAAGCCCACATATAAGCCTGTTGTATACTCTGCTTGACATGTGCCTCTATTTTTGCCTAATTCATAAATGTACTCTGATTTTATTTTTATTTTTTTTTCTTGTCTGCCGTATGTTTGTTTCTTGCACTGTATTGTCCTCTTTGTGATGAGGTACCTTTGTAAATGAGCCTCTGGCTCAAAGGTTGTTAAACTGATGTTCTAATAAATAAATAAAAATAAAGAGGGAATGGCAAGAAGGAAGACAGGAGGGGAGTTGAGGAGCAGTGGGAACAACTAAAGAGAGCCATAGAGAAGGTGACAAGCCAATGCATCAGGTTGGTAAATTAGGACAAGAGAAGCAGGAAACCACTGTGGTTCTTGAGAGAGGTAGCAGACAAGGAAAGAGTCAAAAGGGCAGGTTTCAGGAAACGTAAGAAGACTCAAAGGGAGGAGGACAGGGAAGTTTACCTAAGGAACCTAAGGGAAGGCTGTTACAAGAGCAAAGGCACAGACTGAAGAAAAATTAGTGCAGACAGTGAAGAAAGGAGGAAGGGGACAAGGCATTCTATAGGTACTTTAGCAAAAGAAGGAAGATGGGGGGTTCTAAGGTTCAAAGGGGATATGGTGGAGTGTAAGGAGGGAGACATGGAAAAGGCAGAAATACTGAACAAATACTTCTGTTCAGTATTCACTAAAGAGGGGGAGGGTCAGGGACCACAGCTGGGTAACAGACATGAAGGGGGGTGATAAACACAAGTCCATTCAAAGGGGAGAAAGTACTGGAGTAGCTCACAAAAGTGAAGGTGGACAAAACAATGGGGCTAGATGGCATACACCAGAGGATATTAACAGAGCTGTGAAGAGAGCTGGTAGCTCCTCTGGCAACACTGTTCACAGAGTCACTCAATACAGGAGTGGTTCCAGAGGAGTGGAAGAGGGTACGTGTAGTCCCTTTACAGAAAAGTGGTAGTAGGGAGGAAGCAGGAAACTATAGGTTGGTCAGCCTCACCTCAGTAGTGGCTAAGATCATGGAGAGGCATTGCTTAAAGAAAGAAGAGTGGCACACTTGGAATCCACAGGATGCCCAGGATCCAAGGCAACATGGATTCAGAGCAAGAAGGTCATACCAGATGAAGCTAATAGATTTTTTTGACTGGGTGACAAGGGAAGTAAATATGGAGGGGGGGAGGCAGTAGACATCGCCTACCTCGATTTCAGCAAAGCCTTCAACACCATCCCGCATAAACGACTGGTCAACAAAATGAGTAGTCTGGGTAAGGGGCACAAGGTGGTAACCTGGGTTAGGAAATGGCTAATGGAAAGGAAGCAGAGGGTGGTGTTAAATAGAATCCAATCAAGGAGAGTGGGGCGACCAGCAGGGTACCTCAGAGATCAGTCCTTGGGCCAATCCTGTTTAATGTCTTCATTAGTGAAATTGCAGTAGAACTGGAGGAAAAGGTCTGCCTGTTTGCAGATGATACCAAGATTTGCAACAGGGTGGATACTCTGGATGGGGTGGATAAAATGAGGAGGGACCTGAAGAAGCTTGAAAAATTATTTGAAGTGTGGCAACTGAAGTTCAATTCCAAAAAGTGCAAAATAATGCACCTGGGGAGAGGGAACTCTGAGGAGAGCTACAGGATGGAGTGGGATTCTTGACTATCACCAAGGAGGAAAGGGATCTGGAGGTTATCATTTCTGATGACCTAAAGGTGTCTAAGCAGAGTACAAAGGCTGCAGGTAGAGCCAATCGCATGCTGGGGTGCATAGGCAGAGGTATCACTAGCAGAAGGTGAGAGGTGGTGATACCATTGTACAAAATGCTAGTGAAGCCTCACCTAGAGTACTGTGTGCAATTCTGGAAGCTGTACCTTTGTAACGAGATTGACAGGGTGGAGGTGGTCCAGACAAGGGTGACTAAGATGCTACAAGGCTTGTGCCAGAAAACATATGAGGAGAGACTAAAGGACCTCAATATGTACTTGCTGGAGGAAAGGAGGTATGGGGGGGCATGCTAGATACATTCAAGTACTTTTAGGACATTACCAAGGTGTAGGGGGAGACATCTTCCAACATAAGAGATGTACAAGAATGAGTGGCATGATATGAAATTGGAAGGTGGCAGGCTGAGGAGAAATATGAGAAGTTTTTCTTCAAAGAGAGGGTGGTGGACACATGGAATAGACTGTCACAGGAGGTGGTGGGGGTGAGCACAGTGGAGGGTTTTAAACAGGCATAAGGGTACCTTAGAGTTGGGGAGGAGGAGGAGTGAAAAGCCATTGGCTAGGTAGGGTCAAAGGCCACAAACTAGTATAGAGCTTTTGGGCTGATTCGATGGGCCTGGCGGTCCTTATCTGCCAACAATTCTATGTTTCTATGTTTCTCTTCAGTCAGAATTCTTATCTACCCACACTCATAAAAGCAGCATTCTGGGCAGTTATATTAGGGGTATGTAACCCTGACATCCTACTACAGGGAATTGCCTTAGAGGTCAAGGAAGGAATTTTCCCATTTTCCCATGATGTTTTCTGAGTTTTTTTTGCCTCCACTTGTGGTTCATAAAATTTAGTGATAGGCTTTGTCACAGGCATGTAAATATGGTGGCCTGGTAGTCTCATTAGGAGTTGTACAAGTGTACACTGGGAAAATCCATTTTGATTACAGACAGGTTTCCACCAGGCTGGCAGAAGATGAGACCCAGATGACTGGGAGCCTTGCTAAGGTTGGTCAGGAGATAATCTCTTTGAACTTGTCCTGTGTGAATCCCCCATTTTATGGGGGAGTGATGCACATCACATGGCTCTGGATCCCTAACTATGCCTCCAAAGCCAGAGGCCCTCTGGAGGCTATATCCTTCGGGAACTTGGGTCCACTTAGATGGTCCCTTTGGGACAGGAGATGGATCGGTGTACAGTTTTGACCATCCAAAGACTTGCTGAGAGTTGTGGGCTGCACACATCATGCCGCAGGGAGTATAATTAGCATATTTTCAATAAATACATGGCTGTGGCCCTTTCCTCTAAGACACTGTGTATGGTTATTGGTTTGAGTAGAAAGGGATATGGGGCCTACAAAGACAAAAAGTAGAAATCTCTATTTTTTTGCAGTTTATTAACCTCAAGATAGTCCAACTGAAGTGCAATAAATTGTTTCACTGGGACCAGCTTTTTACTCAGTTGTTGCAGCTGAGATGATTTAGGCAGAGGGTAGGTTAAGGTGAGTCAGTGATTGAGATGGGTTTAACATTTCTCTTTAGGCATCATATTGCATTTCAGTTAGTACTATGGCTGCCTTATGTGGCTATGTTGTTAATATCTGGTATATCTATGGCAGGAGAGAGGGCAAGCTGTTTTGACTTCAAGCCATAGAAAGATATGTGGTGCAATGTGAAGAGCCATCATAATATATGTGTAAGAAATCAAGATTTCTTTGTCATGCAAAAGTAAAACTGGAATCATCTCTAAACAGATCACCCTCTTTGAGGAAAGCTAGCAGTTATAGCTAATTTGAAGTACAGTATGTACTATACAGTAACTTCTTGGACCTTATTAAATGGGACACATATTCTATGTGCCTTAACACAATGTAGTTAGAAGAACTGAGTTACTTCTCTTTTCATAAAAATCAGTGTAAATACATAACCATCTCAGGAAGTACAATACAAGCTGTGAGACTTCATGCTGTCTGTGTTAAGAAAATGTATTTAGTGTGCATAAAAGCAGAAGGTGAGATTAAATGGAAAATTGTTCTTTATCTGAATGTTATGTACAGTGATGGCAGAAACCAAGTGAAGGGATTTTATGCACTTTTAATGTTATAACCAGGAAACAACAACATTCTTCCAAGAAATGAAGATAAATAAGATTCCAGGCTGGCTCTGTCCTTGACGTTTTTGATCTACTTGCTAAATGTGCTTGATCATGTCGAGTTATTACTACAGTATATATGGGCTCTCTGCACCAAAGAAAATCAGCCCACTGCAGCAAATAGGGCATATATACTTACATTCCTTGTGGCCACTGGACACCTGTGAATGCTATTATATCATCCTCACCACATTCATCGTTCATTCCCTGGCCATACTTGTAGACATATAGCTGTGCACCTGGTTGGAGCTGGGGGCAGGGAGGGGGCTTGTTCACACTAGCTGCCCTGCCACATGCATAAAACTTGTTACAGCATGCATCATGTGTTTGTAATTGTGGAAAGTTATACTACTCAACGGTCTACTCTCTTTCTGCACTCATCTGTGGCATGATGGAAGCCAATTTACCATGCCCCCCCACCGCCCAACCTCCGCCTTGCCAATGAAGGGTTGAATACTAAGGAACTGGCATCTGTATTTCATAGGTTTCATAGGTTTCATAGGTTTATACAAGCCAAGGGTAGATAAGATCTACCCTATTAGGCTCGCCATCCTTAACTATTTTTTTAAAAAAGTAATTTACTATCTCCAAAATACAAGTCAACCCCATTTTTGAAATCATTCATTGTGGGACTACTAACAATTTTAGTTGGTAAGTTGTTCCATGCCCCAACTATTCTTAGACTAAACCAATTTTTCCTAAAGCTGTGTGCCCAAGTTTGATGACATAATTGTATCATATGTTTTATTGTGCTAGTTCTCCCATAATTATGTATAAATCCCAAATCTTTAAGCAACTCATCATCCTTAATACTTTTGTATAGAAAACATAGGTCTCCCCTTAATCTATGGTAGTACAATGAATAAAGGTTCAGACTCACCAATCTATCATATTATGTTTTATTTTTTAATCCCTTTATTTGTTTGGTTATTCTTCTCTGTACTCCCTCAATAGAAAGTATATCTTCCCTATTTTGGGGTGACCAAACCCTCTCACAGTACTCCAAATGGGGCCTCACCAGTGCTACATACAAAGGAATCAAGACTTTTCCCTCTCTGCTAGCTATATGTTTTAATATACAGTTTAGGATCTGGGTTGCTTTCTTAAGTTGACTTCTACAATGTATTCTAAATTTTAGGTCATTTGTAATTGTAATGCCCAGGTCCTTTTCCTCAGTAACTACCCCTAAGTTTGTTTTGTCCAATATATAAATTGCTTCCTTATTATTCTTACCCAAGTGCATAACCTTGCACTAAGATTTATTTAATTCCAATTTATTAAGGTTTGTCCATTTATTTATTGAGTCTAGGGTTTGCTGAAATGTTTCTATCTGTTCAGCGCTGTTTGGAACTACACCCAATCTGCAGTCATCAGCGAACTTGTACAGCCAGATATTCTTATTACTGATTTCCAATGAAGCAATATATAAGTTGAATAAGCTGGGGCCCAAAACCGATCCCTGGGGTACTCCACTTGAAACCGGGGCCCAATCTGAGAATACCCCATTCACGACCACCCTCTGCTTCCTATCCTGCAACCAACTTGAAACCCATCTGCAGATGTTACTGGGCAGTTTAATTTTTTCCAGTACTAACAGTAATTCTTTATGTGGCAATTTATCAAAAGCCTTGGCAAAGTCAAGAAAAACCACATCCACAGTATTCTCAGCATCCATTTCCCTGTTCACTTTTTCATAGAAGGATAATAGATTAGTCTGTTAGGATCTATTCCTTACAAAACCATGCTGAGAGGGATCCAAGATATCTCATCCCTCCATATGTACCATAAGTACTGTATGTCCTTAATTATTCCTTCCATAAGTTTTCCCAGTATTGAAGTTAAACTAATGGGCCTGAAGTTTCCTGGTAGGGTACTGGGTCCATTCTTTAAGATGGGTACTATATTTGCTAATTTCCAATCATTAAGTACAAAACCCAAGTTTTGTTTTTGTTTTATCTGAAGGAGACATGGTAGTCCTTTCACTTACCGCTGCATCCATTAGCCCCCTGCCCACATGGAGAAGGGAATCCACCGTGCTACTCAGTTGGCTTCCAAGTGAAAGCCCATAGTCTGTTTCCCTAATGTGTCCCTCCTCCAGCAAGGAGCAAGTGCTCGCTCATCGGGCAAGCCAGGGGTCATGAATCCTGGCCATTTGCATCTGTCAAGGGCTAGATACATGATATGTAGCTGTATGACCAGGTTTGTGTTTGTGTTTTTTTTTTTTATGTGTACTAGCCACACACACATGCTCAGAGCCTAATCTGAGGTCAGAAAGAAGTGAATAAGAACAATATATGTCTTTCACTTGCATTCTGAGCTAAGATTTCAACCCAAGCTGCCATCCAAAATAATGTACTGAGGATTAAGTTTTGGAATTTAAAAAATTGCACTCCTAAACTACAAAAAAAAAAAGAACCATAACTTAAGAAACATGGCATGACATGTAATGAATTCTTAGCATAAGACAATCAAGTCATTGTGGGCACTAGTACATGTTAAAACAAGCAGTCTAAATTAATTAGTACCACCTTTTCTAGTTTAAGGAAACAGGCAGGCAAACATAACAGGCAGCAAATTCCAAAATCTAGAATGCTCTACCATTGTTTAGTTCACAAAGTCCAAATCACATTTTTCATAAGGGTTGCCACTGGTTTTGTGGCATGCAGCAACAGAGTCCAGCACAGCTTCTCCCCTCCACCCATTGCAAATCTTTGAAAGTTAAAGTTTCTCTTTGCCTAAAGTGGCTATGTTCTTACTTTATCTTCATGATAAAAAGGATTTTTTCATCTTCAAATCAGAGCTCTAATGTGAGTCAAGCCAAATCACCAGATGCCAAGGTGGAACCCCATAGTTTGGTCTTAATTATGAACTGACTGCAGCTGCTTCTCTTGCACATTTAAGAGAGCATTACCTAAACTGGCTTCTTCAAAATAATGAACACTCATCTAGGAAGTACACCTTGTTGATTGGTGGCTTGACTTGATTCACATTAAAGCTTTTACATGATGGCTAAGAGAGAGACCCTTTTTCATGATGATAAAGTAAAACAAAATAGCCCATATAGACCGACAAGCAGGACAATATTGATAGATAGATAGATAGATAGATAGATAGATAGATAGACAGACAGACATTAGATAGATGGATAGATGGACAGACAGACAGATAGATGGCCGGATGGACGGACAGACAGATAGATAGATAGATAGATAGATAGATAGATAGATAGATAGATAGATAGATAGATAGATAGATAGATAGATAGATTGATTTACACACCAGTAGTGATAAATGTTCCTTGATAAATTTGTTTGTCTCACTGTCTTACCTCCAGAAAAACATTTATCTGGAAGTTAGATATGTCATGATGATTGTCTTTTACCTAAGGACAAATAAGAGAGCACCTTTCACAATGTTGATGACATCACAATAGCCTTGTCCTGCTCTGAAGTTAGCTGCTAAATTCAAAGAGAAACAGCTAACTCTAGAGAAACAGCTGATTTAAAAGATATAACTTATAAACTGATGTATAAATCAAATACACAATCGCCTTACTCAAAATATACAACTTATCTCAATTTATGAGGTGGCAGGACTGTCATAACTCACTCGTGGTGCTGCCACTCATGAGTTATGGTCCTGCCCCATCACTCATGATGATAAATTGCATATTTTGAGTAAGGTAATTGCGTATCCCCGATAGATAGCTGGATAGATAGATAGATAGATAGATAGATAGATAGATAGATAGATAGATAGATAAACGGATAGATAGATGGCTAGATAGATGGATGGATGGATGGCTAGGTGGATGGATGGATGGACGGATGGAATGACAGACAAACAGATAGAGGGATGGATGGATAGATAGACAGATAGATAGATAGATAGATAGATAGATAGATAGATAGATAGATAGATAGATAGATAGATAAATATTATTATTATTATTAGATTTTTATTTTACATTGCACTACTGTTTTTATTGTATTTCATTGTTTATTGTCTGCTATAGTTGGGATTGTGCTGGGGGTCTTTGTTTTATTGTTATCTTATTTTTGTTTTTGTTTGTTTGCTTTAATTGTGCTTGATTACTGTTATAGGTTTGTTTGGTTAGTTGTGTATTTTGGTATTTTATATATTGGGGTGGGTTAGGAGTGGGGGAGTTTGAATTCTTGTAAGTTATATCATAATATGGGATTGTGAGTGGTGTGTGACTGTATGCTGTTTTGACAGGAATAGATTGGGGGTATGTATATGGGTGTGGTGTGTATGAAGGGTGGGTGAGTTTATGTGAGGTTCGTTATTTTATAGTTTTGGCTGAGGCTTGTGTTGTTTAAAGGTTGGGTGGGATAGTCCTGGTTGAAATGTGTTTAGGTAATGGCCCTGCTAGACTCACCTATGCTGCCTATCTGCTGCTCAGCCTCTGCCCCATATCTGATCTCCTTGTTCCTCTGTCTGCAGCAAGACACTGCAGAGAGGTCAGAATAACTAGGTGTCAGTTGAGTCATTTCTGGTGGAGAACAGCAGAGAATCATGTGGTGAGGGGCATTGAGGTTATATGGTCCAGGAGATACCCTCGGTTTAAAAGGGGCCGAGGAAGATGCCTGACATGTTTGGTTCCTGTACCCAGGGATCCCACCAGATTGAGTGGGCAGGTAGTTATAGGACTGGTCACCTCCCCAATCCTCTTCAGGTGGTGCTCTGCAATGCCAGATTGATCAGGAACAAGACTGCTATTTTTGAGGACTTGATTTCCTCTGTCAATCTGAATTGCATTACGGAGACTTGGCTAGGTGATGACACTGGCCCAGTTCTAGCAGCTACCGTCCCCACCTGGTACTATGTGGTGCACTGTCTGAGGAAGGATAGCAGGGGTGGGTGTTTGGCCATCGTTTTTAGAGCCAACCTGGTCTTCACAGTTCATTCAGTTGGTAACACCAGGTCTTTTGAGTGTGTCGCCGTTCATGGGGGTCCAGGTGCAGGCTGCAGGATTCTCCTCATTTATCACCTGCCTGGGACAGGGGAGAATTCCTGCAGGAGGTAGTGGATTTCATCATCGACCAGGTGTTGGAGTCCCACAGGTGTTCACATTTGGGGTCCCCCCTGATAGTCCTGTCCCTGTAGAGATGGTTAGCTATCGCCCTTTAAGGGGACTAGATCCAGAAGGACTCTTGGCAATAGCTGATCTATCTAGGATTGAGGTGGTTTGTGCAATTGGTACCTGGGAAGCAGTGAACACCTATAATAAGGTGGTGTCTGAAGCTCTGGATGCCATAGCACCAGTTCATATATGACCCAGATCCTCTCACTTGAGATCCCTGTGGTTTGATGGTGATCTCAAGGTGATGAAGATCAAGTGTCAGAAGTTGGAGCATTGCTGCGGAAAGTCCTGGCTAGATTCTGACAAACTGGTCCTGCACACCCATTACTGTGAGTACCAGGAGGTAATCTCCCATAAAAAGGAAGAGTTCCTGTCCAGGGAGATTGTGGCAGGCAGGAACAGACCTGCTCAGCTTTTTTGGACTGTGGACAGGTTTCCTCATTCAGTATGTCTTCAGCTGAAAAAAGCCTTTTCATCAACTCTGTGTGAGGAGTTTGCTCTGTTCTTCTCTGACAGGGTGTTGGCTATCCGGTTGGGGATTCCATCAGGTAGGCTTTTGCCTCACAGTTGCTGGTCTGCTGGGAGCAGAGGAACTCTGCCTGCCTGGGAAGAGTTTAGGCCAGTGGAGGTGTCTGAGGTGACTCGGGTGATCTTAGAGCTGAAGCATACATCTGGTGAACTGGACCCAGCCCCAATGGGTTTCTTGATGGGATGCACTGAGGCTGTTGGCCCAGTGTTCACTGGAATAGCCAGGTGTTCGATGGTGGAGGGGGTGTTCCCAGCTCCTCTGAAAGAGGTGCCGGTGAGACCCCTCCTAAAGAAATTTTCCCTCAACTCAGACATCCTGGCAAATTACTGTCCTATCTCCAACCTGCCTTTTTTGCTCAAAGATCAGATCCTGTCCTTCGACATCTATGAGCCATTTCAGTCAGGTTTTCAGGCTAGACACAGCACAGAAACTGCCCTAGTCAGGGTGCACAATGACTTACTCAGAGCTAGAGATAGCGGAGAAAGGTCAGTTCTTGTGTTCCTCAGTCTCTCTTCAGCTTTCAACACCATGGACCACATTGTGCTTCTCGATCGGCTCTGTGAATTTTGTGGACTCGCCAGTGTTGCCATCAGATGTTTGAGTCCTATCTCTCAGACAGGGTGAAGTGAGTAGTGATGGGGCATTTCTTCTCCTCCTCTCCAATGCCTCTGTCTTGTGGAGTTACACAGGGCTTGATCTTGTCACCAATGCTGTTTGCAGTGTATATGCTGCCCCTGGGTGAGATCATTTGACAGTACCACGTGGAGTTTCACTGCTATGCAGATGACACCCAGCTGTATTTGTCATTTGCCCCCAGGACATCCAGTGTGGTTGATGTGCTTAACATCTGTCTGGCTAAAATCAATGACTGGATGGCTTCCAGATGGCTGTGACTCAACCTGGACAAGACAGAGATGCTAGTGGTCGAGTCAGGTCATGGGCATGATAGGTTGCTACCTGGAGTGGACAGTGGTCTTTTCCTTGGGTCTGATCCATTGGTCGCTTCCCCAAAGGTGTGAAATCTAGGTGTGATCCTGGGCAGCAGGCTGACCTTTGAAGATCAGGTGTCATCTGTTGTGAAAAGTGGATTCTACCACTTACAGAACATCGCCAGGATCAAGCTCCTCATACCACCCAAAGATCTGCCAACTCTAGTACATGCCTTTGTGACCTCCAGACTTGATTACTGTAACACTTTTTATTTCAGGGTCGCAGAAGGGACCCTACCCAGGCTGCATCTGGTGCAGAATGTGGCAGCCCGATTACTGGTGCAACTATATCGGTTGTGCCATGTGACTCCAGTTTTGTGTGCTCTGCACTAGCTGCCGGTCAGGTGGAGGGTCCTTTTTAAGGTGGATTTGCTCACCTATAAGGGCCTATACGGGCTGGGTCCTGGATACCTGCCTGAACCCCTGTTGCCTGTGACCTCTGCCTGATCCCTCCATTCTGTTTCAAGGGGCCTCTTGGTTGTTCCCAGGGTTTGGCTAAAGATCTTTGGTGACTAAGCATTTAGTGTCTCTGGGCTGACTCTGTGGAACACACTTCCATCTGCTGTCCAGGAGGCACCCTCGATTGGTGTCTTTAAGCAAAGGTGTAAGGCCCACCTCTTTTGCCAGGCTTTTGGGGATTAAGCCATCTCCCCCTACCCTATCCTCAGCTATTTTATATTTTATATTTATGCTTTTAAGAATGTTGTTTTAAAGATTCTGCTGCTGCTATTGCACTTATTTCTGTATTTGTATTCTGTATTCGTATTCAGTTTTTATTGTGTATGACACCCAGATCCTCCGGGATTGGGTGCTTTAGAAATAAAATTGCCTTGCAT
This sequence comes from Neoceratodus forsteri, assembly GCA_016271365.2. Taxonomy (NCBI): domain Eukaryota; kingdom Metazoa; phylum Chordata; order Ceratodontiformes; family Ceratodontidae; genus Neoceratodus; species Neoceratodus forsteri. The sequence goes on along the minus strand of CM057449.1, from coordinate 1,178,097,241 downwards.
ACATAGATAGATAGATAGATAGATAGATAGATAGATAGATAGATAGATAGATAGATAGATAGGCAGAATGACAGACAGCTAGGCAGACAGACAGAGACAGACAGATTGAGACAGACAGACAGATAGGCAGAAAGACAGACAGCTATGCAGACAGAGACAGACGGATTGCTAGACAGACAGACATGCAGATTGATAGACAGATAGACAGACAGACAGAGACAGATAGACAGCAATACATATTTGCTAAAAACTCTATTCAGATCATTCTAATGCTGCTGCACAAACCCTAATGATAAGGAAATAGAAAGTTATGAGATTAGGGCTAAACAGGCTTTAATAAGTGCCAGTTCAATCACAGAGCAGCCATGCAATGTGTTACCATACAAGAGGTCATGGTTTAGTTACACATTCTTGCTCCCTCTTTCAGTTGAGGAGCTAGAACTGCATTATATTACAGATGTGACATATAACCCCTGGCAAGTGTCGAATGCATTAACCTGCTTTAATGGTCTCCTCTGTACCCATGGTTCATGGTGAAGTAGAATCGGAATGCTCCTAGGATGTGCAGCCCATGACTTACATTTAGGGATTGGACATGGCTATCTATGAGAAAACAAATTGTGAGAAGCATGAAGAGACAGTGGAACACCCAACCAGGGTTGCAGTGAAATTTAATTTCACTGGCAAAATTCTGGCAAAATCACTAATTGTGCCGCCTGAAACATTTCATGAAATTGGGCCCTTACGACATAATTTCGCTGTCAGTTTCGACTGTAAATTTCGCTTTCACCAGTACATTTTTGCCTTAAGTTAGTAACAGGTGAAACTGGGAAAAAATGCTTGTCACATGACTTACTCTCTCTATCCGACTGCTGGTCACATGGGTGACTGTACTTAGGCAGGAAGCCAGACTCAATCTACCTCCTTTAGAGCTTTTGTAGCCTAGGAGAGACTAGACAGAGTGAGCAGGACAGCTTGGTTTTCCCAAAATATAGTGTTTGTATATGTTTGTAATCTTTTCCCCACTTTATTTTGAAAAGTAAATTTTTTCAGGGCTTTTTCTTTAGTGTTATATTTTTTTATCTTTATAGTGTGTGTGTGTTTATGTGTATTTGACTCCCTCCCTGCATCTTTCTTTCTTTTTCATTTATTTTCTTTAGTTTTCTATGATGGAAAAAGGGACTGGAACTGGGAGCAGTACAGCAAGGGGGTGAACTGCAGGAGCGTCACCTTAACAGGCATGTGTTTTCCAATCAGCCCCCCCAAGAGGAGCATGTGCCCATTACCCTCCCAGCAGCAGCAGGACCACCTTGCGCCTCCCAGCAGCATGTGTTCCCCGCCCTTAAAAAGAGCAACAGGAGCCTATTGCCCCACCCCAGGAGCTTATGCAGACTGTGTCTACCCCCCCAGAAAGACCAGCAGCAGTAGCAGCATGTCTTAGTCCCGGATGAGGAGGTCTATGCAGGGACATCAGATGAAGATGCCCCCCCAAGGTCTCTTTAGTGTGGTCCTTTTTTCCCCACAAAGGTTTCAGATGACACTGTTGTCATCTGCATACTTTGTGGAAAGAAGTAAGGAGGAGGGAAAAAAGAGTCCCACTTTGGGACAGGCAGACAAAGGAGCCACCTGCAGCACCACCACACTGTTGAGTGGCTCTCCAAGCAGCATGAAGCTGCAGCAGAAGGCAGCAATGGGGCTGACCAGGAGGAAGGCATTCAGCGGCCTGGGGGTGCCACAGTAGTTCCAGTAAAAGACAGCACCTGGAGTCCAGGAATGATCTATCTCCCCACCCATCAGTGGTGGCACTGACATGCTGTACCTGATTCTGCAGTGGTGTCCTCACAGCCTGCAGCAGCTCCCCTAGCAGGTCAGGTTGTCAGGTTGTCAGGATGAAGTACCTGGAGGCTGTGCGCCAAGAGGTGGTGGCAGTGCGCACCGAGGTGCAGGGAGTCCGGCAACAGTTGGACGAGTTCAGCCAGGAGGTCAGGGAGACCTAGATAAAATAAAGGAGGACCAAAAGAAGGTCTTGGACCTCCTGGCAGAGCTGTGTCATGGGGGTGGTGATGGTGTGACAAATTTGGTGGAAGTGAGTAGTGCACCTAATTTTTTTTTTCCTCTGTTTGTCTTCTCTAAATCTCGGACTTCTTCCTGTGCACCCCCCTAAAAATAAAACCACCAAAAAAATAACAAAAGTAAAAAAATATCCCCCCAAAATATTTCCTGTCCTCTTTTTCTTCTCCATTCTCTTTGTTCTTTATATCTTGTCCAGTTGTTTTCTTTATATTCCCTCCCTCCCTCCCTTCCCTCTCTGTCTCATATGAATACCCTTACCCTGATGGAGTCTGACCCTGCATGTCCCCGACCCCAACTTGTAGTACTGTGACCGTAAACTGTGTACCTTTCTGCTTCTTTTATGTTACTCCTTATTTATATTTCCTCCTATCCACAAATGTCAGGTATAGTAATTTGTTCATATGAACAAACATTTTTTCCAAAAGCTATGTGATGCTGTTGTCTCTGTCTGTTGTGTGTGGCAAGGGTTGGTGGCAGTTGCTTTGGCTATGTGCAGCTGCCAGTGCCAACATCAGTCTGAATATGTACACAACAGTCATAGAAACAATTATATAAGCACATAACTTATAAGTACATAAATTACATAAGTACGGGAAAAATGGTACATGAAGTGGAGACTGAAATCTGATCTAAGTCATGGTGTGAATGGTGCCACCACCACCACCACCCAGACATTATATTGCTGTTTTGGGCCCAGTTTACCAATTATTTCGGCCTGAAACTCTGTGCTGCTGGTGACAAACAGGGCCTACAAGTCCAGAAATATTTCTCAAAAAATGTTACAGTAAATTAAGACCAAAATCAGGTCTCAGCCATGTTGTTATATGGTGCTCAAGCCACCATCTGAACTAAAACATGGCCTTTGGTCCACTGTTTACATTGATGTCATGCTGAATTTTGTTTCTGTGAACGCAGAACAGGCTGTACATGTCTAGAAATGTTACAGAAAAAATGGTACATAAAGTAGAGACAGAAATCTGGTATGAGTCATGATGTGAATGGTGCATCCCCACCACCACCACCACCACCCAGACATTATACTGCTGTTTTGGGGCCTGTTTACCAATGATTGCAGCCTGAAACTCAGCTCTGCTGATGACAAACAGGGCCTACAAGTCCAAAAATGTTTTCAAAAAAATGTTACATCAAATTGAGACTAAAATCTGCTGTCAGTGCTGATGATACATACTGTGCCACCACCTCAGGGATCTGAAAATGCAGCTTCTGCCACTGTTTACCAATGATTTCAGCTTGAAACGTAGTGCTGCTGGTGCTAAACAGGGCCTACAAGTCCAGAAATGTTTCCAAAAAATGTTTACAGTAAATTCAGACCAAAATAAGGTCTCAGCCATGTTGTTATATGGTGCCCAAGCCACCATCTGAACCAAAATATGGTCTTTGGGCTACTGTTTATGTTGATGTCATGCAAAATTTTGTTTCTGCAAGCACAGAACAGGCTGTACATGTCCGGAAATGTTACAGAAAAAATTTTACATCCAATTGAGACTGAAATCTTCTGTCAGACCTGATGTTACATGCTGTACCACCACCTCAGGGATCTGAAAAGGGGTGCCAACCAATGCAGAGAAAATGAATTCCTCCTGCAAAATGCTGCTGCTACTTGAAGTTGTTTCCTCCTGCTGCTGCTTTTTCAATTGATTGAGACAGAAATGTACAATTATCATTTCCTTATGCAGCTGTCCTGATTGGCTGACTGTGTTGACTGACTCTGTGGTTGTAACTTGCCTGGCGGTGGGGAGTGAATGACATTTTGGGGCACTGTAGCTTGCTGCCTGTTGCTGTCTCTGACTACTACTTGCCAAGTTGCCACAAGGAGTACTGTTCTGGATGGTTGATGGTGGATCATCTTCACATGGTCCATACTGCTGTTGCTCAACACATAAGTACCTGTCTTTATTTTTTTCCTGTGAACGATAAGGGTGTTGGTGAGTTGGTATTATGGTGTCTTGCGTTCTAATATGTTTGTACTGGTTTTATATTATTTTTCAATGTGCTGTGGATGGCATCGTCATGCCAGGCCGGGATTAGGATCTAGGGATGTTTGAACACATCACATTTCCCAACATAGACGGTAAGTACTGAAATTGTCAATACTAGTGTAGTATGTCTGTTACTGGCATCTGGATGTCTGAGTTGAATAGTAATTTTGTTCTTTTTTGCTTTTGTCAAAATCAGGAATTCTGGTGAAGTTAAGTCTTGTTCCTGCTGCTGCTTCTCAACCAGCTTTGGGGGATTTATTTAATTGTGCAATGGTTCCATTTTCACAGTCCTCGAGGTAAATAGTTCTTCATTTTTTTGGTCTTCTGTGGGGGTGGAGGAGAATGTTGGTGGTGGTGTGGGGGCTGGAACTTTTTACAATCCTCAAAATTTGTTCTTCTTTTTATCTTATTTCTAGGTGTGCAGTACTGATAGGGGAAGGGGAATGCCTGCTACTGTGCTTCATCATGGTCACAGTTTAATGACATCATGGGGTATGGCAAGTATACATTTTTTTCTCTGCTTGCTAAACCATGTATGAAGATTGATTAGTATTAGTCATTTTTTCTTATCTTTGGTCTTGCTTAGGTCATTTTCCTCTGTTAAGGTTTCATCGTATTTCTGTGTGATGACTACATCCATCCAGGCCCTGCAGGAGCTGCGTTGCATGGAAGACAGGGGGTGTTTCTTGAACTGTAATGTTGGTCACTAGTGTCCATAACATTAATGAGTAAACACTACCTACTTACACGAAGGAACTACATTATAAGCGGAAACGGATGGTTGAGATGGTGTTTAGTAAATAATTAGGTGGAGGGGCTAATGTCTTGTCTTATCATTTGAGGTGGCATAGCTGCAGTAATCATGACAATTTGGAACCCAAACTGAGGACAGCAAGCACCTCCCCTGACCCCCCTCCCCAGGGACCATCACAGTTTCAGTACAAGAACTTTAACCTGGTAGTATAGCATAAGTAATCTTTGGGGTGAATTTGATGTTGTAAGTTGTTGAGCCTTTTCATGATTACTTTTGTAATTAATGACTTGCATCATTAAAGATGGCCAACATTCATCATTTTTCAAAATTTGCTCAACTTGTGGTGTTATTGGTTTACTTAGCGTGTTACATTCATATGTTACTTGTACTAGGAGCCAAGGTTCTTGTACATGTCACCAATAATGCGTGGCAGAAAATATTTTTTTGGTCACTTGGAGTGCATGGGTGTGTCAGGTGGTGAGAGGGGTCGGGAGTGTGCAGTGTGGCATTTGCCAGCAAGGGCACTTTTAAGGACATCAAGATAACATATCTTGCTGTAAGATGGGGTTGATAGTCGGCATGAAAAGTAAGATATTTTTGGCAGCAAAACATAACTGTAATCATGCAAAATCTTTATGGTTATGGTAATTACATTGCTGCTGCTTTATATAGGCTGGAGGACTTGTGGTGACCAAACAATGGGTTACAGCAAAGGGTGATCAAATGAAACTTATACACACTGCAGCAGATAACACATTACCATAACCAATCCAATGGTACATAGCTAGAAATAAGGTATAACACCATACTGAACTGAAAGTGGTTGGGGGGGTGGCCTTCGAGTAAACTCAGCCTTTTTCCACTTCCACATCATCCAAGAAGCACCCCTCACAGTCTTCAAGACTGGAGTTCTCATCAGGTGGGAATTCTCTCACCATTGCTGCTTCGTCCACCTCACTGCTGGTGGATGTCTTAGTTAAGGGATTGTTATCAGCCTCATCACTGATACCCATTTCCTTTGGTAACACCACTGACATCACTGTGTTGTATGGAATGTGCCTTTCATTCATTTTGATGAATGTTAGCATGGACACATTCTTGGGTGACAAATTGGTCCTACGGTCACTCACAATGGCCCCAGCTGCACTAAACACTTGTTCCACACTGACACTGGATGGTGGGCAGCTCAGGTATTTCACAGCAACCGATGTTAGTACTGGCCAGTCAGTCATTTTGCTGCTGCAGTACAGCAGTGGCTTGTCAGTAACGGCAAAGTGCTCTGGGTCCCTCATGTAGGCCGGCACCATTCATTCTGCTGCCTGGAGTCCAGTTGCCTCATCTGTCTCCTCATCCTTTTCCTCCATATCTTCCACTCCCACCTGAAAGACAACATCCCAAATGGGATTGCTTGCTGTTTTCTGCTATGCGTTGCCCATTTTCTCTGATTCTTTTTTTTATTTATTTGTTTAATTAGTATTTCGGAAAGACCAACGAGCGTGATCTCTTTTACAAAGGTTCCATGTCAGGGTGGACAATAAGACAATACACATATTCAGTGGTTACAGAGGCCTGATCATTAGGCATTAAAGAGCAATTACATGAGAGATTAGGCTGCCTGTGAGCCACTGATGGTAGTAGCAACACGTGTTTTTGCTGCAGTGCATGCCTTTTTAATGTGTGCAGCATGTACCATTCTAATGAGGTTCTCTGTCAACTTTTGTACTCACTGACAATCTCCTTCAATTATGGAAGGCAGGCCACATTTGTAGCATGGATCCAGCATGGCAGAGATTGTAAAATCAGCCAACTGTAAAATGCTGGATACATGGGTATTTGTGTCCAGCACATGGAGCATGTGATCCATTAGATCACAACTGCCATGATCTCCACTTGCCTCTGTCTGGTGTCACACATTAACTAGTGTCTGCCTCAGCACACATATGAGGGGTATGGATTGACTTATACAAGTGGTGTCCCCAATCACTGCCTGTGTAGTGTACTTTAATGGACAGAGAATGCATATTAGCCCATCCATTTGGTGCCACTGCTCTGTTATTAGAGTGATGGGACACTTCAGGACTGTCACAGGTGGTGTGAAGCAACAGGTATTCTAACACAGCCTTATATTGTTCATACAGCCGGTCAAGCATGTATAGTGTGGAGTTTCACATGGTGACAACATCAAGCTTCATCCGGTGCTGAGGCAGATGGTTATTGCACTGTAGCTCACGTAGATGGTCACGGGCCTTTGCAGAACAGGCAATGTGGACACAGATGTGCCGGGTGACAGTAACTGTTTCCTTAATGTCCGCATGGTTGAGAAACTGCTGAACAACAAGATTAAGGCAATGTGCCAGGCAGGGCACCCTAAAAAAAACCACCATTGCTAATGCACTTCACTACATTGGAGCCATTATCACTTGTGATGAATCCTGCTATGAGTGACTGTGTGTGTAGCCACCCATCAATCTTGTCCAGCAGAACATTAAGCATTTTCGAAACCGTGTGAGAACCAGTAACACTTGTCATACTCAGGGTTGCATGCTGCAAAATACCAGGTGTGTTGCTACCACCACAATTTTGCTTCATGCAGGTTTGGCCAGGCCTAAAATCAAGTACTGCCCCAGGCAGCTGTACTCAGTGTGCTGTTATGCATAGATATGAGCTTGCTGCTGTTTGTCCCCATATCCATGCTAAAATGGATATATTATGATGCACTATATTCATGTCTAATTGAATCAGCCACTCTACTGTTCAGCTGTGGCATGGCATACTTAGTAAAACAGATTTGCGATGGAACTTGCCATTTGGGACAGGTATGGGCCATCGACCCGCGGAATCCAGCATTCTCCATGAACAAGAATGGCAACAGATCAATGACCAGCATTTCTTGTGCAGCAGCATGATTGGGGGGAGGGTACTTTGTCTGCTGCTCAAGGATGGTCTTCAGAGTGGGCTGCATCTTTGGGGCTGTTTGACCAGAATGCTGTACTTGTGGCAGCAATGATGTTCTTTTAGGGGTGACACTTGACTCTTGGGGCTGTGTAGACCACATGGAACCAGTTATTTTGGTTGATTGTGGGTGTCGTGGTGTACTTTTTAGACTCAAGGGAGTAGGACTGGCACCTCCACTGTTATGCCCACTACACGAAAGAGCAAAGGATTGCTCACCCTCCTCCTCCACCACTGACCCACTCTGCCCCCCTCCTGCTTTTCTTGCTCTACTACATTTAATTTGCTGAGGGAGATGCCACCAACAGCTCTGGCATCCTTCTGCTGTTGCTGCCATCTCACTGGGTGCTTGTTTTTCAGGTGGGCGTGCTGGCCACCGGTGCCTATGTGGCTTCCCTTTTTCCCCCGACTAACGAGTGCTTGACAAAGTTGGCATATCACTATGGTCTCATCAGCAGGATCAAGCACATAAAAGTGCCAAACTAGGGACTTTTGACCTCTGGACTTCAGATGCTTCTGGGACTAGGATAGTTCAGAAACAGGTGTGAAAGTGTATGTTTATTGGGCTGCTCTCATCACTTCCATAAGAGTACTTTTGGGAGGAAGGGGTGACTTGACTGCTTGGAGGTTTGCTAATAGGCTTTCTGATAGACTGACCCATGGGCTGTGCATGTAAATGGCCAACATCACCCTTGACATTTTTTAACTCAGAATCTCATGTGGGATCATCCCAGTCATCATCATCACCACCAAAATGTTCTTGTCCTCCTCCTCCTCCTCATCACTGTCTTCTTGCAGTATGGCACCTTTTCTATTCTCTACAACCATCTTAGGGGTCTGACTATCCCTGTCTCCAGGATTACCAGACTCTGGTTGAACACCATCAACACCAACTCCTGCAGGAACAGAGACAGTCACACTAACAGACTTATCACCCTCCTCCTGGATCACTGTTCTTGTGATGGTGCCAGTGCCTCCCTTCTTCTTACTGTCATCATCCACCACTATCATGGAGGCAACAGTTTGAGCCTTTAAAAAGTAAGACACAGGCATGCCAGTACTGTCAACAGCTCCTTTGCTGGTACCTACCACACCACATGAGACCACAGCAGAAGACACTGATGCAGACATTCATGTGTTTTCACTGCTATGAGGAACTCAAACTAAAGCTGTACTCTTTTTGGCAGACTTCTTAGCTCCCTCATCACCCTGCCACGTTTCCCCCCTGTACCAAGCTGTTTCTTAGCAGACAATTTTGCTGGCTGCTGCTTCAAAGCTTTGCCTTTCTCTGGGAGTATATCAAGAGAGGAAGAGGATGTATTATTAACTGTGTGAATAAAACCTCACACCTACAGTACTGGCTTCATTACAATTACAAGTCCAAACACAGTCAGGACAGGTAGCAGCACTAAGAGTACAACTAATACCATTTATGATAGGTAGCCTATTCTAGTAAAAACAAAAACATAACTTTTTTCATTCCCAAAACAGGAATTAAAGTAACACACACAAGGAGAAAGGGTACAAGTTACCAGCTTTAAATACAGATCACCTGTGTCTGGACAACTAAAGTACTGTATTGTGTTATTACTTAGTTAATGCCCCAATTTTTTTTATTACATAAGGGCAGAGACAACCATAAAATGAAGCAACAAGTTATCTCATTGGCGAGAATGCCGACCTCCCCCACAGCGACGGCACAATACCAACACAGGTATTGTGCCGCCTCTTGCATGGGTGTTTTCTGTGGGGGGCTCTGCCCCCCACACCCCCTGGACTCTAGGATTCCAACTCCAGTTAGGAGTTGGTCCGGGGAGGGGGCAGAACACTGGAGGAAGGTGAAACACAGAAAAAGGACCATTACCATGAATGTTGCCATAATGGTCTTTTTCTGTGTTTTGCCGTTGGGGTGTTGACAACAAGGGGTGATACACCATAAAACATCAATAACGGTGAGTACCACAATATGGTAGTGGTCTGGATGGGAAGGATTAGCAAGCAATCTCTTGAAAACTATTATATTAATATATTGTTTTTTATACTGTGTGTGTGTCAGGTGTTAAACAAACAATGCTGTAGCAGAGAAAATGTATGGTAAGTCAACCATAACAGGAACACTGTGCAATGTGCAGAGGCAAGCTCCAACAATAAAATACAGGGGAGCAATTCAACAAAGCAGTGAAACTGTAAATGGACAAGTTCAAGTGATCAAGTAAAAGTACTTAAGTTTCCATACAAAAAAATATAAAACTGTTGATTATCACAGTTTAAGTCACACAAGTTAACACTCCAGCAAACAGAATTAACCACAAACAAAAATAAAATAAAGGATCAACTTTGTGTGTTTAAAACTTTCGAATTCACAATCACAAATAAAAGTGGACGTATGGTATATATGGTAGGTATGTAGGTAGGTAAAATTGTTACTATTATACAGGGTGACAACTGTCATTAGGGAAGAATCCCTGTTTACAAGACAAGTACTGTTAGGTGTCACAAGAGTAAAAGCTAATATAGTTTTACAAATACAAAAAATTTTACTAAATTATTTAAACACATCAGAACACTCCTTACACTATACAAAATACATAACCACATACAATCAAATACAATAAACAATCAATAAAGGTCACAACTATACTAATAGACTCAGATGGAATGATTTACAGGAGTTTCAATGGAAACATACAGGTTAAGTGAAGTACATTACATTAAATTATCCAAAAACTACAAAATGTAGCAATGGACCAAAAATGTTAACAATTGCACTCAACCTGAAATATTGATTTCAAACCTGTTCTAAATAGGTTTGAAGATGCCACCTTCATTGAGTAAGGAAGTATATTCCACCATTTTGCCACTTGATGTTTTAAAGTTTTTACCTCAAATTTTGTTTTATTATAATTTTCCTTTCTTTCATTAACGTTTACGGATCTGGTCAAGGTCTGAATAGGCTCAAGCTTATTCGTCAGTGCATTAACTGATATATAATGAGCAGGTTGCTTTGTAAAATAATGAAGCAGTAATTTCAGCAATATCTCTCCATTTCTTTGTTCTAAAGTAGTCCATCCCAAAGTAATTAATAATGTACAATGATATGTTCTTTAATGGCAACCAAATATAAACCTTAGAAGTCTATAACATTTTTTATCCAATTTGTCCCGCATCAACTTAGGTGCAATCCTATATGTAACACTTCCATAATCAATGGTTGGCATCTCCATCTGGTGCACTATAGTTTTTCTAGTCTTTAAATCCAGGCATCTTGATGTTTGTCTAAGTGATCCTAATTTCTTACTAACTTTATTCAACAATTCCTTAATATGTTCTTTAAAATTTAACTCAGCATTGAATATTACATTCAAATATTGATATTCCGTTACCTGAACTATTAATACATCTGATAGGGATGTTAAGCCCAAAGCTGGTTTATTTCAATTCCCAAAATAAAGGACTTTTGTCTTCTTTATATTCATCACCAACCCTGACCTGGCAAACCACTCCCCCAAGCTGCTGAAGTCCCTCTGCAATTTCACTCTCAGGTCTGAAAGGTTCATCCCAGTAGCAACAAGAGCCATATCATTGGCATACAGCTGAATGCAAGATGTTGGAGCTGCCTGGGGAAGAGCATTGCAGAAAATCAAGAATAACAAGGGCCCCAATATAGATCCTTGGGGAACTCCTCTTACCACTGGTTTAGTTGTTGACAGGACCTGGGACACACATCCTCTTTGAGATATTCCCATTAAGTATGATTTAATCCAAGCCCATGGCCCCTCAGTAATACCCATAACCCAGAGTTTCCTCAGCAGTAGGGAGTGGTCCACCAGGTTGAAGGCTTTGGATAAGTCTGCAAACAACACTGCTGTCTCCTTTCCTGTGTCCAAGGAGGTTGCCACAAGATCATTAAATTCAATTAAGGCTGAGTTAGTGGAAAGTCCTCATCTAAAACCTGCCTGATATGGTGTAAGAATACTGTTTGTTTCTAAATAGTCCATTAATTGTGTGTTTACTAGCTTCTCTACTTACTACCTTTAAGGTTTGCCTTAAGACTTACCTATTCTCACATGCTTTTGTGGTTTGATTATGACTATGTATATGTGTTTTATTCTTTTATGTATATATATGGCATGACATGCTATAAATTTTTCTCTACTCCTCTTTTTTATTGTGCGGCGCCCAGAGCCTTTGGGATTGGGCATCTTTTTAAATAAACACGACTTGACTTGACTTGACTCTAGGCATTTGGATAATACTGAAAGTAAGGTTATAGGCCGATAATTATCTGGGTAACTTTGATCCCCCCTTTATATACTGGGATAGTTTTACTTTGTTTCCATGTAGTGGGAAAAAAACTCAAACTTAAACTCCAATTAAACATATATGCTATTGTTGGTGCTGCATAATCAGCAGCCATTTGCAAAAACCTTTCTTCCAACCAGTCCATTCCAGGAGATTTATGGATTTTTGTATGCTTTAAACATGTTTTTACCTCCTTTATGTTTAATATTCTGAAGTGAAAAGGTGGATATGACCCATTAAACTCTAATTCTTCTTGAGTTTTATCTAATGGAGCTCTTACATCCAGACCTGGGAGATTTATGAAAAAATCATTTAACAAATTTGCTATTTATTTTGGTTCATTTACTACCTTCCCTTCATGAATCAATTTGTTTTGTTTATTTTTATTGCCCACCTAACAATTTCATTACCTACTTGCCAGAATCTTTTTGGATCATTATTCCTATCTATTTTTGTTCCATAATAATTTGATCTAGCTTTCCTTATCTGTTGTTTACAGTAGTTTCTTTTATTTTTATAAATGCCCCAATCCTTACTTGTTTTTGATTTTTTAGCCAATTTCCATAGTCTATTCTTAATCTTAATACTTTTTGGTAAATTATCCTTTATCCAAGGTTCCCTGGCCTTTCTCTTACTTGCTTTTATTTTGGTGCATGCTTCTCACATAATTCTAGAAATCTAGCTTCAAAATACTGTATTGTTTGATCTAAATCCGGAATTAGCATACATCTCTCCCAGTTTTTTGACAGCATATCCAAATTAAATCTATCATTTGAGAAATGTTTCATGTCTCTAACCCACCCCTCCCCCAGTTGTGTCCATGGTTGTGCCATACTACCTACAATTGCCCAAATTAAGTGATGATCTTCCAATAACGGGGGTTCAACACCATTTGAATAGATAATTAACTGAGGTGAGACTAGCAATAAATCCAATAATGTACCCTTAGCCATAGAATTAGTATATCTAGTTAGTTTGTCTATCATATAACACAGGCTAACAGCAGCAGGAATTCTCAGACAGGACAGAGTAACTTTTCAGAGAAAAAAATTGTCAAGATATAACAAAATTAATAAGAAATAAAAGTAAAAAATAACTCAATTTTGAGTAATCTATTTGTAAAAGGCTACAAATAGCCTGCACTAGTTTACACTCCTACCCTACCCCCACTCAAATCCTTAAAATACACAGACAAAAGTAAAACCTAATTAAATTAAGTATTATGCAAAAATCCACAAAAATTAGAAAATGTTCCCTAGCAGCACTAAGAAAAAATTGTATATTTTGGAGCAATTAGCTCTCAAAAACAAGTTTTAAGGAGGTTTTAAAAGACTTTATTGACACTGATGCACCACAACAGACTGCTCTCTGACTCAACATGCAGCAGAATGAGCTGTAAACAAGCTGCACATGATATTTGATATATTTACCCACATTGCATTGCAAATTTCCCTTTTGGAGCAAAATTTCAGAGGCGAAATTAAAAATTATACTGGTGAAATTGCACCACAAGGCAAAATTTTAAGCATTAATTGGTAGAATCGGACGAGCAAAGCATTTTACTCAAAATTTCACCATTACGCAAAATCTGAAAACCAGGCAAAATTTCCTTTCGCCTATGTGAAAAATTTTGCATGATTGCAGAACTATGCAAAATATTTCAATTTTGTACAACACTACACCCAACATCATAATAACAAGAACCACACAATAGTCACATGGCTAACTCAAAACAAGCATCTCCTGAACTCTAGTAAAACCCACTCCATGCTTTTTGGTTCAGTACCTCTGGGAGCTCTCCCCTTACTGCAATAGATTCTTTGAAATACCTTGTCATCACTCTGGACCTGGCTCTTGATTTTAGTTTGCACATATCAATAGCTTGCAAATCTGTAAATCTGAAGCTAGTACTTGCTTATAAAGTCAGGCATGTTCTGACTATGGCTGCCAGGCTGGTTATAGTTCAGGGTGTTTTGTTGCCAAGCCTCACTTATAGTCTGGTACCTTACTGTGAGGTGAACAAATGTACTATAAATAATTGGAATACCTGCTACAGCAATATCTGTTGATTTGCACTCTCTATGCCCATGCTGATACACCACTGCTCTCTTTACTCAAGCATAGGCTGGCTTCCTCCAGCCTCACAGCACCTCTTCATCCTTTTCTGCACCATTGACAAAATTATCAGATCAGGTACATCTGTTGCCCTTGCTCATGTGTTAAAAAAATTGATCAGGCCTACTCACTATGATCTGATGATAAGTTGTTTCAGTCAGTACCTAAATGCACCACAAAAATGGGAAAGCAGGCTTTTTCTGTACTTGCCTCTAAGTTTTGGAACTCATTTTCATCTAATCTCAGAGTCAGGAACTCTCTGACTCATTTAGTTTTCAAGAATTAACTTTGTAAGTTTCTCCTGACATTGGATAAGTGCTTCTGTAACTGACACCTTGTACTGCCACTTATATTGTGCCTTTTGTATGCCTTTTACAGTGAAACTCTGTATGTTTCATTTTTATACACAAGTCTCTGCTCTTCAGTATATATGTTCCTTGCTGATATATGTTAGATTGTTCTTTGCACTAATGTACCTTTGTACTAATGCTTATGTATTGTTGGCACTTCTTCTGGGTCATGCCTGAAAATTGGCATTGCATTTTATGTAGCTCACTAACCTGATAAACAAAACCTAAATACATATATAAATTATTGGGTCACCTCTGTTCTCAAGTCATAAATCCTTGGAAAAATGACTTCAGGGGTAGGTAAGGAGATCCTACCCTAGATAGAAAACAACAACAGGAAAAAAAATATAATTAAAAACCCCATCAGTACTTGGGTGAGTTTGCCATAGTGTTTAAAGGATAAAATAACAGCCAGCTTTAACCCTAACTTTAGCACATTTTTTGGAAGAACATGGTTTTGTAGCATGCGGCTGTGTTGGTTCTCAGTGACAAATTCCTTGATGTTGCAACATGTCAATCAATAACTCTCAGTAACTCCAACTAACAATACCTAATCCTATCAACTTAATTCTATTTCAACACATACAGTAGTAGTTCCTAGTGCTATACTTTAACTAGTCAGGTACACTGTGATAACAGTATCAGGATATATTCAATTATAACATGAACTATCACTGAACACCACTGAATGTGTCTCTGTTGCAAGTTAAGTAAGCAATAACACACAACAGGATGTGCTGTTATTGGGGATTAACACACACCCTGATGCATTGTGATAATTGAAGCTGCAGGATGGCTGTATTCTTTAATTAATGCTAGGTTTTTGATCCTGGAAACACCATATAGCACAGTCACCAATGTATTATTGTATTTGTGTGCTTGCCCAGAAAAGCTGGAAACATCATTTTGCTACTGGGTAGGATTGCATGGGCAAAAAGGACCATGGATGCTGTACAACTTCTTAACAAAGAATTTTGATGGCAGAAAGAACATAAGACTGGATTTCACTAGAGTCAGATTGGAGACAAATGCATGCTGTGTCTGTGTCCATGTTCACGTGATTGTGTCTGAGTAGCCCTGCTGCTATCATTGATAGATGCATTCATTTGTGACACAAAGTCATGATTTGTAGTAAATAACTGCCACAAAGCCATTTACCACATTTTTGGCTGCAATTGCATCTATTTCTTGGACCCAATATCTGTTTTATTACAAAAGGCTAAAAATAATCTCTTTGAATCTCTTTCCTTTTCTAGGAAACAAGGCAAGAAGCCTAGTTAATTAAAGTGATACATTTACCTTACTTTTAACAGAGGAGAAACCAGACATAGCTGTAGTCACTGAAACCTGGTGGGACCCTAGTGACACCAATGACAATGAAGCTGAAGGATATAACTTACATAATTCACAGGTAGAAGTGGCAGAAGGGGAGGGGGAGTTGCCATGTTTATAAGGAACCAGGTGAAAAAACAATCTAACTATAGGAACAAAAGATGAGACTCTGGAATCTATATGGATAATAGCAACAAATGTGAAACCATATAACATACAGTAACGTGGGCAATTGTTATGTTCCACCAAGCATCACCAAGGAGAAAGTTATTTCTTGTCTAGATGAAGTAAGGATCTATGCAGATGAAGGTCATATTGTGATTCTTGGTGATTTCAATCTACCCAAGATAGACTGGGCCAAGAAAGAGCATTGATAGTGGAAGGAAATTTATTCATGGATTTAATAAGGGGAAACTAGTCTAAAACAATTGATAAAAATTACAGCAAGAGGATCAAACATTCTGTATTTAGTTCTGATGAATTGTGTGAATAATATTACACACAGAATAAGGGAACCATAATGTACCAGTGGTCACACTATAATAGAAATTACAGTAGAAAACAACACCATTTTCAATAAAGGCAAAACCACAATATACAAATACTATGAGGGTAACATTACTAAAGAGAAAGAAGAAATAATTAAATGGGATTGGAAAGTGGTAAAGAAAAACCAAACCATCATAGATTGTTGGGATATGTTCAGAAACAAACTAACAGAGCTAAGACATATGTACAGAACTTTCAGAAACAAACTAATAGAGCTCAGAGATGTATACATACACTACCTTGTAAACAAATATGTAATTAACTGGGCAAAAGTCCTCCTTGGTACAATGAAAAGCTGATAAATATTTAACAACATACTCTGGTTGGAGCCGATATGGCTGTGGAGAGCTTTTGGGATGCTTTTACTCATTATTTCTAATGAATTTGCACAATGCAGATCTGCTGAGAGGCAGTTTCAATGTAGTCTTCCTTTTACACATTTTTACAATGTATTTTCCTAGAATATGCCTGCTGATTGCTATATATTTAGCCTGGATAGTTCACAGAAGAAATGGCATCTTATTTTCTGGTGGCAGAGTACTAGCAGTAGGATGCTGGAATGTGTCATACATAGGTATGAACTGTGCACAGGTGATAATGCCCAGTGGCCATACACCTCAGGCACTTACATTGGGATCCATCATCAGTGTAGGTGAAAGCTGATGCTGTACTCACTCACACAGCTCCCAGAACAGGCATGTTACAGCCACCCTCCCATTTATTTGTAGAATCGGGGAACCAGGAATGCACTATCCATAGCCTGGAGCTTACACTACAAAAGGCATTGCAGGATACCACACTCCATGGCACCCAGGATACCTCAGTAGTCTGGAGGATGGCATATTACACAGGGGAATGGGAGAGAGTATATGACAGCAGAAAGATACAGCATCAACAAGGCATGCATTGGAGGTATGTCAATTCCCTCTTACAGTTTGCCAGGGACATACACACAGCTGCGTACACTGTTGGATCCGCAGCTTGTGTAGTGCCCCAATGTATGGTATAGCCACTTGGATCATTCTGGAGTGCAGGTCACCGGCCTGGATCCAGAGCAGTCTGGGGCTGGCTGTGGCAGGGTGTGGAGGGCAGTGATAGTCTCTGCAACAGGTTGAGCATGGGGGGAGTGGGGTTGTCTATATACTAAGGCAGTGGGGGGGTCCTCTATGCTATGGATATGGACCATGGTTTGCCCTGGTGAAATTGGGTCCAGGGGGCCCTACACTAAGGAGCTCTTCAGGGATGGAGTTGGATTGATCGGGAATGGGAGGGGGTAGCTCTAGTCCATCAGGGCTGCCAGGCTGCTGTGCACCTGGGTGCTCTTCTGCAGCCTGTCTGTGGGTGGCTGGCCAGGTTAGGCCAGCTATCAATGGCCTAGCTGTGGGCCATGCTGCTGTTGGCTGTGAGAGGTGAATTTCCCACTGAGTATGCCACAGCATGGCATATGTATGGAAACACACCCTCGACTTGCGCGGCATACTATTTGTGTGCACCCAGTCCCATTCACTTGTGGCAGGTGCATCCCACATGTTTGAATATCATGCTGCGGTAAGCTACCCTGGAGAAATACATTATCAAAATGGGAAAAACATGACCCTACTGAAAACAAGATATTACATCTAATCTGGGACAGCCTAAGTAAATATAGTGCAAAAATGTATAAATGAAGATCCCTGTGACAATGAGATGTAGCATCTCCCTTGCGCTATCCAGGATACAAAATATAAGATAAGAAATATTTAAAGGAAATCTGCTCTAAACCAAACTTAATTGTGGCCACTGACATAAACAAACAGTTTTTTAATTGTAACAATCACACAGGAGTGTGGCGTGCATATTTTATGGAACACATACGAACAGAGGAGAGAAAGAATAAGTGCCTTTGCTGGGACTTGAACCCAGGCCACCCAAAATACCATTCCAATTGCGCTAACCAGCTGCACCATTGAGACAACTGGACCCTGGGCCATCCCCAAGCATATTACTCTTTCTCAAATGCACAACCCAATGGCAACACAAATATTTACTTCTAACAATCACACAGGAATGTAGTGTGCATATCGTATGGAACACATACAAAAAGAGATGAGAAAGAATAAGTGCCTCATCTGGGACTTGAACCCAAGCCACCCTGAATACCATTCTAATTGTGCTAATCAGCTGTGCCACTGAGACAACTGGAACCTGGGCCATCCTCAAGCACATTACTCTTTCTCAAATGCACAACCTAATGGCAACACTTTATGGAACACATACAAACAGAGGTGAGAAAGAATAAGTGCCCCAGCTGGGAATTGAACCCAGGCCGCCCAGCAGTATTGTGGCTAAGAGGATGGGTGTAGTGTGTGTGTGTGTGTGTGTGTGTGTGTACAAAATATAGGATAAGAATTATTTAAAGGAAATCTACGCTAAACTGAACTTCACTGTGTTCACTGACATAAACAGTTTCTTTATAACATATTAAAATGCAATATTTTCATTCATTACTAAAATTACAAATACCAGGGGCGTGGCTAACCATCATCCAAGATGGAGGCATAATTTGCGAGAGCTGAAAACCTTTACCTTTCTTGTCTCAATCCCCACCGAACTTTTCTTTCATTACTGGCAATCGGAAGTCTCCCTCTACACAGAGTTAAAAACTGGAATACCTCTACTGCTGAATAGTAAAGTTATCTCCTCCAGTGCTCTGGCTGGTTTGGACACTCAAGGCAGCATGGCACAGTCCGTTAAAGGGGATGAAGAGCCCTCTATCAGGGAAATGTTTTTGTCAATTATTACTAGTATCGACGCTCTAACACTGGCAGCAAATACCTTAGCGAACTCGATCCAGCTATTAGATGCCAGAATTGACAGGACAGAGCAGAAGGTGACGAATCAAGAAGATATCCTACAGGGTCATTGTGCCACAATGCGAAGTCAGGCGGCACAAATTAGACAACTCCAAGAAAAAATTGATGATCTAGAGAATAGAAGCTGCTGTAATAACATACGGCTTCTTGGGTTCCCCAAAGGCTCAGAAGGAGGGAAAGCTCTCTCTTTTCTCCAACAAGTGCTGCCTGAAATCCTTAAACTGCCACCATCCACTAGAATCACGATTGAGCATGCTCATCATTCTCTACAACCCAAACCTGCGCAGGGGGACAGACCAAGGCCTATCATTGCACGCATTCTAAACTTTGCTGAAAAGGAAGCTATGCAGGCCAGGGCCAGGGAACTGAGGCAGCTGTGGCGGAAAGAACACCAGATTACGATTTTCCAAGACTACTCCACTGAACTGGCAAATAAAAGGAAGGCTTTCACGGAGACCCGTTGGAAACTACATGGACTACAGATCCCTTTCACCCTACGCTATCCTGCTACCCTAAGGATAACAGTTAATGGCACTTCCCAGCAATTCAACACCCCAGAAGCCGCTATGGCGTTTATTGATAAAACTTGGCCATCAGACAGTCAATCCACACACCAGCTACACTCTGAAATAACCCGAGATAACCAGTCCTCTGTGAAAGATGATCCCCCTCCAGCAGCTGGACCGATTGAATGGGACTCCTGCAATTCCAAGATTAAGAAGAGACCCCCAAAATCACCACACGCTAAACAGGATCATCCACAGGACCAAGATTGGGCTTCCAAAGAAATTCAGTACACAAGCCCATACTTTGGCAAGAATAGATACTCCTCTCTTCAAGATCACCCCAACATTGATTCTTGAGAAGAGATGGATGCTACTACTGACCCCTCATCTGCAGCACCGGCTGAAGACACCAGTTCCTGGGCCTCAACGTCGGAGAATGCTCTATCTTCACGGGGCCCGGACTGGCACACCAAGGCTCCGGGTTCTCCTAAAGGCCGCAATCTCACATCTACTGCTCCAGAGCCACTGACGCCTCCTCAAGACATTCACCCAAGATGATCAGACACTGAGTATCAGATAAGTTAACCAGGCTGTGTCTTGGGGAACAATGTGGGTGTAAGAAGAGGTAATGGGAAGAGAATCGCTGGAATGGGGGATGCAATTTGTAGTGACAATGTTCTTTATCCTTTTGATGGGTAGATTGGTAA
Source organism: Neoceratodus forsteri (assembly GCA_016271365.2). Taxonomy (NCBI): domain Eukaryota; kingdom Metazoa; phylum Chordata; order Ceratodontiformes; family Ceratodontidae; genus Neoceratodus; species Neoceratodus forsteri. The sequence goes on along the minus strand of CM057449.1, from coordinate 1,178,076,749 downwards.
ACGGATCCCCCCATAGGCACTTCGTTTGGAGTTCCACAAAATATTGGGCTATCCTGTCAATAATGTTGAATTTGTTGTTAGATGGGTGGAAGTTGCCTTCTTCAAGAAGGCAGTCACTTTCTGCTGAAGGCCTCCCATGAAGAAGTCGATAAGCTCCCCCTTATGGGTGAATGCTTCCACCCAGGGTAAACAGATGCTCTTTGTTGCAAGGCCTAGGTTATGTTGGCCCCTGGTTAGCATCCCAGACTTCCCATTGTTCTCTGGGTTAACTTAGAGGGAACAATGGCCAGAAAAGCCCGGTTTTGCTCTAGGCAGGGGTGCATTTTGTTCTGTCTGAATTTAATCGTTGTGTTACTTATTTTGTGTGCTATTGTGATAATACATAATAAGCTTCGCATTGCTCATCTGGTAATTGACTTCCCTTCCTCTACTCATGTCCCACAGAAGAGATTGGACATGCCATTTTCTGGAAACCCAACTGGTTAAGTCTCTCCTCATTCCTCAAAATTTTATTTTATTTAATAGGTTACGTTAATTGATTCTGCTGGATTAGAAGCTACAGGAAAGTAGTTTGATCTGTATAGTGTAATTGTTTAACTCCAAGAGAATACAGGGCTGTGTGTTCCCATATAACAGAGTTCGTAACTGTCTGTTAAGCCAGTGTCAGTGGCCGGTGGCTATCAATACAATCTCCAACCTAGTGAGGGAAAATAATTCACTGTGGTAGTTTTGCTTAGTGGCATCATTTTTTCCAGTCAACTATCTTATAAGCAAGGCATAATGTCAGAAATAGCGTTCCACACTTGGAATGTCTGAGGACTAAATTCACCGCTGAAGCGCAAAAAGGCATTGACATACCTGAAGTGCATTCACTCCAAAATAGCCTTCCTACAGGAGACTAAATTAACAGGGGAAGACTATAAATATATGCTAAAGGATTGGGTAGGACAGCATGTCCACTCCAATGCCTTCTCCAGGAAATGCAGGGTAATCATCCTCCTGCACAAATCCCTTCCATGGACCCTGACTAAGACAACTTCAGACTCAGAGGGCAGATGGGTGATAGCGAATTATGAGACCCCATCAGGTACAGTCACTCTTTGTAATATATACGCCCTCATTGAAGACACCCCAAGTTTTTTCCATACTCCTGCAGAAGTGGTTTTGGAGTTTCACAGCTCAGAAAGCCCTCTTCTCTTGGGAGGTGATTTTAACCTAACGTTAATTCCGTCAGTAGATAGGAATGATGGAGGCAAGGAATCGCACCTCAGAAGTGGGAAGGCATTAAATCAAATGATTCTGGATCAGGGTCTTACAGATATTTGGAGGCTTTTCCACCCAAGAGAGAGGGATTATACCTTCCACTCGATCCCAAATGCCTCATATAGTAGGCTAGATTTCTGGTTAGGCTCCCTCACCTTAACATCCAAAACTTTGGATGTTAAAATCCTCCCCTGTATTATTTCTGACCATGCCCCAGTCCAATTCCTTGTTCTCTGGGACCTGGTAGCCTATCCACCCCAAAACTGGAAACTAGACCCCCTCCTTATGCGAGACCCAGATTTTATCCCACTGGGCTTGAACCAAGGCCTCTCTATTCATTGCAGAGAATCCTGTTACAGATACCTCACCGGGTAATACTTGGGAGGCCTTTAAGGCTACAATGCGAGGGAACATCATGGGGTTTGCAGCAGCCAAACATAAAGGCCAAAAGCACCAGCTACATAAGCTTGAGCAGGAGTTGGCAATAGCCGAAGCCTCCTTGAAAGCCCAATCTCACCCCTCTACCCATTCTAACACAGGTAGGACCATTCTGGGACTCTGCTTTGAAATTAATCAGCTGCTGAACAGGAAGGCTGAAGTGGCCATCCTTCACCTTCGACACTCATTCTGGGAGGGAGGAGATAAGGGAGGCAAAGTTCTCGCTTATCAACTCCGTAAGCAACTGGCCAGTAGATACATACATGGGCTGAAAGACAAGCAAAGGGTAGTGAGTAGCACCCCAGAGACCATTAATTCAATTATGGTGTCCTTTACTAGATCCCTTTATACCTCATCACATAAGAGTACAAATCCGGATACACGACCCTTTCTAGACTCCCTTCAGCTACCCTCCCGTACAGTGCAGGAGTCCCAACTCCTTGAGCTCCGCATTTCCCAGGTTGAGGTGTATTCAGCTATCCAAACTATGAAGCTGGGGAAATCTCCTGGAGCAGATGGCTACACTGCTGATTTTTATCAAGCACTGACCCCTGTTATCTCTCCCCTTCTAACTGAGGTATTCAGGGAGATAGAACATACAGGTATACTCCCTCCCTCAATGAGAGAGGCCACCATTGTTCTTATCCCAAAAAAAGGTAAGGACACCATTAATCCAGGGAATTATCACCCGATCTCCCTCATTAACCTCGACAGCAAGTTATATGCCAAACTCCTGACAACTAGGCTCTCTCCCCTCCTCCCTTGTATCATACACCCCTCACAAGCAGATTTCATTCCTGGTAGGCATAGTTCGGATCATTTGAGAACCCTTCTAGATCTCATATATTCCACTAGATCCCTTTCCTCTCCAGCTGCTGCTCTTGCAGTGGATTTCAAAAAGGCTTTTGATTCTGTAGAATGGGACTATTTATATCTAGTCCTTGCACACTTCGGATTGCGTGAAATATTCTTATCAAGGATACAAGCCGTTTACAAATCTGCCCACAGCCAGAGTTAACACAAATTAGGTACTGTCCCCACCCTTTAAATTAGAGCGCGGGACAAGACAAGGCTGTCCTCTCTCCCCCCTTTTGTTTGTCCTAGCCGTCGAGCCTCTGGCCTGTGCCATTCATAGCCACCCTGAAATAATTGGTCTTACAGTAGGTAATGCATCTTACACAACTCTTATATATGTGGACAACCTTCTCCTCCCTTTAGCTGAGGCCCACCGGTCTATACCTCCTTTACTGTCTCTCCAAGAGTCTTTTCATACATATTCTGGTCTCAAACTGAAACAGACCAAGACCGAACTAATGACCCTGAATAAGTACTGTACCCAACAGATGGTGGAGAGGTCTGACCTTCTTTGGGACCGGAAAGGGATTACCTACCTGAGGATAATACTGTCTCCCTCCCTTGATACAATCTGGCAAATTAATATCCACCCACTTCTTTCCTCCATCAAAATAGAATTTGTTAGATGGAAGCTCCTTAGACTTGCTCTGGCAGGCAAAATTGCTGCCATCAACATGGTCACAGCTCCAAAACTCTTTTACTTACTTATGTATATCCCAATTTGCCTTCCCAAAAACTGGTACTTGGCCATCAATAAATTAATAGGACACTTTCTATGGGAAGGCACCAAACCTAGATACTGTCGAGCCAAACTTCGGTCCCACCGGAAACACGGAGGCTGGAACCTCCCTTGGTTAGAGGGTTACCGTCAGGCCTTTCTCTTGGCCCAGACAGTCAAATGGATGGCCCCTCACCTACCCACTTCCCGTCAGTGGCTCCAAATAGAGTTAGACATCTCAGGAACTTTCCTCCCCTCCTCACTCTTATACACATGCTCCAATAGTAAATCCATACCTCCCAACAGTTTAAATCCAACCCTTACCTCCCCTACGATAGAGGCCTTGAGAGCCAATTGGTATGTCATTCATCGGAGATTGAAGATGGACCCTGTCCCGATCATATACATCCCCCTTTGGCAGAACCCCACCATTATGATTGGGGGCTATTGAATTTGGTGGAAACACTGGGCCATGAAGGGTATCTCCACCATTGGAGATGTAGTGGACCCCAGGAGCAATGCAACATACCCATTTCATTACTTCCAGCAGAAGTGGGATATCCCTCAGACCGAGTTTTGGAGATACCTACAGCTTAGAGAAGCCCAAAGACCTATTCTGAACGCCCCCTCCATAAACACAAGGCAACCCTTCTGTTTTACAATCTTGGATTAAAAACCCGAAAGGCCTGGCAGGACATATCTATGCCACCCTTAGGGACTCCTTACCCTCTCAATCTGAAGAAGCTGAACATAAGTGGGAAAAATATGTTACACCTCACAATCACCTCCGACGCCTGGGACCGGACATGGATGGACACACACAAATTGTTGAGAGATGCTAGGTCATGTCCAATACAAAATAAAATATCCCACTCTTGGTATAAAACCCCTGTGATTCTCTATAAAGCTAAGCTTCTGGACTCTGATAAATGCTGGAGATGTCAGGCTCCAGCAGGAGATTTGATGCACATACTGTGGTCCTGCCCATTAATTCAGCCTTTATGGCAGTCAGTATGAGATGTGGCTTCCAAAGTACTAAAGCTCCAAGTCCCTCTCTGCCCTCTTTTTTATCTCCTGGGTATTACCACCGATCTTCCTAAGCTCTCTTACCTGGAATACAAATGGCTCGCCCTTCTGGCAATGCAAACCAAGAGAGCCCTGCTTTGTAAATGGAGATCTTCCATGGTCCCTACATTAATGGAAGTGCTGGCTTCTCTTTCTGCAGTGGCTAAATTGGACAGAATCTCACATTTTCAAAAATTATCAACTCTCTAAATTTAGACTCTGTTGGGCCCCCTGCTTACGTTATGTTCACCCTCAGATGGGTATAGGATGATTATCCCTCTTAACCTTATGGACACAGCTGGGTCAATATCTTGCTAATCAAGTGTAAGGATGACTGGAAAACTGAGGTACCTACTCCCCTTAATTATCTCCCCTCCACTTTAGTAAGATCTTCCACCTATCCCCTATAGATACACAAAAGTCAAGCCCTTCAAAGGTCTTACTTTATGCAAATACCAGCTCTACTTTGTTGTATTGCATTATAATTGTTACTTATGCTATGAACCTGAGCCTTTGGGATTGCTTGTGTTCCTCTGTTCTGCCTCTAGATATTGGCCAGAGATTGCGGAACATATACACACTCCTAGCTCGACTCCTCTCATGTTGCCGTGAAAATGATTAGAGCGACATGCACAGATACAGAAGAATTGACTCATATGCCTATGTCCAGCAAACCCTGTCTTGAAGCTCAACCCTCCAGTGAGTACATTTATATATAAATGATTGCATACTGTTATAAACAATGACTGCACACTGCTAAAAACTGGAATGTTTTACGTCTTTCTTATTCCTCCTGATCATCCCATACTAATAGTCCTCCCTCTTACCCTTATCCTTCACTAACTAACTACAGACAGGTGGAACACAAGCTTTATTTCTTTCCTAATGGGTAGACTAGAATGGATATGGATCCTATCTGAAATTTCCTGTATATGGATTTGAATGTAACCTGTTGATTCTTTTCCCTTTCCCTTCCCTCCCCCATAGTGATTTAGTTCCTCCTTCCTCCCCCTTTCCTACCCTTTCCCCATAAGATAGGTAATGTTTAATGTTTTAAGTATATGTACTCTGCTCTACTGTCATAGGCCTTGGCCTTGTGGATGTAAGTTTGTATATTTGTCTTGTTAAAAATGAATAAAAGGTTACAACATAAAATGCAATATTTATTTTGAATGTGGCTATGAGGATGGTGTGTACAGTTTATGTGTGTGTGTGTTTGCTGTAGCTCAATATATTTTTTCCAAAGAGCATAGTAGAAAATGGCTTCTGATTGCTACATATTTAGTCTAAGCAGTTCACCGAAGACCTGGAATATGTCTGAGATGGTGCTCATCAGATAATGTCTCTAGAGGTTAAAAACAAAACAGTGCAAGTCATGAATTTTCTGGAAAAGGGTGACATTTATAAGGAATAAATCTTTCTTGAAAGACAATACATTCCCAAGTGAAACTACTATTAAGAAGCTGTTTAAATGCTAAGTATTTAAATGTGTAGTTTGTTGCATTCTGAAGGGGTAAACAAATCTCCAGTTTAATGGGCAACCAATATTTAACAAGCTGTTTTGGTTTCCTAATGGCATCTGATAAGCAGCTTGGAGTTATGTTTCCAACATTCTTAACAGAAGGAAGGGAATATTTTATTTCAGTTGGCATGGAAGGATACATTGAAAAGTCCAAAACATGTGTTCCATGATACTCCATTTTCCAGCTACAGATAACAAGATGGCTGTAGGCTCCTCCGACAGCCATAAAAAGAAAATGAAACCTTATAAACAGGCAAGAAATATTCTTATAATGAGAATAAAATCAAATTGAAGGAAATTACTAGAATATTTAAAAGAGAAGTTAGAAAAGATAAACACAAAAGCCTTTAACTATATCAAACCAAAGCAAAGGGGATAGAATAACATACTGTAAGACCACTACTCATTAAAAAAAATAAACTTATCAGAAATGACAAAGGAACAGCTGAATAACTGAATAAATACTTCTCTTCAGTATTCCAGACAAAAGAAGGTGAAGTAGAGAAACAACCTGGTATAGAAACAATTGTAGAAGTAGAGAAAAAAGCAATTTTAAACATCTCCAATCATTAAAAGTTGATAAGGCAGCAGGGGTGGATCGTATTCATTCAAGGATTTTAAAAGAATTAGCAAAGACTGGTATATTAACATACATTTTTAATCTATCAACAATATTTTGTGAAATACTGACAGACTGGAGAATGGCATTCACTGAACCATTATTTAAAAAAGGGGAAAGACAATTATCCAGTAACTAAAGACTCATCAGTCTTACCTCTGTGGTTAGTAAAATACTGGAAAATGTGGTTAAATCAGGAATAGAGAATGATTGTACCAACAAGGGTATAGCTGATAGGTTACATCATGCTTTTTAGGCAGATACAGAAGTTAGGCATCACAAATCTCCTATAATTTTATGAATGAAATAGTAAAGATATGGATGAAGGCAATACTGCAGATGTGATCTTCCTGGATTTCATTTAAGACTTTGATGTAGTAGCCCATGACAAACTCATAAAAAAATGACAGAGTTTGGCTTAAACAGTAGGATTACTGACATGAGTGGGAAATCCACATCAAAGGGTCAGATTAATGGGAAATATACCAAATGAGGGAAATGTGACTAGTGGAGTTCTGCAGGGCTCAGTCTTGGGTCCTGTACTATTTTGTGTATTCATGTGTGATCTTGGGGCTGACATAAAAACATGCATGTAACTAATTTGCCAATGGCACCAAACTGGGAGCAAGAGTTAACACAGTTTTAGAAGCAGAAATGTTACAACAGAACTTGAATAAAATGCCTTAATGGACATGAAAGTGAGTATGATATTTACTGTGAAAAGTGTTCAGTAATGCACTTAGGGTGGAAAACATGAAACATGGCTATTGCATATACAGAGTTATATTAAGAACCACAGAATGTGAAAAAAGATTTAGGTTTATATATGACATATGGTATGAGCAGCTGGAAACAATTAATACAATGTACAATAAAGTGAATCACTTGTTGAATACAATTCAAAGATATTTTACACATAGGCCAAAAGAAATTATCGTACCATTGAATCACAGCTATGTAAAATCAATACAGTAATAGACTATGGGTTACCCATATGGGGGTGATTATCAATTGATAAAAAAAATTGAAATGATACAACACAGGGCAACCAAAACAATATGAGGGATAGAAATAAACCGTACAAGGAACAGATTAATACACCTAGGGCTACATACTGTAGTTTAAACAAAGATGTATTAGAGTGGGTCTGCTTTTGATGTTCTGTATGTATAATGATAAAGAATTAATGAGTGATTTATTTTATGACTAGCCAAGAAACCTATTTATTAAGAAGGCATGATAAGCAGTTTAGGCCTGGACATTACAGAACAAATACTAGAAAACTGTTTTTCACACAGAGGGTGGTATATCTGTGTTTAAATCTCCCCATGGATAAAATGAATAGTAAGGCCATAGCATCTGTCAGAAAAGGTCTTAATACCCGGATGACTTGGGGACAACATTAGAGATACATTACATAGATTATGAAATAGGCAGCGTATGGATAACTTGTCTAATTTCTATCACAGATACTGAAGTACTGTGTAAAGTGAGGTATGGAGTTAGATCATCTAACAGATAGATGGTCTATGAGTTTGGACTGATTTCTATTTTTGAAAACAGCAGCAAGTAGGTCATGGGCTGGATCCTTCTGAAAATCATATTGTTATGGGCAGTCTTCTCTTCCCCTCCTGCCACTTGGCAGTGACTCTGCTTCCACTTTCACAGTTTAGTAGTATAATTTTTTTTCTGTAATGGTGTTAATCTGCTAATTTATTTTTTGCTTGTTTCTAGTCTGGAAGTATGTCTGTAAGTGTACGGTATGCAACAAAGAAATATTGGTATTGATTAAGACACATTTTTCTCTAACATATTGTTATAGGGGACTAGGCATTAAGAGTACCCAGGCCCTGTGCACATTTTACATGATGCATAGGGCCAAGATAACCACATCACAGATGTCTGATGGATACCTGCAGGTAAACTAATGGTGTGCATCTGCTCTGCAGCCCTGTCTGAGATGGTGAGCAAGAAACTTGTTCAACTACTGGAGCTAGTACATCAAGAGGTAGGGGATGGGTGTGTCCACTGAGGGATGGCAGAGCATGCCATGAATAATGCCATTCACACCCTGCCAAGTCAGTGTGGGTGGGAGCTTACCAATATGCCAACTAGGGTGCTGCTGTAATGGCTGTGCATCCCCCTGACCAGAGCACCTACCACAGCATGGTGTCCTCAGCCATGGACCCCTACATCTCACACTGCTATGGAGGCCTAGGGGGTGGGGGTTGGCTGTGGGTTCCAGCTTTGGAATTCATAAATATTTTTACATACCACTGGGGACACGGCAGCTCATATACAGGCCATCATGTCCCATGATCCCCTGCTTCTGCAGTACAGGGGATCCTCTATGGGGGCCAGTAGAGGCTTTCAATTGGAATCCCCCCAACCACCTTCGGCTTCCCCCCAACTGGCCCCACTCCTAAAATGGAGATATGCAGCCACACTTACGGTGCCTTGGTCCACCCAAAGGGACATGCATACCAGCTCTGTTTATGCCACATGGTCAGCTATGTGACATGTATCTGCGCAGCCCGATACACACTCCTACTAGTGCATACTGGACCTATTTGTGCATAGAGCCCATACGACTTATATAATATTCTCAACGTGTCTCCTTTCTCATTTGTTGTATTCTCTGAAAGTGTGCAATAAGCAAGCAATAACACATGATGAGGTGTGGTTTATCACCTGATAAGAGCACACGCCCAGGGGTGTACTAAGGCATAAGGCACTTGCACTGAGTGCCTTATGCTACTGGGCGTGCTCTTATCAGGCAATAAATCACACCTCAGAGTGTGTTATTGTGCTTATAAAATGGGTTTCCCCCTTCATAAACTGACCTAGTAAAAAAAAAAAAAAGTTATTTAATGAAGTATTACAGAAAAGTGGTAAACATGTAGAAGATGGAAAAATAGCCCCATGTGTAGTGTACCGTTTCAGGCAATACATATCATGTAGGCACTACAGGGTACTGGTGTTTCTCTTATATTAGCTTTGTATCTGGCCCAAGACAAAAACACTTGTTTTTTGTTTCACTTTGTTTTTTGTTGTAATCATTAGATACCTTGAGTGTGATCAATCGTGTGCTTTAGCAGGCGTCGTAAAGATCGGTTTCTGATATGGTGTGTGTTTGTCCCGGCAGCTCTGTATGTGCCAGAATGATTGTTTTATTTGTTTAGTTTATTTAAGTGTTTTTATTTATTGATTTATTCATTGTAGGTGCTGGTCTGCTTAAGTGTGAATGAGCATGTCCCTTGACGGCTGCCGTACAGAGCAATTTCCGGTTCGCGTATTTTAAAGCGCAAGTTTTTTTCTGTGGTGCTCTTGTAGCGAGGGGATTTTGTGTTTATATGGGCTGCCAGATGAAGTCACAGTGAGGGTAGATGAAAATGCAGAGTTAAGGTACCTGTAATGCTCTCTGGTACCTCGCGGTAGGTGGACTGCACAGCACCGGGAGTGAGAACTAGAAGTAAAAGGTATTTGGTTTCTTGTGGCTTGTTGCGGACACGTCGGAGTGCTGTGAAGGTTTATTTTAAATCTTTTTGCAAAAGCAGTGTGGTGCCCAAATTGTAGCTTTGTACTGGCTCTGTGTGTTTGTATATGTGTTGGGTGCGGGAGTGTGTGCTCTAGGTCAGTGACGGCAAGCGAGATCTGTTTTGTGGGGTGCCGATCAAGTGAATTCACTCGGCATTGGCACAGTGATATTTCTTGTTCTGTGTCTTGAATGGCTGAAGAGGTGCCGGTTGGCTACTATAACATCTGATAAGGACACGGCTCAGATGATGTAGTAGCCAATCAGAATGATGGACTTTTTAAACCCATTTGTATAATAGTTATTGGTTGGTGTGGAGCAATTAGTCTGTGTGTGGTTTCATATTGTTTCTATGAGATGTGTATTTCTGTTGTATAAAAATGTATTTTCTTTGGTGTTTTGATATTAGTTAGTGCTTATTTATTTATTTTATTTGAAAAGTTTCACCAGGAAGGACACACTGGGCTGTGATAACTTGTTTCCAGATGCGTACTGGGGGGAGGAGGATACATAGGAGGGTGCAAGAAACATAACATTACAGAGTGTATACAGCAGAATATAGTACATGACAACCAGATGGGAAACTTGAAGAATATATAATAGCACACAACTTATACTAGAAGATAGATAGTAGTTATACAGTCGTTATACAGACAGCCAAATTCTTACACACTCACAGGGCAAGCTATACATTTCCAGATACTATATACAGTACAGGGTAAGCTTAGACTTTAGCATATACACTTAATTTACAGTGAAAACCAAAACATGATACATGCAAAGTGCTATACTATACTGTACATTTCCATGATGGAAATTAGAGGGAAAGTGAAATACCAACCCGTTAATGTTTATTGTACAGTCAAGGATAAGAGAATAGGTTAACAATAGGAATAAGTTGTGGGAGGGAGAAAGATAGGTCAAAGGTCTTCACCCCTTCGGGATGGTGAGAACCCCACATGAGGATAATGAATGGCATGAGGGAAGGATTGGACAGAATTGGCTGTGGTTCAAAGAAGGGCCAAACCCATTAATGTTTATGTGCTTAATGGAACTTTAAGGTTTTTTTTTAATTTTTGACACTAGGTTTACATCTGAGATTCTATAAGTCTTGTAACAAGATCTTGGGGGCTACAGTCATATAAGTAATTAATTTTATTTTTAAGGTGTCATGCATTAAATGCCAGGAGTCAACTCTGGGGTTTTACATGCTCTCTGGGACATTTTGGGGCTAAATATTGAAGTTTAAACAAAACATTCAGGTCGATGAGGTAAATTCTAAAGCCATAGGATTCTTCCCAGAAATATAGTCCTCTGGCTTCTGTGCTGGCTGATGCTGCTTTCTTGATACTATAAAAGAAGTGCCGTGGTTTGGTGTGGCAGCTGATTCAAATCCTCTCATTTTACTGCATATTTAAACAAAAATTCATGCTTCCCCTCTGCCCTAGCAATCTTGTAGTTCAGGCCATCATGCTGCTGGCCATTATAGCCTTACCTTTTATTTTGTATCTATTTTTTATTGTTGGTTTTTTTCCCCCCATTTCATTCCATTTTGCCTGCTTCTTGTATCTTCTTATCCCATTGTTCTCCATTCCTACATCTTCATTTTTTGTTTAGCCTGGGCCAATCGCGCCAGTGACTGGCACTGTCAGTCATCTGCTCTGGGGCAAGAGATCGAGGGGAGTGGTCAATTCTTATCCTCCTTGATCTGTCATCAGCATTTGATACTGTGGATCACACTGTGCTGTTGGACCACCTTAGAGAGTTCTGAGGACTCATTGTTACCGTCATCAACTGGTTCGAGTCCTTTCTGTTGGGCAGGAGGCAGAGGGTAGTGATGGGACATTTTTCCTCCTCCTCCCCAATGCCCTTGACCTGTGGAGTTTCTCAAGGCTTGATCCTTTGGCTGATGTTGTTTTCAGTACATATGCTGCCCCTGGGGAGGCTCATGAGACAGTACAGTCTGGGTTTTCACTGTCATGCAGATTATACTCAACTGTACATGTGTTTTGCACCAGGGACAAATGATGCCATTGAAGTGCTGAATAAATGCCTGGCAGAGATCCAGGACTGGATGAACTCTAACCTGCTGAGACTTAACCCAGACAAGACAGAGGTACTGGTGATTAAGCTGGGTCATGGGCATGATGGGGATTCCTCCAGGAAGGCAACAGACTTGGTCCGGGAGCGATCCCATTGATGGCATCCTCTAGGGTGTGAAATCTGGGCTTTGACCTCAACAACAATCTAACATTTGAAGTTCAGGTGTTGGCTATCGGCAGAAGTGTTTTTTACCATCTGGGGAACACCACCCAGATCAAACCCCTAATTCTGCCTGAGGACCTGCCATCACTGGTATATGCCTTTGTAACATCCAGACTTGACTATTGTAGTGATCTTTACCTCAGAGTCAGAGGAGGGAACCTCTGCCAGCTGCAGCTAGTGCAGAATGCAGTGGCCAGGTTGCTGACAGGACTGTCAAAGTCCTGTCATGTGACCTCGGTCCTCTGGGGTCTGCACTAGCTGCTGGTCAGGTGGAGGATTTTCTTCAAGGTGGGCCTGCTCACCTACAAGGTCCTATATGGATTGGTCCCTGGTTACCTGTTAAACCTCCTTATTCCTGCTGTTCCAGCCACTCCCTTCGTTCCTCCACTGAGGGCCTCCTGGTGGTTCTGAGGACCAGGCTGAAAACCTCTGGTAATCATTCATTCTGGGAGGCTGGCTTGGTCCTCTGGAACTCACTGCAAAGATCTCTGAGGGAGGCCCTAATGGTGGAGGCATTTAGGAGGTGCCTAATGACTCATCTTTTTAGCCTGGCTTTCCCTGATAATACTTTTTAAATAACACAAATTTTAATTATTTTATTTATTTCTGAATTGTTTATGTGATGTTAATGTTTCTACCACTCTGTTTAAATTGTTTAAGCTTGTTTTACTTTGCAGCGCCCACAGCCTCCCGGATTGTGCGTCAGATAAATAAATATTATTTACTTAAATTACTTACTCCAGCTGGAGCCTTGCTCCTGCTGAGTCAAGTTCTCTCTTTTGGAGGAACCTTTTGCTAGTGTCTCCAGTTCCCAATGGTTTTGACTGGTGCTACTTTTCTTCCTGCTGTTGATAGAGCTCATAGCCCAATGAGTATTATGGTGAGATGAAAACTTTTAGCATTTTACCTGGGGAGATCTGGTGCTTGGACTAGAATCTGTTTTCAGTGGCAGAATGTTCTACTTTCTGGGATGTGTGTCTACAGTTGCAGCAACTGACATGGTCAGATAATTCCTGACATTAATATGATATCTTCCAGAGAAAGTCCCTGCCTGCCTGCAGTACCACTGTAAACTGACCAGAGATAATCTCTTCAGAAATATCGCAAAATATCTGACTATGTACATTGCTGCAACTGTAGTAGTCCTGTATCCTAAAACTGGTCCATCTTCAAGGGCCATTGCCTTTTTGGTGGGAGATCATTTGCATCTAGTGTTTATCCTAGGGTAGTGATTATGGTGAATCATTTAAACCTCAAGGTTCGACCTTCTGCCAATTCTGCTAAAAGAGTTTCCTTTGCTGGTCTTCAACCTAGACTAATTATATAGACTTGAACATATTTTCCCCAGTATAACAGATATTTGACCAACTGTACGCCATCATGTTAGCCTCCATCAGAGATCCTGACCATCACTGATTAGATGCAGTAGACTTGGAGTCCAATGTATTGGAGAACTCTCACCTACTTTACAACTTAAAAAGTGCTCTATTAATCAGTGGTTAAATGTAAACACTGGACTTGCCAGGATGCAATGCAGTACTTTGCAGTAAATGGCATGTCACAGGATATTGCATGACAAATGGCTTGATTGCCATTGAATGCACTGTTCCCTGCAGCAAAGTGCAGCATTTTGCTGTAATTCTTCAAGGTACTGCATGTATCCTGGCTGATAGTCTTGTATGCTAGCATTAGGTCACTGAAGTTTTACACTTTTAATGAATCCTACTAATCCTGTAGTGTACTGTACAGTACTGTGGAGAGACACACTCCAAATCTATGTAATATCATAAGCATCGACTCCATTTCCCATCCAATAGGAAATAACATTTGTTGTACCATGCCACTCCAATGGATGTCTCTTGCATACAATACTATCTTATCTGGCATATTACTTCAGCATCTGTATCCTTACTCCTGAATGGTTTGTAAAATAGTTTCAGCACTGGCATTCAGATTCTGCCCTTCTCCACAGTTATGAGATATAGGGCTCGATTCTCAAAAGGGGGGCTTAGGTTAATGCAAGCTGCAGCAAACAGTAGCTTGCACTGAAGCACAGTGCACCAGAGACCCTGCACCCAATTCTCTATTGGGCAGGGTCACGGTGGCAAAGTCCCACAGGTTACTGCAACTGTGACTGGATGCAAAACAGACAGTGCACTGAGAGGGTTTGCAGCAAGCCACAGGGCATCCCTGCATCACTCTAGACCCCGGAGGTCTACTTGCTCCCCTTCTCTGATCCCTGATGTAGCTATTATTAATACATAAGTTAAGTCCCGCTGCTGTGGTGGTAACATGCTCCCCACGATCCCTGATGTTGCCATTTTTACTACTTAATGTAATTCCCCATGCTGTGGTGGTATAGTGCCCCCTCCCCATTCCCCAATGTTGCCATCATTAATACTTAATTTAATTCCCCCTGCCCTCATGGGATAATGCCCCTCTCCCCATTCCATGATGTTGCCATTATTATCACTTAGAAAATGGTCCTTATCTGCCATCACTTTCTGTGTATCTGTTAAGAGTACTCTAGCAATAGGGAAGAGAGGGTAAGCTGCAGATCAGCTAGGGTCTGCAATAATGCATTAGGTAGTAAAAAGGGGCAGACTAGGTGGGCCACACGGTCGTTATCTGCTGTCACCTCCTCTGTATCGGTGTATCTCCCCATTCCCTGATGTTGCCATTATTATTACTTAACGTAATCTCCTCTGCCATAGTGGCATAGTGCCCCCTTCCCTTTCCCTGATGGTGCCATTATTACATCATAATGTAATTCCCACTACCATGGTGGTATAATGCCCCCCTCCCCATTCCCCTATGTTGCCATTATTATTACTTAATGTGGGGGGTCACGTGATGCAGCAGACTGTGTAGCAACACTTGGCTTAAGCTCCCGATACCAAAAGCCTTTATTTCATTAAAACTAGCATAAAAGAAAGGGCTTGTTCTATTTCCAAGGCGGTTACTTGTGTCTGGACTGCCATGAAGGGTTTTTTTGCTGAAAATGGAGGCTGAAATGAGATCTGCGCTGTCCCGACATACCCCACCCATCTCTCCGGAGAAGCCTGGAAAAAGATGTAAGGCCCAGCTGATGGGAAGCGGCAAGCATTCTACTACCTCAGCCTCTCAAGTGGCAGCTGTGGAAGCTACTCCCCTTACTTTGGAGCTATTTCGGGCAGAACTGCAACCTTTTCGAGACAATCTTAAGTCTATAGCGACCAAGATCAAGCAAATGTCCGGTGCACTGGAAGACCTGTCTATTAGAGTCTCCAATTCGGAAACATGGATTGTCTCTTTGGAGAAGAAAATGGATCGCACGGAGGATGCTGTAGTGGAAAGCCTGCAATGTATTAAGAAGCTTGAACAAAAAGTCGAGGACTTAGATGGGAGAAGCCGTAGAAATAACGTTGTGGTCCTGAGTATTCCAGAAAAAGAAGAGGGCAATAATGCTGTTTTGTTCGCCCAGAAGTTGTTTGAAAGAATTGCCGGCCCCTCTCCCTTTGGACCCTCGCATACATTGGAAAGGGCTCATTGTGCATTGGGCCCAATTCCTGCACCTGGCCAGCAACCCCGGCCCCTGATGATCAAGCTTCTTAACTTTCAGGAGAAACAATTTCTACTATCGAAGATTAAAGAACTGGACCAAGTTCTTTGGGAAGGCAAGAAAATTCAGTTAACCCAGGATCTCCCGACCACGGTGCGCCAAAGAAGGACGCTTTTTCACCTCATCGTAACCAAGCTTATAGTGGCAGGAATAAAATTCCGTATGGGGTATCCTGCTCGTTTTCAGGTGTTAATTTCGGGAGTATGGGCATCCTTCGATGAAGTCGAATCTGCTATGAAAGCGCTACAGAAGGAGCATCCCGATCTTTTCAAGCCAAGTTGAAGTAACAGGAAAGCTGTTATTGTCCCAGGGGAAAGCATTTTGGATCGGAGAAGTTATGGCAAAGAAGAACATGAGTGACTCAACTTCAGCTTCACCAAATTTGTTGTTGTTATCCTAATGTTTGTTACCTGGTTTTCTTTCAATATATGGATTTTTTAGGTGCTGATGACTGCTCATCGAGTTCGGAATTTTCAGGGGGGAGCTTTTTCAACTAGGATGGAAACCGGGGATAATTCTGGTCTTATTCTCCTGGGTGGGTGGCAGTTTCGCATTTGGGGCCATCATCTGGGCAGGGAAGTGTCTTTATTATTGGTTGTTGTTCAAGTTTCGGCGAGGCTATGCTATGAAGCCGGGGCTCATGTAACGCTAATAGTGGTAGCCATAATACAGTTAGCGACAGATCATTATGGTAACACCAGAGGGCGTTCCTTTAACTGCGCTGACACATACAGAGGGTTATAACCCAAAAATTGGGTAATCTGGATATTTTATATTCAGTCATGAAGTACTCGCCCTATTATGCTATTCTGACAATATTGGACTGGGCAGAAAATGGATTTCCCGGATACAGGGAAAGTAGCTTCATAGCATACCCCCCCTTTTTTTTTTTGCATCTTAGAGGCTTGTGTGTACTAGTGTTTGATTAATGCTGGGGGTAATGCCTCTGGTTTACCTATGAGGAAACAAATTTTCTTGAGGTTTTTACTTTACCTGATTGGGTACAACTGCCTCATCAGGCTTTGGGGTGGCGGGAGGGAGGCCGGGGACTGTAGCAGAACTAGCTGTACTGTGTAACAATGATAGGAAGGAGACAAAGTAAGGAATTCTGGCACAAGTTGTTGGTTTATTGTTTGTACTTATGGGGGTGGAGGGGGGATTTTTCCACTAGGTCTGTACTACCAATGCTAAGGTGGCTTTGGGTTAAAACATGTATCGCTTCGGTGCAGATTACAGAATTTAGCGGGTTCTTCGAATTGTTACAATGGCTAACAGGGTGAATGTCGTGACATGGAACATCAGAGGGGGCAGGAATAAAAAAAGCAATACCAGGTTTTACATCATTTAAAACTAATAAACATAGATATCGAGTACGTCCAGGAAACACATCTGTTGGATACAGAGGCATCTCAGCTCCAGAAACTCCAATTTGGTAAATTTTTTAGTGCTGAGGGCTCCTCCAATAGTTGTGAGGTAATGATTCTTATTCACAGGAAAATCTCTTTTAACACAATTAAGGTAGTTAAAGACCCAAGGGGTAGGTATATTCTCGTGCACGGTTTACTTTATAATAAGGAAGTAATTCTAGGCAGTAACTATGGCCCTTACCAGGATAACCCTGAATTCTTCACTCAACTCACACTGGTCCTGCAGGCATTTATCTCCATTCCCATGATTATTGGGGGAGACTTTAATTTAGTACTCGATCGGGTTATGGACTGGTCCAGTCCTCAGAAAACTAGTTTTTCTCCAGCCCAGTGGCCTTTCAAGGAATTTCTCACTCAACTTGGATTGTGTGACATTTGGCGGGTGTTGCATCCCCAGAACAGGAAATATACCTTTGTTTCCTCTGTACACTCCTCTTCTTCGAGGATAGATTACCTACTCCTGTCCCATTCCCTGCTTCCTGCTACACTCGACCCCTCAATTTTGCCTGGAGTTCCCTCAGATCATGCCATAATTTCCTGTTGGATAACAATGGTATCTCTTCCAACAGGATCCCCAGATGGAAGTTAAATGATTTACTGCTTAAAGATGCTTCTCTTACGAAGCAGATACAAGACCAGATCGATTTCTTTTATCATTCTAACAAGGACACCTCGAGCAGACCCAATCTTTTATGGGGAGCCTTTAAGGTGTATGCCAGAGGAATCTTAATCAGCATGGCCACATACAGGAAAAAGGCTTCCAATGCTAGGCTGTCCCAATTGCTCGCCCAAATTAAAACTTTAGAAGATGACCTTTCCCTTCCCAGCATAGAGATTAATCGTCAGGAGTTAATTAAATTGAGAGCCGCGTTATGGAACTCCTCTGGGAAAAGACGGATTATTACATATTAAAAACTCAGGCTTCATACACTGACCACAGGGAAAAGACAGGCCGGCTCTTAGCCCTCAGGGTAAAACAAATGGAAACAGCCCGCTATATCACCTCCATATGATCTTTGCATGATAACTCCCTTAAAACCCATCCCTTGGAAATTATAAAAGAATTTACTAATTATTATAAGGAGTTGTACGGCCCCATGTCCACTCCCCCAATGGCCCAACAAATTCAGGGTTTTTTACAGGACTCACATTTACCTCGACTTTCTAGGAAGCAACAGGATGCTTTGTTGGTTCCAATAACTTCAGATGAAATTTCCGTGGTTGTTAAAGCCCTCCCAATTAACAAAATGCCAGGTCCCGATGGATACTCAGCTCTATTTTATAAAAAGTTTCAAGCTCAATTAATGCCAATGCTCCTGCCCCTGTATAAGCACATCCTATCTGGGGCAGAAACTGACACCTCGTGATTTGAGGCTCTAATCGTTTTGATCCCCAAACCAGGTAAATCGCTGAATTGTGTTTCTAACTACTGCCCGATCTTGTTAATAAACCAGAACATCAAGATCCTGTCTAAACTTTTAGCAAATCATTTGGAAAAGGTATTGGATGGCCTGATAGGGTTGGAACAAATGGGGTTTTTGAAGGGGAGGTCCTCGTCGGATCACTTAATAACTCTTTCACATGTCTTCTCGGTGTCTAGGGATGCACCTTATCCCGCTGTTTTGATGTCCCTGGATGCTGAGAAGGCATTTGACAGGGTACACTGGGAATATCTCTTTCAGGTCTTAGAGAATTTTGGTTTCCCTCCAGTTTTTATTAATTGGATACGTGCATTATATAAATCGCCCTCTGCCCGGGTCTCAGGGGATGGAGTTATCTCGCAAAGTTTCACTCTCCACTCAGGTACCAGGCAGGGATGCCCCCTGTCACCATTATTATTTAATTTGTATCTCGAACCATTAATTAGAAGGCTGCAAAACTATCCAAATATCCAGGGGATCCCTATTTTTCCCCTGCGAAGTTAAGGTGTCCGCTTATGCGGATGATCTTCTCCTGCAGCTTTCTGACCTGGGAAGTTCTATTCCATATATTCTGGATATTATTGCCTCTTTTGGTAGTATTGCTAATTACAAGTTAAATGTTGGTAAAACTACGGTATTCCCCCTAAACCATAAATCCTTTCGGTCCGAGATTGAGGTTTACGGACTGAAGTGGCAACAAGATTCTCTCCGATACTTGGGAGTAGAATTTGCCCGTAGCTGTAATCAAGTTATTAGGTTGAACTTAGACACTTTGGTGAATAAAGTGGCTCAAGATTTAAATAGGTGGGCTTCCCTTCCTATCTCACTATGGGGGAAAATAAACCTCATTAAAATGAACGTATTTTCCCGCTTATTATATCCCCTGTCCATGCTTAATGTTTGGCTCCCTATATCCTGGTTTAAGAAATTGCAATCTTTGTTCATTAAATTCCTGTGGTCTAATAAGTCCTCCCGAATAGCTTATCGCACCTTGGTGGCCCCAAGGATAAAGGTGGCTTGAGATTGCCCAACGTACTTTTGTATTTTTGGGCTGCCCATATTAACAAGTACATGAGATGGACATCTCAGGGAGTCCCAGGTAAGGCCCCAGCGTGGCTGCAGATTGAATTAAAACTTATACATTTACATGGTTTAAACCCCATGGGTTTGTTGCATGTCAGGGAGAGCCTCCTGCTGGTAAAGCTCAAAAGCTCGATAATTTACACTTCACTCAAAATCCATACACAGGTCTGTAGATTCCTTAAATATAATCACTTCAAGGATCTTAGTCAACCTATTGTAGGCAATCTCAATCTTAAAATTGCGGGCAAACCAATCTCCCCACTCTGGCTCTCAATACCCTCGGATTGGGAAGTTTCTAGTCTTATAGATGATAACTATGGATGGATGTCTAATCAGGAAATTATAGACAAGCTTGGTATCTCCAACAGACATACTTTTCAGGTTATTCAACTTAGGCATGTTTTAACAAGTTTCTTCGGCCATTCACCCCGGACAGACCAGCTTATAGCCTTCAACAAGGAATTCAGTACAATAAGTGGTGGCCCTAGGGCAGTAGCTAAGATCTATAACATCTTGATTGGCTAGAAATTACCAGATCACTGTGGACCAATGGGTCTATGGGGAACTTTTTTCCCCGGGCAGGCAATTGACTGGTCGTCTATCTGGTATACCTCCCACAAATTTATCAAACAGGGCAGGTTAAAACTAATGCAACTTTTTATATTACATAACACTTATTATACACCCTGCAAATTGGTGAAGCAGGGACTCAAGGTTTCCAATATTTGTGTGAGGTGTCAGCAGGAGGAGGGTAATTTACTTCCTATCTTCTGGGACTGTCAGAAGGTGGCCCCATTGTGGCATAAGATTATGCAATCTGCAGATCCCCTCTTGGGCCTGGAGGAACTATTCACCCCCAAATTTGCCTCCTCGGTGACTTATCTGGAGTTAGAGTTAGCAACTGGAAATATCATATTACCCCCATTGCGATGTCTGTCAAGAAGTTGGTGTTAAGATATTGGCTCGATCGGCAAGAAATTTCCTATGAAGAATGGTTAACGGAAATTTTAGCTAGCTTGCGTACCGTGAAAACTATTGCTAATCTGAACAATACAATGTCTAAGTTTAATAAGATTTGGGACCCTCTTTATACTCTCTATTCACTGTAGGGTCAATTAAAAGGTATACGTGTGATACAGGATTAGATGAGCAATCCCAACAGAACAAATCTTAGCAGGGTACAAAGTTTTATACACTTTCAACCTAGTGGATAAGGATATGGGGAAGACAGGAGGGAGGGAAGGGGGTTTAATGGAAAGGGGGGAGGCAGATTCATGTATAAGCAACAGTGTATAGAAGTGATTTGTCTGTATGTATACCTGCCTGAGTTGTATCATGGGTAAAATGATCAATAAACTTTAAATAAAAAAAATATATATTACTTAATGTAATTTCCCCTGCCATCATGGGATAGTGCCCCCTCCTGATTCCATGATGTTGCCATTATTATTACTTAGAAATTGGACAAGTGAAAAGCTGCACTCTGATTGGCCAAAACACCCTGGCACCAGTGTTATTTCTTAACAACGCCTGATGAAAACAAATTTCTCCTGGCACCAGTAATCAGCACCTGATATCCCTGTGCCCATGGTGAGCCCATGCTCCCTTCAACATGGCAGAAACACCATTTTTTTGTACTAGCCCACTCAGTATTTCAAGTGCCCCACTAAACAGAAAAACTAAACAGCCTTCCTTTCTCCACACATCATTACCCCATCCACAAAATTCAGCCTAATTTCATATTACACTACATTTAAAAAAAAAAAGAAGGAAACAAAAACAGCAAGCTGAAACTTGCAGTTTCCTCGCAGCAGCACGCTCAAGCACGTAGCGATAGTCCCCATTCAGCTACTCAGTTGTTTTTTTGGCTAAGAAAACAGAAATGCAAAATCAACAGAATACTTGTTTTTTTTTTCAACAACAATTTTTTTTTTTTTTATGTGAAACAAATCGCCAGCACAGTATCGGGCACATCTCACAGCACTTGTCTCATGCTGTTCCCCCATTTGTCTTGCAGCTATCAATCACAGTCAACAGAAAGAAAGCTGTAGAGAAATAATGCCAGTTTTAAAAAAATACAGATACTCAACATTTTCAAACCAAAAATAGATGACTCACGATCTCAGCCTCTGTGTGTGTATGTGATGGTGGTGTGGATGGGGGAAGGGGGGACCATGACAACCAGCTCCAGTCAGAGCTAAGGAGGTTCCTGTAAAACAAAAATCCTTAGCTGAAAAACAGAAACACATGTAATTGTAATACAGGTGGAGAAACTATTATATTATATGTTATACTAATGTTTTATTAATTTTTTTTTTTATTAAACTACTTTTTTTTTACAATGCCTATTTTCTAAGTGCAATACTACCCTCCATGGTGGATGTTATAGGACATAACGGACGTTCCAGGAGCTATAAGGCCTTCTGCCTGTGGTGTCAGGCCTCATTACACCCCTGGGCATTCTGTTATAGCCCAATAATGCCCACCCTGTCGGTATTATTACTTCATAATTGCAACATTGGGGAATGGGTAAGGGGACACTATACCACCATGGCAGGGAAAATTACATTAAATAATAATAATGGTAACACTGAAGAACAGGGAGGGGGGCAACATACCATGTTGGCATAGGGAATTACATTAAGTAATAATAATGGCAACATCTGGGAACAGGGAGAGGGGCACTATACCACCACGGCAGGGTGAATTACATTAAGTACTAATTACGGCAACATTGGGGAATGAGGGGGCACTATACTACCAAGTCAGGGGGAATTGCATTAAGTAATAATAATAATGGCAACATCAGGGATCAAGGACAGGTGGTCATGGCACATTGCTGCATTCAGACATCTCTCCCAGGGGAGACATGTTTAAGTACTCTTAGACCAGCTCTGGTTGGTCTAGGGGTACTTAGAAATTCTCCCTCTGGAAGAGCCAAGAGAATCCAGCATTCTGGAATGTGGCAGCTTGTATCAGCCACATGCACCCTAGCACCATGTCACAGCCCATGTTTGGGCGCACTAGCTGTGCAAGCCCTGTTTGGGGCAGACAGCCTGTGGTTGATATAGGCTGCCATTGACAATTGCTCCCAGTGCATTTTTTTGGCACAAGGGGCACTTTGCACCATTCATTGTGATGCATGCCCCTTGTGCTGTGCCAGGATTTTTGAGAATCAAGCATATAATCTCTTACCACTCAGGATCTCATACCCATTCAGTGCCCGGTTTCTTACCTGCTGATCAGCCCTATTGGCACTGCTACCAGCATATATTTGGAAAAAAGAGGCTCATTGTCAACCATTTTTCACCAAGCATTTTTGCAGTCACCAGTTTCAATTTTCTTATTCTATACAAAGACTATTCATTCACATATTATCAGTTAGATCACTCCAAAAACGTGATTAAACTCACTAGCCCTTATTACCAGCTTGCTAAAGTTGACATATCTAATGCCTTCAAACTATTATCACACAGTGCTCCTTGTGCCACCTTTATGGATTTCAATGGCATTATTCAATTTATTTTGTATTGAAATTGACCTTTGGCTGTAGAAGCACTCCAAAGCTCTTTGATCTCTTCACTGATGGTTTCATTGGATTTTAATCAGCATCTGCAAATGGACTTTAGTTCTTACTTTAGCCAAAGACTTCTTTTTAATTGACCTTCCTTCTTTACCACCTACAGCTGGCATCACTTGCTAGATGGACCTCTTTAATTTCTTAGAATTCCCCTGTCCACCAGAAAAAAATAAAACTTCTGAACCAGTAATGCAGATTGAATTTCTGGGCATTATTCTTTTTTTAACTTTATTTTGAATCATTATATCAAAAACTGACATGTAATTGACACTAGCTGTCTGAGACATGCCCCCTGTAGGGCATCGAGAATGGCCCTGCTCTTGGATGTGGCTGCAGCAAAGGTGCTTCAGTTAACATCTGGCATATTCAGGTCCCCCATCAGCAATATCTCCCCTTTCTCTGCCATTCCAAGGATGCCTTCTATCATTTCCTTGTACATTTACTCCCCCCTGAGATGGTGGTCTGAATACAACCCCTGTGCAGTTTTTGACACCATTTCCAGTCTCCAGGGTGACCCACAGTGCCTCCTCTCCTCCCTGTTTACCCTTTAGTTATGTTGCTTTGATCCCTTCCCTTACATAGAGAGCTACACCTACTCATCTTCTTCCCTCCTGTTGATTGTGAACCCTGGTGTGCTGACATCCCAGTCATAGTTCTTTGTGTACCATGTTTCTGTGACTGCCATGATTTCCAGGCATCCCTCTTCCATCAAGGCAACCATTTCAGGGAGCTTTTTACCTAGACTATGGGCATTGGTACTCATTACGCTCCATTTTCTTACGGCTTTATTTCTTTTTGCCCCATCCCTGTCCTTACTGCCTTTGTCTTTTTCTCCATTTACCCCTGCCCTTCTCCCTATTGACTGCTCTATCTTGGTGTTTACCTCACTAACTACCCTGATTTTGTGGGGGTGTGGCTAGTATTTCCCTACTCCTTTTAAGTGCCTCCCCCTTGGCTAGTTTAAATGCTTGCCAATGAAGCATTTAAACCTATCACCTAGGATCCAGGTTCCACTTCTGGATAGATGCAGACCATCACACCAGTATATGCCTGTATCCCTCCAGGTGGAGCCCCAGTCCCCAGTGAAGCCAAATCCCTGAGCTCTGCACCAGTTTTTCAACCAATCATTGAATCCCATGGTGTGGAGTACCCTAGCCTCATCCTATGCCTTCCAGAAACAATCAACTACAACTCTGATCCTCCACCCCGGGGAGTGCCTTCCTTCCTTTCAAACACCTATTTCACAGAGGTTAAGTAACAGATCTAGTCACAAATGACTGCAAATATCTCCCAGCTACAGTTCCTCCCTGGCAAATTAAAGTTAAACTAAGAAAAGTCAATCCCAAAAACAGAATCAATACTAGTTACTTACACAGGTCCAAAAAGTAAAAATTCAATTCAGTGTGGTTTAGAAAATAACCTCCTTGATTTAAAGAAGGTTTAGCTGCTTTCTTGCTCTCTCTGTCTCAGCAGACAGCAGACAGAAACCACCAAGGGAGGGTTATCACCAGCACAAAGAGGGAGGTGGTCATACCTCTGTGTAGATCACTGGTGAGACTTCAACTAGAGAATGTGTCCAGTTCTGGGGGCCACATCTCCAGGACAACAAAGACAGAGTACAGACTGTCCAGAGGAGGGCAACAACAATGGTGCAGGTTCTGCAACAAAAGCCCTATGAGGAGAGACTAAAGGACCTAATATGTACATCCTGGAGGAAAGGAGGAAGAGGGGGGATATGATAGAGACTTTCAAATACCTCATGTGTATAAATAAGGTTCATGAGAGAAGCATTTTTCGGAGAAAAAAATGCTTAAGAACAAGGAGTCATGCTATGAAGATGGAGGGGGTAGACTCAGGGAATATGTGAAGAAGTACTTCTTCACAGAAAGAGGGGTGGATGCCTGGAACAGCCTCCCAGCAGAGGTGGTGGTCGCAAAAACTCTTACGAGATTCAAGAATGCATAGGATAGGCTTAATGGAATCTTAGGGGTAAGGAAAGGGGACGTAAAGCCAGAGATGAAGTTGGGTCTGTAGTGTTACAGTAGGTAGGGAAAAAGGGCAGACTAGGTGGGCCAAACAGTCCTTATCTGCTGTCAAATTCTATGTTTCTATGTTTGTGTGAGGGAGTGGAGGGGATACGAAGGGATCAGAGGAAACTAGAGGAATAGTCTAAGATGTGGCACATGGGTTTCAATGCCAGAAGTGCAGAATCATGCACCTAGGGTGGGGAAACCCAGGTCTGTGCATAAAATGGAGGGGTACTTAATGTTACCAAGCAAGATAGGGACCTGGGGGAGATACTTACAGACACCAAGCAACAGCGGGACCTTAGGGTGATCATATCTGATGATCTGAAGGTGACAGGGCAGTAGGCAAGGTGGGATGGATGCTGGAGTGCATAGAGAGGGGGATTTCTAGCTGGAGAAGTGAGGGATGTTGCCTCTGTATTGCACACTTGTTAGACCCCATCTGCAATACTGTTTTCAGTTCTGGAGACCGCACCTCCACAAAGACATTGGCAGGGTGCAGTTGATCCAGAGGTCAGCTGCTCTTCCACGCTGGAGGAGGAAAGCACCTGCCAGAATGCTAGATTCTCTACCCCTAGCAAGCACCTGAACCCCTGGGCTCATTCCCAATCTCAAGTCAACAGTGGCATGAGCAGCAGCCGTGCCTCAGTACTGAGGGGCTGGCTCTGGGGGAACATGCCTTTCCTCATAGCGTTCATCCCTCATATTGATGATCATTTTACTGGCCCTGTTCTGCACCCTGTCAACTCCCTAAACGTTCTTTTTGTACTGAGGAGGCCAAAACTGCATGCAGTACTACAAGTGGGGCCCAGTCAGAGCCTTAAAAAGTGGCAGGATTACTTGCCCTGCTAATTGAGTTAAAGATATACGTCAGTTCCTAATCTAAACATAGAAGCATAGACAATGTCAGCAGAGAAAGACCATTGGTCCATCCAGTCTGCCCAGTTCTACCCTAATCCACCCCGTGACCTATTATCTACATGGGTTTTTGCCCTCACCCTCCCCTCACTCCATGCCTTATTGCTGTCCTGTAGTAAAAATTAAGCTCTTTACTCTGTCTAAGCCATGCTTGAACCCATATATGATTTGTGTGCCCACCACCACTGTTCCAAATCTCAGTCACTTTCTCCATAAAGTAAAACTTCCTTGCATCCCTCTTGAATCTCCCCCACCAGCTTACATTCATGTTCCCTTGTTTTCCAACCACCATTCCTGCTAAATATTTTCTCACAATTTACTTTGTATGTTGATTTCAGGATTTTGAAGGTCTCTGTCATATCATCCTTCTCCCTTCTGGCCTCCAGCATGTACATCTTCAGTGCCCTGAGCCGATTCTCATAGTGTCTGCCCTTTTGGCCCTGAATAATTTGGTTACTCTAAGCAGCACCATCTCCAGTCTGTCTCCATCCAATAATTGGTGCCTCTTTCAAATTTGGTTTGTTTAGCCTCTTTAATTTTAATTCATATCAGGAAATAGACTCTATTAAGGCTTTATTTATTTTCTTAAACTGATGAAGGATGCTCAGCATATAGTAGCAGAGCAAACTCCCTGATTTTGATTTCCTCTGTTTCTTGGATCTGAAATATTTATGACTCTTCCAAAATGCATCCGATGAGTTGCAAGAGGCTGTATGTAATATCCCTGCCATTCATTTAAACACTCAGGTCTGTCCTAACCAAAGTCTTGAGGTGTTGACAGTCTTAGCTCTCTGGGAACTCAAGTAACTTGCAGTTATAAAATAGGTAGATAAAATAGATAGCTATGTTTTGCCAGGACCCATCACATTACTATGTGATGAAATTGCTCAATGCACAGTGACAGTTTTGGTTTCTTTTTACACGTTCCTTGTTAAATACCCACTTTATAAGTGCACTAACTCACTACAGGGTATGCCTTAAGCCACAATTGCCACACCTCCTCATTGGCTGAAGGCACTGGGACTGCAGCCTCATACCTCCCAGTGCACCCGGGACATTGGCAATATACTATAGCTTAACACACATCCTGACATTTGTTATTGCTTACATAAACTGTAACAAAGATACAAAAGAACATGTACGCAGGACTCCAAAGCTGCCACCACAAATCTTGGAAAAAAAATAATGGATTACAATAGATAAGCACCTGTCCTCAGCATTTCAGCTTCCTGAAGGCTTCTACAAGTACTGGAGTCTGTATGCTGATGTGCTCTTAAGTAAGTTCCTCTTAATGTAACAGTACAACAATCTGTATTAAGTACAGAACATCCATAAATCAAACAATTCACTAACCACTCATAGTGTATGCTATAAAATAAATAAACAGTATAGGTAACAACCTATAACAACCTAATCAAAACAGCCATCACAGAGGCAGCAAGCCTTTGTGTAAAGCAAATCAACAAAACACAACGATGGAAAAAAACACTATGGTTCTCAAAAGAGGTGGCAGGGAAGGTTAAGGAGAAAAGGATGGCATTCAGGAAATATAAGGAAACACAGAAGGAGAAGGACAGAGAACTTTATCAGTTAAAGCAGAAAGAGGCTGGGAAGGCAGTCAGAATAGCAAAGGACCAAACCAAGGAAAGGATAGCCAACTCTGTTAAGAAGGGGGATAAGACCTTTTATAGGTACATTAGGGAGCGAAGAAAGACCAAAGGAGGGATAGTGAGGTTTAATAAAGGGAAGGGAATGTGGGTAGAGGGTGATAATGAAAAAGCAGGGATATTGAACAAATATTTCTGCTCAGTATTCACAAAGGAAGAGGAGGTGGAGGTACCTAAACCAAACAAGAGAAACACTCTGAAGACAAGGGTCGATACCAGTCCATTTACAGAAGAAAGGGTTCTGAAAGAACTAATAAAATTGAAGGTGGACAAAGCAATGGGGCCTGATGGGATTTACCCAAGAATTCTAAAAGAACTAAGGGTAGAACTAATGACACTGCTGACTACTCTCTTTAACAAATCATGGGAGGATGGGGTGGTACCTGAGGACTGGAGGAGGGCGGATGTGATTCCTCTTCACAAAAGTGGGAGCAGGACAGAGGCAGGAAACTACAGACCAGTTAGTTTGACTTCAGTGGTAGCTAAATGATGGAATCACTTCTGAAGGAAAGAATTTATGAATACCTAGATGCCAGTGGGGCACAGGACCCAAGGCAGTATGGATTCATGATGGAAAGGTCATGTCAGACGAATCTAATAGATTTCTTTGACTGGGTGACCAAAGTAGTAGACCAGGGAGGGGCTGTGGGCATGGCTTACCTAGATTTTAGCAAGGCATTTGATACAGTCCCACACAAAAGATTAATGCACAAGTTTGCCAGCCTTGGAGTGGGTCCCAAGGTGGTAGCCTGGTTAAAAAATTGACTAGACAACAGGACACAAAGGGTAGTAGTAAATGGAGTCCACAGTGAAGAAAGGAGGGTTACTAGTAGGGTACCGCGGGGTTCAGTACTGGGACCGGTCCTTTTAATGTCTTTATATGTGACATTGCAGAGGAACTGGAAGGAAAAGTATGTCTCTTTGCAGATGACACAAAGATCTGGACACGGGTTGATACACAGATGGAGTGGAAAGGATGAGAAGGGACTTGGCAAGGTTGGAGGAATGGTCAAATGCATGGCAGCTCAGATTCAATGCAAAGAAGTGCAAGGTAATGCACCTGGAAACAAAAACCAGGGCAAGAGTACACAATGGGGGGTGAGATACTGACAACAGTAAAATGGAAAGGGACCTGGGGGTAATTATATCAGATGACCTAAAGGTGAGTAAGCAATGTGAGAAGGCAGTAAGGAAGGCTGGGGATATTGAGATGCATAGAGAGGCATCAATAGTAGAAAACAAAAGTTGTTATCCTCTGTACAGACAGTTGGTGAGACCCCATCTGGAGTACTGTGTGCAGTTCTGGAGACCCCTTCTGCAAAGACATAGACAGAGTGGAGGCTGTCCAGAGGAGGGCAACCAAAATGGTGCAGGGTCTGCACCAGAAGACATATGAAGAAAGACTAAAGGAGCTTAATATGTATACCCTTGAGGAAAGGAGGGAGAGGGACATGATAGAAACTTTCAAGTACCTCAAGGGAATCAACAAAGTCCAAGAGGGTGGCATCTTTCAGAAAAAGAGATGTGCAAGAACAAGGGGGCACAATTTGAAGATAGAGAGGGGACAGCTCAGAGGTAACATGAGGAAGTATTTTTTCACAGAGAGGGTTGTGGATGCAAGGAACAGCCTCCCTGAGGAGGTTGTGGAGTCAAGAACAGTGGGGGAATTCAAGAATGCATGGGACCAACATAAGGCAGTCCTAGTGGGGGGGGTAGGAGGAAGTAAGCTGTTGGTTAATTAGGATCTGCAGCTTATCTGTTAGGTAGGAAAATGGGCAGACTAGGTGGACCAAGCGGTCCTTATCTGCCGTCAAATTATGTGTTTCTATGTTTCTAACCCAGAAATAAAATTATTAATATCACTCAAGTGAAAAAGCAATCCAATTTAAAAAAAAAGTAAATCATATGACTGACCAGAAAAACATCAAGCCGGCTCAGTGATGCAGAGGGTTGAGGCGCTGAACACCACACCTTGAACCATGCCAGTGACCCGGGTTCGGGAACGGACTCAGGGCACCAGGGTTCGGCAGGGGACAAAGAGGATTGAGCATCCAGAGGACTGCTCTCCTCTTCGGGGGTGGGGGGATTGGGTCGCCTCACTCAACATCGGCTCCCAGTGGAGACTGGGGGCACTGTTCAGAGCGGCGCAAGCTACGGAACACCAGAAAAAATGGAAAATGGCTCTGTGTGTTTGCCAGATTATGGCTCCCCCGCTCTGCGACAGCACCAGAACCTCCCTGGACTGCCTGTACCTCAGCAGCGCTTCAAGGGGACCTAATAAACAGTGTGCTGGGTAAGCCCCCTCCTGGTGCCTTCCTCCCCAAGAGGAGAGGGACCTGCTCGGTGAAGGGATACACCGGGATACCCCTCGGGAGTCAGCTGCCATATGGCGATCGAGGGGAGCCCAGGAAGAGGATGGCCAGTGAGTCGGGGAGCACTGTGGAGCCTGAAGCAGAGCGGAGCACTGGAGCGTGAAAGCGAGTAAATAGAATAAAAAAAAGAAAAACATCAAAAAGAAAGCGGGAATATGGCCTAAGCAGTTGCCTGACTTGGAACCTTGCCATTAAAAGACCAAAGACAAAGAAATTCCTTATAGCTAGCAATAAATTAAGCTTAGACAAGTTATTAACATGAAGAAACAATGATGCGTGAATATCCAAACAGATAATGGAGGATATTCAATTACCTTATTCAAACTTTTCACTTTATATTAAAGTTTGAGGGGCTAGGACTGTTACCATGGAATGGCAGTGCAAGAGTGAGATATGAAAGCCCTGCCCCCAATTTTGAGTCAGACCATTGCATATTTGATTTTTACAACACCAGTTTATCAGTTACTGCTTTTACAGCTGCCACCTCTTTAGAAAAAACAGCAGTGGGTATTCAGTTTTCCTGCCAGTATTATGCTGATCCACCTATCACCACCACCACCACCCCCCCACACACACACACATATACACATGATGACACCCCAACTGCAGTGTGCAACACCAGGGTGCCCACCCTCAGACTCCAAATACACCCCGACACTGTGGTACCCAATCTGCAGTGTTAAGACATGAAAAAGAAAACTGTCCCTTGCTGATTCCATTTTTATTTTGGAAAACCTGTAAAAATGAAAATGGTCCAGTGCTGTCTTCTGTTCCCTAACCCCCCTCAGCACTCACCACTCCACACCCCCACATCTCACTTATTTCTCTATGGTGCAGTGCTGTCATCCTCTTACAACTGGCGTATGTCCTGTTGCTATGAGCTTGACCACAAACTGACTGAAAACAAGGTAAGTCTTTAATGGATTTTAAATGCATTTTTAACTTTTACTCATAACTTAGTTATTTTTAAAATTGTTCCCCAAATTTTGGACATGGCCTTTTTATCCCATCTTATGAACAAGGCAGGTATATTTTTTTGAATCCTCTCTGAAGCATGCTTTCACAGTAACTTTGAAAAATCACCTTTCACGTGGTATTTAAAAAATTTCCACCTGTCTTGATCATAAGGTGGGATCATAAAAAGAGGATCCACGACTGGTCGTCGACAAAATATTTTTTGAATGACCAGACAGCGAAACCGGCAGATCAACCACATTTTGCAGTCGTCTGCCGATTTCAGAGGAAAACAAGTGTTTTCTTTGGGGGGATTTGCCCCCCCTATCCCCCATGTGGGGGGCTGTTCCCTCTGCACCCCCCACTTAGGATTCCAACTCCGAGTCGGAGCTGATTTGGGGGTGCAGGACCCCCAACAGACAGTGCCGGGTTGCAGTGGGTTCCTTACAGCAACGTGGCACTTTAGTCACTGTAGAGGACCCCATTGTTGAAATGTCACTGTCGGGTGTGTATACCATAAAAAGACTATACTGAAAATGTGGTGTCAAAATCTCAAAAAAAAAAAACCAGAAAAAAAAACACATCCTTTCCACCCACTCAGGAATATCCCTCCATTGCAGATTTGTTGTCATCTGCGAAGGGGCTGACCATCTTTTCCAGCTTATTTGCAATGTCACTTATAAAAACATTAAAGAGGATGGTCCCAGTATTGAGCCTTGTGGCACCCTAGTGGTCACCTCCCTTCTCCTGAGTAAACTCCATCTGTTATCCATCCCTTAATCAATTTGTTTCCCATTTTGCCACCTTTGGATCCACTCCTAAGCTGCCCAGTTTCCTAATGGACCTGATATGTGGAACAGTGTTGAAAGCCTTTCTGAAATATAAGTAGAGCAGGCCATGTCCCCTGCCCCACCCTGATCTATATCCCTTGTCACCCACTCAAAGGAATTGATCAGATATGTCTGTCATGACCTGCCCACCATGAATCCATGATGCCTTGGATCTTGCAACCTGCTGGATTTAAGATACTCCACATTCCTTTCCTTAAAACAGAAGGAAGCTGGGAAGGCAGCCAGAACAGCAAAGACCCAAACCGAGGAAAAGATAGCCAACTCGGTTAAGAAGGGGGGATAAAATCTTTTATAGGTACATTAGGGAACAAAGAAAGACTAAGGCAGGGATACTGAGGCGGAATAAAGAGGAAGATGGTTGGGCAGACAGCGACAGTGAAAAAGCAGGGATACTGAATGAATGCTTCTGCTCAGTATTCACAATGGAAAATCAGGGGGAGATGCCTAATCCAGTCAATAGAAGCACTCTGGATAGGGGGGGTTGATATTAGCCCTTTCACAGAAGAAAGGGTTCTGAAAGAACCCTTACAACTGAAGGTGGATGAAGCAATGGGGCCTGATGGGATTCATCCCAGAATTCTAAAAGAACTAAGGAAAGAACTAGTAACACCACTGACTACCCTTTTTAATATATCATGGAAGGATGGTGTGGTACCTGAGGACTGGAGAAGGGTGGATGTGATTCCCCTTCACAAAAGTGGGAACAAGACAGAGGCAGGAAGCTATAGATCTGTCAGTTTGACCTCAGTGGTAGGGAAAATGATGGAATCACTTCTGAAGGAAAGAATTGTTGAGTACCTAGAGGCCAGTGGGGCACAGGACCCAAAGCAGCATGGATTCACAGCAGGAAGGTCATGTTAGACAAATCTAATTGATTTCTTTGACTGGGTGAACAAAGTAGTAGACCAGGGAGGGGCTGTGGACATGGCCTACCTAGACTTTAGCAAGGCATTTGACACAGTCCCATATAAAAGATTAATAAACAAATTAGCCAGCCTGGGAGTGGGTCCCAGGGTGGTAGCCTGGGTAAAACACTGGCTGGACAATAGGACACAGCGGGTAATAGTAAATGGAGTCCACAGTGAAGAAAGGGGGGGTAACTAGAGGGGTACCGCAGGGTTCAGTACTGGGGTCAGTTCTTTTTAATGTCTTTGTAAGAGACATTGCAGATAGAAAGTATGTCTCTTTGCAGATGACACAAAGATCTGCAACAGGGTTGATACGCAAGATGGGGTGGAAAGGATGAAAAGGGACTAGGCAAGATTGGAGGAATGGTCAAATGTATGGCAGCTTAGACTCAATTTATTTATTTAACATACTTTAGGATTACAACCTTTGAGTCAGGGACTCATTTACAAAGGCTCCGTGTCAGAAAAACAAACTTAAACACTTAATACATATAGACATAGAATGGCAGCTAAAGGTTACAGTTCTTTTAGTTATACAGTATTGCAGAATCAAGATCAGCTAAGATTCAGCGCAAAGAAGTGAAAAGTAATGCACCTGGGAAACAAAAACCCTGGGGAAGAGTACACAATGGGGGGGGTGAGATACTGACAACAAAAATGGAAAGGGACCTGGGGGTAGTCATATCAGATGACCTAAAGGTGGGCCAGCAATGTGAGAAGGCAGTAAGGGGGGCTGAGGGAATACTGGGATGCATAGGGAGAGGCATCACCAGTAGAAAACAAGAAGTTGTTGGCCCTCTACAGACAGTTGGTAAGACCACGTCTGGAGTACTGTGTACAGTTCTGGAGACCCCATCTCCACAAAGACATAGACAGGGTGGAGGCTGTCCAGAGGAGGAGAACCAAAATGGTGCAGGGTCTGCATCAGATGACATATGAAGAAAGACTAAAGGAGCTTAAGATGTATAGCCTCGAGGAAAGGAGAGAGAGGAGGACATGATAGAAACTTTCAAATACCTCAAGGGAAACAACAAAGTCCAGAAAAAGAGATGTGCAAGAACAAGGGGCACAATTTGAAGATGGGGGGCAGCTCAGAGGTAATGTGAGAGTATTTCTTCACAGAGATGGTTGTAGATGCATGGAATGGCCTTTCTGAGAAGTGTCGTAGGGTCAAAAACAGTGGGGGAATTCAAGAATGCATAGGACAGACATAAGGCAATTCTAGTGGGGGGTAGGAGGAAGTAGGCTGTTGGTTAACTAGGATCTGCAGCTTATCTATTAGGTAGGGAAATGGGCACACTAGGTGGGCCAAGCGGTCCTTATCTGCTGTCAAATTCTATGTTTCTATGTTTCAGAGGTGACTGCATTAGCTTTCCCACCACTAAGGGCAGTCTGACTGGCCTATAGTTTCCAGCCTCCTCCCTGCTACCACTTTTGTGAAGTGGGACTACATCTGTCCTCTTCCAGTACTCTGGAACCACTTGTGTTTCTAGTGAGTTGTTAAAAAAGGACTGTCAGAGATGCAGCCAGTACCTCCGTGAGCTCCCTCAGTACCCTTTGGTGTACCCATCTGGCCCCATAGCTTTGTCCACTTTCAGATTTGCAAGTCCCTTCAGGACTCTCCCCTTTGTAAAGGGACTTGTGTCAACCCTCCCCATGTTCCTGTTGTTTTTATGTGACCCCCCCCCCCCAACGTTTCCTCTGTGAAGACTGAACAAATGTATTTGCTTGGGATATCTGCATTAGCACTTCAAAATGTGCTGCAATACATACGGAGTAAGTCAGTGCAAGTCTGTCATCTCTAATCAACCCAGTTTGAATGTTTTTCTATACAACTTTGTCGTACTTTTCTATATAGTTTTTTTCTCTGTTGCATTTGATCCACCCTGCAACTGATGACAGTCTCCAGCCCTATCAACAGCCTTCTCATGGAAACAGCAACAAAAGGTGCTCTGAAGTTCAGGTGCCAGTGCAGAATCCAGGGTACAGCTGTCAACAAAAAAAACTGCACAGCAGTCACCAGCAGTAGATAAATCAAGGTCCACACTTATATAAAATATATAAATCATTTATTCCTCCAATACACAGGAAAAGGTGCAAATTTAGCAGCAGTACAGTGGTGCAAAGAACACCCAAATATTTCACTCACAATCGAGCTTTATCAAGGGTGGGCAACCCTTGCTGTTCTCCAACATTACAGTATATACACCTCAATACCCAGTGCAAATTTAAGCATTTAAAGAGACAGCATCAAGATTATCTGAACAGAGATCACAAATTCATGCAGTTGTAACAACTCAGTAAAAATCATCTGAATTGGATAAAAACAGTATCTGTAAAGCAGTCTATTCTCATATGCAATGTTCAGATTGTAGTAATGGTACTGTAACAGGCATAATAAAAATCGAAGAATTGCATAAATAAACCTACTATAATCCATGTGGCTCATAGTATACACTGTTATCAGCAAATGGGTGAAGGAATTTGATTCCGCAAATAGGGTACCAGACTCAATGGCCCATGTGTAAGATCAGCTCTCAGGATTGCTAAAACAGAGGTCTAAGTGAGAAGAAGGAGAAAATACAAAATCATGTGAAAATATGAAGAGCTGATAAACCAATACACATGTATAGAAAATCCCCACGTTTCTTCAACCTGGAAAATATAATACATATTCCCACACAGTGACAGAGGCTGCTAGCAGAAACCTAGTACTCTACTAAGAGTGGGGATGCTGCAGTAGGGAACGTGATGGAAAGCGAGTCATTTAAAAAATATCAACAAACTCTGAATTCCTGAAGTCCCCCTACCTTCAAAAAAGAGGGGATACTATTAGTCCTGAATTAAAAAACGAGCCAGTTCCAAATGCTCATTGAGCACTGGCCATTTGCAGGCTCCCAGCTTAAATATCCAATAGATCACTTTTGGGTAGCTTGATATCTCTATGCCCTCCTCTGGGACCGTTTCCTGACCTCTTTAATACCCATGAATTTAATCTTCTGAGCATCTGATGTACCAGTGGTAATTGTCTTATGGACTTACCAGTAATTCAT
Source organism: Neoceratodus forsteri (assembly GCA_016271365.2). Taxonomy (NCBI): domain Eukaryota; kingdom Metazoa; phylum Chordata; order Ceratodontiformes; family Ceratodontidae; genus Neoceratodus; species Neoceratodus forsteri. The sequence continues at coordinate 1,178,040,607 of CM057449.1, read as the reverse complement.
CACTTTCCCAGGATTACTGTGGTGTCGTGTGGTTTGTTTTTTCATCATGCATAAGCGTGTGGGGGGAATTGGCTTTGCTCATAGTGGACCATCTATTTTTCTGTTTTCTTTCCCATATGGGATGGCAACTATGCAATGATATGCATGTTGTACCACCACCATGCAAGCATGCCAGCATCTAGAGATTCCTATTTCAGGTGGCCTTATTTATTTATAAAATGTTGTTAACCAGGTAGGCCCACTGGGCCCCGAAGGTCCCTTTTTCAGAGGTGACACAGAATTAGTTACAAAAAAACAGTGCAAATACATTAAAATGAAACAGTGTAGGACATAGAGTACAATAATACAATGTCAGTATACAAATATACAGTTTTCATTGAGAAGAGCAGTAATTTATGGCACAGTTATGAAATTCAACAGTGACAGCTGACAGGTTTAGGACATTGGATTTTTTGTGGTCATGTCATGAAAGGAGAGTAGGCTAGCCTCGAGGGCAGGAGCAGGGGCTGTGGTTTAGGAGGTATGTCCACAGGCTTTTCTTGAATGTGGCCAGGAAGGGGTCCTTAACCATGATACCACCTGACCTTCACTATGTGGCAATCAAATTGCAGGGTTCACAGTGCCCCTGTACCAGAAAGGAGGAGAGAAGTCCGTCGGATGCTTGATCCTCCCTCTCCACTTGGCCCCAGCAATCCTGGTCCATCCCCATCCTATGTCACTAGCACTGCAAGCAACAGTGCTACTCTGTTCAGCATGCCAGCCTCAAATTTTATTTTTTTAGTTGTAATGAACTCAATTGAAAATTATAAAATTAACAACAGTAGATCCTTCAAATGTCTGCTTACTGTATCTACTGATCTACATTACAACATGTGTAGGTTCCTGCACTACAGGCAAGGCATTTCCATCCTGAACTGGAGTTAGGGCCCCATTTCTGAATTACCTGCCCACATCTGCATCTCTGGAGGGACTGGTATGCTGCTGTCTATTGCATGGAGGTCCCTCTGCAGATGAAGGAACCTCTGCTCATTAATGAATATGGTCAGTTGGCCTCCTCCACTCCCAATCACCACTTATGTGCATGGCTATACAGGCAGGCAGGATGGGATGGGCCAGGCAGTGGGGGAGAGCATGAGCCAAATGCAGGACTCATTCTCTGCAGTGTGGAGGTCCAGCAGAAGGAGGCTGCTACACAACCCTGAGGGCTACATTTGTTGCTATGCTTCCCCTCCACCTGGCCAAAATATTGCCTCCTGGGCCTCATTGGCCACACCTTCTCCAGCCATGGGAGCCTCTGAGCAGTGGGCAGTATCAACATTGGTTCAAATGATTATGAAATATAAACATGTTCCAGTGGGAAATGGCAGTCTTTGGACCACTGCTATATCCCATGGCCCTGTGCTCCCTGGGAAGGCAGGAATCCATTGGTGGCCTGCCGTGAGCATCAGATTGGATGGCCGTAGTTCAGGACAGCTTCCTCCCATATCACCCCCTACCCCAGTGGACAGATTTACACTAGCAGATCACAGCAGGCAGAGGTTGTGAATGTCATCTGGTGCAGATGGCATTAGAGTGCACATTAACATGGCCGGGATATACTTGATTTGAATGCGTCCTAGGCCCCTTTGTAGAGTAGGCCCTAAGTACCTTTAACAATGATGAAAGGGTAGCACAGTCCTTATGATCATTTAAGCCAGGAAGCTTCAGTAAACACTGGCAAAGATGTCAATTTTTGCTCAATCATACTATAGCTTCTATGACATGGATTAGTAATGCACTAGCTTCACTACTCAGACCACTCATCTTACTCATGATTCGATTTTTTTTCTTTACATGCTGATGCAGTGATCCATGTAAACAGATGTAAGTACTTGGACTGCAAGTAGAGGTATGTTCAAGAAAAATACTTCTGCTAATTGGAACATGCTGCAGTTGACACATTAACAGAAGCTTTGTATTCACATCCATTATACATGTATTGATTCCCTTCTGAAAACTGGGAGTACATTTGTTAAAAGTAAAAATAGGCTTTGTGCATTACCGCACTCTGCTGATCTCTTCAAACAGGACAACAATATTGCTCTGTACAGTGGATAACATGTAAATCTATTTTGAAGCTAGCTTCTATGACCACAAAGCCTTGCTTAGAAATTTAGATGAATGTTAAGTCCCTTTACATCTCTGTTTTTTCTGTTTGTCACCTGAAAGCCGGTGATTAAGTGATTTTGAGAGTTCCTTCCTGTTTACCGTTTCTTCTACTTAGTTTTGTTCTCTTGAACAAAGACATTAGAGTATTTAAAAGTAGCAAGAACTGTTTTTGTTAAATTTGAAACTTTTCTAAATACTGTAAAGGCCATGTGTCAGATACCAAACTAGAAAGGCTTAGAAAGCAAATTGCTTGTAAGTGGAAGAGAAACAATGTGGTAGATATGGATTAGGAAGGAAGGAGGTTATAGAGCCTGTTCATCCTGTAAATAACATAAGTCTTCTTTAGTTTATATTATGAATGTTTATAATGTGCATCCTAATTATAAATTGCATAAAATTTCTCATTATTCCTGTTTTTAATAGAGCATAAGTCAGAAGAAACAGTGACGCTGTGTCCTAACTATTATAAATTTTTCCTGAGGAGTTTAAAACCTGCCCAGACTGCTTAAGACTTTTGCTGAGAAGTTTGCCGGAAGAGGAATGGACAAGTGTTTTATTTAGGTTTCTTGTTTTCTTTTTATTTTATGTTAAAAAGTGGAATGTGAGGTTGCTGTTTAAGATATTTAATTTAGTTTATGGTTTTGATGGTATTTAAATTAAATCGGTTAATTAAAATTGTTTTAAATATTCGGGCAGCATGAGTTGGGACCGGGCTTCCATGGGCAGGTGCTATTCCCCCTCTAGGCTGAGGGACCTGCACCCTTTTGATTGCCCCCATTGCAACCTGAGGTATACAGGCATTGTCATGCCTTGAGGATTGCACGGTGGAGGCGGAGAGGGAGGGGGGTTCCCCTGCTGCGAGGGGGGGGAGCGGAGTGGGCAAATAGGGATGGTGGGGTCAGGGAGACACCCTGGGGCTAAATGGGCCCAGGATAGGGGAGTGCGATGCCTGGTTCCTATACCCAAGGGCTCCTCTGAGAGTGGGCAAGTAGCCCTCTGCTCCAAGGCCTCTCACCCAACCCAGGCAATATTATGCAATGCCAGGTCTATAAAAAAACAAGACAGCAATTATTGCTGATCTTGTTGAGTTATGTGACCTGACTTGCATTACTGAGACCTGGCTGGATGAAAATGCTGGTCCCATATTGGAGTCAGCTGTTCCAGCCGGGTATTCAGTAATACATCGCCCGAGGTTGGATCGTGGGGGGAGGTCGCTATTTGATTTAAATCAGAATTGGGCCTTGTGGAGGTTCCAGTGGTCCCCTAGATCCTTTGAGTGCATCATGGGAGCAGGTGTGGGCTGCAGAATCTTGCTCGTCTACCATCCACCCAGTGACGAGAATGTTTTTCTGCAGGAAGTTGCAGACTTCATTGTTGACCTGGTGTTGGAGCCTCCAGGTGGTTGGTCCTGGGGGACTTCAATGCCTGGGTTGACGATGAACTCTTGCATTTTGGTCAAGACTTCCTCCAACTGATGATTTCATTGGGCTTCACACAGGTGGTTACAGCTGCTACCCATATTCAAGGTCACTCTCTGGATCTGGTGTTTACCCTGGGGATGGAGATCACAGAACTGGTGGTGGAACCAGTTGGGTGGTCTGACCATCACTCCATAAGGTTCAATTTTGCGGCCCCCCTTATGAGACCTACCCCTCTGGAGATAGTCCAGTACCACCCTTTGAGGGGAGTTACCCCTGAGGGTCTGATGGCAGTGCTGGACCTATCGAGTTGGCCTATGGAGTGCATGGAACCAGATGCCTTAGTAGTGCACTATAACAACATGGTGCTGAAGGCACTGGACTCCATAGCACCTGTCCGTGTTTCCTTCCCCCTTTGCCCTCAGTCCTCTTGGTTTGATGGGACATTGAGGGAGTTGAGGAGAGTGGGGCGAAGATTGGAACATTGTTGGCAGAAATCCGGCCTGGAAAGTGACAGACTTAGATTGATGGCCCATTATGTGTACTATCAATTAGAAATCTCCCATAAGAAGGCAGAGTTCCTGTCCGGGGAGATAGCTGCATCAAGAAACCGACCTGCTCAGCTTTTCCGGATCATTGACAGACTGTGCAATCCAGCCTGTCTGTGGGGTCGGAGAGCTTTTTCACAAATACAGTGTGATGAGTTTGCTCGGTTCTTTGAGGATAAGGTGTCATCAATCAGGTCGGAGATCTACAGTACACATTCAAATGAGCATTGCAGCAATCAATGTGGGGTTACATGCCCCCGGTCTACCTGGACAAATTTTGACCAGCCAGCAATCACGGATATAATGAAGATTGTCCAGGGCTTACGACCGACTTGCTGTAGTTTGGATCCTGGTCCCACGTGCCTCCTTGTGGGGTGCATGGATGCGATTGGACCAGTCCTTGTGAAGATAATCTGAGGCTCTTTGGACCAAGGGGTGTTTCCAGAGTCTTTAAAGGAGGCTGTTGTGACACCCCTTTTGAAGAAATCTTCCCTTGACCCTGACTGTCTCGCTAACTACAGACCGATCTCTAACCTGCCCTTTTTGGGCAAGGTTATTGAGAAAGTAGTCGCGCTGCAACTTGATGACTTTCTTACCACCCATGAGGTCTATGATCCTCTCCAGTCTGGTTTCAGGAAGAGGCATAGTACCGAGACGGCATTAGTTCGGGTCCTTAATGATCTCCTAATAGCGAGAGATTGGAAGAGCCATTTGATCTTGATTCTTCTTGATCTCTCTGCAGCATTTGACACTGTGGACCATGGGATGTTGCTGGATCACCTGTGGCTTTTCTGTGGACTGTCGTGGACAGTCCTCAGATGGTTCCACTCTTTCCTCACAGGCAGAAGCCAGAGGGTAGTTTCAGGGACTTTTTCTTCTGCTCTCTTTGCTCTGTCCTGTGGGGTGCCGCAAGGCTCTGTGCTTTCCCCCATGTTGTTCACGGTGTATATGCTGCTGTTGGGAGACATTATAAGGTGTTATAGGCTGAGCTTTCACTGCTACACAGATGATACTCAGCTCTATATGTCCTTTGTACCCAAACAGAATGATGCATTATCGTTCTTTAACAACTGCCTTGCTGAGATTCAGGACTGGATGAGTGCGAACTGGTTGAAACTGAATCCGGATAAGACTGGGGTGTTGGTTGTGGACCTGGGTCACCGTGTAGAGAAGCTGACTCCTGGGTCTCCCTCTGGTCTTTTATTAGCCAGTTGAGACCTTCTGAACAGGTGCGAAATCTGGGTGTAATTTTTGACAGTGAGCTGACGCTGAAGACACAGGTATCGGCCACTGTCAGGTCTTCCTTTTACCATCTGAGGATTATTACCCGGATAAAACACCTTGTTCCACACGATGACCTTCCTGTGTTGGTCCACACTTTTGTTTCCTCACGTCTTGATTACTGTAATGCTCTATATCTAGGGTTGCTAGGGGTGTATCTCTGTCGCCTGCAGCTGGTGCAGAATGCTGCAGCCAGGTTGTTGACTGGGTTACCAAGAACTTGCCATATCACACCTGTGCTGTGCAAACTGCACTGGCTGCCAGTGTGGTGGAGAATCACCTTTAAGGTCACGTTGTTGACCTATAAGACCCTTCACGGTCAGGGACTGGACTACTTGCAAGATCTCCTTCGTCCCTACCACCCTCTCTGCCCACTCCACTCCACTGATGAGGGATTGCTAGAGATTCCAAGGGTTCACCTTCAGTCATCTGGGCCCAGGGCTTTTTCTTTTATGGCTCCAACCCTGTGGAATTCTCTACCTTGTCAGATTAGAAAGTGCCTGTCCATGGAATCATTTAAGGTGTCTCTGAAAAGCCATTTATTTGCATTAGCATTTGCATAAGCTTATGGCTGTTTTTTACTGTTTTATGTAATTATTTATTATTGTTGATGTTTATACTTGATATGTATTTGCACTTTGATATATTGAAAAGCGCTCTATAAATAAATTTGATTTGATTTGATTTAAAATTATCAGGATCCGTACGATTTCCCGACATCCATTTGCCTGACAGAAAGTTGCCCAGCACCTGTTTACCGTCAGGTTCATTTTACCGACAATTAAAATCCCGCAATGCACTTTGCCGACAAGAGCATACACTAGCAACAATTTTTTATCAGATCCACTATCAGTGACTAGTGATGTGCCCCAGGGCTCGGTCTTGGGTCCAACATTATTTAATTTATTTATCGGTGATTTAAATATAACTTCTAGTAATTTCATTGCTAAATTTGCTGATGATACTAAGCTAGGAGGGAGAGTGGATACCCCCCTAAATGAGAATACTCTTCAGAAAGACCTAGTAACTATAGAACTATAGAACAGTAGGCAAAAAGTAACCTTATGGAATTTAATACAGACAAGCGTGTGGTTTTGCATTTTGGGAATAGAAACCCCAAAAATACATATTGGTTAAATAACAAACAAATCAAATACTCCGAATGTGAAAGAGATTTGGGGATTTTAATAAATAAACTATCAGCAGATTCCCATTGTAATAGAGTTGCAAATTCAGCTAACGTGTTTTTAAAATAGATTAAAAAAACATTTGTTAATAAATCGGAACAATGTTTAGTCACCTTATATAGATCATATATTAGACCATATTTGGATTATGGATCCCCTTATTGGAGTCCATACCTGAAAAGGGACATTCATAGACTGGAGAAAGTACAGAGAAGATTAACTAAGATGATTCCTAGACTTAAAAATGATTCATATAACTCACGTTTAAATAAAACAGGTTTACACTCCTTAAAACAAAGGCGATTAAGAGGTGATTTGCTATTTTTATTTAATATATTAAAATGTCCATTGCAAATGAAACTTTGTAGATTAACATATGCAAAAAAAGTATAGTCAGCAGACTACATAATAAACAATTAACTGTTGAAAGGGTTAATACTAATAAAAGAGATAATTTCTTCAATGTTAGGGTACCACAGAAGTGGAATCAGCTTCCTGAATTTATAGTAAATTCAAAAACATCTGAAACCTTTAAAAACAATTTGGATAATTGGTTAACAAATGAGGAAGATGACTGACCTACTTTTGTGGGGGGACAATCTCGATGGGCTGTAATAGCCTTCTTTTGTCCAGTTAAACCAGTATAACCAGTATAGCAAGCTACGATTGCAGGCACAGCATTGTAATAGCACTAGTTCCACCTGGTTTTACCTCCAAAGCTCTCTGGATTTGTTATCAGCCTTCCCAAATTAGCCCCACTTTGCCGACAAGAGTATACAGAGCAACAATTTTAAATGATTTTAAGTTGGAGCAAAAAATAAGAAGCAGCGCAGAACAAACAGCAGTTTCACAAATTAGCCCCACTTAGCCGTCAAGAGCATACAGAGCTACGATTTTAAATTATTTTGAGTTACTTTTAATTTGGGGCTAAAAATAAGAAGCAGTGCAGAACAAAGCAGCTCCACGAGAGTCACTTTCTAGAACTTGATGCTCACAGTCACAAATTGTGCTTCCACATCAGGCACTCAGAACACACAGAGCAGCAAAATTCAATTAATGCAGTATAATGTATTTAGAACATTGATTAACCTCTGAAATCGGCAAGATTACAAACCTGTAAACCCACTGACATGACGTCAAGTCAGTGGGTTTACAGAAAAGAATGTCATCGATAAGCAGCATTCCACAAAGAACGCGATCACTAGTTTCAGCAAATTATTCAAACTGCATTCCAGTCATAGCAGTTTACAGTCACTGAGACTAGCGATCGCGATGTCGGGCTCACAGCTTTTTCTTTTACCCTTACATACCTTGCTGCTTTCACGCGAAGCTCCTCTTAATCCAGATGTCTGAGCCAAATGTAACGTGACCTCCCACAGTTCCCCTGTCATGCATACCACCTTGACTTCAACGGGTCAACCGGATGGTCTCCCCCCCGTTCATTTTTTTCTCATTGTCTGTGACAAACTGTGGCTAAATACACTATAAAAGATAACGGCTTACACATAGGTGATAACCACCGCGCAATCACCTCTCATTGTTGTTAGGGAAATGGTAAACCTCTCGAGCTACGCTCTCGAGGTTTACTGTTTCCCTAGCAACAACTCGAGGTGGTTACACTGTGGTTATCACCTATGTGTTAGCCATTATCCTATATATACTCAGCTGGAGCCAGCAGTTAACCCACAGACTTGATGGAACGTCAGGTTACTCGAAACTCTCTGCTGCCACACAATGAGAAATAAGTGCAACAGGTATCTTCTTCCTTTTAAGAGAGAACAGAGGGGTTTAGAGGCTCAGACATTAGGTAGCAATACTACTAATAGATAGTTTTAAGGAATTGTAGATATTTTTGTGTATATCCTAAGTGAGAAACTGTGACCTTTCTGTGCTGCGTGTTATCAGAAGAAGTTGAGGAGTCTGCTGGCAGGGATTTCCTGGTTGTAAAACACTGTTCTGCAAGGAACTGAATGATGAGGTGTCATCAGATCTGGACCTGGTTGCTGAACAGGGGTTTTTCTTTGCACTAGGAAGGATTCATTCCACTTGCTGTGTGGAGAAGGTGGGCCTAGCATTAGACTTTCTTCTACTGTGCGAGTGCAGACGCTAAAGTTTCTGTCGGGAAACCAGCACTCGGTAAACATACCTAGTCAGGCAACCACAATTCGGGAAAACGGGGGCGGGGAAAAGTGCATCGGGAAAGTAGCAGTCGGGCAATCATACCAGACCCAAATTATCCTAACTTATAGTTCCCTATGTGCTCAAAGTTTAAAAAAGAAATTATGTTATTCATATATGACGTAGCTTTTATTAATCAATGGTCTATTCCAGTTGGCGGCAATGTAGTGGTGCATATTAAATATAGGAACTGCATGGTCTAATGATGAGAGCACTGACTTGGCAATACAACTGGGAGCTTGCTTGTCTGAACTCCCCTACTCCCACCCTCTGACAGTAACATACTCACTGTGTGACCTTTGGCAAGCCACTTAACCTCTCAATGCTCCAGTCCACCCAGTTGTTGACATGTGTAAAGGCAGGACCCCACTGGAAACAGGATATTGTATCTCAGATGGGATATTTCGGGCAAATAAAATGTAAAGCTCGGTGGGAAAAGGCTGTAGTTTTCCTTGAGTGCAGCAACACTAGTATCTTCTCATGTGTAATACATTCCTAGAAACAGAGACATCAAATTTATTTTGTAATTAAGTTCCTACCATTCATATGTTAATATGTGCACATTGCATGAAAATGTGTTTGGTATCAGTAATCAGTAAACAAAATCTTCAAATTATTAAAAATGGTCACATTTTTAAAAAGTATATTTATGTTGATAGTGCATTACCAGTATATTGATATTGTATGAGTACAATTACCCTACTGTACAGTATGCTGAACTACAGAAACTGCTTCTTTCTGTCAATATAGAAGAAAGACATGGTATATCAATACAGTAAAAGTGTATTTCCAGTTAAACAGCTCCCCTTTTTAAATAAATTTCTTTAGAAAGGGTTAACTTTTGAACAGTTACAGCTAGAAACTTATTTTTGTTAAATGAAAGCTTGGAGCCCAATTGACATTCATAATGATACACTTACAATGTATCACTATATTGTAAATACATCTTTATTATATCAATATACTAAAACGTAGTTTTAGCATACTGATGTAGTGAAAATATGCTGATAATAAATGTAGAAAATAATCATACTTGAACACTGTAAATGGAAAGTCTTATTTAAAAAAATCAACACTTTTTAAATATTTTTGGATTTTGCAGCCTTTTATGCATCCCCATATTTATTTGACCCCCTCCCCCGTCCTTCCTTTAAGATTTCAGCTATGGTATTTCTCATTTTCTGAAAATCAGCCCTTCTAAAATGTAGGACCCTTATGCTGGAGTAACTAATGTCCTCTGTGGTGAGGATATTGAATCTGAAAATACAATGGCCACTATTCCCTTGGTGGCACCCTACTGCTCTCTTTGTTACTCTATCCATATTTGTTAGGACTGGGTCTAGTATAGCTTCACCTCTTGTTGGGGAGTCCACCAGCTGCCTCAGATCTGCACCCTGTAAGGCAGTCAAAAAGTCCCTACTCTTTGTTGATGCTGCTGAAGATGTTTCCCACTGTATATCAGGTAGGTTTAGATCCCCTACCAGTACCACCTCCCCTTTGCCTGTCATCTGGTATATTGTTTCGAGTAGGCCCTTGTCTGCCGTTTCCCCTTGCAATGGGGGCCTATAAACTGCACCTGTTCTGGTAGTTGCCTGTTACCAGTGTCGGCTGCCAGCTACAGTGCTTCAGCTTTTCTGAGAGGCCCCTGTATCGCTGTGGTTTTTATATTTTCTTATACAAATATTGCCACCCACCTCCCTTTTTTCCCTTTCTATCCTTTCTGTACATAATGTAACCTGGGATCACTGTGTCCCATGTGTGGTTTTCTGTATACCAGGTTTCAGTCACAGCCACCCAGTCCAGGTCCTCCTGTGCCAGAGTTGCCATGAGTTCAAGAAATTTGTTTGTCAGACTCCTAGCATTTGTAAGCATTACTCTCCATATTCGTTCATCCCCTTTGGTGTAACTTTGTTTCCTGTTTGTTTTTGGTTCTGGGTTAGTGGTACTGTTTTTATATTCCTTTTGGTTTGGAATTTTTTTGGGGTGGAGTTCTGTGCATTGGTCGCTGTGGCATGTGCAGTCTCTATCCCCAGATTAGGTGCTGATTTTATATTTGTTTTGGTTTTATGGGAAGTGGAGTCCTGCACACCAGTCACCATGGTGTATGCAGTCCCCATCTCCCCAATTTTTAATTTAAACAACTCATGTAAATGTTGAATTTCTGTCCAAGTGCTCTCACCCCTTTTTTGTTGAGGTGTAGACCATCGTACCTGAAAAAATGTCTTTCCTAAAAGCTTTGCCAGTTCCCGATAAAATTGTACCCTTTTTCCTGACATAACTCACATAACCAGGTGTTGAGGTCCTGTATTTCTTCTGCCCTGGCACGCTTTATGTTACTGCCTTTTTTCCAGACTGGTAGGACTTCTGAGAAGGCAAGGGTGGATGAAAGAGAGAACACCTTGTCTGCTAACTCCATTAGGTGTTTTTTGGCTAAGTCACTTGTTCCGAGGTGGATTACTACATGTTTGTTTTCTCCTTCTTTATGCACAGACTTTTGTATGTGGTCCATGTCCCTTTTTTCGGATGCTCCTGGGAAACACTTAACCAGAGTCTCCACTTGGGTGTTGGAATTTAGGTGGCATTCCACACCGTGTATCATGGAATCCCCAATTATGAGTAGTTTCTGCATTTTGGGTGTAGTCCTTTGTTTGCTGTTAGCATTTGCTACAGTGTGACATTTTTGTAAGGTATCTCTGGGTTTTGACTGAGGTACTGCTTTCAGCAGTGAGTACCTGTTTTGTGTGGAGATGATGTCTCCACCTTGTAGGTTTAGTTTGTTTACTTTGTTCACTTTTCTTGGTTTCCCCTTCCTGACCACTTGCCAACCTACTGACCCTGCCCATTTTATGGGGTAGTAGTTGGCACTTTGGTTCTGGTGGCCAGGAAGCAGAGGTTGTGATCGCTTTATGTCTTGTATCTCACCCTGCAGTTTGGATATCTGGTTCCAGGCTGTCCAAAGCTGGGACCTAAGGCTGGCGATGGTCCAGGATGTGGGATAGTGAGTAAGATGCCTGGTATGAGAGTTGATGAAGAGAGTTCTGCAATGTTCACAACTTATAATGTCCATTATGTTCATATCAGGTGCCTCCCCACTAGTTTGTTGCTCAAGTGTGGGGAAGTATATTGCATTAGTGTTGGACGAAATATAAGATGAGGATTTCTTACCTGGAGAGTTAGCAGACTTCCTCTGTTGGATGGAAAGTAATTTAATAAACTTTTGGTTTCTCAATAGAATCCGCCTCTTCCTGTGACAGTGCAGGAAATAGGTGCAGGATGCTGGGCCTAGATAAGGAGATCAGTACGGGTTGGGCAGGGATGGGGGCAGGGTGGGTAGATGTTCCCCTGTAGTAAAAAGAGAGAAAGGACCTGTAACAAGGTGAGAAAGAACAACAAACTAAAAGGACAAATAAATAAGAATAAAAAAAAATAAAACTAACAGCTGCATTAGTTATATATCAGGTAAGACCTTGCCTGTTTAATTGTACAAGCACAACCCTACCTATTTACCTAACCCTACTCCTGCCTATGTACCTAAAAACCACTCCCCCAGCTGTGAGAAACAGCCACCAGAAATGCCAAATAAAACTGCTTTCAGGCCTGTTTGTAATGTCCTCTGGAATAAGCTAAGCCCCCTGATGTGGCATGCACAAGCTTTGGATTTTCCCTTCGCTCGGCCACTTTGCATCTGCAAATCCTTTGTCCAATGAAGGATTCTCACAGTGCTAGCACTCGTGCATCCTTCCCCTTTATGCCACACTCTGTAGTAAAGCAGTATGGCGCTGAATAGCGAGGAGTCTTGAAAAAGACTGTTGCCCAGTAAGCAGCTTGCCAAGGAGGGTTGGGTATGAGTCTAGATTCCAGCTCAGGACCCTCTTTGCTCTGCACACCCTCAGATCCTGGTGTTCAGTATTTAAGGCCAGCAGGCCTTTGTTTAAAGTTGTCACCCTGTGTAGGAGTGCTGTATTGGTTCACCTGAATGCCTGCATCACTACCCACATCACCTGAGTGAGCTTCCCTCCATACCCATTGTGGCATTTAGTCCTCACAGAATGCTCCCTGTGGTAAAAAGAGAGAAAGAACCTGTAACAAGGTGAGAAAGAACAACAAACAAAAAGGACAAAAAAAAACCAAAACAACTAACAGCTGCAGTAGTTATATGTCAGGTAAGACCTTACGTGTTTAACTGTACAAGCACATACCGGTTACAGTGATGCATTAACATATGGTAATTATTTTTCCACACATGTGGTCACTGTGCCATTTTAACATATGACAAAATCAGCTACATGGTGCTTGTATGAGCACTGAAGTCCAGAAGACATCCCACCCTAAAAAAAGAGAAAGGATACAACCACAAAGAAACTAAAACTAATTAAGACAACTATATACAGTGCAGAGATATCATAAAGATAACCTCCCAACATTGTTTATGGTATCAGTCCAGCTCTGTAAGTGCAGTATAGAGGTAGGGAGTTCCAGAAGGGGATTTAACCTATTCCCATCCTTGGTTTCATGTGTGTCAGAAATGATTGCCAGCAGCACTGATATTTAGATAAATGATTAGCAGCTACACACTGTAGGTTAATCTGTCCATTTCTGCAAGTTGTGTTAAGGATGTAAGGATTTCATGCATGCTGGGAACATTATTACTGCACCATGGGCTTTATTCACAAAGGCTATGTGCCGCGTAAGTAGGGTGCATTGCCACCACACAGCTGCCTGTGCTAATTGAGCCCCCTCCACCCTATGCATGACAGGGATAAGCCCCCCCCATGCATCTGATCCCCCAGTCGATTGCAGAGCTCTGTGAAGGGCCGGGCCTGGGGACGACATAGGGGGGCAAGATAGCACTCCTCACATTCATGAACTTGTCCAGAAGGCAGCTGTAAACCACCAGGGCAGGTTACATGCCCCTCAGGAAAGCTGCCTCCAGACACAGAAGACACAGCAGGGGGTAATGGCCTCCCAACAATGTTGCCCATGCCATCAGGGCACTTCAGAAGGACAGGGGTCGGGCAGATGGGCTACCCCCCTACATGCGGCATGGTCAGTGCTCTGTACACTGGCTGACAACATGGAGCCCACTGCACTGAAGGGATCCACTGCAAGTCCTTGCCTGGGCAGCCAATTGGCTTTCCACCCTGATCCACCTCTCTGCACCTGCCTGCCCCCTGCGGACCTGTGCTTGGAGGGGCCATGTATGGGGGCCGGGCGGGGCCCAGTGTGCATGAATGTGGCCCCCATGCAGAACTGCCATGGGTGTGGAGCTGCACACCCCGTCTTTTCTGGAATGGGGCCCATTTGCATAGAATTATCTGTTTGGGCTGCATGTTTGTAAAGTTAATCACCTGTGTTCCATTGAGGTCATATGTGGGGCCTCAGATTTCATACCTAATATTAACAGGGCTGCTGACTGAGGTATTTTTTTTTGAATTATATGAACACCAAACTGACATATCTGTTCCCAGAAGGACTAACGCATATGGCAGGTCCATAGAATATGATAAAGATCTCCCCATGCCTCTGACACCTACAGCATCTCTCTGTGTTAAGAAGTTTAGCCGCATAGAGGAATTCTGGAGTTCTATACCAGGAGTGTAGTATCTTATTTTGGATCACTCTGCTCTTGGCATCTGTATAGGCATTGCACCTAAATTTCCAGCAGTGGCTCCACTGCTGGTCTGATATTATAGAATGCATGGCATTCTCCCACCTAACATTGAGTCAGATGATTGTCTAGGTATTTTATCTTGTAGAGCACCTGGAAAGAGGGAACCCTGGAGAGAGCTACAGGATGGAGGGGAGTTGCGGATGATCACCAAGGAAGAAAGGGACCTGAGGGTTATCGTTTCTGATGACCTAAAGGTGCTTAATCAGAGTACAAAGGCTGCAGGGAGAGCCAGTTCCATGCTGGGGTGCATAGGCAGAGGTGTCACTATCAGAAGGTGGGAGGTGATGATGCCATTGTACAAAACACTAGCGAGGCCTCACCTAGAGTGCTGTGTGCAGTTCTGAAAGTCATACCTTCATAAGGACATTGACAGGGTGGATGCAGTCCAGAGAAGGGTGACTAAGATAGCACAGGGCTTGCACCAGAAAACATATGAGGAGAGACTAAAGGACCTTAATATGTATTTGCTGGAGGAGAGGCGGGATGAGGGACAAGATAGAAATATTCAAGTACCTTAAGGGCATTAATAAGGTGCAGGGGGGGGGGACATTTTCCGATATATAAGATATACAAGAACGAGGGAGCATGATATAAAATTGGAAGGTGGCAGGCTGAGGGGAAATGTGAGGAAGTTTTTCTTCACAGAGAAGGTGGTGGACATGTGGAATAGACTGCCACAGGAGGTGATGAAGGCGAGCACAGTGGAGGATTTTAAGCATGCATGGGATAGGCATAAGGATACCTTAGAGATGGGAAGGAGGGCCAAAAAGCTATTGGCCAGGTAGGATCAGAGGCTGCAAACTAGGGTAGGGCTTTCAGGCAGACTGGATGGGCTAGGTGGTCCTTATCTGTTGACAATTTCAGTGTTTCTATGTTTCTAGACTTTGCTCACCTGTCATCAGGATAGAGGTAGCCAGATGGTTGGGGGTAGGTTTGGTGTTGTGGCTGCTCGTACTAAGGAGTGTTTTAACTGCATCATTGATTTGGAGATATCTCCAGGCGACTGTGGGTAGAAAGTCCCAACAAGTTTGGAGCTCCTGAAAAGTGGCTACCAGTAGGTTATCTGGCTCTAAAATATATTAAACTGATTGGATGCCCTTATTAGCCCAGTGAGACCAGAAGACAGGCTTTTTGTCTGTTAGAATACTTTGATTCTGTGACAGGGGTGCATGGAGTGGGGGTATTGGATTTGTACCCAGCTTACAGTGTAGCTGAGACCAGTACTGGACTGTAGATTCAATGGTGGAATGAGATAGCAGGTCATAATGCTGCCTGGAGTAAATTAATAAAACCATTGTATATGTTCTGCTCTGCTCCTGCTTCATGTGTATCCTTTGGGAGTGTTCATCATCTTTAAGTCTAAACCAGTGCAATGCCTGCACTGTCTGAAAGGCCTGTTTATATCCCTCTGCCTATGGAAGGCACCGTCCTCCTTCTTTTCAATGGGACCTTAGTTTGCTGTGACTATACCTCAGTTTCTTCCCTTCCCACAGGAAATCACTAATAATTGTGTCTATTTTATTATACCAACTTTTTTATTGTCCCAATGGAAGGTGGGACAACAAATAGAACAGTTTTGGTGCGATCACCATTTTTATGGCTGCAATTTTCTCAGCCATGGTAAGTTTAAATTGTTTCCACTGGTCAAATTCAGTTTTGCGTGTTGTCCGGAGGGGATGTAGGTTGATATCCCACAAGTGAGCAATGTTTGGAACTATTTGTATTCCCAGATAGGTGATCCCTGTTGAAGTCCATCTCAGACCATGCAAAGTTACTACATTAGGGTGACAGTGCTGGTTTAGGGACAAAACCTCAGTTTTTGTTTGATATACCTTCAACCCAGAACATTGTTCAAAATGATGGTGCAGGAGTGGAAGCAATGTAAGTATTTATTTGTATCAGCTAAGGGTACTAACAGGCCATCTGCACACATAAGTGTGGAGTACTGTTGTTGTCCAATCCTAATTCCTTGAATTTCTCTGCTTTGTCAAATAGCCACTGCTAGTGGTTCTACTGCCAGAACAAAAAGGACAAGGGGCACCCTTGTCTGGTACTTCTTTTTAGTGGAAAGGGATCAGAGAGAAGGGAGTTGGTTAGTATCCAAGCTGTACGGGTAGTATATATGGTGCATACCCATGATTGGAAATGTTCCCCAAATCCTAGATGCTTTAGCATCAGATTTAAATAGTCCCACTCGATGGAGTCAAAGGCCTTTTTAAAATCAATGGCCAAGGCTGTTCCGGGGGAATAAATGTTCCTTGCTGAGTATATTAGGTTGATCAGAGAGCAAATCTACACTATATCTGGTGGAGAAGGTTTACAACCACGTGCAAATTATCTGAAACTTGTCTCCCTTTTATGAAACTGGTCTATGAGGAATGAATAAGGAAAGGGAGGGCTTGTTCCAGGTGACTGGCCAATACTTTAGCTAATATTTTTGTGTCAGCATCGATAAAAGATATAGGCCTATAGTTAGAACAATGCATTGTGTCCTTTCCTGTCTTAGGAAGTAGAGAAATCACTGCTTCCTGTGAAGTGGATGGCAGAATACCATTCTTAAGGTATTCCACATACATGTTAAACAGAGGTGGTATTAAAAGATCTACAAATGTCTGATAAATGTCTGATAAAAGGTGATACTAAGACCATCTAGCCTGAGGGCTTTATCTGTGGGCAACTGTATAATTGTTGCTAAGATTTCTGCTGATGTCAGTGGGCCATTGAGTACCAGGTCTAGGTGGTCTGGGAGTGTGAGTATTGACAAGGGGGCAAAAAAGGAATCCAAGTCCATGTAGGAAACCCTGCCCACTGAGGTGTAAAGTTTGTGGTAGTGATCTAGGAAAAAGTTATTGATTTCTGCCAGTTCCAATCTAGGGGTGCCAACTTCTGCAGTGAATGAAGGGATAAGAGCACCAGCCTGTTTTTTCATGAGCCTGTACAGTAGGAGTTTATTGGCCTTCTCTCCATTCTCACAACAATTTTGCTTGACATCCTGCATGTTCCATGAAATTAATTTAAGCTCAGCCACAGTGGGATCTAACAGAAAACAGTAACAGATAATGTGGGGGTATGTGGCAGTGCCCTTTCCTTCCCTGAGACTGTTCAAAAGGGTGGAGGGGACGCAGTGCATAGCCCTGCTGTCAAGGGAGAACCAGGAGGCCATAGTCAAGCCAGGAGAAGTAACCCAGGGAAAAGGAGGCAAAAATTAAGATAATAAAAAGGAACTCGGTTAAGTACACAATAATTCACCTGGATAGAGAGCATTCCCTCCATAGAGATCCAATCATCCCCATTATGGCTCAGCTTCTGTACATGCCATGACATGAAGAGAACAGCAAAGCCTACTTAGAAAACCACAAAAAAACTAACTAGCACAGAGTAAAGTAGAGGTGGGGAGGTCAGTAAATGAGGGGGCGAGGAACACCTACCCAACCTCCTGCCTCCCTCTCCATGTGCTATAGCCACTGGAATAACTTGAGGCATAGTCATGTGGTAATAACATAAGTAACTAGGACAGCCTCTGCCTCCAGTCTAGCTGAGTTGTCCTAGTAACAAACAAAAAGTCCAAGATGAGAGCTGCTATGGAAAACGGGCAGGTGGAGGAAGGAGGGGGAGGGTGGAATGATGCAATAGGCTGCTGGAAGGTGGGAATTAATGAACATGGATATACAGTAAATGTTGTACAACAGGAGTTCATGGAGTGGAAAAGCATTTAAACCTCACTTCTCCATCTAACATTATTATAGTATCAGCCATAGTGTTGTGAGACCTAAAGCACGGTGATAGAACCTTACTAACAGGAGAAAAAAAAAACTAACCTGTCGTGTCTATGACTAGGAAGGTAATTTCCTCCCACTGCAGCCCTGACTGTCCCGGCTGACAGCAGCAGACACGCGCAGACTGCACACTTGACTCTGTGTATGTCACCTTCATGTGCGCTTGCCACCACTCTCACTTGGCTCTGCTTCCTAGGGGCCAGGCTTTAATAGCATGTGACCCAGAAGTCACTGGGTCCAAGTGCTGTGCACAATTCAAGCACAAACTAAATAAAAGTAATAAAAAAACTCAGAGAGCCTTCCTAGGTTACTGAACTGTGAGGATAGCTAAAACACAAGGATAAAAAACATAAACTACATGAGCCTGCATTCTCAAAGCTCCTGGTGCAGCACAAGAGTGCCGCTTGCGCCAAAACATGCACCAGGAGCAATTCTCAAAGGCAGACTGTGTCAACTGTAGACTGCCTGCACCAAATGGAGCTTGCACCACCTGTACACCACAAAATGGGCTGCGGCTTGGTGCTATGGGCTTGCAGCAGACACAGGCTGCCAAATCCACTAAATCAGGATTCTCAAAACTTTCCCAAAGGGCAAATTTCAAAATACCATTAGACCAGCCAGGGCTGGTTTAAGGGTACTTTGAAATATGCCCTCTGGCAGAGTTCAGCAAACTGCAGCAATGTGCCTCTGTCCCCCTTAACCAGCCCCAATGTCCCCAATAAATATTTGTATTAAAAATTCCCTGGTGGTCAAACAGACTGCCATCCCTGATACCCGATGTCCCCAATTAATATATAAGTTAATAATTTCCTGGTGGTGTAGCAGACTGCCTTCTCTAATCCCCGATGGCCCCAATAAATATTTGTTAAATAATTCCCTGATAGTCTAGCAAAACCCTCTGCCTGATCCCCAATACAGACCATATATTTCAATATTAAAATAACCCCTTCCCTAGTGGTCTAGTGAATCTCCACCTCCCCCACCCTGGCAGGTAGTGCAAACTACCCCACTACCCCCATCCTGAACCTCCAGCCAGCGACCATCACAGCCCACCATGGCCGGCCGCTGACTGAACTGTCACTGAGTATTTATTGTATAATACAGTACATGTTCATTAGTTGACAGCTCAGCTCAGGTGTCAGTCAATGAGCACATACTGTATTATACAGTACGCACTCTGTAACACTTCAGACAGCGCTAAGCCATGCTGAGTGAAGGTGGGCTGTGCCCGATCGCTGACTCAGGGTTCAGGATGGAGAGAACTGGTGGTGGGCAATGCCTGCCAGGGTGGGGGTCCACTGGACCACCAGGAAAGGGATTATTTTAATATTGAAATATATGGGCTACATTCAGGATTGAGAAGAGGGCCACTAGACCACCAAAGAAGTATTAATATATGCAGGTATTTTTATTGGGGACATCAGGGATCAGGGGTCCTCTAGACCACCAAGGAATTATTAATATATATTTTTAATGGAGACATCGGGGATCAATGAGGATGATCCGCTAGACCTCCAGGGAATACTTGGGGATATTGCTGGATGACTGCTCATGACTTGAGGAAACCTGTCCACATGCACCTTCTCTTTGGCACACCAGTACAGTTGCCAGAAGCCACAGGACTTTGACACCAGGACCCTACCCAATTGAGAATTGGCACTGGGTTCCTGGCGCACTGGCAGTTGGTGCAAGCCAACTTTTGAGAATCAAGCCCATGGTGTATACTAGACAGTAATCTCCCCTAGGATGCAGTGTGAGATTACACTTCACATAAACCCCTGGTGCTGTTTCTGGAAACAGAGACTGCACAGCCCAAATGTCCTTTTTTTTTTGTAGTTTTTTTTTTTTTTTTTTTAGCAAAATACAATCACACAGCTAAATGGCAGAATTTTGGGGGAAGGAACTGGCCTTAAGACACACATGGAGAACAGCTACTACATTCAAATATACCCCCTCCTCCACAGGCAGCATTAATAAAAAAATATGTTAGCTGATTATTGGATGTCAGTAGGTATGGATTTGCATCTCTGTCTCTTCTCTCTTCTCTCTTCCTCTTCCGCTCTCTCTCTCTCTCTCTCTCTCTCTCTCACTCCCCCTCTCTTTATCTCTTGCCATCGCTCTCTCCCACCACACTCACTGGCCAAAGTAGGTATGCTCCAAGGGAGGCCACAGGCCATGACATGGAGCTGCTTATTGCTCTGCTTTGCTTGGGTGTTTTACTTTTTATACAAATAATGAATTAAATAAGGCATGTGTGTTAAATATTACAGAGCTTGGCCCTTTTATGCATTTATCACATTTTTTAAATTATTTATACATAATCAGAAAGAATCAGACCCTCCCCATATTTTGTTTTTCATATAATAAGGGTCAGAACTTTATCGAGTTCTCCCAGCCCTAATGTGAGGAAGTACTACTTCACTGAAAGTGTGGTAGATGCCTGACACCGACTTCCAACAGAAGGGCTGGAGGTGAAACAGTGGGTGGGGAAGGGGGGCTTCAAGCATGTATGGGACTGACATAGAGGGATATTAGTAAATTGGCAAGGAGGAGGGAGGATCACCAGAGACCAGTTAGGGTCTGCGGAAACAAATTAAGTAGGGGGCATCTATGCAGACTGAATGGGCAAAGTGGTCCTTTCCTGCCAACAAATTCTAAGTTTCTCTGATTAAATCCTATAAAGAGAAGTAAACAGAGCAAGCATACTGTAGGTTCAAAGAAACCAAATTCCTGTGTAGCATCATAAGTGGAAATTTTAAACTGCATTATCAATTGAACAAGGAATTGCCTCACAATATCATGACATGTGCTGAATGATCAGAAATGGTGCAGAATTAGGAAAAAAAAACAATCCTCAAGTCTGATGTTATCTCAGTATACACAGTAGATGAAATTTCACCAATCAATATAAAAAATCTCTTGATTTAAGCCCTTCGAATTATATTACCCTGAGAATACTTGACAAAATACAGACCAGTTTTCTGTAGAATGCCATAACAAATGGGAAAGGGCACAACTTGATTGCTGAAGTTCAATGAGAACAGTCCCAGCTAGCAGCAAAGCTATACTATTGGGCATTCTTTGCACTAACTAGCAAATGCAACCAAAAGTGTTTAGAATGAAATGGAGGTATTCAGACTGTGGGGAAAAGAGACTGGGAACATCTCATAGTTTGAGGGGGCACTAAAATAATCAGCAATAAAATAGTAGCAATTCTTAAAATATACAATGGTATCCCCCAGGATGATACCCCATTCTGCAGCATTTTGCAGCACTCTGCAGAATGGTGCAGATGACCTACTGAATAAAGCAATGTAATTTCAATGACAATTAGTACCTTTTGTCATTCAGGAAAATGTGACTCTGCCAGGATGAAGTGAATGCCACAGTTTTCTGCATGACAAAGGGGACTAATTGCCATTGAAATTACATTGCTTGATTCAGTAGGTCTGCTGCAGCATACTGCAGAGTGCTTTAAAAGTGAGTTTCATCCTGGGGACACCACTGTAGGTATCCAGTGAATACAGCGTCTACAACTGAGTGCCTACCAAAACGGTGACTCAGTTATGGTGCCTATATTCAGGGCTACCTGGCAGGTTAGCGCCCAGATACCGAGGTGGGCGAGGTGGTGCGACAGGAACCTACACATATATGCGCACGCACAAACTTGAGGGGAGAGGAAGGGAAGGGAATGTAATGGGAGGGGGTGTGGTGGGCAGCTGCTGAGCTGGTCCACTAGTATGGTGGGGAGGGTCGTTGTTGGGAGGTGCAGGGTTCAGGTCCAGCACGGCACATTTTTTATTTTTTTGTTTGCTGGCGGATGGCTTTTCTATGTTACAAGTATTGCAACCCCCCAATATGCACCCCTCCTGGGGTTGAGAATCCTTTAGTAGGGGGGTGGGGGGGCACAGCCTCCTGCATTAAAAAAACTAGAGCTGTGGCTCTTGGGCACCCTATTGCCAGTCCCATGAGTGTGCATCGCCGAAATTCTTTTTCGGCGATGTACACTCACCATAATGGCAATCACTATTCTGTAATCACCATTATCACATAGAACCTAAAATATAATATCATAGCCTCACAAAACCACAAACAGCTCCCCTCAATTTAATCAGATCACAGTAAGAGATCTAGCCCCAACTAGTTAACAACATGGCAACATTAAAGTATATTTTAAAGGGACTACGACAACCCCACATTCCCAGACCACTTTTGCCCTTTTTATAATCCCCCTTGTGCTTGTGCAAAGTAAACATATTGCTATGATAGTGGGTTTTAAGAGGGGGGTCACTGTTGGTCTAATGGAGGGCAGTCCACAAGAGGCTTGACAGTGTCAGAACAATCATCAGCCAGGCTGATAATGATACTCTTCTGGTCTTGCTGGGTGGAAACTTTGTGTAGTACAATGAAAAGAGCTGAAAAATCTGCAACAGCCTCGTAAGACTGTTCCACCAAGTATGATAGTAAAATATAGTTACTTTCAGCAAATTTTAAAAAATAGGTTAGTGAGGACCTCGGTTCTAGTGCTGGGGTAGATAGGAGCTGCCAGATAGGTAAATAATGGCCCCTACAGTAAATAAAAAGCAGCATCAGTAAATAAAATAGAACTTGATAATAATAAGCATTCTAACTAGAATACCTGTCAGTTGCAGTGTGAGCATATTATTATCTGTTGAAGGAGGATGCAGCATGGGGGGAAGTATGGAAAAGACTACCTGGCCCAGGCTTCCTTACCCAAATGCACTTGTGTGCTCATTTTAAGTGACTGCCAAATTTTTACATAACGTGATGGCAATTTTAGAGAAAAATGATAGTTTTAGTCATTGGTGGTCAGTGGGCTAGTAAACTGAATGCCCTGGCTACTGTAACAGTGTCCTGGTGGTCCAGTGCTTTTATTTGGTCTGCTTGGGTTGCTTTACTGTAATTTATTGTTTTTTATATAAGAAATTAAATGGCTGGCTAACGCACTGATGTTTTAGGAAAGGACATGCATACATTGACCACTGGCAGGATTTCAAGGGATTCCATCTGTATGCGCATGCTGGATTGTATTTAAACAAACTGGGTAAACATATGCTGGCTCAGAAACTTAAGAACACAATGGCTAGCCATTTAAACTTTATCAGCAGGTGGATGTGGGGGATTAAAAACCCAGGGCTTTATTCACCAGTAAGACCTTACAACTCAACTGGAATTCTTTATTAATCAATGCTAGAACCCTCACGAACAAATATGATGAGCTCCAATTTACATTACACTCCTTAAATATTCATATTTGTGCTATTACTGAAACCTAATGGCAAGAAGAGGATGCTTGGGATAAACACATCTCAGGATACACACTCTACAACAAAGATAGGTCTAAGTCCAAAGGTGGGTGTGTGGCCCTGTATATTTCTGATTGCATCTCTTCTTTAAGTCTGTATACATCCATATGGGTGGATTTGGATGTTTTGTGGATAAAGATTTCCCCACCACAGGCAGCAAAAATCAATCTAGGTCTTGTATATAGGCCACCCTCTATAAGGGCTTCTGAGGATATTATTTTATTAGATTTCATAAACCAGTTAGCATCAGCTGGGAATGTTATGCTGGTAGGTGATTTAGACCTCCCTGGAATAAACTGGGATACACCAAAGACAAACACGCTATGGAAACCAATTATTTATTAGAAGTATTTAACTTGGCAGGGCTAGAACAGTACATATCAAATAACACCAGGGGTACCCATATTTTGGACCTGGTTTTGAGTAATTTAAATAACAATATTCAAAATTGTTCAGTGTTGCCACCGTTGGGCTCCAGTGACCATTCTATGGTTAGCTTTAATTATTTGGGATCCCGGGGGAAAAACTATTGGCAGAACAATAATTTATAAATATGATCAAGCAGACTTTGACCAAATGAGATATGAGCTGGCAGAATGGAACTGGAAATTAGATTTTGAAAACAAACAGTATTTGGTATGTGGGAAAGGTTAAATAATAAAATCCACACTTTGGTCCTTAAGCATGTACCAATCAAAAACAAATATGATGGAGTAAAAATATCCCCCTGGGTGACTTCTTTGGTTAAAAAAACTAATTAAAAACAAGAACAAAGCGTACAAAAAGGCAAGGCAGAGTGGAGACAAAGTAGGTTGGGAATATTATAAAAAATGCTTAAAAATTACAAAAAAAAGTGCAGCCTTAGCGAAAAGGAATAATTAGTATAAATTGGCTACTAGGGTACAGGACAACTACAAATTATTTTATTCATACATAAACAGCAAAAGGGGAGGAAATAGTACTGTTGGTCTGCTTAAAGCCCCCAATGGAACTCTCATAACAGAAAATTGTGAGATGGCAGAAAAATATAGTAATTATTTTCCCTCTGTCTTTAACAAGGGGTCACAAACAAAAAAAGATCTGGAGAAAAAGGAGTTTCCTGAGCTCAGTCACATACTAGATGCCATTGAAGTAGCTAAAAGACTCAAGAAAATAGATCAAAATAAGGCACAAGGGCCTGATGGTATAGGGTGATAAAAGAGTTGGCAGACTTACTGGCAAGCCCGGTTACCTGTCTTTTTTCAGAAATCTCTTGATGAGGGAGAAATACCAGAGGTATGGATATAGGCTATGGTCGTCCCCATCCATAAGAAGGGATCTAGGCAGGAGGTTGAAAACTACAGGCCTATCTGCCTGACTTCAGTTTTGGAGAAAATACTAGAGGGCATTATTAAAGAATACATCATAGACTCTTTAAACATGTCAGGAGATACTGATTATACATAGCACGGGTTCACCAGAGGGAGGTCATGCCAAGCAAATCTTTTGGAGTTTTACAGCAAGGTTAGCAAAGCCCTGGACATGGGCAATTCCATAGATGTTATCTTCCTGGACTTTGCCAAGGCATTTGACAAAGTTCCACATGAGTAGCTGGTAAATGCCTTAACTGAATTGGGGCTCCACATTAAAATATCTCAGTGGGTTGAGGCATGGCTAGGTGGAAGAAGCCAAAGGGTATGCATAAGGGGAGAATACTCTGGTTGGGTGGATGTGACCAGTGGGATACCTCAGGGCTCTATTTTGGGCCCTGCCTATTTAATTTACACATTTCCTCAATGTATGTTCAGGCGGGGGCATGGCTTTCAAAATTTGCTGATGACACACGCCTCGGTTACCCTATTAACAACTCAGATGATAAAGATATTTTACAAGCAGCCCTTATCAATCTAGAGATATGGGCCTTAAAGAAGAAATTTACATTTAATATAGACAACTGTACAGTTATGCATCTGGGGAAACATAAGAAACAATTCAAATACATGCTGGGTTGCAGGGCAGTTAGAGTGGTCCATGATGAAAAAGATCTTGGTATAAGAATCAGCAACGACCTCAATTTCAGAATGCAGTGCAGTCATGTTGTTAAAAAAGCAAATAGTATACAGTACTGCATTCATAAACATATAAAAAGTAGAGATAAAGAGGTCTTAATCCCCCTTTATGCCTCACTGGTGCATCCCCACATGAAATATTGTGCACAGTTCTGGGCACCAAGCAATAAGGGGGACACTAAAGCATTGGAGAAGGTTCGGAGGATGGCAACAGGGAGGATTAAGGAAGTCCATGGCCAGAGTTATGAGCAGAGGTTTCAAAATTTAGGAATGTTTTCCTTGGAGTTCCGCAGACTACGAGGAGATATGTGCCTGACTTATAGGGCCCTTACAGTTGTACATATGTGGGAACAACTAGGCTTGGTGTTAACGGTACAGCTGTATAACACCAGAGCTCATCCTTTTCAATTATTTAAGGATAAATGTATTACCAAAAAAAGAAAATATTGGTTTAATGTAAGCGTGACGGAGATTTGGAATATCCTGCCTAGTGAGGTTGTGACCGGCAAGACTATGACTGAATTCAAAACCAAGCTTGAAAACTACCTTATAAACAAGGGTATTCGGGGTTATTCTTAACATAACCATGGCGAGCTTAATGGAATTATGTCTTTATATGCTCAGTATTACCTGTGTAACCTATGTAATCATTCCTGTGGTAAAAAGTAAAAGAAAGCTGCTCTGTTGTAAAGTAAAAAAAAATGCAAAGTGGCAGCTTTGGGTGCTGTTCATGCCTAGGAGAGGAGCGGGGAGCGTGAACAGCCGAGAGTCAGCTCCACAACAGAGCATGGTGTGCTCAAACAAAGGAATCCCCAGGGCTGCTTCTGGGTGGCCACTCCTCTATTCTGACCTCGGTCACAAGTCAGGCTTCAGCATGATCTTGTAACTGTCTCATGAAGGTGCGACAGGGAGTTGCAGTAAAGGCTCTCCTCTCACAGGCAGGATCAACCAGATAGTATTTCCCTTCTTAGTTGTGCAAGCGACAAGCACCAGGGAAATGGACTTTGGAGATTGGCTCACAGTATGAATAAATAATTAAATATGAGCACAGTCTGATGTCGGGGCTCTGTGGAGGTCCCACACATAAAATAAGGAGCCATTTTGAATAAGCTCACAAGGAAGCCATTTTGAGAGTTAATGTGTGCTCTATTTTTCCGAGGAATCTATGGCATTATAATGCACTTAAATATACTAAAAATACATATTTTAAGCTAATAAAAGCCATAGTGGGGCTGAAGGATGTCCTGGGTATTTTATAGAAGTAAAATTACTTCAGAGGAATGTGCACAAGCAAAAACAGAGCAGTTTAAAGGAGAGCTCTGTGTCAGAAAGTTTCCTGCAGTCAGAAAACACTGTATACAAGCATGTGCTTTTTCTAAATGGTGCTGCCAAACCATTTTTTTATACATTGACCGCAAAGTTGGTAGTCTGATAGAGAAAAGTGTGCTTTAGCAATGAAAAAATAGTGTTATTAGTAAAAACTGTGAAACGGAGGACTCACTAACCTTTTTAGGGAGAGTGGGTTCTGTTGAGACATAATTCATGCAGACACTTACACAGAAAGTGAAACTAAGCATGGGAAAAATGAATATTCAATTTCTGACTAAAAAAACTGCTGTGGTCAGTGTACTTAAAGGAGAAATTGCTGTTTTTAAAGGAAAGTGAAGACACAAATGCCCAGAAGTGTATAATTTAAAAGTTTAATGACAGATAAGTTCAAGACTTAGCTACTTATGTAACCCCCCTAATACCCAGGGTTAGAAGAATCCCATTTAGATCTAGTGGCAGGCAGGGAAGGCAACTTGTGAAACTCCACTTAAATGGATTTCACACTGTCTCACTCTGTTCTCAGTCTCAACTGAGACTGACTGATGACATCATATAGAATTCTCTCGGGGCCAGCCCGGTGGCGCTGAGGGTTGAGGTGCTGGACGCCACACCTCGCGCCACGCTGGTGACCCAGGTTTGGAAACGAGCTCGGGTGGCTGGGGGTCGGCAGGGGGAGAGAGGATCGAGCATCTCAACGGATGCTCTCCTCTCTCAGGGGTGGGAACCAAGAACGCATCTGTGTTCTACATCCCCCTTCGCAGCTGGTGGGAGCACCGACAACTGACGGGGATGGAGGTGGCTTCACTTGTCAGAGTCGGGAAGGGGGGGCGTTAGCAGCACATGAGAGGTCTGGCGTGCGTTAGCACATCTTCTCTCAGGACATACGTCCTAGCGCTGGATGTCCCAGGGGTAGGGGATTACGGGCAGAAAAATGGATCCATCCAAGATCACCAAGAAAAGGACAGAACCCACTGTGCAGGAGATAAAGGGAGGGAGGCACTCTAGGGGCAGATCCAAGGGAGGTGGAGTGAGGTGGAAAGGAGTAGGATGGAAGGAGTGGGCCCCAGAGAGAGGAGGGAGGAAAAAACAGAAAGTTAAAAAAAAAAAAAAGAATTCTTGCAGCAGCATAAGCCACACTGGAATGTTGCAATTGGGAGTTAGATAGAATGTTGGGAGGTTTTGAAGTCAGTCAGTAGGAGTCTGGTGCAGTCTGTACTAAAGGGAGGAGGTGTGCTGCAGCTGCAGGCCCTCAGAGCCCTCAGCTCTGTCACAGAGCTACAGTTTTGTTTTTGGTGTGTGTTCTCACCATAAGAGGAACACAGAAGTCCTGCATTCAAGTGGTAGAGACCACTCCGCAGTTGGTTTGGGGCCCCATCCCTGTGGGGATGGGGGGAGCCAACAGCCAGCTTCCAGAGGCAATAGCCTGCCTCGGCTAGAGAGAGAAAGAAAGAAGCTGCCTTGAAGATTTGTGCTGAGGCACCAAGAATTAGTTTGGTTTCCCTGTGAGAGAAGCCTGTGGGGCACCTGCAACCAGCGGTGAGTCTGCTCTGATAAAGGGCCTATGTTTCACCAGAGACTTTGTGTTTAAGTATCTCTTACTGTGGGTCAGAAAAGGACAGCCAAGTACAGTGCTTAAGGAGTGTGGGATTTGGACATCTTTAATCAGTGGGGGTCTACAGGGATGAACATAGCCACTTAACAAGTATGCTTCAAGTCAGCACTTAAGTTTCAGAGACTGTAGATTGAATGTGAAACATATTTAAAGTGTTAATCTACAAGTCAGAGTTTTCAGAAGAAGTGGTGTTGGAGTCCAAAGAAATGGCCGGGTATGAATTATGAGAGCAAGAGGTGGGAGACCCCCCCCCCCATTAGTAGTAACCAAATTCACCTCTACAGGTTTGCTTTGGGACACCAGCTGCTTTCTCTCGGGCACTTGGCCAGTGCTCAAAGAAAGTACCCAGATGTGGAATTGTTGAGAAGATTCCCTTTATGGAGCTTGTATGTGCTCATGGGTGGTTTAGGGAGCCACCGAGAAATGTTCCATGCCATATGGAAAGTGGTCCAGTGCTGGCCGGATGTGCCATGCAGGGAAGTAGTCCAAGGCTGGTCAAATGTGCCAGGCCAGGGAAATCCAGAGAAGAGTACAAGTTCAGGCTGAGTGCCCAGAGTGTTTCTAAACCTGAGAGTTTCAGTGTGTAAAGAGGATATGTTCTGACCTCCATAATTCTGCATTACCAGAAGTGTAGCAGTGTAGCCCCGTGGGGGTCCATCTGTGCTTTGTTATTCTGTTGGTTGTGAATAAAAGCCACACTCTAGAATCCCACTCCTGGTTTGGACATTACAGTTATTGCTTCCTGTTTCTGGAGTTACTTGGGTGCCCCTGACCAGAAGTCAAACCTAGCCAAAATGCAGAGCAACAGTTTTCTCCCCGAACCCAGGGGCCAGGTAGGGGGTTACATATGGAGGCACCACACAGTGTTAATAACACAAAAAATACCACCAACCCAACCCTTGGGGTTACACTTAGGTTTCCTGTGGGTCATTTTATAAGAAAAAATTCAGGACAGAGCTAGAGATGTTAGCTTTCCAGCCAAAATAATGAGAACATGGTTAAACATAGAAAAAGTGTTTATCTTTTGCAACAAAGTGATGTGTACACAGATGGGACTTGGTGAGAAAGAAAGGGAAACCTTAGAATGTTAAGAGGGACAGTTGTATTTTAAAACTGTGTATTCCATTGTGGCTTATGCTGCTGCAAAAAAGAAGGTGATTAGTGTTGAGTTCCTGGACAGGTCAGTATCCACTCAGTGACCATAAATTAGCATATGTAAATAAGTTGTGGGCGATAAAAGTAGCTGTACAGCCAGTGTGCAGGGAGCTCAATCAGGGAGAGTGACCAAGAAGGAGGGACCCAAGCCAAGTGGGTGTCCATTCAGAAGAGGCCTACTGCAGTGATAGAGACTGAAGGAGGCAGCCCTTATTTAATTAAAATGTAATAGGATTAGTGGGATCGCCTATATCCCAGTGTAGGGTCAGATAGGGTAATGAGTGAGAGTAGGGAGAGAATAGAGAGCCTGTTGCTTCAAGTGCCTGATGATTTTGTTGTACCAAGTTTTTCTCACAGAAAAAAAGTTGCAACCTGAAGAATTCATCGCTTCTCCATTTTTCCATCTCCACAGTTGCTTCCTCCAGAGGACCCTCAGAAATATTTCTCAGAGTTTTCATCAGAGAATTTCTTCAAGAAATCCAAAGGAATGTGGTATTGTAAAAAAAACTTACTGCTACAATTTGGAGACTATTTAAAAAGTCAAGTAACACTGAAGTAAAAGAAATTTACCTCAATCCTTCTGCTTTTTTAGAGACTTTGT
The DNA here is from genome assembly GCA_016271365.2 of Neoceratodus forsteri. NCBI lineage: Eukaryota > Metazoa > Chordata > Ceratodontiformes > Ceratodontidae > Neoceratodus > Neoceratodus forsteri. The sequence continues at coordinate 1,178,010,328 of CM057449.1, read as the reverse complement.
CATCTGAAGGACTGAGCAGTTCAAGGACTGAGGGGGTGGAGGTGTGGTGGGGGATTGTCCTAGCTTTTAATGTACCAGTATGTAGCAAGGCATTTGACACAGTCATGCACAAAAGATTAATAATCAAGTTAGCCAGCCTGGGAGTGGGTCCCTGGGTGGTAGCCTGGGTAGCAAACTGGCTGCATAACAGGACACAGAAGGTAATAGTGAATGGAACACATTCCGAAGAAAGGGGGGTTACTAGTGGAGTACCTCAGGGCTCAGTACTGGGTCCAGTCCTCTTTAACATCTTTATAGGTGACATTGCAGAGGGTCTGGAGGGAAAGGTATGCCTCTTTGCAGATGACACAAAGATCTGTAACAGAGTTGATACACAAGGGGGTAGAAAGGATGAGAAGGGACTTGGCAAGGTTGGAGGAATGGTCAGACATATGACAACTTAGATTCAATGCAAAGAAGTGCAAAGTAATGCACCTGGGAAACAAAAACCCAGGAGAAGAGTACACAATAGCAGTGGAGGTACTAACAACAACAAAAATGGAAAGGGACCTGGGGTTAGTCATATCAGATGATCTAAAGGTTGGTAAGCAATGTGAGAAGCCAGTAAGGAGAGCCAGGGGGGATACTGGGATGCATAGGAAGGGGCATCACAAGTAGAAAAAGGGAAGTGGTTATCCCTCTGTACAGACAGTTGGTGAGACCCCATCTGGAGTATTGTGTACAGTTTTGGAGACCTCATCAACACAAGGACATAGACAGGATGGAAGCAGTCCAGAGGAGGGCAATTAAAATGGTGCAGGGTCTGCATCAGAAACCATATGAAGAGAGACTGAGAGAGCTTAATGTGTATACCCTTGATGAAAGGAGGGGCGGAGGGATATGATAGAAATGTTCAAGTACCTGAAGGAAATCAACATAGTCCAGGAGGGTAGCATCTTTCAGAAAAAGAGATGTGTAAGAACAAGGGGACACAATTTAAAGATAGAGGGGGGACATCTCAGGGGTAATGTGAGGAATTTTTTTTTTTTCACAGAGAGAGTGGTGGATGCATGGAACCACATTCCTGAGGAGGTTGTTGGGTCTAAAACAGTGGGGGAATTCAGACATGCATGGGACAGACATAAGGCAAATGTAGTGGGGGATGGCAGGAAGTAGGCTGTTGGTTAACTAGAATCCGCAGCTTATCCAGTAGGTAGGGAAATGGGCAGACTGGGTGGGCCAAGTGGTCCTTATCTGCTGTTAAAGTCTATGTTTCTATGTTTCAAGCCACTGTTATTCCTGATTGCTTAAAGTGTATATGTGTATAAAAATGTTAAATGAGTTTAACTATGTAGAGCTATACAGTTAATAAGTAAGATAACTGTGTGATAGACAGATACCAGGGTAGGTATCTGGTATAAGGGTTCAGTGGGCTGACTAAAGTGTGATAAGGCCTAGTAGCCACTGCCCGCCATTAAGGCTACAGTATAAACAAGCTCAGGGATTAAGGTCAGGGAGGGCACTTGTCCTGAGACTAGCTTGTGTTCTGGAGGGCTGGTGGGTGGTGTGTGCCTGCAGTCTCCAGGGGAAAAGTGTATGTGCTCGAGGGCTGGTAGGTGGTGTATGCCTGCAGTCTCCAGTGAAAGTGTAGTGGAGTGATGTGCCCTGCTGTGAAAAGAGAAAAGAAAAAGTGCCTATTCAAAGTGCAATTCATGTTTATTTGTTCACAAATTTATGCAAAGGTGTGTTGTGTCATTTGTGGCTGCATAAGCTACTTTTTCACTTTTTCAGTAAAATATACCTTCTTTTTTCACCAATCCAAGTGTCAGTGTCCTTGTTTACAGATCCAGTGTCTCACATTCCTGCAGGTCTCCAGGTCAGTCCAGTGTATCATTTCCTACCCTTGGCAGCTTTCAGCTACACCATTTTGGGAATTAAGGTGTGATATTCAGGCAGTACCCAACTGGAGGGGTGTTGTCAGGGGAATGGACAAAAAAACTATGACACCCACTGTATGGAATGGTCTAACTGTGGCCAGAGGGTAATGCAGTAGAGGTGATCATCTTATATCATAGGAATGCTCTTTTCTCTGATCTACATAAGCCATCCAGCAAGCAATGCTGATCAGCCTTCTGTGCCCCCCACTGTAAAACAATCCCTCCAACCCTCTGCCAAGTATCACTCCCACTACCCATTGCTTTCCCTTTATAATTTTCCATCAGTGAGAAGCATATTTCCAGTACTGATTAATACCCCCCAGACCACTCATTTTCACTGTTCGACACTGGGCAGCCCACCTTTGGTGCTGCCAAACATAACACTGACACTGGGGTGCCCAATCCCCAGTGTCAGTACCTGAAATAAAGAAATCTGTCCCTCATAGTCTTTTTTTTATACACCCCATAAAAAAGAAAACCATCCATCGATGTTTGTTGTGGCTGCCAGCATACTGCCACTGTTACATTCCCCCCACCTGACCCTCCCACTCAGCACCAACCTCCCCACACAGCAGCACTCTTTACTTTTACTTTTCTGATATTAGGGTGCCCAACCTCAGTGCCAATTAGCAGCTCCCCCCACTCATTTTCACTGTGTGACAACAGGCAATGCACCCCCAGTGCTGTCAAATGTAACACCAACACTAGGGTGCCCAATCCCCAGTGTTGGTACTTGAAAAATAGAAAACCATCCCTTGTGGCCTTTTTTGTTTTTATACACCCTGTATAAAAAGAAAATCATCCAGCAATGTCTGCTGGCACCACTGGCACACTACTGTCGTTACTCTCCCCCCACTCGACTCTCCCACTCAGCACCCACCACCACACAACCCTCCATCCCTTACTTACCTACAAGGGGTCCAATGCCATAATTCTCTCTGGACTGGAGACACATCTTTACTCTTGGATACCACACCAGGAACTGAGGAAATCAGATATGCGGTTCAGTGTATTTTAATGGGTTTTGAACTTGTCTTTTATAACTTGGTCATTTTTAAATATTTTTTCCCTAAATTTTCAACATATGCTTTTTGGGATCCCACATTGTGAACAAGAGTGATGAAATTATGCAAATCTATTCCAAAAGGTGATTCCATGGTTGCTGCACAAAATCATCTTTTGGGCAGGGTTTGAAAATGTTTTCTACCCTTGCTCATGAGATGGGATCGTAAAAAGGTTATGTTGACAATTTGAGGTAAAAAATTTAACAACAACACAGTTACGAGCCTATGTTGTAAATTTTCAATGCACACTTGTAACTTTGGTAATGTTCAATATTTTGACCCAAATTTCCAACATAGTCATTTTTTCACACCATCTCATGAATGTAACAGCTGTCATTTTTCAAATCCAGACCAAAATGATGGGCTGACTCAGGAGGTCATGGAAGGGGTGAGGACCAAGAGAAAAGCATTCCAGAAATTCAAGAAATCGGGAGTGCAAGGGGACAAGGAAGAGTATGCAAAGCAAGCCAGGAATGTTGCCAGGCTAGTCAGGGTGGTTAAGGCATCCAGGGAACTGAGACTGGCACAGGGAATCAAGGAAGGGGAAAATGACTTTTTTAGATACATTTGTGAGAAGGAGAAACAAAGACCAGATTGCAAGGATTAAGAAGGACTGCGGTGGGTGGAGAAGGGGGGAAGCCATGCCGAGGCACTGAATGATTACTTCTGTTCTGTGTTCACAGAGGAAAAAGGGGTCCAGGTAACCCATGGGAGAGGTGGAGTGGGAAGGGGGTGACTAATATCAGAATTACAGAGGACAGGGTTCTGGAAGGACTAAGGGCACTGAGGGTGGACAAGGCACTGGGACCTGATGGCATTCACCCTAGGGTGCTTACGGAGTTAGCGGAGATCCTGGTGGGACCTCTAGCAGACCTGTTCAGTACATCACTGGACCCTGGATGCAAGCCACAAGACTGGAGGATGACCCATGTGGTGTCCATTTACAAAAGTGGCCTGAAGGATGAACCAAGCAACTACAGACCGGTGAGCAAGGCCCCTAGAATTCTGCAGCCGCAGAATTTTGTGCAGAACTTGCAATCTACCGCAGAACCTCTGCGGTACCACAGAATTCACTCTTCTCGGTGATTTTTTATTAATATTTCTGTTTTTCCATAGAATCTGGTTCCCTTCCCCTCTTTTTATATCCAAACCCCCCGTATATGTTCAGAATGTGATGTTATTGCTATAACATCATACATTATCTAATGAAATGGCTGCATTCTGCAACAGAAATGAACAGTCACTTATCTACCAGAGCTCCCACTGCCAGAGACGGTGGCACAGCACATCATGCATGGTGATATTTGTTCAACCTGCACTACAGCCTAATACAATTTTCAGTCTTACATTGTTGCACTAGGGCCAACTTAAACAAAACCTTGTCAATAGCTCAGACTTGTTAAGTCCATACCTCACTTTGTACAAACCTATTTGTGCCTTTAAGGTATAGAGACGCTATCTGAAATGAATAACTGGTAAAATAAATTTAACTGTCTAAATTTTTAAGAAAAATAAAGTAATTATGCCCATAAAAGTGAAATATACTAATGTGTAGACCTGCTGAAAGAATAGACCTATTAAATAAATAATTGCACTGTACGCATTTTTGCCAGGGTTATTGATTACATATTGTTATTGGTTGATACAATCACCTAAAAGTTATTGAGAAATGTTGTGTGCAGGGACAGCTGTTGGGCCAGAGGGTAGCATGCTGTGTTTCCGTGCCGGCAACTCAGGTTCAGAGATTAGCTCTGGGAGCTGGCTGGGCAGCACAAGAATTGGTGGGAACACATCACTGCTCGGAGCCTGGGAAGGTATGGTGCAGTGTTCTGTCACATGGTGGACACACTGTGATGGGCCAGAGAGCTGTATCTCACAATTGGCTCACATGCATGTCATGGCCTGATGGTGTTACGCAGTGTGTCAGGGAAAGCAGGTTGACATGAAAAATGAGTTTTGCAATAACTCCTCTATTCCATTTCCAATGGGACCTGTATGAATGAGGATGCAAGTTCATGGAAATTAAAATATACATATATACATATATATATATATATATATATATATATATATATATATATACATATACACATATACATGTATATATATATATATATATATATATATATACACACACACACACACACACACAGTATCTCTGTCTCTCTCACCACAAACACACAGATTTGTATGTATGTATGTTACAGATTGCATATAAATATATAAGTGATACACAGTGGGAACCTCATAAGTAATGTAGAAAGCACATACAAATATATAAGTGATAGACAGTTGAAACCTCATTAGTGGGATAGATAGTATGCATATAGAAATACCTTATTTATCATGTAAGATCCCCTCTGCATATGTCATTTATGCAACAGGCTAGAACCTTAAGGGAGAGACATCTGTTTTGCTTTTTTAGGCATAAAATTATTTTTGTAAGTCTGTTATTTTTTGAACTAGTGTTACTGTGCTTTCCACCATCCTGACTGCTATAACCACTGCCATGAAAGTGAAGTCAGGATGACAAGCTGACACTGTGATGTGGTAATTTGTTAGTGCTGCACAACTTCCACAGAAATTACAAACCACCGCCGCAGAAGTTCTGCGGCAAATGGTAGTCTTGCTGCAGAACTTGGTCCCACTGTGCTGCAGAAAAGTAGGGGCCCTGCCGGTGAGCCTCACCTCAATCATGGGGAAGCTCATGAAGACAATCCTGAAGGAAAGGCTGGCGACCTTTTGTTTTTTTCAATTATTATACTTTTTGCTGCTTACCAAGCTGTCAACATCTGACCTGGTCATGGACCCTCCTCCATGCTCCCACCTCCTGTTATGCCAGCACTCTCCCTGTCACCCCTGTCACCCCACCAGAGGGTGGGGTAGCGGGACTGTCTCTCCCTAAACAGGGCTGCGGGTACTGATCCTGGTCAGGAGAGTTAGCTGGGAGGCTAATTGAAGCCCCGGGGGCAGAACTTCACTGAGACAACCATAGCAGAGTTTTCTCCCCTGTAAGCAGGGGCAGGGATGTGCAATGACGGCCTGCATCCACCCTGCCCCTGAGATTTTGCTTAGCGTCGGTGCTATGCATCATAACCAGTCTCCACCGGGTCTTGCTCTTGCACCAAGCACATGCCACCCTCCCCCGGAGAAGGAGAGCAGTCCTAGGGATGCTTGATCCTTCTCCCTCTGGCCATCCCTCTGATGACCCAGGTCCATTCTCGAACTCAGGTCACCAGCGTCACAAGCGGAAGTCCAACTGCAGTGCATGTGGGACAGTGAGGCTGGTGTCCTTTCTGGAGGATAATAGTCTCTAAGACAGTCATCAACATGGGTTTGTATTGGGCAGATCCTGCCTGATGAACCTAGTTGGATTCTATGACTGGGTGACCAGGGAACTGGACAAGGGCCATGCAGTGGATGTCCTGCATTTGGACTTCAGCAAGGCCTTTGATTCTGTGCCACATGAGAGGCTGGGGGGAAGCTGGAATACATGGGGGAGGGAACAAAAATGGTCAATTGAATCACCAACTAGCTGAGGGATAGGCAGCAAAGGGTAGTGGTGGGGGGAGACTCTCATTACTGAGGGACATCACGAGTGGGGTGCCACAGGGTTCAGTACTCAGACCAGTGCTGTTTGGTATATTCATAGCCGATAGCTCACACAGGGTCCGGAGTAAGATCAGTCTTTTCACAGATGATACCAAGATGGGAGCTATGGTAAATGACATGGAGGGGTGGAAGGGATTGCAGGAAGACCTGACCAAACTAAGGAGTGGTTGGAAACTTGGCAGATGGGGTTCAACACCAGGAAGTGCAAGGTCCTACACTTTGGAGCTTGGAACCAAGGGAGGAAATATCAGTTGGGAGGTGTATAGTTGTAATGAACCGTGGCGTAAAAGGATCTGGGAGTACTTATAATGGGAAGCATGAACCACTCAGCTCAGTGCTGGAAGGCTGCTTCAAAAGTGAACAAGATGCTGGGATGCATAGCGAGGGGAATTTCTTCCAGAAACAGGGAGGTGATCCTTCCCTTATACAGGTCACTAGTCAGGCCACACCTGGAATACTGCATAGAGTACTGGCATCCATTCCTAAAGAAGGACGTCAGATTGTTGGAAGGGGTGCAGCACGGGGTAACGAAGATGATTCAGGGAATGGGGGGAAAGTCCTATGAGCAGAAGATGAGAGAGCTGAACATGTATACCCTGGAGGAGGGGAGGGGTGTGGGATATGATTGAAACCTTTAAATACTTAAGGTGAATAAACAAGACTAATACAGAAGAGATTTTCCAGATCAAAAGGGGGAGGGACACGAGAGGGCATCCACTGAGACTGGAGGAGGGAAGATTCAAGAGGAAAATCAGGAGACACTTTTTCACAGAAAGGGTGGTGGACAAGTGGAATACACTGCCCAAGGAAGTAGTATACTGTAAAACGGTGGGCGGATTTAAGAAGGGATGGGACAGAGTGTGGGGGGCAGTTGTTGGGAGGTGGGGGGGCGAGGCAGCTGCAAGTTGAGAGGCTAGCTGCACAAATGAGCAGACTCGATAGACCATGAGGCCTGTTTCTGCTGGCATTTCATATGTTCGTATGTAAATGTGTTGTCATGGGATCTCCTCCATGAAATAATCCAAACTCAAACTTGTATTGGATGCTCAGTTGGCATATTTATTAACAAAATTTACATCTCTTACTTTCATCACACACACATACACTATATATCTATCTATATATATATATACTGTATATATGAATATATATTGCAAAAAACTCTATTAATGAATCAGTTAGGGTTGACAGTACAGCAGCAAAACTCCGGAGATTCGGTGTTGGGGTTACCAACCTTAACACCCCACCCACACCCTCCACACACCAACAGGCATCAGGGTCTGTCTTGGGGTCATTGAGGCTAACTCTCACCCCATTCCATGTGTAAACAAGCTGAGATGGTCCAGCATAGGAGAATGGGGTGAGAGTTAAATCTGATGACTGCAAGGCACACCCGATGCCTGTTGGTGTGTGGAGGATGGGGGGTGGAGAGGATGGTAAAGTTGGTGACCCTAACGTCGAATTTTCAGAGTTTTGTCACTGTGCTATCAACCATAACTGATGCATTAATGAAGTTTTTTGCAAGGAATTTCCCTTCTTTTTGAGATAGTATAATAATACAGTGTATAGTGGACCCTTATTGTGTATGGAAATGAGAGATTCTCAAAATGTTGTTCTGCTGCAGTTCAAAAGGTCATGGAACATGATTATACCCTACTGCAGCAGAACAACATTTTGAAAGCCTCTTGAGGTTCCACGCACTCAGTCTCTTACCTTTACTCATCAGGAAACCGCAGACTCCACACTCCCGGTGGCGGCAGTAGAAACAGTTGCATCAGAGCCTCTCAAGACACAGGATCAGCCGGATAGTTTTAAAATGCAGAATTAACTAGATAGTTCTAGTTAACAAGAAAATTAAAAAAAAACAAGCAATCCCCAAACCAACTCCATCTCACTTAGTGAGAACTACGGCCACCATTTTGTTTTTGTTGAAAATCCCTCCCACACGGAATTGACAGCCAAATAGAAGGCTGTGCATATAACATGGATGTGTCTGCTTCCTAGCAACCATGCACAACAACTAACAAGCAGCCCCAATGGAGCAACAAAGCTTTTTTTTTGTATTTTAAAAGTTTAAAAATTTAAAAACCTAATTGGAAAAGGGGACTATATACTATAAAAAATAGTGCATGGGCAACCACATGCCCAGCCAGCCTATTGTGTCACCTCAGGGTTCTGATTACCTAGGACCTCTCGAGCTTCACTCTTGATGTCTAAGGTAATCAGAACCCCTCTGTGGCACAATAGACTGGTTGTGCATAGTTGCCCATGCAATATTCTTTATATTCTTACTTTACTGCAGGAGCACAGGAACTTTTGGAACCTGCACTCCAATCCCTCTGTAGATGTGTGTATATGCCCTGCACTTCCATGTGTAGAACAACAGTGACCAATTTGTCAGCAAAGCCATCTTATTACCCCACCGCATGTGCCCCAGTACAGAGAATTTGTGAAATGCAAGGCAAAACGAAATTATGCACAATAGCAATGTCATTCTGCCCCACAGGTGCAAAAACACATTTTGGACAGGATGTGGGAAATGACAGCTGTACTATTCATGAAGTGGTGTGAAAAAATGGCTATGTTAAAAATTTGGTGGCAAAATATGGGCAAGCACCGCAGTTAAGCACGTGCGTAGTATTAATTCAATGGATATACATAACTCAGGCATTTTGAAGAATTTATGCACAAAATGTTCAACATGGCCTTTTGGAGACCTCACTTCATGAACAGTGGCACTGTTATTTTGTTAATCTGACCTGAAAGGTGAGTTAGTTCAACGAACGCACCATTCTGCACAACAGTAGCAAAAACATGTTTTGGGCAGGATGTGAAGAATGACAGCAGTACTGTTCATGAGGTGGTGTGTAAAATGGCAATGTTGAAAATTTGAAGTCAAAATATTGTAAATTACCAAAGTTATGCACCTGCATAGAAACTGAGCAAGGTATGGTCGTAACATGGCCATTTTGGAAATTCATTCTGGAAATTTTCAACATGGAGCTTTTTGGGACCTCTTGAACAATAACTCTTTTTGTCAGTCGGTCCCAAAAATGATTCCATGCAGCAACCCTGAAATCACCTTTTGGGATTGGGTAATGAAACAACAGTGTCAGTGTTCATGAGGGGGGGTCCCAAAAAGCCCAAGTTGAAAATTTGGTGCAAAAATGTTGAAAAATGCCTAAGATATCAACATAACATAGATGGCCATTGTACAGCACTTACCTTGATTCTTCAGTTCGCGGTTCGGCTTTAAAGAGTGTAGACGTGTCCTGGTCCACAGAAGATCACAGCCGCCAACCTCTGGAGGTAAGTATGTGGTAAGGGGGGGTAAGGGGAGGAGGGTGCATAGAGGTAGATCCTAAAGGACATTATCACTAATGCTCTCAATATTCATGCACCATTCACCAATATCAGAACTAAAGCAAGGTCCTGCACCTGGTTCACCACTGATCTTAAAACAGCCTTGCTAGCCAGAGACAAACTGTGGAAAAAGGCAAGAAAAACTAAGGATTCCAGAGACTGGCTAAATTTCAGAAAAGCTAGAAACTCATGTACAACACAAATAAGATCTGCTAAAGCTGCCTATTATAGAGCTGATTTGGATGCCTCCTATAATAACCCAACCAGGCTCTGGGAACTATAAAGGGTATCTTGGCCAAAACTCTACTCCTGCCTTAACCTGCAAACTGCTACTAAATAACACAGAAATTACGGACAAACAGAAATCCTAAATACCTTCAATGACCACTTCACCACAGCTGGACTAGCATTTGACTCTTCACCTGCAAATCTCCTGAGATCTTCCTTGGACCTTCAATCCACTGTGGGTCAAAGGCTACATCAACCTTCTCCTTCAACCCAATATCCTTGAAAGAAGTGGAAGATCTCCTCTCCAATTTAGATACTTCAAAAGTGCAGGTACAGACTCCCTGGACCCCTACTTCCTCAAGATTGCATCTCAAGTCTTATCTGCCCCCTCACTCATCTCTTCAATCTTTCCCTCACCACTGGATCCATTCCCTCACTTGGAAAACAGCTCAAGTAGTTCCTTTACTCAAATCTGGTGATCCATGGACCTCAATAATTACAGGCCCATTTCCATCCTATCAGTTCTATCCAAGATGCTCGAAAAGTTAGTAAACACACAATTAAGGGACTACCTGGATAACAATAACCTCCTAAATACAGCACAATCAGGATTTAGATCAAGGAATAGCACCATTTCAGCCCTAGCCAAAGTAACCAATGACTGGCAGATTGCTATGGATAAGAAGAACAGTACCTGTGCTGTGTTCCTGGATTTGAGCAAAGCATTTGACACAGTGGATCATGAATCATTAATCACCTCCCTTGGCTCACTAGGGTTGGATTTCCTTCACTCAATTGGTTCAAGTGCTATCTATCAGATAGATCACAACTGGTAAAAATGGAATCTACCTATCCACCTTAAAACCACTGTTAAGAGGTGTACCGCAAGGCTCTATTCTTGGCCCCATCCTCTTTGCCATCTATATTAATAATATTGATGCTAACCTCACTCAATCCAACATCCATCTGTTTGCTGATGATATTGTATTATATATTAGCAATCCTTCATTATCTAAAGCCTGTGAACTGCTACAATCTGAATTTTTCCATCCTACAACACAACCTACTGGATAAAAACTACTTCTAAATGCCAAAAAACAAAAGCTATGTTCTTTACCTCAAAGAGTTGCTCTGCCACTACCCCACCATCCACCACCTACAACTAACCACCTTACTTGGAGAAGCTGGAATTCGTTGATAACTTCAAATACCTTGGAGTCTGGATTGATAACAAGCTCGACTATTCTGTCCATATTGAGGAGCTACTAAAGAAACTGAGACAAAGGCTTGGTTTATTTTTCAGAATAAAGCACTACCTCAACAGAGACTCCAAAAAAAGATTAATCCAGGCTTCATTCCTATCCCTCATTGACTATGCTCACTTTCTGTATGGACATTGTTCACTCCCCCTCTTAAATAAACTGGACACCCTATACCACAGGTCCATCAGATTCATTACTGACCTTCCCTTCAGCACCCATCATTGCTCCCTTTATAAGGCAGTTAACTGGACATCATTACAACACAGAAGAAATAGGAATGCTGCAATTTGGATTTTCAAAGCCTTATCAGGCAAGCTACCTACCTATATCTCAGACTGTTTTACTCAAATTACTTCTAGGCCATACAACCTAAGGATCAGCAAAATTATCATTCTTAAGGTCCCAGTGTCTGCACCCAGTTTGGGAGGGCTGCTATCAGCTACTCACTAGCAATTGTTTGAATTCACTCCAAAAACCATGAAGCTAAATAACCTCCTACCCTTAATATCCTTCAAAAGATTATTCGCCACCCTATTCCCAGAACTCTGCAACTGCTTCCACAAGGCCCTAACCCCAGCCCTACACACCTGTTCCTATATGCTGATAAAACTCCGTTTCCAGTCCCAAGATTCACCCTCAAAATGCCTGCTAGGTCCTATAATCTACATATTACTCCTGATGTGCCCATTACCTTCTGTCTCACAGATTAAAAGATTTAATGTGCCTTGTTCATATGTATATTGTTATATATTAGCACTTATGTCATTGTATTACTGTTTATATTACCCCTGTCATTGTATTACTGTTTATGCTACCCTTGTCAATGTAATAACACTTGTACTTCTTGACCACTCAGGTCCATCTTGTAAATGAGCTATGCTCAATGATGTTCGCCTGATTAAATAAAGATTTTGATTGATTGATTGATTGATTGATTGGTAGGGTCGGGATGGAGGAGGGGGACAGGGGAGATGATGAGGGACCATTTTCTTCTTTCCAGGTAAAAAAAAAAGACATCAGGAGAATGGATTTCATTTTTTACAGGAACTTCAACAGTATTTCAGGATTCTGGGGGTGGGCTCCCCAGTGTCCTACAGTACGGAGGAGGGACATAAGTGGGGACACTAGGAGTGGGCTCCCCAGTATCCCACACATTGGGGAGTTGTATTGCTTACATGGGGACTGGTCACCCTGATGTCAGCAAAACAATTTATATATATAAATATTTCAGGACACTGGGGGTAGGCTCCTCAACATTGCACAGAAGGGAGGAGAACAGAAATGAGAACACTGGGAGTGGGCTCCATAGTGTCCCACACTGGCAGGGAAGTGATAATGCTGACATGGGGATTAGGCATCCCATGTTGGCAAGACCTTTTTTTATAGAAATATTTTGGGACACTGGGAGTGGGATCCCCAGTGTCCCACACTGGCGGGTGGAGCATATACCACTGACATGGGGATTTGGCACCTCGATGTCGGCAGAAACGTATTTTGTCAATAAAACATGCCTCAGCCCCCCCTTAGAGGCATTAAAAGGAGAAAAACTCCTTTTATTAGGTAAACACCAACAGGTGTTTACCTAAAGGAGGACTCAGGAACACAATTCTTTCAGTTAATTTGGCCAGAAAGTGTCTGGAAAAAGTTTTGGTGCTTTTGACTGGTGTCAGTGTTTTTTTTTCCATTGAGGTAGTGCCGTGGCAATTTTGGCAAAACAGTGCCAATAGTTGCATGAAAACTGCGACACTGTTTCACAAAAATTGCTGCAATTTGCGGCACTACCAATGGCCAAAACACCGAAAACATATTTCCAGCCATTATTGGAAAAAAGTAATGCCAGAATTGTGTTCCTCGGGCACCAATTAGGTAAACACAAGTGTTGGTGTTTATCAAGTGGTAGAATATTTTGAATTACACTGTTTTTTTGCTGTCACTAACTGAAAACAAGATGGCGGCAGCACAAAAGCACAAAACCCATTTGCGGCAGTATAGGGTACTTTCACGAAAGTTTTCGTGGTGCACATAAATATTTCCCATAGGCTATAATGGGAAACTTAAGAGTTTAATAACTTTTGTACAGATTAATATTTTTTTCACCAAACCTTCAAAAGGCACTTCAATCCCCATATACCCTGAAACTTTCAGACCAGAACCACAAACCATTTGGGCTATAGACAGGAGCAAAAACTTTGCCAAAAAGTGAGGATTTTTCACACTTTTTGACACTCTGCAGCTCTGCAAACGCACATCCGACCAGGACAAAACTTGCCAGATCCAGAGAGCTACAGTACCAGAAGGAGCATGCACATTTTCAGGCAAATTAGATGAATGGGTGCAAAGTTAATAAAGTGCAAAATGTTAAATTTAACAGAAGTCACGTGATGCAGCTGACCTGGTAAGACATGTGCTCCACGAGTACTCCATCCACCCGGCTTGTTCCTCTATTAATTTAAAGCATTTGCAGTGCATTTTGCTCAGAAATTGTACACTAGACGGATAGCAAAACTAGCTTTCTTGTCAGGAACCGACCCTGTTGCTTACATGGAGGTAGAAATGCCACAGGTGGCACCTCGGCATACACCCCCTGTCATGCCAGAGAAAGTGCCGGAAAAACCCAGGGAGCAGTAATCCACCACAGGCCACACACTGTCAACAGCTAACCCCTCACTCCCTGCTTTGGAATCATCTCCTCTAACTTTGGAGGGATTCCTAATGGAGTTTCAACCTTTCAAAGAGAAGGTTAGATTGCTGGTGTCTGAGGTAAAAATCCATCTTGAAGGCCCTGGAGGAGGTCACCAGATGTACTTCAGACAATGAAGCACGCATCATCTCAGTGGAAAAAAAATGGATAAAATGGACTCCTCTACTACAATAAATCATCAACACCTTAAAAAGTTAGATTCCAAAACAGAGGACTTGGAGGGCAGAGGTAGGCGGAACAATGTGATTATCATTGGGATTCCAGAAAAAAAGAGGGAACAGGCACAATTTTATTAATTCAGAAGTTGCTGGTCAAATTGGCTGTACCCTCTCCTTTTGGTCCAACATACATACTTGAGAGGGCTCATAGGGCTCTACGTCCCATGTCGTTGCCTTCGACACCTCCCAGGCCCCTCATATTCAGATTTCTAAATGTCCAAGAGAAGTAGCATGTCCTACTCAAGCTGAAAGAAATACAACATGTGCTCTGGGAGGGAAAGAAAATACGAGTCACATAGGATTTGCCTGCTACTGTTCGCCAGTGCAGAGTCCTATTCCGTCCAGTCCTATCTAAATGCATTGCCTCAGGAATAAAGTTCAGGATGACCTACCCTGCTCAATTTCAAGTGCTACCTGATGGAACGTGGTTATCATTTGAAGAAATAGAACCCTCCATGGAGTTCCTCAAGAAAACAAGGCCAATTCTTTTCATGGACCACTGAGGAAGCTTGGAAGACTGCAAGCGTTTTTCCTTTGGTGCTAAGGAGCAAGAGTTGCTGTAGCGCTTGTATGTATGTTTTCTGCACAAAATGTTTTTCTATAACTAAACATTTTAACCAGGTGGCCTAAACAGTGGGTGAGCATGGGACTTGCCAGTGCAGTGATGTTTAACTGTGGGCCTCCAGCTCTTCGGCTTCCCCTGTGTCTGTTAGACTCATTACCATCCTGATCTATAAACACAGGCCCCTACCAGGCCTCATATAAACTGACTGCGACTTTTCCTGACTCTGAGGGCCTTATTATATGGGCTGATGACTGTTTACTTTAAGGATTAAGCAATGAAGGTTTTGATTCCGAGCTTGTTTAATTAAACTTGGTTGTTATACATGGAACTTTCCCTTGTTTACTACAAGTCTGGGGAACACTGACTACTGCTTACGTGGCGAGAACCCGAGCTTTGCTTAAGTGCTCTCGATTCTGGAGTATGTGCCTAATGAACTCTAATGAGGGACACGTTCTATTACTCAAGAGTTCCTATGTTTCAATTGTTATTATTGTGTACTGTTCTTGGTTATGAATAGGTATATCCGCCAGACACCCCACCCATCCTCATTTTACAGGACCTGGGCACTATATATCTCTTTTCTCAACTGTGAAACAACTGTTCACTTATCTGTTTAACACCACTGGTATAGTGCATGATGTGCTGGTTTATTTCTGGGAATCCAGTGTTCTTCAGGTATTTATCTGCCTGGGGGGGTTAATTTTTTCTTTACCAGCAGAATTGAGCCAGATGGATGGAGGGAGGGCGAGACTTAGGGACGCTGATCGCCACGGGCAGACAAGGGTGTGGGGGGATTAGTTTGTATTTGCTTCAGGAATTAACAGTTTACGGCAACTTGGATTTCCCAGAGAGTTTTTTTTCCAATTTCTTACTGCACATTTGGTTTATTTTCTGTAGTGGGTGGGCAGGCAAGCTTCATGTAGGAAGGTGGGGTGGGGGGGGGATTTAAAAAGTTAGATTCCAAAAACAGAAGACTTAGAGGGCAGAGGTAAGTGGAACAATGTGATTATCATTGGGATTCCAGAAAAAAAGAGGGAACAGACACAATTTTATTCATTCAGAAGTTGCTGGTCAAATTGACTGTATCCTCTCCTCTTGGTCCAACATACATACATACTTGAGAGGGCTCATAGGGCTCTACGTCCCATGCCATTGCCTTCAGCACCTCCCAGGCCCCTCATATTCAGATTTCTAAACTTCCAAGAGAAGCAGCATGTCCTACTCAAACTGAAAGAAATACAACATGTGCTCTGGGAGGGAAAGAAAATACGAGTCACATAGGATTTGCCTGCTACTGTTCGCCAGTGCAGAGCCCTATTCCGTCCAGTCATATCTAAATGCATTGCCTCAGGAATAAAGTTCAGGATGACCTACCCTGCTCAGTTTCAAGTGCTACTCGACGGAACGTGGTTATCATTTGAAGAAATAGAACCCGCCATGGAGTTCCTCAAGAAAACAAGACCAACTCTTTTCACGGACCACTGAGGAAGCTTGGAAGACTGCAAGCATTTTTCCTTTGGTGCTAAGGAGCAAGAGGTGCTGTAGCGCTTGTATGTATGTTTTCTGCACAAAATGTTTTTCTATAACTAAACATTTTAACCAGATGGCCTAAACAGTGGCCAAGCATGGGACTTGCCAGTGCAGTGATGTTTAACTGTGGGCCTCCAGCTCTTCGGCTTCCCCTGTGCCTGTTAGACTCATTACCATCCTAATCTATAAACGCAGGCTCCTACATTTCCCAGAGAGTTTTTTTTTCCAATTTCTTACTGCATATTTGGTTTATTTTCTGTAGTGGGTGGGCAGGCAAGCTTCAAGTAGGAAGGTGAGGGGGAGAGGGCTTTCACCTATATGGGATGTGGGGGGGTTGTAAGGCGCCAGACAATAAATTTGGGTTGGAAGTAGAATCACCATTTAATTCCGGATAAGGCGGTGGATGGGCCCCCATGGTGTGGGATATATGATGGCGACAGAACTTGAGCTTTGCACTTGGAACGTTAAAGGGGCCAGACACCCCCTCAAATGAATGAAGCTTCTCAACACTTAGGGGTGCTAAATAGTGATGTGATAATGATGCAAGAAACCCATCTTCTAGAGTCAGAACTAAATCTCCTGAGGAGGCAACAAGTGGGACATGTCTTTGCAGCAGGGGACAGCTGGAACAGCAGAGGGGTAGCGATTATGCTGACCCGCTCCTTCCCCTTTACATGTGAACAATGCATTAAGGATAAATATGACAGATATGTACTGCTCAAAGGTAAATTGCACTCACTAGATATACTTCTGTGCACTGTATATGGCCCTAACTCTGACTCTCCTTCATTTTTCATGGAACTACTGTCTGCATTAATACTCTTTTTGAACCTGCCAGTGGTTTTAGGAAGGGATTGGAACCTCCCTTTTGATCCTTATTTGGACAAGTCCACAGGGGAAAAGGGCAGGGGACTTTCCCCAGCACAACGAGCCATCCAAGACCTCATGGATCACCTGGGCCTTTGTGACCAATGGAGGGTTTTACACCCCTCAGACAGAGAAGATTCATTTTGTTCAACAGTCCATGGCTCAGCATCTAGAATAGACTATTTGTTGATCAGTAAATTGCTTCGGGGTGGCACAATAGACAGCTGACTAGAACCAGAAGTGGGTTCCGACCTCTTGGCAACTACTTGCATTCTCTCCCTGTCCCTTAATACAGGAACCGATAAAATTTGGATACTGAATAACCAACTCTTAAAAGATACCAAAATTACGGATAGTATTGTGGCTTCAATAGACCAATTTAAAACAGAAAATTGGGGTACGACACAATCTCCCTCACTAGAATGAGAAGCTCTCAAGCGTTTCATTCATGGAGAATTTAAGTTAGCTGTGATTAAAAAGAGACGTGCAGAAAGGGAGGTAGAGTCACTGTTAGCACATATCAGGGAGAGGAAGAAATATCTGTCGAACCAGACCACTGAGCTGGAAAGAGAGGCTCTTACCAAATTACAGACTAAATACTCTGAATTATTAAGGGAAAAGGATAAGTGGGCAATTTCAAAAACTAAAGCTCGATGCACAGAACAAGGAAAGAAGGCAGGCTGATTACTAGCTCTCAGGCTTGAAAAGCAGGAGTCCTCGAGAATTATCACAGCTATACATAGGGAAACCCAAGGAACCCAAGTAACCCAAGCCAAGGATGTCTCTAATGAGTTTGAATCTTATTACAGGACCTTATACAGTCAGATGCCTAATCGTCCCCCTCAAGATGCAATAGACCAATATCTGGAAAACCTACCGTTGCCCAAACTCAACTCAGTACAGGCAGATGGACTGTTTTTACCATTTACAGAAGAAGATATTGTCAGAGTCATTAAAAATCTCCCCTTAGATAAAGCTCCAGGTCCTGATGGCTATTCACCTAACGTTTATAAAAAGTTTGCAAAACAATTAGCTTTCTGGCTCTTGGCAGTTTTTTGCAGCATGCTTAATGCTGAGAGATTCGACCCTAGACTACTGGAAGCTATGATAATTGTGCTACCCAAACCTGGGAGGGATCCATTAAGTGTATTGAGCTACCGATCTATTTCCCTGCTAAATTACAATACCAAAATATTAGCTAAATAATTAGTGGAGTGCATCGGTCAGGTCCTCCCTTCTGTAATAGGACCAGACCAGGTGGGCTTTATGAGAGCTAGGTCCTCAGTTGATCACTTATGCCACCTGTTGCACATTTTCTCTACATCCAGGGACTTCCCTGAGGCAATGGCTCTGGTCTCTGGACGCAGAGAACTCATTTGACAGAGTGGATTGGCAGTTCCTGTTAGGGGCCTTACACAGATATGGATTCCCCCCCAGGTTTATTGTCTGGCTTCAGGTGCTATACACCAATCCTATTGCACGCACATATTGCAATGGGGTGTCGTCCCCAAGTTTTCGCCTAGAGGCTGGGACCCAACAGGGCTGCACTCTTTCCCCTCTGTTGTTTAACCTGTACTTAAAGCCCATTGTAGTCACCATCCAAACCTCTCCTCACATAAAGTGAATTAAGCTCAGCTCCATAGGGGTAAAAATCACCGCTTATGCGGACTATATACTTTTACCTATCACATAAATTAAATCTTCTATATGTGGCCTACTGCATATAATTGAAGAATATGCCTCCCTGTCAAATTACAGGCTTAATATGGATAAAACATCTGATTTCCTCTGAACGCCAGAGTTCTTAATCAGGAGGTAACCAGAATGGGACTTGCTTGGACCCCCAAAGCGCTTAAATATCTGGGACTACAGCTCTACAGGAGAAAAGCCCAAATTTTGAAATCAAACCTTGATCTTTTTTTTAGCAAGATTCAGAAGGACCTAAAATGCTGGTGGGAGCTCCCTCTAACCCTATGGGGCCTCATAAATATAATTAAAATGAATATCCCTCCCCGGCTTTTTTACCCGTCAACCTAATGAATCAATGGCTTCCTAAAGCTTGGTTCAAATTGGTTCACTCCTGCCTTACCGAATTCCTGTGGAGAGGGAAACCACCTAGAAGAGCCTTCCACAAGCTAGCAGCTGCAAAAATTCTGGGGGGGTTTAAAATTACCACATTTCAACATTTATCACTGGGCTAGTCACCTTAGCAAATACTTTCAATCAATCAATCAAAATCTTTATTTATCCAGGTGAACATCATTGAGCGGAGCTCATTTGCAAGATGGACTTGGGTTGAACAAGGTCAGGGTACAATAAGACAACATACATATATATACACATTAATACAAATGGGTACAAAAAGGTCATGATAAGGTGTAAAAAAATAAACAAAAAAAAAGAACCACAACAACGGAGAACCTATCTCGGGAGAACCAATTACAAATTGCAGCTACACCATTAGCAGCATGACACAAGTGAATATATGACATTAAGGTCTGTTTACACAATACAACAATACAAATATATACAAACTTGCCAGGGGAGATAATGAACACAGCTCATGAGGCAAACATGAACAGCCAGCTAACGGAAGGTGGGGCCAATAGGTGGAAAGTAGGAGTACACTGGATTGGAGAAGGCCTCCGGGGGGAGAGGGGTAACTACCAAGATTAGGGATATGATAAGGAAGACTAGAGGGGCACAAAGAAGAGCTGAGAAGGGAGGGGCAGGTGATGTTGACCAGAAGATGTGGGTAAATCCACCTTTAAGGGGGAACTGAGGATGAAGATGCTTGATGTGAGTCAGTGCTGAAAAGAGATGTAGAGGCACAGAACAGAGATCACAAGATGGTTGAATATATGGCTGAAAAGAGTATGATGGGTATGGCAGCTTAGTCAAAAGGCTATGGGCCAAGTAAGAAGTGGAACAGATTGAACACTGCTACAGATTAAAATCATGGAAAACAGTTGCATGGTTCCTTTCTGAGATGAGAGTAATGCTGACGGGTGTGCTTAATTTTAGTGTTTTTTGCAGTTTATTCCATAGGGAGGACAGCACAAAGCTTATAGCTGCCTTACTTTAAATGGTCTTGTCCCCTCTCACCACCGTCAGTATATACTCCAACCTGGCTTAGAACTGAAAAAAACATGATTGCAACAGCAGGCATAAATCCAGAGGCTTTGCCCTACATTAAGGTAAATAAGCTACTCTGCCATACAGCGATAGGTCACTCGGTCAGGTCTCACTCTCAACTTTTTGCCACGCTAGGGTACAAGAACACCTTAGACTTGGCCCAACCTATTTGCCAAAACCCTAATTTTCTGGTTTGGGGGGAAGTATATTCCTTCAACCTGGATTCCACAGCTGCAACACAGTATAGCAAAAGACCTCTACGCTCAAAATACTGACTGGTTGCCCACCCCTGAGATATTAAACAAGTTAGGCCTCACACAACAATGGGCTTTTAAGATTTATCAAATCTGACACATGCTAATCAAACACTTTGGTCCTACTACCACGACAAATGGCATGGGCAATTGGATTTGCTGTCTCCTCTCTATATGCAGCCATATATCCTCTGATATTCACAAAAGTGGACGGAATTCCCAGATATTGGGCTGATATATATATACCCATAATCTGTTCCTCGATGGTCTAAAATATGGGAAAACTGGCACAAGTATATTACACAAGACAGGCTTCGATTGATGCAAATGCAAATGCTAAATGATATGTACTTAACCCATATAAATTTTATAAAATGAGCAAGGTGGAACCTCCAGCATGTAATAGATGCAATGAAGGGACTGGTACTCTACTTCATATGTTCTGGGAGTGTTGCAAAGTCTCTTTTCTGTGGGACCTCATTAAAACAAGACGTGACCCTCTGCTAGGCTTACAGGACTACTTCCCTCCAGAAGTCTGTCTACTAGGGGATTTCACTGGTTTTCCATTAATGTAGAGAAACTATCACATGGCTTTAAAAGTCCTCTCAGTCAAAAAATTAGTATTAAAACATTGGAAGGACTCTTTACAGATCTCCTATCTAGAATGGGTTCAAGAACTTCCATATAATCTCTGTATTGAGAAGATGATGGCTAGCCTCTCAAATCATATGAAGTCCTACAGAAAGAAATGGGAAACGCTCCATGTCCTCTATGCCCTGCCATGATCAAAATACGGAGTATCCAGTTTGTATTTTGCCTATCCAATCTATACAACCTCAACTGTACTAGGCGCTTGGGGGGGTAGAGGTCTTTGAAGAGAAAAGTTCTGTAAGGGAGTGGGGGTTGGGGGGAATGGGAAGGGGTTGGGGGGTTCCTTTTGTATTTTACTTCTATATGTCTACATCAAAATGTTTGTATCTGTATTTGGAAAAAAATTAATAAACTTTTAATTAAAAAAAATAAAACATTTTAAGTTTAACATAGAAGTGGCCGTGCAACCCTAACTATAGTCAGGGCCCCTGGTATTCTGCGGCAGAATTTTCTGATTTTGCGGCAGGGCTCCTTGACTTCTGTGGCAGTATTTTCTGATTTTTGCGGCATGATTTATTCACTTCTTTGGCAGAATGCAGTCCTGTCATTGGCTAAATATGATGTGATGTCATCGATGACATCATATGCTGAGCATAGAGGAGGGGCTTCAGGATAAACGAGATAGGAAAGAAAGCCTAACGCTATGGAAAAACAGTATATTTATATGAAAATTCACCAAAAACAATGAATTCTGCGGCACTATATATATTCTGCAGCATGACGTAAATTCTGCAGCAAATTCCGCAACCGCAGAACTGCAGAATTCCAGGGGCCTTGACTATAGTGCAACTACCATGGCACTATACTATATACATATGTTGCAAAAAGCTTTGTTAATGCCCCAGTTAGGGTCAAAGTGAAAAAAGTTGGGAAATGAGGCATTATGGTTTCCCTAACACCCCACCCTCACAAGCCAGGCAGGAGAGCAGGTGTGGGGTGTGCTTTGGGCTTCTCAAGCCTAAAACTCACTCCATTCCATCTATAAATAAGGTTAGATGTGTAGACTTTATGAGAATGGAGTGAGCGTTAGGCTTGAGAAGCCCAAGGCACGTTCCACACCTGCTCTCCTGCCTGGTTTGGGGAGCAGTGTGTTAGGGAAACGTTATTGCCTCATTTTCCAACTTTTGTCACTTTGACCCTAACTGGGAGCATTAACAAAGTTTCTAGCAACTTATTTCCTTACATTTTGAGATAGTGTAATAGTATTCTTATTTTACTGTGGGAGTGCAGGGTCCTTTGGACCCTGGGCTCCCATCCCTCCATAGATGTGTATATGTATGTAGCTGTGAAGCTTCCATTTATAGGACAACCATGACCAAATTGTCAGCATAGCCACCTTATTACCCCACCTCATGTACCTGGTGCAGAAAATTCGAGAACCCCTGCCAAAACATAATTCAGTGCAACTGCAATGCCATTCCATGCCAAAGGTGCAAAAACACATTTTTGGCGGGATTTGAAAAATGACAGCTGTGACATACATAAGTTGGGGTAATAAGAAGGTTATGTTGAAAATCTGGGTCAAAATATTTAAAATTTCCAAAGTTATGAACCTGTGTAGTGAAATTGCAATGAATGGTCATAACATTGGCATTTTTTCATATTTTGACCCCAAATTTACAATATAGTCTTCTTATGACACCACCTCATAAACCCCATAGGTGAAAATTTTCAAATCCAAGACAAAATTCCACGCCACAGGTACAATAGCACATTTCGGACAGGATGTGAAAAATGACAGCTGTACTGTTCATGAAGTGGTGTGAAAAAATGGCTATATTGAAAATTGGGAGTCAAAATATTGTAAATTACCTGTACCAAAGTTATGCGCGTGCACAGAACAATTTCAACGAATGCTCATAAGTTGGCAATTTCTAGGATTATTTTTTACCGGATTTTCAACATGGCCTTTTTGGACCCCAGCTCTTGAACACTGGGGGTGAAATTTCATTATTCCGTTGTGAAAGATGATGTCGCGCAGTGACTGCAAAATCTCCTTCGGGGCCTGATTAACAAAATTACACTGATATTGTTCATGTGGTAGGGTCCCTAAAAGGTAATGTTGAAGATTTGGTGGAAAAATTCCTAAAAATGGCAAAGTTATGAATATAAGTTCAAAACACCACTGAAATACATTATACGTCGCGTATCTGTATTCCTCAGTTCATGTTTCGGCTTTGAAGAGTGCAGACATGTCTCATTCCACAGAGGATGACAGAGTTTGACTGGTAAGTATAGGCAATGCGTGTGTGCAGGGAGGTGGGTGCTCAATGGGAGGGTCAGGATGGGGGAAGGGGGATGGCAGCAATGACAAGGAACCATTTTCTTTGTTTCAGGTAAAAAAAAAAGTTGTTGCGGGACAGTTTTCTTCTTTACAGGAACTACTATTATTTAACATACCACAATCGGGAGTACCACTAGACACCAAGGATATGACTAAACAATGGGGACAACAATCAGACGGTGGGGGTGCCACTAGACACTAAGAAAATGAGGAAACAAAGGAGACAACAATCAGATCATGTGAGGTGCCACTAGATATCAGGGAAACAAAATGGAACAATGGGGTAAGGGGGTGTGGGGTGCAACTAGACTCCAAGGAAATGACAAAACAATGTGGACAGCAATCAGAGGGTGGGGGTGCCACTAGACACCAAGGAAATGACAAAACAATGTGGACAGCAATCAGAGGGTGGGGGTGCCACTAGACACCAAGGAAATGACAAAATAATGTGGACAGCAATCAGAGGGTGGGGGTGCCACTAGACACCAAGGAAATGACAAAACAATGTGGACAGCAATCAGAGGGTGGGGGTGCCACTAGACACCAAGGAAATGAGGAAACAAAGGAGACAACAATCAGATCATGTGAGGTGCCACTAGATATCAGGGAAACAAAATGGAACAATGGGGTCAGGGGGTGTGGGGGTGTGGGGTGCAACTAGACTCCAAGGAAATGACAAAACAATGTGGACAGCAATCAGAGGGTGGGGGTGCCACTAGACACCAAGGAAATGACAAAACAATGGGGATGGCGATCATCGGGTGGGGGTGCCACTAGACACCAGAGAAATGAGGAAACAAAGGAAATAACAATCAGATCATGTGAGGTGCCACTAGACATCAGGGAAACAAAATGGAACAATGGGGTCAGCAATTGGAGGATGGGGGGGTGCCACTAGACACCATGGAAACAAATCAAAATGGCAACAGCAATCAGAGGTGAGGGGCACTAGACACCAGGGAAATCAAAAAAAATATGTCTGCCATATCATATATTGTGGTGTTCTGCTATACAAAACACCACAGTACATGATGCGACACACATAATGAAATATGAGAGCAGGACATAAGGTGAGGGTGATGGGATCAGGGGAGGGACCACTAGCCACCAGGGAAAACTTTATTTAATATTGGGTAGGTGACTAGGTGGGGAAGGACCATTAGCCTCCAGTGAAAAGGTTCTTGTCTCAGGGTTGCTTTTTCCGTTATGTGTGTCGAATCATATACCGTGGTGTTGTGCTATACGACACACCTCAGTATATCACGTGACACATAACGAAATACAACAACAGGACATCATGCTTTCAGAAAAATTCAGCTACCTGTAGAACATTGATTTTTTGAATTGCGTGTGCTCACAAACATAACTTTTTTCTTAAGTAATTTAAAAACCACTTAACAGGTGGATATATAAAGAACAAAAGCACGTACCTTGGACCAACCTATATCAAACCTGAATGTTTCAGGTTTCAAAGCCTCATATTTTTGTAATTACTAGGTGGCAAAAAATGCCTTAAAATGTTCAAAATGGTGAGTTTTACATTATTCTGTACCTCTGTGACTTTGCACCCATTGAACTGATCTACATGAAATTTTCTGGATCAAGAGATCCTGGCACAAAGGCTGTGCTTTCCACTTTTCATGTAAATTGGTTGATCAGGGCAAAGTTATTAAAGTGCAAAAACTGGGGTTTAACATGAAAGTGCTTACTCAACCCTAATGTACAGGCACTACCATGCCTGTATAATATGTTGTATTTACATAACCATTCTTCAAATTGTTGCATCACTTGTCCCTTATTGTAGTCAGAGGCACATCTGAGCTACATATTGGGCCTCTGAGTGCAAACCCCCAAGGTGCCAACATGACTAGGTGCAAACTCAATTTGTGTTCCTTCTTTTATCCTGGCCCAGTACCACCTGGGTCCCTTCTTTCTTTATTCTGCTCCTCCCCCCTTCCTTCTCTTTTCTCCCCCTTTGACTTACCATTCATCCATCATTACCGGCCACTTACTGCTGTTCCCCTTCAGCAGCACACCATGGATACCTGTTCACCTCCGATTTCACCTCCCCATCCTCTGCCTATCTAACAGGCAAGAGGGAGGACAGCTCACTAGCAAATAAGAAGGGAGACCCTACTCTTGCTTCCCCCCTTTTAAACCCTTTATGTATGCCGGCCTTAGGTCCAAGCCAATCATTTCCTTACTTTGTTCCCCACCCCTTTCTATGCTGACCTTCCTCCCAGCATTCCCACCACTATACCTCAACTTCTCACCTTCCCTCCCTACCCCCTCCCTGTCTATCCCATATTCAGGTCAGGTAACCCCTGACAACAAAGGTTGCCTTTCAAACAGGCAACCCATTTTGTCATGGGATCCCCTCCCCTGAAATAAACCACACTCAGATTTGTATTGGGTGCCCAGTCAGCATAGATATTAACTAAAATGTACATCTTTTATTTTCACCACACACACACACATGCACACTATACTGTACCTGCCCGAAAGAATAGGTATACTTAGGGTTGCATGGCCACTTCTATGTTAAACCCAAAATCTTGCACTTTAATAACTTTGCAACCATTCATCCAATTCACCTGAAATGTGGCATGCACATTATTGTAACATAGATCTCTGGATCTGAACATTTTTGTTCCAGTCGGATTTGTGGTTGTGGAGCTACGGAGCATCGAAAAGTGTGAAAAATCCTCAAATTTTGCTAATTCTTTGCTCATCTCTACAGCCCAAACGCTTTGTCTGTCTGGTCAGACATTTTTAGGGTGTATGGAAACCGGGTCAAGGATGTGTCTTTTAAAGAGCTGGTGAATAAATATTAATCTGTTCAAACAATATTAAAGTTTAAAGTTTCCATTTATTGCCTATGGGAAAAAATATATGTTCCATGCGACAGTAAGAGATTCATCTGCGAATGCACCTTTTTCTGTCACAAATGTCCTCTGTACTGTCATGCCACCACCATCTTGCTTTCAGTTAGCAGTGGAGATAAAAATGCTGTATTTCAAAATTTTTGTGCCCCTTGGTAAACACTGACACTTGTGTTTACCTAATCGGGGCCAGAGGGACACAATGCTGCCATTAGTTTTGGGAAATAAGCCTCGGAAATGTTTTCCAAGATCTGCCCTGCTATACTTTCACAAATTGTGAAAAAACGGTGCAACACTTTCATAAAATTTGCAAAAGTTTTGCACCGTTCTTTCACAAATTTTCCGAAAGTGTCACAATTTGCGACACTACTGCCCCAAAAATTACAATTTCTTTGCCACCTCACTGCCTATACACGGTTTGGACTTTTGGGCTGGAATTTGCAGGGTGGCAAGCACTTGCACCACAGATGTGCCATTTGGAGGTTTGGTGAAAACATTTACATTGGTTCCATAGTTACAATACTGCAAAGTTGTGAACTTTTCCCATAGGTTAACACTGTGGCATCTGCCAAAGCCCCAGTTTCTTTGCCACCTCACTGCCACTACACGGTTTAGAGTTTTGGGCTGGAATTTGCAGGGTGGCAAACCCTTGCACCACAGATGTGCCTTTTGCTGGTTTGGTGCAAATATTTACACCAGTTCTAGAGTTACAGCACTCCAAAGTAGCAGATTTTCCCATAGGATAACATTCTGGTGGCTGCAGCACCTTTTGGAGCCTACTGTATATCTCAAAAACAGTTTGAGATACAGATTTTTTGCAAAGTGCTGCTTAGGTGTGCTAAGCATGCATGGAGGTGGCAAAGTCATGAATACAACTGTGAAATAATTTTTTCCACAGTCTCTATGGTTACAAAGATATTGCCAAAAAAGCATTACAAGGGTTACTTGGAATGCCTCTAGGCCTCTGCTATGTGTCTGTACTTGTGGGTAGGTGGGAGAACATGGCTCAGAGGGCCCACACTCCCACCTATGCATACTATTTATGCTAAACCGGGAGCACTGGGCCTTCCAACGCCATGCCCCACGTCATGGGTGGGTGGGAGGGCAGGGACCACTGGGCCCACGCTCCTCTATGGATACGATTATGCAAAACCAAAAGCACAGAGCCCTCCTGTGCTATGTTCCTATACTTATAGGTAGGTGGGAGTGCAGAGCCCAGAGGTCCCATGCTCCCACCCATGGATACCATCTTGTAATTCTGAGAGTACGGGTCCCTCAGGCACTATGTCTCTACACTTATGGGTGGGTGTGAGCACAGAGCCCAGAGGGACCACACTCCCAAATATGCACCCTATTATACAAAACTGGGAAAACAGGGCCTTCCTGCACTATGCCTCTACACTGATGGGTGGGGCCCGCACTCCCACCTATGGATGCCATATGAGTAACATTTCACTTTCTCAAAAAGAATGGAAATTCATTGCAAATAAACTCAATTAATGCATCAGTTAGGGTTGATTCCACACCAACAAAAGTCAGGAAATTCGATGTTACAGTTACCAATCCTACCCCCCAAAACACCCCACCATCCACAGACCAACAGGTGCCTGGGTGTTCCTTGAGATCATTGGGCCTAATACTCACCCCATTCTCCTATACTGTACCATCTCAGCTTGTTTACACATGTAATGGGGTGAGAGTTAGGGCCGACAACCCCAAGGCACATTCGGGCACCTGTTGGTCTGTGGATGGTGAGGGGGTGTAGGGGGTAGGGTTGGTAACCCCAACATTGAATTTCCAGAGTTTTGTTGCTGTGGAATTAACCCTAACAGATACATTAACAGAACTGTTTTGCAATGAAGATATATGTGCGTGTGTGTATATCTATATCTATATATATATACAGTGTGTGTATATATATATATATATATATATATATATATACACACACACACACATTGGGCTGGATTCACAAAGACAGCCAAAAGTCCTGCAGCTGTGGGAAAATGCTGGTGCGGGTTATTCTGAAATAAAAATTGCGCACATGCGGAAGTCCGTAAAAGAAACAAACAGCAGCTGCGGAAATTCTGCAAGTGCTGAAAATCTGCAACTGTGGATCCGCAGCTGTGGAAAAGGCTTAGGAGGTACAACAACAGGTGATCCATATTAGCTGGAGCAGCAGACTTTGACTGTCTTGCCATAGATGTAGCTGAAAGTACCCACAGAGAGACCAGCAACCATTCCCTCAACTGGGACCACTGCAGCACCACTGGTACCAGCAAAACCATGCACCACAGTGGCTGCCTGTAACTGATGGTCGTGTCTCTCCCTGGAGTGTTTGTTTCTGTTGCCTGCTGCAGCAGCACTCACTGCAGGATGTTCAGCCTCTACTACCTGAGGGGCTCCTTCATGGGCTGCACTGGATCTGGTGGTTGTTGTTTGTTGTCTTTCAATGACAATGTGTGCTAGTGTTGCTGTAACTACTGCCACTGATGTACACCCACTGGTTTGCTATTACTTGTGCCTGACCTCCACTGTAATTGTATTTCAATTGTTGGAGCACTGCATTTTGCTCAGGGAGGGTAACACCTCACTCTCACGTGTGCAACATTTTTTCCGCAACTGCGGAAAAACACTGGCTGAGAATAGCCTTTATGGGATGTACCATACTTATCAGACTTTTTTTCCTCAGGAACTTCTGCAGCTGCACTTTTTTCCACAGTCCGTAGTGTATTTTTCCGCAGTTGCGGAAGTTTTGTATATAACACTCAGAGCAATGTCCCCTTTTTTGCACAGTTACAGAACTTTTGTGGACTTAGGGAAAGTTTTGCACCTTCAGATTGTTTTGTGAACCCCCATTGTATTTACACAACAGTTCTTCAAATTGTTACATCACTTCTCCTCCATTGTAATCAGATGCACACCTGGGCTACACATCACCCCACTGGGTGGATGCGAGCCCCCAAGGTGCAAACATGTCTAGATGCACACCCTGTCTGTGTTCCTTCTTTTATCCTGGCCCAGTACCCCATGGGCCCCTTCTTTCTTTATTCTGCTTCTTTTTCCCACCGTCTCTCTTCCTCAATTCTTTTTTCTCCAGTAACCCATCTCCAGCTATTGCAATTGAAGATGGGTTACCCACTTTAAAGCGACCTTGATTCCATTCTTCCAGAGCCCCCTCCAGCTGCAAATTGAACAGCTCCAGCCCTATATCCATCAAGTGCACTCCATGTGACCTATATAGCTCTGAACATTACGGGAAATGTCCCAATACATTATTATTATCCCCCAATTTCCTGTACCGGGGCCACCATCTTTCTTTTCAGTCTCTTTCTGTCCCTGCCAACTGCCCTCACATCCCGTTTCATGGCTCCATACCCTCCTAGGCACCACTTGCAACTATCCAATAATCACCTCAGGCCACCACTTCTTGATCTACTCCAGGTCCCCTTTTATTTCCCACATAATATCCACCCATGGTCAGCCCCCCAAGGTCATTGCTGCCAAATGAATTATCAACACAACTGGCTTGGGCAGCTTTACTTTTAAGTCCTCCAGTAATGGCAATGTTTGAGCCCAATGCATGCCCCCACACTCCCTTCTAATGAACCTTTGTAGCTCTGAAATTCAGCCACAGTTTTCTCCCCTCTGGACCTGCTCTCTTCTGCACCCAGTAAATAAAAGAATGTCTGCAAATGCAAATCTTTCTCCTTCTGTCTAGCTCTGGAAGAACACAAACAAGATTAGTTCACTGTTTCTCTGACATATGTTTTATAACTCTCCGATGTCCACCTTCCCACTTCTTTCACCCTGTCTGTTGATCCACTTTAGTGGCCACCCCCAATGCTGCCCCTATTCTGAATGATTGGGATGAAAATCCAGCTATGTCTTCACCCTGGAATTCCAACCCTTTCTTCAACACTGCCACCAGTTGGTAGCTGGTGACAGGGTCCACATTCCCATGCACAAACAGCAGTGCTTACCCCAGGGGTCTGGCCACCCTAAATACCCACATGGCTCACACTGGGCACACCTGATTACTCACCTGTTTACTTATTGTCACCCTAGCTTCAGTGCCTGCTTGGTCCATCTTAGACTTAGTCAGCCATATCTCCATCTTATCCTCAAGCCATTGCACCTCATTCCACAGCAAACCTCTCCACCTCTTCTCCCACCTTAAAATACTACCTCACTCACCCTAAAAGCTCCATTAAACATGACTGAGAAAACTGCCAAATAAAGGTGCCCCTATACTGGGAATGGCATGCATACATACATACCACAGTACCCCCACTAACCTCTGGAGGAGGCATTCTGAAATCAAGTGCCTACCATCACAACTCCTTCCTTTCAACCTCTGCCACCCTTGCATCATCATCTTGACCCCTGGAACTTTACAAGGTTCACCCAATCCCTTCATGCTGCATACTAACTCTGTCTCCTCTAGGTGAATCCCCATGGCTGAATGAGCTATCCCCTTCTCCCACTTCTACACTAAAAAGTGCATCACCTGCCCCTCCTTCATGGGCCCACTTACCTCCTTTCTAGCATACTCTCTGAAGGCCTGAAAGACCTGACAAGAGCCCTCATACACCCTCAGTGTCCCTGCTGACCAAAAGCTCCAAAATAGCAGCTGGGCTCCATCCAACCAATCTCCTACACTTGTTATGGGAGCGTTGTTCTTTTGACCTTTACTCCAAATGCAATGCCCCAGAACCTGTCCAACTGAAAATGAAAAGGCTATCAGCTACAGAATTCCTGACCCCCTCTATATGTCTAGCTCTAAATGACAAATTCAGTCTAAGCCCTTGCAATACCAGTTTCCTCAAGACGCTCACCACTGTTTCTGTTGATGAAGTCTGCCTATTTATAACCTCCACTACCACCTTGTTGTCATACCAGAATACCACCTTCTGGTCCCTCAGTTTCTCCCCCCAGATCACTGTTGCTACAAATGGGCCCTATGCATGATGCCAACATGCCCACATAATCCGGGCATGTTGGCATTGTGCGCATGAATGCCGCAGAGTGGTGGCCACACAGCATTCATGACATGGGCACACAGGGGTTAAGTGCCCAATCCCCTGGCTGCATGGAAAGCAACATGCCGAGGACAGGTGGGGGCATTCCAGGGATGTGTCAGCCCTGGCGCAGCATGCACAAACCCACGTAGTGCTGGCAGCACAGGTACAGAGTAGGGTGCAGGTTATGGCAGAGGGGACCCAGACTTAAGTCACTGTGCGCCCCCATGGACACAGGCCACTGGTTGCTGGGGGACCGGCACAGGACTCACCTTGCTGCCCCTTACCACTGGGCAGCTGGAGATGGCTGGGGCAGCTGAAAGGGTGAGGGCCCCTCACTGGACAGGAGTGACAGCACCAGGACAGGATGGTGTCACACAGATCTGGGTGCCTGCATTCAGCACGCCCAGCTCCGGACCCATGCCTTCCTGCATGAGGGATCCACTAGAGGGTCCAGCGGGCATCCTATTGGATGCCCACCAAGGTTCATAACTCTACCCCTGGCTGCCCTGTGGAGTCCTGTGCACTGGGACGGAGGAGCTGTGGACAGGTGGCTGGTGTTTGTGACTGCCGGTATGGGTGCACCTGTCTGTGGGTTGGAAGGGTACGAGACTTTTCTGTATACCCCCGACTGCTTGGTACATAGAGCCCAATATCAAGAAAATCTCCAGTAACATAATATCTTGCATTAGCCCTTCCCTCTTCCACTCCTCTGGACATTGCTCCAATATCCACTTCCCTCTAAATTATGCCCACATCCCATGGCCTTCATCCACGTCTGCATGTAATTTCAAATCGGTATTGAATATCCAATCCTCCTGTCACATTGTAACCCCTTTATTTTGCTGCAAAAATGCCTCCAATACCACCAAGTCTTTCCTCATTCCCTCCTGGACCCTTTTGTTGCTTGTGCCAGTCTCCACATAAATGCTCTGCCTGGCGCCACTGCCCTGCATGCAAAATATAAGTGCCCCAATGGCTGCTTCATCGCCAGCAGTGACACCCTGCATTTCCCTTTCACCTTCAACAGCAGCTTCTGCAATTTCCATACCTTCCCATCCAGAAACTTAAATACTCCAAATTCTGTGTTCACCTCTATCCCTAAGAATTCTAAGCTGTAGCTTGGTCCCTCCATTTGTTCTTCTGCCAGGGGAAACCCCAATCTGACACACATCTCCTGAAACTTATGTAACATTACCTCAATTCCCTCTTTTCCCTGACCTATAGAGAGGAAATCATCTAAACAATGTACCACTGCCTTGTACCCATACTGTTCCCTAAATGTCCATTGTAACCAAGTGTTAAACATTTCAAATGTGGTGCATGCCACTGAGTAGCCCATCAGCATTGCCTTATCAAAATAAACAATCACATATATTTTAAAACCAGCAGCTCCCAATTCTCTGGCCGAGCCAGAAGCAGCCTGAATGCTGACTCAGTGTTGGTCTTGACCAACCAAGCTTGCTCCACTGAACTGATTATCTGAACAGCGTGATCTAGTGTTGTGTATGACACTGCACACTCTTCCTTGCTGATAAAATCATCAACCAAGCTCCTCTCTTGGTTGGACCGGTGGTGTAACACCCAATATTCCCAAGCTGCTTCTTTGGAACCAGCCCCAAAGGTGATATCCTAAAGCTTGGAAAGGGTGGGTCCGTGAAAGGGCACTCCACCCTGCCTGCATCTATCCCTTTCCTTATCTTCCTTGCTAATACTGACTCCTTACCTTTTACCAAGCCTATGTTCTTAACCTGCATTCCTATCCTCTGCCCTTCGTACTGTGAACTAAACCCATTTGTAAATCTCTCTCTCAGTTTCCTGGCTGCTTTTGCCTCAGGATGCCCTTCAGGCCAATACCCCAGCATCTCTACTTTAATCGGAATCTGTTCTATTTCAAACTCCCTCTTTCCCTCTTTCCCTTTCTCCTCTTATTTTCCTCTATTTCCCATTCTCCCTGAAACCAAACCCTCTGCCTCGACCCCTCTGTCCTCACATTCCCTCCTTTGTGTTCCTGAACTCACCACAAAAGGGCTGCCCTCCCAAAGGTTGTCCCCCAATCCTGTCTCCCCCCACCATGCACCTGCACACTGGCTAGTGTCTTCTCCTGCCACCCCCCCACAGTCTGTACTGTTAAGGTCTCAAACCATATATCCAGATGTCTGGTGTCCCAACACACATCTCCATGTGATGCCATCATCTGATGAAACTATTCAGTGTACTACAGCCAACCATTCCCACCCTGCATCGTGTACGTATTGTGCAGTATTAATGAATATGCAAATAAGAGGGTGGCCAGTGCCAGTTGCTTCTACTGCAATATAGCACTAACATATGTAAGTCC
Source organism: Neoceratodus forsteri (assembly GCA_016271365.2). NCBI lineage: Eukaryota > Metazoa > Chordata > Ceratodontiformes > Ceratodontidae > Neoceratodus > Neoceratodus forsteri. Next base: position 1,177,976,434 of record CM057449.1, on the reverse strand, counting down.
CATGAGCAACACTTCACAGTCTTACCCTTACCCTTCAAATTCTTACCCTCCTGAGTCCTCTCCAATATAGCCAATGCTGCTGCCATCTCTGTTTTGCCTATCCTCTCCTTCTGCTCATATTTATTTCCTGCCTCCTTATCCACCAGGGTGAATATATCCATGTATTCCCCTTCTATACCTCTTCTTTCATAGCAAGATGCATGCAGTCACCATGTGTAACCCCTGGGGTTCCCACCTCCCCACTTCTAAGCCCCCCCTTCTGTTCCCTTACCCTGCTCTTTTGTCTTCCTTTCAGTCTCTCTCTCTTCCTGAATTCCTGTAACACCTTCTGAAGTTCCCCCAAACCTTCCTCACCTGTTGCCCCAATAATCTCCTCCACATATTCCCTCAGACTCCCCTCCAGTGTAAGGTCATTAGTGACATTCTTAAACTGGGGCGCCTCTCCATTTTTTGCCCGTTTTTTCGGGTATCCTCATCTTCGGTCCTTCTCCCTCTGTCCTTGTTACCTTCCTTTTTCCCTCTTTGTTTTTCTACTCCTCCTTTTCTTTTGCCGCCTCCAACATCACTTGTTCCTCCTTCATCATGGCCATCATCTGCTGCACTGTGTCTTCCTTAGGAGTTGTTTTCTGCTGTCCTGGAGCATGCCTACCACTCAAGACAAAATTGCCATGACAAGCCGTTAGTCAATTGTTTTGACCCCTCCCTTCTCACACCATTTGTTCCCAAAACTACTATTCCCTTCCCTACTTGCCATTACTTATTGTCTTATAAAGGATAATTTCATTTATTTATTTAAATTTTGGTAACCAGGTAGGCCCACTGATACCATAACAGTCCCTTTTTCAAGGGTGACCTGGGATTAATTACATAAATCTATAGTGCAACATTAATAATACCATCTCATAATGTACAATACAATCAATTATAGACATGCAGCAGAGAAGTAGAGATACAGCAGACAAGTTAAATACAGTTTACAACAACAAAAGAGGCAGAACATATTATACAATAAAAAGAATACATGACAACAACCTGAATACATAAAAGGATCACAGTTTGGATATAAACAGTCCATGGATAAACCAGCATGGCCATGTGAGTTCTTTTTTTTACAATGTCCGCAACATCTCAGTGATAGCATGAACATTGGCTCAGCTCTAGAAGGCAAGTCTTTAGACCTTTCTTAAAGCCCCCAAGGGAAGTACATTCCTGGAGGCTACTATGGAGATCATTCCATATGGACGGGATGAAGGCAGCGAAGGACCAGAGTCCTTGGGAGGTCCTTTCCCTGGGGACTTGGAGAAGCTGCTGACCGGAGTTCTTAGTGTTCTTCCATCTTGTTTGCCGCTAACATGTTAGTTTGGCTGGGGGGGCCACTGCTTTGTTGGAGTTTAAAGGTAAGCCACAGAGAGGGATATGCTGATTGGCTATTTGAATTCCCAATGTATATGTGTCTACTGTTGTGAACTCCTTCAGATAATTCTGTGCATGTCTAGCAGACCTTAACAAGACCATTGTCAGAATCTTTCTGACTGTATAACACCTCCACCACATTCTAAATGACATTTTTATAAGTATTCTCATATTCCTGCAAATTAGAGACTTTTACAGGATTATGATACCTGAGATACTTCTCCCCTCCTTTTTTAACATATTTTCCAGCTGCCCTTCAATACACCACAGACTTGTTCTGTTTGCAAACTGTGGATGAGGCTGGGGAACCTAGGATAGCATCAAAATGCAACATACCAATTTAGCATGAAGCACATATGTGCATAAAATAGCTATTTTTTTGTTTGTCTTTGGCAGACTGCATCTTGCTATCTATGTGTAGTAAATTGTCTTGCTGCCATCCTTAGCATCTTAGGTAGTATACATTTTTTTGAAGTACCTCAGATTTTCACAAGCAAATTCCTAGTATACCTAGTCCTTTCTTCCCTCAGTCATGAGAGCACCCAGTTGCCATTTTGTTGAACGGGACCCAGAGTCTCACAAAATGGCATCTGCCATGTGTCCCAAACACCCCCCATGCCACTCCCGGCTTCCCAAATTACTGCCTCCTTCTCCACACTTCCCCCACATTAGGCTGCTCTTAATATTACATTCTGCTGATCCAGCATCATTAAAAAAAAAACCTTTCTTTCACATCCCCCCCATTCTTGGCTGACCAACGGTAACACAGAGCCTGCAACCGCCAATGTGCATACATGCCCGTCAGGCACCATGGGCAATATGGCTCCCGTCTTGTATTGTGCACTCATAGTCCTATCCTCACCCATGCCCCAACACAAAAGCCCACAAGCTTGCTAGCATCCTGTCCTCTAGTACTGACTCAAAGAATGAGCATGTCTTCTCTACATGTTTAAGGCCTGTGTGGGATTAAAAACAGCCAATGTTTCTCTGCTGAAATGGGTTGAGTCCCGCAGCGGGCTCTAGATGGGCTCCTGTATTTTAAACCATGGCAGACCATTGCAGCACTTTAAAACCACCAGAAACATGGAAACATAGAAATATAGAATTTGACAGCAGATAAGGACCGCTTGACCCACCTAGTCTGCCCATTTCCCTACCTAATGGATAAGCTGCAGATCCTAGTTAACCAAAAGCCTACTTCCTCCTACCCCCCACTAGAATTGCCTTATGTCTGTCCCATGCATTCTTGAATTCCCCCACTGTTTTTGGCTCCATGTCCTCCTCCAGAAGGCTGTTCCATATATTGACAACCCTCCCTATGAAAAAATACTTCCTCACGTTACCTCTGAGCTGTCCCTTCCCCCACACCTTCAAATTGTGCTCCCTTGTTCTTGCATGTCTCTTTTTCTGAAAGATGCTACCATCTTGGACTTTGTTGATTCCCTTGAGGTACTTAAAAGTTTCTATCATGTCCCCCCCCCCCTTTCCTCTAGGGTATACATATTAAGTTCCTTTAATCTCTCTTCGTATGTCTTCTGGTGCAGACCCTGCACCATTTTAGTTTCCCTCTTCTGGACAGCCTCCATCCTGTCTATGTCCTTGTAGAGATGGGGTCTCCAGAACTGCACACAGTACTCCAGATGGGGTCTCACCAACTGTCTGTATAGAGGAATAACAACTTCTTGTTTTCTACTGGTGATGCCTCTCCCTATGTATCCCAGGATCCCACCAACCCGCCTTACTGCTTCTCACATTGCTTGCCCACCTTTAGGTCATCTGATATGGCTACCCCCAGGTCCCATTCCATTTTTGTTGTTGTTAGTATCTCACCCCCCCCCATTGTGTACTCTTCCCCTGGGTTTTTGTTTCCCAGGTGCATTACTTCGCACTTCTTTGCATTGAATCTAAGCTGCCATACATTTGACCATTCCTCCAACCTTGACAAGTCCCTTCTCATCCTTCCCACCCCATGTTTTGTATCGACCCTGTTGCAGATCTTTATGTCATCTGCAAAGAGACATACTTTTCCTTCCAGTCCCTCTACAATGTCACTTATTAAAGAGGACTGGTCCCAATACTGAACCCTGCTATACTCCTCAAGTAACCCCCCTTTCATCAGAGTGGACTCCGTTTACTATTACCCTCTGCGTCCTGTTGTCCAGCCAAGTGTTTACCCATGCAACCACCTTGGGACCCACTCCAAGGCTGGCTAACTTGTATATTAATCTTTTGAGTGGGACTATGTCAAATGCCTTGCTAAAGTCTAGGTAGACCATGTCCATAGCCCCTCCCTGGTCTATGACTTGGTCACCCAGTCAAAGAACCTTATTAGATTTGTCTGACGCAACCTTCCTGCTGTGAATCCATGCTGCCTTGGGTCCTGTGCCCCGCTGGCCTCTAAGTACTCAACAATTCTTTCTTTCAGAAGTGATTCCATCATTTTCCCTACCACTGAGGTCAAACTAACAGGTCTATGATTTCCTGCCTCTGCCTTGTTCCCACTTTTGTGAAGTGGAATCACATCCACCCTCCTCCAGTCCTCAGGTACCACCCCATCCTTCCATGATTTGTTAAAGAGGGTAGTCAGGGGTGTCACTAGTTCTATACCAATAGTTCTTTTAGAATTATTGGGTGAATCCCATCAGGCCCTATTGCTTTGTCCACCTTCAGTTTTAAGAGTTCTTTCAGGACCCTTTCTTCTGTGAATGGATTGGTATTGATCACCCTATCCGGAGTGTTCTATTGTTTGGTTTAGGTACCTCCCCCTCCTGTTCTTTTGTGAATACCGAGCAGAAGTATTTGTTCAATATCCCTGCTTTTTCACTGTCACACTCTGCCCACATTCCTTCCCCCTTTATTAAGCCTCAGTATCCCTCCCTTGGTCTTTCTTTGCTCCCTAATGTAGCTATAAAACATTTTATCCCACTTCTTAACAGAGTTGGCTATATTTTTCTCAGTTTGGACCTTTGCTATTCTGACTGCCTTCCCTGCCTCCTTCTGCTTTAACTGATATAGTTCTCTGTCCTGCTCCTTCTGTGCTTCATTGTATTTCCTGAATGCTGTCCTTTTTTCCTTAACATTCTCTGCCACCCCTTTTGAGAACCATAGTGGCTTTTTCCTTCATTTTGTTCTGTTGATTTGCTTTACACAACGGCTTGCTGTCTCTGTGATGGCAGTTTTGATTTTTTCCCATTGTTCTTCCACCCTTCCTTCTTGCCTGTTTGCTAGTGCTTTTCTGAGGCACTCTCTCATTTTGTCAAAGTCAGCCCTCCTAAAGTCCAACACCCTTGCTTTTGTATGGCTTGACTCTAGAGCTGTGTTTATTGTGAACCACATTGTTTGGTGGTCATTTGTTCTCAGATGGCTACCCACTTCTAAATCTGAGATCCACTCTCCATCCCTGTCTGAAAGTACCAGGTCTAAGACTGCTCTCTCTCAAGTGGGTTCCAACACTAGCTGTCTGAGGAATGCCCCTTGTAGGGCCAGCATGCCTCTCCCCTTTCTGTTTAACTAAGGTGTGGGTCAAACCTAGTCCTGAGGAACCATGGTGCTGATTAAAAACTCTGCAATCTGCCTTCATGCCTCTCCCATTTTTGATTAACCAGTAGGGGAGGTAAGCCTTGTCTCATGGGACCAGAGCCCAAGGCAGAGATTGGCTGTGTGCCAAACTGCTTTAAACTCTAAAACTCCAACATGACTAACATTCACTCTCAGTATCTCCTAGATTTATGTCCCCACAACAAAAGTGTATTTCTGCCTCCCACTGGCCATGCCCTGCCTGAGAGGCCCTTTTGAATGATACTCCTGTTCCCATCTCCAGATTCTGTCCCAAGTGCACATCTTTCATTTGAGTCATTCTGCAAAGCTCCACAACCAATTAGCTTACCGTTTAGAACCCAATCCAACTCTTCAGCTTCTGAACCTTTTACAGTCACTTCTCCATGCTGACCAACATACTAACAGCTTAAACAACTCACTAGCAAATAAGAATAGAGAACCTATTCTTGCTCCCTCTTTTAAACACTTCATTTTTTCCTAGGCTTAGCTTCCAGTCAATAATATGCTTACTTTGTTCCCCTGTCCATTTCTGTGCTGACCTTTCTCCCAGCATTCACACCGCTATACCTCAACCCTTCTTCCCCCTTCTCTTCCCTCCCCCTCTGTTCCCTGCCTATCACGTATTCAGCTCAAGTGACCCCAGGCAACAAATGTTACCTTTCAAATAGGCAACCCATTATTTGCACTTGTAGTGCACAACCACCTTCCAAGCAGTATTTGAACATTTTATCTGCCCTTGCTCATGAGATGATAAGAAGGCTATGTTAAAAATGTAGGGTAAACATTTGAAAAAAAAAAAGCAAAGTTATGAGTGTACATTGAAAGTTTTGCAACATACTGTCATAACTTTGGTAATTTTCAATATTTTGACCCCAGATTTTCAAAATAGCCTTTTTTTTCACATAACCTCATGAACATGACAGCTGTCATTTTTCAAATCCAATCCAAAATGTGTTTTCTCACCCGTGGTGCAAAATTACGTTTTAGCCACTGTTATATGTAACCCCCCCTACAAATGGGGATTCCCAAAAAGTCTTCTATGAGCTTACCTAAATGCTCACTGCCAGGTTGGTGTTCGGCACTATAGCCATTTAAATGCTATTGCCAAAGAGTGCCTGTGTAGCCTCTATGTACTGTCGCTTTAAGAGCTGCTTAGTTTGCAGTAGTAATTAATCTGGAAAGGGGACTGAGTGTTTCCATGCTCGAATCCCACCTGGGCTGCTGGAAAATAGCTCCATTTCTGCCATCACTAATTGTGCAGAGGGGGCTCTGTTGAAAGATGTAACTATTTGCTGAAAAACATTTAGAGTAATAATGATAAGGTAATTGCTCTAACCTGCCTTCTTTTCAGCAAGGACTGTCCTGATTATCTCCACCATTTTGGCCCTGAACTGCCGAATTTGGTCAATCAGTACACTGGGACTCTAAAATGGAGCCTGTCTACAGGGAATGTGTGGGGTAAAAGCTTGGGAATTGTAGTTTTAGACTGTTGGCACCTTTTTTGCAACTGAAGGTGGAGCTCTTGCTTTGACTGACAGCTGAATCAGCCAACTGAACCTTTTGGATCTGAGGGAAATCCCCAAGCTGCCTGCTGTTTAAGGGAGATCTAAGTTGGAAGCTGAGAGAGTAGCAGCTTGTGATAGTTTGAGCAGCAATCTGTGTAGTTTTGAGTGGGAGAACTGTGGAAAGGCCTGATTTCTGGCCTGCATGTTTGTCTACTGCTCTGAGAGGGAAAGAGAATTGTTATCAGATTGAATCCGAGTTGATGTGAGCGAAATAAGCTACTGAAGTGGGATCAAGCTCAACCTGAGGAGGACTGAAGATTGTGCTGAATGCGATTGGTCTGCCAGAAATCCCATTCACCTTAAAACTTCTGACTGGCCCAGAGAACTTAACGATTGTGACCGGGGAGCATTTTGCCTGGTACCATAGACTTCCTTACATATAAATGTGCTGTATACTTAAGGGGTGTCGCGATTTGGTTACCCACATTGTGAACTGTGTTCAGCTTGCTGGAAGTTGCATCCAGCCCAACCGGACAGAATCTGAGGTTAGCTCCATGTGGCAGGGCTTGCGACGAGGGCCCTGCCATCGTATCCCACTGCGCAGAGAAGAGCCATCAATGAGAGACCTGCCTGGGGATCAGCCCCCAGTTCACGCCTGAACAGAAATGATGCCTCAGTGAATCATGTGGGCCCTGCTTCTCCTGACACTCCTAAGAATTCACCATTGGTCACGATTTTCGTCCATCCTGTGTCCAGTCTTGGACATCGTGAGTAACCATCAGGGTAGCTCCCTGCAACTACAGTTTAATCTAAGTGTGTCATCTGATTGCTTTGTTGTTTCTCTTTCTTCATGGACTGAGCCATCTGGCTCTGGATTACAAATAGTGTGCTGTGCAAGTTGTTTTTCCTTCACAGGGCCCCTACTAGCTGCAACACTGACCTACCCTGGGTAACTGTCCTGGCTAGCCCTCCTTTCCTCCACCTGGGTACCCAGAGAGTGTGACTGTGTTAGGGACTATGAATGCATGCACAGCTATGTGATTGATAGAGCATTTAAGCTAATTAACCTGATTACACCCTTCCCTTGTTCAAACCCCCTGAATAAATCAGATCTACATTTTTTTTGCATTCAACTAGACTGTGGTTCCAGTTTGTGCTCAAAGTATTGTACTGTTGCCATTTGCTCTGTCTAATCTTGTTTTACAGGCGGTCCCCAGGGTCGAACCAGAGAAACCAGCCCTGGTGGGTACTTGCAAGGTATATCGGGGGTATTGTGAAAGTAATTATTGTGTACTGTTACAGCCACTAACAGGGAAGGGGGGGGTCAGAGTGTCCTGGAGGGCTGTGCCCAGGCTGGTTGAATCACTACCATCCCTGACCTCTGGGTGGAAGCACCCGTTTCAGAACTCAGCCCCTTAACCTACTAATAGCCAAGCAGGCAGGGGTAGTAGCCCTTGGGATAGCACCACCTAGGGGTTACATCTTGGAGACACTACTGGGGTTAGCATCCTCTAGTGGCCAAAGGAGGGAATTACCCTGATATGTTTAAATTCGGTGAGAAAATGGAGGAACCTAGCTACACCCAAGCTCAAAATCACCCCCCATAAGCTGTTAGTGCACCGAATGATGGGGTGGAGTGAGACTGAGGGGTTGGATCCCCAACAGACCCTCCTATTACTGGATGTCCCATTAGGGACCACTAATGCTGGTATTGTAGAAGCTGTGGAACATGTCAAAGGTTTGGGCAAAGTTGAAGTGAAGGGGAGGGTTTCAGACCTGTTTGAACAGACTATGATAGTTTTACTCTCCTGCAGTTCTCCTATAGATCCAGAGAAGGTATGTCCTATTATTCTGCCAGAAAGGACCAAGAAGGGGTGGAGGGTCATTCACCTGCATAGTAATCTGGCAACCCCGGTGGGTCCCCCAGTATAGAAGGGTTTAAGGACAAGTTGCTCAAGTTTTTAGCGTCTGAAGGACGAACTGCTCAAGTGCTAGTAAAGGTGCTAGACCTTTCTGAGGAACACACGTCATTGCAGTCCCCGGCCACATCTCCTGCTTCCCCTAAGGATTCCCCTGTAGTCACCTCCCCCATAATAATTCCATGGAAAAATGAGAAGTTGTCTTCATTTGTTGCTAGAATTGAGAGGGCTCTGCAGAGGGCCCACAGAAAAGGAGGGGTGCCGGCTAAGGAAGTGAACAGGGTCAGATTGGACCATTTTCTAAAGTCAGCCAGATACTCCAGTGTGATGATGTTAAAACTTAAGTTGCAAGACAGGAAGGCTAATTCTCCTGAGTACCGTCATCTTATGAAAGAGATTCGTGAAACCGAGAATGATGAAGAGGGCTGGGAGCCCTATGTTGGGGTTGTTAGTACCTGCTAGACCCCTGACAGAAGTGATGCAGATGAGGTGCAGCAGCTGAGAGAATTGATCAAAGAATTGACAGAGGCGGCCAGAGAACCTGACCTTTATCAGGCACCCCCTGAGACAAAAAGTAGGGTGGGGGTGCATGTAGTTTCTTCAGAAACCCGGACAGAGGGTAATTTATTGGAAGAAGTGCGAGAGTTAAGAGCCCTAGTGGGGGACCTACTACGAACCACACAAATTCCCAAACCTGGTGGAAGTCTAGAGGATCAAGAACACAAGTCACAAGTCAAAGATGAACTATGAAGTGCCCCTGATGTGTCCAAACCGGGAGATGGCCTGCAGCCCCTCAGTGACCCTAGAGAACCCACGTTTTACTATCATTGCGGGGAGGATGGACACACCCATTTCTTTTGTCACTCGCCGGAGAATCTGAGGAAGGTAACTGCTAGACTATTAGCCTTAATTCAACGAAATAACAACCGGCCACCCAGTGGAGCTGTTTGGAAAAGTTACTCTTCCAAGGCCACTGCCAAGTCGACATCTAAGTCTGTGCCACCTGAATGGTCTGAGGTGGTGGGTCCTTCGATGGAGATGACAGTGACGATGAACGTAGTGTCCACCCGAGCCATGCTTGATAGTGGATCTCAAGTGACTATAATATTTTAAGACTGGTATCGGACGTGCCTGCCTGATGTGCCTTTACAACCCTTGGAAGGCTTGCGTGCCTGGGGGTTGAGTGAGAAGTTGTATCCATACTCTGGGTATATTCAGATTTGGCTGTCTTTTCCTACCTTGGTGGCTGGAGTGGCGGAGCAAGTCGATACCCTGGCTTTAGTGTGTCCCCCTACTGGACTGTATGATGGGGTTCCCCTGCTAATTGGGACCAATGCTCATATATTTGGGAGACTGGCCCAATTCTGCAGTAAGAAACAGAGGCACCAGACTGGGAGGGCTCTGAGAAGTCCAGCTCTGATCAAGAGGGCCTACGAGTTACAGCAGAATCCCGAAGAAGTAGACCAGGACGAACCAGTAGGGGTTGTGTGGAAGAAGGATCCTGAGTCAATGGTGCTGGCCCCTAACCCCCAGTGTACCCTACAAGGGGAGGTCTGTCTATGGAAAGATGTCAAAAATAGAATATTGATGTTGGATGCGTCAGGCGATCTGAAAATTGCCTGAAGGATTATTGGTCAAGCCCAGCATCTTGCTTGTTCATGTTCATGCCTATGCATGATGAGTGCTGGTCCAGATTCACAGTATGTCAGATCGGGAGATTCGGGTGAACAGAGGCTGCACCCTAGTTATGGTACAATGCACTGACACTGCAGTGTTGCCCAACAACAAGCACCCTGGTGAGACTGATAGAGTGACTCCTCACTTGATTGATTTAGGTGACTCACCATTGCTCACTGAATGGAAGACTAGAATTATCAAGAAACTTGCCCAGAAAGACCAAGTGTTTTCATTGAAGGAATGGGATGTGGGATGTGTCCAGGGTGCAGAGCATCACATACGCCTGCAGAATGAATGGCCATTTCATGAGAGGTCTCAGTGCCTAGCTCCAGCAGACATAGATGATGTGAGACGACACCTGCAGGAAATGCTTGCGGCTGGTGTGATACAAGAATCCAGGAGCCCCTATGCTTTGCCCATTGTGGTTGTGCGTAAGAAGAATGGGTCTGTGAGAATGTGTGTGGATTATTGAACCCTGAACCGGCAGACCATCCCCGATCAATACACCGTGTCCCATATACAAGATGCTCTGGACTGTTTTATTGGGAGCAAATGGTTCTCGGTGTTAGATCTTTGCAGTAGATACTACCAGATTCCCATGGCCCCGGAAGACCATGAGAAAACAGCCTTCATTTGTCCATTGGGGTTTTACGAGTTTCTGAGGATGCCACAGGGGATATCTGGTGCCCCAGCTACATTTCAGTGACTCATGGAAAGTGTGGTAGGAGATATGAATTTGCTGGAATGCCTGGTGAACTTGGACAATGTCATTTTGTTTGGAAGCACCTTAGAGGAGCATGAGAACCAACTGTTTAAAGTCCTAGACCAACTGGAAGACTTTGACCTCAAGCTGTCCATTGACAAGTGCCAGTTTTACCAAACGTCAGTGAAGTATGTGGAGCACATAGTGTCTACAGAGGGGATAGAGACTGATCCCAGTAAAGCTGAAGCTCTGACCACATGGCCCCAGCCCCACAATCTGAAAGAACTGCAATGCTTCCTGGGGTTTTGTGGCCACTACCGCAGGTTCATAAAGACTATTCAAAAGTGATTCACCCACTCTTGAATCTTACCCAGGGTTACCCTCCCACAAATCGTAAATACAAAAAAGGGCCACCCCAGAACCAGAAAGAGTATACTTCTGCCCAGGTGAACTTTTCAGGCCCTGCTGGATGCCTGACTGTGAAGCAGCTTTCCAAGAAATCATATATCAGCTCACCCATGCCCCCATCCTTGCCTATGCTGATTCTACCAAACCCTATGTGCTGCATACTGACGCTAGTCTACAGGGTTTGGGAGCTGTGCCGTATCAAGACCATGAGGATGGTTTGAGACCAGTGGCCTTCGCCAGTAGGAGTCTGACCCCGTCAGAGCAAAACTACCCTTTGAATAAGTTGGAATTCCTGGTATTAAAGTGGGCATTGTTGACCAGTTCCATGAATACCTCTATAGGGCAAAGATACTGGTGAAGACTGACAATAACCCGTTGACCTATGTGCAGACTTCAGCTAAGTTAGACACCACGGGGCATCAGTGGCTTTCTGCATTGTCTACCTATGATTATGCTGCTGAATACAGGTCGAGCCTGAATCACATCGATGCTGATGCTCTATCCCGAAGGCTCACTTCCAAGAGTGACTGGATCAGGCTGTCTGAACCTGACATTCGAGCATTATGCCAAAAGTTTGATAAAGATGAACAGATGTCTGCAGACACAGTGGACTGCTTAGTAGATTGCTTGGTCCCTTCTGATACCTGCATACCAGCTGCGTTCCCTTAAATAATTATACTTTTAAGCGAGGTTTTCTTCCCTTTGGAATGAAATGGACCTCCAGCTCAATTAAATATCTGGGGATCTATTTTTCTACTGACCCTTCCCTACTCAAGAAATTAAATTTAACTAAGATCAGAGACTCGATTAGTCAGGATTTGCAACATTGGGCAGCCCTTCCTATTTCTCTGGGGGCAGAATCAGTATTATCAAGATGAATGTCCTCCCCCGGATCTTTTACCCACTGAACCTCACCAACCTCTGGCTCCCTCTTTCCTTTTTCCAGCAGCTCCATAGTCTGTTTTCCACTTTCATCTGGAGGGGGAAAGGGGTACGTTGCTCTTATGGCTCCTTATCACTCCCTAAAGAAAGAGGAGGCTTAAGACTTCCGAATTTTCAGTTATATTATTGGGCGGCCCACTTGTCCAAGTTGGGAAGATGGTTTTCTGCGAATGCTGAGAATTCTTCCCCAATCTGGCTTCAGTTGGAGAGGGCCTTTCTCTCCGAGCTTAGAATTAATATATCCGCTCTACTTTATCTTACCTCGAAAACACTCTCACAACTGATTTCTGATGATACGGTGGCAGTTTCTCTTAAAGAGTGGGCCCAATGTCTTAGGTCTTTTCGGATTTCCAACCACACGGATCTAGGGCAGCCGATAATTCTCAATCCCAATATCAGACTAGGAGATTCTTGATTAGGACTAAGCTGGCTCCCACAACTTAAAGATTCCAGGGTTGAGCACTTGTTCGGCCAAGCTTCGCTCTTTACTTCAAGTGATATTTTAACCAGATTCGACATCCCAAGTAGAGACACTTTTTAGGTGTTTCAACTCCGACACCTGGTTAACAAATTCGGTACGGTGTTTAAGCAATCCGCGGTACATCCCTTTCTCTCCAACATTATTATGCTGGCATCCCAACCCCATTCCATCTCGCAGATTTACTCCTATCTTTTGACTTTTAACTTGAGGGAGGAGGTTGGGGGTCCCTCGGTCTGGACATACCTTCTTCCCGAGGATGTACCGCTTTGGAGAACTTTCTGGCCTAACCTACATAGATATCACACCCAAGATAGGTTTCGGTTAGTGCAATATAATATTGTTAACAACTTGTACTACACCCCGGTTAAACTTTTTCAGCGTAAATTGATCCCCACTCCAGAGTGTTTCAGGTGTTCACAAGGTGAGGGCAACTTAATTCATATTTTTTGGGATTGTGCTAAAGTTGCCCCACTATGGTCCTCGATTCGGGACAATTTAGATTCCCTTCTGGGTCTGAGTAGGTTTTTTTGTCCCAAAATTTGTGTATTGGGTGATTTCTCTCTTATAGACAGTGTGGAGCGTAGGTATCATATGGCCCTGGTATCTATGGCAGTCAAGCTGGTTCTAAGGCACTGGAAGGACCAGTTGGTTCTATCATATCGGACTGGTTAAAAGAGTTGATGTAGTATCTCCAGTCCGAAACTTGATTGCCAGCTATAAGAATTGTATGGACTTATTTCATAAAAGATGGGGTAAGCTCCAGTCTCTCTGTCTACCTTAATGATAAGGTTTGATGACCCGATCCCTGGACCCTCATACCATATAGCATAGTAGACATTACCTTTTTGTGTACTGTTTTATTGTGGTTTTAAGATACGTTCCTCTTATTATAATTTGGACTGTTGGTCAGGTCACCAAGTATGCTGTTTAATAGGTGTGGATATCCAGACTCTAGAAGTTGTAAGTTTATGATTTTAGCTGGTGCACCCTGGGAGGGGGGAGGAGGGGGTGGTGGGGGTATATACTCTTTGGCACTCTGACTGATAGATAGATAACTCATGTTTTGTTTTCTTACTTTCAAGTGTGCCCTGTTGTTCAGTACATTTGTTCATGGGGGGGGGTTGGTTTGGTCTTGGCTTACCGGTTTGTTTCTTGGTTGTTATTGTCTTTGGCTGTATTATTTTTGAAATCAATAAACTTAAATTTCAAAAAAAATACCAGCTGCGTACTGTCACTTCTCTGCTGTAGATATTAGTGCACTACCTCAATCTGGCAATGACAGCATTCAGTGGGCTCAATTCTAAGATTCTATGATTCAGCCAGCCCTTGATGCCCTCCGTGCAGGGAAGGATGTGTCCAAGTTGCATTCCTCTGATTTGCAAACTGCTTTATTGTTTAAAGAAGGACCCAAGTTGAAGCTGATTAATCAGTTGTTGTATAGAGAGACAGTAGATCGAACTGGCCAGGTAGACAAGCAACAATTGGTCTTGCCCACAGCCTTCAGAGATTTAGTGCTGAGGTCCCTCCACAATCATATGGGCCACCTTGGTATCGACTGAACCCTTGACCTAGCACAATCTTAATTCTACTGGCCCAAGATGGAGGCTGATGTTGAGCACCATGAAAGGACTTGTAGTAGCTGCTTGCGGAGAAAATCCCTGCCTCAGAGGGCTGTCCCCCTTGTCAGTATTACCACCAGCACCCCAATGGAACTAGTCTGCATAGACTTTTTGAGTTTGGAGCCTGACCAGCAAAACATTGGTAATGTATTAGTGGTTACAGATCATTTCACATGGTATGTACAAGCTTTCCCCACCAAAGATCAAAAGGCATCCACCGTGGCCAAGGTGCTAGTGGAAAATTTCTTCATCCACTATGGTACCCCCCAGTAAATTTATTCTGTTCAAGACAGAGACTTTGAGAGTCAGTTAATCAAAGTCAAGAACCACCTCTTATCACCCTCAGGGGGACCCTCAACCAGAACGCTTTAACTGCACCCTGCTAGACATGCTAGGCACCCTTCACCCAAAAGACAAGCATAAATGGAGCCAGTAGATTAGCACCTTGGTACACGCCTACAAATGCACAAAAAATTATGCTACCAGGTTCTCTCCCTACCGCTTCATGTTCAGGAGAGAGGCTAGACTGCCTGTTGATGTCTGTATTGGGGTCTTTCCAGATGGGGACCGAGCCAAAAATTATCTGCAATTTGTACAAAAGCTGAAAACTCAATTGAATCATCCTACTAACCTGGCCCAGACAATGGCTGCCAAGAGAAATTTAGCCAACAAAGAGAACCATGATAAAAGAGTAAAGGCTCAAGAGCTTCGACCTGGAGACCGTGTGTTGTTGCGAAATTTGGGACTGCATGGTAAACATAAATTTTCTGACCGACGGCAACATCTTCCTCACATAGCAGTAGGGAGGTTGGATGACTTACCAGTGTACAAAGTGTGCCCTGAGAACAACTCCAAAGCCGTTAAGACCATGCACCGTAACCACTTGCTACCTATCGGTCAAGTCATGATTGAGGCTGAATCCCCAGAGATTGCTCCCCCTGGACCGGTGACTCATGCTGCTGCCAAAAAGAGATAGAGTCATCCTACCCCAGTGGTCACAGATTTAAGATTTTCTCTGCAGCAAGCCCAGAATGATAATGACTGTCAGTCCACTTCTGACAAAAGTGAATACGACCATGCCTATTACCCCTCTTATGAACTGAGCCAGCTGTTTTGAGGTAACCCCCTGATAAATTGTGGGGATGAAGACGGGTCTTCAGGACTGCCTAACCCCCAGCTTCATCCTTGGAGCCTATGGTCCCTGAAAGTGAAGTGCAAGGTATCACGTCTGAAGATATTGAGTCTTTGTGTATGGTGGAACTGTATGATTTGCCTAGGAGGGGGCTGATCATATGAGTCATTCTGCTGACATGCCAGAGCTTGAAGAATGCTACGAGATTGATGATAATTCCCCTGTAGTGCCAGTGTGTCTTCAACATGAGCAAAGTGTTATAGAAATCAAGCCTACAGAGCAAGGAGCTGACAGTGTTCCAAGTTTGGACATTTCTGCCCGGGCAGAGGCACCCCTTCCAAGTGTTGAAAATCCCAGGACCAGTGCTGAGAGTACAGAGACTGTCATTGTCCCCCCCCCCAGAAGGACTGGCTGAGCTGTCAAACCTGTAGTGTGCTTTAGTTATGATTCTCCTGGGAGGCCAATGGATTTGCTTCTCAATGTGGTCCACAAGGGGGCGTATGTTTCTCATAGCTCACTGCCAAAACTGAGCCCAAGTAAGAATTCCAGGTTAATTGTCCTGCCTTCTAGGTATGGTGCCACTGTCCCATCTAGCCCAGGTTAGCCGATAGGGAAGGGCCCCCTCTTACATTGTTCAATATACAGGAAGTTATTACCTGAATCTGTATAGTGATGTCTAAGTTACCTGTGTAAAATATGCATGATGTAATTCAGAATGGATACAGTATTGTGAAACGTAGAGAATATGTATAGTAAAAGTTAAGTTACATTGACTGATGCATCAGATGTTACTTGTATAACATGCTAACAGTATAAATGTATAGTGTGATTTGCATTAGCAACTAATGCGATGGTACCGACTTGACACGGACGCCAAGTTTTCTCCAGGCAGGGAAGGGTGTAACCCCCATACAAATGGGGGTTCCCGAAAGTCTTCCATGAGCTTGCCTAAATGCTCACTGCCAGGTTGGTGTTTGGCACTATAGCCGTTTAAATGTCATTGCCAAAGAGTGCCCGTGTAGTCTCTATGTACTGTTGCTTTAAGAGCTGCTTAGTTTGCAGTAGTAATTAATCTGGAAAGGGGACTGAGTGTTTTGATGCTCGAGTCCTGCCCAGGGTGCTGGAAAAAGCTCAGTTTCTGCCATCGCTAATTGTGCAGAGGGGGCTCTGTTGAAAGATGTAACTATTTGCTGAAAAACATTTAGAGCGGTAATGACAAGGTAGTTTGTTCTAACCTGCCTTCTTTGTAGCAAGGACTGTTCTGATTATCTCCACCATTTTGGCCCTGAACTGCCGAATTGGGTCAATCAGTACATTGGGACTCTAAAATGGAGCCTGTCTACAGGGGATGTGTGGAGTAAAAGCTTGGGAACTGTAGTTTTGGACTGTTGGTGCCTTTTTGCAACTGAAGGGGGAGCTCTTGCTTTGACTGACAGCTGAATCAGCCAACTGAACCTTTCAAATCTGAGGGAAATCACCAGGCTTCCTGCTGTTTAAGGGAGATCTAAGTTGGAAGCTGAGAGAGTAGCAGCTCGTGATAGTTCGAGCAGCAATCTGCGTAGTTTCGAGTGGGAGAACTGTGGAAAGGCCTGATTTCCAGCCTTCTTGTTTGTTTACTGCTCTGAGAGGGAAAGAGAATTGTTATCGGACTGAATCTGAGTTGATGTTAGAGAAGTAAGCTACTGAAGTGGGATCAGGCTCAATCTGAGGAGGACCGAAGGTTGTGCTGAATGCGATCAGCCTGCCAGAAATCCCATTCAACTTAAAATTCTGTTTGGTGCAGAGAACTTAGCGATTGTGACCGGGGAGCATTTTGCCTGGTACATTAGAACTTCCTTACATATAAATGTGCTGTGTAATTAAGGGGTGTCGTGATTTGGTTACCCACATTGTGAACTGTGTTCAGTTTGCTGGAAGTTGTATCCAGCCCAAACAGACTGAATCCAAGGTTAGCTCCATGCGGCAGGGATTGCCATGAGGGCCCTGCCAGCATACCCTACTGCACAGAGAAGAGCCATTGACAAGAGACCTGCCTGGGGTTCAGCCCCCTGGTCCATGCTTGAACAGGAACAACACCTCGGCGAATTGTGTGGGCCCTGCTTCTCCTGGCACTCCTGAGAATTCACCTGCGGTCTCGATTTTCATCTATCCTGTGTCCAGTCTTGGGTATCATGATTAACCATCAGGGTAGCTCCCTTCAACTACAGTTTAATCTAAGTGTGTCATCTGATAGAAACATAGAAACATAGACTTTGATGGCAGATAAGGACCACTTGGCCCACCCAGTCTGCCCATTTCCCTACCTACTGGATAAGCTGCAGATTCTAGTTAACCAACAGCCTACTTTCTGCCACCCCCCACTACAATTGCCTTGTGTCTGTACCATGCATGTTTGAATTCCCCCACTGTTTTAGCCCCAACAACCTCCCCAGGAAGGCAGTTGCACATCCACTACTCTCTCGTGAAAAGATTTCCTCACATTACCCCTGAGCCATCCTCCCTCTATCTTTAAATTGTGTCCCCTTGTTCTTACACATCTCTTTTTCTGAAAGATGCTACCCTCCTGGACTTTGTTGATTCCCTTGAGGTACTTGAACATTTCTACATGTCCCCCCATCCCTCCTTTCATCAAGGGTATACATATTAAGCTCTCTCAGTCTCTCTTCATATGATTTCTGATGCAGACCCTGCACCATTTTAGTTGCCCTCCTCTGGACTGCCTCCATCCTGTCTATGTCCTTGCGTAGATGAGGTCTCCAAAACTGCACACAGTACTCCAGATAGGGTCTCACCAACTGTCTGTACAGAGGGATAACCACTTCCCTTTTTCTACTTGTGATGCCCCTTCCTATGCATCCCAGTACTCACCGGCTCTCCTTACTGACTTCTCACATTGCTTACCAACCTTTAGATTATCTGATATGACTACCCCCAAGTCCCGTTCCATTTTTGTTGTTGTTAGTACCACCCCTGCTATTGTGTACTCTCCTCCTGGATTTTTGTTTCCCAGGTGCATTGCTTTGCACTTCTTTGCATCCGATTGCTTTGTTATTTCTCTTTCTTCATGAACTGAGCCATCTGGCTCCAGATTACAAATAGTGTGCTGTGCAAGTAGTTTTTCCATCACAGGGCCCCTACCAACTGCAACACCGGCCTACCCCGAGCAACGGTCCTGGCTAGCCCTCCTTTCCTCCACCTGGGTACCCAGAGAGTGTGACTGTGTTAGGGACTATGAATGTATGCACAGCTGTGTGATTGAGAGAGCATTTAAGCTAATTAACCTGATTACACCCCTCCCTTGTTCAAATCCCCTGAATAAATCAGATCTACCTTTTTTCTGCATTCAACCAGACTGTGGTTCCAGTTTGTGCTTGAAGTACTGTACTGTTGCCATTTGCTCTGTCTAACCTTGTTTTACAGGGGGTCCCCAGGGTCGAACCAAAGAAATCAGCCCTAGTGGTAAGTGCAAACTGTGTGGGTACTTGCAAGGTATATCAGGGATATTGTGAAAGTAATTATTGTGTACTGTTCCAGCCACTAGCAGGGAAAGATGGGAGTCACAGTGTCCTGGAGGGCTGTGCCCAGGTTAGTTGGATCACTACCATCCCTAACTTTTGGGTGGAGGCACCCGTTTCAGAACTCAGGCCCCTTAACCTGCTATTAGCCAAGCAGGCAGGGGTAATAGCCCTTGGGATAGCACCACCTAGGGGTTACATATAATTTACATCTGTCATGTTCAGAAAGAGTGGTCATAAAAGGATTATGTTGAAAATGTGTGGTCAAAATGTGAAAAAATGACTACGTTACGAAGAAACATTTAATTGTTCCACATTTCCTCATTATTGTTTTTGCAGATTTTGGCCCCTAAAGTTCAACATACCCTTTGTGTTACCCCACTTCCTGCATATTCATTTTTCACATACCCTCTGAAACTTGTTTTTGCAGTCACACTGCAAAGTCACTTTTTGGATGGAATTAAAAAAAAAATTCCACCTCTCCTGATCATAATGCCATGTAATAAAAAGACTTGGAAATGTGCAGTCAAAATGTAGGAGCCTATGAAATTTAGATATTGCCTCATAGCTGACCTATCCAGGGAAAATACAATCTAAAAACGTGTAAATTTATTTGATTTATTTAATTAAGAGTTTTACCAGGAAGGCATGCTGAGCAGACTACTGCTTGATTCCAGATACGTCCTGGGGCGAGGGGTTGTGGTGAAGTACAGCACAGTATTACAAATCAGGAAACAGTACAATTGATATTCAGGACATAGTAAAATCAGGTAACACATTCTAGGATGCAGCCCAGTACTGTATGTGTAGTGCAATACACAAGGCAGTCAAGTACAACGAGCAGTACTAAAATGACAATAAATACTAGAAATAACAAGATAGGCCCTGTGAAGTCAGAGATTAGTCGCATGTGCAGGTGGAGGAAAAGTGTGCTGCAAAGAGGGAACTGAGGTATAGGGAGAGAGGGGCAAGCCAAATACTCGTGGGAAGTGAGTTCCACAGTTTAAGCATGCTGTACCTGAAGGCTGCCTGGCCTACACCAGTAGACATAAGAGGAATGGACAAGACACGAGAGTCGCTGTTCCTGCAGGACACCCCTGAACTGCTGAATGCAGGACACTACTGAAAATGAGATATTGCATGTCATCTGGTCTGTCCTGAGTAACAGTAGAAATGGGTACAAGCAAGACTTGGTACAACAGCAGTGCAAGCGATAGACATTCAGCATTGATAAATGCCTGTTTAATAAACGTAGAAGTTTGATAGTGTCTTAAATACAGAATTAAATTCTATTTTTAAGACCTCCCAATGAGGACCTTTTTTTTTTTTGTTTGTTTTTTGGTTTTTTTTTGTTTCCAATAAAAGCCATGTGGCTGGTATGGTAAAATATAAAATCAGTGTCATATTAACTTGAATTTAGTGTATTCCTGGCATGTTTAAAATGCCAGTAATGTACTGTAGCATGTCTGTGTAATTTTTAAACAATGAGCTAGACCTCATTTAGGGGCTTTAAATGCTAAATTTTATTTTGTGTTTAAGACACTATTCACCCTCTCCAACAGCCACAGAATACTATGCTCAGTCTTTAGATTCCTAAGAGCATTCTACTAATCTTCTGACTAATTCAGAAGCATGTTACTTCATCTATTTCATAGCATTTTTTAAGTCCTTGAATTGGGATGCGGATCTTCCATAAATTATTCATAACTGAGCTGAGCAATAAACAGTAATAAACAGTAAGGAATGAGGCCAAGATGCCATGGATTCTGATGACACTATCTCATTGTTTTCAGTGAGATTAGATGGCATAAGCAAGGTCTGAGAAATATTGAATTACCTCATAACAGTATAACACTACGAATACTGCCCTGGCCCTGTTGCCTGCAGGACACTTCACCTAGAATTTCTTGTGTAAGTGACCACAGGAAATCATCAGGCATGAGCATCAGTATAAATGAGGTTCAACTGCCAACAGGGGGACACTCTGCTGGCCCGCTCAATGCTCAGCTCTCGACTAGTCGCATTCAATGTCAATGCATTGGAAAGCCTGGTAAGAAAAAAGTCCATGGGTTTACCTCTGTTCATCTCTTAGAGTTCAGTTATATAGAAATTAGGGCACTTATCCGATTCCTCAAGTCCCCGAAACAGTTGTTGTCATTTGTACCTTCCCTAATTAGTATAGGTATGACCAGCAAGATACTTGGCAACACATTCACTGAATCTGTTTTCATCTCCTGGTAGTGTCTTTAGCATAGACTCAACATTTTGGTGAAAGACTTTCAGTGCAACTTGTCAGGTTGCAAGCTGCTTTCCACTGAGCCCAGATTGCTCACATCCAGAAGAAAGTGGGCCCATGCCAGATACACCTGTTTACTTAGGCCCACCACCATTAGTTGCATAATTAACATGATCTATTTAGGCTGTAAAAATAATTGCATATATAGTAAATACTGAATTAACATAAATAAATGCCACATATGCTAATATGATATTTTATAAAATTATTGAATCGTATGGTTCTAGAGCTTGTCAGAGACATTTGTCGCCAAGTATGCTGCTCAGTAACTCAATGGATATGCTATTTTAAGAGCTGAAGGGTGAATGTTGTTAGACTTCTAGTAACCATGTCCTTCAGTTTAATAGAATCTCTACAATGAACGGCATCGTTAATATGTCCACAGAATGCTTTACTTTAATGTTCTGCCCTCTGGGAACGCAGTGATCAGAGATGCAAATGCTTTCTTATATGAATATTTTTTGAACTCTCAGTATTGTTCACTTGGTCACACTCCTGCTTCCTGGCTAGTAATGAATTCGTGTCTCATATGAATATGAGCAAATCTGACACTACAGTGCAGTACTATTTTTGAAGGATACTATTAGTACCATACCAGACTCTGGTTAAGACATTCGAAAATTGTCCTTCTGGAAATTAAAGGGACCACAGTGATATTAGATATTAATAAAGAGACAAGTATAACTCTAATGTCCTAGTCAGCATTCAGCTTTTTAAGTAAATGGAGTCTGCAACTCCAGATGTCCATACATGGTATATTGCTAGTGTATAATGGTCGGTGTACCTTATCTAAGTGCATTCAGTCTCTTCTACTTCCATTATCCAACTCATTGCCACTAAAGTCTGTATGAGACCCTTTACATGGAATCATTTTATTCTCTCTAGTCTTTTAACTCTTTTTATTTATTGTGGTAGTCACAGAATGTGTTTTGAAGTAAAGGGTTGTGCTCAAAAGGCCTCTCACTTTTGACTATAATGTATGTACAGTTGCAGCCATAGATACTTTCAGATATTTTGTGATACATCTCTAAAGAGATTCTCTCTGGTAGCCCACAGTGGTACTGCAGACAGGCAGGGAATGTCTCAAGATACTGTACATCACAAATATTTCAGGGAATATCAGACCATGTCTTTGGCTGCAACTGTATTTTTGTTTCTCAATAATAACTGTATATATTTACTGGTTAGTGGTTGTAAATCACTGCCAGCGAGTGCTCAACAGCTTCATAAAACACATATGTGGTTTATGGAGCTTCATAAATCATATATGGGGTTTGTGTAGCTCCATAAACCATGGGCAGAAGAGTACCACAGCATCACCAGAAAAAATGCTGAAAAAGCTGTCCTCACACTGGATGATCACAAGAGCTACACAATCGGTCACTCAGCATGAAAAAAGCTTGTTGGCGGTAACAGTTACCCTCGCAAAGTGACAAAAAAGACAATTTAAACCAAAAAATACCAAAACCCAGTAAATATATAAAATGAAACATGGAGAAGTGTGGTTCTCTAGGGATTTTATGCACCCTCTTTGTGTGTGATGCCCATATAAACCCTTTGGGCTTCAACCTCTGGGTTTATGGGGCATCACATAGAAACATAGAAACATAGACTTTGACGGGAGATAAGAACAGCTTGGCCCACCTAGTCTGCCCATTTTCCTACCTAGAGGATAAGCTGCAGATCCTATTTATCCAACAGCCTATTTCTTCCTACCCCCCACAAAAATTGCCTTATGTCTGTTCCCTGCATTCTTGAATTCTCCCACAGTTTTAGACCCCACAACCTTCTCAGGAAGACTGTTCCATGTGTCCACCACCCTCTCTGTGAAAAAATACCTCCTCACATTGCCCCTGAGCCGCCCCCCCTCTATCTTTAAATTGTGTCCCCTTGTTCTTGCACATCTCTTTTTCTAAAAGATGCTACCCTCTTGGACTTTGTTGATTCCACTGAGGTACTTAAATGTTTCTATCATGTCCCTCCCCCCCTTTCCTCAAGGGTATACATATTAAGCTCCTTTAGCCTCTCCTTGTATGGCTTCTTTTGCAAACCCTGCACCATTTTAGTTGACCTCCTCTGAACTGCCTCCAATTCTGTCTATGTCCTTACAGAGATGGGGTCTCCAGAACTGGACGCAATACTCCAGATGGGGTTTCACCAACTGACTGTACAGGGGGATAACAACTTCTTGTTTTCTGCTAGTGATGCCTTCCCTATACATCCCAGTATCCCCCAGCCCTCCCTACTGCCTTCTCACATTGCTTGCTAACCTTAAGGTCATCTGATATGATTACCCCCAGGTCCCTTTCGATTTTTGTTGTTGTTACTACCTCTCCCCCATTGTGTAGTCTTCCCTTGGGTTTTTGTTTCCCAGGTGCATTACTTTGCACTTCTTTGTATTGAATCCAAGCTGCCATACTTTTGACCATTCCTCCAACCTTGCCAAGTCCCTTCTCATCCTTTCCATGCCTCCTTGTGAATCAACCCTGTTGCAGATCTTTGTGTCATCTGCAAAGAGGCATCTTTTCCTTCAGTCCCTCTGCAATGTCACTTATAAAAACATTAAAAAGGACTGGACCCAGTACTGAACCTCAAGTAACTCTACTATAACCCCTCTTTTCTTCAGAGGGACTCCATTTACAATTACCTTCTGTGTCCTGTTGTTCAGCCAGTGTTTACTCAGGCTACCACCTGGGGATCCACTCAAAGGCTTAGTTAATTTAACTACTAATCTTTTGTGTGGGACTGTGTCAAATGCCTTGCTAAAGTCTAGGTAGGCCATGTCCACAGCCCCTCCCTGGTCTACTACTTTGGTCACCCAGTCAAAGAAATCAATTAGATTTGTCTGACATGACCTTCCCAATGTGAACCCATGCTGCCTTGGGTCCTGTGCCCCACTGGCCTCTAGGTACTCAACATTTCTTTCCTTCAGAAGTGATTCCATCACTTTCCCTACCACAGAGGTCAAACTGACAGGTCTGTAGTTTCCTGCCTCTGTCTTGCTCCCACTTTTGTGAAGGGGAATCACATCAGCCTTCTTCCAGTCCTCAGGTACCACACTATCCTCCCATGATTTGTTATAAAGGGTAGTCAGTGGTGTCACTAGTTATCTGCTTAATTCTTTTAGAATTCTAGGCTGAATTCCATCTGGCCCCATTGCTTTGTCCACCTTCAGTTTTAGTTCTTTCAGAACCCTTTCTTCTGTGAAAGGACTGTGATCGACCCCCCTCTCCAGAGTGCTTCTGTTAATTGGATTAGGCATCTCCCCACTTCCTCTTTTGTGATCACTGAACAAAAGTATTCATTCAGTATCCCTGCTTTTTCACTGATACTCTCTGCCCACCCACCATCCATTCTATTCAGCCTCACTATCCCTCCCTTTGTCTTTCTACGCTCCCTGATATACCTATAAAAGGTTTTATCCCCCTTCTTAACCGAGTTGGCTATCTTTTCCTCAGTTTGTGCCTTTGCTATTCTGACTACTGTCCCTGCTTCCTTCTGCCTTAACTGGTACAGTTCTCTGTCCAGCTCCTTCTGTGTTTCCTTATACTTCCTAAATGCTATCTTTTTCTCCCTAACCTTCACTGCTACTTCTTTTGAGAACCATAGTGGCTTTTTCTTTTGTTTTGATTTGTTTATTTGCTTCACAAAGGCTTGTTGCCTCTCTGAGGGCAGTTTGGATATTTCCCCATTGTTGCTCCACCCCTCCTTCTAGCCTGTTTGCTAGTGCTTTTCTAAGGCACTCTCCCATCTTGCCAAAGTCTGCCCTCCTAAAGTCCAGAACCCTCACTTTTGTATGTCTTGACTCTGTATCTGAGTTTATCGTGAACCACACTGTTTGGTGGTCACTTGTTCCCAAATGGCTACCCACTTCTAGATCTGAGATCCTCTCACTGTCCCCACTTCAGAGTATGAGGTCTAAGATTGCTCCCTCATGAGTAAGTTCCAAAACTAGCTGTCTGAGGCATGCCACCTGAAGGGCATCAAGAATGGCCCTGCTTTTGGATGTGGCTGCAGCAAATGTGCTCCAGTTAACATCTGGCATATTAAGGCCCCCCATCAACAGTATCTCCCCTTTCTCTGCCATCCTAAGTATGCCTTCTATCATATTCTTGTTCATTCCCTCCCCCTGACATGGGAGTCTGTATACAACCCCTGTGCGGATTGTGGTGCCATTTCCAGTCTCTAAGGTGACCCACAATGTCTCCTTTCCTCCCTGTTTACTCTTTTGTTCAGTTGATTGTATCCCTTCCCTTACATAGAGAGCAACTCCCCCCCTTCTGCTCTCCCTGTCTCTCCTGTAGGTTGTGTACCCTGGTATGTTAACATCCCAGTCAAGGTTCTCTGTATACCATGTTTCTGTGACTGCTATGATATCCAGGCATCCCTCTTCCATCAAGGCCACCAGTCCAGGGAGCTTGTTGCCCAGACTATGGGTGTTGGTACTCATTACCCTCCATTTCTTGATGGCCTTCCCCGGTTTTGCCCCATCCCTGTCCTGATTGTGTTTGTCACATTCTCCATTTACCTCTGTGCTTCTCCCTATTGACATCAATATGTTGGTGCCTTCCTCACCTAGTATCCTGATTTTTTGGGGGGGCTAGGATGTCTCTGCTCCTTTACAGTGCCTCCCCCCTTGGCTAGTTTAAATGCTTGCCAATGAAGTATTTAAACCTATCACCTAGGATCCTGGTTCCCCTCCTGGACAGATGCAGGCCATCATGCCGGTATAGGCCTGCATCTGTCCAGGTGGACCCCCAGTCCCCAATGAAGCCAAATCCCTGAGCTCTGCACCAGTTTTTCAACCACCAATTGAATCCCATGGTGTGGAGCACCCTAGCCTCATCCATGCCATAGACAGGCAGCACCTCTGAGAAGGTTACTGTGTGTGCTATTTGTCTAATGCCCCTCCCCATCTCCACAAATGCTTCTTGCACTGCTCTGATCTCTTTCTTAGCCAGGGCATTTGTCCCTAGGTGGACAATGACATCCAGCTCCCTCCCCTGTGCAGCTGCTCCTGTGATCCTGAGGATTCACTCCCTGTCCCACCAAGCCATGGCGCCAGGCAAGCACCTTACCTCCCTCTCCCCTTCCTCCCCCAGTTCAACCTTCCTAACAATGGAATCCCCCACCAGGAGTTGTTTCCTTCCCCTGTGGGGTCCCATGCCACCCTCCTGTGGGTCTCCTTTGTGGAGGTTCCCAGCATCCTCCTTGGTCTCCACTGTGGGTGCCTCCATAGAGGAACCACACTTTTCCAGAATGGTATAGAAATTGCGGAGAGGTACATCTGGAGGGATGCACCTCTGTTCCACCACCCTCACCCTCCCTGAGCCCACTGTGGTCCGACTGCTCCTCTTTCTTGACAACCTCTGAGGCAACAGCAGTGACTCTGCTGGTCTCTGGGTGGGAGAGGAGGTCCCCCACAAATCCTGGTCAACTCAGCCTGGAGATGAGCAACCTTCTCCCTCAGCACAGAGAGGTGCCTGCAGATGGGACAACACTGCATCCTCCAGAACGTCTTCCGGAAGACTGCTGCTCCACAGCCACTGCGCTGCACCACTCCCTTCACATCTTTTTTCTGGCCCCTAACTGTTGTTTGGAATACTTACTCTTTCCTCTGTTTGTTTATTTTCTTTTTTCTTCCCCTATTTACTTACTGCCTCTGTGCCCTTTTAGCTCCTGATCTTCCTGTTCTAAGACAAGAAGTTCCTATATTTCTCAGTAGTCTCCTTACTTGCTTAGAGTCAGACCTCCAGCAGCTGGGGGGGACAGAGAACTACTCTTGCCCTTCTAGGATGGTGAGTCTTTCGTGGCTGTGTGATCACTCACTTCCTGCTCCCAAACAGGAAGTTCCTGTTGTCAGTTAAACCCTGTGCCTATAAAAGTAGAACTGGTTTAGGGTGGGAGGACAATATAGTTCCAGTAGAGAAGTCTTAGTTATACCAGTAGCACCTTCCTCCTGGTGTTCTGTCTGTTCTCTGGCAGAAGCTATCTAGGGCAGTGCTTAAATCTGGTTTTAACCTGGCTCCTTCTAGCTAAGCCACTCCCCCTACTTTGCAAATCTTTCTACACTTAGTTAATTTCACATATAACAATTCCCTTCTGACACTTGTGACAAGCACCTAGATAAGTACACCAATAACACAGATAACAGATAACAATTTACTTCAACTACCTCTGATAAACACACTAACTGTTTTTTTTATCCTAAATTGAAGGTCCCAGTACAAGATTTCTTGTTCTTAGCCCCAGTTTTAGTTTTACCAGTAGCTCCTTCCTCCTGGTGTTCTGTCTGTTCTCTGGCAGAAGCTATCAACCCTCATGGGTGTATAAAATCCCCATAAACCACACTTCTCCATGCATTATTCTATATATCGTCTTGGACTCATTATAGTTAAGCCATAAGAACATTTTGGCAGGGTACAGAATCTGAATGCAATGGTCCTAATTTTCAAAGGCTGATGCAGGGCTTGCATTAAGCCCTGTGTCAACCTCACAGTTTGGTGCAACTGTGCCAAACTCCTTTGTTGCAACCGCACCCAATTTTACTACATTGGGTGCAGCTGAAGTAGTTTCTACACTTTAAGCAAAGCAAATCTTTGTTTATATAGTGCCTTTCAAAATCAAGCTGCTTTACATAGTATAAACCACTAAATATAATACAGTCAGCAATATAAATTATTTAAAAACAGTCAGTCTGCTGTTCCAAAGAGTTTGGGGTGCAGGGGAGGGAAGACTATGCCATCTTGCTGCTGTATAATAATTATGCGGCAGATATGGCGAACACGTCCCAGCACATAAACAAAAAATGGGAGCAAGACTTTGGGATTCGTATCACAGATAAACACTGGTCTCTGATGTGGAGAAGTATGTGGTCAACTTCTAGTTCCTTAGTGTGGAGGGACTTCTGCTGGAAGTTGAGAGCCAGATATTTTTTAGTACCAACACAGATGGTACATTTGAAAGGGGGGACCACGGCTGAGTTTTTGAGGGTTTGTGGAGAACAACATGCCTCACAGGCACATGTATTTTGGTCATGTCCAAGTATCACCTTATATTGGGTGGAGGTTAGGAAACATCTAGAGCAGATATTCTCAGTCCAGATGCAGTTGGGACCGGAACATTTAGTTTTGGGATTAATCCCAGGGGAGGTTAGAGACAAGGATGCCAGGTACCTATGGAAGATCTTGGTTGTGGCAGCCTTAAAAATGATCACAAAGAACTGGTTGCAGCCAAGATCCCCAGGGGTAGGGGAATGGAAGGATATGGTCGAATCCATACATTTGATGGAGAGGTTAACGATCAATCTCAAACAAAAACCACAGCTATACCAACAGAAATGGACTAGATGGTTACTCCATGACAGTGGTTAAGAGAGAGATGCCCGAACTGAACTAAAAGAGATATTTACTCCTTCCCCTGGAGTCAGAGAATATCCCCCAATAGACTTCTGATATAGGAATTTTCTGGATAATGGATAACTGATTGTAGATAGTGGAAAGACGGAACACATCCCAGACAGTTACACTTACTGTTATTGTTATAGCTAAACAATAGTAAGGTTGGTTACTACGGACTAAAAGTACTGTAATATCTTTGTGACTTTGTCAGTACAAGGGACTCTTACCCCAAAGAATAATAAGCGAATGATGTAACAAATGCTGGCAAATGAATGACAATAAACTAAGTATAAAAACAGTCAGTCTGGGAAAGCCAGAGAAAATAAATACGTTTTTAACACAGATTTAAAACTGCTGATGGTCAGGCAGTCTCTTAACTGACACGGTAGAGAATTCCATAGGGTCGGTGCTGCAAATGAAACAGCACGAGCTCCAGAAGTTTTCAAGTGAACCTTGGGAATCTCTAGCAATCCCTCACTGGCAGATTGGAGTGGAAGAATGGGGGAGTAGGGAGTCAGAAGATCTTTCAGGTAGTCAGGTCCCTGTTTGCATAGGGCTTTAAAGGTAAGCAAGCCTACCTTGTAGGTGATCCACCACTGCACTGGCAGCCAGTGCAGTTCACGCAGCAAAAGCATAATATGGCTGGTCCTAGAAATACCAGTCAACAGCCTGGCTGCAGCATTCTGCACTAGCTGCAAGTGGTGGATATCAACCCTAAACAGTCCTAGGTATAGGGCATTGCAGTAGTCAAGATGGGTAGTAATGAACGCATGGACCCAGTGTTGGAAAGTCACTCAGTGGAACCAGGTGTTTCACCCGAGCGATATTCCTCAGATGGTAAAATGAGAATTCAACCACAGCTGACACCTGAGATTTCATGGTCTAGCCTTCATCAAAAATAATGCCCAGGTTATGCACCCCTGTCTGAGGTAATGAGCTAGATACCATCAAGCCATAGGCCCGACATGTGCCCAGCCCCCAAACCCACCCCCAGGTGACCCGGGTCCACAACCAACACCTCAATCTTATCTGGATTCAGTTTCAGCCAACTCGAGCTCATCCAGCCTTTGATCTCGGGGAGGCAACTATTTAGCACAGAGATCACATCAACCTGTCTGGGCTCAAAGGACATATACAGCTGAGTATCATCTGCATAGCAGTGAAAACTCAAGCCGTATTGCCTGATGATATTTCCCAATGGCAGCATATACACTGCGAACAACATGGGTGCCAATATGGATCCCTGTGGCACCCCGCAAGACAGGAGAAGGGCATCAGAGGAATAAATTCCAGTGACCACCCTCTGAGACCTGCCTACAAGGAATGATCAAAACCATTCTATAACTGTACCCAACAGTCCACAAAGGAACTGCAGGGTCTCCAACAGCACCCCTTGGTCCTCACAGCAGCTTGTGCCAAATATCTGGCACAAGCCCCGTAAAAAGGGTCCCCCCAAATGTCACAGGTTAGACCAGGAGGGAGCTGATTTAGCTTGTAGCATTTGGTGCACAGGAATGAAAATCCAGATCGGTGCTGAGAGAATGGCACAAGACCACTGCACCATATGATCAGTGCACCAGGTGCTTGCGGCATTTGCAGAGCTTTTGAAAGTTGAGCCCCATGTGTGAAATGCAGTATGTCTCATTTTGAAATATTTGAAGCATGTAGACCTACCTGAGATTTTAGGTATTGTTAAGCAAAACTCAACATTAAAAACAGTGTCCACTGAAAAACAAAATGAGAAAAGCCTTTTACTGAATTCATCACCATTAAAAAAATATCCCTTCTTCCATTACAGGTCAGATACTTGTGCATTTAAAGAATATAATTTACATTTTATCATTCCTATCAAATACAGTTTTTTGTCATCAAGACTTACATTTTCAGTCATATCATCAGTCCTTTTAAAACTCTTCATTGAATTCTGCTGAAAATATGTCATTGTAATGCCATACTCAAGGATTTTCCACTGCTACATGGGTAACAACTTGGATTAACAGTCTAATGTTTTTATGTGAATGTGCATTAAAATGTATATTAGGAATTCTGAATTTATACACACTCAGAAGACTGATATTCATGCTTCACTTAGTGAAAGTAAGCTAAAATTAATAGTGCATTCCAGTAACCAAGGACTACTGTAGTCATTTATTTAACTGTCCTTGATGTTCTCATCATTAAAGGTGCCGGCGTTAATTAACAATGAAATAGCTATTCCCCTGATAAAAAACAAGCCTGCCTTTCACAAAGGAGCATTTTTTCATGAATTCTCCATGAAGCCTCTTTCTACAGCAAGGGTCTTCCATGTTACAAGTGTTGCCTTGATGACATGAAAACATTTGTAGCTCTGAATTGTGTGAGAATTGGACTGAATGAAGTCAATGTTGACAATGCTACAAAATGAGTATAGAACCTGTGTTCCTTAAAGGAGCTTTTATGTCTGGATTAATATCACTGTTTAATTGACAGCCTCTTTAGTTAGTTAATTACTTGGGCTGCTGTGGCAAACAGAGGCAAGAAAAAAAAAGCATTCATGTAATGAATGACTATCAATATAGAAGCAAAAAAAGAAGTTCACTGCAGCCACTGAGAGGAAAAGGTCTTGTATTTTGTCTCATCCAGGTCTGCATGGTTCATTAATGGTAACCAGGATTTATTGAAATGATGAGTATCCCTAGCTTTTAAAAGGAGGCAGGTACATCTTAGCCAAGTATGTTTAAAACATGTACTATATTCTTAATGAACACTTTTTTAAGTCTACTGTACTTGCATGCCTACATTGAAGGCTAATTCATAAAACAAAACAATACAATACAGTTTATGTTTGTATATTATATTTCTTACTAGTAGCATCACAACACACCACGATAAGAACATATTAAAAACAGGAAATACGTTTTTACAGAAACACTGTCAATAGGATACAATACAAATATGCATTGGTTATATCCAGTAAAAGCTACAACATTTTTAATATTATCAGCTGTAATGGAAAAGTAAGCAATCAGAGAACCCACAAGACAGGCTACCATTTTTGATGTGCTGCTCACCAAGTTGGACATGGTAGGTGGATTGCAGGTTGTGGAATCACTGGGGTCCAGTGACCATACTACCATATGGATTGAACTGGCCCTGGGTAACATTATATCCTCAACAAAGGCTGTGGTCCTAGATTTCAGACAAGCAGACTTTGATCATATAAGGGAATTAGTAATGGGTAAGTTAGTTGGACTGGAAAAAATCAGGGGGGATGAAAAAAGGATGGGGAGAAATTAAAGGGCATCACAGTAACGGTCCAGGCACAGAGGAGAAACAGTTTTGTCAAATTGGTTAGACCTCCATCTTCTTTTATTTTATTCCAGTTCATCTCAGGCCACCTTATTTTACTCAATGTTTCGTTGTATACCCACAGCTTTTACAAGAGTAGTGGTCCTAGCAATTGAAATAACAATATAAAAAGATTTAATATTTTATAATGTTTCCACTTTCAAGTGTCAAATTCTTAGTCACAGTGCTTAGCTCCTAACGTTAATTCAGAATGATTCTTACCTTATTTGTTGCCATCAGTCATCTTGATACTGACAAGCACAAACAGTGCCTCCTGCTTCTACTAGTTCAGATGCCATGCGCCATGTAGGAATGCCATGCTGTGTGGAGTTGAACAGCCTGTCATTTCCCTTCCTCTGGTGCTTGTGTGCTGGTATACATCAATAAAGTTAGACATCAAATGCGTGATGTCCAACATCATGCATGCCCCCTGCTGGGGAAGCATTGCCATAGTGACATTCCACAGCCTTCGCTTGCAGCTAGACTGGTGAGTCTCCCTTCTGATGCAAGCAAAACCTCCAAAAAGTTCTATTACCTTCATTGGTTAGGAATGTATAGTAATTCAGTTGTTTATCTATTTATTTACTCTGATCTGATTATTGAGCCTTAATTTAACATATACATTAAAGCGAAATCTTAACCCAGTACAAAATCTTTTTGGGCAAGAGGTCACAAGGCGAGGGCTAATTAATATGCTCACAACCCTCACCTGGGGTAATTTCAGATATCTCACCTGTAAGGGACAGTAGTTCAGACCCAGAGATAAAGAGTTAGTAGAAAGCAGGCATTATATATCTGTCTGATCCTGGGGCATTTGTCTTATGACTGTCTGAAAAACATAGCAAAAGTGGCTTGTGCAGCAAGAGATGGTAGCTCAGGGAGCTCACAGCAGATAGTGGCCTGTACTCAAGTGCAGTGCCCTCTAGCTCCACTGCACATATGCAACCAGTAGTGGTGAATGAATGGATAGGTTATCCAGGGATTGAGGGACACTAGGGCCTCCATTCATACGGTGAAAGAGGATTTGATTTGTGAGGAACAGATCCTACCTGGCCAGTTTTCTCAGATTAGAGGTATGAAAGGTCCAGCAGTCTCTGTACCAAAGGCCTGGAATTTCCTAAGCTGGGAAGGTGGTCGGGGCATACAGGAAGTGGGTGTTGTAACAGATCTGCTTCTGGATGTGATTATGGGGAATCACTTCAATAGCACTGCCAATATTTTGTGTGTCACTACCCATATTAAGGCAAGGGAACAGGTTCCTGTGGATGCAGAGGGTGCAGTGCAAGAGGAAGCCATTCCTACCTCAGTAGCCAGGGAATGCTTCTTTTGTTACCTTCCTTACAGGACTCCCTCCTTCATTTTCAGTGGTCACAGCCAGCAGAGGGTTAAGAGAATGCACCTTGGTGCTCTCCCCCCCACTTGGAATAGCACCTATCGGCAGGTATGGAACAGAAAAACAAATGTGTGCTGCACTGTGTTGCAAAAGGAACTTTTACTCACTGTGGGAATTGTGGTCAGGTGGATATTATTGATTGTTTTTGTAACTTCAGAAATTATCTTTCTGGTCATCTTGTGCAAAGCCAGTTCCCTCTGAGAACCTTAAGTGGGACTGTGTGCTAGACAGTGATTTTAGTCTGATCTGTGGGGGCTCCTTAAGAGTCTGGTACATCAAGGATTGCTTGTTTAGGAGAGATGCACTATATGCTAGACATCAGACCACATGGTTCTGAATGAGACCTTGTCTCCTCTATCCCTCTCCCACACGGCTAGCCCAGTTTCACACCTTGACCCCTTTGTCTGTGCCATGACGTCATGATCCTTTTGTTCCCTTCCTTACAGGACTCCCTCCTCCATTTTCAGTGGTTTCAGTCAGCAGAGGGTTGAGACCATGCACATCAGTGCTTTCCCCCACTGCCCTGGGAACAGCACCTACCAGCAGGTATGGAACAGAGCTACACTGCGTTGCCTGCTGCCACTATCACAGCGACTTCCCATCCACCTTGGGTGAACATTTCCTTTATAGGTGGCTTGACCTCACATGACCTATGACTCATACCCATGATACTCTAACACCCATGTTGCCACCTGCAGCTTATATTTGTCCACCAATAGGGGTAGCTGTAATCCCCCCCTTCTAATGGTAACATTTTAAGTGCCCCATTGCCCCCTACAAAGATCATTCAATCCTATGCCTCCACTTTTCCTTCAGACTGTTCTCCATCTCTCTTCACATACTGTTCCTTTTCCTATTTCCTCCTGGGTAGCGAACCTGTGACCATTAGCATCGTTCCATCCAGAGTCAGCAGCACAAACCCCCGTAGACCATCCAGCCTGCTGGAGTTAATTCATCCTGATTCCTATGTTCAACTTGTTAAGTCACACTCACATGACAGTGTGCTTGCAGCTTCAACCCATTACTTTATTGCTCTGAAACAATCACCCCACTTTCCCATTAGTTTGTTATAGCAACCGGCCACTAGGCTTTGACATGCTGCTCCTGTAAACCTATAGTTACCTCTTGGACTCTTGCCTGCACTAACAGTGTTTTATCTTGGCTCCTTGTACTGTGCAGCACAGTCCGTACTCTTCTCTGCATTAGTCCTCCAATACACCAATACTCTATTCTCCCTCAATCCCTCCCACAGGGTTTCTCACTCCTGCTCATCTCCTTGTCTCTTTCACACACTTCCCCTCATAAACTCACACCATGCTCCTCCTTGTCCTCACCTCCCTCCCCATTCTATTCACCAGTACATCCCTCCCTCCCTCCCTCCTCCCATTCTGCTCTTCCTACTTCTATCCTCTGCCCTCTTTCCTCCTCCCCCACTCTCCCATTTTCTTGTCTACTCCCCTTCTCCACTCTCCCTGATGCCCAGGGGCATCCATCCTCCACTCACCCAAAATTCACTTAGCATCTCTTCGCTCATCTAAATCTCCCTACAGTAACACCTCTAATCAGGCCACCTCCTCTAATACTCACTTGCCATCCCTGCCTAGGAGATGGATATCTATCCCCATTAAACTGCTCATGGTATTACTGCTCTTCACAGTGGGGGACATTGAATCTAACCCCTGCCCCTCCAGTCCCCTTTCTGAACTCCCTAAAGGACTATGTATAGTTCACCTTAATATCAGAAGCCTTCTCCCTAAGACTGACCTTCTCCAACCCCTTATGACTAGCTTAAAACCCTCTGTCCTAATCATCACTGAGTCCTGGTTAAACTCAAAAATCTCTGACACTGCCATCTCCATCCCTGGCTAGTCCCTTATCCTACAAGACAGTTTGACTGTAGGAAGGTGGAGTGGCCATGTATGTCTCCACTTTCATCCAATATTTAGCCTGTTTCTCCACTGATTCCCCCTGTGCCTATGAACTTTTGTTAATAAAACTATGCCTTCCCTGCTTCCTTCCCATCTTTGTGGGTGGAGTCTACTGCAGCCCCATCCTTCCTGTCTCTTCCCCTTCCTCTATCACAGACCTCCTATCTTCTCTCACCACCCTCACCTCCTCTGGAGAACTCTACATCCTAGGGACTTCAACATTAATTGTCTGTCCAGCACCCAATCCAAAATCTGCAATCACATCTCCTCCTAAAATCTAAAACAACTCATCAATGATCCTGCATGACTAAATCTCAAATCAGCAAAACATACCCTAATAGACTGGGTACTAGTGTCTCACCCGCACTGAGATGTCACTTCAGGTATACTATCAGATACACTCAGTGATCAGCATGTGAAATACTACATGCATAAAATCCACCTGACCTGAACCCCACCAATTATTCTCAACCACCGCTCCTTTCAATTGCTCGACTTGTCCTCCCTTCAGAATGAACCTACTGGCACTGACTGGTTGCCATTTCCACTGCCTCCTCTGTAGACTCAGCCCTGAGCTACTTCAGCTCTCAATACCTGAATGCTTGGGACTGATATGCTCCACTTAGGAAGACAAGGGTCCATGGCACTCACCTCCCCTTTGTCTCAGCTGAGCTGCTAGACTGTCAGCGAGCTGACGACCAGGCATGGATGGCTCACAGAGCTTCAGGAGTTCTTAAGGATTTGTTTAAGAATTGTTCCCTCCACAACACTTTTACCAGGGCTGTCTGTCTTGCCAAATGGAGTATTTCAACTTCTCCTTTCAGGAAAACCTTAACAGTCCCTCCAAATTCTGGAAGGTTGTTCATGTACTCCCCCCCATCCTACCTCCCCCTCCTGTCCTAAAGGTAGGCGTCCTCACTGTCTCAGACCCCTCCCTCTGTGGTGGCTGAATTCAACAACTTCTTCTCCACCTGTGCCTCCTCCCTCCTTGCCTCCCTACCCCCACAGTTCCTTCACCAGCTTCTTCCACATGTATCCCATCTTCCTCATGCCTTTCCTTCCAACCTGTCTCCCTCAATGACACCCTGCAAGCATTATTACCCCTAAACCCTCACAAGGGCAAAAGCCCTGATGGTCTGGACCTCAAGCTGCTTCACCTCTCAGCATACGCTATAGTCTACACTCCAGTAACTTCCTTGAACCTATCCTTCTGGCTTGCCACCACCCCTGATGCCTAGAAGGTTGCCACTGTTGTCCCCATTCCTAAGGGTGGTGACCCCTCCAACCCTGGTAACATCCACCCGATACCTCTGCACCCAATCTTGGCTAAACTTCAAGGACATTTGACTCTGGTGCAGCTCTTTCCTTTCCTTGATTCCTCATTCTTATTTACCCCTTTCCAGTCTGGGAGGCCCACTCCACCACCACCTACCTTCTCTGGCTCGTTATCTGCTCACTGGTTCTGGTCCTCTCTCGTGGACAGGTCTCAGCCTGTCAGGTTTGGCAACTCCCCTTCCTCCCCTCTCCCAATTAACATTGGCATCCCCCAAGGCTTGGTGCTTGGTGCAATACTATTTTCCATATTCCTAATTGACCTACCTGATGCCTGCTCATCTGTCAATATCCACATGTACGCAGATGACACTGTTTTGTTAACCTCCGGTACTTCCCCCTTGCAGGTGGCGATCAGACACCAGCTGGACTTCAACAATGTCCAGTGCTGGTTTCGCACAAATCAGCTCTCCCTAAATGTCAAAAAGACGGTCTCTATGACCTTTGGCACCAGGCAAAAGCACACCAGACTTGATGCCACTCCTTTCTTCCACACCCTCGATGGTTCCTTACTGGAATATATCTCCTCTTTTAAATACCTCAGGTTATGGCTCAAAAAGAACCTCAACTTTGTGGTGCATGTGGACTCCAAAAAAAGCTCTTCCCCAGACTTGGTGCTCTGTACAGACACTGCAGCTGCCTTCCCCTGCCAGCTCACAGACAGATTGTCCAAAAGATGATTCTCCCTATCTTTGACTTTGAAGACATAGTTAACAACTCTGCTCACAAATCCACCCTTTCCAGACTGGACACTCTTTTCAACTCCTTCTGCCATTTTGCTTTCGACTGTCCACCTCGTACTCACCACTGTGACTTTTACACCTTGCTCTCCTTCCCATCTCTCAGTGCCAGATGCCTTGTCCATAGTATTTCTTTAATTGAGAAGCACTGGCTTGACTCTCTGCCACCCTTCCTGCACTCCCTCATCTCTGTCCCACATACCCACCTCTACTTCCTCTGCAACTCCCCTCCACAGGGCCCTCACACCCCTGGCATACCACATCAGGGTGAGCCATCTTCTCTTATCACTTCCCAAGTATCTAGAACTCCCTTCCCCTAGACATCTGCTCCACTCAGTCCCCTCGCTCACTATCCCTTCTTCTCCGACATCACATATCTCTCTCCAGCAGTTGCACCTGACCTTCTCTCCCCTCCTTGTTTAAGCAGCCCTGCTGCAGATCTTTGTGTCATCTGCAAAGAGACATACTTTTCCTTCCAGTCCCTCTGCAATGCCACTTATAAAGATATTAAAAAGGACCGGCCCCAGTACTGAACCCTGCGGTACCCCACTAGTAACCCCCCCTTTCTTCACTGTGCACTCCGTTTACTATTACCCTCTGTGTCCTGTTGTCCAGCCAATGTTTTAACCAGGTTACTACCCTGGGACCCACTCCCAGGCTGGCTAATTTGTTTATTAATATTTTGTGCAGGACTGTATCAGTAGAGGGGTACTGCAAACGCTGATTCAGATGACGGCTTTTTCTTTTTTACATATTTTGATGTTTGGGGGAGAAATGCAAGGGGAGCAAGTTTCATGTGGTTATGGCTGGTGGTGGGACCTGAGTGAGGTTGACAAGTGAACACATGGGGTGGGGGGTGAAGCACACAATCTCTTCCAGATGAAGGGTGCAGTGATTTTTTTGGATTTGCTGTGGTTGTCTTGCTGCTGGTCCTTCATACAGTGAGATTATACTGAGATAAATACACTGGTGAAGGTGGGAATTGACCAATCAGAGGCCAACATTTTTTCGTGCTATTGTATAATGTAGATTATGTCACAAGGTACCCAGAGGCAGTGCTCTTGTCCTCCACTGAGGCTGAGAAAGTGACCGATGAACTGCGGGGGATATTTAGCCAGGTGGGTTTTTTGCCAGGAGATTCTGTCAGACCAGGGCACCAACTTCATGTTGGATCTGATGACTACTCTTTGGGAGAAGTGTGGAGTAAGGCAACTCAGGGCCTTCCAATATCATCATCAGACTAATGGTCTGGTTGAGCGATTTAATGCATTTCTTTAGACCAAGTTGACAGCATTTACTGATCAGCATGCAAGACAGTGGGAAAAATACTGTACTTACAGTATCTGTTAATAGCAGACAAAAGGGAGGACATACCAGGACTAAACGTGCAAATCAAAACACTCTACACAGCATATGTATTTGCACATTTTGACTGGACTACTCTTTTAAGTGGTTTTGTGATAGAAATAATAAAAAGTTGCTAAAGGAAAAACAGTACAAAATGTAAACTGTGCCCCTCAAAGCATCTCACTTCTGCTGGCTTCAGTGCTGTACATCGCTATTGTGATGTCATCTGCATTGTTAAAGCTGCTCTCTGATTGGTTCAATATTCCGCTGTTTCCTTGTGACCTCTCAACTTGCAAGGTAGGATTACTATCTTCACAGTTGGCAGTGAGGTAGTAGCAATATCTTGACCAGTTTTAACCCATGCCTGTTGTATAAATATATACAATATTGTATGTATATACAAATTCGGTGTCCCACACGGCTCTGTACTTGGTCCACCGCTATTCTCTGTCTTTATCAATTACCTTCCCTCCACTCCACCCCACTGCTCCTTAGTACAGTGATCTGACAACATTGTGCTATACCTTAGCTCTCCCTCTGTTTCCCAAATCAACACTCAGTTATGGCAGGATTTTTCCCAGGTCCAGTCATGGCTAATTAAACGTGCTCTCATCTTCTCATAGATACAAGCCATGTTAATTAAGTCCCAGGCTAGACTCAGATCATGTTGTAAACCCCTTTCTATTCAATGCCAGGATGGCTCCCTTCTCTCCACAGTAGATGATTTTGAATATCTAGGCATCACCCTATATCTTGTCCTTGATTTTTCTCTCCATATCCCATGGCCTGTAAAGCAGTACACTCTAAACTGCAGCTTGCATACTGGGTCTGATACAATCTCATTATTCCCAAGGCTGGACTATCATCTCCCAGGGAGTCCTC
This sequence comes from Neoceratodus forsteri, assembly GCA_016271365.2. Taxonomy (NCBI): domain Eukaryota; kingdom Metazoa; phylum Chordata; order Ceratodontiformes; family Ceratodontidae; genus Neoceratodus; species Neoceratodus forsteri. Next base: position 1,177,936,917 of record CM057449.1, on the reverse strand, counting down.
CTCCCTCAACTCCAATATGGCCAGCTGTTTTTTTCTCATGTCCCCAAATCTGCCCTTTGAAAGTGTGATGTGACCTATAATGACATCAGTTACTTCTCATTGTCATCCCCTCCATTAACCCACCACTGCTCCTTGTATGCTTCTCTGGATAGGATCTCTCCCTCCACTTCTCAATCTGACTCCTGAGGCTGCTTCATTGACAAGCCATTAAAGAGGAACAGTCAGCACAAAGAACCCCACACATAAGAGTGGGGTTGTTCTCAATTAGCATATTGTGTGAAAAAATGTTTTTTTTTACTGTATACTGTAGTATAGTAGACTGTTTACACTAATTCTGCTAACTTGCAAGCTGAGATCTTTTTGTAAACTCCCAGAATCCCCTGCAGCTGACATCAGATGACTGCTGCAGCAGTTGGAGATTCAATAACCTGCAGTGCATGTCAGAGCTTTTATAAGCTCTGGGGCCAGAGATTCAAAGCCTTGCACTGGGCACAAACCATTTGTGCCAAAATAGCACAACATTTGCACCTGGCTGCAATATTCAAAAGTGCAAATAGCGCCGGCACAACAGATAGTGCCGGCACTAAAAAAATAATGTATGCAGGGGACAGAGTGAGGGGCAGGGACTTGAATACCAGTGCACTGGGATATTCAAAAGAATAGCACTGTACTTCAGTGGTTAGCACAACCTGTAGTGCAGCGCTAAATACTGCCACTGAAAAGCATGCAGCAACTCCGGGCAAACATGGTAAGTGTAGAAGACAAGGCAGAAGTCTGATTGGCAAGGAGTGATGAACCCTGATTTATCATAATAACTAGAAAGTTGTTTGCTGACCAGCATCTCAAGTATTTTCAAGTGGGAGGGGAGTAGAGATATGGGATGGTATTTTGTTGGAGCATCAGTTGCTGCTCTGTTATGAAGTGGGACAGCCAGGGCATGTTTTCAGTTTGAAGGAATAGTACTGTACTCTTGGCCAAAGAAAGACTGAAAATGTGGGTGATGGTAGTGGCAAGGGCTGGAGCCTCAATGACTAGGAGTCTGAGAAAGAGGCCATCAAGATCCAACAGAGGAAAGATTATTCAGTGAAAGAAGTTCTCTGAAGATGTTTGATTCCAGTATGGAGGAGAGACTGAATGTCCCTTAACTTGAGGGAGGTAATGGAATGCTGGAGGCTGCCAAATGAGACAGGAGGGACCAGTGGCCATCTATGAAAAATTGATTTAGTGTATCAGCAGTTAATGGGTGACGAATATCACTCTGTGAAACAAAGCATTTGGAGAAGACTTAAGAAGACGATACACCGCTTTCAAAAATTTAGAAGGATCTGAGCCACTAAAAAGGAATTTATTTTGAAAACAAGGAGCCTTAGCCTGCTGGGTGACTTTGCTGCAATAATTGCAGAGTTTAGTGAAAGCTTGCTTGTCAGAAGGCATCCCTGATGCTTTCTGCCTGTCCCACACAATATATCTTAAATGGAAGAGGTCCATGAGATCAGATGTGACCCAGGGAAGGTGGGAGCAGTGAACTATAGAATGTGTAAGTGGGGTGTGACTATTGCATACTGAGTTACATGTAGCAATAAAATGATTTAGGCATCCATCTGAGTTGTCAAAAGCAAGGGCAGACCAACAGGATGCCCCAGGATTTTTATGTGACACCCCGTCAACCTTACATTTTCCAGATTCATTTTTGAAATGGATTAAAAATATTTATCATTCGCCACAAGCCCATGCTCGTATCAATGAAGCCCTCTCTCTTCCTATTCCATTGCAGCAAGGTACATGCCAGGGTTACGTCCTCTGCCTGTTGCTGTTCGCACTTCATATGGAACCTCTGGTGGCGGCATTACACAATGCAGGTGGGGTGGAGGGTATTTCCCAAGGACTGCAGGAATATAAGTTCTCCCTATTATGATGATGTTCTGCTCACTGTTTTGTCCCCTGAAACATCAGTTCCAAAATTTATTGGAGTTATATCCCACATCTGCCTTCCTTAGGGTGTTGTTTTTATGGCTGACCACCTCTTATTCAGCTCCTCAGAAAAAATATAGAATTTTCTATTAATGACCTGCATGATATAGAAAAAAAATGTTGTTTGCTACAAGGGGAAAATCCCCCTCACTTTGCCATTTTACTCAATTTACAGCTAACGTTCTAAAGGTATGGGGTCAAGTAAAACAGCACCCTAGCTTTCGTGAGATATTTTCTACTGTAAGCTTTTATCAGCGGATGTACATTTTTATCCAGCCACGCCGATCTAGCTTTTACTTATTAGAGACAATTGGGGCTAAATTATATTTATCAATTTCTTAATTCAATGGGTATCGTTCCATTCAAAACACTACAATGGGACTATGGGCTCCCTTATGGGGTCTTCTCTGATATCTACAATTTATAAATTATATTTTATGTCAACACACGGTAACATCTAAATTACCCTCCCCAATACCCCATCTTCTAAATATGTTATTGGGTTATTTGGCAGATAACTCTTGGCACAACTTAACAGGCTCAATATATAACATTTTACTGGAAATCCTGGGGGATTCTACCTCTTCATTGCTAGAGGAATGGAGCAAAGATTTAGATATTTCAGTGGCTGGTGTCTCCTGGATGAAAGCCTCACTTTCAGCCATCAAGCTTACCTCCTCCAATGTCTGGATAGAATTCGCATGGAAATGTAAATATAGGGTCCTCTGCTCCCCCGCAGTCCTAGCAAATTATCTTCCGGCCTCATAAGGCATTTGATGGAGGGATTGTAAATGCCAGTTGGCAGATCTGGGCCATATTTTTTGTCTTTTCTCCATGTTGATGCCCTTTTTGTGCTCTTTACAGAAGGAGTTGTGGGAGTGCCTGGGTGAGTGGATAGAACATACTGCAGAAATGGTCTTACTGTCATTTTACCCGGAACACCATCCCCATAGCACAATTCAATGCTACCAACATATTTATTGGTGGCAAAAAAGGCCATTACCCATAAATGGATGTCCAAAGTGATACCCACAATTGTTGATTGAAGGACGATAGTCATGAATATTTACCAGCTTGAAAATTTAACAGCCGGATTCCATGACAAACTTATTCACTTTAGGACTAAGTGGTAGAGATAGATTTGGTACATGGCCCAGGTAGATGCTGATTTCATGCCCTGACTCATTCAGCGGGGGGAGGGGGCAGGGGTTGCCGCCCCCATTGGGGAGAGATCCTTTATATTAATTTTCCCCCTTTCCTTTGGGGATTATACAAGCTAGCTCTCTGTTCTTGGTGCAGTGACATTTAATTGGGTAATTTTTGCTCTGCGGAAATCTTAATGGTTGCATAATTGCTTTTAAAGAATGTCTGAGTCATAGCTATCATTTGTTTAGCAGTCTTAACAACTTCAATATCTCTCTGCTGAACAATTTATTTACAAAATAAAACATTTGTATATGGGTGGTGGCTGCTTTCACAGCCACGAGCCACCATGAGGCCCCCATCTGCAACCTTGCCTCCCACAGTATGCATGTGCATGGGGGCACTTCCATGGACACAGGTGGGCATCCAATGGGATGCCCAGAGCCCATTGGCCACTAGATCCCTTGCATCCACAGGGCAACATGGAAGTCAGGTGGCAGTGGTGCAGCCATGGCATTGTGGCCCATGGGTAGCTGGGCAGCCACCCCCAGCCCTCTCTGTGGAACCCAAGGGCCAGGGCGATGTGTTGGGGGGCTATCTGTGTCCCTACATCCCCGCCAAGGCCGATGGCATCTGGGGGGCATGTTCTGGCTATGTCAGCACCTGGAATATGTAGCTTACTCCCCGCTCTCACCTGGCACTCCATGTTTTTGAGCATAGCGTGGAGTGTGAACACACACCCTGCACCACCCCCCAAACCGCCCCCACATGGAGATCACTGGGGGACTGGGGGATCCAGCGTGTATATGCCTCATGCCTCCTTTGTGAATCAGGCATGGGGGTACAGTGGCTGTGGAGTGTCTATGCACCACTGATATGCATTTCGAAGACACTCTGCACCATGGAAAATACCTTTCATTGTGCTTCAGCTAATAAACACTACATATAAAAAAAAGCAAGTGTAGGGTGCCAGTTCACATGGTGTATATTTTGCACAAAACTGTCAGGGTGAAACAACCTGAAAGACCTAGCCAGAATAATTCTAGGGGGGCCTTTGAGAGCCTTTATCTTTCTAATGCAGTAGATCATGCAGTAATCACTGAAAATATGAGGAAGGGTATCTGCTACTATTATTCTATGGGAGTGAGAAGTAAGAATCTAGTTGACTGTGCTATGGTTTGGAAACCTGACATTAAAGCAGGTAGGGGACATTATCAGTTGGTAGAAGTTAAAGACTTCAGTTTGGATAAAGTTCAGAAGGGACGCTTTATTTCCATCTGCCCAGTTTACATTGAAATCCACTAGTAGAATATGCTCATCTCTGGAAAAGGAATCCATATCTCCTTGCAGAATGCTGGTAGGAAAGTCAGGGGGTTTCCCATATATGCAATAAATACCTGTAATAACAAGCATTTGTCAATGCTGAATGTTGGCTTTCTGGCACTGGCATTGGTAGTGCAGGAGTTAGAGAGATGCATAATAGGAGTGGCAGTGAAGTAGTGAACTGACTCCGACTCCAGCCCCACCATGCAAAGAGTGACAGGCATTGGGGTGTGCCTTTGGGTCATTGGCCATAACGCTTATGCTATTTCACCTTGCCCTACCCTGCAGAGACCAACAAGTGCTGCGATGTGCCTTGGGGTCTTTGGGCCTTATGCTCACCCCATTCCATAAGGAAATATACTGACATAGGTGCAGTGTAGGAGAATGGGGTGAACCTTGGGGATGAAGAGTCCAAGGCACACTTCGATGCCTCTCACTAGCTGCAGGTTGTGGGGTGGAATGGCATGAGCATTACAGCCAACAATGGCAAGTCATACCCCTGACACTTGTCAGTCTGTACAGGGTGGGCCAGTATGGGTGGAAACCCAAATGACCAGGGCATTTGTTTATATTTTCACTCCAAATTTCCAAGATGGGCCCTTTGTGTCCCCCACCTCATGAACAGTGGCACTATGAGTTTGCTTGCAGAAAGTTGATCTTGTACAGCGATTGAGCATTTTGGCGCCATAAGTGCAAAAACAGATTTGGGGCAGGATTTAAAAATGACAGCTGCACTGTTTATCAGGAGGTATAAAAAATGGCATTGTTGAAAATTTGGAGTGAAAATATGAAAAATTGGTGACATCATGAGCGTGCGTAGAAACTGTACAACGCACACCAGTAATGCAATTATTTTGGGGATCTGTATAAACAAATTTTCAGTATAGGCATTTTGGGAACTCCGGTCATGATCAGTGTCACTGTGATTTTGTTAATCTGGCCTGAACATTGATTTCCCACAATGACAGCGCCATTGTGCACCACATGTGCGAAAACACATTTTGGGCAGGATGTGGAAAATGACAGCTGTACTGTTCATAAGGAGGTGTGAAAAAAGGGAAATGTTGAAAATCTGGAGTGAAAATATTAAACATTGTCAAAGTTACAAGCGTGCATTGAAACTGTGCAATGCAAGCTCATAACACAGTCATTTTTTTGAATTTTTCTACCAGATTTGCAGGATAGGGTTTTTGGGATCCCATCTCATGAACAGTGGCATTGCCATTTTGTTAATCAGTCCTGAAAGGTAATTTCTCGCAGTGACCACGAAATTACCTTGCGGGGCTGAGTAATGAGATGCAGCACATGTGTTCATGACGTGGGGTCCCAGGCACCCCATATTGAAAATTTGGAGACAAAATTTCAAAACAATGGCTGAGATATGCACCATGCCATTATACAGCTTACTGGCATTTCTTCAGTTCGCGGTCATCTTTGAAGAGTCCAGACATGTTCCTGGTCCACTGAAGATTGTCGTACTGAGCTCCAGAAGTAACTAGGGGTGAGGGGGTGTGGGAAGGTGGGGCATATAGAGAGTGGTGCAGGTTGGAGGCCCCACGGTGAGGGACCATTTTCTTTTTCAGGTATTAAAAAAAAGTAACACGGCAGACAGTTTTCTTTTACAGGTGGTGCACACTCGGGGTGGCCCTAGTGTGCCTCCCATGACTTTGGGGTGCTGATGTTGGCCACAGTGGGTGGGCTCCCAGTGTGGTACAGAATTGGGTTGGGGGCCGGAAGATGCTGATGATGGTTGGCTTTCATTATAGGGAGGCACACTGGGGCAGGCTACCAGTGTGCCACACAATCTTGTGGGGGAGATGATTTAGCTGCCAACAGGAGGTTGGGCACCCCTGAAGTTGGCTGTGCACACATTGTGCGGCAGGCGGCGGCAGCCACTGTCCCCATGTTTATTGAAATACTTCACAAGTAAAGGCACTTCAGGAGACGTATTATTGTGCTGCTCCACGACGAGCTTGTCTCTCATTGCAGCATCACTTTCCTTACATGTGTTGATCACTTTACATATTTCTTGTGTGAGCGCCTGCATGCTGGCTTATTGGGGAATGAGGGATGCACCTACTAATGTGTACTCTGCAGTCACCCACACTGACACACCTCTGAAATCTATTACTGCCACAAGATGTTGGCTGGCGCACAAGCGCAAGCCAACATAAAAATGGGGATTGAGCATGGGAAAGAAAGACACTCCGCCATTAACTTCTGGCACTTGGGAATGGACTCCTCATGGGAGATGGGAATTTTTAGGTGGTTACCAGTATAGAGGGGAACACCACCTCCATGTCTGGAATGATCCTGTCTAAGGGTGGATTATCTTGGGACAGAAATAGTGGTGGAGTTAGCTCTGGGGGAAAGCCAATATTCATATAAAATAAGGATGTTGGGATTGTTTTTGACCAATCCAGAGTCTCACCAAGTCACTTTTAGTGAGTAGGCTTCTGATATTGGTATGAAATGTCTTATGGCCTTTTGGAAGAATCAGTGTGCTACTAGTAGGGAGGGTTGGGGGCCCAGGGTTTACCACCTCATCACCACTAAGGTTGAGTAGGAGTGTCACAAACAAATGGCTCAGCTTGGAGGATTCACTTGGGCAGGAATTGGATCCCCAAGACTGCAGATCCAAACAAGGCTTCAGGGACAAGCCAGTAGTGTGGGAAGAGACCCAGATGAATGTCAGAGTAATATGGAGTGTGGACCACCTCCTGGGAGCAAGGGAGCATGCAAGTACAAGAGTGTAATGTAAGGGTGGCTATCAAAACGATAAATATAATAGTGGGTTGTAGGTAGGCAGTAAATACAATAATGTCATATGACAAAAAAGCTCAAATAAAGTAATTAATTATAATGAACAGAACTGGAGAGCTAACTGAATATAATCCCCCAAAAAAAAAAAAAGAAAAACATAAAGGAGGATTCTGGCTACTTAGGCATTAGAAATCAAGTATTGAAGGATACTTAAACTGACAAAGACTTTTCCAGAAGCAAAATGTATGGCAAGGCACAATTTCTAAATGATGCACAGATTGAACTTCAGGTAGACAAGCACTTAGCACTACCACCTTGACAGAAATTAGTGGGTTCACACTAAAGTAGGGTACGATTATGCACTATGGACAGGACACACTAAACCAGCAAAGTCTTGTTTACAAACAGAGTCTCTCATCAACATGTACCTGTAGACTCTCATCACAATGGGTATCAAACAAGCATCATGGCTAGCTGCTGGTTATCTCTCCTGGCTGACTCCTGGCAGACTCCTAATGTTGCCCTTTGCAGTCAGCCTTTCACATGAGGGACCATAGCATGGAGTACCACAAAGAGGGCTGCTTCTGATGAAAAAAGTACAGCTCTGTGATTGGTTTCTGTCCTGTGGGGAGGTACGGCTCAGTGAGAGGCTCCTGCGGGTCTCGGGGCATCTCCAGCATCAAATTGGCAATGGGAGATGGGCAACAGGATTATTGAGTACCCTTCATGACCTCCTTGCAGCTCTAGTGATGGCCCCAGCTTGTGCCACCAAGGCAAACAAAGAGCCACAACATCTTTTTAATTTGATGGGCTTGCCAAATCTCTGCCTGCACCCACAAACACCTGGCTGTGATTGGTTGCTGTCCCAGGGGGAGATGCAGCTCAGAGAAGGGCTCCTGTGGGTCTCAGGGATTTCTCCAAAGGTAATCAGTCATGGAAGGTAGGCAACCGGATTGCAGACTGCCCTTCACAACATCCTTACAATCCAGAAATGGTTCCAGCTTGTGCTTCAAAGCAAACAAAGAGATGCAATATCTTATGAGTTTGGTAGGCTTGCCAAATCTCTTCCCACACTCACAAACTCCTGGCCATAATTTGTTTTGTCCTGTGGAGAGGTGCTGCTCAGAGAGGGGCTCCCGTAGGTCTCAAGGGCTTCTCCAATGGTAATAAATGATGGGGGGAAGGTAGGCAACAGAATTGTAGAGTGCCCTTCACGACCCCCCTTGTAGCTCCCAGTTCAGAAGCACATAATCCTGCATCATAATCTGCCTCCTCCTACTTGTCCACAAATTTTTCCAGTGAAACTATGGCAAAATAGCTAGATTTCTTGAGATTTTGTCTTTTCCCTTGGATATTTTTGCCCATGGTTTTGGCTGTGCATTGGTAGCAACACTTGATCTTTCTTATACATTTGAAAACTGATTTTTTCCACATCTGTGTCCCCATGTACCTGTTTCATCAAATGTCCCATCAAGTTCTGCACCTGATCTCAGTCACCTTCAAGGATAGATGCAAGGCGCCATTCATAATGTGACTCCAGCACGACAGCGATCCATTACTCAGCAGACTGCAGGAGATCAGATTTACTGTATGCTTACTGCTGTCCAACAAATAGAGAATGTGTTTCATCAAGGCACTACTGCCAGAATCAACACCTACAGTACCTCCAGTTGCTGCTATACCTTCTGAAGAGCCTGCCTTAGCACCTATAGAAGAGGGGACCTCAAGCCCCAATGATCCAAGTACCTATGTTATTTTATATTTTGACCTGCTTCGGTGAGCTGGAATAAGGCTGCTCTTGGTCTTTAATACTAAAAAATATCCAAAGCAAGATTTGGCCCCAAATGTATACAGCTGAGTTCATGAGGCACAACTGGCAAGTCAGTTAGTAAACATGTTTGATGGAGAGGACCACACCTCTCTCTAATTAACAGAGTCCAAAATGTAACAAGATCAAACAAGAGTGTTTTAAATATTAATGTGATGTTAGTTAACTAAGATTTACAACAAGAGTGCTAGCAAAATGGCGGAATAGTAATATCAGAATCCTGCACGTGATTCAGATTAGTAAACAAACAGAAACAGAGTTTTAAAGTGAACATAAGCCCTGTTATAGTATATGGTTGTCCCTTTGTTTTGCGTGGATTTGCTTTCTAACAAAAAAGCTGTTGTATTACAGTTAGAAAGGTCATGGAATGCTGTTTCACCCTTATGGGGCTCACAGTGTTTTTTTTTATTAGAATGGGAACTCTCCCACCTGCTGTTTTACTTTCATTTTACCCACACACAGGGAACCTGATCCTCCACTAAAACAAACATTTAGTTTCATCATTTAAAGCAACAGAAACCCACCCATCAACTGGGTGGGTTTTCAGCACCTGGGTGAGGGTGGATTTCTGTTTTTTTTTTTTTTCATTTAAAAAAAAATGAAACCAATGATTTATTGGGAAAAAAGAAACAGGATTTTTTTTTCATTTTATGACCTAAACCACATACTATAGAAAATAAGACATGGGCAACCATGCACACCTTTGCTGCATTTCCATCTCAGGGTTCTGGTGATAACAAAGACCTCTTGAGCTTCACACTCCAAGTCCCTATAATGGGCAGACTGGATGGGCCTTGCGGTCCTTATCTGCCGTCAACTTCTATGTTTCTATGTTTCTATGTTTCTATGTATAATGTCATCTGAAACTTTCAGTGGAACAGCCTTGTTATGCATGGCTGCCCATGCACTGTTATCTGTTTACATTTTTTAGTTTTTGTTTATGCTCCCAACTTTAGCCAGCTCATGTATCCTTCAGCTTTCACCCCCAGCCCCATCATCCTGCCATCCCAGGACTTACATTCAGCTCCATGTAGCCCCATGGCATAGTCCAGTGGTGAAGCTTTCTGTGATGCAGAAGTCCCCCTGTTGGTGACTGAATCTGTGTGTGGAGCTGGAGCCTTGTTGGGGGGTTTGGGGTCTGTGGGGTGCAGATTTCCTCCTGTACTGGCTGTAATTTTCTCATTTTCTCCCTCCCCTTGAGTCATTGGCATGAATGCACACCTGCATGTATGTAATGGGTGTGTGCAGGTGCAGGGCTATTTAGCTCACTCTCCCACTGCCATCCAACCCTTGCTGCACTGCCATGCTACTTCAGGAGCTACTTGTGTGGCAGAATGGATAACCACACTGTCTTTGGAGGACATGAACTGACTCATTCTTAAACCTAGGTCATTGCCGTTGCTAGCAGTAATGCGACTTCTGGGCCAGTGAGTTGGTTACTTACATCTTTTCATATAATTGTTAATTTGGGCACATGCCAAGTCTGTTTAACCCCCCAGTGTGTTGTTTCATGTCTTTGTTTTAAATTCTCCTATTATTGCCTTATTTAAGGTTCCTGGCCCTTTATTTGTTTTTTTCTTAATTACTTATGTATTCCACAGTCCAGAGACATCAGTTGAGCTAAAGCTTACAGTGAAGCTTTCCATGCAAAGCACTCACTCACTCAACTGATGTCACTGGGTTTTGGAACTGCTAAGAAATGTAAAAAAGTAACTGGGAAAGAAAACATGTACATTAAAAGTAAACCTTAGATAAGGAAAAATACTGTAGGACTATTTCAAAACTAAAAAGCAAACAAGCAAACAAACTATATGCTGGGGTTTTAAAACAGACTTGACACATGTCCAAATGTACAATATATGAAAAAATGTAAACCAAGGGGTTTATGTTTCCTTTACATACATTTTACTCAGTTAAAAAAATAAAACACACATAATATCCCTGAGGAGGAATTAGTTTCAATTCAGTAGCACTAAATAAATCTTGTAAAGTATCTTTAGAACAGACATACTCTATGGTGATACAGAAGTTTTACTGTGCCAAAAATGCAGTGAGATTTTTTCCCAGATATTTACCACCGATGAGAGAAATGCCTGCAATGTCTGCCACAGCTCTTCTCACACAGTTACAGTGAACTGTCACTCATTGTAGGTTAAGACACATGCACTTGTGGAATTCTATGGCTTGGTGAGAGTCGGGAGCTCATGAACTGATGGACAACACTCTCTGCCAATAATCATTTTTTACAGCTCTGCTTAGAAATGATCTGTGACCCGTGTAGCCCAGGTGGAGGATAGCATAGCAAACAGGAGGATATCATGGCAGACAAGAGCACTGTTAATGACATTAGCAGTCAACAAACAAGACAAGAACATCAAAAGACCACAATACCTGCAGCCAGAAAATGTTTCTAAGACTATGAAGCTGTAGCAGTGCTGATTTTATTTGTATAAGGTGCCTCTAGTTTAAAGTATTTTGCTTGTATGTGAGCCATTTTAAGACCATAGTAAACTAGTAAGCAATTATTGGCAACACTCACGGTACATGATGTGCAATATATTATTTCTCCCTATTTACTATGACTGATAGATTCTTCTTGTGCACTTGTTAAACATCTATAGTTACTCATCAGTTTTATTCATTCATAATCATAAAGAAAATTATTTTTCATATCCCTTTCCCATGCATCTATAATGCTATTATTTTCAAACACTAGGCATTATAAAATATCAGAGTTCCCTTGCATGCATTGCTGTTATTTTTCCTCTTGTGCCTGGAAAAGTTTGGAGTCACCCCAATACCCTGCCTGGTATAAGCAATCAAGCACACACACACTCACAAACTTCTAAACCCTTGCCTTTTTTTTGAAAAATGATGGTCAAAGTTCTTTTGTACACTTGATCATGGATTCACAGATCCCATAACATGCACAAAGTACAATAATATATATGTCCCCACTCATATTCAAGCTGCACGTCCACATATTTTGTGATCATTGGCAGCCCCCTGACTCCACTGTCAGGCTATCATAGCCTTGTCGCTTAACTTCACAGCATCTCGATGAGATGCATGATAACCCTGTCCAGCCTCAGCAGATCCTAGTTCCTCTATCCCTTTGGATAGTTTGATACTCTCTGTCATTTCTTTACATGTACCTAGTGTTACATGGATGGCCCCACCATGTTTTCCTGAGCATGGCTCAGTCAAGGGATCCCCTATTTTCCCTCTGAATCTTCTGAAGTTTTGTATTTAACATTATTTACATCCTGGAAGTTCCTGAGGCACCCCATGCTTCAAGTATCTTCACTGCTCCCCAGTGATTGCCTTTGCTGTCCTGCAGTAGGGAGTATGCTCTGCTTAAAGTGCCCTTCAATATTCTTTGCCACACTGAGACAGTTCATTCCACTAGCAACTCAATTCTTGCTCATTGGAGGCCATCAGGGGCCAGTGCTTTTTCCTGCACAAACACTCTGAATTTTCAGCTGCCCTAATCCACTAGAAGATCCACTGGATCACATCCACACATAGCCATGTGTGTAGCTGGCAATCATCAACCCACCTGCTCAGATCCCTTCACTCAGCAGGTCAGACTGATGTCACTGTTTCAAGGGACTTCACTTTTTATATTTGGCTCCATGGCCAGCCCGGCATCTTCATGATGAGTAAATTTGGTACAGTGCTGTTGGGCGAATGCAGGGCACACACCAGTAGGTGCATCCCTCATTCCCCAATCAGCCTGCATGCCAGCACCACACCACATGGGCAAGCATATCTAAGAAAAGGTCCACTGCAATGTGAGCAAAGCTCATCACACGCAGCGGACCTTCCTACGTTCTTCCCCAGCATCAAGCATGGTGCACAGTGGCTGCTAAACTGCTGACTTTGGGGGTACCCAATCCCCGGTTGGCTTACCCTGCCCCTCTTGCATGTACCGATGGGGGAGCCCACTCCCTGTCAGCATAATGTGTTCCCTCCTTCTCTTTTTGGTTGCCAGAAGTTGCCCAATCCCCTCAGCTCATCCGCCCCCGCTTTCATTATTTGCTGATGGGGTGCCCAATCCCATTGGCATCTGTCCCCCACTTCCTATGTGCTGACAGGGGTGCCCAATCCTCTGTCGGTTACTGTACCCCCCAAAAAAAACACCTATAAAAAAAGAAAGCCATCAGCAATGTTTTTTTTAAACACCTGTAAATGAAAAATGGTCCCTTGTAGTCTCCCTACCACCCACACCCACCCACTGTGCACCTGCCTTCCCACCCCGTCACCAAATACTTACCTCCGGAGTCTGGCACGATGATCTTTGGTGAACGGGACACGTCTGCCCTCTTCAAAGCCGACCGCGAACTGAGGAAATGTCAGTAAGCTGTATAATGGAATAAATGGGGTTTTTCAACTTTGATACATATCTTGAGCATTTTTTGAAAATTTTGCACCAAATTTTCAACATGGGTTTTTTGGGACCCCTCCTCATTAATTCTGTCACTGTTATGATGTTAATCAGTCCTGAAAGGTGATTTCGCAGTCACTGCGTGGAATCACCTTTTGGGACTGATTAACACAAGGACAGTGGCAGTGTTCATGAGGTGGGCTCTCAAAAAGCCTATGTTGCAAATCTGGTGGAAGAAATCCAAAAAATGGCTGTTTTACGAGCGTGCATTGCGCAGTTGCTATGCACATTCATAACTTCACAAATTTGCAATATTTTCACACCAGATTTTCAACACTGTCATTTTTTATACCTCCTTGTGAACAGTACAGCTGTCATTTTTCAAATCCTGGCCGAAATGTGTTTCCGCACTTCTGGCACACAATAGTGCAGCCGCTGTGGGAAATCAGTGTTCAGGGCAGATTATGAAAATGGCAGTGACACTGTTCGTGAGCAGAGGTTCTAAAATGCCTATGTTGAAAATTTGGTGATGATACTCCATAAATTGACTGTGTTAGGAGTGTGCATTGTGCAGTTGCTATGTGCGCTCATAACTTTTCGAATTTGCAGTATTTTCATGCCAAATTTTCAACATTGTCATTTTTCTACACCTCCTTGTGAACAGTACAGCTGTCATTTTTCACATTCTGGCCAAAATGTGTTTCCACACTTCCAGTGCACAATTGCACAGTCGCTGTGGGAAATCAGTGTTCAGAGCAGATTACAAAAATGACAGTGACGCTGTTCATGAGCAGAGGTCCTAAAATGCCTATGTTGAAAATCTGGTTATGATACTCCATAAAATGACGGTGTTACAAATGTGCAGTTTGCATGCACGCTCGTAACATGCATTTGTAATATTTTCACTCTGGATTTTCACCATTGGCATTTTTTCCACACCTCTTGATGAACAGTACAGCTGTCATTTTACATATCCTGCCTGAAATATGTTTTCGCACATCCGGCACAGAATGGTGTGGTCGCTGTGCGAAATCATTTTTTGGGACAGTTTGAGGAAATGATAGTGACATGAGCAGAGGTGCTAAAATGCCTATGTTGAAAATTTGGTGCTGAAAGTCCATAAAATGACTGTGTTACAAGCGTGCGTTGCACATTTCCCACACACCCTTGTAACTTCACAAATTTGCAATATTTACATGCCACATTTTCAACACTGCCATTTTTTTACATCTCCTTATGAACAGTACAGCTGTCATTTTTCACATCCTGCCCAAAATGTGTTTCCGCACTGCACTACCAAAGCCAATGCCAGTGCGACAACATTCGGCATTGACAAATGCTTGTTTAGTCATATCATAGCTTGTAGATGAATCTCCTGCAGTACCTTATCATGCTACTTTAATTCTGTTACTGCCTTGGCTGCTATCTTCAGATGCAATGACATTTTACAGGCCAGTCTCCAGCTCCACACCACTAGAATCTCCCTCAGTCTCTTTGGGGGAACCTTTCACTGGCTAGCCTGCTACTAGGTTATCTCATTTGATAGAAAACACCCCTGAGGTTTCCACACCCTTCCAGTAGTGCCCTACTCACTCATATTCTATGGGTCTCATGTCTGACATGACCCTCAGAACTCCATCCCTTTGACTCTGCCCCAAGTACCATAGGTCTTTCCCTGATTGCTACTAGGGTTTTTCTCACTGTCACCTTTGATATCCTGGAGTCCTTGAGGTTTCTGGGATGTCAAGAACTCCCTGTGCCCCAAGAGCGACTGGCACCCATTTTCTGCTCACACTCCCTGGCTGGAGTCTCCTTTCGGTGCTATGTGTGCCCTAGATCTGTACCCTTCAGTGATTTGCCACCCTTGCCAACACCAAGGCACTGACTCTCCCTGTGACTATGAGGTGAGAGTAGCATGGTGTTTTTTTATCCCCTTATTTTTGGATTGGGGTAATTTGGTAGTATTAGGGGATGAGTTATTATTCCCTTCCCCTTTTCCCCTTCTCTCGATGTCCCCTCTACCCAGACCTGAAATTCTAGAAAATTGCCTTATACTAAAGTTCATACATATTGTCTTGTCTATTTTAATGGAAAATTAAATTTCCAGCATAAGATTCCATACCGAGACCTATAATATATTGCGTGTTTATGTCTTTTGTATGTATTGTAAGAAAAATTATGTGAGTGTTGTTTGTAAGATTGTTCCTGTAATACTTTATTACATGACGATTTGTACTTGTGAAACAGTGATCTAAAACAGGACAACTTTGATAGACACAGCCTGTCGGTCCTAAAAGTTATTCTCCTGTCAAAAATTAAAAATTGTTATCTATCTATCATGGTGAGCACTAGCCAGTATCCACCATCCCCAGACACTATCAGATGGCACCCTGGTGTCCACGGGCACCTAATCCCTACTAGCTTTCCCACTGTCAGCACTTATTTCCTTTTGGGCAGGCACCTTAGGTGACTGTCCAAGTCCAAATACCACCAAGGCACCCTAAGGCACATGGCACCCAAGATCTCCTGGGGCACCTAAAAGACACCCTATGTTATCTGCTCGATTACATCCTCCCCATCTGTACCCTCAGGAATGTTGTGAGAGACAGTCCCCCATGGCTCATTCTGGTGAACTTCCTCTCTCTACCATGGGGGGGGGTGGTTACACTTTCAGTAGTATCTTTACTTAAACTAAATCAGAAAACTTTTACTTTGAGGACATTTGATCTATTTCTGTTGTTTATTTGGAACCCTGACAGAAATATAGTCAGGTTCAGCTCTGTGGCACTGAGTGATGTGGGATTGCTCTACCAAGCTAGAGACCCAAGTTCACACTCCAAGCCTGGGATGTCAGGAGCATAGTCTGTCAAGAAATGGACAGAGTATCCTTTGGATGCTCTGCACCTGGGAAGAAGGAATACTTCCTATGTTACTGTCCTGTGGCTCCTGGCAGTGGCATGGTGGAGGTGATTTTGACAGAGTGGGTTACTATATGCCATTGGGTACCCCCTAGGCCACCTACAGCATGTGAAAGAGTGAGGAAGGGTAGAAAAAGAAACTGGCAAAAATGGCCTTGCATCCCCCTCATGCCAACAGACCTGTAGTACATCACCAATATGGGACCCCTTCAGCCAGCATTGACAATGAGCAGTTCCTCCTCTTCCTCCAGGTTGTGGAGGGACCCCAGGCAGGTGCCAGATAGTCAATTGGAAGCCATGAAAAAGCTCTAGGGAGTGCACCTCCATAATAACTACAGTAGATCCCAGGCAAGGACAAGCCAGGCCCCTGGATGTCTGCCTGATGTCTGGATAGGATCCCTGAGGTGGCAGTAAGGGGTACATATGGTGGGTAGTGGGGCGGCATTGGAGGCCTGAAGGAGTGGGGTGTCAGTGGACATTGAGGTGGAAAAACACAGTGGGCAAAAACAAAAGGCACAGTAGGATCCCCACCCACCCGACCTCCAGTTCAGTAAGAATGAACTGGCAGGAAACAAAACTACATGCATTTTACACACATTTGTCTCCCCACCTCTCTCTCTCCCTCTATCTCTCCCCCTCCCCTCTCTCCCCTAGGTGTTAGCTAAAACTCCTTCCTGCCCCCTCCTGCTCCTGCCAGTCCTCTACCAGACCCTCCCCTGTGGTGCCCTTACCATATTTACTGTTGGTCCCTCTCCTGGTTTCTACATCTGCCTGAATTAATCTCCTTCCAGTAGCTATTGCACTACCATTTTCCTACCTGCTCTGTTCACTTTATTTGCATATCATAGCTGTTCATAGCTCCATCACATGGCTCCTTTTATTATTATTGCACCTGTACCATATTCAGTTGTCCACTGCTTGCACTTTACTTTGTACTGGTTCACTGATGCTGTGTGTGCTTTTTATAGTACTCCCTTTCCCTTTCCCCCAGGTCACACCTGAAAACAAGCCTTGCCTCAGTGTGCCTTTCCTGGTTACCAGTTTTCAAATAGACACACATTTTCCCAAGGCACAGGTTCTATAGTAACAAAACAACCCTCCTTAAAGGTGACATGGAACTGCTCAGAGCATAAACCTGCCCTCCATGTTGGCATGCACAACTATGGGGTGTGTTGAAGACTGTTTGGCAAATATGTGCATTTCAACACAAACAGATAAACCCACCTAACATGGACAGGTGCTATCCAAAAGTGCCTTGCTCTCAGATCCCACCATATGAGGGCATGTACTGTACACCTGCTGACCCACTGTTATGGGGCTGCATTTGTGTGCAGCTATGGTACAGCAGCAGCACAGTCTTATTGATGGATACACTGGTGGGCAATTGCCCACTTGTGCAGACTGAGACAGGACAGAGGTGGATTTCAGCATGATGAAAGGGTTGGTCATGGCTCCCAGACCACTACTGTGCCCAAAAAGGTGGCCACATTGGTGGCTGAAATACATCATCACATTGACACTATATACAGCTGAAGCCCCACATGATCCTGCAGAGACTGAAACCCACTTTTGGCTGAACAGCCAGACAAATATGACACAAACAGGACCTTGGCACCATTAATCACAAATTGATGGACCTGCAGGTGGTCATCAACAACAAATTAGGGTAACCTGTGAAGTGGGCATATGAGGAAGGGTGCCGTCCATCACAGCAACTCCTTCCCGGTGCAATCCACTCATGGCGACGGAAAGACCAGATGAGGGGTTGGGCGAAAAAGGCGCCAGGATGTCGCTATATGTATGCATGTGGGGGGGGTGGAAGTGAGCACAGCAGACGTGGGCTGGGAGGGGGTGGAGATGCTGTTGGGGTGGCACTGTGGTTGCTGGTTGAGCTGCGTCATGGCATTGGGGATTGGCTAGTGGCTGGGGTGGCTGAGGTACTGGGTTCGGTTCCTGGCACTGGTGCGATTTTTTATTGCGCCCAGCCCGAACCTTTATTTTTTACTGCTTTCACCTCCCTGGAGTTGAGAATCCTTAAGTAGTGGGGTGTGGGGGTGAAGCCCCCTATGAGGGGGGTGTGGAGGATGAGGCTCCCACACAGAAAGCAATAAAAATCTGTCCTGGTGCCATAGTTCTGGTGCACTGGGGTTGTCAGAGTGCTGAAAATGTGTTCGGCACTCTGATTGGGCGATAACAGTGATCACTTTTAGGCATTCACCATTATTACATAGACCCACAAATTAGTGATGGTCCGTCAGTCTAAGAGAACCAGAACTGGGGACTTTCCTAAGGTTCCAGCACTTAGTACATTAAGGACATATGGCTGACACCTTCTTTCAGACTACCCTGGGGCTGACAGGCTTTGCCCCATACCAGGCAACACAGGCCCTCCTCCTCCTGTACTAGCCCTGCAGTAGAGCCAGTACCAAGCTAGTTGTGCACTCTTATAGTATGCTTTCCTAGAAGTAGCATGACATATCATGCAGAAACAAAGAAACAACCAGCACAGAAAATGAAGATCTCTCTCTCTCTCTCTCTCTCTGTCTCTCTCTCTCGCTTTACATGTATAAATCTCAAGTAGGTAGACAAACAATAAATCTACAGTAGTTCAATTTGTAAAAGAAAGATTTGTGCTTTATGGAAAAGTCCATCAAAACCTTAACTTCTTAGTTTTTGTCAAAAATGTACTTAGATTTTGTAATTCCCATATGCACAATGTCACTACATGTAATACTTTTCTTTACTAAGAATAAAGTACCTGGTGCTGTGCATAACAATTTCACAACAGTTCAGACTCAGTTCTGATTTGCAGTAATGTGTTTATTTATTTATTTGTTTATTTATTTATTTATTTACTTAAGAGTTTCACCAAGGAGGGCACACTAAACAACAAGTTGCTAATTTCACGGTGCATCCTGGGGGGGTGGGGGAGTTGGAAGGCATACAATAAAATGTAATCAACACAACAATATACATTGCCAATATATGGGAATTGGAAGACATACAAATAAGTCATAGGCAAACAACAAAACAGTATATAGTGTCAATTATGCATAGGGTACATTACCAAGTAGAAAACAATTAACAAGCAATAACAGGCAGCAAGAAATTACAGTTGATATGTATATTCCATTACATCATAGTGAACAAAAGGTCCGCAAGTGTGGTAATATGATAACTATTACAGCCCATTTAGATGCAACATGGTTTGCTCAGATGCAGTTGCAGCTCACAGACTGGTAATTGTGTAAGGCTGAGGAGACAGAGCAAGGAGAAGAAGAAAGGTTAACACTTGTAAAACCAGTATTCCAGATACTGTAGCTGAAAGGCTTCTAAGACTGTATTTTCTTTATGTTCTTGTACCCTTGTTACTGTGATACACAGTTAATATTCTTAATTGTCAGAAAAAAAATGCAATATGCTATGCATAATGGATGTTGGCTTCCTTAGTAACATAGGCTGAATTCAGGTTTGTAACACAGTTCACACAAAGTGCTGGGTAAAACAAATACTTGATGACCAAATGTTTGGTGCCAGTACTGAGTTCAAAGAAAATGCTGTTGAGATTTGAATAAAGTGCTTATTATAGAGCAAAACAGGAAACTTTCAGATGCAGAGCACTTGTAAAAAATCCTGCTTCAAAAATAGCATGCAAATACTGTAGATCAGAAGCAGTGGTAATAAGGTGCAAAAGAGATTTGAATTGAAGTATAGCTACTTACAGACTGCAAAAATCCTATTGGTCAAATGTTCCTCATTGTAAAACATGTATCAACTATGAGGAATGAGAGCAAAAATTTACTTGTACTGAACTGTGTACCAGTGTTCTGCCAAAAAAATCACGCAGAGCATTCCAAAAATTAATGTAAAGGCTAAGAAGATATATAATGGGGTCAGTTGCTAAGTGTTTCTGCATCAACTGAGAGACGGGGGATGGGGGGGGATCAACAGCTGAAAGTTTCCAGTTTTGCACTTGAAAAACACTTTATGCAATTCTTAACAGCACTTCCTTTGAACTTAGTACTGACACCAAATATTTGGTCACCAAGAATTTGTTTTGCCCAGCACTTTGCACTTTAAGTGTTAAGTCAGTGTATTACAAATATGAATTCATTTTATTCTACTAAGGAACCCAAAGTTCATTATGTATAGCATATATTGTATTTTTCTAACTGTTAAGTATAAAAACTGTGTAGCACAGTAACAAGGGTACAAGAACATAAAGAAAATACAGTCCTGGAAGTCTTTCAGCTGTTTGAATACTGGTCCTACATGTGTTAACACATTACTGTGAACCAGAACCAAGTCTGAACTGTTATGAAATTGTAATATATGTATAAGCAAAATAATACTAGCAAAACTCATACAAAAAATTCCCTATAATATATCACTCCTATTTCCATAATAGTACCATTGCTCAAGTGATAACACCATTGGTTCTTATTGATAATACTATTGTTCAGAGCTGATAATACTATCGTTTCAGCTCTGAACTATAGTATTATCACAGAAATGCCACAGCGCATGCTCAAGTCTGCCTGCCACAGAAACCCAGTTGCCATGGTGCCATGTCCCTTCCTGCTCAGTTGAAGTGACAATGTGCATTCTCATTGGTAGCTTTTCTCTGTGTTTGGGCAGAACAACCTAAAAAACATGATGACTGTTTACTTTCACTTAGTGAGAAGACTTAATCCATTTCATTTCTTCGATTTTTTTTCCTTTTTCAAACATATAATGGATTATCTGGTTGATCCTGCATTTGCTGAAGGATGAAAAAAACTAAAAGGTAGACTGCCTACCAAATTCAAACAAAGAAATGTTAACAGAAATGGGGGGTAAGTCTTCAGTGCTGCAGGCGGATGGCCAAGACCAATAGCATCTTCAGTGTGGTGGGCGGCCAACCCGTTTCACAGAATCCACATGAAAAAAAAGCCACACATTTTCCCAATCGGATCCATGTATTACAAAAAATAACAATTAAATGAATATGTATTACAAGACGGTTAGACCATCTTGAGGTTTTGTGGACATTAGGGACCTCTTGAGCTTTGCTCTTGAGGTTCCAAGTCCCCCAAACCTCTTGAAGGTCTTACTGCCTTGTAATACATACTCATCTATCTATTATTCTGTTTGTTGTGCATAGCACCTGGCATTTTATTCTCAGCAAAGAAAAGTATACATGTAGTGACATTGTGGATAAGGGCATTACAATATCTAAGTGCATTTTTGACAAAAACTAAGAATAAGGTTTTGCTGGACTTTTCCAAAAAGCACAAATCATTTTCAAAACTGAATTATTGCAGATTTATTGTTTGACTGTCTAGCTACTTGAGATTTATATATAAAGACAGAAAGAGAGAAATATCACCATTTTCTGTGACTTTCTTTCTTTTGTGGGTGTGCTTTTGGATGATATGACATACCACTTGTAAGTATGCTTATTAGAACAGTGCACAACTAACTTGGTGTTAGTCCCACTGCAGGATGAATGAAGGAGATGGGCTGTATTGCACTGCACTATTTCTGATTGGGATCAGGGGCACTAGCTGGTTGAACCTGGAAGCTGGAAATAGTTGTCTACTTTGAATTAGGCTTTGCGCCTTGCCAGGAACATACATGCAGTGGTACAGTAGCATATACATTGCCACAGTACAGTTCCCAAAAGATGTCCACTACCTATGTCTTTTCCCTTACCTCTGCTCCACCTGTCCTTTGTCAAGGCATACCAAAGATGCAGGGGTTCCAGGTTTTGAAAACGTTTGTGGGTGCTCAGTCTTAATAAAAGGCTGGGGGTCTGGGGGCTGCCTAGGCCCCCAGAAGCTATAGGGTTTTTCATGCTTTCTGGTGCATTTTCGGTGATATTTTGATACATTTTGGAATGAGTATGCTACCATCACAGCTACTCCACTGTAGAGGATGCCATGGTGCCATTAGGGGCTATTTAATGCCTGAGCAGGTGCTAAGATCAATAGGAGAGAGTCCTGGATGGATCTTTCATGCTCTCAGTTTTGCAAGCATGTCAGAATACTGATTTTAGATTGCAGTGCCACCACTTAACAGTATGCAAGTGCAAGAGTGCCCTGAAGGGCTCTTAGTTGCCTTCAGTTATGGACCCATGAAAGAGTGCCCTGGTGGTGGGCTCTTTGATGCCCTCATGTGCTTGCCTTTAAGAATGCCCTTAACTATGGTTACTGTGCCACCACTCCACAGGGTGCAACAGTGTCCTATAGGGCTCTTTGATGGCTCCATGTGCTCCAAAAAGACATGGAAGAATACACTGCAGGGCTCTTTGATGCCTCCAACCATGTGCTGCAAGAAGACATGGAAGAGTGCCCTGGAGAGCTCTTTGATGCCTCCAGGAAGGTGCTGTGAAAAGACATGGAAGGAAGAATTCTCTGGAGGGCTCTTTGATCCTTCAGGTGCTGCAAGAAGACATGGAAGTTCCTTGTCTTCTTTCATCACCTGTTGGAGGCAAATTACAATCTCAAAGGGCATCCTTTTAGCACATGGAGGCATCAAAGAGCCCTCCAGGGCACTCTTGCATCCTGTGGAGTGGTGGCACTGTCTGCAACCTAAAATCACAAAGGACATCCTTGGAGTACCTGGGGGGCATAAAAGGGCCCTCCAGAGCACTCTCCCATGTCTTTTTGCAGCACCTGGATGTAACAAACAGCCCTCTAAGGCACTCCTGCACCCTGGAAAGTGGTGGTGCTGTACCCTAAAATCACAAAGGACATCCTTAGAGCACCTGGGGGCATCACAGAGCCCTCAATGGCTTTCTTCCCTGGCTTGGAGGGCTCTCCGATGCCTCTATGTGCTGCAGAAAAACACAGAAGATTGCCATGGAGGGCCTTTTCATGCCCCCAGGTGCTCTAAGGATGTTCTTTTGTGATTTTAGGTTGCAGACAGTACCACCACTATACATGGTGCAAGAGAGACTGGGAGGGCTCTTTGATGCCTTCAGGTGCTGTAAAAGGATGTCCTTTGAGATTTTAGTTTGCCTCCAATGGGTGCTGCAAGAAGACAAGGAACTTTCATGTCTTCTTGCAGCACCTGGAAGCATCAAACAGCCCTCCAGAGAACTCTTCCATGTCTTCTTGTAGCACCTGGAGCCATCATAAAGCCCTTCAGGGCACTCTTAAATTTCTTCCTGCAGAACCTGGAGACATCAAGGAGCCCTCCAATCCAGGTAAGAGTGCAGGGGTCTGCTCTGTAATGCCCCAGGTCCTCTAAGGAAGTTCTTTGTGATTTTAGGGTACAGCACTACCACTCCACATGGTGCAAGAGTGCCCTGGAGAGTGCTTTGTTGCCTCCAGATGCTAAAAGCAGACATGGAAGTGTGCCCTGGAGGGCTCCTTGATGCATCAAGGTGCTGCAAGAAGATATAGAAGAGTGCTCTGGAGGGCTCTTTCATGCCCCCAGGTGCTCTAAGGATGTCCTTTGTGATTTTAGGTTGCAGACAGTGCCACCACTGCACAGGGTACAAGTGTGCCCTGGAGGGCTCTTTGATGCCTCCAGGTGCTGTAAAAGGATGCCCTTTGAGATTTTAGTTTACCTCCACCAGGTGCTGCAAAAAGACAAATAACTTCCATGTCTTCTTGCAGCACCTGGAGGCATCAAAGAGCCCTTCAGGACACTCTTGCATGTCTTCTTGCAACATCTGGAGGCATCAAAGAGACAGACTTCAGGACACTCTTTCATGTCTTCTTGCTGCACCAGGAGGCAACAAAGAGCCCAAGGGCACTCCTACACCCTGTGGAGTGATGATGCTGTACCCTAAAATCACAAAGGGCACCCTTCGAGCACCTGGTGGCACCAAAGAGCCATCCATGGTACTCTTCTCTTGGAGGGCTCTTTGATGCCTCCAGGTGCTGCAAGAAGACATGGAAGACTGCCCTGGAAGGTTCTTTGATGCCACCAGGTACTCGAAGAATTCACTTAGCATGTGTCAGTGTAATGGTATTAGAATTTTTTTGGAGCAGCCAGGTCAAAAGCAGGAGCACTTGTAAGTTATTAGAGACAGTTACTGATGATTTGCAACAGTAAATATAACTGAAAATGCCATGAATGATTACACATTATTTGACCATATAGAAGGCGTTCTTGTGAACTGTTGCTCTGCCAATAAACCCATCAGCTATTTTGTCTATGTCTAATGCATCAATGTGTACCTGATGAATGGGAAGTACAGCCACACTATTCAAGCATCTCTGTGACATTGTTGATCCAAGGTATGTTTTCTGTCTCCTTAGACCTGCAAAAGAATGCTCAGTTGTACAAGTTGATACTGGTACTGTCAGTAAGATCTTAATAAATCACAAATGGATTGTTTTTCTGTGATGACACAGTACACATCCTGCAGTGAATCAACAGTTTTCCCACTAGCTTTTGCAATGTCAATGAACATTTCACAGTGTAGCTGTAGATGCCCTGCATCTAAGTCACTGACACAAAAATCAGATATGGGATCTAATGGCCCTTGTCCTATCACAAATTTTTTTGCATCTAACGTGCAATCTGAGCTGGAGACTGAAATCTATCTTTGAGTAAAACAACAACCTGATCAATCATTTCGAAAAATATTCTCCTGAAGTGGTCTTTTGGGGATGCATCAGTAATTGATTGAGAGCCATCATCTATACGTTAAGGAACTTTGCCTTGATGTGGAAGAACTGGTTCATCTAACTGCAGTTCCTCAGCTCGTCCTTCCACCTCTGTATTGTTGTATAGTATCAAGAAGAATTTGAATCACACCATTAGTTTTTAGAAATTGAAGAGAGGTTGCTTGAAGGGCTGTGTTTATGCTGACACAGTGAGAGAAAATATTTAAGAGAAGACTCAAAAGGAAAAATCCTTTAAATGATCATAGCTGTGCCAAAAACCCTCCTGCTTTTGCCCCACACTTCTGAGTATTCTCTGATGACACACTGTCCAGAAATTACAATAACACTAAATAGTTTTCTAGAATTGAATTTAAACTATTTGCCCTGAATGTCCACCTTGTTGGAGCAAATGGTCGTAAAGAGCCAGGCCTAGTGTCTTCCATACCACTTTGTATGTTTTAAAAAAAAGTTAGCCATTTTGGAGAGTTTCTAATGAATGTTATGAGTTCCAGTAACTGATATAGCATGTCTCAACATTCTTGTATTTTGCTGATGCAGTCCTGTACTACAAGGTTCAAAGAATATGCCAAACAATGTACGAAAAGGGCACTAGGCTCAATAGCATTTAGCCTAGCCTGCACTCCAGAATGAATCCCAGCCAGAGTAGCAGCCACATCAAACCATTGACCCCGGCATTCATTTATATCTAAGTCAAAACATAACAGAACATCTCTCAGGATACTGAATAGTGTACCAGCATCTACAGCTGGTGTTTCATGAAATCCTAAAACTGCTTCTTCAATTCCAAAATCCTCCCCGACAAATCGAAAACATATTGAGACTTGTTCATGAACAGTAATGTCCATTGTCTCAGCCATCATTACACCAAAATACTGAGCTGCTTTGATTTTGGAAACAATTGTGTTTTGCATATCTTGCCCCATAACGTCCAGCATTTCACTCATTATGTCATGAGACAATCACCTGTAGCTATCCCTTAACAAACACTGCTGCAACTGTGGACAATCAGTGATTCACACTTTTAGCACTTGCATGTAATTTGAACTCTCATCTGTATGGCCCCTGATAGCAAGCCCCTGTCTGGCCAATAATTTTAAAGTTGTCATCATTTTCAAAAGTGCAATCCTTGCATCCACTGCTCGCTGCCTACTGGCATCAGACATAATGTCATATACATTTCGTTTGACCTGCATTTTCATTACAGCCTCACTATGACAGCCACTTTTCTCATGGGATTCAAATCTTTCTATTGCCTTATGCCATACACTATAACTAGTAACTATGAATGCTTCACAGGCTTTTGTGGAAAATGTCAGCAGTTTTTTTCTGTGTTGCCTCTTTACACACTGAACAGAAGGCCTTTTTATGTTGATTGCGCGTATGCGCAAGAAACATGTTGTGACAGATTTCTCAGGAAGCAGGTTGTGGAGGCGTGGCACTGTTGGGGCCAATGCCCCCACAGCCTGCAAAGGCTTGCCTCAATGCTGTGGCACACTGCTGCTGACACTAGTTCAGCCAGTGTGCCACAACTTTCTAAAAAATCAGCCGCTGCAATCAGGGGCCACCTCGTCATTGCAGCGTCAGCCATCTGCTGCAATGAGGGAGCAATCCATCATTGCAGGGCGGGATGTAAAACCCCTGAGATTGTTTATGAACATGGCGGTGGCTTGCTGCTGTGTTCACAAACAATATAACCTTCCCCCCAACTATGTTTAGTTGCCGACGGGGGCCCCAATACCCGTCGGCATTCTGTGCCCCCCAGTTTTTGTTCCTGCCCCCGGGGTGCCCAATCTCCCATCAGCTACTGCTGCCCTTGAACAAGAAAGCCTCTGCTGGCACACTGGGAGTCCACTCCAGTGTGCCAGAGACCCCTGCAAAGTAAAAAAAGGTCCTACGATGTCTGTTTTTTTTTTGTTTGTTTTACCCTGGAAAAAAGGAAACCATCCCTCGGCGCTCGCCATGCCTCCCACCCGCAACCTGCATCCACCCACTGCACGCCCTGCCTCCCCACACCCCCCTCACCACATACATACCTTAGGAGCTCGCCAAGAATGATTCGGTGGACTAGGAACAGGTCTGGCGCCTTCAAAGCCGACCGCTGAACTGAGGAAATGCTGGTAAGCTGTATAATGTAATACATAGGGTTTTTTCAACTTTACTGCATATCTCGGGCATTTTTGGGAATTTATTCACCAAATTTTCAACATGGGGTTTTTGGGAACCCTCCTCATGAATTCTTGAACTGTCATGGCGTTAATCGGCCCGGAAAGGTGATTTCGCGGTCACTGCGTGGAATCACCTTTCGGGACCGATTAACAAAAATGACAGTGCCAGTGTTCCTGAGGTGGGCTCTCAAAAAGCCTATGTTGCAAATTTGGTGGAAAAAATCAAAAAAATGACTGTTTTACGAGCGTGCGCTGCGCAGTTGCTACATACGCTCATAACTTCATGAATTTGCAATATTTTCATGCCAGATTTTCAACTTTGGCATTTTGTTGCACCTCCTTGTGAACAGTATAGCGGTCATTGTTCATATCCTGGTGGAAATGTGTTTTCACACTTCCGGCAAAGAATAGCATGGTTGCTGTGGGAAACCAGTTTTTGGGACAGATTAAAAAAAATGACAGGACACTGTTCATGAGTAGAGGTCCTGAAATGGCTATGTTGAAAATTTGGTAATGATACTCTATAAAATGACCGTGTTACAAGCGTGCATTGCGCAGTTTGCACGCACACTCATAAGTTCATGAATTTATAATATTTTCATTCCAGATTTCCAACATTGCTATTTTTCCACACCTACTTATGAACAGTGAAACTGTCATTTTTCCCATCCTGGCTGAAATGTGTTTTCGCACTTCTGGCACAGAATAGAGCGTCCACTGTGGGAAATCACTGTCCATGACAGATTAAGAAAATGAGAGTGATACTGTTCAAGAGCAGAGGTCCTAAAATGCCTGTGTTCAAAATTTGGTGATAATACCCTATCGAATGACTGTGTTACAAGTGTGCGTTGCACACTTTCCACACACCCTTGTAACTTTGCAGATTTGTAATATTGTCACGCCACATTTTCACCAGTGGAATTTTTCCACACCTCCTTATGAGCAGTACAGCTGTCATTTTCCACATCCTGACCGAAATGTGTTTTCACAGTTCCGGTGCAGAATAACACGGTCGCTGTGGGAAATCACTGTTCGGGACAGATTAAGAAAATGGCAGTGGCACTGTTCATGAGCAGAGGTCCTAAAATGTCTATGTTGAAAATCAGGTGACCAAACTCCATAACATGACTGTGTTACAAGCATGCATTGTCCTGTTTCCACGCAACATTGTAACTTCACAATTTTGTGATATTTTCACCCCACATTTTTAACAGTGGCATTTTTCCACACCTCCTTATGAACAGTACAGTTGCCATTTTTCACATCATGGCTAAAATGTGTTTTTGCACTCCTGCCGCACAATAGCATGGTCACTGTGGGAAATCACTGTGTGGGACACATTAAGATCGAATGAGTGAGAGGGGGGAGTGACCACGCTCAACTGAGCTCTGTTGGGACTGCTGCGGATTTGTTTGTGGGCAGAGAAAGGGACCAACGCAAGAGCCCAGTACAAAAGGGCAACCTGCAGCACTGGGAGAAACAGAACAAGAGAGCGAGTGAGGGAGGGGGAGTGAGCGAACTCACCGGAGCTCTTTCAGGACTGCTGCGGATTTCTTTGTGGACAGAAAAAGGCATCAATGCAGGCAAGGGCACAATACAAAAAGCCAGCCTGCAGCGGTGGGAGAAACAGTATGAGCGAGTGAGACACGGGGACTGAGTGAGCTCAACGGAGCTCTGTCAGGACTGCTGCGGATTTCATTGTGGGCAGAAAAAGGCACCAATGCAGGCAGAAGTCCCGTACAAAAGGGCCACTTGCAGAGGCAGGACAAACAGAATGAGCTTGTGAGACAGGGAGACTGAGTGACCTCAACAGAGCTCTGTCAGGACAGCTGCAGATTTGTTTGTGGGCAGAAGCCCAGTACAAATGGGCAGCCTGCACTGGCAGGGAAACCAGAATGAGCGAGTGAGAGAGGGGGGGAGTGAGCAAGCTCAACAGAGCTGTATTGTAAGTGCTGCAAATTTCTTTGTGGGCAGAAGAAGGCGGCAACGCAGGCAGGAGTCCAATAAAAAAGGGCAGCCTGCAGCGCCGGCAGAAACGGAATGAGTGAGTGAGAGTAGGGGAGTGAGTGAGCGAGCTAAATGGAGCTTTGTCGGGACTGCTGCAGATTTCTTTGTGGGCAGACAAAGGCACCAACAGAGGCAGGAGCCCAGTACAAAAGGGCAACCTGCAGCGCCAGAACAGACAGAATGAGTGAGTGACACAGGGGGAGTGAGTGACCTCAACGGAGCTCTGTCGTGACTGCTGCGGATTTCTTTGTTGGCAGGAAAAGGTGCCAATGCAGGCAGGAGCCCAGTACAAAAGGCTATCCTGCAGCGCCGGCAGAAATGGAATGACTGAGTGAGAGAGGGGGAGTCAGCAGGCTCAACAGACCTGTGTCGGGACTGCTGCAGATTTCTTTTTGGGCAGAAAAATCCACCAACAGAGGCAGGTGTCCAGTACAAAAGGGCAGCCTGCAGCACCAATAGAAACAGAATGCACAAGTGAGAGAGGGGGAGTGAGCCACCTCAATGGAGTTCTGTTGGGACAGCTGCAGAACTCTTAGTGGGCAGAACAAGATGCCAAAGTAGGCAGGAGCCCAGTACAAAACAGCAGCCTGCAGCACCGGAAGAAACAGACTGAGCGACTGACAGAGGGTCAGTGAGCGTGCTCAACAGACCAACGCAATCAACATTCGGCATTGATAAATGCTTGTTTTGATTTGAATCATACAGCAACCATTTGAACCAGTCAATCCACCTTTCTTGAAAGGTTCTGCCTTTTTTCTTGGAAACTACTGATTCCTGTCTTGGCTTTCTTTTACAGACAGAGTGCTGCTGCTGCTACGTGGCTCCTCAACATCGACCACGTCCACATCCCTAGCAACATGAACTTGTGCAGTTGTTGTTTCCTCAGCTTCAGTCTCAGAACTTGCTGCGTCACTTGTTGGTGCTGCTTTAGTGCTGATTACTTCACTTTGTTTGGCCCATTTTTTAATAAACTTGTCCATTTTAACTTAGTATGTGTCTTTTTTTGTGTTAATAGGTTACTCTGTTAGTTGCTGGTCTGGACAGAATGTGATTACATATTGCAAAGAGTCAGTGGAGGTCAGAATAGCACCAGACAGCCAGTTGACAGTACTTTGTTTTTGGCACAACGACCCCTCTTAAATCATAACAGTCTGACTGTATTTTTATTTTTTACTTGTGTTTTGGACAGTCAGACACTCGTACGGAGTGTACGGATAGGACAGGAGGACTCCAAAAGGCTAGATAAGTCTCAGCTGCTCACCTCACACAGTTCATAGGTGCACACAGACAGTAGAGCTGACTTTAATATTTTATTTGTATTTTTGTGGTTTTCAAATGGTCAGACACTGATGGTACAGACTGTATGGACAGGACAGGAGGACTGTGATAGGCTAGATAAGTCTCAGCTGCTCACTCTCACACAGTTCACAAGCACACACAGACAGTAGAGCTGACTTTAATATTTTATTTGTATTTTGTTGGCTTTCAGACAGTCAAACACTGGTGGTACAGACTGTATGGACAGGACAGGAGGACTGTGACAGGCTAGATAAGTCTTAGCTGCTCACCTTCACACAGTTCACAGGCACTCACAGACAGTAGAGCTGACTTTAATATTTTATTTGTATTTTGTGGGCTTTCAGATGGTCAGACACTGGTGGTACGGACTGTACAGCAGGACAGGAGGATTGTGACAGACTAGATAAGTCTCAGCTGCTCACCCTCACACAGTTCACAGGCACATACAGAGAGTAGAGCTGACTTTAATATTTTATTTGTATTTTGTGGGCTTTCAGACGGTCAAACACTGGTGGTACGGACTGTACAGTCAGGACAGGAGGACAGACAGGCTAGATAAGTCTCAGCTGCTCACTCTCACACAGTTCACAGGCACACACAGACAGCAGAGCTGGCCTTAATATTTTATTTGTATTTTGTTGACTTTCAGATGGTCAAATACTGGTACAAACTGTATGGACAGGACAGGAGGACTGTGGTAAGGTAAGTGCAGTGCTAAATGGATATAGGTCACACTTACAGTTTCGCAGTCAAGAATTTAAGAAGACAACAAGTTTGCTTACAAATTTTCACAGCACAGTTAAGTACTACTAGTAGTCTATCTGGGACTGGGGGGTCAACCTCACAGGGACAGGGACACTGACTGCACTGCAGTTTTTTTTTTAATTATTAAACTTTTAATTAAATGGTCACAACAACACCAGTCAGTCAACAACTCTGAACTTAGTTTGTTGATGACAGCAATGGTTGAGTGAGTCTAGCACCAGTGCCTGTTAACCCCAGCTACACTGTGGATTTTTTAAGTAAATATAAAACAAAATTATTATGCTGGCACAGCAGTGGCAGAAGAACAACTTAGACCATGCTGAGTCCAATATGTCAGCCTGGTCTGACTCCGAGTGTTAACACTACACTCTAGTCTCTCAGATTGAGATTTTAAGTTATCTTTAGTAAAAAAAATAAATAAATAATATGCTGGCCTGGCACTGGCAGAATGAAGTTGAGATCACCGCCCCACCCACGATGACTAAGTATAATAGCGATATGTTTGTCTGACTGAGTGTTATGTTACCCCACACACACTCTAGTAGTAGTCAGTCACTGTCCGACTCTAACTGATTCTGAGATTTAATATCGTACTATCTTATTAAATACATATTAAAAACAATTCTTCTCTTTCAGCTTTTTATTAAGTCCCCACTCCTCACAAATCGCAAAAATTAATAGAAGTCAGAACTGAAGTTTTAATAGTATGGAGGAAAGGAAGGAGTGGGGTGGGACTCTAAGATGTTCAGGAGGAGGAGATGAAAGTTAACAACAGGATCTGTTTCAACTTGTATTTATTGTACTTCTCTTTTTTCTCTCTTAGTCGCTCACTTCTGTATTCTCCTCGTCCTCCTCCTCCTCACCTCACAAGTATTTTTTGAGGGGGAAGATTCAGACTCAATCAACAGTTACAGCAGCAATTAGCAGCTACAGCATACTACTGCCACTACTAGCTAGCTACTACTCTAATTATGGCACAGCAGCAGTTCTCTTTCTCCTCTCTCACTCACTTCTCCAGT
The DNA here is from genome assembly GCA_016271365.2 of Neoceratodus forsteri. Taxonomy (NCBI): domain Eukaryota; kingdom Metazoa; phylum Chordata; order Ceratodontiformes; family Ceratodontidae; genus Neoceratodus; species Neoceratodus forsteri. Next base: position 1,177,904,705 of record CM057449.1, on the reverse strand, counting down.
CTCCTTGTCCTCCTCAACAGCTCAGCAAGTTTTTTTTGGGGGATTCAGAGGATTCTCTCAGTCAGTCAAACAACAGCAACTTGCAAGCAGCAGCTACTGGCTGCTGCTACTAGCCAGCTACTCTCATCTGAGTCATCTCAAATTATGCCACCATGGCCCACAGCAGCAGCAATTCAATTTTCATTCAGTCAGACGACTCAGACTACTTAGTCTCTCAGTCTCCGCATCCATGGTCCCCGTGGCTCTATCCTCCCTCTGAATCAGTGCTATTGCTGATTAATCCTCCCTGCCTCCCAGACTAATCACCACACCATTGTCCCTCTCCTCGCTGGTCTCTGACCGAGGCTCCTCCATATCTGCTAATAATTATTTGGCCAGTCCCTGCCTCCCTCAGTAATCACTAATCAGTAGTAGTCCCTCTCCTTTCCTAATTCTTTCTTTGCACCACATGACTGCTCCCTCTGCTCACTTGCCTCTGTTCTACTGCACCAGCAATCACCTACAACAATGAGCAGAGCATCTGCTTACAGCCTGTGCAGGTCATGTTTCTCTTCTTGTGCTCAGCTCAGCTTGGTCTTCGTTGTCCTGACTCATGGGGAAATCACTGGAGCTGGAGGAGGAGCCTGAATAAAATGGCCAACTAGGACTTTTGCAGACTTGGTGGCAGCCTGGCAGCAGTTGGGAATAGTCCGAAATGAATTTACTTCGGGTTGGGACTCAGACTGTCTCGGCAATGCTCGACAGCTGGCAGGGAATTAAAAATGCCACCATGCCAGATAGGTGCCTCTACAATCGGATTCACCAGCAAGTTCAGCAAGTGTGGGTGGGGGCGGGGGGTGTGGGTTAGAGAACAGAACAGGCAGACAGCAGGGGGCTCACAAGGTGGGGAGGAAGAGGAATAAAAGGACAAAAGTTGGTATTTTTTTAAGGGTGCTGACCTGTTTTTTGAGGGTGCCTGTTTGAACTTTGTGGATGCTCAAGCACCCAAGCACCGGAGCTGTTGGAACCTATGTCAAGCAGGACTCTCACAGACTCAGTGGCAGGCTGGCAGCAGTCTGGAATAGTCCGAAATGAATTTACTTCGAGACGGGACTCGGACTGTCTTGACAACAATTGGCGGCCAGTGGGGAATTTAAAGTGCCACCATGCCAGATAGATGCCACTACAATTGGATTCACCAGCAAGTTCGACAAGTGTGGGCAGGGGCTGTGGGAGGGTGTGGGTTGAGAACAGCACGGTGGGTGGCAGGGGCTCACAAGGTGGAGGGAGAGGGAACAAAAGGACAAAAGCTGGTGCTTTTTTAAGGGTGCTGACCTGTTTTCAGAGGGTGTCTGTTTGAACTTTGTGGGTGCTCAAGCACCGGCACTGTCGGCTCCTATGTACGGGTGTGTCATCTAGCAAATGTACACATTTTATAGGTTAAGGTGCTGAAGCAAGCAGAAAGCAATAAAAGCACTGTACTTAATTTGCCAATGGACAGCATCATGGTGCCTCCAGCCTGGTCCAGAGATGACATCTCACCTTAACAAGGACAGAAGTGCATTACATGATGCACCAAGTCCTTCTCTGGATATCCTTTATGTGGACCTGTGAATGTGGTGCAAGCTTATATAAGAGCATCTTCAGATTTGTGTTGAGTGGATTTTATCTGTAGAATACAATATGACCTGCTTCACTGTTCTCTGTAGAATACAATGTGGCCTGCTATGTCAAACTGTCCAAAGTTATAGGGTGCAGAAGCTATGTATCAGTCACCTAGACTAGAGTGACCCTTTTTCTCTTTCACAGTTTCCCCTTAGCCTTTATTGTTTGAAAATGAAGGCATGGTGACTTGATCTTGGGTATTTGGAACAACACTTGGTGGTCACATCTGTTGTACTGACCACCACTTACAGTACAAGTTCAAGCTGTGGTAGCCTATGTGATTCCTGGGCAACTCCTTATTTAAGTTTGGCACTATGAACATGATATGGATGCATCTTGTTGCACCCATGACCTGTTGGAAGTTGTGCTGTCTTTAGAAGGTCTCCATGGTCTCGCTCCCTCACATTAGCTTACATCTCTGCAAGATTAATATGGTCACCCACAGGTGTAAGCAGTGTATTAGTTACTTGTGTGAGAGCACATAAGACTCAAGACTGGCTTTTTTTCTGTCATGTGCATATCACAAGCTTAAAGTAATCTGTGGCATAGTAGATCAGAGCTAATATGACTTTCAGTCTCCACAGTCTTGGCCAGTAAATGCCCAGTTATGGTGATCAACAGGTTCTGTACTGTAGTAAGTACCATAAATGGACTTCATGATATTCTCCTTGCCAAACCCATATCATGACTGACACTTGGTGTCCTGTGGTACACGGCATAGTACAGTGAAGGAGACATGTGAAATGTAAGATATATACTTAATGCATAGAGAGTGCAGATGGTAGCATGCTATGAGCTGGAAGAAAGAAATACTCACTGTAGTAATGTTGTTTCTTCTTAAGAGATCCCTCACTATGTTTATACTTCATGCAGTTATCTTGACCAAGTGTGACACCCCAGAGACAGAGCCTATGTAGATTTTAGAATTTAGGTTCAAACTCTGCAGCATTTGTGCTCTACTCTGGCCATTGCTCAGATCTGTATCCAATCCAGAGTGGAGTAGTGGCTAGTGAAACTTGATAAAAGGCTACCAAAAAATTTTAAACATTTTTTTAAACAATTGTTCAATGAGCCTACACAACTTGGTATAGATTTATACTTGGGCAACTTCAATTATCTTTGGCTGTTCACCTCTCTTAACCATGGGATATACCACCCTGTAGTGGTATGAAGGCAAGGAACCCTAGAAGAGGGTTCCACTCCTAGAGTTGCTGCAGGAATGATTCACTTGGCTAAAGGTACCTTAGGAAGGAGCCCATGGAGAAAGAGAGAGAGAGAGAGAGAGAGAGAGAGAGAGAGAGAGAGAAAGAGCGAGATGAGCCGCTGGAGGAGGGGGGGAGGATGGTGGGACAATGAAGAATGATCATGGAGTGAGGTAAAAGGGGATGGCCTTTTATGGCCCAATCAGGGGTGTGGTTAGTTGCTCCACACCATTGAACTACAGGCATATCATTACAATTTGATGAGCCTAAGCATCTTTGTATACATTTATGCTTGTGCAACTTTGATAATCTGTGGCTATTCGCCTCTCTTATCCATGGTATATACCATCCTGTAGGGGTATGAAAGCAAGGAACCCTAGAAGAGGATTCCAACCCTTGAGATGCCACAGAAATGATTCCCTTGCCAAAAGGTACCTTAGGAAGGAGCCCAAAAAGAGTCCCAAAGGAGTGTCGAGCAACACATGTAAGGTGACGAATACAGATCTGGATTGAAGTCTTGAACATAGGTCAGTAGGAGCAGAATAGTCAGGAACTTGAATAGAGTAGCAGGAGATGATGGATGAAGAGTGACCTGCTTGGAAGTCCAAATGACAGGCACAAAGGCATGACTTCTTAAGGAGAGAGGGAACAGCTATGGGGCCACTATCTGTTTCCATCCTTCAGTAGAAACCTGTCTATGGAACCTAGAGGAAAGTACTAACCTATCTAGGTATTATGACCATTGGCACAGAGGAGAGGAAAACCCCACTATAAGGAGGAAACCTCTGGGATCCAAGGCCTAGGTCACCTTCTCTCAATTCTTCAGGATATTTTGTTTAGTGATGACTCTTCTATTGCAATTTAGTAGGCCAATGCAGCGGTGGAATCCAATTCAGGGAAACACTTTCACTCTGTCCCTCTAACAGGAATGCCATGAAAGGTTGCAAGCAATCTCTGCAACACAGAATGTTCTGTGCCAATCTCCAAAGTGGGGGGAGGAGAGTAACAACCACCGAGGCACTCAGCCAGCCTACCAATCTAAGAACAAACCAGGTGAATCAGAGGCAGTCGTAGGGAGAATAGCTTAAAGGGGGCCTCTGAACCTGATCGGGCAGCTAAAGGGGCCCTTCCCATGAGACCCCCACCCCTTGCTGCTGAAGACACAATTTCTACATCAAGAGGTGCCACTGGTATGGTTAACAATTGAAGGTCTACCCGGAGCGAAGACATTCCCACTATGGGCCAGATGGGAAGGACCCCACTCTGAGATTCGCATGCTCAAGATGGGGACTTCATGGGCGCAGAGAGAGACCATTGGCTGCAGGCTAGCCCTTAGCCATGGAAGTAATGGACATGGGTGGCTTGTCTCCAAATGTGGAGAGGATTTAAAGTCAAGATGGAGCATGGGACCCACATATAGGTCATGCTCAGATATTCGAACACGTTGATTAGACCTGACATAGGCTGGACTGAGCAATGGGGACCCTCAAAGGGGGTCAAGGTAAGGCAGAACATAATAACCACAGGAATGCATGCCAAAAAGTTCCATTAAGAATTGAAATTAGAAGTGAAATCAAAATTGTATGAGTGGGAAGAGATGGTAACTGCCGGGCAAAGCCCGAAGCCAACAGTTAGGTAGGAGGAGGCTATGAAGTTGGTGTCTGAAGAGATGAGGTTCGAGAATGAAGAGACTTGAATTGCTGATTGCGTATGCCACAAATGCTGATATGTGCAAATTAAATGTAGTGCCATAGAGGTAACTAATTAAAAACATGAACCTATATGAAGCTGCTTGTGCTACCCAGAGTTATGATGCCCACTGTGACACAGGAGTCCCCCGCCATGGGAAAAACATATAAGCCACAAATGAGCCATCATGACACCAAACAGCGAAGTAACTAGGGAGATAAAATAAATTGATTAAATACCAGCAGCTGTAGCTGGGCTGACAAGTCGTGGAGTAAAATACATAGTTGAGGTAGCTGCAATAAGCAATTTGAGAGTCCTGTAATCCCTCTTTAAATCCCCACTGTCCCTTTAAACAGAGTTTTACGGACTGAGTAGATGATCAGCACAGAAATATGATGCAGAGGGTGGCTTGTTTGTGGCAATAGTTGAAATCAGTACTGCTGAAGAAAGGAGTCCCTTGTTCAAACAAGGACTTGAAAGCATGGCAGGTTATGCAGCTAGCCTAGCCCTACAAACATCGAAAGAACCGGCAGGGAAGACTGGGATAACAGGAAATATGGAAGCAGAGAAATGCAGATGGTGAGGTAGGATTACATAACAGTACACAGTGGTGGAGCGGGACAAGGAAAACAGAAATGTATCGGTCCAAGGTGGGCAGCAGAAGCCATGCAGACATGCAGGGAGGGAACAGAAGGCATACACGAAGCATGGGACAGGGAGGAGGAAGATGGTGATGGAAAACAGCCAGCAGCATGAGCCCACCAACATGACAGTGGAGGGGGGCTGATGGCACGGCAGAAGCTGGAAGAGGGAAACAGGCTGGCACACCAGAGACAGACAGGGTCTGGAAAGGAGGCAAGAATCATTGAATGCCAGGGAGCACCAAGAAATGGAGGAAAGCAGCAAAGATGACCTGCCAACAGCAGGTCAAGAAAGAAACCCCCCAAAGAGGTATGGAGACTGGATGGTTGGGGGGGTGGAATAGCCACAAGACAAATGGCAAATAAGGGGTAATCAACGCAAATGGAAAAAGCAAGTGGGCAGCCAGAAGAAGAAGCATACAAGACAGAGAGCAGGAAGATAGAAATACGGGCAGCAAAACAAATGAGTGGGAAGGGAGGAAGGGCAGAGCCTCTGGTCACAATGAAAAACGATTGTGGAGTGAGGTAAAAGTGGATGGGCTTTTTTGGCCTGAGCGGGGGTGTGGTTAGTTGCTCCACCCCATCAAACTATAGGCATAGTCTTACAAAAAACAAATAAATAAATACACTGAAAGCAGACTTGAGAAAAAATTTGTCATGTAGACCAAAACCACAAACCTACAATTGTTGGAACTGCAATAGTAATGCTCAAGCAACCTGAATGAAAAAATAAGTGATTCTTGTGTGACCCTATTTCAGGTTCTGGAAGGGGAGGCAGGAGTAGGAAGTGTAAACATAGTAAAGGGATCCCTTAAGAAGAAATAGCTTTACTGTAGTGAGTTATTTTTTCTTCTATCCGTAGAAATCCCTCACTTAAATGTTTACACTTTATGCATACTCTGTAGCAGTACATTGGGAGTCTGGGTCCAGAACCTAGTTAGGGGAAAAGGTTCTGCAAGACAGCAGTTTCAAACCTGGCATCCCTTCTGGACTGTATACCCAAACAGTAGTGCTTCATGAAGGTGTGTACTGTTTTCCACATAGCTGCTTTGCAAATATCTAACAATAGAATTCCCCTTGAGGATGCCACAGAAACACAGGTACCCCTTGTAGAGTGTGCCCTTATGCCTTTTGGTGGCACTTTCACAACTTTTTTACAGCAGATCTGAATACAAGAGACTATCCAGTGAGAGACAGAACTCTTTGTAGCTGCTTTGCCTTTGCCAGCTTCACCATATGTAACAAAAAGTTGTCTGCTGTAGGACATGACATCCTTTGTCTTATCCAAGAAGATAGTCAGGACTCCCTTTAGGTCCAAGCTATGGAATTTTTCCTTACCTGGATTAGAAGGCCCTGGATAGAGTACAGTAAGGGTCACTGACTACTTTAGGTGGAATTCAGATACCACCTTAGGAAGGAATTTTCTGTTGGTTCTAATAACGACTTTATCACTGTGGGGGATTATGTAATTTAGCTCTGTGCTGCGGGCTTGTACTTCACTTACCCTCCTAGCCTGCTATTATTGTCATTTTGACCAGAAATATGGTTTTCCATGTGACATACTTCAGGTCAGCAGTTTCAACAGGCTCAAAGAGAGTCTTCATGAACTGGGCAAGACACATGTTGAGGTCTCAGAGAGACAGAGTCCCTCCCTGGCAGGTGAATGTGATTTAGACCTTTAAAAAACATTTTTAAGATGTGCTGTGAGGTCAAAGTATTCTTCTTGCCAGCTGATATGTATGCTGATACTGCTGCTAAGTGCACTTTTAAAGTCGAAGGCTGTAGGCCTTATGACTGTATGTGCACTAAGCATTGAAGAATAATGGTCAATTCTGCATCCATTGAGTTTAGTTCTCTGGGGGCACACCAGAAAGAAAACCTTTTCCATTTAAAGGAATAAGCTTTCCTGGTAGTGAGTTTCCTCAAAACCTTAGGCAACTTCAGGACTTCTGAGAGCTCCAATCCAGAAAATTCTATGTCCTCAAGAACCATGCCCTCAGGTACAGGTTCTGGTATTTGCGAAGGTAATTCTGCACTGGGGCAAAGTCAAAAGATTGTGATTGAGTGGAAGGCTGATTGGACTGTTGTCAGACAAGGACCAAGAGTGTTAAGTACCAGGCCTGTCTGGCTCAGTCTCGAGCTATCATGATCATTGTTGCAAGTTCCCTCCTGAGTTTCAGGAGTACTTTCTGAATGATCAGAAATGGAGAGAATGCATACAGAAACTCCCCTGTCCAGTCCAGTACCAGGGCATCTGCTGGGAGTGTTCCTCTGGCTGGTAGTCTGCAACAAAATTGTGGGACCTGATAGTTCTCCCAAGATGCAAACAGGTCTATATTGGAAGTGCCTCACCTTCTGAACATTGTGGCCAGAACCTGCTGGTTTAAGGCTCATTCATGATTTCCCTGGCTTATTCTGTTTAGGGACTCTGCCAGGACATTGTCCTTGCCTGGCAGATGTACTGCAAATATGTTTGCCTCTAAGGAATATGCCAGGTCCCAGATCCTCATTGCCTCTGTACACAGTTTTAAGAATCTTGTTCCTCCCAGCTTATTTATGCTGTACATTGCTGCAGTGTTATCTGTTCTGATTTGGACAGTCTGGCCCTGTAACTGGGAGTAGAAAAACTGTAATGCTAGTGGTACTGCTGTTAACTCTAGGAGGTTTAGGTTATCTAGTGACTTCTGTTTGCTCCATGTGTCAATCACTACATGGTCCTGTAGGTGGATGCGCCCCCAAGAAGTGAAGCATCTGTAGTAAGAATACTTGCTGGTGATTGCTGAAGGAAGGGAATGCCATCTCTGACGTTGCTTTCTTCCTTACATCATTGTAATGACTTCACTAGTGTGTTTGTCACTGGCAGTAGCTTTGAAAGTGAATTCCATCTTTGGGACCAATTATCCCTTAAGCGGTAATGGAAATCTTTCATTTGGAACCTCTCCTATCGGACCACAGCCGAGGATATGGCCATGTGACCTAGTAACTGCAAGAAGTCTCTTGCAGGTCTTGGCTGACCTGCTGTTAAGGACTCTGCTGTTGCTATCAAAGTTGTAACTCTGGTCTTTTGGAGGAAGTCTTTCCCCTTCAAGGTGTTTAGCGCTACTCCTATGAAGTCCACTATTTGAATGGGATCTAACTGACTTCTGCAGGTTTATAAAGAATCCCGGGTTCTTCAATGTGCTTTTTAACAACTGAATTGAGCACCTTGCCTCTTGTTCTGTGTTCTCTGAGATTAGTCAGTCATCCAGGTTTGGGAAACTACCATGTCTTGTTTTCTCAGGTGTGCTGCCACCAAGGCCAGACACTTTGTGAAAATCTTTGGAGCTCAAGTGACCAAATGGGAGAGCTGTGAACTGGTAATGGCAGTTCCCCAGCTTGAGGTATTTTCAGTGAGACTGTCTTACTGGGATATGAAAAAATGTATCATTTAGATCCAATGATTCCAGCCAGTGACCTTGCTGCAAATATGTTATCAATGTTCTTAGTGTGATAATCTTGAATTTTTATTTTTTCAAGTGTTTATTTAGGAATCTGAGGTCTAAAATGGGTCACAACTCCTCATTTTTCTTGTGGGTCAGGAAATGTCTGAAGAACAGACCCCTTCTCCACTGGGAGGCAGGGACTTTTTCTATATCTTTTGATAGTAAAATTTTTTTTTTACTTCCAGTTCCACCAGACTTATTTCTGTGGGAGTGTGTCCTGGAAAACATCTGTGTTTCTGCAGGTTCAGAAAGTGTTTGAACTGTAGACACAACCCTTGGCTACTACCTCCAGTACTCACTTGTCCGTGGTAATGTTTACTCATTCCTGGAAGTAGTGTGCCAGTCTCCCCACCCCCACACTGGCAATGTTTGAGCAATCTGGGCAAAATTGTCATGGGTTTTGTTTCAGCTAGGGCTTAGGCACTGGAGCTGCAGCATTACCCGGGAAGCCCTTTTTCTCCTTCCCCTATGGTAATCTCTTTGTGAGTGGTACTCATAGGGGGTGTAACAGACATAGGCTCAAGGGTAGTATTCCCTGCCTCTGCCTCCCCTCCCATTTGACCCATAGGAGGTAGAGGCATTTTCCTTGTCATTGTTACTGCTGAAAATAGTTTTGTATTCATCTACTTTTTTCATGTAGGCCTCTGTTTTGTCATCAAACAATGAATCTCCTTCAAAGGAGAAATCCACAGCCTTTTTGTAAGTATCATGGAAAAGGATGGTAGTCCTCAGCCATGAAAATCTTCTTAAGGGCACTGCATGAGCCCAAACTCTGGCAGTAGTGTCATTGGTGTCCACCGCAGTATTGAAATTATATGCTGTGGCATGTAGTGCTTATCTTGCTGTAGCAATCTGGTCCTGTTCCAAACCATATTCTGGCCTTTCTGTCAATGCCAGAATTGTGTGCCAAAGTGCTTTTGGGTACTGTGTCATATGTGCTGAATAATCTGCTTGTGCCTGATAAGCAGGGAAGCTGTTACATACAGGTAAACCTACTTTGCCATATTATCTAATTTTTAGAGTCCTTTTCAGGGGGCTGCACAGACAGAGTGATTTTACTTTTTCACAAGCAGCAGCCTGGACTACCCTATGAAGATCAGGGTACGCGTACCAATATTCCACTCCTTGCCTGTCCACCAGATATTTTGTCTAATTTTTTTTGTGAATAGCTGCAGCAGAAGTGGGTACAGCCATGACTTTTGCTATGGCCTTTTTAAGAGGCTTATGTTTGAGAAGTAATATCCATCTTGGTCGAGCTACTCTCACATGTTCATAAATCCAGCATCCTTATCATCCTCCTGTGTTTCTAGTGGGGGATGATGAGGTTATCAACCATTTGTCTGACTAATGAGGAAAAAGGAAAGTTGTCCTCAGTTTGCCTTTGAGGAGGCTCAAAATCTTATTCAGGTGTACCCTCTGATTCCATGGGATCGTCTTCCTTCATATGCACATAATACTCTTCTTTCGCCTCCTCCACAGGCAAACAGGTTGGAGTATGAGTCTGGGGGGGTGGTGGCAGGTATTCCTTTCAAATTTCCCATTTCCTGGATTGCCTGGAGAAATTGCCACATATTTTATATGTCCTCCGTTGAGGATATTTTTTCTGTGCCATCTGCCAGCTCCTTTCTCAGTGCAGGAGGAGTGGCAATGACACAGTGACATTATTTTCTTTCAATTTCATTTTGGCAGATGCCATTTCCAGTGCCTGCTCAACAGCTGTTTTATTTTTATTTTTGCCATCACTGGATTTAGTATTCCCCCTTTTGGACACCCTGATATAAAAACCATCTGTACCAAGCCTTTCTGATGATTGTGCAGCTTTGTGTTTTTCTTTTTCTTTTTTCTTGTCAGCCTTTTACATTATTTGCTGCTGTACATGAGTAGATGGACCTTTCAGATGTGTGCTTTCCACTAACATTGGGACTACTCTTAGAGCCTTTTTTATCAAAGGCTATGAATGCAGTTCAGTGGGTGGGAGCAATTAGCCATGCCTCCTAGCTGAGCTATTTACATCAGCCCCCTGCAGTGTCACTCAAATACATTCTTTCTTTGCTGAAGCTGAAGGCTGTGCTGCCCCCCTCCCCCAACCTTCTCCCAGTGTTTATCTCCTGCTTCCTTCATGCTTTTGGGGATTTCTGCTGCCTTGTGCCTCTACCTTTCTAGGTCATATTTTGCTTTTGCCTCCTGGCTGCTGTTTTGCTTTTTTTTAGTCCCCTATCCTTGCTGAGCTTTCCTTCTCAGTTCCTGTGTTTGTCTCTGCTTTTGTTTCTTTTGGGGGTTCCTAGTTGTCAGCATCCTGCCTCTGTCATTTTATTTTGCTATGTGCTTATTCAGGCTCTACAGTTACTATGTTTCTGTACCATCTGCAGTCTCCTGACTTACCTACACTATTTTTGTACCATTTGCAGACTCCCATTCATCAAAACTCATTAATTGCTTACATCTGGAAACCACTCCCTTTTGGGTTCAGGGGTTTCATTACTCACTCCAGTAGCACACTGCTTCCTGTTTGATTCACCTGTGCTATTGTATTCCATATACTATTGCATTCCCTGACAGTATTTATTCTTTCTCTACAGCTTCAGCATACTGTCTCTTGCCAGACATAGTGCTAACAGTTGCTCCCCATCTCATGCTGTCTCATTGTGCTCAGTTCAAACAATTGCACTTCACCTCATGCAGTCTCATATGCTCAGTGCTAACAGTTGCACTCTTGCTCATGCAGTCTTTTATCTTACTCTGTGCTAACAGTTGAACTGCCACTCTTGCTAGAGTTTGCTTTTCTCCATTCTACCATTTGCACTCCCAATTCTGCACTCTCAGTCACATTCCTGCCTCTGTCTACCTAGCACAGCTCTGCACCCTTGAAGTTCCCATCTTGAGGGTGGGTCCCTCTCCAAGGGTGGGGTCCTTCTCTTCTACCATTAGGGTGAGAAGGTCCTCTGCTCTGGGGGAAGTTTTTGGCCTTGCAGACAACATTGGTGGCAGCTCTCAATGTAGTATTAAGATTTCAGATGCTGGGGGTGGGGCCTCCAAGTGCCATGGGGCTCATTTAGCTGCTAATAGTGCGGGTAGCACCTTTGAAAGCTAGACTCCCTACAGCTGCCCAAGGTTCACATGTTCTCCATTCTATACCATCCCATGTCCTTCCTGCTCCTCAAGGGAGAAGATTGTACAATCCTCCTGTTCTCGCCCCTCCAAGGCTCGGCCTTACCCCTCCTGGGTTTGGCTTTGGCCTTACCTCTCCTAGGTTTGGCTTCTTCTTTAGGCCTTCGCTTGGAGGCAAGGTGAATGCCTTTCGGTGGTTGTCACTCTCCTTCTCCACCGGAGGGGGGTTGGGCCCCAGCAGAATTCCCCTTTGGCCAGAGAGGCCATCAACTCACAGCACCCCACAACTTTCCCATTAGAGGGATAGAGTGAGAGCCTTTCCTCTAAAAATCTTCCCCTGAATTAGGTCTCTAAATTGCAGTAGTGAGCCATCATTAATTCATCCCAAGTCTGGAGGGAAGGCAGCTAAGATCTTGGATCCCCTGAGGTTACCCCCTCATGGAGGGCGGTTCCTCTTTTTTGTGATGAAGGTCATAAAGGTTAGGTAGTCTGTAGAATGTAGCCCTCAAGTAGTATATCTAAACAGTACGTTAGCCTAGGTAGGTTTCCACTGTTGAGCTGGGGTTGGATAGTGGCCATCTTTCTCTTTTGCCATTCCCTCACTCATTATGGAAGTCATGCCCCTTCTGCTATCAATACTGATATCGTCAGTCATTGCACAATCCTGCTTATGTCTCTTACAAGTCATCACTGCTGCTGTCAATCCATGCTCCTCCAGTGTCTGCATTCACCATTTGTTGCTAGTCTGTTTAGGGGCTGCTTCCTAAAGTACTTTTAGCCAAAAGGAATTATATTCCCATGGCACCTTTAGGGTTGGAACCTTCTTCAAGAAGGTTTCTTTGCCTTCACGGTACCCCGACAGGGTGGTAGTCCCCGTGGGACAAAGAGTGTGAATGGCCAAATTATTTATCTCAGTCAATGACATAAGCATTCAAACACTATCAGACTGTCAATGAACTTGCACAAGCATAAGCCATCACTAATTTGCATGCACAGATTGAAATCAAAGTTCAATGAGTGGGCATAATTAGCCACACCTCCTGCCTGAGCTATTTAAGTCAGCTTCCTGCAGTCTCACTCAGATGCATTCTTTCTTTGCCTCACCATCCTCCGTTCCTCCAGCAGCATGCCTATCTCTCCCTGAGGATCCTTCCTAAGGTACCTTTAGCCTAAAGGAATTATATTTCCATGGCACCTCCAGGGATGGAACCTTTTGCAAAAGTGTTTCTTTGCCTTAACAGTACCCTGACTGGGTGGTAGGTTCCCATGGGACAGAGAGTGTGAACCACCAAACTGTCTATTTATCTCAGTCAACAACATAAGCATTCAAAAACTATCAGATTATCAATGAAGTTGCACAAGCATAATCCATCATAGAAACATAGAATTTGATGGCAGATAAGGACCGCTTGGCCCACCTAGTCTGCCCATTTCCCTACCTGATGGATAAGCTGCAGATTCTTGTTAACCAACCACTTATTTCCTCCTACCCCCCACTAGAATTGCTTTATGTCTGTCCCATGCATTCTTGAATTCTCCCACTGTTCTTGACTCCACAATCTCCTCAGGAAGGCTGTTCCATGGATCCACAACCCTCTCCGTGAAAAAATACTTTCTAACATTACCTCTGAGCCATCCTCCCTCTATCTTCAAATTGTGCCCCCTTGTTCTCGCACATCTCTTTTTCTAAAAGATGCTATCCTCTTGGACTTTGTTAATTCCCTTGAGGTACTTGAAAGTTTCTATCATGTCCCCCTCTCCCTCCTTTCCTCGCAGGTATACATATTAAGCTGCTTTAGTCTCTCTTCATATGTCTTCTGGTGCAGACCCTGCACCATTTTGGTTGCCCTCCTCTTAACAGCCTCCACTCTGTCTATGTCTTTGTGGAGATGGGGTCTCCAGAACTGCATGCAGTACTCCAGATGGGGTCTCATCAACTGTCTGTACAGAAGGATAACAACTTCCTGTTTTCTACTATTGATGCCTCTCCCTATGCATCCCAGTATCCCCCAGCCCTCCTTACTGCCTTCTCACATTGCTTGTCCACCTTAAGTTCATCTGATATAATTACTCCCAGGTCCCTTTCGATTTTTGTTGTTGTTAGTATCTCACCCCCATTGTGTACTCTTCCCCTGGGTTTTTGTTTCCCAGGTGCATTACCTTGCACTTCCTTGCATTGAATCTGAGCTGCCATACATTTGACCATTCCTCCAACCTTGCCAAGTCCCTTTTCATCGTTTCCACCCCACCCTGTGAATCAACCCTGTTGCAGATCTTTGTGTCATCTGCAAAGAGACATACTTTTCCTTCTAGGTGCTCTCCAATATCACTTATAAAGACATTAAAGAGGACCGATCCCAGTACTGAGCCCTGTGGTACCCCACTAGTTACCCTCCTTTCTTCACTGTGAACTCTGTTTACTATTACCCTTTGCGTCCTGTTGTCTAGCCAATTTGTTATCCAGGCTACCACCTTGGGACCCACTCCAAGGCTGGCTAACTTGTGTATTAATCTTTTGTGTGGGACTATGTCAATTGCCTTGCTAAAATCTAGGTAGACCATATCCACAGCCCCTCCCTGGTCTACTACTTTGGTTACCCAGTCAAAGAAATCGATTAGATTCATCTGACGTGACTTTCCCACTGTGAATCCATGCTGCCTTGGGTACTGTGCCCCACTGGCCTCTAGGTACTCAACAGTTCTTTCCTTCAGAAGCTATTTCATCATTTTCCCTATCACTGAGGTCAAACTAACCAGTCTGTAGTTTTTCTGCCTCTGCCCTGCTCCCACTTTTGTGAAGTGGAATCACATCCACCCTCCTTCAGTCTTCAGGTACCGCCCCATCCTCCCATGATTTGTTAAAGAGAGTAGTCAGTGGTATCACTAGTTCTACCCTTAGTTCTTTTAGAATTCTGGGGTAAATCCCATAAGGCCCCATTGCTTTGTCCACACGCAGTTTCAAGAGTTCTTTCAAAACCCTTTCTTCTGTGAATGAACTGGTATAGACCCCCCCATCCAGAGTGTTTCTCTTGTTTGATTTAGGTACCTTCCCCTCCTCTTCTGTTGTGAATACTGAGCAGAAATATTTGTTCAGTATCCCTGCTTTTTCACTATCACCCTCTGCCCACATTCCCTCCCCTTTATTAAGTCTCCGTATCCCTCCCTTGGTCTTTTTTTGCTCCCTAATGTACCTATAAAAGGTTTTATCCCCCTTTGTAACAGAATTGGCTAACTTTTCCTCGGTTTGGGCCTTTGTTATTCTGACTGTCTTTCCTGCCTCCTTCTGCTTTAACTGGTAAAGTTCTCTGTCCTGCTCCTTCTGTGTTTCCTTATATTTCCTGAATGCTATCATTGTCTCCTTAACCTTCCCTGCCACCTCTTCTGAGAACCACAGTGTTTCTTTCCTTAGTTTTGTTTTATTGATTTGCTTCACACAAAGGCTTGTTGCCTCTGTGATGGCAGTTTTAATTATTTCCCATTGTTCCTCCACCCCTCCTTCTTGCCCATTTACTAGTGCTTTTCTGAGGCACTTTCTCATTTTTCCAAAGTCAGCCCTCCTAAAGTCCAATACTCTTGCTTTTGTATGGCTTGACTCTATGGCTGTGTTTATTGTGAACCACACTGTTTGGTGGTCACTTGTTCCCAGATGGCTACTCACTTCTAAATCTGAGATTCTTTCTCTGTCCCCATTTGAGAGTACCAGGTCTAAGATTGCTCCCTCCTGAGTGGGTTCCAACACTAGCTGTCTGAGGCATGCCCCTTGTAGGGCATCAAGAATGACCATGCTCCTCAATGTGCCTGCAGCAAAGGTGCTCCAGTTAACATCTGGCATATTCAGGTCCCCATTAACAATATCTCCCCTTTTTCTGACATTTTAAGGACGCCTTCTATCATTTTATTGTCGATTCCCTCCTCCTGAGATGGGGGTCTGTACACAACTCCCATGCAGATTGTGATGCCATTTCCTGTCTCCAGGGTGACCCATAGTGACTCATCTACTTCATGTTTACTCTTTAGTTCTGTTGCTTTAATCCTTTCCCTTCCATAGAGAGCTAGTCCCCCTCCTCCTCCTCTTTTACCCTCCTGTCCCTCCTGTAGATTGTGTATCCTAGTATGTTGACATCCCAGTCATGGATCTCTGTATACCATGTTTCAGTGACTGCCCCAATATCCAGGCATCCCCCTTCCATCAAGGCCACTAGTTCAGGGAACTTGTTACACAAACTGTGGGCATTGGTACTCATCACCCTCCATTTTTTGATGGTCTTACCCCTTTTAGCCCCATCCCTGTCCTTACTGCCTTTGCCATTTTATGCATTTACCCCTGTCCTGCTCCTGAATGACTTCTCTACCTTGGTGTTTACCTCACTAATTACTGTGTTTTGTGGGGGGAGGCTGGGATTTCCCTGCTCCTTTTCAGTGCCTCTCCCTTTGGCTAGTTTAAATGCTTGTCTATGAAGCATTTAAACCTATCACCTAAGATCCTGATTCCCCCCCCTGGACAAATGCAGACCATCACAGCAGTATAGGCCTGCATCCCTCCAGGTGGCTCCCCAGTCCCCAATGAAGCCAAAACCCTGAGCTCCACACCAGCTTTTCAATCATTCATTGAATTCCATGGTGTGGAGTACCCTAGCATCATCCTTTCCAAAAACAGGCAGCACCTCTGAGAAGGTTACCGTACGTGCTACTTGTCTAAGGCCCCTCCCCAACTCTATAAACTCCTCTTGCACTGCTCAGATCCCATTCCCAGCCAGGTCATTTGTCACTAGGTGCACAATGACATCCAGCTCCCTCCCTCATGCAGCTGCTTCCATGATCCTGAGGATTCGCTTCCTGCCCTTCCAAGCCATGGCGCCAGGCAGGCACCATACCTCCCTCTCCCCTTCCTCCCCCACTTCTACCTCCCTAATGATTGAGTCCTCCATCAGGAGTTATTTCTTTCCCCTGTGGGGTCTCATGCCACCCTCCAGTGGGTCTTGTTTGTGGAGGTTCCCAGCATCCTCCTTGGTCTCCACTGTAGGTGCCTCCATAGAGGAACCACTCTTTACCAGAACAGCATATGAATTGTGGAGAAGTGCAGCTGGAGGGATGCACCTCTGTTCTACCCCCCATCTCCCTCCCTGAGCCCACCTTGGTCCAACAGCTCCCCATTCTTGGCAGCCTCTGGTGGTCCCTGGGTGAGGGAAGAGTATTCATGAATCCTTGCCGGGTCAGCCTGGAGATGGGCAACTCCTCCCTCAGACCAGAGAGGTGCCTTCAAATAGAGCAGCATCGCAGCCTCCAAATGTCTCCCAGAACAGTGCCACCCCACAGCCATTGCACTGCACCACTCCCATCATGATTTGTTTTGCGTCCCCTCTCCAGTTGCTTTTTATGCTTACTCTCTCTCCCTCTGTGTATTTTTCCACCTACTTTACTACTGCCTATGTATCCTTACAACTCTCACCCTTCCTGTTCTGGGACAGGAACTTCCTGTAGTCTTCAGTAGTCTCCTTCCTCCTTGCTTGGACTCCGACCTCCAGCAGCTGGGGTTGGGGGAGGGCTATTTTTTTCCTTCAAGATTGATGAAACTAATGTGTCTCAGTGATCCTTCCCTTCCTACTGCCAGACAGGAAGTTCCTATTGTCAGTCAAATCCAGTGGCTATAAAAGTAGAACTAGTTTAGGGTGGGAGGGTTGGGAAGGAGGGCAATTCACCAACTTAGCGTACAACACATTTAAATTATTTTAAGGTGACATAGAGGCAGACTGAGAAGGCAAGCTTCTTTTTGAAATTTTAACCCTTTTAAATGAGGTTTTAACAGGATTTACTATTCATAAAGTCATGTTGTGGACCTAAACACTCTAAACAAAGCTCATGACAGTTTGCCCTTTCCAGGAGCTTAAAACAATTTCTACTCTTTGTTGATGGTCCACAGCATCTCTCTGACATGCCAACTAGAGAGAACCTTGAAATAACCAAAAGGATTCCCTCCCGCAAAAAAAGACACAAAAGCCCAAGTATAAAAAATGATTCTTGTACTGAAGAAACTGTGCAGAAGGTCAAATTGCAGCTCCTGAAACAGAAACCAATTAATTGAGATGAAGGGGCACAGACAGAAATATAAAGTGAAACTGCTCTGTGCTCTGTAAATTGGATAGTAAAAACAGTAAAGCAAAATGTTTAGCAAAAGGAAAGTGGTTTGGTAGTCAAAATCATATACTTACGCTATCTAGAAACTCAGTAGCCCGACACACATTACCCCGGTCAGCTTTGCCCACCAGTGGAGTTAACCCAATGCTGTTGCTCCCGACGGGGTAAGGTAGCGGATGTGATGGTATGCTATCTTACCACATGTGAGTTGCAGGAAACAAGTGCTGGATGGATTGCTGGCCGAGCTGCCCCAGTATTGTGGAGGGGAATACCACTGGTTGCTTGGCTGGCATATTGTGCATGACCTGGGTTCTGGTCCCGGTCATTTCATTTTGCAGACTGCACCTCCCGTAACTGTTAGAATTTTACCCTGGGGTCCGCTCCCCCTCGGTGTTGAATATTTTAGTTACGGGAGGTGGGGAGCACATTTTACAGTTTATTTTACTGAAATTTCTGTAATTCATATGTCAGGCATTTCAGTGATTCGAGATTGTGTCCGTCAGTTGGCTTTACTCGGTTTGCAGAGCGTCAGCATGCCGAGTTTCTAGATAGCATAGTACATCTGTCAAAATAGTCATGATAGTCAAGCAGGATATTGTCTGGTTCCTGGGAATTGAAATGGAACCAGAGAAATCTAGATTATGGAAAACTTAGCTAAAATGCAGAGTAATTGACAAAAAATAACTATACCTTTTTAGGACTGTGGGAGGAGCCTACAGCCATTTTGGGATTGCTCAGTAGCTCTAAAAACAGCCAATCATGGAACTTTCCATTGCACTTTTGGAAGTATCCTTCCGAAAGCCCAACAGAGCTTGAACCCCTCAGCCACAATCGGCCACTACGGAATAACAGCCGCACTATTTCACTGTTACTTCCGCATTCCAGTGCATGAACTGCACAGGAACGTAACTCGTGCACATGCGCAGTTCTGCTTGTTCCATCATGTTGTGAATTACAAAATACCATTCACCACAAATACACGTGCGAGTGCCGCACATGCAGAGTTATGTCACCGCCGCCAGCTCCATGGCATTCTTTGCCCCCCCACCAATTCAAGTGGCACACTGGGAGACCACCCCAGTGTGCCCAAAGATTTTCTGTCCCCCCACCAACTCAAGTGGCACACTAGGAGACCACCCCAGTGTGCCTAATGTTTTTTTTCTTCCCCCACCTCCAGCCAACATCAGGATGCTCAATCCCCCTGTCGGCATCCTGTACAACTCTTCCTATCATGTGGCACACTGGGAGCCCACCCCAGTGTGCCCAAATGTTTTCTTTTTCTATTTTCTGTAAAAAAGAAAACAGACCCTCATCGTCGCTCCACTCATGTTTCTTTCCTGTAAAAAAAAAAGTCCATCGTCATCACTCCAGTCCCCCTCCTGATCCCCACCCTATACTGAGCACCCACCTCCCCACCACCCCCTTACCCCATACTTACCTCCAGAGGTCAACACCATCATCTTCTCTGGACCGGGACACATCTGCACTCTTCAAAGCTGAACCGCAAACTGAAGAATCTAGGGTAAGCATGCTATAATGCCATTCAGTGAGGTTTTCAACTTATGCTGATAAATCAGCCATTTTTTGGAATTTATGCCCTAAATTTTCAACATGGGGTTCTTGGGACCCCTCCTCATGAAAACTGTCACTGTCATTTTGTTACTCAGTTGCAAAAGGTGATTTTTCGGTCGCTGTGTGGAATCACCTTTTGGGACCGATTGACAAAATGACAGTGCCACTGTTTATGAGGTGGGGTCTCAAAAAGCCCATGTTGCAAATTTGGTGAACAAGTTCCAAAAAATTACTGTGTTATGATATCTGCCACCTCCCCAGTTAATGGTGTCCTCATTGATCCTCTCCTTGTGCCCTACAACTAAACCTCCCTTACTGTCCTCTTATCATTCCTGTCATCTCCGCTACCTTGTTTCATCACTTATTCTGCTAGGTTACTATGTCCGCTTGATTTCTCACCTCTGCCTTACACTTAGTCCTCTCTTGCTGCCCTCTCATCATCCTGTCCGCTCCTCTACCTGCTCCTACCTCTTCCTAATGTACCGCTCTAGCATGCTATACTAATTTTTGGTATGGTGTATGTTGTCCATTCCATAAGCTCACTCTCTATTAAATAACACTTACTACCCTCTTCGAGTAGACTGCACACTATCAAATGATCTTTACTACCCCCACCTTGGAGAATGTATGTTATCCAATCCTGCACTTTTAGGCTCCACTTTTTCCGGTGGTCTCAAATGGGGTCCCCTCACTACAGTGAGCTCTCTTCCCTCATCCTCTCCCCCTCCCTACTTCCCCTACCCTTGTATAATCATCCCTCATCCACTCCCCTTCCCCTTTTCCTGTTCACCCACCCTATTTCAACATCTAATTTATGAATACACTCTTGCTGACCTCTGGTCCAATTCAGGTCTACTGTGTATATATTGTCTATATCTACGGAAATACTTATATTTTTTGGTCCTTTTGCTGTTGATGATGTTCTATGCCTTCTTGCTCTTACTGTTAATCTCATTGTTAATTAAGGTAAAGAGCGGTACCTCGAGAAACAGCTTGTGAGCAGTCAGCGCCTGCTGTTTCAAATGGCGAGTGTGCATTTTGGCGCCAGTTTCAAACCCAAACTGGTAATTCAAGAGACTTCCACCACTCTGCCATTTTTCATACTATTTTTAGTTAATGTAGCCTCAGTGTTTGCAGTAGATTTTTTTCTCTGTAGCCTTAAGTGTGTACCTTGATGTTAGTGGACCTACTGCAGTTTTTGTACAGTTTTACTGCTAAGAGCAAGCAAAAGGTTACTGGGGGCTTAAACTTGTTTTCTGCATTTTATCTCGGGGCAGTACAGAGCGCAGGACCAATGGTTCTCCTGCCGAACTTTTTAACTAAATCTTGCCATATACAAAAAAATCCCCTCCCAAATCGATCAGATTGATGTACAAACACTTTGTACCTTAATCTGCTATGCTCCTCCTCCCACAATCAGGGCTTTAAATTCCACCCTCTCTCTCTTCTTCACAGGCTGCCTGAAGGTCATGAGGGGACACGGAGCCAGCCCTCCCCAGCCCAGCCAGAGATATGCTGCCACCCCCAACCCGCCGAGAGACCCAGCAAGGTAAAGAGCGCTACCATGAGAAACAGCTTGTGAGCAGCCAGCACCTGCTGTTTCAAATAGTGAGTGTGTTGCCTTGCTGGCGCTGTGCGCCGGCTCCCCACCACCCCCACTACCACCCTTGGTCAGCATTCTTCTTTATAGAGCTACTCACGTGGTTTGCCTAAACCAATCAGCCCATTCTCCCATTAGCAGCTTATCAGGAGCTACCACTAGGGACTGCCAAAACAGGTCCTGCTGTTTAGTCAATCAGGCAGAATGCTACCCCTATTCCTATCCTCATTTTGCCTGACTTTTTCACTAGCCTCCCTACCTCCAACTATTTATCTGCAATAGCAACCAAACTGCCCTCCAATCTACCCCTCCACAGCTCCCTCTCCTCTCTATTCAACCTCTAACAATGCCATCCAGCTCACTGGCATACTAAATAACTGGCTTTCTGGTTCCACCATTCGATTTCCCTCCTTTCACTCGGGGCAATCAATACTTTACACCATTGTCTCTTGCAGCACTACCCCCAGTGCACTCCATTCCACCCACAGGCCCAAATCTACCTGGCCCAAAACGAAACAATTCCTTATGCTGCTACTCCTGATAGCAGGAGATATCGAAGCCAACCCTGGACCCACCCCATCAAACCCCCCCACTCTGCTTACTCTCCCCAGAGGCCTCAAATTGCTGCTCCTCAACATCTGCAGAATCCTAAATAAAGTAACTGTGCGGCAACCCACTGTTCTGGCTCTACACCCTGACGTCCTGATCATATCTGAGACTTGGTTAAAGCCCCATCACCTGGATTCTGCAGTAGCCATCCCCGGCTACTCACTCATTAGACACGATCGCCAGGGCAAGAAAAAAGGTGGAGGCGTCACCATGTTCATCTCCACCAGGCTCCAGTTCACCATGGTACACCTCCCTCCACTATTGCCAGAAATAGACTCACTACTCATCAAACTATCACTTCCATTCTCCAGCCCACTGTATGTGGCTGGTTCTTACTGTGCCCTTGGCACCCCCCAGACCAGCGTCCTAGACCATGTGGACATTCTAAAATCCTCAGCAGCCAAGGGGGAGCTCCACATCCTCAGTGATTTCAACCTCAGTTGGCTTGCAAATGACAGTGCCAAGATGTGTACCAGAATAAATACTCTAAACTTCACCCAGCTAATCTCCCTCCCCACTCGACTAAACCATAAAACACAGAATCATTCTCTCCTGGATTGGGCCATCTCCTCATGCCCCCACCGAATCACTGCTGCAGGCTTGCTCCTGGACTCCTTAAGTGATCACCACATGACCTACATAGTCAGGAAAGTTCACAGGCCCATCGCACCTCCACCAAGGACGCTGCTCACTAGGTCCTGTAAATCCTTTGACCAAATGGCTCTCCTGCATGACCTAGCCCATGTTGATTGGTCTTTCATACCCAAAGCTTGGTCTATCAATCACACACTCGAAATCTTCAAGGCCAGATTTCTAGCAGTTTGGGATTCACATGCCCCCCTGTGAAAAAAAAGGGTCAGGGGCTCCCACCTTCCCTGGGTCTCTGCCGATATAATCAGTAAATTCCACGCCAGGGATCAGGAATGGAAAACTTTTGAGAATATGGGCACCCAACTATCTCTCCAACAGTACCGTACTCTCCGTAACTCCTGCACTAAACTCATATGCCAGGCCAAAAAGAAGTATTTCAGGATGGCTCTCAACTCTAACCTCCATCACCCCACTAATTTCTGGAAAACAATCAAATCCCAAATGTCCCCCCCTACACAACCACCAACCCCGACCCTAACCATCCAAGGCACTACCATCTCTGACCCTGGTGAAGTGGCCACCACTTTCAACAAGTTCTTCACCAGCTGCGCAGACTCTCTCCTATTGGCCCTTCCACAACCTACGTCGCACAACCCCCCGAATTCTTTGCCACCCTCCCTACCATCCAGTTTTTCCTTTCGACATGTCTCCCCGGCCGAAGTGTTTAAAGCTCTGCAGGCTCTCAACCCTATCAAAGGCAAATGCCCCACGGGCCTGGATGCCAAAATGTTACATATATCTGCTACTGCCATCGCCACCCCGCTCGCCAACCTCTTCAATCTCTCCTCCTCAACAGCTGAAATTCCTACCTACTGGAAGCAGGCCACAGTCATCCCCCTCCCTAAAGGTGGCGATCCCTCATCACCGGGAAATTACCGCCCCCATCTCCCTCCTACCCATACTGGCCAAGCTTCAGGAAAGACTTGTTCTTGCCCAGCTCTCCTCGTACCTAGATGCATCCTCCTTCTTTACCCCTACCAGTCTGGGTTCCTCAAATCACACTCCACCATCACCTCCATACTAAGAATCATGGATGCCATCCTCACCGGGATGGATAAAAGGCACATCACCTCAGCCATTTTCATCGACCTTGCCAAGGCCTTTGATACCGTCTCTCATTCCCTGCTACTAAACAAATTAAAAAACGCCAGACTCACTGATCATGCCACCAACTGGTTTCATCCTTACTTGGTAGGCAGACACCAATCTGTGAAAATTGGCCCGCATGCCTCAAACCCCCTGCCAGTCTCTACTGGCATCCCCCAAGGCTCGATTCTGGGTCCGTTACTTTTCTCTGTCTTCTTAAATGATCTCCCATCTGCCTGCCTACGCACATCTATCCACATGTATGCAGATGACATCGTACTGTTTTCCACAGGCCCCTCAATCACTGAAGTGTCTACTGCACTCCAACAGGATTTCAACTCTGTTCAGCATTGGTTCTGCTCCAACCAACTGATCCTAAACACTAAGAAAACTGTCTCACTAACTTTCAGCTCGCCGGCTAGACTCTCCCACCTTGCGGCTCGTCCCACTTACCTTACCACGGACGGGACCCCACTACAGGCCTGTACCTCCTTCAGGTACCTAGGGGTCCGGCTATACCAGCACCATGACTTCTCCGTACACATTGAATCAATTCACAAGAAGCTGCACCCTAAACTTGGCACCCTATACCGCAACAAGGGTTGCATCCCCATTTCGGCCAGGAAGGAAATTGTTCAAAAGATGATTCTCCTGTTAATAGATTATAGTGACACAGTCTACGGCTCGTCCCCCCTCTCTTCTCTAGCCAGCCTGGACACACTCTTTCATTCTTTCTACTGGTTCATCCTGGACTGTCCTCAAGAGACTCACCACTACAGCCTCTATAGCTCGCTAGCCCTACCCTCACTACAGGCCTGGAGACAGATCCACTGCGCCTGGGTCATAGCTAAATACTGGACTCAGTCCCTTTCCCCCTACCTCGAATCTGCCCTCTCAACACAGCCTCTGTCAGTCTATGCCCTTATGAGCACTGATTCCAGGCTCCTACATATCCCTTTTATGGGTTCCTCCAAAGGCCAAGCTGCCTTCAAAGACCAATTGCCCAAAACTTTGGAACACTTTGCCTTCCGTCATTAGGCATACCACAAACTCTCAGAGCCTCAACACCCTCCTCTATGTCCACTTCTCCACCAGTTGTGCATGCACCTAGTGCTGCAAGCCTCCAGTTCACTTTTTACTACCACGCACACTCCATCCACCTGGCCTCTCCTTTTTGGTCCATGGTAGTCACAGTACCTCAGTCTGGTCATCTGCCCCCTCTACAAGGGCACGGGGTGGTCCTGCTTCCCAACACTGTACTTTAGATTTATCCCAGCTGCACCAACCCTTGACTCAGCTAGCTCTGCCTACTAAGGCTGCTATTTTTTTCCCTCATCAGTCTAGCAATTTACCATAATCACCTACTAGACCATACTGTATGCTAAATTGTCTGCTTTGTCAGCACTGCCTCTCCTCTCATAACCTGTACTGTTGTCATTTGTTGTTGTTCTGTATTTATTTTTATGCATCTATTGTTTTATTTCTGTAATCCCAGTTCCCTTACCCCAAGGACACATCTGGAATCGAGCAGTATCCGCTCAGCATGCCCTCCTGGTTCAACTCTTAACTCATTCACACCACAAGAGCTCTTTGAGACTTCCACCACTTGTGCCCTGTATACTGTTAGCACTGCATCCTGGGCCTTTCCAAGCAAAATCTTGCCATAATCAGCATGCCACAAACAAATGTGAATACCTCTTGAACCGTAAGTGCTACAGATAAAGTATGGTAGCAAAGTTGTTCAGCAGAATATTACCTTTCCAATGGTGCTATGCAATCAACTGTAATTTTTATTTTATACTAGCTGAAATTCCAAACAACTGATTTTTTTTTCTGATTTTTTTCAAGGCGCTTAGGTGAGGCATGAGACAAATGTCAGCTATGCACACCATACCTTAAACAAATGCAAATAACTCCTAAAGTACACGTGGTAGACATAAAGTATCAGCAGCAAACTTGTTCAGCACAAAATTACCTTTGTAATGGTGCTTTGCAATCAGTTGCAATCCCTTTAGTTTTTATTTTATAGTAGCTGAAACACCAAACTATTTTTTTTTTTTTTCAGATTCATTTAAGGTGCTTAGGTGAGGCTTGAGAGACAAATGTCAGCCATGCACACCATAACTTAAACAAATGAGAATAACTCCTAAAATATACATGATAGAGACAAAGTATCCACTACAAAATTACCTTTCCAATGGTGCTATGCAATCAATTCTAAGCAATTCAGTTTGTTTAATATTTAGGTAAAAACTGCTGACTTCCACAGACATTTCTAGGCCTGAGTGAAAGTCAGCTGAGTATGTCTACAGTGTTATTGTCCTGAGTGACTATGCTTTCAGATGCCACCTACAGGCATATCTAGGCCTGAATGAGTTAAATAAATAAATTGTACTGTCTCCAGCTAAATTTTGCATTGGTCGGCATTGCTGTAACCTCTGTGTCCTATAACGTATTTTATTTAATGTCCAGGTCCATCTTGAAAATGAGCTTGCTCAATGATGCTCGCCTGGTTAAATAAAGATTTTGATTGATTGATTGATTATGAGCATGTGTTGCGCAGTTTCTATGTATGTGCCTAACTTTGCCAATTTTTTATATTTTCACTCCACATTTTCAACATTGCCATTTTGGCACACCTTCTTCAAAACAGTCATCTATCATTTTCCAAAACCTGTCCAAAATGTGTTTTCGCACCTGTGGCATGAATAGCGCATTTGATCTGTGAAATCACTTTTCGGGACAAGTGAACAAAATGACACTGGCACTCTTCATGAGGAGGGGTCACAAAAAGGCCATGTTGAAAATCTGGTGCAACACCTCCAAAAAATGGCCAAGTTACACCTGGGCATTCAATAATTTCTATGCACATGTGTAACTTTGGTCACTTGGTAGCTCTTCTCAGCCCTAACGGCTTGTGCTAGAACTTGTTTTATATAACTACAACATAAAAACCAACTGGAGAACCAACAATTACCAGAGTTCACTATGGTATGACTGTTCTTTTCAGGCGAAGGAACAGATCCATGCAAAGGCCAAAGTGGAGAGTGGATGCAGACAGTTTGAACCTACATTCCAGATTCTAATGTTAGTATAGGTTCTGTCTCCAGGGCATCACTGTTGGTCAATATGACTGCATAAAGTGTAAACTTTAAAGTGAATGATTCCTGGTGTTAGAATGTGAAAGAAGTGAACCAATTTTTATAGTGCATGTTCACTAGTTGAGACAGATGTTAGAATGCATGAAAGACGGCCTGTTTGTCACAGGTGCAGAAAAAGGTGCACTTGAAAAATGACACCTACATTAACAAAATTATGCATGCACCGTTTTTTACAGCAAAGTGAGGAGACTGTAACAGATGTGCCCAAACATTTGAAATTAACCTCCAAATATCTGGAAGCATTTAAGGTATTGCAACTGTGGCAGAAATCCTGCTACAATGCTTATGGCAGAACCTTTAAAAACCCAAACCGACACTGGAGCCAGCCAGGAAGCAACACAATAACTTACAATGTAACTGCACAGTGCTGCAATATGTTGCCGGGACCACTGTTATTCAGTAGCAAATGAGCCCTTTTGTCATGCATTATTTGTGATAGGTTAGTTGCTGAAAGTTTCTGCATTGCATCCTGGCTGGCTCAATGTATGTATATTGAGTATGTTACTTGCCTTTTAAGTGACATGATCTCAACCAAAATGGACATGGCTGTGAATCAAGACATAGTGTTATTGTCCTATGTTGCAGTTATTGCTAACCAACAATGGAAGGTGGAGATCTTCCTGCTAAGACACCTATGGACCCTGGGACTGTCAGTAGATACCATCTCCTGGTTCAACAGCTACCTGTCACACAGGATGCAGAGTGTAAGGATAGGGGGTGTTACCTCTGATCCCAGAAAGGTAACACTAGGGGTCCCACAGGGCTCAATCCTAGGGCCATTTCTCTTCAGTCTCTTCATAAATTCCCTTCCCAAAGCCTGTGCTACTAAAATGCTGTTGTATGCAGATGATGCGGTGATCTCAGTCCCAGGCAGCAATGCTTGTGAAATCTCTAAAAACCTACAAAGTAGCTTTGCCATGCTAAAGGCGTGGTTCTCCCAAAACCGTCTCCTACTGAACTATTAAAAAACTAAAACTATGAACCTAACCATGCCACATTCCAAAAGGAATGTTGAACCCTTGACTATCTATAGCCAAAAAGGGGACAGCATCGAGCAAGTCTACACCTTCAAATACCTCGGAGTACATATTGATGATACACTCTCCTTTGTGCACCATATTGACCACATAGTTAAAACTGGCAATATTAAACTAGGCATCCTATATAGGCATAGGCAAGCCATGACACACCGGGCTCTTAAACTAGTTACTCAAAGCTCTATCCTATCTATCATCGACTATGCACTAGTCATTTATGGTGCTGCCACCGACTCAGCCTTAGAGTTAAACTACTAACCAACAGGGCCTGTCACCTGGTCCTTGGTGCCAACCAGTGTACCCATACTTGCACCCTTTACTCCTCGACAGGGTGCCTTCAACTCCACCTCAGGACAAAGTATCAGGTGTGCATTATGGGGAAAACAGCCATCTCACGCCCGACTCTACTGCCGCACTGTTCCAGCGACACCCCTCCTCAAAGGTCACTAGAGGAACAGCTAAGGAAGCGCTCCATGTCCCATTTAAAAGAACATGCTTTGCTCAGCTGTCACTCTCCTACCATGGCCCCACATGGTTTAACGAACTCCCTACTACCACACTGGAGCACACAAAAATTGGCCCCTTCAAAAGAGACCTACTAACCATATTGGCAGAAAATAACCAGTGTGGCTGCAACCACTAGTTGCAGGCGGCCATGATATATTCCCCCTTCCCACCCCACCACACTTCTCCTGCGCTCCTGCACCTCCCTGACAAAGCCCCTGGGCAGCTGTCCCACTCTCCTGCTCCACCCCTCACCCCTTTTGCAACATATGACAAAGCCCTCTCAGGCTATTCCTCCCTAACTTCGGGCTTGACTCCTTGAGGCCCTTTTTTAAGACTTAACAATATAAGTTGAACCGCATGCCAAATGCACTTCTAGTACCTGTACAACTTAGGAAATGCAATAGACTACTTACCTGCATGTACAGCCTGTCAGTGTACTGTCATCCTGCAATGCCCATCAAACTACCACGGTATTCTTGTCTCTTCCCCTAATGAAATGTAACCTTGTAATTTGTTCGGTCTGTTTGATCTACCTGACATGGAACCTTTGTAAAAGAGCCTGTTGGCTCAAAGGTGTTAATCTGCAAATGAAATAAATAAATAAATAAATCTTGTCAGTTTAGGAAGGTAGTGGCAAGAAGAGGTTGTTTTTCTCCTGTTTCAGCAAGTCAGATGTACAATATGTGGCATTTTAACAAGAGGGGCCAGGACTACAGTAAACTCACAAAGCTGCTGGATAGTGATGCTTACTCTGCCAGACCCATCTTTTGCATTGTACAGGACCCTGCAGGCCCTGTGCAAAGTGGCACACACATAAGGCAAGTGTGAATCTTTCATAGATACCTAGATACTTAGATACATAGATACATAGATGGTAACGGCAGACGGGGACCCCAAGATCCATATAGTCTGCCCAGGATTTGTAGTAGATCCTCCCAACTGATGTTCATGAGGTGAAGTAGAAACTTGGAGAAATAGCAGCAAGGGATATTTATGAATCCTGATGTCAGATACCGAGGGATCATGACATGGGATTTTTATTCTGGGCATCAGTTGAGGGGGGTAGCATGAGTGCTAGGAGCTGGGCAAATGGGTAAGTTTTTTTTTAGTATATGGGATGGGTGGGGGAAGAGGGCATGGGCTAAGTTGGCCAGTTGGTGGGGTAAGGGATTAAAAGTAAATGGGGTTGGAGGAATGCCATTTGCAGGATTGGGCACCTACTGTTGTTTTTTTTTTTTTTTTTTTGCAAGTTTGAGAGTGCAGGAGGGGGTAAAGGTGATGGGTAGGGCACCCACTGACAACTTGTTCTTAGTTCAGGTAGCAGAGTGGGAGAGTGTTAACATTGGTTAGGTTGGGCGTTTGCTGACATTTTCAGGTTGGCAGGAGGTAGTACCTGTTGTAGGGTTGGGTACCTTACACCATTTTATTAGCACTTCAGTGGGCAGGAGGATGGTATCAGCAGTGGGGTGTGGCACCAGTTCTTTTACATCTGAGGTGGGTGGCACAGGTGCCAGCTGGGGGGATGGATCCCAAACTACAGGACAAACGGGGGGTTATGTGTATGTCTTAAAACTGCACGGAAATGATGGTTTCTAGTCACAAAACTGGGACCCTTCACAAAACTGACATACATCAGTTTCACAAAAATCCAGTTATCCTTAGACCATTGAAAAAATATTTTGCACCCACATGAAGAAAAGCACTTTATTTTCTAAAAATTTAACTCCTGCATATTTTCCAGTAAAATTACATCAAAATAATTATCCTTTGGCCAAACTCTAATGAATCTAAATGTTTCAGGTATCAACTCCAAGCCATTTTGGTGCTATAAGAAAGAAAAGAAAAGCTCCTCCTTTCTATATATTTCTTGTGCTTTCAACCTTATAAGAACTTGCAAACACTGAACTAACCATTGTCACATTTAAAGGATGCTGAGATACTGGCACTGACTCTGCAAATGCCAAATTTCAGCCATTCTATCCGTGGATGGCTATATTATAAACGTACAAAAATTATGGCTTAAAATTAAATTGTCTACTTAACCTTAATATAGGGGTACTACTTTGCCCCAGCATACAGTGAAGCTGGCCAGGACACAATATAATACAGTACCTGGTAGTAAATGACATTTCTCAAAATACTGCATGACAAAAGTGCTATATCCAGGCTTCCTCTGCTGTTTCTATATCTATATCTAATCTATATCTATATATGTAGTTATAAAATAGGTCAAAAAATAAAAGAAATTTAATTGGGTAAAACCAGTCAGGTGACCATGCATTATTTCAGCTTGTTTCCCTGATCATCACACTCTCTTTATACACATAAACAAATTAGAAACATTAAGTAGTGATCATAGTTTTCATTTACAAGAGTTTCTTTGCTGACAATAAAAAATCCTCCTTATATATTTACCTGCTTATCAGGAAAATCCCAGCTGCACACCCTGACCGATGTAAAATTGAAGCTGTGACTCCGTATGAATTCTTTGTTGTGTGTGTACAGTATGTTGGAAGAGGAACAGAATTCTGCCAGTGGAATTAAGCAGAATTTTGAATCCCTGCATTCTATGGTAAACATTCCATATTTTCAATGTGAGGAAAGACAAAGACAAAGAAACAAGATGGGGGAAGGATGCAATAACACTATATAAACAAAGAGAAAAGGTGGGAAAACACAGTTACGTAAGCAGAGGCAGACCCAAACTGCTTAAATACATTCTTGAAATTCATAAATGCACGTACATTTGAGTCATATATGGTTGTTTTCAGGTGAAATCTATCCCCCAATAAAAACAACAACCTGGCAGGTTCAAACTTTTGAACATATTTCCATTAAAATATGGTACCTATATTGATTTGAAAAGCAAATAAGGTAGCACTTGTTTTCTTATACAAAATGCATGCCGCACATGGTTTTCATTGCCTTTTATTGTTTTTAACTAACCCACCCAACTGCCAGAATATGGACTCTTTTTTGCAAAACAAAAAGTAAGGGGAGCTCTCAAACTGTAAACCACCGGGTGCACATACCTAGGAGATAGTTAAGTTCAGAAAAGAAATACCACTTAAATGATCTACTTAACTGTCCTACTCTGCCAATCAAAGTACTACTGAACATAATGTAATTTGTTTCATCCATGTGTGTTTGTCTGAGCTCTTTACTGAATTCTCTGCCATACTGGCTTTTTAAACTAAAGTATACCGTGATCACGTTTATTAACACTAATTGCGCTTTTCCAATGTCTCAATCTGCTTTTATTAATATAGTTTGCACAGCACTGGTCACTTTCTTTGCGGTGGTATTTCTTTAACTCAAGTGTTTTTATTCACTGCAGCTCTGAGAGGCTTCAAACTCTGATGATGACTCCTCTTGTCGATACGTAAGTGCATGACGTGCAATTTCAGCTGCTGCTACATGCGTAAGAGAGGTGTCTGGTTCATTTTTAGCTTCGGTCTTTTAGAAGTTTGCTATGGATCTAACCCTTGTGTTTTCACACAATAGACAGCTGCTTTCACTTTATATGTTACAAATATGGGTAAGCCAACCTGTTGTTGTTGTTGTTTGTCACAAAATAATGTCAGTATTTTGTTTACCACTGACCGCGTAGGTTTGATTTATAAACTTGGTGCTGACCTGATTTCACTTTTATGTTTTTTCCTTTTCTGAAATGGACTATTTTTTGTCTTCAAATTTAAAATGGAAGTATATATCAATTAAGGTCCTAATCTTTATATTTTTAAAATAATTTATTCTTATTTTTCTTCATTTTAAGTTAAATATTTAAATTCCATTTTATAAATGCAAGAAAACACTCCAAGGTGTGCTCTTTTGGTGATATATAACCACACTTCGCAGGTGCATTTAATGACACTTTGCTGCCCCTTATGTCTAACAATGTAAATGAGGTGTTTGATTATATTACCATAACGCACTCCCTGTCATGTCTTATTGCTTACATATAATACACAGTTGGCTGTATTTCCCCATAGGAACAATTGTCACGTCTTTCCCTAGATAACTCACCAATTACTTCCTGATTAAAGCTGTATACTTCTGGAGGGATACTGCATCCCTTCAGAGGTATAACACTCTATACATCTCTATAGCTCCCAATTAAGGCTGCACCTGCACACCATGGGAAAAAACTCCCTCCCCAGTCATAGGGCACTACCCCCAATCCTGAAGCACTCAGCCCCTAAAAAACAAAATAATTTGTAGGCAATGCTTTCCACCCCCATCTGTAGCTCCCCAAATCTAAATAAGCAGTTGCAACAGGGAACACAACAGAAACCCATTCCTCACAATAGTAATAGTTTAATCAGCTGCATTTTCCCTCAAAGCTCCAGCTCTCTCATCAACCATCATGCTGCTACCACCATCCAATACTCCAGGTCAATGTACTCCACTGGCTCCATGGACCCCAATGACATATGCCGCTCTCTGACCACAAACTATCCTATTGACCACTGACACCACTCCCTTCAAACCACCACATGCAGCTGCAACTCATGAGCCACAAATTAATTAAAAGCTGACTGGTCCAGCACAGCCCCTTTTATAGGGGAGACTGCACAACAGAAACACATAAAACCAGGGATAAGACAATTCCCAAAATGGCCCCAAACATGCTCACCAGGAAACTGACCTGGCCCCAAACAGCAGGTAAAACAAAATGAGAAATTGCCATGTAGTGTATAAAACAGATGATGAGTATATGTGGTGTACAAGGTCATATTTCCTTATTGTGGGCTAATTGGATAATGAAGCCACTCATCCTTTGGGCAAATGGCCTTATTATATAATTACTCCCTCAGTGGGTGTATTACCTTGTATACCACACATACCCAACATTTTTTTCTTTCTCTGTATATATAACACATGGTTGACTGCTTCCCCCATAGGAACCACTATCGTGTATGTCCCTGGATGCCTCACCAATTACCTCCCAATTAAAGCTGTATACCTCTGGAAAGTTACTGGTATCCCTCCCAGAGGTATACAGCTATATACTTTCCAATTAAGGCTGCACTTGTATACCATGGGAAAAGAATTGCCCCACTAGTCCTGGAGAACTCTTATCCCAGAATCCATGAGCACTCAAATCCTAAAAACAAAATCATTTGTAGGCAACCCTCCCCCCACCCCGCTGGAGCTCCCAAACCTAAACAAAAACAAAGGCCGGCTGCAGGAAACTCCCCCATACATACCAACATATCAGCAGGCTTTTCCCTCAAAGCTGCAGCTCCCTCATCAACTGCCATACTGCTGCCACCATCTGAGACACCAGACCAATGTACTCCACCAGTTCCACGGGCCCCAAAAACACACACTGCTCTCCAACCACAAATCATCCTCTTGACCTCTGAAGTTGTTCCCTTCAAACTGCAACACAGTCACAATCCACAAACCCACCAATGAACTAAAGGCTGTGTGGCCCAGGCACACCCTCTTTTATAGGGAAACCCTGCACTATGAAAATACACAGGGCTATGGGCAGGGCAAACCCAAAAATGGCCCAGATGATGGCTTACCAGAAAACCAACTCAGCCCCACACAGCTGGTAAAACAAAACAAGAAACTGCCATGTATTATATAAACCAAATGATGGGTATGTGTGGCATGCAAGGCTGTATTTATTTATTTATTTATTTATTTATTTTTTTAATTATTTCAATGGTTTCACCAGGAAAGACGTACAGAGCTGGTATCAGCTTGTTTCCGGATGCATCCTGGAGGTGGGGAAGAAGAGGACAAGAGATCATATACAAGTTCAATGCATTAAACTGGATTACAAAAAATGGCCACATTCTTAAACAGTCACAAGATTGGCACAAGTTGTGCTGAACCCCCACTTGCATCAAACTGTGGATGTGCCAGGAAATCTGCACCAGATTTTAGTAGAGTAAGGGTCTTGGCAGCAAAGTCCCCATGGCTCCAGCAAGCTGAGTGGTGCACTAAACAGGTGGCACATCGGACAGGTTTGATGAAGGCTGCTGATAGCTCCTTCCTTTTGAAATCTGACCCAATGTCTTTATGTGTGAATCAGTAGAAAATGATCCAGAAGCAAATGATTTGATACCTTTTAATGGACCAACATAGATGTAACAACAAGAACAAAGTGCTCTAGCTTTCGGACCAACCAGTCCTTCTTCAGAAGCTCATGGCAGTTGCTTAGAAAATACAATACTTATAACAGCTAGATAATGCAGAGAAAAACAGAAAAAAATCCCCATTGGTTTAAAATACTCATTTAAATAAAAAAAAAAAAAAAAAACCCAGAAGATGATGTCAGAGAAGTTTAACAGTACAATACTGCCCTCAGTCCGAAAGAACCTTGGGTTCAGATGTGCTTGGTGCAACACACATACAAAGAATCCTACTGCATATAAATTTAATTGACATAAGATAACACTGCTGAAGCAGATAGCTCCTAAATCAAGCAATGAGTGTCACAGTTAGTATAAGGATGTGATTACTGAAAGGCAACCCCAACCCAGCTTAAAGACAAACTAAGATAGTTATAGGGCTCATGAAATTACAATGTATGCATTAAAGACAAGAATTACCAGTAAAGTTGTCTAAAAACATCAGTGCACACTGTGTGATGTGTAAAACCTAGCTGGACATGTCACCCAGCTGTATTCTCAAGCTAAATAAAAGGCCCAAGAAATTACAAAAACCTCAGGACTATATAAATGATAATTTAAATATAAATTGATAATATTAGTGTCAAACAAAAAACTCTAGTCGAGGAACTTCAAGGAATTAAGACCATGTAGCCTGATATGTACTGATGTCAATATATACTGAGAATGTAGCAACTTGATGTACCACAAGTGTCTAAGGAATCTGAAAAAGAGATAAAAATGTAATTTCTCTCCTCCTCTTCATACAAACAATACCATCTAACCCACCCCACATCACAATAATGTGGGTGGGGAGATCATAACAAAGGAGATGTTGTCTCTCTCTCTCCCCTCCTTTTTCTCTCTCTCTCTCCCCAGACACACACACACACACACACACACACACACTCACTCTCTCTCCTAGTGAACCTATATTAACTTCAGTCACTGCAATTGTTCCCCAAAGGAATACAACTTGTCATGAAATCCTGAGTAAAAGGTCTTATGTCTCATAATATCTACAGAGTGAAAAAAGTAACACTATTTAACCGTACTACTGTCTGCAAAGTAACATTTCCAAGGATACTAGATAGAACTACCATGAAATAAACCTGCCACTCTCCCCAGGATAATGTAACTAGAAGTAAATATAAAGTATATGTGCAAGACCAGAGGTCTAACATACCTACATATCCACAAATTACTACAATATTAGCCTAATGTAAAAAGATCTGTGCAGGACCCCCAAGCAAATGAGATCACACATCCCAATATGTACAGAGTTACAAAAATTATATATAACAGTACTGTATAAGATAACACTCCTGTATGTACACTAGCAGGCTGGGTAATCTGAATATGTAGCAATGGAATCAATCCCCCCCCCCCGGCAAAGATAAAAAGTAAGGAGAAATTCATATTCATTATGTGTGTGAAATAAAAATAGTAACACATTATAACTCCATATTTTTGGAAAGCTGTATTATTAAGGTTGATGCATTTTCCTTCTCATTGGTATTTGCGAATGACTAGCCATATCTGAAGTAGCTGAATGGACTGTACAAACTGATCAAACAGTACTACTGTTTGTAATGTGAATGCATAGGAATTTTCATCCTTGATATTTTTTTGGTATCACACTACTTTGTTCATGGTACAATTTACCTTATTTTCCACTAAAATGATAAAAATGTACTGTAGTTCCCTTAAGAAAATTCTGTGTCACTCTTTCGGATTGCAAAGCTAGGGCATTAGACACAGAAGCCTAGTCAAAATGATCTCAATACAGTTAAAACATGATAAGTGCAATATAGTAACAATTTCCATTGCATGGGTGCTATTTAGTGAACATTTAGCCCTGACAGCTAGCACTAGGAAAAGCATTTAAAAGAAATGTACTCTTTATGTTTGTCTTAAAAAGCATTTCAGGAAACTGTAGTCTGTATATAGCATTCTGCGGTTTCTCCTTGATTAGCATGTTTTCACATTTGCAGTACCACAGAGGCATAGTGCTTTTTTTTTACTGCATTTTTTATACATCTTGCTGCCTCCTCTCATCACTCTTTCAGACTTCCTCTGCTGCATGGTCTCTCTTCTTGTCGGGTTCTGCTCCTAGAGTACCTGGAGTCACTAAGCCCTTGATAGCTGGATTACCCCCTGGTGTAGGGTGGGGAGAGACCCCAACTCCCCAACTATCGATCGTGGACCTGGTACAGCAGAGTCTGCCCCCAATGATCCGAGGGCCTGCAGTGAGGAGTCATCACCTAGGCGAGATGGGGGTGTTTTTCCTGTGTTCTTTTTCCCCTGATGTCGGCATGCAATGAGGGCCAAGGAGCGAGGAGATGCGG
Source organism: Neoceratodus forsteri (assembly GCA_016271365.2). Classification (NCBI taxonomy): domain Eukaryota; kingdom Metazoa; phylum Chordata; order Ceratodontiformes; family Ceratodontidae; genus Neoceratodus; species Neoceratodus forsteri. The sequence goes on along the minus strand of CM057449.1, from coordinate 1,177,868,105 downwards.
TGAGATGCGCCTCCTGCTCCGCCCCTCTGCCAACATCTGCCCCATTCCCACGCTGCTACCTACCTTCTACCGCACCTTCCACCCAAGCTCCCCCAGGTGGCAGTATCACAGCGGGAGCTTGCAGACAGCCCCCCCAGAGAAGGAGAGCAGCCATCAGGTGCTTTATCCTTCTCTTCTCCGGCTGACCCCCGGCGGTCCATGTTCGTTCCCAAACATGGGTCACCGGCGTGGTGTGAGGTAAGGCGTCCAGTGCCTCAGCCCTCAGCGCCACCAGGCCAGCCACCATAGTGCTTTTTATTCTGTGTGAGAAACACTGACAAACATTCAGAAACAGATGTTTAAAGCACAAATGAAGCAATACCTAGTAACTTTAAAAATTGCTTTAATGTACCCCAGCATATTCTGAGATCAAACTACCATCTTTGCAGGTGGTAAAAGTTTAATGCATAACGTACTGCCATAAGAACAGATAGGTTAAGAAGGATTACATTGGAAACATCTCCCAGATGTCAATGCTTGTAAATGTTTGACTGTATTATAATTCTGTCTTCTGTGTATTACTGTTGTTTGTATATATGTTGATTGTTCTGGTCACCCATGTAAATGGGTCTTTGGCTCATGCTCTTTTCCAGATTTGTAAATAAACAAACAAACATGGACATCTGCATAGCAGTCGATGGGAACAAAGGCCCAGATATTCAAAAGGGTTGCGCATGTCGCAACAGTGTTACACCATGCACAACCCACTGATGCGCCCCGGCGTGATATTCAAAAGGGAAAAGTGCGCCGCACAAATCCCGATGCGCCGGAGCGCATCAGTAATGTATGCAGGCACAGGTGGGGGGGGTGCCCATGCATAACCTGCACAGCCCGATATTCAGCCTGGGATGTGCAGAGTCATGCATGCAACCCCTACCTGTGCCTGCACAAAGTTAAGCCCAAAAAGGAACAAGTGATGGCCACCCACAGGTGAGCTGCCGCATTGCAGGGCGCAACATGGCAGCTTCCACCTGTGGGTGGCCACCCAAGTTCCTGCCGCACCTGGTGGTGCCCCCCATGCCCCATGGCGGGCATCTGTGTAGTGAAATCCCCCCTCCTTTATCCCTGGTGGTCCAGTGGACCGTGCTCTGCCTGATCGTGGGCATCGGTAATATAACCCCCCCATGTCCAATACCCCTGGTGGTCCAGTGGACCTCTATGTGCCCGATCGCAGGCATTGGTAATAAACCCCCCCACGTCCAATATCCCTGGTGGTCCAGTGGACCCATTGCTGCCCGATCGCGGGCATCCGTAACTCATAAAATACTCCTACTACCCTGGTGGTCTAGTGTACCCCCACCCGCCCACTGAGCCTCACTGCCCCTCCCCGTCAGCCAGCGGATGAGCACCCCACCACCTGACACCCTGCCACCCGCCCGACTGACAGCTTAGTAAGAGCTGCACGCCCATTGGTTCTACGTGGCAGGCCAATGGTGTGCAATCTGAAGCTATCAGATGGTGGGCGGCGGGCGGCAGGTGGGGTGGGTGCAGCTGCCCGCCGGCTGATGGGGAGGAGGGGCCGGTGGGGCTCAGTGGGCTGGTGGGGAGAGGGGTACACTAGACCACCAGGGTGGTAGGAGTATTTTATGAGTTATGGATGCCCGCAATCGGGCAGTGATGGGTCCACTGGACCACCAGGGATATTGGATGTGGGGGGGTTATTACCAATGCCCACGATCGGCACATAGAGGTCCACTGGACCACCAGGGATATTGAGCGTGGGGGGGTTATATTACCGATGCCCACGATCGGACAGAGCGTGGTCCACTGGACCACCAGGGATATTGGACAGGGGGGGTTCTTTTAGATGAATGCTCACGATCGGGCTGCAGGGGGCGTCGGTCCCCGACGGCTGCTGCCTGGCAGGGCGCCAGGCGCAAGTCGTCGGAGATCAGTGCACCTGCATGCTAATGGCATGCAAATGGGGCCATAATAAGATGCAAATGGCCCCCTGTGCACCTTGCATAAATTATGGCCCCATTTGCATGTCGCCTTTTGAATATCGCAGGTGCTGTGCATGGCGCAATGGCACTTGCGCTAGCGCATCTCCATGCTCCACTCTGGCCAGTTGCTCTGGCACAGTGCCACTGCACCATGCACAGTAGGGGTGGCCAGGGTGTGATATTCAAAGCTGCTGCACCATAGAGCAGCTCCATTGAATATCGCCCAGGCCACACCCCTGCGCAACAAAGTTGAGCTGCGCCGAGGCTTGCACCACAGCCTGGCGCAGTTTGAATATCCGGGGCCAAAATATATATGCTGCACAATGTAAATGGTAGAAATGACCAGAAGTTTGCACTGCTGGATGTGCAAGTTCATGGTAGGCAATATGACCATTACAAGTTTGAAAACCTTTAAAGATATTTACATTAGTGTGCCTGCATGACACATCAGATTGGCACAGAAACACGTTTTGGTGTTATGATTTGTTTACTCACATCATAGCATTTCTTTAATATATATCCCTCAAAGTGCTGCTTTTGAAGCTATAACTCACTGCAAGACTAATGTGTCTACTGAGAACACATTTCCATCCTCAGCACTGCTACACCATTGTTGCAGGTCCTTAGACCAGCTCATGACTGGTCTAAGCAGAGTAGGGACTTGCATCCACAGCGGGGATGTAGCAGTCCCATTGTGGCACAAGCCCCCTTCCACCATACCCCCCCCCCCATTTCAGGGACATGGCTGGCACAGAGCCAGTTTGGTGCAAGGGCTCCCAATTTCGACACAGCCTGCATTTAAAAATGTGGATTGCCACAGGTTTAACACAAAGTGCCCCTTGTATCAATTTTGTTTGCCACGGACACCTTGTATCAGTTTTGGGGCACTGAAAATCAAGTCCAAAGTATACAATCTATAAACACATTAGAATAAATTGTTGAACAGTAAATTACAGTACCTTAAATTAAACTGTGGAGTAGGAAAAGGAACAAAAAACAACAACAAAAAGAATGGCAAAATAATTGAAACAAGGTAAGGGCATTGATAGTGTTCATGATTGGTGGAGCCACATAAAAGGAGACAATCCCATATCAGAAAAAACTGCCCGAGTGAATAGAGAAATAATGGAAGAGAGATTTCAGGGCAAGGAAGAAAGGAGCAGAATGAATGGAAGGGGGGAGAGAGTTCCATAGTTTAGGGAAACAGAACGAGATGACAGCTTTATCAGCCATAGAGTTCATTTGGTGTCAGCGTGGCTCAGTTGGTAGCACATCCGCCTCTGGACCAGAAGGTCGTGGATTCTCATCCCACACTGGGATTGGGCTTGCACCTAAAAATTGCTGGCATCCGAGTGCAGTATTAGGGGGGGTGCTGTACTGCTGGGGTGTGCCGTCCTCTGGATGAGACATTAAACTGAGGTCCCTTCTACCCATCCTGGTGTTGTCCTGGTGGGTGTCCAGATGGAAGTAAAAGAACCTAGAGCACTCTTCACAAAGAGTAGGGGACATTCCCAGTGTCCTGACCAAAATTCCCCTTCCCATAAACTGGTTCATGCAATTATCCAGGCTATGTGTGGGTGATGATGTGTGATATGGCCACCACTACACATTCAGTCACTTCACTACCAGTCTAGCATTGCTTGTAAAGTGCTTTGGGATACACTTTGTATGAAAAGCACTATATAAATGCTGATTCTTCTTCTTCTTGAAGGAGAGCAAGAAAACAAGAGCAAGCATTGTAGCGGGAGTAAGAGGAAGAAGGGGGAAGACGGAAAAGAGAAACAAGGAAAGAGGGGCAAGAGCTGAACCAGTCTTTGGAGATGATGGACACACAGTGGGAGAGGCACCAAGCTTCAAGACAGTGGAGGAAAAGAGAAGAGTACAGAGTACCATGGTGTGTGCATAGGGGTTTATAAAGGGCAAAGGAACAAAAGGCATTAAAGAGAGGATCCAGTCCAGCTAATGTGGACTTAGGAGGAGCACTATAAACAATGTTCCTGTGTCAGAGATGCCTCACCACTGTTACCAGTTGAGACAAAAACTGTCCCTTGGGCCCCTCGCTTACAGGGCAATTCTCTGTCCCGGACTTCTAATTCTTTGCCACCACTTGATTTTACCTGGAACCAGGAAACCACCCTTTATCTCCTCCTCAAGATCAGGATGGTCAACAGAATAACTGTTGGTAGAGTGCCCTTCAGACATGGGCTGCCAACAGAATCCAGCAGAAATAATAAAATTAGCTTTTTAAATAAACAGGCAGTCACTAGTTCTATCAAAAATAGATTCTTTACTAGAATAACTACAAGTATTTACAAACAGAACATATTTGCAGAATCAAAAAAGGTTTACAAGTTTACTCAGAATGGAAAATAAAGCAAGTTACAAAGACAGTTGATGTATAGAAATATCTGAACCTTACTCACCTAAACTCTATACCTGCCAATAGCTGCAAAAGACACTTTCACTAGCTGTGCTGTCTTACCCTTCAGCTAGTCCTTAGCAGAGCCCTCTTGCCTTCAGATGTTGAGTGTTCCAGAGGGAGAAAGAGCTGACCCATCAGCTTACCTAATTTATTCCCATTGACTGTGGGGAGTGGTCTCACCCCTTAAACATGGCAGTTCTCCACTGTTCCCCCACCTCAAATGTGTGTGATTGTGTGTGTGTATGTGTGTATGTATATGTGTGCATATGTGTGTGTGTGTGTGCATGATGCCATCTGGGCCAGCAGGCCTCTCTCATACTTAGAGATCCTCTGTCCAGCTTTATGAGCTTGTTTTTCAGGGTGTCAGGTGTTTGAAATTGCCTCCTTACATCTGCCAGGTTGTGCAGCTTAGATGAGTTTGTACGATAATTACACTGAGCAGATAACCAGTATTTCCCACAAGACTGCCTGGACATGTGACTTGGAAGCCATGTTTTCATCCACTTTTAAGTAGCAGAGCTTAAGGAAAATATCTACACTATCAAAAGAAATGAACAGATCAATCTGGTCATATGCCCATCACAGTTCCCATAATCAACAAATTCTAGTCAGAGCTGATATGGCTGCACCAAGCTCTTACCTGTCCAGGGATCAGAGAGGTGGCAGCTTGGCTCGCAGAGTGCTGTACCAGTGGTTATGGATCAGTGGTAACATTGGAGCCACTCACGGAGTGGTAGCAAGCTGTGAGAGTTGCCATTTAAAAGATGGCAGCAGTGGCAACACTGCGCATGTGTGATACTCACGCATGTGCAGTGAATGCGGAAGTGTGTCTATAAAGTAGTGCGCCATAGGGAGGGGGAGATCGTGTTGCAGAGGGGAGCTCCATTGCAGAGGACAGCTGCTGTAGAGTAAGTGCTGTCATGATGTAGCCGCAACACTGAAGGAGAACACAGGGTAGTATTCTGGAGCCGAACCCCTGTTCTCCTACAGTGATGGCATAACATCTGTGGAGTTCTGCCCATGCAGCTGTAAAAATGGGGAGAACCATCTAGGCTAGGATTTTTCTGTGAGTAGCAAGTGGTGTACTTCACTTATTTCTGTAGAATGCACCAAGTTTAGGGTGAATCTTTTTGTGGATAGCGTCCACATGAGCAGAAAAATCTAGGTGGTGACCCAGCCGGATTCTGAGGTGCTTGAAAGAATAGACATCTTCAATAGCTACACCATCAAGGATATGATAGGAGGGAAGGGCGGAGACTCTAGCAAGCCTCTGCCTGGTGCCAAATATCACTGAGACTGTTTTCTTTGCAATGAGAGATAAGTGATTTTCATTAAACCAGAGTTGGATGATGATAAAATCCAGATGAAGCTGGTTCTTGAGATCAGGGCCAGAGGAACCATAGGAAAAGAGATTTGTATCATCTGCATATATATGAATGGACACAGAGAAGAAGACCTTAGAGAGGTCATTTAGAAAAATGGAGAAAAGAAATGGGCCAAGGAGAGACCCTTGGTAACACCTGAGCTAATATGGAGTGGAGGGGAAAGGGAGTCTCCAATATGGGCAGCTTGTAACCTGCCCTCAAGGTAGGAGCAAAGCCATTCAACTGAGGAAGCTGAAAGTTAAGCTACCTGATGCTTGTCCAGGAAAATGGGATGGGCTACAGTGTCAAAAGCTTTGGCTAAATTGACAAAAATGGCAGAGGTGACGAGGCCCTGATGAACACCTGAGTGGATAGAATCAGTGAGCTGAAAGAGACAGTTGGAAGTGCATTGTGACTTTCTAAATCTAGAATGGAAAGCAGTGAATAAGGAAGTCGAGTCATGAAAAGGAGAGATTTGGGAGAGAACAAAATATTCCAGGAGTTTAGCCAGAGTGCGAAGGAGAGAGATAGGATGGAAATTACATGGGGAAGAGAGGTCACATTTTGGGAAGGGGAATGACTGTAACCAACTTCCAAAAGTTTGGGACACAGGATAAGAAGAGAGGCTGAGAAAGGAGGTAATAGGGAGAGATATAGGAGTCTAGGATCAAGACCATCAGGGCTCACACCCTTTGTGAGGATTATGAGACAAGAGGGCCTTAAGAGCGGCAGCAAGGGTGACAGATGAAAAAGAGAAAACAATAGACAGGGGGTGAAAGGTCAGGGAAAGGAAAAGAAGAAGAGGAGGAAGAATAGAGGAGAGAGCGGGAACAGGAGGTCAAATGGGAATTAAAAGATGAGGCAACAGCAGCAGTGTTAGAGATAGGAGTACTACCCATATGGAGTACAGGGAGAGGGAGCTGTGTCAGATGGGAGAAAAATGCATGAATTACCTTCCAGAACATAGAGGGATGGTTAAGATTATTCTGGAGAGTGGATGCGACATGGTCAGTCCTTTGGGCCTGTGGCCTTTTTATCTAATTACCCCCATGATGGGTATGTTTACTTGTATACCACACATACCCACCATTTATTGTGTATATAGAATAAATAATGGGTAAGGGTGGTATACAAGGATGTATACCCCAAAGGGCAAGTGGCTTTATTGCCCTCATTAGCCCCTAAGATGGGTATAATTCTGTGTGTTCCACCCTTACCCAATGTTTGCTGAATATAATACATTAGAAGGTTAGTGTTATGGAGATTGCATTTGCAATCACATTATGGCACCTGAAGGTCTTTTGCAGCAAGAAAGGAATGGTGTGTAGTGAGAGCAGGTAGGAGCTTGGGGAATTTATGGATTTGGGAGGGTTTTGTGTGCCTTTTTTTCAGGTTCTTTTGCAGCTTGGTAATTGGTTTGGCTAGCTTCCTAATGATATGTTAATTGTATCAGCAGTATTATCCCATTGGTTGTTTGGTTAGTGCAGATATATACTTTCAAATGTTAGAGTAATCACAGGAATCTAGGGACATAAATGGTGGCATTTTATATGGGGGAACATTTCCCATCCATGTATCATACACATACTATATACCTATATTTATAAAACTGGTAGGAAAAATCCATGAACATCAGGGTCCCTGACTGGATAAAACACATCATGTGACGGTGCATTATCCACAACAACTAAACTCCCACTGTGACCGCATACATGCACTACTTTCCATCCCTCAGAACCTTCTCAGCTGCAAGCAAGATCACTCTGCACCTGGCATACACAGGCTGCCCCCCACACACACACACCCCTTGCACACTCAGACTGCCACAACCATAAGGTAGTAAATCTATATAGCTGTCCTACACTGCAAATAGTTATCTGGTTGAACCTGCCATGATCTTTATACATAACAAGTAATTTAAAAAAACTTATCTGATTGATCCTGTCACTTTTAAACTGTGTTAACGGTAATAACATTCACTTTCTTGCTTTAATGTAGCATGACAGTGAGGCAGTGAAGAGGCAGTATAGCGCAGTGGGTTAAGGCTCTGAGCTGCAAATCTGGAGACCTGGGTTTGAATCCCACAGCCACCTAAGTGCATACTGTGTGATCCTGAGTAAGTCACTTAACTTCCTTGTGCTCCCAGGTCACATCTGGAAACAATCTTCAGCTTAGTGTACTACTCCTGGTTAAACAATGTTCCCTTCCCCTGACCGAGTAGTGTTTGTGGGCATAAACAGTATGCTGCCAAAGCTTTAAAATTAGCATAACTTTCTTCAAAAAGCATATAAAGTCTGGAACCATTTAATATTTTTTCACAAAACCTTTGAAAGGCACTACATCAGCACAGGCCACTTCTTCATTGAAAGTTTTGGAAAAAAATCATACCATCTAGGCTGTGCATGACAGGAAAAAAGTGCATTAAATATAGGAAAAAAGTTAGGAAAACCACTATTTTTGATGTCCGGTATCTTGGAGGGCTCCTCCAAGCTGATTCAACAGAAATCCCGTCGACATCTCCTACAGCAATGCAATGCCACTGACATCCCCAGCACCACCACGTCCCAACAATGACCACAGAACACTTTGAAACTGACTGCCACACTTGACAGTATCAATGCCCCCCCCATTTAATATAACAAACTCCATGTTGCACAGATAGTGGAGAAATGGGTAGCCCTGCTGCCAACACTTCAGTCACCGCAAGATGCTGTTGGCAGCGAAAACAGCTCACCACAAGTGCGGTCACTGCAACTGTGTTGCTGAGTAGGTTTTGCTATTACAACATCACTGTAATAATGGTATACACTGTTGGAGACTGGAGACGTTACTGATACAAAACGATTCTTATCTTGAGACCCTGCCAGCAAGACCACACATAAAAAAGGCTAGGCTATTTCTCTAAATGATATTAAAGTTTAAAAATATGGGTTTAAAATTATAATCCTGAATGAACCCTAAGTATACTAGGGATACCATGCCAGTATAATATACATCTTTTTTGTAATAGGTGTGGATCCAGAAAGGGATATAATAAATCCATTTATTGCCACTGGTATGTAATAAATTGTGGAACTTAATATTTGTTACACTCTCTCTGTCAATCATCCCCTCTCCTACTGGCACTACTTACACACCACCACTTAAACTTTAAACAGTTCTGACACACCACATTACTAGTGTATATACCTCTGCAGAAAGAAACCACCAAAAAGACACTATCCACAGAAACTCCCACTAGATGCCTGTTCCTTCTCTATACAGCATTCACTTCAACATTCTGTAAAGTCCGCAGTGCACACAACAAAACAGTTTTTTAAACTCCAGGCAAAAGATGCATACTATATACATCCTCACACACAACCACACGAGTGCACACACACACACACACACACACACTTCTTCTGCCTAGCTCCCATGTCATTCCCTTCTCTTATTCTTTTGCACAGTCAATATTTTCCACAGACACAGTACCATTTTTAAAATATGATTTTTCTTTTCTTATATACTTTTTTGCTCTTCTCAGCAGAGATTGTAATCTCTCCCACCTCCTGCAATGCTCACTCTCTGACCTCCAACTTCTTGCATCATCATCTCTCTCACTCCCCCATACTCCTTCCTCAGCACTGATAATTCAATTACTAAATTAAAACCTGCTTCAAAAATTAAAAAAAAGAAATTCTGAACTGTTGCAAAATACCATCACAAGCTTCTTAATTCATAGAGCTGACACCATCAGTGATAACCTTCGACCTGCTTACTAACCCCAGCAGCAATATTGGCATGAACTTTTTCCAAACCTCATTTGATCCACCAATGAGCAGAGATGTTGCAGCAGCAGCATCAATGTCATACTGCCATGTGAATGACAATGACCATGATAACAAAAGCCCAAATAAATGGAAAGACACTATGTTACAAAAACATGCCACATATTTCAAGTAATAAAAAAAAACAATTAAAAAAATACACACTCAAGATCCTTCTCTATTGAAGAGACATGGCGGTGAGGTGTGGGAGTCAGATCACCGAAGGATATTTTCTTTGTTTTTTATTAAAATAAAATTAAAATATCAGTGAGGGACGGTATTCTTTATTACAGGGGAACAGAAGTCGACAATGGGGATTGGGCACCAAAGTGTTATGAGGATCTCTGGTGACACCAGGTGGTGGGCACCCTGGTGCCACCATACATAATGGGAATGGCAACCAGTTAGGGAGGGGGACAAGAGAAATGTAACTGTGGGTGGGCACCTCAGTCTGCTTAGTTAATAGAGAGAGAGAGAGAGAGATACATAACAGATAGCTAGATAGACAGATAGATAGATAGATAGATAGATAGATAGATAGATAGATAGATAGATGTGTGTGTGTGTGTGTTGTGTATGTGTGTGTGTGTGTAAGTGTGTGTGTGAGTGTATGTGTGTAAGCAATAAGACAAGTGTTTTACACCCATGGAAAGTGAATTAAAATGCTTTAATGAACACCCTGCAATTATTGTGCCTATAAAATGGCTCATAGTATAAACAAGTTTTTGGTTTTTTTAACTATATAACAAGATCAACACTCTGGTTGTGCATTAAGGCATTTTTATGCATGGTCATGCAACATGTTTCAGCCAGTCATGTTTGTGGAGTTTTCATTGTCATTTTATAAATATACATAATATAGGAGTGGTAGCACCGTATGTTAAGGCTGAGGTAAAATTTGTGTTGAAAACTGGGTTTTTGACAGTTTATATCTCAGCAATCATAGCACCTAGGACTGTAAAATGTGGTGTGCTCATTCCAAGTCTTAGGACTAATTGTTTCTCAGATCTGGTGAGCATTGTTTCAGTACTTCAAAAATTATTAATTAGTAAAATTATGTAAATCTCCACTTGTCTTTTATTTGCTCATGGCTATGGAACAGAACTATAGTGATGTACAGTAAATCATGAAATGTATAGGATCCTTAGCATCTGTTTCAATGAAGTGCATTTGAGGAGTTTAGAAACAAGATTTGATTTCCTTTATAAGTGTTTTAAAGTTTGTGCACATCCCCCAAAAATTGTTGAAAAAGGTGAGCATTTTTTAGTTAAAACTGATGATGAACAAAAACTTTAAAATCCAAAATTGCCTTGCAATTTCACGAGCTGATAACCTGTGAGACTACTCGTGCAGTGGGACAGGCTCAGCAGCAAATTTAGTGTTTTTGCTGTATTTGGATTGAGCTGTAATACTGCCTACACTAAACATCTAACTAGGAAGTGATCTGGTAGCTGTGGTTCCATCGATATCACATCAAGCTACAATTATCAGCTTCTGTGTTTTTTATTGCTATTAAATGCAACATTGTTGTCTAGGCTGAAGAACGGGTGCTTTTCGCTGTTAAACCTCCTGTTCTGTGGAAAACTTAGTATTTTTAAATTGCATTTTGCACAGTGCAGATTTTAACCCCGAACTATACTTCCGGGTCTTGGGAGGTTTAAAACCTCTCCCCTCCATGAGCTGGGCAAGCACACTGTAGCACGTGAAGACACACGCATCTAGCGCGTGTCACGTGTCTTGCATGTCCTGCATGCTCTGAGTGATCGGAGGCCTAGATTTCTGTGAGTATATTTGTGTTGTTATACCTCAGTTGTGTAATAGCAAAAGACGTTCTGTAACAGTTGGTCATTTAGTTTAATTTAACCCACTATTTAGTCTGCAAGTCGACATTTATACATGGAAGTGTCAACAATGGATAACATAATCAAAACACTTGATGGTGATATGGGTATAAGATGTAAGTTGTGTTGTATGTACCAGTTTTCTGATATTATAGATCAGGCTGGTACATTCACCTGTATCAAGTGCATTCATGCTAAATCTCTTGAAAATGAAATAACTGATATTACTAATAAACTCAAGTGCTTTGAACAGCAACAAAGTAAAATGAGGGAACAGTTATAGAAACTAAACAATTCCTTTTCTCTTCCACCATTAAAACAAAGTATTACTTCTAAACTTGCACCTTTACCTAACCTTAGGGACATCCCCATAGTACAACAAAAAAACTCAAAGAACAGCCAGGGGTCAAAAAAAAAAAGAACTGGAGAGGAAAATCATGATGAAAATCTCCTAGGTACCTCTGACTAGAATGAAGTTACTTCTGCCCATCCTGTAAAGAAAGGCAAAAGAGCAATGACCTTTGAAATGCCACTTAATAACAGATTTGAAACATTATTTGAAGATAAAATTATAGACGATGCTACAGCCCCCCGCCCCCTCTCAAACAAATAAATAATACTGCACTTGAGCTGTTGGTTTCCAACCTATGTGAACCTACTGTCTCAGGAATTTCCCCTCTATCAGCCCCAATCCAGGATACTGTACCCCCAAACACTGATGAAATGGAACTAGAAAATGATGATGCCATAACCCCGCATTCCTCTGCCCTTACCCAGGATAACATCTCTTTGGTAACACATACCACAGCACTCAAACAAGTTTTGGTGAGTACTAATGCTGTAACTCCAACTAACTTATTGGAAGACAATATGAATGCTCCATCTCCCCCTGTATCTAAACTATGACAAATATTTGTTTTAGGAGATTTTATTACAAAACATCTGGACAGAGTAGTCTGTGGTCATGACAAAGCGAACAGGACCAACTGCAGTTTTAAGGGGCTAAAATAAAAGATCTTAATGGAATGTTAGAGAACATTCTGTATGGTGCAGGCCATAATCCTCTGGCCATTATTCATGTTGGTACTAATAACATCACTAATTCCATTATGGGTAGCATACAAGCTGACTTTGCTAACCTCTGTAACAAGCTTGAAGCTAAAGGTTGCACTCTATACACCTCTCTGAAATCTTACCAGTACCCAGAGCAGGATATTTTAATAATCTTAAAATAAAAATGATCAATGAATGGCTGAGTAAATGGACCCTCCATAAAGGATACAAGTGTTTAACACATTGTGAGGAATTTGAGCACCAGTATAATCTGTTTAGCTGGGATGGACTCCATTTGAGTTGGCAGGGTAATGTTCTAATGGGAAACAAATCAAATCTATTATTGAAAACCATTTAAACTAATAAATAGGGGGAAGGGGGAGTTAACAATCTTAAAACCCCAGCTACCAAAAGTCAGGCTCTGTCTGGGTAAAGTCTAAAAATAATGAGCCTTAATGCTTGCAGCCTAAATGCAATTAAGCTTGCAGAGTTGAACATCACAGTACTAGAAAACAAAGTAGATATTATAGCAATCACCCAGACCTGGTGGGATAAATCTAGTAAAAGGTTGTCCAGTTTAGATGGCTTTAAATTAATTCACCATAACCGCTTGGGAAAAAAAGGTGGAGGAGTGTGCATCTATATAAAAAATGATCTAGACTTTCATCAAATCTTCCCCCAAACTACTAACAACTGTGAGGTAGAAAGCTTATGGGTCCAAATCAAAATTAATAAAAAGAAAGAGCAAGTTATACTGGGTAACTGTTACAGGCCCCTTAACGCTTCCATTGGTTATTATGAAGCTATTAACTCAGAAATTATATATTGTGCAGAATAAGGGAAGGTAATTATTCTTGGAGATTTTATTTATCCAGGAATAAACTGGGACACCTTAACAGGATGCAGCCATTTTGAACATACTTTTACTAATTCTGTGGCTTTGGTAGGTTTGGACCAATTGGTTACTGAACCAACAAGAGGTTCTAACATTTTGGACCTCATTATCTAACTATGATGGTTTAATTAATGGTATTGAGGCCAAACCCCCATTGGGTAGCAGTGACCACAATATCCTATCTTTTACTCTAAAATCAGATCACCGAATGTATACCCAACCATAGCTAATTAAAAACGATAATATATCAAACTATCCCCAGATAAAACAGTACTTAGACAACATTAATTGGGACATTGAATTCCAGCACACATTTACTCATGAGTGCTGGAATATCTTCAAAAAACAAGAAAAAGCACATAAACTACTGAAAAAACAGGAACTTACCAGGAGATCTTACTAAATATAAAAAAGAGCTGTATGTTCTGAAGCAACTGATCAAAGAAAAGAAGGCCCAACTGGAAATGAGAATAACACATACCAAGGGTAATCTTAAAACTTTCTACACTTTATGTTAATGAAAAAAAGCAAACAATATTCAACTAGGGCCAATAACTGTAGACAATGTTACAATTACAGATGATATTATCATTGTGCAAGAAATCAATAATTATTTATTTTTGGTCTATAACATTGATAGCAGATTAATCCCAGATACTGATAATGCTGAATATAATATCACATTCTCCAGTGAAGAAATAGAAAAAGCACTCAGCAAGCTTAGAACTAGTATTTCTACTGGCCCAGATCAAATCAGTCCAAGATTACTTAAGGAAGCAATAGTCTATTATACCCACTTACTCTAATATTTAATAAATCAATCTGTACTGGTCAAATTCCCCAGGACTGGTGTAATTATGTTGTAGTCCCAATCCATAAAAAGGGTGCAAGAGATAATGTATCTAGTTTTAGACCAATTAGTCTCACTTCAGTTATAAGCAAGACTATGGAGCAATTGATCAAAAACAAAATTGAACTTGAGCTTACATCATTAAAATTCAATGATAATGCCCAACACAGCTTCACTAAAGGACGATCTTGTACTACCAATCTCCTGGCCTTATATAATGTCATGGGAATAAGCCTCGATAACAAAATCCCAGTCGATGTTATACTGTTAGATTTTGCGAAAGACTTTGATAAGGTCCCACACCAAGATCTTCTTATTAAGCTTACCTCCATTGGCTTAGTCCACCTTTAGTCAGATGAGTTGGTAACTGGCTAACAGGCCATATCTAAAGGGTTAGAGTAGTTAGACAGCTATCTCACCCTGGGGAGGTGAGCAATGATGTTCCCCGGGGTCAGTCTTGGGGTCCACACTATTCAATCTGTTTATCAGCAATTTAACCTACAATACTATTAACTTCATAAGTAAGTTTGCAGATGATACTAAAATCGGGGATGAAGTGGACACATTTGAAAAACAACACAGCCTCCGTCAAGATCTTGAACAGATTAAAACATGGGCCAGAGATAATAAAATGGTGCTTAACTTGGACAAATGTGTTGTTTTACATATGGGTCATGACAATCCACAAGGGACCTATTCAATTAACAAACATCAATTTAAAGTGGTATCCAAGGAAAGGGAGCTGGGGATTATTATCAACAATTCCTTGTCAACAGTGAATTACACAAACAAAAAATTATACATACTAGCAATACAATTTTGAATTGTGTTAAATGTTACTTTAGTAACAGAAGTAAAGAATGTATCATCCCTCTCTACAGAACCTATATTAGGCCACATCTGGATTACTGTTCGCAAGTCTGGAGTACCTATTTAAAAAGTGAAATATCCCATATCGAACAGGTTCAGTGTAGAGTAACCTTGTATCCTTAGAGGAAAGAAGGATGAGGGATGATCTACTCCAGCTCTACAAACTGGTTATCGATCCTGATTTACAAGCCCAATGTGGGCTAAGGTTTGCAAATCATACTCTGAATCTTAGATCACATAACAAACAATTGTTGATTCCCAAAGCCCGCACCAAGAAACGTGATACTTTCTTCACCATCTGTTCCGCAAAAAGATGGAATACACTTCCCCAGTTTGTGGTTCATACCTCAGACTTTGAACTCTTTAAAACAAGGCTTGATAAACATTTAAATTGGTCATAATCATCACTAATATACCCACGCATTCATGGGAGACAATCTTGATGGGCCCCTGCCTTCTTTTTTCTAAAAATACCTAATAACCTAGTAAAACTAGAAACACATGCAGCTCTAAAGGTTGACAGTCATATGGTTTATCAAAAAACAGTCCCTTGAGGTGTTTGAGCTAATGTACAAAGCAGAAAATTTAATCAAAGTTGGTATTTTATTAGAAAAAGATTTTCTTAATTGTCTCCAAAAGCTGTTGAGACGGACTTTAACAACCTCAGCACGTGTATATAACATAAAACACACGTGCATTGTAGTACAGTACACAATGAAAATGGGAAAAACTGTTGCAAAATAAATCCCAAGCCTAACATGAACAAAAAATATCACCACAATCATGACAAAACAATTCTATGTTCCAACTGACCCCCCAAAAAAAATCCCATGCATGATGTACATGAGCAAAATATCAAGAAAGTTATGTCTCATCTTTTGCTTTATGCAGGGTCCTGTGGGCCCTGAGCAAAGCTACTCACAGCTCTACTCTTTCTTTGTTCAGGGCCAATAGGGCACTGTGCAAAGCAAATAGGGACTTACCCGCTGCTTTGTGCAATGCTCACAGTCTTGTAAATAAGCTAGTAGACACCTCCTGATTTGTACAGGGCATGAAAGGCCCTATGCATTCTGCAATGTGCAAAAAGCCATGCATGAAGTAAGTTCAGTCTCATCTTGTGTTTTGTGCAGGTTCTGATCCTCCAAAATCATAGACTCACGACTAAAGGTCAAGCTACAGGACTGGGGTCATGCTCCATGGGTTTGCTGTCACATGCTAGAAGTCTGGGGCCCTGTGCAAAGGAATTTATAGTATGAGTGAGCTTATGCCTTGCACAAAGAAAGTTTTGAGTGAACTGCTTTGCACAGGGCCTTCAAAAAGTTATGACTCATCTCCTTCATAACACAAGTTATAACTGATTTCACACTGTATGTACGGACTATAGGGCTTTCCTGAAGCAAATTATGACTGATCCTGGTGGTCCTAAGCTAAACATCAAACTTGTGGGATGTAGCTTTGTACCTATAGTATGAAGCAGCAGTGCTGTAGGGCACATCTCTGGGCATGTTAGCTTAGCCTTGGATCATGAGGTTAAGGGCTGGGGAAGTGATGGGTGTTAGGGCTGAACAATTCCTAGTGCCACATTTCCCTCCATTTGTGACTCTGGAACCCTAACAGTGTATTAACATTGATATTTTTTTATGATTAATATATAGTACACACATACATGGAAATGACCCAATATACATCATTGAAGACCTGTGTAACAATAGTTGATGTCACAGACACAGAACCACAACTTAAAGTAATGGGTACTGATTTCTGTGCACAGTATGTGGAAAAGACTCACTGTACTAAACAGGAGCATTAGGGTGATGCAAGTTACTGAACACTGTATTATGCCTAGGGAATAGTTTTAAAACAGAATTATATTACATGTTAGGATGTTAAATAAAATTATTAATGCAAGGGGCTCGATTTTCAAAGGGTCAGGAATGACACAAGGTGACTGTGTCAAAGAGACATGGTGCAAGGGACACACTGAACTGCATCTTGCAAACGGGGCTTTTTGGGCAGGGGACAGGTGGCAGCAGAGTACAGCTGCCTTAACCGTGGGGCAGCGACATGGTGCATTGGGATGCCATACAGTGTTTCTAGTTACACACATACATGAGGTATTTTCACACAGAAACCACCAAAGAACTGAAATGTGTGAGTTCAGACAGTACATGTGCTTGAAATAACAGAGTGTGAAAGACACCTGTTTATCAATCTGACATGAAAAAAAAATGTTCTTACATGAAAGTATTTATGAAGATCACATCAAAGGCAAACTATTTATATGAATGAACACAATTTAGATTTATTTTATATATATTAAACAACTCTGTGTTATATAGTTAGAAAAAAATGACAGGTTTGATGAGAAAGAACTGACAGCTGTGATACAGATAAGCTGATTTCTCACAGAGAAAGATTTCCACTGATTCAGTTCAGCACTGGAACTCAAATGATCAACATTTTATCAGAAGAGAATGATATATTTTAAGCTAATCTATCTAAACACAAACCAGAGACTAGATCTGAAAGAAACCTGGGGCAGGAGTCAGAAAAAGTCACAAAGTGCTGCTCAAAAGTTTATGTGGCACCTTGTGATTGCACAGATAACCCAGGTCACAACACGTCCTATTCTCAGACAGACAGTGAATGGTGCTATCTGACTATGAATAAGACTGGATAGAGGTAGCAGTAACATGGATACCACTACCCCAACCCCTCTGGTGGAGCCCTGGCCTCTAGCCCAGTGAATACCTTCACATACATAGCACCAGTGTGCTACATTGGTATTCACTAAGACAGCTAATCAAATGAGCTCATTGGGCATGCATGTCACTAATGGGCCATTTACATGCCCAATATTGGCTAATTTGCATGTGCTGTGCTGAGTGCAGCACCCCGCACCCTGCCGACTGTGGTCCCATACTGAAGTACCACAGTCCCTGGCAGTCTAGTGGGTCCCTCCCTCCTTCCCCGATCACTGATCCCCCCTAGTTTAATAAATAAATACACATTTTCCATAGTGTAGTGGTGTAAATAAAAATCGATGCACATGATCTTTAAAGTATTTTGATTAAGGAAATCCTCTGTAATCATACCAAAGGACTTGTGTTACAGTAGCTACTTCTGAAAGATGGCTATTGGGGACTGAGTCTAGAGAAGAGAGAGAAAACTGTGTAAGACATGTACAAGTATACCAATATGAAGGAAAAGAATTAACCACCTCAGTAAAATAGTGTCTTAAAAATATATGATTTGGGACAACTGTTGGGCAAAGGACAGAGACTGGTTATTGTCCCTTGCTTGCTAGATCAGATGAACAGTCATAAATTAAGGGGACCACTGATATTTGGATGTTTCCAGCTAACAGCAGAGAACCCACAGACTGGAACAAAGTCATGTTAAAATTCATCTATAAAGGAAGGACAAAGCCTCAAGATCTACTGGTGTTTTATGAAGGAATGCCAAATGTCACAAACATCTAACTCATTGTATTTTCAAATATAATGAGACTTTTATACAATATGCTTAAATGGTCCTATGAAAAGATTTAAGCCTTTTAATAAAAAAGGAACAACATTTTCATCACTGAGAAAGAGAAATACACCTCATGAATATTGGAGCTTGGCTTAACTCATGGAAAGCAGGACTAATATTCATTCTACTCTTTTTTGGTTTTTCCTTTGGGGATGGATGGATGGACAAGAAGAAAAAAATACTCACCATAGTAATATTGTTTCTTCTAATGGAGTCTTGCTGTATTCAGACATAATGCAGTTAGCCCCAGCACTTGAACTGCCCCAGAGAGGAAAGAGTTAACTCCATGCAGAAGCATGGAACGTTGAGCTCGAGCTCCGTTTTCAAACCTCTGTCTGTGGTACTTCCCAGTGTAACCATCAGATTCTTACGAGCAACTAACTAACTTAGCACTGTAATATGGAAATTGTTTGAAACATATAGCCAAAAGGCAAAATATTTTTGGGGTCCAAAAAAAGACTCAAGTCGAGAACCCAAGAAGAAACAAAGTAGTGACAAATTACGCTATGAAACATAAGAAGGATAAACATAACAGCTACCCCACCAAGAGGGAGGGTACAAGGTACACCCCTGAGGTGCAACACTGTACCTACCAGCCCACTTCCCAAAAACAGGTTCTGAGAGGGGAGGTGGGGATGGAGGTCTGAATACAGCAAGACTCTATTAAAAGAAACAGCGTTACTATGGTGAGTAATTTTTTCTTCAAACAACATGAAGTCTTGCTGTATTCAGACATAATACAGACTACCAAGCAGTTCCCTATGGAGGATTGAATGCAGAACCTGCTTTGGGAACAGGCTCTGCAGTACTGCTGTGCCAAACCTAGCATCACTCCCAGCCTCGATGTCCAGGAAGTAATGCTTGGTGAATGTATGTACTGTTTTCCAGGTGACTGCTTTACAGATCTCTAACAAGGGTATATCTCTGGCCACAGCTAGAGTAGCAGCTGTACCCCTAGTGGAGTGAGCCCTCAGGCCTGAAGGGGGTGTTCTACCCAATTTGTTATAGCAGAATTGTATACAAGAAACAATCCGCCTGGCAAAAGATCTTTTAGTGGCAGGCTTACCTTTCCCCACTTCACCATAAGTGAGAAACAATTGAAGACAGTCATTTCTGTGTTCCTTAGTATGCTCTATGTAGTAGCTAAGAGCCCTTTTAACATCCAAACTGTGTAATCTTCTTTTCCCAGAAGAAGAATGGTCAGTGAAAAACACAGGGAGAGATATATATACTGGTTTAGGTGAAAATCCGATACCACTTTAGGCAAGAACCTCCTATTAGTTCTTAGGACCACTTAATCCCTATGGAAGGTTATGAAGTCAGGTTCAACTGACAGGGCCTGTAATTCACTAATCCACCTGGCAGAAATAATAGCTACCAGGAACACAATTTTCTAGGTCAAGTACTTCAATTCAGCCAAAGGCATAAGCTTAAAGGGTGGCTGCATAAACTGAGCAATGCAGACATTAAGATCCCAAGGCGTAGTAGGCTTCCTAAAGGGAGGGTTCATGTGAACCAGGCCTTTGAAAAACTTCCTGAAAACAGGATGAAATGCCAGGGAAGAGCCCTTCCCTGCTGAAAGGAATGCAGAGGCAGCCGCTAGATGAACCTTCAAAGTGGCAGGCCTAAGGCTAGACTATTCAGATGAACTAGATAATCTAAGGTTGTGGAAATGCCTGCAGAATCAGGCACAATACCTTTCTGAGAGCACCAAATACTGAACCTTTTCCATTTGGAATTGTAAGTTTTTCTAGTGGAAGATTTCTTGGAGATCTTCAGAATATCCAGAACTCCCTGAGAGAGATGTAGTGTTGCATATTCTAACTCTTCAAGAGCCAGGCCTTGAGGTTGAGAGACTGGAGATTGGCGGTACCAGATCCGCCCCTGGGAGGAGGAGAGAAGATTGTATCTCCTGGGAAGATACAGGGAATGTGACACAGCCAAGGACAGCAGAAGAGGATACCAGGATTGTCTGGTTCAATCTGGAGCCACCAGTATCACTGTGCAGGGTTGAGTTCTTATCTTGATCAGAACTCTGAACAGGAAAGGAAAAGGAGGGAAGGCATAGAGAAACCTGCCCTTCCAGTCCAGAATGAGGGCATCCTGGGGAACTGTCCCCAGGACTGGAGGTCTGCAACAAAACTGAGTAAGTTGGTGATTGTCTGGTGCTGCAAATAGACCTATCTCTGGAGTGCCTCACCTGGAGAAAATGATCTTCAGAATGTGAGGATTCAGGAACCATTCATGATGTCCCTGTGAAATCCTGCTCATGGCATCTGCTAGCACATTGACTTTCCCTGGAAGATGAACTGCTCCAAGGGAAGTCTGAAGGGAATAGGCCAGAGACCAAATCTTCATGGCCTCTGTGCACAAGGCCGTGGACCGAGTGCCTCCCTGCTTGTTGATGTACCACATTGTGGTAGTGTTGTCCATCCTGACTTGGACCACCTTGCCCTTGACTGAATCTGACAAGGTCTGAAGGGCTAGGAAAACTGCCCTGAGTTCCAGTAGGTTGATATAAAGAAGAAACTCCTGTGGGGTTCAAATCCCTTGAGCTGTTAGGGCTCCCAGGTGTGCTTCCCAGCCTAGAAGAGAAGCATCCGTAGTCAGAACTACTGATGGAACTTGAGGGAGAAATGGAGCCCCTTGTCTGAGGTTGTTCTGGTCCAGCCACCACTGGAGAGCTTGTACCAGAGTTCCGGTCACTGAAATCAGTTTGGTAAGATAGTCCCTTCTCTGCGACCAAAAGGATCTTATGTGGAACTGAATGTCCTGCATCTGAAATCTGGCTCCCTGAACCACTGCAGTGGAGGCTGCCATGTGGCCCAGGAGTTGAAGGAACTGTCTTGCTGGAAGATATACCTGAGGCCAAAAGGAGGAAGCTAGGTCTACTAAGGCCTTCACCCTTGCCAGAGGAAGGCAGGCTTTTGCTTGGATAGTATTCAATTCCACCCCTATGAAGGTGAGAAGCTGTACTGGTTTGAGGACAGATTTTGGCAGACTGAGAAGAAACCCCAGAGAACTGAGTGTCCTGAGTGGTTTGCAGAGCTGACCTGACCTGGTCTGATGACTGCCCTACCAGGAGCCAGTCTTCCAAATATGGAAAAATGGTGATACCCTGTCTTCTGAGATAAGCCACCACTACTGCAAGGCATTTTGTGAGCACCCTTGGAGATGATGTCAGGCCAAAAGGCATGGCCTTGAACTGATAATGGCCTGAAGGCAACTCGAACCTGAGGTATTCTCTGTGGAAGCACCTGATAGGGATATGGAAGTAGGCATCCTTGAGGTCCAGTGATGCTAGCCAATTTCTTGGCCTTAACAAGGGAAGGATTATTCCTAGAGTTACCATTTTGAATTTGGGTTTTGATATGTGTTTGTTCAAATACCTTAGATCCAGGATGGGTCACCACTCTCCTTTTTTCTTTGGGGTAAGGAAGTATCTGGAGTACAGGCCTTTTCCCCTGTGTTGCGTTGGATCCTTCTCTATGAATCTGAGAGCCAGGAGAGACAAAACCTCTGCCTCTATGGCAAGGGTTTCTGAAATTGATGCAGGTGGAAAAGACTTGGCCCTCCTTTTTGGATACCTTTTGAAGCTGAGGGCTAGTCCCTGGTTTACTACTTCCAGGACCCACTTGTCTGAGGTAACAGACTTCCAGGCCTGAAAGTAGTAAGCCAGCATGCCTCCTACTGGGACTGGGGAGTCGACCTGGGTTGACACCTCAGGGTGTCTGCTTGGCAGGAGCCTTAGACTGGGAGGAGGAAGCAGACCTGCTCATCCCCCTTCTACCCCTCCCTCAGAAAAAAACCCTTTGTGGGTAAGAAGAGGAGGCCTGGGCTTGGTAAAAAGGCCTGTGAAAGGGCCTGCCCCTTCCCCTGGACTGCTGCTTTTGAGGAGTGACTTGCCTTTCCTTGGCCTGTGCACTCCTGTAAGTGGTCCTATATTCATCCATTTTCTTCATGTAAGCCTCTGACTGCTCCCCAAAGAGAGAGTTACCAACTACAGGAAAATCCATAGCCTTAGACTGGTTGTCCTGTGATAGGCTAGTACATCTGAGCCAAGCATGCCTTCTGAGAGACACAGATGTAGCCATGACTTTGGATGCTGCACTGCTTGAGTCCCACAGCAGCATGAAATTGTACTTCGGATGCCTCAGTTCCATCTGCAGCCACCTTCTCCAGCTATTTGGCTAGCTGGGGGAGGCCTGTTTAGCCAGTTCCAGAACCGTATCTCACCTGGACTTCTGGTACTTGGCTGTATAGGCCATATAGTTTGCCTGCCCGAGTCCCAAAGAGGATGCCAAGTATAGTTTTTTGGCCATGGCATCAACTTTCCTGGAGTCCTTGTCTGGTGGATCTGAAGCCAAAGGAATGTTTGCCCTGTCACAGGCTGCAGCCTGTACTACCCCAACATGGCTGATATGTAAATAAAGGAACTCTGCAGCTGAGCCTGATAACATGTATCTCCTGTCCATTCTTTTATCTACAAGAGGTAAAGAGTTAGGAGTCTGTAGAATCTTTTGTGTCTGTTTCCCCAAGGACTTATGAAGAGGGATAGACAACCTTTTGGACTCTGGGATGTCCATCATCTCCACAAAATCAGGCTCTTCTTCCTCCTCAGCAGCTTCAACCATAGGGAGCTGGAGGGTTTCGGCCACCTTCTTGTAAAACAAGAAGTATGAAGGGGACTCAGAAAGCCTGGGAAGGGAGACATCTGAGGGCCTTTCTGGGGAGATGTCCAGTTCAATGGGCACATCCAGACCTCCCTGGTCATAATCATCATCAGGATAATCTTTGTCTCCCTACCACTCCTCATAGAAAGCATCCAGATCATAATCCGAAGGAGCCGGTTCCAACCGAGCCACCCGCCTAACCGGCGGTGCCGTTTCGGATGGAACAGGATGAAATGACTGGACAATACTAATCGCTTTGGCTATCTCGTCCATGGTTGGAGTATGTGGTACTGGATCTGAACCGACAGACTTTCATTTCTTTTTTGATGGAACCGACCCCTCAGAGTTGGCTCTCCTTTTACCCAAGAAGGTATCGTCTAGGTCAGTAGGCACCTCCTCAGGTTTGGCCACAACTGAACCGGGCTGGCCATCCGGATCCACGGACTTCTGGGCCTCCCTTTACTTCAACCTACTCAATCTTTTTTCTAGATTGGTTTTGGGAAAGTTTTTACAAATTTGGCAGTCTGACTGGAGGTGGTCAAACCCCAGACAATAAACACAGATGAGGTGGGGGTCAGCCTTGGCAAAGGCCTTCCCACACTCAGTACAGTGTTGAAACCCAGTGGGACCAGTTTTCTTTTTGGGTTTCTCAGACATGGCCAACCTACCAAAATTACCCTATAGAAGCTTTCAAGCCAGGTAA
Organism: Neoceratodus forsteri; assembly: GCA_016271365.2. NCBI lineage: Eukaryota > Metazoa > Chordata > Ceratodontiformes > Ceratodontidae > Neoceratodus > Neoceratodus forsteri. The sequence continues at coordinate 1,177,844,109 of CM057449.1, read as the reverse complement.
TACCACCGGATCGGTAACAACCATGTCACGGGTTTGGAAAAGAACAAAGAAAAGGCCCGGTTCTTTTGAGACTGATCGGTACCGGAACACCACTCTAATCCCAGAAAATATTTTATTTATTTAGTTTTTGTTGACCGGGTAAGTGCACTAGACAAATTCTGCCTATTTTCAGGCACAAATGCCAACTGACCTTAAACCAGATTAAGCTGTTGGTGGTATTTTTAGTGAATTAGGGAAATTTGGCCAGGACACCAGGGAAATTCCCCTACTCTTTTTCGATAAGTGCCATGGGATCTTTAACATCCACTTGAACTACCACCAATCCAGGCAGATGGGACCTCGGTTTAACGTCTCATCCGAAAGATGGCACCTCAGAAGTGCAGCACCCCTCTCATGCTGCACTACAGTGTCAGTATTAGGATATTAACCCAAGTGCCAGATGTGGGAACTGAACCCACAGCCCTCTGATCTCCCGGCCTCAGAGGTGAGTGTGCTACCTACTGAGCCACTGACAGTGCAAAAAAGTAGAAGAAAACACAAGGTCAGTTCCTAACTGGACTGACCTAAAAGAATCCAAAGAAACAAACAATTTCCACAAGTTGTTTAAAATAAAATACAGACACTACCTATCTACAACACTACCTGTACCGTAGACAGAGGCTGGAAATCGGAAAAAATAATAAAAGAATTGGTTTTAAACCGAATGCTTTACTTTTACCGAACAGCAGAGGAAATTTCCGGAGTGACTTCATTGTTAGGCGGAGTAAAGAATCTGACGGTTGCACTGGGAAGTACCACAGACAAAGGTTTGAAAACCGAGCTTGAGCTCAAACTCAACGTTCCATGATTTTGCATGGAGTTAACCCTTTCCTCTCTGGGGCAGTTCAAGTGCTGGGGCTAACTGCATTATGTCTGAATACAGCAAGACTTCACGTTGTTTGAAACTGTCAAAGCTCTACCTTGGGACTTTTCTTTTACGGTAGTTCTACACACTGCCTTGAAATATTAGCAGAACTATGTAGCCCCAGGATTTGAAAGTTTGCTAAAATCCTGAAAGATTGAATTTGGACTGATAACTGATGTTACAGTAGCTAACAAATGATCATGCTTCATAGAAGATTGAATCTGTTTGCCTGAAATTCACCAGCAAAGTATCTCCTGCCTCCCAGCTCAGACTGCAGATAAAGAAATGTCATGCCAGCTGACCAAAATTAAGTATTTATTTAATAACATTTTTGCTCAAAGGCTTGTATTGGAAGTGGCTTTAGTGTGGTGTCAGGCTCTTATTATATGCAATCTAACTGGGATACACTATAGCCTAACATGTTTAAACATATCTGCCAAGAGGTGAATGTTACCTTGAAAGACATGTTTCTTTTGTTTGCGACCTTCAACTCATAGTTTATGTTTAAGTATAAAATAGTCTATTGTTCACCATTACATATGTATTTGTTAACCTTAATTCCTTCTTAGATCTTCTGTAGTATGCAGCTTATTTAATAAATATATATTTAAAACAAATAAGCAGCATGAATTCATAGTGGGAATGTCATGTTGAACAAATCTGATATATTTTTTTGACTGGACAACCAAGGAATTAGATCAGGGAGGGGTGGTGGATGTAGCCTACCTGGAATTCAGCAAGGCCTTCAACATCGTTCCACATAGGAGGCTTGCAAACAAGCTGGGCAGCCTGGGAGTGTGTCCAAAGGTGATAAACTGGGTCAGAAATTGGTTAAGGGATAGAGCACAAAGGGTGGTAGTAAACAGAGTTCAATCTGAGGATAGGAGGGTGACCAGCAGGGTGCCACAAGGATCAGTTCTAGGGAAAATCTTCTTTAATGTCTTCATAAGCGATGTTGCAGAGGGGCTGGAAGGGAAGGTATGACTCTTTGCAGACAACACTAAGATCTGCAACAGGGTTGACACTCGGGAAGGGGGTGGAATATATAAGGAGGGACCTAAGCAGACTTCAGGAGTAGTCAAGAGTGGGACAGCAAAGACTCAGTGCAAAGAAGTGTAAAATCAGGCATTCGGGGCATAGAAACCAAGGGTAGGAGTACATGATGGAGGGTACCGAAGACTGCCAGACATAAAAAGGACCTGAGGATAATTATATCTGATGACATAAAGGAGAGGTATCACCAGCAGAAAAAAAGGAGGCAGTGATAGCACTGTACAAATCATTGTTGAGACCCCATCTGGAGTATTGTGTCCAGTTCTGGAGGCTTCATCTCCAGAAGTACATAGACATGGTAGAGGCAGTTCAGAGAAGGGCAACAAAAATGGTGCAGGATCTGTACCAAAAGTCATATAAGGAGAGATGAGAGGACCTAATATATATATATATATATATATATATATATATATACACCTAGAAGAGAGGCGAGAGAGGGGAGATACAATAGAGATCTTTAAATACCTCAAGGGCATAAATAAGGTACAAGAGGGTAGCATCTTTTAGAAAAAAATATTTTCAAGAACATGATATGAGCCTGGAGCGGGATAAACTCAGGGGTAACGTGAGGAAGAATGTTTTCACCGAAAGGGTGGTGGATTCATGGAATAGCCTCTCAGAGGAGGTGGTGGGGGCAAACATGTTAGGGGAATTCAAGAATGCATGGGAAAGGCACAAGGACACCCTAGTAGTAGGAAAGAGAGAGTAAAAGCCAGCGATCAGGTAGGATCTAAGGTATTGCAGTAGGTAAGGAAAATGGGCAGACTAGGTGGGCCAAGTTGTCCTCATCTGCCATCAATTTCTATCTTTCTATCTTTCTATCTTCTTGGTGATAAATATGTGATGTCATACATATCAAAAGAACCTTTTCAAGCTCAGGCCAGGAACAAGATTGAGCCATAATAATAAAAATAATGTACTGTCAGCCAACGGAAATTATTTTGACTGAAGGTTCCAGTCCAGAGTTATGACAGCCTTCTACCTTGGGTTATAGATGAAGTTTGTGTATTACCTGCAGCAGATACAGAATGCAGAAGCCCAGCTGATTGCTGGGACCTCCTGGTTCAAGCATATTTATGCCTGTGCTCTGTGATCCTCTGTACTGGCTGCCAATTTGGTGGTGTATCAACTTTAAGGTATACTTGTTAACATACAAGGACCTGCACGGTCTGGGTCTGGGCTGTCTTAAGGACATCCTGGCCTCATATGCCCCTGGCCACCCTTTCATTCCTTTGAGGTTGGTATCTTTTGTGCCCATCAGCTGCATCTGAAGTTCTCTGGTGATTGGACATTTGGTGCTTTGTTCATTCTTTGAAATGTACTGCCCCAAATGTGAAGGAGCCCCCTCGGTAGATATTTTTAAATCTTGTTTTAAGATACATCTGTTCAACCTGAGCTATGGTTCTGGCAAACTGTATTTACATTGCAACTGTATTTATTTATTTGTTTTTCCTGTACATACTATTCTGTTGTTATTTATTGATTTGCAAGGTACACAGAGCTTCTAAAAATGGGCACCATAGAAATAAAATTGTTTTAATTCAGCTTAAGTAGTAGGATAAAAATTTGATGATATGGTATCTAGAAAACTGCAGTGATGTGACATGACTCAGTGTCTTATTTTGTCAAAGGTGAGGCACATTTCCTATGGAAAAATGAAATATGTTTATCCCCTGTCACCACCTTGAACCTCAAAGGCTTTCTAAAAATAGTGATTAGAAAAAAGTATGGAGGAACAAGAATATTACCCAAAGCTGTTAACAATGACCTCACTACACTGCAGCACACCACACCACACCACACCACACCACATCACATCACACCACACCACACCACACTGCACCACACCACATTACACTACACCACACCTTCTATCCCTACACTACACTGCACTCCACTACACTAAAATACACTACACTACAAAACCTCACACCACACTACACCACACCACTCAATACAACACTAAAGCACACTACACTACCTCATACCACACCACTCTATACTACTCTTCATCACACCACACCACACAATACTACACCACACCACACTACACTACACCACACCACACCACACCTCATCACACTACACTACACTACACCACCTCATGCCACACAACACTACATTACAGTACATCACACCACACCATGCTACACTACGATTAAAGATGCAGCGAAATTCTGGCAAAATCGGGAATTTCGTCCCGGAAAATATTTCCCCAAATTTGCACTTTTCACAGGAATTTTGCCAGTGTGAAATGCGGAATTTTGTGCAAAATATTAAAAAATAAGAGTATTTCTTACTCTCGAAGACCCCACAACCCTGGTGTCTAGTGGTCCCACTCCTCAGCCCACAATAGGAAGAATTCCGCCCCCCCGCCATGAATGATTCAGCCCCATCCACCATCCACATAATTTGAAATAAAAATACAATAATTTCTCTGGTGTCTAGTGGCTGCATTCCCCTGGCTGATCACCGGCCAAATGAAGAATGACCCCCATCCCAAGATTCACACCCGCCCACCCCCATTGTCAGTAAGTGCCTGCTGAGACATCTTCATGTAATAAATAAAAACTTTTCCTGGTGTCTAGTGCACCCCCACCCTGTCCAGTAGTTGTAACCCCACCCCACCCCACAACCTTCCATCTAGTACCCCCACAGGCCACCAGCACAGCCCTCCACCCTCCACCATGACTGGCAGCCTGACTGAGCTCTTTTGGGAAATGAGACTGAGTGAGCCCTTTTCAATGAATGAGTGTGTGCCACTAGACACCAGGGAAATTATTGTATTTTTATTTCAAATTAAGTGGATGAGGGATAAGGCTGAATCTCAGTGGGGGGGGGGTTCTTCCTATTGTGGGCCAGCAATCGGCTGGGGGGGCCATTAGACACCAGAGATGTGGGGTCTACGGGAGGGGGGAAAACACTTTTTTAAAATTTTTTTATAGCAAGCTGTCCCCCACCCCAGCTCTCAAATGCAGAATTTTGCCCGCGGGTGGCAAAATAGCATTCCGCGGGTGAAATTCCACATTTTGTCAGGGGGATTTCACATTTTGCACTCACGAAACATTTTGCATAATGTGGGGATTAAGTGAAATATTTTGCTGGGTGAAATTTTTTAATTTCACACAGTACTAAGTACAATATGTTACACTACACCACACCACACAAAACTATCTTACACTGAGGAGTTACTACAGCATGAAACATATGTCTGTAGTTTGCCATGCTCTGCCTATATTGGATCAGATGTACACTCTTCTTTACGATGACATCTGTATTGATGAAGCCTTGTAAGCCTGATTTGCTTTGCACTGAGGTTGGGTTTTAAAGTATGTGGGTGGCTTGGAGATATATTCTACTCTAATGGTTTTATCACTGTTTTAGCTTTATACAGTGACAATCAATGACATGATGCACACCTTCCAGGTATATCATAGTAATGTGTCAGCAAAAAAGGACCATCCTGGCCCATCCAGTCTGCCCATCTTCCTACATATCATGATACTTCACAGGAAATCCAAGAAAAACAAAATCCAACACTCATCCAGTTCATTTTCATGTTCTTAGATCTCAGTCCTGTGAAAGAATTACACATGGTTCCTGATCCAGAAGCAAATGATTTGATACCTTTTAATGGACCAACATAGATGTAACAACAAGAACAAAGTGCACTAGCTTTCGGACCAACCAGTCCTTCTTCAGAAGCTCATGGCAGTTGTTTAGAAAATACAATACTTATAACAGCTAGATAATGCAGAGAAAAACAGAAAAAAATCCCCATTGGTTTAAAATACTCATTTAAAAAAAAACAAAAAAAAAACAGAAGGTGATGTCAGAGAAGTTTAACAGTACCATACTGCCTTCAGCCAGGAGGAACCCTGGGTCAAAGGTGCTTGATGGAACACACATACAAAGAATCCTACTGCATATAAATTTAATTGACATAAGATAACACTGCTGAAGCAGATAACTCCTAAATCAAGCTATGAGTGTCACAGTTTGTATAAGGATGTAATTACTGAAAGGCAACCTCCACCCAGATTAAAGACAAACTAAGATTGTTATAGGGCTCATGAAGTTTCAATGTTTGCATTATAGACAAGAATTTACCAGTAAAGTTGTCTTAAAAACATCAGTGCACACTGTGTGATGTGTAAAACCTAGCTGGACCTGTCACCCAGCTGTACTCTCAAGCTAGATATAAGGCCCAAGACATTTCAAAAACCTCAGGACTATATAAATGATAATTTAAATATAAATTGACAATATTAGTGTCAAACAAAAAACTCTAGTCGAGGAACCTCAAGGAATTAAGACCATGTAGCCTGATATGTACTGATATCAATATACACCGAGAATGTAACAACTTGATGTACCACAAGTGTCTAAGGAATCTGAAAAAGAGGTAGAAATGTAATTTCTCTCCTCCTCTTCATACAAACAATACACCCTAACCCACCCCACATCACCATAATATTGGTGGAGGAGATACATAGCTTTAAGGAGATGTTGTCTCTCTCTCTCCCTCACCCCTTTCTTTCTATCTCTCTCTCCCCCCCCTCTCTCCCACAGACACACACACACACACACTCTCCTAGTGAACCTTTATTCACTTCAGTCACTGCAATTGTTCCCCAAAGGAATTCAACTTGTCATGAAATCCTGAGTAAAAGGCCTTATGTCTCCTAATACCTACAGAGCAAAATTGTGACACTATTTAACCATACTACTATCTGCATAGTAACATTTCCAAGGATTCTGGATAGAACTACCATGAAATAAACCTGCCATCCTCCCCAGGATAAGGTAACTAGAAGTAAATATAAAGCATGTATGTAAGACCAGAGGTCTAACATACCTACATATCCACAAATTACTACAATATTAGCCTAATGTAAAAAGATCTGTGCAGGACCCCCATGCAAATGAGATCACGCACCCCAATATGAACAGAGTTACAGAAATTATATGTGACAGTATACTGTATGATAACACTCCTGTATGTACAGTAGCAGGCTAGGTAATCTGAATATGGTGCAATGGAATCAATCCCACCTCCAGGCAAAGATAAAAAGTAAGGAGGAATTAATATTCATTATGTGTGTGAAGTAAGAATAGTAACACATTATAACTCCATATATCTAAATAGAGACCTACCTCAATGTGACAGCAAGCCCCACATCTGTTATATCACATACCTCACAACACATAACCACACACATACATACACACACACACGCACCCACATCCCACACATGCTGAAGTCCTATAATATGTCAGTCTGAAGAAGAAGAGGTCTGTTGATGTTAGTTTCTGTAGTGTCCCATAAAACCAAGATCGATGTTCATCCCATCTGCTACCATATTGAGATGTAAAATAAGTGTAATCTCAAAAGCTTGTCTCTGTTGTGAGTTTTTGAGATTTCCTTTTAAGACCATTACTGACATATCTGAGACTGAGTGGTCAGGCTGGGAGAAGTGGTGCCCCACTGGTTTTTCAGTCTTCTTTGCTGTAATAGCATGTCTGTGCGGTTCATCCTAGTGGAGCTGATGGCGTGTCTCAACATAACCTGTTTGTGGACATCTCTTGCACTGAATGAAATAAACAACATGTCGTGACATGCATGTATAACTCCCATGCACCTGGAATTGTCTGTTTTGTGATGTAACCACACAGTCCGAGGTAGAAATGAGCCCACAAGTCTTACAGGGGCGTTGATTGAAGGGTCGTGTGCCATTGTGTGACGTGGTATTCTGTTCTGGTGAAAGTTTGCTCCTTATAATTAGGCTGGATAAATTTGCTGGTTGTTTAAAAGATAGTGGTGGGAATTCCTTAAAAATACAATTAAGGGTTTCCTCCTCACTAAATATTGGGTGGAGGTCTTTAATAATCTTACGCAGATGTTCAAGGTCTGGATGATAAGTGACTACAAAGGGTATTCTGTCTGTAGCTGTCTTTTCATTACATTGAAGTAGTTGTTGTCTTGGTACTTGCGTTGCCCATTCTGTTACCCGTCAATTTCCCTGGAAGAGTGTCCCTGCTCAATAAAGGTGTTTTTCGACATAGCCAAATGTGTATCTCTGTCATCCTCATTTAAACAAATGCGGTGACATCGGAGTGCTTGACTGTATATGACAGATTTTTTTTTATGGTTTGGGTGATTACTTTTCTTGTGCAGGTATCTCTGTCTGTTTGTTGGCTTCCTGTAAATACATGTATGTAAGGTTCCATCCTTAATGGTGGCAGTGGTGTCCAGAAAGTTAACCTTGGTGGTAGAGTACTCCAGGGTAAGCTTTATGGTAGGGTGGAGACTATTAAGCTTGTGATGAAAATCTTTGAGTGCATCTGTGCCCTCCTTCCAGATGATAAACAAATGAGTATTTTAAACCAATGGGGATTTTTTTCTGTTTTTCTCTGCATTATCTAGCTGTTATAAGTATTGTATTTTCTAAACAACTGCCATGAGCTTCTGAAGAAGGACTGGTTGGTCCGAAAGCTAGAGCACTTTGTTCTTGTTGTTACATCTATGTTGGTCCATTAAAAAGTATCAAATCATTTGCTTTCTGGATCTATTCTTGCAAGGACCAATATGGCAACTACTAAATCTAGATTTCAGCATGGTTCCTGAGACACACCAAAATGTTCCTTTTGCATTTGTGCTACAAGTGATGGACCCATGCCAGTCCCCAACCTAACACTGTCACTCTGTGCTCTATGAAAAGTATAGGAGTACCAAATCTGTGCTCTAACAATTCTTTTAGAGCCATTACAGATGGGAGAAGGCATGAGACTGACAAGCCAAGGTAACTAAACAGCTCAGTGTCTTATCCACCTTCTGTGATGGAGGGGCTGTCTAATGTATTGTACTTCTAATCATGTGAAGTGTTTGAAAAAAGAGAAAAACATCTCCATTTGTAAGGCTACATCATCTTAGCAAAGTGTCAAAGATCAGAATCTTGTTTTTGAGTATTAGATGGGATAAGGCTGTATTCCCTTTAGTAGCCCATGTCTGGTTTCTTATTATGTTTCTTCCTATTTTGAAATCGGGGTTCCACCATAGTTGTTGCTTTGAGACATATAGAGGTCACATCTTGAACAATCTCTATAGTTGTTTAAAATAGAAGCACCTATGGGTGTATGCTTTAAATCTGAAGGCATTATTTTTAGCCAATATGTACAGCAGTGCTTGAGGTGATGTATTGGTATGTTAACATTTTTGGGCTTCTTTTTATCTCTACAGAGGACAGTAACTGTTTGAGAGAACTTGGGAGTTATCATCCCGCCACTGTATGTATTTGCTTCCATGGATAGCATACTAATAGAGAAACATAGTTTGTGTTTTCAGGCCTCCCCGCTTTCTGAGGGCTGTCCATTTGATGTATGGTAGGTCGGGAGGTAAAAGTCTTTACTGATCATCAAAATGACAGTCTTTAAAAAAGATAACATTTTATAACCATAAAGGTTTTGTACAACACATGAGGTTTCTTACAATAAAGAGAACATTGATAAAAGAAAACTATTTGTATAATATTATATGGCAACATCCAGAGTTTCTGTCTTCTTATTTTGAATGCATCATGTAGATATGATCGAACTCTAAAAATGATGTTATAATTGCTTGACGCCAGTAAGTTCTTTATCAACAGTGGAATTGTTAATAATTTGGAAGTTAGAATGCATTTTAAACCTTTGTTTCTGATATTGCTCTACCAATTGCAATCTAATAGAATATGTTTTAAATCTTCTATATCTACACTGTTGCATGGGCATATATTATCTATTGCTGGGCAAGTGATAAATTATTGAATCTAATGTGCAATAATCTATTGTGATTACATTTAAGTCAGCGTGGCTCAGTTGGTAGCATATCTCCTCTGGACCAGGAGGTCGTGGGGTTCCTGTCCCACACCGGGATTGGACTTGCACCTAAAAATTGCTGACATCCGAGTACAGTATTGGGGGGTACTGTACTGCTGGGGTGTGCCGTCCTTCAGATGAGATGTTAAACCGAGGTCCCTTCTGCCCATCCTGGTGTTGTCCTGGTGGGTATCCAGGTGGAAGTAAAAGAACCCAGGGCACTCTTCGCAAAGAGTAGGGAACATTCCCAGTGTCCTGGCCAACATTCCCCCTTCCCATAAACTGGTTTATGCAATTATCCAGGCTGTGGGTGATGATGTGCAATAAGGGTGCTACCACACTTTCAGTCACTTCACTACCAGTCTAGCATTGCTTGTAAAGTGCTTTGGGATACACTGTGTATGAACAGCGCTATATAAATGCTGATTCTTCTTCTTCTTCTTCTTAAGTAAAAACCTGTTTGATGTATGATCCCCATGGTGCTTTCCTTGCCCAGACAAATTTGGAAATAGCTAGATACACAGTATTTGAAGAAACCATTTTAGGGAGAGTTAGACGTGAGCATCTCAACTGATACATTTATCATGACAATATGTTAATTTTTATAACATTTATTTTCCCCACAATGATAAGGGTACTGTAAAATAGAACAGTGGTCAAGATCTTGCCTAAATTAGAGCTGGGGAATATTAGCAAATTCTGAATTTGTGGAATTTTCACAAAATTTCGTGACTTTTTTGAATTCTCTGAAATTATTTAATAGGCCATAACTTGATCCATTTTACAATTAGAGATCTGTATGTTAGCTAGAGATGTTGCAAAATTATATTTTGATGGCAAAATTAGCAGTTTCACTGTGTGATATATTTTGCGAAATTGCTGCGAAATCGTGAAATTTCGCTACAGTTTCACACCCTGCATATGCCATTCCCATTCCCATTATGTAATTTAAAACTCTCCCTTGTGTCTAGTGGTCCCCCTGCCCCCCTGGATGCTCACTGTCCCAAATTATTCTCCCATATGTCTAGTGGTCCCCCTGCCAATCACCGGCCATAATTGAATAAAGCCCCCACCCCAGTTACCCTGGCCCCCTCATTGATTTTATAAAACAAACAAACAAAAAAAACACCCCTGGTGTCTAGTGGACCTCACCCCCACCCTGTCATCATGTGCTAGCCTCCCCAATCCCCCAGTACCCTGATCGGGCCATCTCCCAGCCCTCCACTCAGCTCCATGACCCGGCAGCACGACTGAGCACGTGAATGAATGAGCACGTGTTTGCAAGGGGCTTAAAATCCAGCAGCTGACATAACTGCAAAATGTAATTTTAAAATGTCTTAATGTTTGGAGGCTTATAACTCAGTTACCTTTAAAGCTACAGAGCTGAAACTTGACACACATATGTATGGGCTCTGGTAAAGTCAGCATACCAAATTTAGTGCAATTTTGGTAAACACTTTTAGTTTACATAGTTGATTACTCTAATTTAAACAGTTCTGAAAGTTTAGAGGCTTATGAGTCAGCCATCTCTAAAGAGGCAAGGCAAATCAAAGTTTATTTTTATGGTGCCCATTCCCGGAGGCTCTGGGCACCTCACATTTAAAAAACATGTGATGGAGTACAAAATCACACATGAATACATCTTAAAACAATGATAAAAACATATAATATAATAAAATCAATAGACAGCTTGGCTCACTTAATATTTACTGCACCAGGTCAGATATCTATGTCTGGGAAGGCCAAAGAAAATAAATAAATGGGTCTTGAGATGGCCCATGAAGAACTTGACTGAAGGGGCCTCCCTGATGACTAATGGTAGTGAATTCCACAGCATGAGGCTGGTGACACTAAATGCCCTGTCACTGGTAGTTTTAAGTATCGTCCTGGGAATCACCAGGAGGTCCCTAGGGAAGGAACGGAGGGAGTGGACTGGGGCCAGGGTCTAATCCGTGCAAGGCCTTGAAGGTGAGTACACCCACATTGAAGATACCCCTTCACTTGACTGGCAGCCAGTACAGTTCATGCAGCACCGGGGTTATATGACAGAACCTTGAAAGGCCTGTCAGCAACATGGCAACTGCATTTTGCACTAGCGGCAGTCAGTGGAAGGTGACCCTGAAGTAGAGAGCATTGCAGTAATCAAGCATGGATGTTGGAATGACCCAGAGAAGAAAAGTCCTCAGGCAGAACTAGGGTTTGATCCTGGTGATATTCCTCAAGTGGTAAAAAACACTTTGGGAAACCGAGTACACCTGAGATTCAAATGTCAGTCCATCATCCAGGAACACGCAAAGATCTCGCACCCTAGAGAAGGTCATCAATGGTGTAGGCCCCAGAAAAAGACCAGTTGCCACACTGAAGACATTCCTATCATGCCTTCAGCCTGGTTCCACTACTAGAACCTCTGTCTTATCAGGGTTCAGTTGCAACCAGGCATCCAGTCATTGATCTTAGCCAGGCAGATATTTAGCATTTCTACAGCGTTGGATGTTCCGGGGCAAAGGACAAATACAACTGGGTATCATCTACATAGCAGTGAAAACCCACATTGAATTTCCTATAGAGATCAACCAGGAGCAGCAAACAACATTGGCGACAAGATTGATTCCTGAGACACTCCACATGATAGGAGCCTTGGGGAGGAGAAATTCCCCATCACTACCCGTTGCTTCCTGTCAGCGAGGTAGGACTCAAAGGCAACGGATGACAATGCTTGCAAGCCCACAGTACTTTCTGAGATGATCAAGCAGCACAAAGTGGTCTACAGTGTCAAAAGCTGAAGAGAGATTGAGGAGAACAAGAATTGACCAATCCCCACTATCCCTCGCCCTAAGGAGGTCATTGTGCATGAAACTAACACTGTTTCGGTGCTATGCTTGGCTCGGAAACCAGACTGGAGTGGCTTGTAGATGTTAAAGGTCACAAGGTGCTCCTCAACCTGTTGCACCACAATCTTCTCTACAACTTTTCCCAAAAATGGAAGGTTGGAGATAGGTCGGTAATTCACCAAGACGTCTGGTTTGAGAGATGGTTTCTTCAGAAGGGGTCTCATCAGAGCCTTTTTCAAGGAATCTGGGAAGACCCTCTCTGGTAATGAGCACCAGACAATCAAGACGAACACTGGGCCATTGGAACCAACACATCCCATCTGAAAATGCATCAGAACCGGGTCCAGTTTGCAATATGTGTGCTTTAGCGTCAAAGCAACCTCAGAGACCTTGGCCACCTCTTTAATTTCTTTAAGTTTAATCTCCCCCCAGACAGGCAGAGTGCCTCTACTACAACCAAGATGATCACTGCGAGCCATGATATGGCTCATTGGTTGGATTCCCTGCCGGACAGAGGACACCCTGTCAGTGAAGAACTGAACAAACGCATCACACAAGGTGACAGAAAAGGCTTTTTTCTGCTGTAGACAGACCGGATGTAAAAGCTTGTCAACAGTCTGAAATAGCACAGCTGGTCAGTTCTTCCCTGCAGCAATCTCCCTGGACAGGAACTCTGCCTTCTTGTGGTTGATTGCCTCCTGGTACTCACCGTAGTGGGTATTCAGGGCCATTTTATCCTCCTCCAGCCTGGTTCTCCACCAGCAATGCTCTAACTTCCGACCCCTAATTTTCACTGCCTTGAGCTCTCCATCAAGCCAGGGAGATCTCATGTGAGAAAATTTGGGTCATACATGGACTGGTGTGAGTGCATCAACAGTGATCTGAAACTTGGTACAATGCTGTACATGCACTAGCAAAGTCATCATTCCAACATTTGGTGCAATTTGGAGAAACACTTTTTAAATTAGATGGAAATAACCAAAATCACAATTTTTGCAAAATTTCACAAAATTTTCATGGAATTTTCACAAAGTTTTGTGGAAGCGAAAACAGCATTTTGCCAGAATTCATTGTTAAACAATATACTGTATGTCTGTAATTATTGTAAGTACAGTATGAGTACTGTATGTATGTATGAGTTTGTGCTGTGTACCCAGTTTTGGGATGAGAGTTATGTTTACTTCCTGCAGAGCAGGCCCCAGCTTCCCTGCCTCAAATGTCTGGTTATACCCAGAATACAAAGCATTGCTGACCAGAGGGGCTATGGGAGGCAGAATCCTCTCCCCCTCGCCAGGATATTGATAGGGAATTCACCTTACTACTACTCCTGCTACTACTATTCCCTTTCCATCCCCCTTCAACCCTGACATCACCAGTCCCACTGCCCCATCTGCATTGCTAAATACTGGTTTGGCTTTGTTCCCTTCTATCTATCTTTTCTCCTCTCCCCTGCTCCCTCTTACTCTCTATGCTCAAGGGACACTCGCACCTTCTCTATTCCTCATCCTCACTCATGTACCAGTCAAGCTACTTTCTCCTACTGGCTCACCTCCCTTTGGAACCTGTTCCCCTCTCTCCTTCATCTGTCTCCCTCCCTTCAAACACTAAAATGCCTACTAAGGCTCTCTCTTCCTTCTCTGTGTACATGTTATCCCCTTCCTGATTCCTATGTTCCATTTCTCACCGTAGCTTCTATTCTTCCTCCTAGCCAATGACACTTCTTTCCTGGTGTTTCCTGAACTACTGGCCCTCAGTCTGCTCTCTTGAGGGTTAAATTCACCCAGACTCATCTACTAGATTTTGTACAGCATACCCATGTAAACTGCAAGCATCTTAACTCATTTGCAACCCTTGCATATCTGCTGTTTTACATTGTTTCCAACTGTGTTTTTGCACTTGTACTTGCTCCTATTGCACTTCTGTTGTCTGTAATTGCCTGTATGCCTCCTCACATTCCCCATTCCCCTGGGTCGCACCTGGAAATGATCGTCAGCTCACTGTGCCTTTCCCAGTTATAAAACTTTTAAATAAGTAAATAAATTCAACTTATCCTGGACTTATCCCAGTTCTGCCCATCCCCTCCACTGCAGATCAGACCAGGAGCTGGCCACTGGCCAGAGGGGAAGAAGATGGCAAAGACTATCAGGTAGTGTGCATTTGATAAGTTTTTCTATGATTTGTATTAGCATACAGAATTGTCTGCATATGTATAGATATTATTTATGTGGTGTGTTTCTCTGTTTAGAAGAAGTGCATGCATATAATTATATTAACTTATACCATACAACAATATATGGGACCCTATTCACGAAAGTGCAGAAACTTATCAAATGTGACAGAATGCAGGCACACAGCTATGCACCCCGGGCAGCCAAAAAAACACACAGCATTCACAAAGGTGCATGCAGTGGGAGCGGAGGCAGAGGAATGGCAAACAGATGCATGCAGTGCTGTGCGCAGGGATAGTGGGTTGTCCCAAGCATACACATCCCTGCCCTGTTGCACCACCATATATGGGTATGTGCACTACCCTATGCAGAAACAAGTAAGTGAATACCATGATGGAGGAGTGTGCAACAGTGGGACATGGAGACGGAGGTGCTGCACTGGTGCCAAATGCACATCCACAAGAGACTGCATGCTCTGGCCAGGGATGGGCTGAGGGCCATGGAGGGAGGACATCACGGGGTACCGCTAGTGTCTGGCCAAGTAATTTCACAGGTGGCCAGGTGGCAGCCATGGTCTCAGACATCAGAGACAACTATGTAGTGCTGTATGGAGTGGAGTCCCTGAAGACCCCAGCGAAATTCAAGGCCTGGATACAGCTTGTCATCCAGGCTGCTGTCAACACAGCTGGCCTGGCAGCATGGCAACTTGCAGCAATCAAGGAAGTGGTGTAACCTCTGGTTGGCTGTGAAGTGAAAGCTTGCCATCATGGAAGGGGCACAGTGTGGCACAGGCCAGGGACCACCCATGCAGCTGCCAACACTGTCTCCCATAGGGAGGAGGCTGGCCAAGACCCCCTCTGAGGTCAGCCTACACAGGGAAATGGAGGGCACTAATACCCATTAACACCTTGCCAGGTATGGTGTACAGTGCAGGAGACACAGGGTGGGAGGTATATGACTGAATGGCATAACCAACAGCCCTTCTCACACTCTGCAGATCAGGAAACTGTGACCAGCATCCATGTGCTGCCGGCAACCACCCTACAGGAGGATACATAGGAGGATACAGACATGAATGGTGCAGGTATGTGGTCTCCATTGTGGCTAGCTGAATGCATGCCAATGCCTGCCAATGCACCTTTACATAACCAATCAATGTTCTGTCATCCACAGGTGCAGTGCAGAGGACACATGACTCGGCACTGGAGATAGGCACTGCGGAGGACACTGACTCTGAGACCATGCTGGCAATGTCAGAGGCTGTGCAGGACCTGATACAGACACCTGACAGGAGCCAGTAAATGCCCCTCTGCTCTTAACCAGCCTCACAGCCACCACTTAGCTAGCTGTCCAGTGCCATTGTACAGGGCCCTGAGGAGCAGCTGACACAGCCCTAGATGTCTGGCAATGCAGGCTGAGATCCCATCCTACACACATGGCCCAGGGATGACCATATCACAGGCATCTGTGCCCCCAGAACTGGGGGGTCAGTAAAAGAAGATCAGGCAGGTAATAACCACAAGATCCATGGTGACCAGTTTACACATGTTATGTGCTGTGGCAATTTAAATAAATACTTTTAATACAATGAGAACAAACAGTCAAACAAAAAGACCTTTTGGTTGAAATGTTCGAGAGGTTGTTTGTGGAACGCTGTTACCTTTGAGCGTGTGGCCTTCCGCTTTTTTACTGTGATGGTGAATACATTTTTGGTGAATTTAAAAGTATTTTTGTGGCCTGGTTCTTTGAAGTGCAGAGGGGTGGAGTGCCGTGACTGTTTGTTCTCATATTTGCCTATTGTCACTGAGCACTCACATGTCTGAATGCAGCTCTTTCTGTTTTCACATTTAATACAATGTATTCATGAAGATAGATCAAACTCAACTCAGCATATATTTTATATGTTTTCTGTATTCATCCCCATCATTCTTTACTACTGAGGGCATTTGAGTGAAAACAGGATCAGTGTCACCAATTAACATGTGTCCCTCCTGCTATAGCGTCCATTAAATATAGAATGCTATGGTTTTATCAGCTGAGTAAAATGCAATATATCACTTTCTATGGCATCTTGCTAACTTATTTTTACAATTTATTTAACTGAGATAGCCCAGCAGAGATGTGATGTCTCATTTTCTGTGGGGTCTTACCTCTACCCGTTAGGTATTTTCCAGTCATAAATACAAAGGGACCGATTTTCAGAGACACCCTCGTTGGATCAGTGCACCAGGTACCAAACTCCTGCCTGCAGCAATCTCAGGTGCACCAGGGGCCCTATGCAAGATTTTTGATGAATTGGGGTCCCAGTGCCAAAGTCCTCAAGTTTGCTGCAAGTCATCCTGTGGGCTGAAGAAACAATGCATGGAAGGGAAATGCTGCAAGCTGCAGGACATTCAGGCAGCAGCGACCTGCCGGCCATGCATTCAAAGGTTGGCAGGGCCTGTTGAAGGCAGAACAGGTTGGGTCAAGGGTTGGGGAGTGGCAATGAACCCCCGACAGGGCATGGCATCCTCAGTGCCAGGGACTGGGCCGTGTGGGGTTGTGTTCATGTGACTGGCAACAGGGGGAGGCCTTGGAGAGCAATAACCACAGCTCCACTGGTGCCAAGACAGGTAGCGGTAAGGGATGGCTGCAGTTTTCCACTTATGCCAGCCGCAACAGGGGGGCATAGACCACCTCCTACCAAGCCACAGCACTCAGCATGGCGCACAAGGTATTAGACTAGCTCCTGACTAGTCTAAATCTGGCAGCCTGTGTGCCCATTGGGGCAGTTTGCAGAATCCCAGTTAAGGGGATGCTTCAGTGCTGTCCTACTGCAAACCCCAGTCTGCCTTGCTTCACTGGTATGACCATCACAAGGATGGTGTAAGCCTGGCCAGAGCTGGTGGCCCACCAGTTGGCTCAGGTGGCTGGAAATCAGGACTGGTGCACAGTGTGGCTCAAAATACCCCTTGCACCATTCCTTGTTGGCACAAGCACTGTACGCCATTCTTGATCGTTTGAAAATTGGACCCAATTACTCAGTAAATATTTGTAAAAAGGTACTCGTAAAGCTTTAATGTTTAATTTCTGTTTAACAATCTGTAGTGAAAATGCTCTGTATGCACTTAACCTGAGAAACAGTCAGCTTTTACACCTGTTAGACTTCTTAGATGTTATCAGGAACTTTGCACATACCTTTGACACGTGCCTGGGAGAGCAGTGTCACTATTTCATACATTAGCACATTTATAGGATGTAAAATGCTCTGCTGCCCCCGTGTGGTGAAAGACTAGAACACATTGCAGTTAAGATGCGATTTCCAGTATTCATACCATTTGAAAGTACAGTAACTACTGTATGCACTGGAACACTGAAATTATATTCAGTATGTCCAAGTGAATAGCTATTTTCAAATGGAAGGACTACCGGAAGTTGTATCTTAACAGCAATACTGGATTTTATTTTCAAATGGAGGGAATACTGGAAGTTGTATCTTAACTGGAACACTGAATTTGAGCTCCTGAAAAGCTTGGAAACATATCTATACACCAGCAAAATTATAGTTGTATCACTTCATTGATGAAATATTTTGAGTCTGGGGTGGAACTGAAGCAGATGCCACTAACTTTGTGGACTAGCTCTTATGATTGAAACCTATCTTTTAGCCATAAGATTTATAAGAATGAAATTCAATTTTTTTAATCTAATGCTTTCCATCAATGAGAAAAATAAATTGGATACTGAAACTTTTAGGAAACCCATGTGTAACCCCTTGTTACCCGGGGTTACTAGAATCCCAGTAAGACCTAGTGGTAGGCAGGGAAGGCAGCTTGTGAAACTCCAGTTAAATGGGTTTCACACTGTCTCACTCTGTTCTCGGTCTCAGCTGGGACTGAGAGATGACATCACCATAGAACTGTCACAGCTGCATAAGCCACATTGGAATCCGCAGCAGAGGGAGTGAGATAGAACGTTGGGAGTTTTCAAAGTCAGTTCTCCTGCTTGCCTGTCAGCAGGAAGGAAGTGTCATTTGTTTACCTTCTGTGTGAGAAGGTCAGCATCCAGTTTCAAGTGGTGGAGACTGCTGTCCAGGTCTCAGTGCCCCCCCTCCGGGGGAGTAAAGTATCCCTATGTAGATTCCAGGGACAATCCTCTAATTTCTGCTAAAGGAAGAAAGCTGCCTTTTACAGTTTCTGTTTGGTCTTAAAGGTAGAAGGAGTTGTACTTCGCCTGTGGGGCACCTCCAACGAAAGGGTGAGTTTGCTCAAATTTGAGAGGGCAAAAATGTGTTTCTTCAGTTTGGAAAATGTGAAGAAAGCTGGGATTTGGACTACTATTTGGGAGGCATATAGTACTAGGACAAACAAATGGAGTAGTGTCAAAATCTAAAGTCTGTGAATTCAAGTAATGTTGTAGAGGGGGTGCTACAGTCCATCCACCGTTTAATCTACAATTTCGAAGTTTCAGTTTCTCCAGAGAAATGGCCAGGTATGGGCTGTGGGAGATGGAAGTGGGCAAACCCCCCATCTTTAGTAACCAGGTCCACCTCTACGGGTTTCTGCTGTGATTGCTACTTGCCTCATGCACCTGGACAGTGATGAGGTAGGTACCCAGACGTGGGTCACAACTTGGGAAAAACTCTCTAGGAGTCGCAGACTCTAAGTGGTGTGGGGAGCCACAACTTGGGAAAATAATTCTCCTTGTGAGATGGGAGTCAGAAGAAGTAAGAAGAAAATCTCTCTAGGAGTCGCAGACTCTAAGTGGTGTGGGGAGCCACAACAAGTTAAATGGGTTCATTCTTTAAATGGACCGTCAGTCAGGCAATGCGGTAGGGAGCCGGGCCAGTCGGGCTGTGTATCCAAAGCGCATGCAAGTCCGGGCTGTGTGGCTGGTGGGACCAGAGCCTGAAATTTGTAGAAATGGGTTCATTCTTTAAGTGGACCACCTTGTAGTCTCTAATCTGCATTATCAGTAAACGTAGCCCCTTGGGGGTCCATCTATGCTTTGTTGTGTTCAGCTAGTTATGAATAAAAGCCACACTGAAAAATCCCAATCCTGGTTCTGGACATTACAGTTAGTGCTTCCTGTATTCGGATTTACTTGGGAGCCTCTGTGCAGACTAGCCAAACCTAGGTCCCCTTGTGCCAGGTAAACTCATCTTCCTCGAACCCAGATCCCCACCAGGTATTGCTGCCAGTTCAACAGCATGCCACCTGTCGTTTTAGTAAAAAGGCAGGGGTGAGGGGTTACAAAAATGGAGGCACCGCTTTGGATTTGTTCGGGAAGGAAGGTGCTTGGGCAAGGAAGCTAGTGTTTTGGCTATCTGGCAGTGGGTAGCCCAAAAAAGCTGAAGCAATTTCCCTAGTGTGTTGCTGTGTGCTGTGAATCTTGTGCTGCTGTTTAAAAATGTCAACTGTTTACCAAGGAGCTGTAAAGCCAAAGAGTGTGATCTTGTCCTGCATCAAAAATTGTTTACAGCATTTTTGTCAGCTTTAAAAATGAACTGTGGTAAATAAAAGTGTGGAAGACTAGGGGTAGCAACAGAGAAATGGTGCCCTGGACGTTGGAAATGCTTTTAAAATGAATTCTTGTGAAGGAAAGTGTGGAAGACTAGGGGTAGCAACAGAGAAATTATGCCCTGAACGTTGGAAATGCTTTCTGTGTAAATGGAGAGACTGCAGATTTAATGGCAATGTTACATGGTTGAAATGGGCTCCCGCCATGGAGTCAGTTGAAGAAAAAAAAAATGCATTTTACAGTTTAAATTTGCCCGCTCGACGATCGCCATGAGGAGAGAAGCCCTCGCGAGGCAGAAGAGGCTCATTTGCATGGCGTCGTGTGTTTGGTCAGATTGCCATTAGTCCCGCCCCTCAGCCAGCTCTTCTGAGACTGCCTCAGCATTCGAGAGGGAGACAGAGTGTAGTGAGTGTACTGGCAGTGGAGGAGCGTCGTGGAGGATTCAAAGCGTGGTAAACATTCAAAAAATAGACTTTTAAGTTTAAAATCGGGCTCAACCCGCAAATCGATCATGGAAATAGCGAGTTTGGTGGTTAAAACGACGATCGCTGAGACTGCCCACCCGTTTGTGTTCAGAGGTCTTCAAAAAACTGGCTGCAGGCCGTTTTACCCCATCGTAGCAAATTGCTACTGATCACAGTAAGTAAACAACCCAACAACTGCTCAGACTGTGATTTTCAGCAATGCCATATAAAATGTGTGTGCAGCAGTGTAGTCGCTTTGCAACTAATGACTATGTAAAGTCCTGCCAGCAAGTGCAAGTCTCTAAAGCCATTGAATGTGTTCATGGAAGTGAAAATAGCCTCAGTTTAAAGTTTGCAGCCAGCGAGAGACTGTGGGTTGTAGCAAAATGCAACACTAGTAGAAGCAGGCAATCCTGTGCTGAAACCTGAAGCTTTGAGGAACTGTAAATAAAATGAATGTTGCCAGCATGTGAAAAGTCCAAGGAAAATCCTGTAAATGTGTGTGAAGCCAAATAAGAGCAAGTTGTGCAGTTTGAGTAAAAGTTATCAGTAGCTTGTGTAAATCGGGTGCGCAGTGGCTTGACCCAGATTCGAAATATTGATGCACAGGAGTGCTGCCGCCGCCGTTACAGGGTGGGGTAGTAAAGTAAACACAGCAGCAGAGGAGCTATTTTAAAGCTACAGAGTGTGTTCAGTAAAGTGGGACTTTCAGTTACAGTGAACTTTTGTTTATTTTTCTGCAGTTATGGCCTCAGGACCAGCTCGTTACCCGGATCATGCCCGGGTTGCAGTAACAGCAGCACTAAAAAGACTGAGAGATATTGAAAAGTGGTGCTATGGAGGGCAACTGCCTCCTGATGTGGCAATTCCTAATTATCCAGTGCGTGTATGCCAGATATGCTGAGTGCTGGAAGGACGCCTTCAAGATTCCACTGTGCTGGATGCTTCAAAATATGGCTTGTATAAAGCGCCTCCAATTCGTTTGGCCCCTACATGGACAAAAATTCAGGAATCTGCAGTTGGCAGCACACAGCACCAGGCAGAGCCTGTGGAGGAAGGTCCCTCGGGGGAGTGTGGCACAAAGCTAGAGGGTGCCGAGTTAGAGACTGAACCTGAAGTTGAAGTTTTGGAAGCTGGATCTCAGAAAGAAAGTTCGGATAAAGCATCAATAGACCCCTGGGTGGGGGGGGCCTAGTCCAAGTCTCTCAGGTGAAGATGAGATGCGGGAGGCCTTTGAATGGGAGGTGTCGACTTCCGCGCCTAGTGATGAATGGATAGTCTCGGGGGTGAGAACGACTGCTCACTCCTGGGCTCTGATCCTCAGTGAAGAGGAAGATGAGGAGGAACCTATGTGGCCTTGTGAAAAAGGAACGGGTATACAGCCTCAAGATCTTGCCTCGGAGGAATGTGTTGAAGAAGGTGGTGATGCCACTGCCCTGGCTTTACAAGAGGAAGAAGTCAGGATCCGTTTTTAATTTCTTTGAGGATGCAAAGCTGGCAGAACCAGGACTGGCCACCCCCAAGCCAGGCCAGTGGTCTCAGATTGACCAAAGCAAGTAAAGAGGAGAGACTGGTTCATAGAAAGGCCAATGAAATCTATGGTATGACCTTTCCTACCTTTCCTTGGAGAGCCTGGGAGGAGATTGAGGACTGCAGGAAAACCAGGATCTGGGATGAAGCAATGAAAAATGTGCATCCTGGGGCCAACCAGCATTTAAAGAATAGACTGTTCCACGAAAAGTATACCCAGTGGAAGAGAGGCAGGACACTGTTTATGGACAGAGTGAGAATAGTGGATGGAGAGGGACATGAAATCTCCCACTGTGTGAGTTATATGCGCCCAGACTGGGTAATAATGCAAGCCCCTGACCCTCGGTACTATTGGCCTCAGTGCAAGGACCTCCCAGCAATTAAGCCCATGCCTACAAAATGGAGGCAGGCATTAGACAGCTAGTGTCGGAACCCACTCATGAGGGAGCAATCTTAGACCTCATACTCTCAAACGGGGGCAGTGAGAGGATCTCAGATCTAGAAGTGGGTTGCCATCTGGGGACAAGTGACCATCAAACAGTGTGGTTCACGTTAAACTCAGCTACAGAGTCAAGCCATACAAAAGTGAGGGTACTGGACTTTAGGAGGGCTGACTTTGGCAAGGTGGGAGAGTGCCTCAGAAAAGCACTAGCAAACAGGCTAGAAGGAGGTGTGGAGCAACAATGGGGAATTATCAAAACTGCCATCACAGAGGCAACAAGCCTTTGTGTGAAGCAAATAAACAAATCAAAATGAAAGAAAAAGCCACTATGGTTCTCAAAAGAGGTGGCTGTGAAATTCAGGAAGAAAAAGACAGCATTCTGGAAGTATAAGGAAACACAGAAGGAGCAGGACAGAGAGTTGTACCAGTTAAGGCAGAAGGAAGCAGGGAGGGAAGTCAGAATAGCAAAGGCCCAAACTGAGGAAAAGATAGCCAACTCAGTTAAGAAGGGGGATAAAACCTTTTATAGGTACATCAGCGAGCGTAGAAAGACAAAGGGAGGGATAGTGAGGCTGAATAGAATGAATGGTGGGTGGGCAGAGGGGGACAGTGAAAAAGCAGGAATACTGAACGAATATTTCTGCTCAGTATTCACAAAAGAGGAGGGGGAAGTGCCTAATCCAATTAACAGAAGCACTCTTGATAGGGGGGTCGATCCCAGTCCTTTCACAGAAGAAAGGGTTCTGCAAGAACTCCTAAAACTGAAGGTGGACAAAGCAATGGTTCCTGATGGAATTCACCCCAGAATTCTAATAGAATTAAGGGAGGAACTAGTGAAACCACTGGCTACTCTTTTTAATAAATCATGGGAGGATGGTGTGGTACCCGAGGACTGGAGGAAGGCAGATGTGATTCCCTTCACAAAGTGGGTCCAAGACAGAGGCAGAAACTACAGACCTGTCAGTCTCAACTCTGTGGTAGGGAAAGTGATGGAGTCACTTCTGAAGGAAAGAACAGTCCAGTACCTAGAGGCTAGTGAACTGGGACCCAAGGCAGCATGGGTTCACAGCGGGAAGGTCATGTCAGGCAATCTAATAGATTTCTTTGACTGGGTGACCAAAGTAGTAGACTAGGAGGGGCTGTGGACATGGCCTACCTAGACTTTAGCAGGCATTTGACACAGTCCCACACAAAGATTAATAGTCAAATTAACCAGCCTGGGAGTGGGACCCAGGGTGGTAGCCTGGGTAAAACATTGGCTGGACAACAGGACACAGAAGGTAATTGTAATGGAGTCCACTCTGAAGAAAGGGGTTACTAGTGGGTACAATGAGGATCAGTATTGGGTCCAGTCCTTTTAATGTCTTCATCAGTGACATTGCAGTGGACTAGAAGGAAAAGTATGCCTTTTGCAGATGACAAAGATCTGCAACAGGTTGATACAGAAGAAGGCGAAAGGATGAAAAGGGACTTGGCAGTTGGAGGAATGGTCAGAAGTATGGCAGCTAGGATTCAATGCAAGAAGTGCAAATAATGCACCTGGGAAACAAGAACCCAGGGAAGAATACACAATGGTGGGGAGGTAACAACAACAAAAAGGAAAGGACCTGGGGTAATCATGTCAGTTGACTCAAGGTTAGCAAGCAATGTGAGAAGGCAGTAGGAGGGCTGGGGTATACTGGGATGTATAGGAGAGGCATCATCAGCAGAAAACAGAAGTTGTTATCCCTCTGTACAGACAGATGGTGAGACCCCATCTGGAGTACTGTGTCCAGTTCTGGAGACTCCATCTCTGCAAGGACATAGACAGGATAGAGGCAGTCCAGAGGAGGGCAACTAAAATGGTGCAGGGTCTGCAAGAGAAGCCGATGAGAGAGACTAAAGGAGCTTAATATGTATACCCTTGAGAAAAGAAGGAGAGGGGGGACATGATAGAGACTTTAAGTATCTCAGTGGAATCAACAAAGTCCAAGAGGGTAGCATCTTTCACAAAAGAGACTTGCAAGAACAAGGGGACACAATTTAAAGATAGAAGGAGGGCGGTTCAGGGGCAATGTGAGGAAGTATTATTTCACAGAGAGGGTAGTGGATGCATGGAACAGCCTTTCTGAGGAGGTTGTGGGGTCTAAAACAGTGGGAGAAATCAAGAATGCATGGGACAGACATAAGGCAATTCTTATGGGGGGTAGGAAGAAATAGGCTGTTGGTTAACTAGGATCTGCGGCCTATACTGTAGGTAGGGAAATGGGCAGACTAGATGGGCCTAGCTGTCCTTTTCTGCCATCAAGGTCTATGTTTCTATGTTTCTATGTTTCTATGAGAGCCGAGCAGTGGTAGTCAATACTGCCACACCAGACTGTGAAGTGCCCTTATTGATCCGCCAATATGAATAACCGGGACTCAGGTGCTCCACATTTATCAGTCTACAGTGTACTGTCCTGCTCAGCAACCATCTACTGGCCCACTAGATGACTTCAGATCCAGAGAGGACACCAGCCCAGCTGTTTCCTGTTCATCGCCTGGTAATCGGATGATGTCAGACCAGCTGTTTTTCTTTTTGTTCCTGTTCTAAGGTTCCATCTCCATTGATGACATCAGCCCAGCTGTTTCCAGATGTGCCCTCCTGAGGTTCCCGGAAGATTTCCGCCCAGCTGTATCAGAAGAAATGCTGCCAGGGAGACTCTTCAGCAGGGTCCAGGTTTGTGCAGATTCTTATACTACAAATGGCTGGTAAGTACGAAACTTTCCTATCTTTATGACATTGCGGTACACACCCTACACTACAGATTTCAAAATGTGTGAACTGTCTGTAAAGACTCCCTTCGGACTTTGGCCTTTAGAACTGTCTGCCACGAGTTCGGCCCAGGAGAGATCTCTTCTTTATTGACTAGCCCCAGGCCTTGTGGTCACTAGTTGGGACTTTTAGGGCACTCCATCCCCCCAAATGTGTATTGTAAATGATGTCATTATTGTACTCTAATATAAATACTGTTTTTCTACCTTTTTTCTAAAAAAATCTTTTTGGGATTGTTCAGTGTTTTTGTATGGTAAGGGTTTTAGGTAGACTGTGTATGCAGATTAGGAGTGTGTTTTGTTTTATCTTTTTCTTACAGGTGTTCCTGGGAAGACAGAAGAGAAGACAAGAGGAAGAGGGGCTCATCGGAGTTCCTTGTCAGTGCTTTATTGTGTAGAAATGTAAAGTACTGTGTTGTTATTGTTATGGCTGTTACTGTATTAACCCTTTTCCTTCCACAGGTGTGGTTGTGGGGGTAGGGAGGAGGCAGTAATTGGTATTTTAATGGGTTGTGGTTCCAGGTTGCCCAAGGTCAGGGAGGTCCCGGTTTTGTTTTGTTTGGAGTATTATGTTAGAGGCAGATAGGTTTTCCCTAGAGGGTTAGGGGGGATAGACAGGCTGTGGTCCTGAGTGGCCATAGGGACTGCAGTACTGACCTATCAAGGCTATGCTCTGGATAGTTCTACCAGAGCCACTAGATGTCCATAGTAAGTGGATAGAGTAGAGGCTGATATGTCAGCTACAGGCCTCTAGGCCCTTAGTGTTGCCTGCTTGTGCTTGCACATAGTAGGAGGGGGCTTGATCACCCCCCTCTGCAAGTAGCACATAGGGTGGGATGGCCTAAGGCCGGGTGCATAATGACTAGGGACAGTCATTTTCCTGGTCAAGGGCGAGTGAAACCCCTTGTTACCCGGGGTTACTAGAATCCCAGTAAGACCTAGTGGTAGGCAGGGAAGGCAGCTTGTGAAACTCCAGTTAAATGGGTTTCACACTGTCTCACTCTGTTCTCCGTCTCAGGTGAGACTGAGAGATGACATCACCATAGAACTGTCGCAGCTGCATAAGCCATATTGGAATCTGCAGCAGAGGGAGTGAGATAGAACGTTGGGAGTTTTCAAAGTCAGTTCTCCTGCTTGCCTGCCAGCAGGAAGGAACTGTCTTTTGTTTACCTTCTGTGTGAGAAGTTCAGTGTCCAATTTCAAGTGGTGGAGACCGCTGTCCAGGTCTTCAGTGCCCCCTCCCTCGGGGGGGGGAGTAAAGTATCCCTATGTAGATTCCAGGGGCAATCCCCTAATTTCTGCTAAAGGAAGAAAGCTGCCTTTTACAGTTTCTGTTTGGTCTTAAAGGTAGAAGGAGATGTACTTACGCCTGAGGGCACCTGCAACGTAAAGGGTGAGTTTGCTCTAATTTGAGAGGGAAAATGTGTTTCTTCAGTTTGGAAAATGTGAAGAAGCTGGATTTGGCCCACTATTTGGGAGGCCTATAGTACTAGGACAAACAAATGGAGTAAAGTCAAAATCTAAAAGTCTGTGTAATTCAAGTAATGTTGTAGAGGGAGTGCTACAGTCCATCCACCGTTTAATCTACAATTTCGAAGTTTCAGTTTCTTCAGAGAAATGGCCAGGTATGGGCTGTGGGAGCTGGAGGTGGGCAAACCCCCCATCTATAGTAACCAGGTCCACCTCTACGGGTTTCTACTGTGATTGCTACTTGCCTGATGCACCTGGCCAGTGATGAGGTAGGTACCCAGACATGGGTCGCAACTTGGGAAAAACTCTCTAGGAGTCGCGGACTCTAAGTGGTGTGGGGAGCCACAACCTGGGAAAAGAATTCTCCTTGTGAGATGGGAGTCAGAAGAAGTAAGAAGAAAATATTTCTAGGAGTCACAGTCTCTAAGTGGTGTGGGGAGCCACAACAAGTAAAGTGGGTTCATTCTTTAAATGGACCGTCAGTAAAGTGGCGGGCAGGGGAGCCGGGCCAGTCGGGCTGTGTATCCAAAGCGCATGCAAGTCCGGGCTGTTTACGTGGTGGGTCCAGAGCCTGAAATTAGTAGAAATGGGTTCATTCTTTAAGTGGACCGCCTTGTAGTCTCTAATCTGCATTATCAGTAAACATAGCCCTTGGGGGTCCATCTATGCTTTGTTGTGTTCAGCTAGTTATGAATAAAAGCCACACTGAAAATCCCAGTCCTGGTTCTGGACATTACAGTTATTGCTTCCTGTATTCGGATTTACTTGGTGTCTTCGTGCAGAGTAGCCAAACCTAGGTCCCATGTGCCCAGTAACCTCATCCTCCCGAACTCAGGTCCCCCACCGAAGTCATTGTGCCGTTCAACAGCATGCCACCTGTCGTTTTGGTAAAAGGCAGCGTGAGGGTTACAAAATGGAGGCACCACTTTGGATTTTGTTCGGAAGGAAGGTGCTTGGGCAAGGAGGCTAAGCGTTTTGGCTATCTGGCAGTGGGTAGCCCAAAAAAGCTGAAGCAATTTCCCTAGTGTGTTGCTGTGTGCTGTGAATCTTGTGCTGCTGTTTAAAAAATGCCAACTGTTTACCAAGGAGCTGTAAAGCTAAAGAGTGTGCCCTTGTCCTGCATCAAAATTGTTTACAGCGTTTTTGTCAGCTTTAAAAATGAACTGTGGCAAATAAAAGTGTGGAAGACTAGGGGCAGCAACAGAGAAATGGTGCCCTGGACGTTGGAAATGCTTTTAAAATGAATTCTGTGAGGAGAACATGTTGAAGACTAGGGGTAGCAACAGAGAAATGGTGCCCTGGACGTTGGAAATGCTTTTAAAATGAATTCTGTGAGGAAAAGTGTGGAAGACTAGGGGTAGCAACAGAGAAATTATTCCTTGGACGTTGGAAATGCTTTCTGTGTAAATGGAGATACTGCAGAGTTAATGGCAATGTTACATGGTTGAAATGGGTGCCGGCAAATCGGATCAGTTGAAGAAAAAATGCATTTACAGATTAAATGCAGCGCAACAGAGCGATGGCCGTGAGGAAGGAGCCCTCCACGAGGAAAGAAGAGGCTCATTTGCATAGCATCGTGTGGTTGGTCAGATTGCCATTAGTCCCCCTCAGCCAGCTCTTCTGAGACTGCCTCAGCATTCGAGAGGGAGACAGAGTGTAGTTCGTGTACTGGCAGCTGGAGGAGCGTCGTGGAGGATTCAAAGCTGAAACATTCAAAAATAGACTTTAAGTTTTAAATCGGGCTCAACCTGAAATCGATCGAAATATCTTAGTTTGGTGGTTAAACTAAGATCGCTGAGACTGCCCGCCTGCTTGTGTTCAGAGGCCTTACAAAACTGGCTGCAGGTCGTTCACCCTATCGCAACAAATTGCTACTGATCACAGTAAGTAAACAACACAAAAACTGCTAAAACAGTGATTTTCAACAATGCCATGTAAAATGAATGTGCAGCAGTGTACCCAGAGGGAAGTGGAGTGTACACTTCCATCTTCAGTCTTATTTCAGTGTTATTTCAGTCCAGACTGACAAAGGACTGCTTTTCATCAGTGCACTAATACACTGCATGGACTTTCTGCTACACTGTTGTACCACTGCTCAATCTTTCTTATGTTTTGATGCAGACTGTAAGAGCACTGTAAATAGTTATTAGATTTTCATGCACACTTCTTTAGCACTGTATTTCCTTCACTAATTTTTGCTGCACACTGCAGTAGCACTGCTCAATCTTTCTTATTTTTTGATGCAGACTGTAAGAGCACTGCAAATAATTATTAGATTTTCATGCACACTTCTTTAGCACTGTATTTCCTTCACAAATTTTTGTTGCACACTGCAGTTGCACTGGCAACACTTTATAATTTTTATCACACTTTTTAGCACTGCATTGTCCTCAACAATCTGGTTACCCTTACTGAATTTGTCACAATGGTATTACAGTGGTATAGCAATGGCAATACTGTGGTCCATTGAAAATCCACAATAATACCCAGTGGTACTCTGGTATCACAGTGGTAGGTGATAGATTTTCCTCTGTGCATTGGTAGCACTGGCAGAATGGTATCCATATGGCATTTTTACTATTTCTCTGTCTCTCACACATACACTGGTAATACAATAGTATCACGAAATTTTGAGATTTTTGTCAGCTCCCACAAACACTGGTACACTGGTAGCACAATGGTACTGCGTTATTTTGACATTTCAGTATTTGGTACTTCTCACAGCAACCCTAGACTCATGTGGTAGCACAGTGGTACCAGTATTAATCTCTATCATACCTGTACTTCAACACATTGTTGGGTATAAATTACATTATCAACCTCATGGAGAACAGCTCAATTCCATATTTGTATTTTGTTCACTTGTCTTTATCTTACTGGCATGGACTGTTATTGTTCACATAGACCAGAACATTCAAAGAGCATTTGCGATCGCTAAATGGGTAAGTGACTCTCAAACAACACTTTGCACCCCAAAACAGGGTAGGATCACAAAATGATATCTTGAATAGCATAATTAGGAGTCTCTGACCAGCTGGTAAATGGCTCTAAAAGCTGTTGCCTCCCTAAGCCAGGTAGTATCACCTCTGCCTCCTACCACTGCCCTTTGAGTCTCACCATCAGTAATATCACACTTCCTTGGTGTTCAGTGGTGCTGCTGTCCATTCCATACATTGGAAACTGCCAGTAACTACCTGCCCACCCAGTCCACCTCATCATTCATGGCCCCACCATATGTTCACGCACTCTCCCCACAGTGTGAATTGGCACAGACACTCTGCTAACCTCGGTGACCAACTGAGGACGGAACGCCAGTTTTGCGCTCATGTGCCAATTGTATAAACAGCTGTGTACAGTTAGCACATGATTGTGAACTATCATCCATTTTGTGCCTGATCAAGGAGCTGAGAGGATGGTCTGTGCCAAATGTGGAAGAGTGTCAAATATATAGTAAGGCTGGGGACCAGAGGGTAGTATTTGCTGTAAGAACTAACTGGGTCATGGTGGGGACTTTGGATATACAGGGGGCAAGGACTTTTACTCAACACACCACTGCTCACTCTATCAGGCCCTGGGCTGGCTTCCCCCATCACCCCAACAGACCTATCTCCTGGCCAGCATAGTCAATAAGGCCATCCAAAACCGAGCTACCTCTCCGCAATCCCATCTTCTTTGGCCAAAAGTGTTTGTTCTAGAGCTCTGCCTCACAGCTGGCCCCATGCTTGAGTGCCCCCTAGTCTCCACCATATGGGTAAATGTGCATTCTTATCTGCAGTCCCTTTCCTTTAGAATAACCTGCCCACTCCACTTAAGCACCACTGACTCTGCAGGACTCTTCCACTCTCTCCTTGGATCTCACCTTCTGTCCTCCACTACTTGCTCCTGCCCTCCCAACTTACTATCATGCCTTACTTCCTTCCCTCCTTTTCCTTCTTGGTCCATACCCACACTGCCATGATGCACTTTTTCCTTACTCATCTCAGATCATGCCTAATTTGTATTATAACTTGGCTACTACTGTATCTGCTATTGTCATAAATGTTATTAATCCATTGTGCTGCAAGTTTATATATCTTCATATAAATATCCTGTATATTTTATTACTATCTATTGTATGCCTTGTCCCAGCCCCTTTGTACTTGCTTTTATTCCTGTGCCATCTCAATGGCCCAGGTCATGCTGAAATGGTTCTCGGACCAGTGCACCTACTCAGTAAACAAATGAATGAGTAAATAAATAAATGGAAACCACTGAACATCAGGGATAGTAACACTGTTAGTATACCTGCTCATGGTGATTGTAGGATGGGGTTGAACTGGAGAACAGGTAAATTAGAACTGGTTCCTGTGGTAATTGGAACTGAATGGAGACTGTTTCCCAGGAGGGACCTTGGTAGTGTAACCCCAGGATACATTTTTTCTGGTGCTGTAATGTGGCCTGTGCTGTAATCAGCATCAGCAACATGGCTGTCACACCAGCATGGGTGAACCCTTTCTCCACACCCTCCTGAGTGTCAACCCTATAACAGGTTTTGGTGGCATCTGCAAAAAGACATACTTTCCCATTCAGTTCTTCTGCAATTTCACTTATGAAGACAGTGAAGAGGCCCACTCCTAGTACTGGGCCCCACCCTGCACCATGCCTTTAACCAACTGTTGAAAGCTGTGTGGAGAGTCCTATCTTCTCCCAAGATGTATATAGACAACCTTTTGGCAAAAGCCACCATGCATGCTTGAGGACCCTCCCATCATCCCTGAAATTTCCTGCACTACCCCTACCCGTCCTTGTTAGGTCATTTGTCCCAGGTGGACAATGACATCTAGCTCCCGTCATCTCCTGCTGCCCAATGATCCACTGTGACTGCTCTCATCCCTCCAAGCCAAAGTACCTCTCAGGTATTTCACCTCCTCTCCTTTACCCCACCCTGCTCGCAAGTCTATCCCCCTAATTAAGTCCCCACCAGCAGTTGCTTCCTACTCAGCTGGGGGTCTCTTTCTCCCTCCTTGTAACTGTGAAATGGTCCATGGACAGTGCTTTCCTTGGGGAAGGTTTCTCCAGGGGCCGAAGCGTGGTTCAGCTGCAGGAGAGTGGCTGGCTGCAGGCCCATTTCAGATGCAGGGAGAGGATTATAAACAAAGCAGGTGAACTGAAACTCTGACAAACAAACCGGCATGGGCAGAAAATGCAAGCCCCATAGGAAAAGGGTCAGGAGGGCTACAATAGATCATTTACCGAGAAGTCTCAGGTCAGGGACCTTTACCTGAAGAGAACATATCAGTATGCACACCAGCATTCTATTCACTTTGCTCCACCACTGTGCTGCACTGGTTCTCTGCCTTGAGGGTTATCTGAAAGTATAATACCTAGATCTCTGTCCTGCTGAGTTTCCTTACCCCCCCAGTGTGAAAATGGTTTGTGGTTATTACCCATGTGCATTACTGTGCACTTTTTGGCATTAAATTTCAGCTGCCAAGTTTCCGACCACCTCTCTAGAATCTTTAGGCCCTCCCTCACTGCCTCCACCTCCCCTACCAGGGTGTCTACCCTATTGCAGAATGCCAGCAGAATAGGCCGGATGGTCTGTTGTGTCTGCTCGGTAGTCAGCCTCCTAATGGGTTCTTTCTTTCCCACCCAGCCCCAGAGAGGGTCATCCTCTTCTTCAGTTTACCCTTGAACCTGTCCCACTCCCTCTTCAAGCCCTTCACTGTGCCCTCCTCCACCAGACTCCTGGACAGTGCATTCCAGGGCTCCACCACCCTCTCAATGAAGTAAGGTCTCCTGCATCCCCCTGTAATTTCCCTCCTCTAGCTTCCACTCATGTCACCTGGTTGTTTCCCACCTTCTTTAGTCTGAACATCTCTTTGGCACCGCCCCTGTTTATTCCTTTTACATATTTGAAGACCCTATCATGTCCCCCATCTCTCCTCTCCTCCAGCGAGTACAGCCAAGCTCTTCCAGCCTTTCCTCATAGGGCCTTCCTCCCATGCTCTGAAGCATCCTGGTTCCCTCCTCTGGACACTCTCCAGCAGTGTTGCGTCATCCTTGAGGTGAGGTCTCCAGAACTGCATGCAGTACTCGAGATGTGGTCTGACCAAGGCATTATACAGAGGGAGGATCACCTCCCTCTTCCTGGATGTAATCCCCCTGACTATGCAGTATCCAGTTTGCTTTGGCCACAGTTCTTCTGCAATTTTTAGTGTTATTCATTTTGACGTCTACCACCACCCCTAGATCCCTCTCACTCGTTGTGGCTTGCAGTATGACACCCCAGGTGTATACATGGCCCGGGTTTCTGACCCTCGGATGCAGCACCCAACATTTCCCTGCATTA
This sequence comes from Neoceratodus forsteri, assembly GCA_016271365.2. Lineage (NCBI taxonomy): Eukaryota > Metazoa > Chordata > Ceratodontiformes > Ceratodontidae > Neoceratodus > Neoceratodus forsteri. The sequence goes on along the minus strand of CM057449.1, from coordinate 1,177,810,767 downwards.
AACCTCAGTCCCCACCTCCTTGACCACCCCTCCAGGGTATCCAGGTCCCTCTGGACTGTCTCTCTCGCTTCATCCCCGTCCACCAATGCTCCCAGTTTTAAGTAATCCACAAAGAGACTCATCCTACTCTTAACCGCCTCCCCATATCGAAGACATAGGCATTGAACAGGAGTGGCCCCAAGTACGAACCTTGGGGGACCCCACTGGTGACCTTCGTGGAGGAGGAGACTACCCACCACTACCCTCTGTATTTCCCCTGTTAGCCAATTTTCTACCCATCTGAGCAACTGTCCTCACCCCCACCCCCCAATCTGAGCAACTGTCCTCCCACCCTCAGCTTTAATAGCAGCCCATTTTGGGGTGCAGATCAAATGCCTGTACTGAAACCGGTATGGATGTCCTCCGGTCTATGCCGGTCCAGGGTCCCAGTCATAAAATCTATGGGGTTGGTCTAACACGATCTCCCGGGATGAAACCATAATGTTTGTCATCCAGTTGCCCAACCTTTCCAGCTGCCTCCTGAGCCTATCCTTGATAATGCCCTCCATTACTTTGTCCACCACAGACATTAGGCTGACAGGCCTATAATTCCCCATCTCCTCTCTAGACCCCCATTTGTGGATAGGCACCACATGAGCCACCCTCCAGTCTTGAAGCACCCATCCTGTCAGCAGAGAGGTGTTAGAGTGCTGCCAGTGGTGCTGCTAGCTCATCGGCCAATTCCTTCATAACCCTCAGATGCAACCAATCTGGCCCTGCCTTATCAGTTTTCAGTGTCGAAGGGCCTCCTTCACCCTTTCCACTGTGATTTCTCTCTCCCAGCCCACCCCCTCATTTAACCACCCATCCCCTTCTAGACTTGGCCCAGCCTGTACCCCAACTTCTTTCAGTCCTCTCGACTCCATCTGACCTCTCGACTCTGCTGGCTCCCCTTCCTTCCCATTGGGCTGGAGGGATCCCCTGCCTCCCTCCGTAAATATCAAGGCAAAGTACTCATTTAGCACCTCTGCCTGATTTCCCTGCCTCCTGAGTCCATCCCTCCTCAGTCCTAATCATGCTGATCTGTGCCCTCCCTTTTCTCTTCTCCCTTGTGTATCTATAGAATCCTTTCCCCCTTCGGATATCCCTAGCCAGGTTTTGCTCCCTCCTCACCTTGGCTCCCCTCACCACTGTGGTGACCCTTCCAGCCATCAACTCATACCCCTCTCCCTATCCCCCTAGAGCGCTTAAAACATGCATAGGCAGCCTTTTTATCCCTCACTGCCTCCTGCACCTCCCTGGTCCACCAACACGGCTTGTTGGCTCTACCATGCTTATGCCTTACCTTTGTACAGGAGTTACTAGTCTCCTGCACCCCCCTTCTTAATGGCCTCCCACAAGCTGCCAGCATCCATGTCCGGCCTAATCTTGTCCAAGCTCCCCTGTAGAATCCTGCCCATGCCCACGAAGTCCGTTCCCCTGAAGTCCACTACTACTGTATTAGAATGGTTATCCACCCCCAGATACAGCAGAAACCAGACTGTAGTGTGATCACCACCTGCCAGCGGGCTGCACACCTCCAGGCCCTTTATCTGGTCACTGTCTGCTAGGACACAATCCAGTATCCGCTTCTCCCTAGTAGGTTCCCCCACCTGCTGGACCAGGAAGGCATATTGGAACATATCCATCAGTCTCTGTTCCCTGGCCACAGAGGATGCCATAGTGTCCCAGTCTGTCCCCAGCATATTAAGGTCACCCATGATCACCACCATACCCTTTCCACGGTCACAGTGCCCCTTGATGTTCTCAACTAGTTTGTCCTCCAGGGCCTCTTCCATCATTGGAGGTTCTGTACACCACCCCTATTTTCAATCTTTTACCTCCCCTCTTTTGTAGGGTTACCCAGATCTCCTCCACCTCCACTCCACTAACCGCTATGTCATTTTTGACTATCAGCGCTACACCTCCTCCTCTTCCCTCTCCTCTATCCTTCCTGAATATTTTGTAGCCCACCAAATTTAGGTCCCAGTCATTTTTCTGAGTGGCCCATGTCTCAGTAATTGCTGCACATCCACTGATCCTCAACCAGCATCGCCTGGAGCTTGGGCATTTGTGTCCCATGCTCCTAGCATTGATCAGGGCTGTCCTCCATCTGCCCTCTCCTTCTCCAGTCATCTCAGGCCTGAGCAGTCCCTAGATGCCTTTCTTGCACAGCTCTGGATGGATTTAGATGCAGTTACCTGCCTTCTTTTCATGCCCTGGACCTGGACCCTCGAGCAGCCCTCTGGAGCCACTCTTTACTTAACTCCCCTTTACAAGTTTAAACTCCACCTCTCGACTAATGAATCCAGCAAGATTTAGTTCAAGATCTCCTCCCTCCAAGTTGAGGTGTAGCCTATCCCGGCATATAACCCTTGTCCTCCCATGTATCCCCCAGACCCTCACCGCCCCATACCCTTCTGCCCTCACTTGTCCCTTGAGCCACTGGTTCACACCTCTAAGTTAATGTTTGGTCTCCTGGACACCCTAGGTACTGGCAGAATCTCAAAGAAGGAGATGCGCTTCTATAGAGTGGTAAACCTGGCCAGTTCTGGAATCTTGCCTGGATTTCTAGTTCACTGTTCCCCTCTAAGTCATTTGTTCCCAGATGTTTCGTCTGGGGATTACCCGCATTCCAATGCTATCGAGTATAGCTGGAATTTGGCCTTGTGTATGGCTAGGCCTGGGATACATTTAGCCTTGACTGGGCTGCTTTTCCCTCCCCCGGCCCCTCCCACTGGATGCCCCAGGTCATGGAGTCACCCAGCAGGATCACCTTCTCCCCCCACTTTACTGGCCAGTTAGATTCCATCCAGGCTCTTCCTTCTGTCATCAACCCCCAGCTTACTTCTCTTGTCCCCCTCAGCCTGGGGATCACAAGCCTGTGCTTGCCCTACCATGCTCATTCTTCTACCTGTAGCTCCCAACTTGCTCCTTGCCCCCCAACCTCCTGGGTGGCACAGATTGCCCCCCACCCAGATCTCCGTGGACTCTTTCTGGGCTGGTATCCTCAGATCCCCACCCAGGCTCCCTCTACTGCTTCCTCCTTGCTCCCCCAAGTTCTGCATCCCTTCACCCCATCTGCTGTGTTTCTCCCTACCCCCATCCCCCCTCCTCTCCACCTCATCTGATTTCTCCTGCCCTGAAGCTGGCCTATCTAGAGTATTCCTTATCCTTGGTTGACTTCCCTAACCTGGATGCTTGCCCAACCCTAGTCCTCCTCCTCCCACCCTGGCTTCACTCTGCACTCCCCTTCCTCCACCTCCCTCCCACCTAGGCTAACGTCTCCCCCTCCCTTCTGTGATCTGGCTCTCTGTCCTGCTCCATCTCTCCTAGCTTACTGACCAAACCCTCTCTGTCTGCCTGCTCCCCTCCTCCCACCAGCCTCTCCACCTCATCTCCCGTATATAACAAGGCGAATAGATTAGTAAGTGTGATGCTTGCCCCCGACTTGCTCTCTCCTGTCCTCCCTCCTTCTGGTCAGCCACCTCCCTATGAAGTGATTTCCATATATTGTTTGTCTCGTGCCCCACCTCTCCTGAGTAACCATATGATCCTTGTCTACCTGTTCCCTGGGTTATGCCATATTGGCCTCGTGTACTCTCATGAGGTCCTTTCCACACCTTTCCTCCCCACCCCTCCAGCCTTCCAGCTGCCTTCTGATCCCCTCTACGTCCTCCCTAAGACCTGCCAACTGAAAACACACTGGGCACCCTCTGAACCTCCTTGCCCAATTTAATATTATTGCCCCCCGCACCCTGTACACCCAATCATTCTACCGAAGGTGCCCGCTTTGGCCACCCCGAAGTCTACCCTCATTTTAGGTGAGCAATGCGGCCCTCTAACAGAAATAATTCAGACAGTGTTGCACTAAAATCCAAGCAGTTTTCCCCCTCTGATTACAGCAATTGTCCCTCATTCTTGACTGTTGCCAGTTTTCTAGCCCTAGCAGTAGACGGTTCACAAGCAAAATTAGCCTATCACAACACTAGCCAGTTCAGAGGCCCTAGCAGTAATCAATTCACACACAGTTTTCCTACTCTCTCAGATGTAGTTGGCATGCACAGTCATTTATACAGTCTGCTTTATTATGCCCCTTCCTGGTAGTAGTCAGTGTTGGTCAAGCAGCACAGTGTACAGGACCCTTTTCCCCCAATCAATAACAATCCAGCTTCCTAGTGTTCCAGTTCACCCAGTCTCGACTTGCCCTCCTCCAAGGCTCCACCCTCACTGACCATTTAATAGAGGTCGGGGCCAGGGTGGATGGTGTGGAACAAAGAACAGTTCTCCTCCTCTGATTATGACTGGACTATTTGCCTTTTATGGCCCAGTCACACAGTCAAAGGTTCGCGCCCTATTCACTGATTGGCCGCTCCTTCCTGAGTCGCCGGCTTGCAAAGTTGTGGCCGATGTAGACCCAGTATGCATGCATGGCCTGTCCCCCGCCAACAAGAGCTTCCTTGTAGATCAATGTGATCCCATCCTCTCCCACTTCCGATGCAGCCCCAGAATGTCTGCCCAGACCACTTCCAGCGACAAGCCCCCGTCTGGAAAGAACAGCTCTCCTCCCCTAATTGGAACTGGGCTAATTGTTGCTATAGATATTAAAAAAGGATGGGTCCAGCACCAACCCCTGGGGCACACCACTGCCACCCTGGAATGCACCCCATTTGCCTTACCACCACCCTCTGGTTTCAGTCTTTTCTGTTCCACCCCTAAGCCTTCCAGCTCATTTACCAGCCTTCTATGTGGCAAAGTGTCAAAGGCATTGCTGAAATCTGGGTAGGCCACATCCTCCTCCATCCACTTTCCTTGTTACCCAGTCAAAAAACTCAGTTAAGTTTGTCGGGCACAACCTGTCTCCCATAAAACCAAACTGCCTTGGGTTCTGGAGGCAGTATAGCACATTGAGTAAAGGCTCTGAGCTACAGATCTGGAGACCTGGGTTTGAATCCAACAGCCGTCTAAGTGCATACTATGTGATTCTAAGCAAGTTACTTAACTTCCTTGTGCTCCAGGTTGCATCTGGAAACAAGCTTCAGCTTAGTGTGCTACTCCTGGTTAAACAATGTTCCCTTCCCCCACTTCCCCTATAGACCATTGACATCCAGGTGCTCCACTATTCTTTCTTTCAGCAGTATTTCCATTACTTTTCCCACTGTTGTGGTCAGGCTGACTAGTATGTAGTTCCTGCATCCTCTCTGTTAACACTTTTGTATAGTGGGACCACATCAGCCCTTCTCCAATCCCTGGGCATGTCACCAGTTTACAAAGACAGGGTGAACATGGTAGTCGGAGGCCCTACTTAACACCTCCCTTAGCTCCCTCAGTGTCCAGGGGTGCATCTGTCTGGCCCATCGCCTTATTACTGCCAGTTCCATGAGGATCCTTTCTTTTGCAAAGGGAGCTGTGTCCTTTTCTATGATCTCTCCTTCCTTATTAATGCTGGCCCATTTCCAGCCCCTTCCTTTGTAAAAACCGAACAACCATCCCTCCATCCACCCATTTCAGACACTCAATATCTCCCTTTGCCTTCCTTTTCTCCCTGATGCACCTGCATGTAAAAGGTTTTGTCCCTCCTTACCACAATACCCACTGGCTGGCTTGTGTCAAGGGTCCCACATAAGTGTGGGTCTGGTGCCAATGTGCACTTTGCATGTGGAAACATTTTGGTTTGCCTGCTGTGTGCTGTAGTGTAGTGGATTGTGATGACTGGTTTTGCTGGATTCTGCACTGACAGCTTCATTTGCAGCAGATCCTGGAGTCCTTTGCGGTGGGAGATTGTCCTACAGTGCATGTTAAGAGTTTATATGGCTCTCATCTTTGGTTTACTGGCCCCACTGAACTCCCTGGGCTAAGTTCTGTCACAGACTGACTTGTCCTCTGGAGAAGAGCAGAAGTGGAAAACATCTGATAAGAGATTGTGTAGGCTCAAATGTGCACTGCAGACTATTGGAACTTCTATTGCCTGTTGTCAGCTGAAGGGAGTTCTGGGACTGGTTGTGTCTGCATATATCTGCCTAGAGATGGTCACAGTTGGCCTGCTGCTGTGTGCAATGGATGGTAGTTGGAAATTCCAAATCGGTTGGGGGGACTTAGAGGAAGGATTAGGAAGTACTTCTTCACTGAGAGCATGGTGGACAACTGGAATGGGCTGCTGAGGGAAATGGTGGGAGGGTTCACGAGGGCATGGGATAAGCACAGAGGACAACTGGCATGGGGGGGACTACAGAAAAGGCCTAGTGGATATCTAGGCAAACTGGGCAGACTAGGTGAGCTTGTGGTCCCTTTCTGCCATCACATACCTGTGTTCCTATGTATTCTACAGGCAGATTGGGAAAAGGGAGGGGGGTTCCACTACACCACCAGGGAAGCATTCATTGTGCCTTGAATATCTGTTCCTTGGTGTCTTTATCCTACCCTGTGTTGGTTGATATGTGGAGCAACATGACGACCTACCCCCCAAAAAGATCAGTTCTAGGGGCACGGGCAAGGAGTCCTCCTCCCTCCCTTCCCTAACCATGACATCCCCTGAGTGACAGAGTCCATTCAGAAAACCAGGTTGATGGTGTGGTATATGTCTGGTATATCCCCCCAACCCACTTTTTTTATTTTAACCTCTACAGAGCCTTCCCAACTGACCGAGCTGATCAGTATTTTTATTTTTCATACTGACCCATTTTCCCTTTTATATCTACAGGTCTGACAGGACATTAACTGGGAGTAGGAGGACACTGACCATATGTATCAGATAAGTACTGTTTTTTGTTTACCCTACATTGTTTGTCATATAATAGTTCATAACGAGCTGCAGATCCTTTGTGAGCCCATTGCTGTTCTTGTTTTACAGGTACGAATGGCTGCTATGGGAGGCACTGGGTTGGAGCTGTACCTTGTGCTTTAGAAAGAAGGCCATGGGCATGGGAATATGGGATGGGCATCAAGGTTGGGAACTCCAGGGAACACCACACAATCAATTTGCCAAGACTCGTGAGGCTCAAACCCTGTTTTTCATTTTCTTGCTTTGTCTGCTTTGCATTCTAATGCCTGCATTAATGTAGTGTTTTTGTTTTGCAACAAGTACTGTGTTATATATATGTGTGTGTGTGTGTAATAGTTAACCCACTGTATGGTGTGCGGTCACGCTCTGATATACGCACACATTGGTGTGTGTTGTTGCACATGAGGCTGCAGGCTGAGTGCATCAACCACCCAAGCCATGTGTATATCACTGCGCTTCCACACACTACACAGTGGGTTATCTATCTTATAAAATGGCAACATTGTTTTGGAGGGGAGTAAAGTGCAGGTGTGGTTGCACTCCGATGTGCACAGTCACCTAATGGTGTTTGTCCAATGCGTTGATAATCCCATTATAGAGATAGATAGATAGATAGAGAGATATATATATATATATATATATATATATATATATATACACACACACACACACACACACACACTCACACATGTACATATACATACACTTCACTCGAACAGCCCCTTGATACCGAAAATAATTTTCCACACCGTGCATGTGCTCCCAGTCCAAAGAGGCTCTCTTCTCCTTTTGAAGATAAACCTGGAAATACTGGTGAGGACCTGCATATCAGTGAGGCTCCCATACCATTTTCTGCAAACCAGAACGATTGTTGGTCATTCCTTTACCTAAATGTCCACCCCCTTCCTTGTGACTTTGAGTCAAACATGGGGTAACAGACTTTAGTACCTCCTATAGACATAGCCCCCAAGATCTCCATCTTCTTTGGAATTCACAGATGACTTTCTCACTCAGGAACCCTTAAGCAAAGCTTCCTCTGCCCTAGGTTGCAGATACTTGCAGATGAATACTGTTTTGTTTTTGTTGAATTTTATTCGAAGCCATCTTTAATTAGTGTCAGTGGCTCAGTAGGTAGCACACTCGCCTCTAAGGCCGGGAGATCGGAGGGCTGTGGGTTCAGTTCCCACATCTGGCACTTGGGTTAGTATCCCAGTACTGACACTGTAGTGCAGCATGAGAGGGGTGCTGACACTCCTGAGGTGCCGTCTTTCGGATGAGATGTTAAACCGAGGTCCCATCTGCCTGGATTGGTGGTAGTTCAGGTGGATGTTAAAGATCCCATGGCACTTATCGAAAAGTGTAGGGGAATTTCCCCAGTGTCCTGGCCAAATTTCCCTCATTCACTAAAAATACCACCAACAGCTATATCTGGTTCAAGGTCAGTTGGCTTCATCTGTATCTCCCTCCCCCGGGTTGTGCCTGAAAATAGGCAGGATTTGTCTAGTGCACTTAACCAGTCAACAAAAACTAAATAAAATAAATAAATAATGCAGCCTAATGCACTGAAACAGAACTACAACACTGCTGACAGGAGTGCTACCAACATCACACTGCACACTGAAGTGCACTACAGGTGTTGATGCAGTGCTAATTAACATAATTTGCACACACTGTATCAGCACTGCATGTACACCAAAAGAGACCTGAAGATGCACTGATTAAACACTGATGGACTGCATTATGAAATGAAGTGTGCAGGAAGTACACTGCTACTGTAACACTGAAATAACACCATATAGTGACTATGTGAACACTTCACTTCCCTCTGGGTAGTCGCTTTGCAAGTAACGACTGTGAAAAGTCCTGCCAGCAAGTGCAAGTCTCTAAAGCCATTGAATGTGTGCATGGAAGTGACAATAGCCTCAGTTTAAAGTCTGCAGCCAGAGAGAGACTGTGGGTTGTAGCAAAATGCAACACTAGTAGAAGCAGGCAATCCTGTGCTGAAACCTGAAGCTTTGAGGGACTGTAAATAAAATGAGTGTTGCCAGCATGTGAAAAGTCCAAGGAAAATCCTGTAAATGTGTGTGAAGCCAGATAAGAGCAAGTTGTGCAGTTTGAGTAAAAGTTATCAGTAGCTTATGTAAATCGGGTGCGCAGTGGCTTGACCCAGATTCTAAATGCTGATGCACAGGAGTGCTGCCGCCGCTTACTGGGTGGGGTAGTAAAGTAAACACAGCAGCAGAGGAGCTATTTTAAAGCTACAGAGTGTGTTCAGTAAAGTGGGGCTTTCAGTTACAGTGAACTTTGTTTATTTTTCTGCAGTTATGGCCTCAGGACCAGCTCGTTACCCGGATCATGCCCGGGTTGCAGTAACAGCAGCACTAAAAAGACTGAGAGATATTGAAAAGTGGTGCTATGGAGGGCAACTGCCTCCTGATATGGCAATTCCTAATTATCCAGTGCGTGTATGCCAGATATGCTTGAGTGCTGGAAGGGTCGTCTTCATGATTCCTCACTGTGCTAGATGCCTTCAAAAATATGGCTTGTATAAAGCGTCTCCAATTCGTTTGGCCCCCACAAGGACAAAAATTCAGGAATCTGCAGTTGGCAGCACACAGCACCAGGCGGAGCCTGTGGAGAAAGTCTCTCGGGGGAGTGTGGCACAAAGCTAGAGGGTGCAGAGTTAGAGACTGAACCTGAAGTTGAAGTTTTGGATGCTGGATCTCAGAAAGAAAGTTCGGATAAAGCATCAATAGACCCCTGGGGGGGGGGGCCTAGCCCAAGTCTCTTAGGTGAAGATGAGATGCAGGAGGCCTTTGAATGGGAGGTGTCAACCTCCACGCCTAGTGATGAATGGATAGTCTCGCGGGGGTGAGAACGATTGCTCACTCCTGGGCTCTGATCCTCAGTGAAGAGGAAGTTGAGGAGGAACCTGTGTGTGGCCTTGTGAAAAAGGAACGGGTATACAGCCTCAAGATCTTGCCTCAGAGGAATATGTTGAAGAAGGTGGTTATGCCACTGCCCTGGCTTTACAAGAGGAAGAAGTCAGGGATCCATTTTTAATTTCTTTGAGGATGCGAAGCTGGCAGAACCAGGACTGGCCACCTCCAAGCCAGGCCAGCAGTCTCAGATTGACCAAAGCAAGTAAAGAGGAGAGACTGGTTCGTAGAAAGGCCAATGAAATCTATGGTATGACCTTTCCTACCTTTCCTCGGAGAGTCTGGGAGGAGATTGAGGACTGCAGGAAATCCTGGATCTGGGATGAAGCAATGAAAAATGTGCATCCTGGGGCCAACCAGCATGTAAAGAATAGACTGTTCCACGAAAAGTATACCCAGTGGAAGAGAGGCAGGACACTGTTTATGGACAGAGTGAGAATAGTGGACGGAGAGGGACGTGAAATCTCCCACTGTGTGAATTATGTGCGCCCAGACGGGGTAATAATTCAAGCCCCTGACCCCCCCGGTACTATTGGCCTCAGTGCAAGGACCTCCCAGCAATTAAGCCTGTGCCTACAAAATGGAGAGCCGAGCAGTGGTAGTCAATACTGCCACACCAGACTGTGAAGTGCCCTTATTGATCCGCCAATATAAATAACCGGGACTCAGGTGCTCCACATTTATCAGTCTACAGTGTACTGTCCTGTTCAGCAACTATCTACTGGCCCACTAGATGACTTCAGATCCAGAGAGGACACCAACCCAGCTGTTTCCTGTTCATCGCCTGGTAATCAGATGACATCGGACCAGCTGTTTTTCTTTTTGTTCCTGTTCTAAGGTTCCGTCTCCTATGATGACATCAACCCAGCTGTTTCCCAGATGTGCCTTCCTGTGGTTCCCGGAAGATGTCCACCCAGCTGTATCAGAAGAAATGCTGCCAGGGAAAGTCTTCAGCAGGGTCCAGGTTTGTGCAGATTCTTATACTACAAATGGCTGGTAAGTACGAAACTTTCCTATCTTTATGACATTGCAGTACACACCCTACACTACAGACTTCAAAATGTGTGAACTGTCCGCAAAGACTCTTCTCTTCAGGACTTTGGCCTTTTAGAACTGTGCTTCACGGGGCTCCGGCCCTGGAGAGACTCTTTATTGGACTAGCCTTCGGGCCTTGTGGTCACTAGTTGGGACTTTTGGGGCACTCCATCCCACCAAATGTGTATTGTAAATGATGACATTATTGTACTCTAATGTAAATACTGCTCTTCTACCTTTTTTCTAAAAAAAATCTTTTTGGGATTGTTCAGTGTTTTTGTATGGTAAGGGTTTTAGGTAGACTGTGTATGCAGATTAGGAGTGTGTTTTGTTTAGTCTTTTTCTTACAGGTGTTCCTGGGAAGACAGAAGAGAAGACAAGAGGAAGAGGGGCTCATCGGAGTTCCTCGTCAGTGCTTTATTGCGTAGAAATTTAAAGTACTGTGTTGTTATTGTTATGGTTGTTACTGTATTAACCCTTTTCCTTCCACAGGTGTGGTTGTGGGGGTAGGGAGGAGGCAGTAATTGGTATTTTAATGGGTTGTGGTTGCAGGTTGCCCAAGGTCGGGGAGGTCCCCGGGTTTTGTTTTTGTTTGGAATATTATGTTAGAGGCAGATAGGGTTTCCCTAGAGGGTTAGGGGGGATAGACAGGCTGTGGTCCTGAGCAGCCATTGGGACTGCAGTACTGATCTATCAGGACTATGCTCTGGATAGTTCTACCAGAGCCACTAGGTGTCCATAGTAAGTGGATAGTGTAGAGGTTGATATGTCAGCTACAGGCCTCTAGGCCCTTAGTGTTGCCTGCTTGTGCTTGAACATAGTAGGAGGGGGCCTGATCACCCCCCTCCGAAGGTAGCACATAGGATGGGATGGCCTAAGGCCGGGTGCATAATGAGTGGGGACAGTCATTTTCCTGGTCAAGGGCAAGTGTAACCCCTTGTTACCCGGGGTTACTAGAATCCCAGTAAGACCTAGTGGTAGGCAGGGAAGGCAGCTTGTGAAACTCCAGTTAAATGGGTTTCACACTGTCTCACTCTGTTTTCAGTCTCAGCTGAGACTGAGAGATGACATCACCATAGAACTGTCGCAGCTGCATAAGCCACATTGGAATCTGCAGCAGAGGGAGTGAGATAGAACGTTGGGAGTTTTCAAAGTCACTTCTCCTGCTTGCCTACCAGCAGGAAGAAAGTGTCTTTTGTTTACCTTCTGTGTGAGAAGGTCAGAGTCCAGTTTCAAGTGGTGGAAACTGCTGTCCAGGTCTCAGTGCCCTCTCTCTCCTGGGGGGGGGGAGTAAAGTATCCCTATGTAGATTCCAGGGGCAATCCTCTAATTTCTGCTAAAGGAAGAAAGCTGCCTTTTACAGTTTCTGTTTGGTCTTAAAGGTAGAAGGAGATATACTTCGCCTGTGGGGCACCTGCAACGAAAGGGTGAGTTTGCTCTAATTTGAGAGGGAAAAAATGTGTTTCTTCAGTTTGGAAAATGTGAAGAAAGCTGGGATTTGGACTACTATTTGGGAGACCTATAGTACTAGGACAAACAAATGGAGTAGTGTCAAAATCTAAAGTCTGTGTGAATTCAAGTAATGTTGTAGAGGGGGTGCTACAGTCCATCCACCATTTAATCTACAATTTCGAAGTTTCAGTTTCTCCAGAGAAATGGCCGGGTATGGGCTGTGGGAACTGGAGGTGGGCAAACCACCCATCTTTAGTAACCAGGTCCACCTCTACGGGTTTCTGCTGTGATTGCTACTTGCCTCATGCACCTGGACAGTGATGAGGTAGGTACCCAGATGTGGGTCGCAACTTGGGAAACTCTCTCTAGGAGTCGCAGACTCTAAGTGGTGTGGGGAGCCACAACTTGGGAAAAGAATTCTCCTTGTGAGATGGGAGTCAGAAGAAGTAAGAAGAAAATCTCTCTAGGAGTTGCAGACTCTAAGTGGTGTGGGGAGCCACAACAAGTTAAATGGTTCATTCTTTAAATGGACCGTCAGTCAAGTGGCCGGCAGGGGAGCCGGGCCAGCCGGGCTGTGTATCCAAAGCACATGCAAGTCCGGGCTGTGTGCCTGGTGGGTCCAGAGCCTGAAATTTGTAGAAATGGGTTCATTCTTTAAGTGGACCACCTTGTAGTCTCTAATCTGCATTATCAGTAAACGTAGCCCCTTGGGGGTCCATCTATGCTTTGTTGTGTTCAGCTAGTTATGAATAAAAGCCACACTGGAAAATCCCAATCCTGGTTCTGAACATTACAGTTATTGCTTCCTGTTTTCGGATTTACTTGGGTGCCCCTGTGCAGAGTTGCCAAACCTAGGTCCCCTTGTGCCAGGTAACCTCATCCTCCCCGAACCCAGGTCCCCACCAGGTATTGCTGCCAGTTCAACAGCATGCCACGTGTCGTTTTGGTAAAAAGGCAGGGGTGAGGGGTTACACATGACTGTTAACTGCTTACTTTGTGATGAGAGTGCACGCCAACCAAGTCTGATACAAGATATTCCCCTGAGGTAGTTTATCAGGCTAAAGGATAATTTCTCATCTGAGGTCTTGTACCAGCAGCAAGTAGAAATCATGAGCAAGTGTTTCAGAGAGTGGGACTACTCTATGGGAAGCATCAAAAAGGCTATTAAACAGTAAGGGGGATGAAACATAGAAACATAGAATTTGACGGCAGATAAGGACTGCTTGGCCCACCCAGTCTGCCCATTTCCCTACCTAATGGATAAGCTGCAGATCACAGTTAACCAGCAGCCTACTTCTTCCTTCCCCCAACCCCTAGATTTGCCTTATGACTGTCCCATGCATGCTTGAATTCCGCCACTGTTTTTGACTCCACAACCTCCTCCGGAAGGCCATTCCATGCATCCACAACCCTCTCTGTGAAAAAATACTTCCTTAAATTACCTCTGAGCCGCCCCCCATCTTCAAATTGTGCCCCCTTGTTCTTGCACACCTCTTTTTTTGAAAGATGCTACCCTCTTGGACTTTGTTGATTCCCTTGAAGTACTTGAAAGTTTCTATCATGTCCCCCCTCTCCTTCCTTTCCTCGAGGCTATACATATTAAGCTCCTTAAGTCTCTCTTCATATGTCTTCCGGTGCAGACCCTGCACCATTTTAGTTTCCCTCCTCTGGACAGCTTCCATCCAGTCTATGTCTTCGCAGAGACTGGGTCTCCAGAACTGCACACAGTACTCCAGATGGAGTCTCACCAGCTGTCTGTACAGAGGGATAATAACTTCCTGTTTTCTACTGGTGATGCCTCTCCCTATGCATCTCAGTATCCCCCCAGCCCTCCTTGCTGCCCTCTCACATTGCTTGCCCACCTTTAAGTCATCTGATATGACTACCCCCATGTCCCTTTCCATTTTTGTTGTTGTTAGTATCTACGCCCCATTGTGGACTCTTCCCTGGGTTTTGTTTCCCAGGTGCATTACCTTGCACTTCTTAGCATTGAATCTAAGCTGCCATACATTTGACCATTCCTCTAACCTTGCCAAGTCCCTTCTCATCCTTTCCACCCCACCTTGTGCATCAACTCTGTTGCAGATCTTTGTGTCATCTGCAAAGAGACATACTTTCTTTCCAGTCCCTCTGCAATGTCGCTTATAAAGACATTGAAGAGGACCAATCTAATACTGAACCCTCACGGTACCCCACTAAGTAACCCCCCTTCTTTAGAGTGGACTCCATTTGTATTACTCTCTGTGTCCTATTCTCCAGCCAATTCTTTATCCAGGCTGTCATCTTGGGACCCACTCCCGCTGGCTAACTTGTATATTAATCTTTTGTGTGAACTGTGTCAAATGCCTTGCTAAAGTCTAGGTAGGCCATGTCCACAGCCCCTCCCTGATCTACTGCTTTGGTCACCCAGTCAAAGAAATCTATCAGATTTGTCTGGCATGACCTTCCCACTGTGAATCCATGCTGCCTTGGGTCCTGTGCCCCTCTGGCCTCTAGATACTCGACAATTCTTTCCTTCAGAAGTGACAATTTATTAAGAGTGAAGCAAGAGGATAAATGATGACAAAACCCTATGCTTACATTTATAACTAGATTTGATAAAAAGCATTGCATATTAAAAAATATATAGCAATTACACCATGGTGGTCTAGGTTTACAAAGTAATTACCACAGAAGGTGTAATAAACACAGAGGCTGAAGGCAGAGAAACCTAGATAAGTATTGGTGGCATAACTATTATACAGAAAAAAGAAAACAAAAAGACAAAAACTGCTGAAATCTGTGTTTGTGGCACTACAGCACATCTGTGAGAAACCAGGAACTGTTTCTCACAGGTGTTCTGTAGCATTGTTTGATGTTTCAAATTGGTTGCTCTCTGCTGAAGTGGGAGGGCAGACTGGGCTTACTATCTGCTTGGCTAAGCACAGATACAGCAACCAATCAGAATGCAGAGCCACTGTTCCATTATTGTACTTAGCCAATCAGAATGCAATGCCACTGCCCTATTAGTCAGTCTACTATCTGGTTATCATAAAATAATGGGACCATAATTCTGCATTCTGATTTTTTAAGAGGGATATTTTTTTATCAGTCTAATATTGGATAACTGGCACATAATAGAAATGGATGATGTCACAAAACACATTTTTGAAAGAAGAACCCAGAGTGACCTTCTTGAGGGTGGCAGTGTTGGTGAATATGTAATCCAGAACCATTTACAGTATACAAAACAATAAATTGACTTAATAGGAAAAGAACAGAGGTTTTCAAATGTTCGCACTGTTTGTAAACACACAGTGGTGAAACTCAAACTGGCTTTACCAGTAAGTAACTAATGTCCACACATAAAAAATGCATGTGAAATGTAGAATAGGCATACAGTTGTGTATGCAGCCAGGTGTCTGTGCAGCAGCATTTGTGCAGGGTGGACAACCAGACATCTAAGAATAAAGCTGCAAGAGAATATATGATCGATAAGAAACCAGGGACTGTCAAGTGCATTAGGTGCCAAACGGTAGGAAAAGAAGACCCACTCAAGCAAAATTCATTTTGAACTTTTTTACTGAGATAAAGTTCAGATTTTTAGACTTGCCACATTTGCTAATATTTTTATTATCTGTTTTTATTTATTCCATCTCAGATTACAATACCTTTGAGCACAATAGCTCATTTACAAAGGCTCCAAGTAACTGGGGAGGGTTACAAACAGATATAGGAATAAGTAACAATTGAAATTACATACATACAGTAGTAGTGTTTTTTACATCACAAGAATCAGTGGAGTTACTACAGTAACAATAGTCAGCAATTGAACAGAAACACAGATGGAAGGAAGGAAGGAAGGAAGAAAGAAAGGAAGGGAGGGTGGGAGGAGGCGAGGGAGGGAGAGGAAGGAAGGAAGGAAAGGATGGCAGGAGAAGGGGCAGGATGTACAGACCAAGGGGGTGCTGTCAGGGACTTTGTCAAGAACTGTGGGGGACATTGGGAGAGAGACGAGAGATAAAGGAGGCGGGGAAAGGAGTAGAAGACCAAGGGAAAGGGGTGTCAGGCAAGGCCTTGTCAGTTGATCGCACCATGAAAAATCTGGGGGGGAGTAGGGAAGCAGGGAGCATTATAGAGGGCGAAAGTTGCTGGGAATACCTTTGCTTAGGAAGCACAGTCACAGGAGCTTTCAGATAAGAGAAACTGAGCATGTGCTTAAATTAGCCAATTCTAGGTAGATTGGTAAGTGCACTGTACAAACCACTGTAGCAGAGTGGAGCTCTGTATGCAAACGAGCACTTACCTTGAGTTGTTCAGCACATAGGGACTAGCAGGCATTGCGTGTTTGAAGTGTGACTGTATTGGGACCTTTGGGATTGGCCAAGAAGGTTTCCCACACCTGGAGGTAGAAACCCAAGGAGCACTTTTTCTGATTAGTAGGCACATTTGATATTTGATCCTACCACTTAACAGAAGCATCCAGTTTGAGCATATAGCTCACAAGTGTGAGTACGCCATGCAGCTCCAGTGAGGAGTCTACGTACTTTGCCTAAAGTGACAGTAAGCCCTTTGAGTGAAGTAGCAGTGCTAGACATGTAAATGACCAGGCCATAATCGATGACATATAGGATTGAGCTGTGTTTAGCAAGCCTGAAAGCTTCTGGCATCAAACTCCACCTATGTCTTTATAGGAGCCCAGTCTTAGTGTTGATGGCATTGGCAACATTCTTGATTTGCGTAGTAGAGATGGCTGTCCCAAGTTACACCTAATTACTTAAAGTGTCGGGTTTGTTCAAGTGGAGCTCCGAGTTTATTTTTGATGGTAAGAGCATGGTTCTTGTACTTATTGTGTTGGGTGGAGAATAATCAAATTTTAGTTTTCTTATAGTTTAGGACCAATTTGTGGGCTCTAAACCATTCTTCGACTTCCTTAAAACTGTGTTGTAGATTGCTTTCTAGAAGGATGGGATCAGAGTGAGATGTAAAGATAACGGCTGCGGCTGCATATAGGAGAATCTGTTGCTGACAGGAGGCCAGCAGGCTGTTCAGGAAGATACTGAAGAGGAGTGGGCCAAGGATTGAACCTTGTGGAACTCCAAATCGGATGACCTGCTGATCAGAGATGACATTGGTGATTTTCACCCGTTGAGACCTGTCTTTGAGGTAGCTACTAAACCAGTGCAGTGTGTTGGCGGAAAGACCTATAGTGGCTAGTTGATGGAGGAGAAGCGGGTGATTAACCATGTCAAAAGCCTTTGCTAAATCTTTGAAGGCATCCCCTATAAGATTGCCTTGGTTGAGAGATTACTGGATGAAACTGGTCCAAAAGCAAATTATTTGATACCTTTTATTGGACCAACATAGACATAACAACAAGAACAAAGTGCTCTAGCTTTTGGACCAACCAGTCCTTCATCAGAAGCCTAATGGCAGTTGTTTAGAAAAAAAAACAATACTTTTAACAGCTAGATCATGCAGAAAAAAAAACAGAAGGATTTTTTCTGTGTTTTTTTCTGCATGACCTAGCTGTTAAAAGTATTGTTTTTTTCTAAACAACTGCCATTAGACTTCTGACAAAGGACTGGTTGATCCGCAAGCTAGAGCACTTCATTCTTGTTGTTACATCTATGTTGGTCCATTAAAAGGTATCAAATCATTTGCTTCTGGATCTGTTCTAGCAAGGTCCAATATGGCAACTACTAAATCTGGATGAAACTGGTGAATTTAAGAAGTGCTGTGGTGCTGCTGTGTCCTTTTCTAAACCCATGCTGTTGTGGGCATTGGATGGAATGTTTATCAAAATGATCAACAAGCTGGTTAGTGACAATACATTCAAGCACTTTGGATAGTGGAGGGAGAGTTGATATTGGCCTATAGTTATTATGCAGGCATGACCACCTGACTTATGTACAGAGGTCACCAGGGCAGTTTTCCAGATGCATGGGAATTGTGCCAGTGTTAGCGATAGGTTAAGGATCTTTGTTATGGGTTGGAGTGCTTCATCTAAGGTGAGTGCAATAAATTTGAGGCCAAGTGAGTCCCCACTGTGCCTAGATTTCCTTAGTACTTTATTTAGGCATTTTCTAACCTGGCTAACGGAGACCTTCTTAAAGTAGAAAGGGAGATTCCATGGATCTTGTCCTCATAACATATGGCAGGTAATGTAGCAGAGTCCTCAAAGAAATCATGAGGTAGCACACTGCTCAGATTACTGAAGGCTTTATTGAAAGCATTCACAATTGTATTAGGGACCATGGTGGGGGTACCACCAATGTTTAGCATTGGAAGTGACTCCTTTGGATCCTGGCCAGTGATATCTTTGATGTTGGACCAGAATTTCCTACTGTCACCCCACGTGTTTGACAGCATTTGTCTGTGGTATCTACTTTTCTTCTGATGAATACCATGTGTGCATGAGTTTCTTGATGCTTTATATGCTTGTATATTTAGTGGTTGCCCTGAGACTTTAGCAAGGAAACAGAGATGGTCCCGTTGCTTCATACTTTTCAAGAACTCCTGGGTTATCCGGGAGTGAACCGTATCATGAATCTTCATCTGTTTCAGTGGGGCATGTATGTGACAGGCTGCATTGAAGACCTTGGTGAAGTGCTCCAATGCTTCGTTGATGTCACTAGTGGATTCGAGCAGTGTTCTGTCATGGTTACGTAGTTGTTGTTTTAAGAGATCAAGGTGACCCCTTTCTAGCACTCTGTTGAAGATAGTTTGGGGTGGGGCCACATTATATTTGTTGGACCAGCTGCTGGTGATGGGAGAGTGGTTGCTAAGGGAGTCAGGCTGTATGGTTACATTGAAGATGCGATCTGGGTGATTGGAGTTTATCCAGTCTAGAGTTGTGCTTGTCCCAGTCTTATAGTTAATTCTGGTTGGCATGTTGACTAGTTGAGTTAGGTGATGTGCCAATAAGGCATCCCTAACAGGGCCAATGGTTGGTGATTGCCAATTTGTATTGAAATCACCCAGGAGTATTGTCTCTTCATGTCGATTATTGGCATGGAGGTAGTCCAGGATGCCGTGGAGACCAGAGGTGGAGTCTTTAGGGGGAATGTAAACTGGTAAGACAGTGAACCTGGCTTTTTCAAAGCTGTCATATCTATTTCAAATACAATCATAATATATACCAATGTTTTATATTTTAGAACATGTAGTCAGTCCGTATGTAATAAAATCTTAACTTTATCAGTAAAAAAATGAAAATGAATTTCACTTGAGATGGTCTTTCTTTTCTACCTTTTGGGAATACTAGTGGGGCATTTATAGGAACTTGACTCCTTGCACTCTGTTTTTTACCTTTCAGGCCAGAGAGCCATAAGGACAGTACTTGAAGGAATGCATTAGGTGCAGATCATGCCACAGTCCCTGGGAGCATCCCCACAAGCTGAAAGTTTACAGCTTTAGAAGTAATCCCTAGGAATAAATGAGGTGGCCTCAGATTGCAAAATTTGTTGCAAAGAGAATCTGGGTGAACACACAATTTTGAAATGCTAGTACCTAAGAGATTAAATGAAGTGCTAGGTGTTATCCCTTTCTTGAAAGATTGTTCAATTGTGTCAGACTTTTATGATGTCATTTTCATTCATTTGTATAGCTAAAAATGATTTTGTATTGAGATATTTTTTCCCTCTGTTAGGTTCTGACTTTGAAAACAAGGATTGAACTGCTGTCAGATTTTATCAAGATTTGTTCACTTTTGCATTTTTGAAAGTTGTCATTTTTCCTTTTTATTAGTTATTTGATTTTTGTTTTGTATGTAATTTTAAGTATTTAGTTCTCCCCAAAATTCTTTAGTCCTTTTCCTCTAATTAATGCTTAGTATTTTTCCCCCTTTGTGGACTTTTATATTTTTTCTCCCCTGCCTTTTTACTTAAATTGGAAATGATAGTGCACTTCATAAGGTATCAGCTTCTGCAATATGTGAATCTCTTTGAACATTCATATATAACTGTTTCAAGTATTTAACAGTAAAGAACGTATGCAGAATGATGTACAGCATAAATGTAGTTTCTTGGGTTTTTTTTCATAATGTTCAGTTTTGGTTAGATGTTGCTATACAACTGTTTTTCAAGGTTTTCAGTTCAGCAACATAGACTAATGAAGTATTATACTGTGATTGAAGAATTATGAATCATTATATTAATTCATGTATTTTCAACTTTGCTGTAGCAATATGGTCGTGATTATAATACTGTTTTGGTTTACATTTATGGTTAGCATGTTTAATGCTTTTTACAAATACTGAGGCTTCTTAGGCTGGTATAGTATCTATAGGGATTATAAAGTGTATAGGGAGCAATTTGGCTTTCAACAGACAGTTCTTTTAATGAACTCCTGTCATGGGACCAATTTAGCCCTTTTAAATATACTAGCCAGGATTCACCAACTCAGCCTCCTGATGAAGGAGTGGCACACTCTGATATGTAACGATAGCTGGTGGAATCCGGCTCACTTCCAATCCATTTGTGTTACTCTGCACTTTATTATATGATATGCACATGACTACTTTGCTATATTTTAGCACTAGGTGCTTAACAAAAAGACATTAAACGCCGGCCTGTTTGCATGCACTACCTATTTATTTTACTAAAATGAGAAAGAGCTAGCTTTTTCACATGTTAGATTTCTCAAATGTTATTTGGAGCTTTGTGCACACTCTCTGATGTATGCCTGTAAAGGCAGATTCAATAATTTGCTACGTTATGTGATTGCATTTCTGTGAAATGCACTGCAGCCCTCTTGTGGTGAAAGACTAGAACACACTGCAGTTAACATGCAATTCTAGTATTCCCTCAGTCTGAACATAACTATGTATTAAAACACTGCATGTGATTTCCTAAAAAGCTTAGAAACATAACTACACATCAACAAAACGATGGCCAATATTTATTAGAGAACAAGAAAGTCCAGCTCAGCCTATGCACTTCCTTTTTAGGACATCTTTGAGTTTTCATGTATGGCCAATATTGTTTAATGACCCAACCCAAACGTTTCTGTGATGGTACTCTACATTAATAGTCACCTTATTAGTAATCATAACACATGTTATTTCAATGATGTTAAATTCAGGCTGATACCTTTTAACCAGCTTTTCCAATATTTTACATCTGTTACAGAACTGATCTTTAATTTTTTGCTTTCTTTCTGCTAACTCAAATGCTGTAAATTAGATACTAGAATATAAGAACATATGAAATGCTGGGTGCAAAAAGATAAATGGTCCACCGTGCTGATCTTCTGCCATGCAGACAGTCACAACATTCAATATTACATAAAAAAGAGCCATGGGATGCCAATTGAGTGCGAGGCAGCATCTGCAGCTTCTGACTAAATTGCATGGCGATGACTAGATTTTTAACTACAGTTGACTTTTTACCATGTCAATTGATTATAACATTATACATATGAAAGTTAACTGCACTTTCTGAGCATGGCACACAAAAGCTCCACATGTAAAGGACAGCATGGCCTGATGCCTCAGCCCACCAGAGAGGCACACCAGTGATATACCCTTAGTGAGTACAAATGGCACTGGCACCAGTTCCCTCACACTGCAGCTTGAAAAGCTGTTGCCAGAAATGGCAGCATTAAAGAGCGTGTGACACCTCTGGAAAAACTTTGGAAATTATGAATAATCTTACCTGTATTTCTACTGTGTATTACCTGCTTTTATCTTCCCTTTGTTCAATATTACTAAGAAAATTGGTGTGAAAATAGAATTCCTGTCCTTTGGACTCCATGTGTTCCTGTTGCATGCCTGCATGTGATGTAATTTTCTCCTGTTTGAGAAACCATAAACATTTCCGTGACCCTCAATTATGATTTACAAACATAAGATTATGTAGACATACAGCAGGAGCAGATGGTGTCAGAGGAACAAGGATCCAATTTTTATGCAGTTATCCTTAGTATCAAAAGTTCATAAAGTCTGGGTGCTCTGGGTATAATAATGCCACGACACAGAAAATTAGGCAGTTGCCTCTTTATGGACTTTTTACCTACATTTCTGTAGTTAATGTAACCCTTTCCATGGTGGTCTAATGGACCTCCTCTCTAATCCTAATCCCCTGTATAGTTAATGTAACCCTTTCCCTGGTTGTCTAGTGCACCCCCATTCCAGCAGGTAGTGACCCACCACCCCGCTCACCCCCCATCCTGACCCCCAGCCAGGGACTGACACATCCCTCCTGTCTCCACCATGGCTGGCCACTGATGGAGCTGTCACTGAGTGTATACTGTATACAGTACATGCTCAGTGACAGCTCAGTCTGCGGTTGGCTGTGGTGGAGAGAGGAGGGTTGTGCCGGTTGTCAGCTGGGGTCGGGATGGGGGAAGCAGGGTGGTGGGTCACCACCTGCCAGGTAGGGGGGTTGGGGTCCACTAGACCACCGTGTAAAGGGTTACATTAATTATACTGGGGACATGGGATAGGGAGGGATGTCCGTAAAACCACTAGGGAAATATTGCACTTCATTATACAGGGGATTGGGATGGGGAGTTGCACTGGACACCAGGAGCACTTGTTTTATGTATTAGGCAGATGATCGGGTGGGGGGAGGAACCATTAGCAATGAGGTAAAACATTCTGATATGTCAGGCAAGGGGTATGTTTGGGGGAAGGACCACTTGCCACCAAGGACAATTATCTTTACAGTGGGATCAGTTGGGGGGGCACCACTAGCACCATGGAAACTTAATTCATTTTACTTGGCCCAGTGATCAGCGATGGGGTGGAGGGGGAACCACCAGCACCAGGGAATACAATTATGTTTTTTCCTGTTGGGGCAGCGATTGGCTATGGGGGAGAGGGGAACACTGGTGCAGGGGACTATTCCTTTTTTTGTTTTGTTTTTTTGAGCCGGCAATCGACAAACAGCAGTAGGAGGGGACCACTAGACACCAGGGATACCCTCTCTGAGCTGTTTGGCTGGTGAGGGAGCACTGCCACAGTACCTCCATCAACTACTAGGGTTGTGGGGGATTAAAGCAAGGTCTTGGTTGGCAGTATTTGCTCCACACAAAGGGGCCCCGCAAGAGGTCCTTGCACAGAGCAAATGCTTTGTGAATCAGACAGCACCAATATTCATGTCCCCTCCTCTCCATTTGCATTGCAGTTCCAGCAACACTTGTCCTGGTGCAAACCCAGTTTTTGCACACAAACCAGGCTTTTGTGAATATCAGCTTGGCTCAAAACCCGGTTTGTACTGCGCAAGCTGGGTTTGCAAAGTTTTGTGAATCTGGTCCCAGATGTCTTTCTTTCCTGTAATGTCTGTGAGTGCTGGGTCATATGAGCCACCTTCAGTGATCTTTGAAACTGCTATCTGATTGTACAAGAAGTCTAGGGAGATCTTGAACTCCCGACAAACAGTGAAACACTGAGTAATACAGATTATTTGTTTTTGTTCCTGAGTAACGAATAACCTATTATCTGTAGTAGACAGGAAATACTAGTTGTTACTCCCACACCCCTAACAGAATGTAAACAGAACATTAAGTAAAACAAACAAAAAAAATGTTAATACTATGTCACCATGACAAAGCACAGCCGAAGCATGGCTCCAGAAAATAGGTGTATACTTTTAAACCTGTTACTTAAAATATGACTGAGCTTTAAACAGACATAAATTGCAAATTAACATAAGTATGTACAATATTTAAGGTGGCATTTCATGAGTTTTTGCAAAAATAATGACATGCTGTGGTAATTTTGCAGAAGTCACATCCATACGTTTTAGCCATACCCCTAACCTGCCATGGAAAGGAAAGGAAAAGGCTGTATGGAGTGGCAAGAAAGTACTTTCTTTGAGGACTCAATAGTTAGGGTAGTAGGTGTGATGGAGGGGAATTCCATAACAATGATGGCAGTGCAGATCCAGTGATTTGCCTGCCTGCAGCATAGATTGAATAAGTGTTGTTCAGAGCCAGGCAGTACAGCTGAAGGGAGGAGCAGTGTCTTCCTGTGGCTGGCAAGATAGGTGCTGCAGCTTTCTAACTACCACTGGTTGCTAGATGAACAATTTTGTAGTGTTAGTTTTATTTATTATTATTTTTTTTATTTCAAGTTGATCTACTAGTAGGATTTGTTCTGTGTGTTGCAACCATGTGCTGTGGAGGAGTTAATCATGGACTTTTACTATGGGTCCTCTGAGTTTCTTCTATGCCCAAGAGTCAGTGTTAACTAGTGATGTGCAAAGTTGTAAAACTTTGCTTTGCGGATTCAATTGTGAATTCACCTCATTTCGAAGAGTTACTCCACTATGCAAAGTCTGAATACATGGAAAACTGATAACGCTATGAAATACAAAGTTAGCAACTCCACCAGCAGAGTTTTGCACAGAGGCGCAGTCTGCAGTGTGCAAAGTTGCTAACTTTGCTGGCGAAGTTTGATACAGAGGTGAAGTTTGCAATGTACTATGGAACTGGAGGTCACATGTTGCTGAGACAAGTGTATGCCACAAGGAGGCTGTCTTCAGTGCAGTGTTCTGAAGACAGAGGAGGAGAGAAGTCTGTGCGTGCTTATCTAAGGAAAAAAAAACCTGTAGGCCTCCATATTCAAAGCTGACCGGCTGCATGTGCAAAATGGTATGCCACACAAAAAATGGGCTGGCCAGCTCCATATTCAAAAAGAAATTGTGATCTGAAATGACCATGCAATCTGTTTAAATATCGGACTCTGGTCTCATAGCGAATAGCAGGGGGTTGCCATGTTCTGTGTAGTGTGACCAGAGTGTGGGGCTGATGATTGCCCATGGGGTACAGCGCGGTGCACACTGGTTTATGCCACAGCCCCCATGGGTGATATGTAGCCCAAACATGCAGATGAGCCCATTGGGCAAGCAGGGTGCCATGGGGCCATTTGCATGCCCATTATGGGCTCATCTACATGCTAGTGCTGTCATGGTGTATGCCACGCCAGCCCCACTCCATCCCCAATCCTCTGTAACATAAATATCCCACCTGGTGTCAATGGTATTGTAGTGGTCCCTCCTCCCCAGCTGCAATCACAGTTATAATAAAATAGTACCCCCTCCTATTTCCCTGGTTGTGTACTGGTCCCCCCTCCTCAGCCCCAATCAATGTTAAAATTAAATAATAATCCTGATCTCCATATCCCTGATTGGGTAGTGATCCCCTCCCCAGCCCTAATCACAGTTAAAATAATATCATACTTCTCCCATTTCCCTGGTAAACTAGTGGTTCCCCCCTCCACGAGTCCTAATCTGCATAATGATAGAAATGTCCCTGGTAGTCCATGATAGTCAAGTGCCCCCCCATTAGGGAGTGACCATCACTCCACTCCTCCCAACCCGATTGGAGATCGGTCAACCAATAGGCGTGTACTGCATACTGTATGTGCTCTTGTTCAGTTCAATTGGTGGCTGGCCATGGTGGTGTGGGTGGGCTGTGCCAGTCACCAGCTCTTGTAGGGTTGGGAGAGCTGGATGGTGGGTCACTACCTAATGGGAGGGGGGCACTTGACAACCAGGGATCGGGGACATTTCTATTATTATATGGATGGATTTGAGGAAGGGAGGAATCACTAGACCACCAGGAAAATGAGGAATGGGAGGGTATGATATTATTATAATTATGACAAGGACTGATGAGGGGAGACCACTACACTACCAGGGGTATTGGGATTAGGGTATTATTTCATTGTAACAGTGCTCAGGGCTGTGAAGGGGGGACTACTACACTACCAGGGATATGGGGATCGGGGGTATTATTTTATTTTAACAATAATCAGGGCTGGGGTGGCAGGACCATGACACTAGCAGAGAAACTAGGAATGGGAGGTGTATTTTATTATGATAACATTGATTGGGGCTAGGGAGGGACTGCAGATCCACCAGGGTACCCTGCCGTTAACAGTGGTCTACGCACTGCTTAGGGCTGGGTTTCAGGAGCATAACTCTGCGCCACTGCTGGAGGCTGTTTTGTGCTTCTGAAGTGTTTCAATATTGTGCTGCACTGCATATGCATGGGGGTCCCTTCATTTGCATAGGCGCAGCACAACACTGTGTGCATCAGTGCTGTTGGGAGTGCACCGTGCATGTGTGCCCTTTGAACATGGGCATGCCCCTGACAACTGGTGTATTTTCAGGTTTGTGCATCCCAGTCCAGGTTGTGCTGCCTAAACCTTTTGAAAATGGGGCCAGTAAAATACATATCAGAACCAAGCCTTTGGAATCCAAATTGCTCACAAATTGTTCTAGGGGGTCTTGTGCTGCTAGATTTGTGTTTTTTGTTTATTTTTTCAGTGATTATTTTTTACTTAAAGTAGTTGTTTCTATTTTGTCAGTCTGTGAAGCAGTGGGGTGGGGGAGGGTAGGTGTACTGTAAAGCAAGGCAGCCCAGAAAGAACCAGAGCATTTTTGTTTAAGCAGGACATTTGTGTTATATTTCAGTTTTCTCACTCTTATTCATCATTTTTGATCTGTAGTGAGTCATTTCTCATTTTTATGTTTGCTTGCACGCATGTGCAAGAAACATAGTGCCATCATCCGAGTATTTGGAGGTGTGGCAGCCCTCTTCCAATTCAGTCAGTGTGTTTGCAGGCACGGCCGCAGTTCTCCAATGGCTGCTGGAGCTGTCTATGACAGCAGTCAAAAATGCAGTGGAGTACAGTTGAAAGGGGAACTTATGCTTCAGTGAGCAGTGATAAGATATCACCTGCTCATAGACGCTCATCCTACACACACATGCACGCATACTGCGTGCTCGCCCTCCCCACGGACACACTGTATAGCCGATGGGGGTGCCAACTTCCGTCGGTTGTGCTGCGCCCCCAGGCCTGTTGCCAGCTGGGGTTCGTCTGGTTCGAACAAACCCCCCCGGCCCCATTTTGAACCTCCGTTTTTTGTTTTTATTAATTTAGTTCAGTATTGTCCCTTTAAAAATATGACCTGTGCCTGTTTGTTTCAGAGCATGCCCGAGTCTTTCCAAGTGACTGACACGTGCTCCTGGCCCTGCAGTCATAACTGTGGGTTGACAGTCCAGCTTGAAACGTGAGCCAGTTGCGACCCCCTTCCCGAATCTACCACTCAGCAGCCTCCTGACGGTTGGACCCTCGCATGGCGCCGAGCTGCCATAATCTTTCATGCCGCTGCTACCCCCAGAGACAGGACTATCCAGTCAGTTTAGTGAGAGGCATGTAAGCATGCCCATAATGCACCACTAGACCGCAGCTCACTGATTTTCACAGCCGTCACAACTGCCTGCTAAAATGGAGTGTGGAGGACAGTACGAGACAATGAAAGCTGCTGGTCGTTCAGTCGCTGCTGCTGGCAAAAGAAAAACAAGAGTGCCACTGCTGAGATGGACTCATTACTGATTTCTTTAGTCACCAGCAGTCAGGTAATTTAAGGCACGAGGGCAGAGCAGTCGGTTTTGAATGGCTGGGACAGAGCGAGAGGTCAGGCGGGGATAAAAGTGTGGGGCTCAGTGGTCAAAAGAAACTACTCCAAAGAGCATTTCTGACAGAACTCTGCCTCCTAGACATCATCCTCTCTGTGTGGCTGCAGATTTGTTTTTCTCAGTCTGACTACCGGTCTGTAAGGGCTGCTCAACAGCATGGTCTTGAGAAATATTTAAAAAATTAAGAACGTGTGGCTTTTTGTGGATCAAAAGAAACTCCATCACCGTGACCCTGTGCAGAAAAATGTCTGATTTTTTCTGGCCAGTATTGTTTTGTGCAGATAATATTTTACAATGTTATTTATTCATGACTTCATAGTTACATAAATAATAGGTGTACTACTTGGCCCTAGTTGGGATCTACAGGTGTACGTTTTGCCCTGGTTGGGATGCAGAAGTAATCTGTCCAGTGTACAGGTTCTTTGTTATCTACAGGTCAGCCTTTGATTGTGTCCAGCTCTTGCTTCCTTGCTAGTACAGTGGCTCGATGTTAATGTTGGTTAAACATGCAATAAGGCAGTGGGGTTCTATTAAATTTTGGAAAGTGCACCAGCTTGTGAAATGAGGAGAAAGGGTTACATCATGATCCAGAACCAAATACTGTGTTACATTTAAGCAGTCTACCATGACAAGGGTATGGGTTACACTAGGCTTTATAATGCCTGGTGTGTTGGTTGGTCACGAAGCCAATAGGCTGAGTGAGCAAAACACACCAGGCATTGTAAATCCCAGTGTAACCCACACCCTTGTTGTGGTAGAGTGCTATGATATACAATGTCCTCCTTTTTTGTGTTTGAAAAAAGTAAAGAATTTTTTTTAACTTTTTAAATGATTTTTATTGTTATTGCTCCGCTAGAAAGAAATAGTACCCGTCTCCACGTCCCCCAAGCGAGAGTGTGTGCAGCTTCAATTTTGTGCATTCAACTCTTGCCTGTATCCATCCAATCAGTGGTATTTTGGCTATTAGGGACCATATATAGGACGATTTAGAAGTTTGTTTAAATGGTTACTGCAATGGTGCGCTTTGCAGTGAGAAAGAACTGCTACCTGGCTTTTCGCTGAGGAGAAAAAAAAATCCAATCTTCTCAGGAATCAAGAGTACTGTGAGGAAGCAGAGCTGATGTGAAAAAGTGAGACACAGCAGGTAAGACAGTTGCCAGTGGTTACCGAGGAGCTGCAGTGACAAAAAAATACTGTTATAGAAGCTTTGAGAGTTAGGACGAGATTACGTGGGTTGTGATTGATAACATTTAATTTTTCGTGTATAGCTCTTGTTGGTGACTTCAATGGCACAATCTAATGTGGCAGTTAGAATTGTAGTGCGAGGGCAGCGGCTGGCATGGATACATACCAGCTTGGCAAGTGGTGCGGTTGGTTAGCACTTCTTGCCATTGGTACTGGTGAGGATTTACAATGGATTCGAAGTGCCAACCAACCAATCAGGGAGTGGCATTTTTGGGACCCATTTTATAATGAGCAAGTCACCATAAAATCCCAGTGCTCGGCACCTCCGTTACTCCCAGACACATATTCAGATTGGTTAATTTTTCAGACATTGTCTGAAAAATGAACCCAATATGTTTATCTGTGTGGAATTTTTTTCTATCACATGTTAGACCAACAGTGTATAAAAGTAAGGGTAATGAAGAAACGTATGTCTCCTATTTAATTGTTGTCATTGACAACAATGAAGAATTAGGAGTTCGGTGGAATAGAGATTGCTGCAGAGTGGGATTGCAGGTTATATTATTGTCAGCTATGTTTGGGTATTTCAAGTCACATATTTACCAAAGAACAGTATAATGGATGGCATCGGTAAGCAGCTGAGTTTTGTCCATAGATTCCAGTCCAGCCCTTTGCAGTCTAGCTAGCACAGTGGGTCACTGTTGATTATAGACGGCAGTGGGCTAATGATTTTCAGAAAGTGCACCTGCTTGTGAACCAGGGATGAAGGGCTTAATATGTGTAATATTTGGGTGTCACAGTAAAATCCCAATGCTGTGTCCTCCTAGACACATATCCAGGGTTCATTTCAGACATTTATCTATGTGGGACTTTGACCCAGACACTGGGTATAAAAAGTAAGGGACATGGGAGTTAAGTACATAACCCACAAAACAGACCATCCATAATCCATGGCTCCTGGGAGCACAGCAGCCACAAGGCCAATGCCCTTAAAGCAAGCTGGCACAGCAACAGTTTAGTACTGCACAATACCCAGCCAAAGCCAGCTAAAAACTGTCATGAGGTACAGTACACGGACTCTTGCTGTTATCATGTGATTAGTATATTGGTATACAATGTGAGTCACACATGTAGTAATTGTCCTGACAGCCATGAGTGGAGGAGAGATAACAGATAACTCATTGAGCTGTAAAATTAATCACAAAATGAACCACATAGAATATACTAACCTAGGGCTTCTATAGGCCTAGCAGCCACCAGACCCCTAATATCTGGCTGGCTGCAGGGTAAATTCATACTTCAGTTATTTATATAAGGTTAGCAAAATACTGACATTCGTCTGGCCTATGTCAAGCCAGCAGGTGAAAGCTGCAGCCAATATATGTATCACTGATACTGCAATATAAGCATTTTCCTAACCTCATGTACAGAATGAATGCATGTGCTCACCCTGCTGCCACACATCTCAGTTTAGAGCAAGAGGATGGGGAGAGTTCAGATACAAGTTATGTAGCTTCAGGATAAGCACCACAGAGCATCTAGAACCCCTTGGCTTCTGGAGGCCTAGCGGCCCCCAGACTCCTGTTTTTTAAAGTTACTTTCACAAAGAAAGAACACACCTTGTAAAAATCCAGGTGAGGGCCTAGCAGTACCCAGACCACTACTATCTGCCTGGCATGGTGAATACATACTTCTGTTCTGTATGTA
Organism: Neoceratodus forsteri; assembly: GCA_016271365.2. Classification (NCBI taxonomy): domain Eukaryota; kingdom Metazoa; phylum Chordata; order Ceratodontiformes; family Ceratodontidae; genus Neoceratodus; species Neoceratodus forsteri. The sequence goes on along the minus strand of CM057449.1, from coordinate 1,177,780,239 downwards.
AGGTTTGCAAAATGCTGACATTCATGGCATGTCAAGGCAGCAAGTGACAGCTGTAGACTATTTATATAATACAAGTATGTAGTCACCATGCAGCCAGACACATCATAATTGTGGAGCAACAGACTGGAGGAGAGCTAACATATGCATTATTTAGCTTCAAAATAAGCCAGAAAATGCATCACAGAGCATCTAGGAGCCCTGGGCCGCCAGGCCCCCAGACCTCCGGCTTTTTTTAAAAACTCACAGACTCCAAAAAAAGAACCCCCCTTGGAAAAATTCTGGCAATGGCCCTGCCCCCCCAAACAGAGTTCCACATGCCATGCTGGGTGCCCACCCAGCATGGCTACATCGAGCAGCCGGGCGGTGTCACCCCGTCGGCTCCACTGTTCCCCCCCAGAGAGTACAGGTGCCACACTGGGAGCCCACCACAACATGGCAACAGATGCTATCGCCAATGGGGTGCCCAACTCCGCCAGCTCCACGCCCCCAAACAGCTGTCCTTGTGCCACGCTGGGAGCCCACCCCAGCATGGCAAATGTCCCACGCCATCGCTCCTTTAAAAAGAAAAACCTAAAACACAAAAACGGTCCCTCGCTGTCTCTGCCCCAATCTGCACCCACCCACTGCGGATCCTGCCTCCCACACCCCCCACCCCATACTTACTCCGGACTCCAGCGAGATGATCTTTGGTGGTCCGAACACTCTGCACTCTTCAAAGCCGACCGCGAACTGAGGAAATGCCGGTAAGCTGTATAATGGGATAGATAGGGTTTTTTCAACTTTGCTGCATATCTCAGGCATTTTTTGGAATTTTTGCACCAAATTTTCAACATGGGGTTTTTGGGACCCCTTCTCATGAATGCTCTCACTGTCATGGCATTAATCGGACCTGAAGGGTGATTTTGCAGTCACTGTGCAAAATCACCTTTTGGGACAGAGTAAGGAAACAACACTGCCACTGTTCATAAGGTGGGCTCTCAAAAAGCCTATGATGAAAATTTGGTGGAAAAATTCCTAAAAATGACTGTTTTATGAGCGTGCATTGAGCAGTTCCGATGTATGCTCGCAAGTTCGCGAATTTTCAATATTTTCACTCCAGATTTTCAACATTGCCATTTTACCACACCTCCTTATGAGCAGTACAGCTGTCATTTTTCACATCTTGTCCAAAATGTGTTTCCGCCCCATGTAGCACACAATGGCGCATTCGTTTTGCAAAATCAATATATGGGACACATTAAGAAAATCACAGTGATACTGCTAATGAGCAGAGGTCTTAAAATGGCTATGTTGGAAATTTGGTGAAAAGATTCCTAAAAATGACTGTTTTATGAGCGTGCGTTGCGCAGTTCCTACACACGCTCGTAAGTTTGCGAATTTTCAATATTTTCACTCCAGATTTTCAACATTGCCATTTTATTACACTTCCTTATGAGCAGTACAGCTGTCATTTTCATCTTTCCCAAAACATGTTTCCACCCATGTAGCACACAATGGCGCAGTCGGTGTGAAAGCAATGTTTGGGACAGATTAAGAAAATCACAGTTACACTGGTCATGAGCAGAGGTCTTAAAATGGCTATGTTGACAATTTGGTGACAAAAGTCCATAAATGATCAGGTTAGCGTGAGCATTGCTCAGTTTCCATGCACTCGTAAGTTCATGAATTTGTAATATTTTCAGTCCAGATTTTCACCAGTGGCATTTTTCCACACTTCCTTATGAACAGTACAGCTGTCATTTTTCACTACATGGCTGAAATGTGTTTTCACACTTTCAGCGCAGAGATGCGTGGTTGCTGTGGGAAATCATTGTTTGGGACAGATAAAGAAAATCACAGTGACACTGTTCATGATCGGAGGTCCCAAAATGCCTGTGTTGACAATCTGCTGTAAAAAATCCCCAAACTAATTACATTATGGGTGTGCGTTGCACAGTTTCTGTGCATGCTCGTGACTTCACCAGTTTTTTTAATATTTTTACTGCAGATGTGCAACATTGCCATTTTTTACACCTCCCCATGAACAGTACAGCTGTCATTTTTCACATCCTGTTCGGAACGTGTTTTTGTACCTGTGGTGCTAAATGCTGAAGTTGCTGTGCATAAGCAGCTTTCGGCTAACAAACTGATATTGCCACTGTTCATGAGGTGGGGGTCACAAAAAAAACATGTTGAAAATTTGGAGTGAAAATACCAACGAATGCCTGGTGTGTTAGGGTTTCCAACCATAACGCCCCACCCTGTAGAGAATGACAGGCATCAGGGGTGTGACTTGGGATTCTTGCCTGTAATGCTCATACCATTCCTTGCCCTGCAGCCAGTGAGAGGCATTGAGGTATGCCTTGGACTCTTCGGTCCCAAAGTTCACCCCATTCTCCTATACCCGCTCTTATCTCACCATATTTCCTGATGGAATGGGGTGCACATAAGGGCCAAAGACCCCAAGGCACACCGTGACACTTGTCAGTGTCTGCAGGGTAGGGGTGTGGTGAAATGGCATGGCCGTTATGCCTCACGACCCAAAGGCACACCCCAATGCCTGTCACTCTTTGCAGGGTGGTGGTGGGGTTGGCTTCAGTTCAATACTTCACTGCCATTCCTATTATGCAGCTCTGTAACTTCTACACTACCAACGCCAATGCCAGCAAGCAAACCTTCGGCATTGACAAATTCTTGTTCTTATTGTGGTTTACTTTGATGTGTTTAAGTAATAAAGCATTTTGTTAGTGTCTTTCTGTAGCATTTTAGGTAATCTTTTAGTTATATTTTTCCTAACGTGATGATGTTCTGTCACTTTTTGTAATACTTAATATTAAACTACCCCTGCTATTCCTGTTGTTTTAATTCCTGTTCTGCTTAAAAACAAAAAGAAAAAGAAAAGATCTTTTTGGTTGTTTTTAGTAGTAGTTTTTCAGATAACACTGCTGATCCCTTGATTCTCTAGAGGGAGTTGTTGTCCATTTCTGATATGTATTTGCATTGCAGACTTTTTCACATTTTGTAATTTTTCTTCCCAAATCAAGTTACAATTAGCATAAGAATGATTGAGAAGAGGTGCTCTACTAAAGGAAAAGATGCCTGGGTAGCAGCAAAGAAGTGTTTAAAATCTGTGGGCAAAACAGTACCTCAGTAAAATAAAATGCTATGGTAGTTCTATTGGCTCCGGGGCTGGTAGTAGTGAAGGAGTAGCTGTCAGCAGTGACATTAGTGCAGCCACATTTTTCTATGTCACATCTGTGGCAACCATTCTGGTGGTGGATGTGGGAGGTGACAAAAGAAGCAGCAGTAAACAACCCAGGGGACGTATTTATTGCATAGGTTGCAAGTGACCACCCTAACCCTAACCCTAGTATCCCTTAGAATAACACTGCAATTTTAACATGCCATAATGCCACCAGTCTTTGGAGTTAAGGGCCACTCTATACATCCAAACAAGGTTCTCAGTGTGTACTAAAGTAATAACACATAATACCCCAAACTGACCATGGTGCCAAATCCACAATTTAGGTCCAATAATCATAAATGCACCAAATATGCACCTTCTTAACCACACCAGGTTTCAGACAAAGTCAACAAAATCTCACTGAGTTATGCCTAAACAACCCAAAAGGAGTAGCTGGTGAAAGTCATTTTGACATATCTTCTCCTCTGTGTACCCCAAAAAGAAGTTAAAGGCAAAGTTACCAATGGTGATTTTCCTATTAAAAAGAAAAACGTTACAAAATGATCCATGGAGGTGAATTTGGCGACTGGTGTAACTTCATCGGCGAATTAAAACTTTGCAACATCTCTAGTTTTAACCCAGTTGTACAGCATGTTTTCTGGCAACTCAGACTTCTGTCAAAATACTCTGTTGTCTGCTCAGGCTGTGACCTAGCTGCTGGTGGACTGCAACACAATGTTATTTGGGAAATGGCAGCCTCCTTGTATCGTAGCTGATCCTGACAGCTGATTCTATTCCTAATCTACTTTTTGATCTTCTGATGGATCTTTAAAGATGCCTTTAGTGCTGTATAATATTTCCAAATTCTACTCCAAAGAAATTCTGCAAAATTATGGAAATTCATCTAATTCTGCAATTCTGAAAAAAAGTTTCTTTTTTTTTTAATTTTAATTTACACTGCAAAATAGTGTTCCACAGTTTACCTCAGCTTTTCAGTGGACAGTAGACTGCAGAAAACTGTTCTGCAGCTAGCATTGACTCTTCATTGTAAGCTGCAGAAAACTAATCTGTGGTTCACACTGACTCTTAAATGTAAACTGTGGAAAATTAATCCACGGCTCAAAGCAGCAGTATTTGTTAGTTAGTGAAAAAAAATCATCATGTAGTTTCTTTAGCAGAAACATATTTCTGATAAGCTAAGATTCATGCTCAGTATTTTTTTTTCTCAGATGTTGTTAGAACTTTTTTACAGCTGATTTTGTAATTAATGGATCACATCATTAAAGATGGTCACCATTCGCCATGTTTAAAAATCTCTTCTCGTGGTGTTACCTGCTGAATGTACAACACTAGATTCATGTTGTAGTTGTATTAGGAGGGTTCTTTTGAATGTTTCTGATAGTAAACAGCACAAAATATTACATTTCTTTCATGGTGGGTGTGGCATGGGCGTGACTTGTGTGTGACAAGGGTGTGGGAACTTTTAAAACTTCAAGACTTCGTATCTTGGTTCAGGAATGAAAGAAAATGAAAATAAAAATGTGTAACTTGATACTTCTGCCATACAAACCTTATTACTGAAAAATATATATGGTTACTAACAAATACTGCTACTTAAATTTATAAAAATGCAAAATAGTTTCCAATCTTTGCACAATGACAGTGTTTTCTCAAAAAATTCCAAAAAGCATTTTGAAATCAGAATTGCCACTCTAGCTGAATTCTGCCAGTAAAATTCTACATTCAGAACATCTCTAACCCCCTCCCCCCATTAGTGTAACGGTTCAAATGTCTTTGTCTCCCTCAGTCAGGTGAGTCACACTGTGTGAGTGCCTATAACGTAAAGTAGCTGTTGTTTGTTTGTTTTTTTGGGTGGGGGGAAATGGGTATAGCAATTTTCCTCCCTATATTCTACATCACTGGTTCTTTAAAGGTACTGGTTGACTCAACTACTGGTTGCTACTTCATTTTGGTAATTCAGTATATTTGCTTATACTGAATCTTCTTTATTATACTGTATATAACTTAATTGATATGAGACTACAGTTTTGGAATGGGGATTAAGCCTGCTGTGATCCATAATTGCCTTAAACTGTTTAATGTCTCTGCAGAGACTCTGGGGCTACATTCATGACCTGAGGCAGGTCTTTACTTCTATCAGAGTCTTGTTGCTAAAAGCACACTTCCTAACTTTATCTGCCAAGGATATAGGCTGGGACCTTATCTAGGATACCACTAGAAAGTGTCGACTATGGGGAGCTACACCCTTTGGCCACTACATTGGGTTGTTTCTGGTTAGGTCTCCTTACCCAATAACAGGATCCTTGTGACCTACATGGAGAGTGGAGATCATGAGGAGGAGGATAGTCCAGACAATGGACAAGCAGAGTATGCATCTAACACCAGTGAAGATTTTTGGGCTGGCTGTCAGGCCCTGTGGGTCTGCAGTCCTCTGAATCCTCTGGCCCTGAGCTGAGATCTCTGTATTTTGGTATGGTAGTGCTCCAGCTGTGGGGTCAAATGCAGGTTAGGGGAGCCACATGAATGATACTGCATGGTAGACTGGGAGTTTCATCTCTCAGGTCTCAGAACCCATAAGACTGTTTGCCGGTCCTTAAGCTTGGGCCTCCTCCCACAAAAGACATACTCAGAGTGCTTGTTACACCTGTTATTCAACAGTGGTGTGAAAAGGAGTAGAAACATATTTCAGAAAGGACCTATGGAATCTTGAACCCTTTACAAACGTTCTTGAGACTTGTGAACAAGGATGCATGGTGCTCAAAGGAACTCAGGAACACCACCTGGGGTAAGCATACATTTTGTATGAGCACATCAATAGTGTGCCCCTCTGATACAGTGATGCCATAACTGGTGACCCCTGATATCAACTTGCTTGTTGAAGCTTTCAAAAGCCATATCAACCTGGTGTGATGTCACACCGAGTTGATAAAGCATCATACCAAGATGATGTGGAGCCAAGGGGATGCTTATTCATGTCTTGCTACTTATTTTCAGTGCCATATTCAGAAAAGGTCTCATGTGGTGCAGTATGTAGCAAAGAGTTGGGCAAACATATTTATTTTTTTAAGTGACCACCGTAGTTAGTTTTATTTTGTCTGCAAAAAAATAAAGCTGTACTTCCAGGCATGTGCATTATGCATCCCCTCAGCTCCTCGCCACACTAGTTTGTGGACGTGTGCAGCCAACATTTCGGACGGGCCACATATGAGGTGATTTTTTTACAAAAATAATAACTGTTATGCATGACAGGGAAATTTTAGGAGTATGTATGCATTTTACATTACTAAAGATAGCTCCTCACACCTTTGTCTGTACTCTCTCAAATTCAACCTAAAGGCTGACAGTGTCTCTTCGTCTTGTATTCATTTCCTTTAAAACAAACAAAAGAAATAAATGCACCAGTTATTATAAAAATAAAGCATATGTAGGTGTTTTATGTGCAGTTTTTTTACATACCTTCGGTGTGTGATAATATATAAACCTCATATATATCATACACCTTGGGTGTGTAAAACAAACTATAGATCACAACTACATATGTATTATTCTCTATTTACCATAATAATAATGCTAGGTATTTAATTTTCTAGGTTAAAAATATTTATTGCTTGCATAATCATGTACTTAGTAAATTCAACTGTTTTTTTTATTAATAATTGATTAATTTATGTATGGTCAGGGACCCTACTTTTCTGCGGCACAGTGGGACCAAGTTCTGTGGCAAGACTACCATTTGCAGCAGAACTTCTACGGTGGTGGTTTGTAATTTCTACGGAACTCCTGTGGCACTAACAAACTTCCACATCACAGTGTCAACTTGTCATCCTGGCTTTATTTTCATTCCAGTGGTTATAGCAATCAGGATGGTGGAAAGCACAGTAACACTAGTTCAAAAAATAAACGTACAAAAATAATTTTATACTTAAAAAAGCAAAACAAGTGTCTCTCCCTTAAGGTCCTAGCCTGTTGCATAAATGACATATGCAGAGGGGATCTTATGTGAAAAATAAGGTATTTCTATATGCATGCTATCTATCCCACTAATGATGTTTCCACTGTCTATCACTTATATATTTGTATGTGCTTTCAACACCACTCATGAGGTTCCCACTGTGTATCGCTTGCATATTTATATGCAATCTGTAACATACATACAAATATGCATATGTGTGTGTGTGTGTGTGTGTGTGTGTGTGTGTGGTGAGAGAGACAGAGATATTTTGTGTGTGTGTGTGTGTGTGTGTGTGTGTGTGTGTGTATATATATTTTTATTTCCATGAACTTGCATCCTCATTCATACAGGTCCCATTGGAAATGGCATAGAAGAGTTATTGTAAACTCATTTTTCATGTCAACCTGCTTTCCCTGACACACTGCGTAACACCATCAGGCCATGACATGCATGTGAAGCAGTTGTGAGATACAGCTGTCTGGCCCATCACAATGTGTCCACCATGTGACAGAACGCTTCACCATACCTTCCCAGGCTCTGAGCAGTGATGTGTTCCACCAATCCTTGTGCTGCCCAGCCAGCAACCAGAGCTAATCTCTGAACCTGAGTTGCCAGCACGGAAACACAGCATGCTAACCTCTGGCCCAACAGCTGTCCCTGCACACAGCATTTCTCAATAACTTTTAGGTGATTCTATCAACCAATGACAATATGTAATCAATGCGTACAGTGCAATTATTTATTTAACAGGTCTATTCTTTCAACAGGTCTACACATTATTATATTTCACTTTTCTGGGCATAATTACTTTATTTTTCTTACAAATTTCGACAGTTAAATTCATTTTTACCAGTTATTCATTTCAGATAGCACCTCTATACCTTAAAGGCACAAATAGGTTTGTACAAAGTGAGGTATGCACTTAACAGGTCTGTGTTATTGACAAGTTAAGTTGGCCATAGTGCAATAATGTAAGACTGAAAATTGTATTAGGCTGTAGTGCAGGGTGAGCAAATATCACCATGCATGATGTGCTGTGCCACCGACTCTGGCAGTGGGAGCTGTGGTAGATAAGTGACTGTTCATTTCTGTTGCAGAATGCAGCCATTTCATTAGCTAATGTATGATGTTATAGCAATGATAACGTCACATTCTGAACATATGGGGTGGTTTTGGATATAAAAGAGGAAGGAACCAGATTCTATGTATAAACAGAAATATTAATAAAAATCACCAATAGGTAAGATTCTTGACACACACAGAAGTTCTGTGGTAGATTGACAAGTTCTACTTAAACGTGCAACATGAGAATTCTAGGAACCTTGTGTATGGTAGTCAAGTTACTTAGTGGATTATCTGGTTAGTAAATTTAAAATATCTATACTAATATCTTAGACCCTCCTTCCATTTCCCAACCTCACCGACCCATTCTCAACCCTCCCCATATTGATATTGTTGACAATTCCTGGTCTCTATCCTCTTGTTTTAACCCCTTTAGTTGCACATCATTTGAGTGATTTAATTTGAGTGAAGGCATTTGAGTGAAGGAATTTGAGCAAAAGCAAAATGAGCGACAGTCACTTTACAGCGACTGGCACATTACAGTGACTCCACAAATACAGTGAACCGTACAGTCCATGTGCCTCACGGAGTTAGAATCCTAGAGATTGGGAGTCTTGGGGGCATAGCCCCCCTGCAAATCATGGAGAAGTGTGCACGGGAATATTTAGCTGAAATGTGCTTCATTCAACTGTAGCATTGCCCAAATTGCAGTCACTATAAAATATTTGCTCAAATTGTAATCGCTCAAATATATTCGCTCAAATAACAAGGAACCAATCCTTTACACTGTGAAAGTTAGCATCTAAGAAATTTTTAGATGTTCTGAATAGCACATTGCTTTTCTAAAATATGCAACACATAGGGTGTTAGCAATCACTTTATGTTATCCAGGTCTTGCTTTTAATAATGTGTGCCACCTTAAATTGAATGTTTAAAATGGGAGCTGGTTACCGTACACTGCGTGCTCGGAGGAATCCAGTACAGAAACATTAGCATGTGTTTGTGCTAGAGTCAGGAGTCGGGAGCTGGGACCCAGCAGTGAGATGGTTCAAAAAGCCAGAATGGAAATTTTCAACACTTAAGTTTGGATGCTTGTCTTACTTATGGCAATGAAAAGACTCAACGCTCTCCTTAATTTTGCAAGTTTTTATATTTGGTTCAAGACATTTTTGGAAAGAAGAAATCTTAAAGTGTTTGGGAAACTGAAAATGCCACTCTGCTCAGACTCCTGCATGCTGCTGCTCTCAGTATTGATTCAGTCTAGAACATGCTGCCAGGGATAATGGTAGGATTCTGTTTTTACATTAATAAAACTAATTTATCAAGAAAGGAATCTTTTGCTGGAAGCAAAGATAGAGGGCCTAGAGGAGATGCAGAAGGTAAAACACTGCAAAACCCGCTCTCAAGAGCTTAACTCCCTTAAGAAACAGTTAAACACCATATTAGATTATGAGGTAGAGCAGAGACTGATGTTTCTTTGACATAAATATCACAATGGGGGGCCGAGGTTTACGAAACTCGTGGCAGCTCAGCTGAGAGCCCGTAAGGCTAAGGCTACTATTGCAAAAGTGAGACATCCTAGAAAGGATGAACTTAAAGATAGATTACACACAATCTCTGAAGCCTTTCACATTACTATTCCGAACTTTATTCTGAGGACACTAATCCCTTCCCAGACGATATTAAGAAATTCTTGGCCACATTAGAGCTCCCGACCCTATCCTCTGAACAGGGAAAGTCCTTGATGGCCTCAATAACTATTAAGGAAGTTGAGTCTGCAATTAGTAACCTAAAAACAGGCAAATGCCCAGGCTCAGACGGGCTCCCCGGTGAGTTTTACAAGACCATTCCCAAAATATTAGCCCCGATATTAAGCAAGACTGTTCTCCTTCATAGCTTCTTCACAGGGAGAGACCCCACCCTCCTGGAAGGAGGCAATAATTTCGGTGATCCCTAAAGAAGGGAAGGATTTAACCCGCTGCTCTTCTTACCGTCCTATATCCATTTTAAACACGGACTACAAATTGATGGCCTCTATAATCGCTAAAAGGCTGATTCAATACACCCCGGCCTTAATAAATATGGACCAGAGTGGTTTTATTCCTGGCCGTCAAGCCCAGGATAATGTACGAAGAACAGTCTATATAATTGAGCAAATTAGAGCCCAGAAAAGCCCAGCAATTCTACTAGGGCTCGATGCAGAAAAAGCCTTTGACAAGGTTTCATGGAAATATCTAAGAGAGGTTCTTCTGGGGTTTAATTTCCCAATCACGTTTGTCGACACCATCTTTAAATTCTACAATTACTCTGAGGTATATACTAACAAATGGTCATATTTCTGAGATATTCCAATTATATAGAGGGACAAGACAAGGTTGCCCCCTCTCCCCTTTGCTCTTTGCCTTTTACATAGAGCCACTGGCCCAGAGTTTGAGACAAACCCAGAAAGTAGGGGGAGTGAACTTAGGGGGGGTTGAGCACAAGTTAGCTTTATTTGCGAATGACATTCTCCTCTATCTAACTAATCCAGAGTCATCCCTAGAGGCGCTTTTTAATAAGATTCAGCAGTTTACCAATCTATTGGGATTCACCCTGAATATGGGCAAATCAGAGGCCTTGTCCGTTAATTATGTCCCTCCCCCATCCCTCAAAAAACGTTACCCAATTAGATGGGATAATGAACATATAAAATACTTGGGTATTCAAATCCCGAGCAATCCAGAGAAATTGTTTACCTTGAATTTTGACCCCCTAATAAGGAGGATAAGACAGGACTCCAAGAGATGGACGCTGATGCCCTCCTCGCTCTATCTAAGGAATATGGCCATAAAAATCAATGTATGATCCAGGTTTTTATATTTGTTCCAATGTGTCCCTTGTGCTATATCCTCAAAGGAACTTTTGTCATGGCAAAGGCTAATAAATAGACACCTTTGGGAAAATAAAAGGCCTAGAATTAGTTTCCAGAAACTGACTCTTCCTAAGGAGGAGGGTGGGGTGGCTTTGCCCTCGCTTAAAGAATATTGGATGGCAACGCAGATGCGGCTGGCCTTGTTATGGAGTAATAGGGCGTATATCACAAGATGGAAACAGATAGACCTGGCGAGACCTGCAGGGCCCGCCCTCCTATCCTGTCTTTTCTCCCCCCCTCATCTTAGAGAAACCATACACACTATCCCCTAGGCTACTATGGTGGTTTTGAGAGGCTGGCAAATGGGGACTAAAAATAAGACATCCCAGCATTATGCCTGGAAATATAGGCACTTCATCTTGAACCAGGAGTTTAACAATCAGTGGTTTAAGAACCAAGCCAAAAGAGGCCTAGAAGCTCCATGGCAGCTGATGCGGGGAATGGACATATTGAGTTTTGAGGAAGCTCAATTAAAGTATGGGTGGTCAGATAGAGATAGGTTATTTTACTACCAAATGAGAGCTTATATTTCCAGGTATGTTAGACAAAGTGAGAAGAACTCTACTTTAGTGGAGGATGACACCCCGTTTAAGTAGGTATGGGCCACACATTATGGAGAAAAGGCGATAACAATAATATACCAATATCTCTCATGTCAGAAAGTAGGTACAATGTCCACTACACGGGCAAAGTGGGAAAGAGACTTGGGTCAGAATATATCTCCTAAAGACTGGAAGAAAATTTGGAGAGGTTCCTGGATCACCTCCTCATCGCCCATGTGGCGGGAGTTCACATGGAAAGTAATTAAGATTTTGATTGATTGATTGATTGATTGATTGAAGAGCCAGATTTTTCCTGGTCCCCTCAATTATGTCCCTGAGAAGCCCTGGGAGCCCGGCCCATTGCTGGAGGGAGTGTAATGAGCGGAAAGCCACTTACAAACATATCTTCTTAGACTGCCCCAAAATAACGGGTTTCTGGCTCCGAATAACGGAACATGTTAAAAATATATTGAGTATTCAGGGCCAATTAGAACCAATCAATCTGTTGTTAGGCCTTTCCCCAATGGAAATAAGTGATTCAGGTAAATTATATTTGTGGGCAATATTGCTGGGTTTGGCCTATAAGTCCATTACTAAAAAATGGTCACAGACAGCAGTCCCACTGATCGCGGAGTGGAAACAGTTTTAAATATCCAGCGAAATGAGCAAATTTCTATGGAACTGCAGGATCGGAGAGAATCTTTTATATCAAGATGGGCCAGATGGGAACACTATCAAGATCAGCTCCTCTAGTTTTAATATTAGAGACAGGGAAAATAAGGAGATGAAGTCAAGTACAAAGGACTTTGTAGACAGACCTTAGAGTAACAAAGTATAAGATTTAAATAAGAATGGAATATGTACTTTTCAGTATGCTAAAGCTTAGAGATGAGAAGAAGGTTGTAACTCTAAATAATACTTTGCCCAAGATAGATGCCAAAGTTTTAAAACTGTTAACTCTTATTGTTAAAGTGCTGTATCAAAGCTGTAAGAATGTTTCAATATGTGACATATCTGAATGTAAGTGATCTTTTTTTTTGGAAATAACATACGAGAAAATAAAGGAAGTATAAAAAAAATAAAACTAATTTATGCACTGAAACATCTGCTACAGCTGTATTTTTGGAGTAGTCCACCCTCCTCACTCTGATTTATAAGAGTAGCATACCTCTGCTGTGCTCAACCAAAATCTTTTGTGACTCCTTCAGCTACTGTCATCCAGAGAAGTCAGGCTTTTGGTATGCCTCACTGGAGGTTTGGTATGCCTCACTGTCAGGATGGGCCTCTGGGTGGTTGTAAGAATGACAAGAGGTGTTTGCTAGTTGGGAGTTATAAAGGCATAACTCCATCATGCTTTGTTCTGATCTCTAGGCAATGTGTTTCTCAGGAGATGTCTGGTGGGCAGACCCATCAGTTTCCTCAAGTTTCGGGATCGGTTCTCTTTGACATATTTTTATATGAAATAAAATGGGATCCAGAGAAAGATATAGACAGTACTAATTGGCAACCATGCACAACCAGCCTATGCTTCCACAGAGAGGTTCAGATTATACCAGACTTCAAGAGTGAAGCTCGAGAGGTCTGTTGTAATCTGAACCTGGAGGTGGCAGCACGGGCTGGTTGGGCATGGTTTTGCCCACCAGTATTTTTAAAGTATATAGAGATAAAAAAATTAATACATTTTAAACTTCTTAAATTGTTGTGTCCCAGTCTCATCTGTTCTGCCATTGTCATGTCCCATTTTTGACCGTTCCCCCACTGTGAATTATAAGGGACAGCTAATACGGTGAAAGGGCTGCTTTTTTTTCTTAAAAAAAAATTTATGACCATAGAAAAGTTTCATTGTTCAAACTTTTGAAAAAAAAGAGAACGTACTAGCAAAAGTCCACATTATCATGTTTGGCTTACTGGTATCTGTCGTGAGCATGTTTTTTTTCTTCAGTGCTTCTTTCCTTAGAGATGGTCACACAGACACTGATTTCACCTTTGTATAATGTTATTGTACCACTGAAGGGTACAACTGTGTTCTTTGACCTTTGTACTGTGGTACAAAAGTGTTCTGCTTAGGATGAAAATCCATGCAAAAAAAGCTTCCTCTACACACTCCATGCCACTTCACAGGTGATGCTAAGATCTTAGGCATGGTAAAAGGTGAAGAGGGGTGGGGGAATGAGGGAGGATCTGGAAAGGCTGGGGTGGTCATGAGTTAGGTAGCTAAATTTAATGCTAAAAAGTGTTAAATACTGCACATAGGAGCCACACTCACAAGACCAGAATACAGGATGGGGGATGATGGTAGAAACAGCAATAGAAGAAAGGGACCTAAGATGTTAGTAATAGAGACCTTGAAAGCATCAGCAAAATGTATAAGGGCTGTGGGTAGTACAAATGGGATGCTGGGAATAATATTAGCAGGAGGAGAAGAGAGATAATACTACCTAGTACAGATCTCTGGTGAGATTGCAGTTGGAGCACCATTTGCAGTTTTGGAGTTCACAGTTGAAGAAGAAAAGGGAGACACTGGGGGTCATGCAAAAGAAGGCAATCAAAATAATACAAATACATCAGGGGATGTCATGCAACAACAGGATGGAAGACACATACAGTATGTACATGTTGGAAGCCAGAGAGGGAACATGACTAAAATTCTCAAATGCTGCCACATAACAAACAAGGTGAATGCAGGGAGTTGTTTACACAGAGGGGGAACACAGGCACCAGGGAAAATTATACAAAGCTGTTGGGGGGGAGGGTGGTCAGAAAGAACATCAGGAAGTGCTGCTTCACAGAAAACATAGGGACGGATTTTCAAAGCCCCAATGCAAGCTGTGACAATGGCAGCTTGTGCCAAGTGCGGTTGTGTCCAGGACCCTGCACCCGAATTTCTATCCCACAGGGTCCCGGCGCCAAAGTCCAGCAGCATGCAGCAAAGGTGGTGCTATGCCAAATGGATGGCACACCCACCCGGAATACTGCAATGGCAGCAGGGTGTCTGTGGCACCCACAGATGGGGGCATGATGCTGGTGAGAGTCCCCCTCACACCAACATGCTCCTCCCGGCCCCCCTGATATGGCAACCTGCACAGCCCTCCTCACCTGACCACTGCCAGCCGACAAATGCACTGTCAGTGTGTGTACTGTATACTGTATACAGTATGCACACTGACAGGTCATTTGGTGGCCGGCTGTGGTGGGGTGAGAAGGCCTGTGCCAGTTTCCAAAGCTGTTATATGTATGGGGGGATGCGGGGCTGTGGGCACTATGTGCTGAGTGGGGGGTGCACCAGGGGGATGACGTCCAGCACATGAGCAGTCAGGGTGGGGGGGCTACTGGATCACCAGGGAGCACCCATAATGGATGGATTGGGCAGGCCACACAGTGGCATATACCGGCCAACCCTCCCAGGAGTTGTCTACGTACCGCTGGTCTAAGGGTACTTAGCACTTAGTTCCTGGGGGGGTCTTTGAAATTCCGGATCTGAGGGTTGCGGCAATCTAGGTCTGCCGCAAGCCCCCTTGCACCATGCCGCAGCCACTTTCGCGGTGCAAGGTGGGCGCAGGCACATTGGCACAGGCAGCCTGCTGAGTGACGCAGACTGCCTTTGAAAATAGCACTTGGTGCAGCCCTTGGTGCAAGGTGCCTTTGCGTCAGACCTGTTTGATGCAAGCACCTTGTGTCAGTCTAAGGCCTTTGAAAATCTAGCCCATAGAATTTGATGGCAGATAAATACCGCTTGGCCCATCTAGTCTGCCCATTTCTCCTTACCTACACTATTACCATAGACCATGCCTAATCTACAGCTCTTTCTCCCCCCTTTCCTTTCCACTATGAATCCCTTGTGCTAATACCATGCATTCTTGAACCTCACTACTGTTTTCACCCCCACCACCTCAGCTGGAAGGCTGTTCCAGAAATCCACCACTCTTTCAGTGAAGAAATACTTTCTCACATCTCTCCTGAATCTACACCCTTCCAGCTTCATAGCATGTTCCCTTGTTCTTGAGCACCTTTTCTTATGAAAAATACTTCCCTCCTGTAACTTATTTACTCCGTGAGGTATTTAATGGTTGGTGTCATATCCCCCCTCTCCCTCCTTTCTCTGTCCCAGGTCATACATATTGAGTTCCTTTAATTCATTCTCATAGGTCTTTTGATTCAGACCTTGAACCATAAATGAGTGCCCTCTTCTGGACTGCCTCCACTCTGTTGATGTCCTTCCGGAGATGTGGTCTCCGTAACTGGAGACAGTACTCTTTTTGGGGTCTTAATGGCAATCTATACAGAGGTAGCACCACCTCCCACTTTCAATGCCCCTCCCTATGCACCCCAGCATCCCAATAGCCCACCTTAGAGTGTGGTAGAAAAATGGAACAGGCTTTAGACAAGGTTGTATGTGCTAAAACAATTGGAGGGGTCCAAAAGGGGGTGGGACCGATACTTGTGAAGGGTACAGATGGGACAGCTGGGGGACGGATGGGAGAAATGACTGCTGGGTACATTTCCCACTAATATATGGGTTTTGTGCATGTGGTAGACTGCAATGCTTCTGTCTGCTAACTATCTGTCTCTATATGGTTTAAGGCACTGAGCTGCAATCCTGGAGACCTGGGATTGAATCCCACAGCTCCCATTTGCATACTGTGTGACCCTGAGCAAGTCACTTAACTTTCTTGTGCTCCCAGGTCACACCTGGAAACAAGCTTCAGCTTAGTGTGCCTTTCCTAGTTAAACAATTTCCCCTTCTATGTTTCTGCATTTGCATATACAGTAATTTACAGTAGATGCAGTAAAGGATGACACTGTGCTCTTACAGCCTCCTGTATGCTGTGTGTTTTTCACCCTTAGGAATGCACCCCCATTTTTCCTTTATAATGTATATTCAAGGGGTTAGCCACCCTTGTGTTGCTCATGGTTTCTATTTTTTACAAGCATGGGATCATTTTTTTTTTTTGTGCACGGGTTTGGAAACTACAGTACTTGACCTAGAAAAGTGAATATAATGGAACAACTGCTGTACTGGAATATTTTCTTTCCTTTTTTTCGTGATAATGAAATGCCTGTGACTTACTGACTTGGTGCATCTTTTTGTGGTAGTCAGGAATTGCAGTTGAGACACTATTATTTCTTTTGCAACTCCTGTGAGCCTTATTGCTCTCCTTAGGAACCTTTTACACAAGGTTTTCCTAGGGATTAGTCTCATAAAATGTTGTGGTTGGAAGAACTTTGAAACCCCTATGAGCCAGATAAAATGGTGCTACTTACACTCACCTTCCACCTCAAAGGAATATTTTACTACTGCTGTTGCTGAAGGGAAAATTGGTCCCATATTGTCCACTTGGGGCAATCTTGCTTCACACTAAATGGAAACAGAAAAGCACAGAAAGCAAACAAGTTACAGAAGGTTGCGTGTGTGTGCGTGTGTGTGTGTGCGTGTGTGTGTGTGTGCGCGCGTTCATAAGATAAGGTAAGTAATGTGTGACTCAGCAGTGACTAATAAAACAAAAGTTTTTTTAAGGAGAAACAGCATGCCTCCCTATTACAGTACATCATGTGCCCCGGGATATTGACAGGAATCAGACAAAGGTGAGACTGAGGTCACTAAAGAGATACAGAAGTGTATCCCTTATCATTGCTGAGATGTTGCAGCTGAGTCAATGCAAGCTGCTCGGTAAGTAAATCAAGCTTGCATTGTAGTTGCCCAACTGCAGTATTTTCTTTACAGTTTAACTAAAAGGGGAAACAAAAGACCATGTTTAATATACTGCAACATTTCTATCTTGTATTAGAAAACATTGTGCATAAGTATTACATTATTTTTGTAGGAAGATAAGAGCTGCCTTACAATTTGCAATGACAACACACCACATGTGTTTTTATCTCTCTCACTCCCTCTTTCAGTCGCCGCTGGTTTCTTAATTTAAACTGTGAATCAAGTTATTTACAGTGAAATAGTACTTTAACATCTAGGGGAACTCTTTAAATCTCCTGGGTTCATATTTTTTATAAGGCCCTAACTTGTGGCCAAACCTCCACCAGCTTGAGGACTTTTTTCTCTGTATAGGATGCCAATATAGGACAGTATTCACAAAAGAGATGCATTGGGTGCAAGTGAGATGTACCGGCACATCCCAAAAATGCACCATAAAATGATTCACAGACAGGGTGGATGCACTGTGTTGAACAGGATGCGCTTGAGACACATAATAATGCTTTGCGGCCCATATAGAGGGGGCGTACAGATGCATATACAACGCAAAGCAATTCACAGTGCAAAATAAAGGTGCTACTACAGAGCAAAACCGGCACAAGTACCAAATGCACCATGAAAAGATAAGTATAAAAGAAGCAGACTTAAAGGGGCACTGTCACCTTTGCCCCTCGTTTTGTGCTAAATTTCCATCTGACATTCTACAACCACATAATTGTAAATAGGTGACTGTAGAATGCCTTCAAATAAATGAAAAAGTGATCAGCTTACCAATTTTCATAATTTACAAACTATTTACATTACTGGTGTCCCGATTTAAAATCTAAATGCCCTGGAAGCCTTTCTATGCTAAGAACTCGTATTTACCGGGAGCGCTGTCCTGACCCACATATTTTTAACATTGGCATGCTAAAAAAATGTTAATCCATAACAGAATGGTATTCCAAATATTTGGTGGTGTTTACAAATAGAAACTGAGGGCTCGTTCTGGTACAAAATATATTTAAAAGCTGGTGCCCAACTCCCGCGAATGCTCAGTGGCAGTATGGAAAAAGATCCCGTGCCTGAGCGAGAAAGTGCTGCTACTGCACACACGCGGGATTTGGGCACCAGCTTTTAAGTGCATTTTCTGTCAGAACAAGCCCTCAGTTTTTATTTGTAAACACCACCAAAGATTTGGAATACCATTCTGTTATGGATTAACAGTTTTCGAGCAGCTGACAGATGCGGAGACAGTAGGCCAATACCACCTGAATCGGGCTTTTCTGAGGCAGCTCAGTGAGCTGTGCCATGAGGAAATGCAGGCACCCACCAGACATGGTCATGCTATATCAGGGGAGACCAAGGTGACAACTGTAATGTGCCTGCTCACCATGGGAACCTTCCAGAGGCCTACTGGGGACACCACTGGCATATCACAGACCTCCACTTCTGGTCTCCTCACACAATTCCTCACTGCACTGCTACCACATGCTTCAGAATATAATCAGTTCCTCAGTACACAGGCAGAGTGGACAGAAGCTATGTGGGAGTTCTACAGGGTGGCACGCAGGCCAGGCATCATAGGGCCATTGACTACACCCATGTTGCAATCCCGCACCACCTGGCGACAACGCAATAACATATATTAACTGCAAGGAATACCATTCCATCAACTACCAGGTGGTATGCAATGCCACACGGTGCATCAGCAATGTCTGCACCACACACCCTGGGAGCACACATGGTGCCTTCATATGGCACCAGTCCACCCTGAGCCTCAGATTTGAGGCAGGGGACATACCAAGCGACCATTTAATAGGTGCGTGGGACATGGCAACCAGCTGCACAACAGGGCACTATGGCACAGAATAGGAGAGGGGGGCAGGTGTGCAGATAGCATGATGCACAAAGTGCAGAAGGTGCAGCAGATGTGGGACTGTGGAGGAGTGTAAGGTGACACAGGCAGACACCAGTCGGTACAGGGTGGCACATGTGCAATGCTTGGATTGTCGGGGGCAGTGCAATTGGGGGCATGTGTGGCAGGGACAAGCACAACACATGCAGACAGTGGTCACTGCCATAATGCACACCGAGCAGGACAATGGTGGCCGTGTTACATGTGTCCCCAATGGCAATCATGGCTTGGGGCCAACAACAGCAGCAGACCCAGCAACGGCAGGTGGATGTGGGGGTAGGATTGCAGGGAAGGGACAGGCACAGTCAGTGGTGGATGCTCAGCACACACCACTGCGCAGCATGGTGGAGGGAGGTGGGGGCACCCTGCACATGTGACCAGTGTACTAACAGCCACCCATCACCCCCACAGGTGATGTGGCATACCCACTTAGGCCCTGACTCCTCATCCCCTTCCGAAGACTTGGAACAGAGGTGGAGGAGCATTATAACGAGGCACACACCACTAAGTGTACCATCATCGAGTGCGTCTTCGGCATGTTGAAGATGTGCTTTCGCTGACTGTGTAGGTCAGGTGGGGCCCTACAGTATAGCCCTAAGAAGGCCTGTGGCATATTCTTGATCTGTTGTATACTACACAACATGGCCAAGGACCATGCAATAGCTGTCTAGGCCAGTGAGGGTGACAGCTCTGGGGAGGAGGAGGAGGATGGTGGGGGAGGAAGATGCAGTTCCACAGGGCCAGAACACTGGACAACTAATGGGACAGCAGGACCCATGGCTGGCTACAAGGTCAAGGCACTATAGGAGCATTTTGGGACCCATAGGTGAGTATCACAGGTATGTATAGGGGAGGTGCACAATTGTGACAACATGTAGACACATAACCATGCAGTGCATGGTGGACACAGCCCAGCAAACACACAGCCCAGCACGGGCACACACACACATCACATGCCCCACAGTGGTGTTGAGGCAGCAGTGAACTTCAGACATGCCAGGGACCACGAGGTCCAGAGAGACACACACCTTACAGCACACACATGGGCCACAATGTCAGTGCCAGGGATGGCATGGATCAGTGTGCACTGCTGCTGGCACACAGGTGCAGCAGACACTGGACCGCACTCATCATACTCATGCCACATAGCACAACAGTGGTGCACACAGACATGCAAGTGGCACTGCACAGGGGCCCACAATGGCAGTACACTGGGGCAGGTGCATGCCACCCCAGGCATTGGTATCCAGGCGAGTGGGTCACAGAGGTGGAAAGTGCAGCAGCAGTTGGAACAGGGACCTGGACATCACAGAGTGGCACCACGGCTGCCACGGGCACAAGGGTGGCCTCTGCCATGACTGGTGGATGCACCCATGGCACCATCAACCACAGGGGGTGTATCCCACACCCCTGTAGGGGTACTGCAATGAGATCGTGAATGGGTGCTCACTGGTGTGGTGGCACCACGAGCCATGTCTGTGTCGGGGATGCTGGGTAGTACAACGTGAGGAGATTATGTCAGCAGTAATGAGTCCACCTGACACTGCTGACTGGGTGTGTAGGAAGCGCTTCTGGGTGTCCAGCTGGAGGCCCGATGGCACATACCGGATGCACACGCTGCCTCTGCAGTGGATGCAATCTGCTCCAATGCTGAGGTCATGCCCATCCAGAGTAGGCATGCCTCTGTCAACATCTATTCCCATCATGCAATGACAGACTCATGCTCCAGGTCCATCAGCGTCTGGAGGCCCCTGAATGCCACACACAGGGCTGCCTGCCCCTGCACAGTATCATGCAGAAGGCGAACATAGCCCTTAGTGTTGTCAGTGGGTGATGCTTATGGTGACGTCGCCGATAGGTGGGTGGTGAAACAGCCTGCTGAGAGGCATCCACGAGTGGTGGTTGCACCACGGCAGGCTGCGGCATGGTTTGGGCTTGGGCATGCTCAGCCCCATCATGTCCATGGCTGGTGTTGTCATGTTTCAATGGCGCCTGCATGTGTCCCACAGCACCTGGACGTGACGCCCTTGCTGGTACCACCACCACACATGGACTAGATGCAGAGGGCACAGCATCTACCACCGTGGGCAGCTGTGTGGCCTCTGCATCCATGCCATGTGCAGCAGGGCAATCAATGGCATCAGAGGCCATCTGCACAGGCACCTGTGTGCTGCGTGTCCCACTGTCGGTCATGTCTCCCTTTATCTGGGTGGCATCATCATTCACTGGGTCATCACTGTACGCCCCCTGTGTGCCAGAAGCAAGCACAAGAAGGGCATCAGTGATGTCCACTGCATCTGCTGGGTCATCACCAGACAATCCCAGTAGACCCTCCAGCCGTCTGTTGACATTGCCGCCAGCAATGGCAGCATTGACTGAAGGGCCTGACAGGCCTGCCACCACTGGCACTGGAGCAGGTGACACCGGTGCAGTGGATGGTCCAGGGATGGCACCATCCACCGCAGTGCCCACAGCCCTATGTGACGGGCCAGCATCATCGCACGCTAGGGCATCCTCTGTAGCCTTGCCCATTGCCGCACTTGTGAGGCGTGATGGAGCTGCGGAAAGAAGAAGAGAGAACATGGTTAATGTCACTGGATTATACAGTGGCATACATACATACATCCATGTTCAGTGTGACACAGTGTTGTGCCATGGTTGCACATGACAGTCTCTGGGCATGGCTGTGCAGTGCTTATAATGCTGTTGCAGCTATACACCTGCCATGACTGGTGCTGTGTGTGACAGGCCATGGTCACATAGTACCCTGTGTGCCAGTGCTACAACATGCCCATCCCACAGTATTCATGTCCCAGCAGCCTGTCTGGGACCGGCCCTTCAAATTTATCACCACAGGCATGGACTGTCAGACACAGTGTAGCACAGCATGGGCCACACAAAGGCCACTGACACAAATGATACATCCCATGGGACCGGCAGTCGCACAGCGGCACACATGAGGACTGGCATGGCAGCAAGGACACACATGTGGCCAGACACATGCCATGTGCATGGCTACTTACAGTGCTGCGATGGACTGCCACCTATCTGGAACCCCCCTCCAGGGACATCCTGCACAGCAGACCTGGCAATGGTTGCCATTAGGAGCTCCTCACTAGGGTTCAGGTGCACATCAGATTGGGGGCCACCCCCTGTCCATCACAGAGTGGCCTCAATGTGGGCCACCTTCTCATTTGTCCTTCTTTTCCCATCGTTAAGGTGCTTCCTGCACTCCAGGACGGTATAGCTGTACTTGCCCATTGCGTCACATGACTGGTCACCACCTCCTAACCCTCCTCCCGTGCTGTACGGCTGCCACCCCTGCCTGACAGTACATCACACCGCAGATTGTAGGCTTCAATGAGGGCCCGCTCCTCATCTTTCATGGAGTTTGGCCACCTGTGACTGGTGGCACTGTCTCCTTCTGACATACTGGTTTCTGTGCTAGAGTACAGCCAGACATTAGACATGCACATGAGGATTTCTGTGTGCCCATTACTGACATAGTGTGGTTGCAGAGTGCCTTCACAGCACCTGGCTGACAAGGCCTGTAGACAGTTCACATATGTAGTGGTGCACGGTGTGTCGTGGTGGTCAGTGCTGTGTCCGGCGTGGTCAGCTGACCCACCATGGAGAGCTGCATGGCCATGGACATGCCATCTGTGATGCATGTCCAGATACACATGCAGCTGGTTGCCCGTCACTGCCACTATGTACACCTCAGTTTTTGTGCAGACAAATCGTCCACCTGTGTAACACCCCTCACCTCCACTGGGGCTGCTGTAGGACAGTGTGTGGCACTGCATGTCATGCAACAGGTATCCCTGCACATTGCTAGATGGCAACAGGCTGTCCGCTGACCATTGCATCATGTGGATTGGCTACACTAGTCATGGACTGGTAAACAAACAGGTGACTATTTCACAGTCTGTTGGCAGTCATCCATATGCCCCTCCCCTGGGCCATGCCTGAATCTAGGCAGCAGTTGTCTAGCACACATATCCAGTCCACAAGACCTGGTTAATACATGCAGAAATACAATAGTACCTACCTTCAAAGCTGTGAATCCTCTCAGTCACCCATTCTCAGTGTGGGTTGTGTTGGGAACATTTATGACTCAGGGCATGCAAATGAGGACTGAGGCAGTGATAATAAGACACTAAACAGCTGGAATGCCCCTGAATACATTAGTAGGCTGATTTGGGCACATTGTGAATTGCATAATTGCCCTCAGCTCATCTCAATCAGCACAACGCATCTGCTGCGTTGGACGCATCTCTGAATGGTGCCTTACCCATGCATGCACTGTGTGTTCAGGGCATCTTTCTGAATGGGGTACAAGTGCATGGACCCATTCTGTGCACATGCACTGTGCGTTGTACACCTGGTGCAGTACCACAGTTGCACGATTGGATCGACACTTGCATTGTGGATATGCATATAGCGGACATTGCGCAGTGCAGTCTGTCCACACATGTACATCCCCCTGCGCAGTGCACATTGTGATAATTGTCAATAGTTGTACATGGGATTGCACATTACATGCCATGGCGTGACAATGTGCTATCATGCATCACAGGCGTTATGTGCAATAGTGCATGCCACACGCAACATGGTGGACAACTACGTAGTGTGCACGCACAACACGATCATGGCCCTTGACCCCACATTCCCACCATAGCATTTCGCATGCGCCTGTGGGTGCATGACTGACCAATCGTGCAGCACGTTGACGTGCACGGGGGCATGCATGTAGCCCAGTAGAACAAGTGGCACCATTTGCCATTTTCTCTATGCAGGGCCTAGAGAGTGCTGTACACCTGTTGCTCAGCAGGGATGCCCAGTGTGGCCAGAACAGGGCAGAGGGCCATGAACTGGTTGGAGATCAAGCTGCTCCACCTGGTGGCACTTGTTTTCCATGTTGAGGGCCAGTTGTTTGGCAAGGAGGAGCTGCAGATGCCCAGGGCAATTGTTTTGGCCAACATTGCCCATGCACCTGCTACATCACACTGGGGAACAGTGTCATCACCGGTATGGCAACCTGGCCAGAAGGAACCTGGCATGGCTGGAGAGGCTGTGGGTGTGTGCACGCAGGGGTGCAGTACCAGTGCCAGGTAAGTATCTCGCGTACGTGTGTGGCACAGGTGCTTGCAGGGTGGGGTTGGGTCACATCACATCAGCAAACTCACATGAGCACTCCCCAATACACACACATGGATGTGGCTGCACCTGCCCTGTGGTGCTCTGTTATGCATGACACATGGCATGGGCCTCTCTGCAGTGGTGTGCTTGTGGGACAGGCACACTGTGACAGCATTTGGTGGGACCACCATGTGCTATGCATATCCATGGCTGGGCACTTTGGGGGCTCTGGTACAGCTACCGTGTGCAGCTGCTGACTGCTTGGCCATTCATGGGTGTTGCACTGGATGTGTACACCAGCGCTGCATGCCCACACTGGTGTTGGGGGGTGATTTGTGCACCACTGTGTCTACTCATGTTGGTCTCTGTCTGTTGTGTCTTGCAGGGCTGGAGGCCAGGTGTTGGGCCATGGTGGCTGCTGAGGTGAGGCAACAGAGGGCTGCAGCTGGAGCTCCTCATGTTGGCCGTATGGGAACAGGTATGTGGCAACCTTGTGTGTGCATTTTCTGTCTGGTGGGGTGGGTTACTGCTCTATGGGGGTTGTGTGTCTGTAATGGGACCTAGTATGTGTTCTCTGTGTCCTTGCTGTAGGTCCCTAGGATCATCAAGCAGTGGCAGATGGTGGAGGTGCCTTGGACTGGCAACAGGACATGGACCGGTGGATACAACAGGCCATCCAGTGGTCACTCAGGCCCATCTACAGGATGCAGTGGCACTTTCAGCACACCCTAGAGGCCATACTCCATCTCTAGATGGCACGTAGTCACATGGGGTTGGAAAGCAGAGGTGCATGGCCACACCTGTAGCCCTCTTCTATGTACATGACTGTATATGTTGTATATAGCCTGCTCTAATCCCCACCCTCCCTACCTATGTTGCTGTCCATGCCCCTCCCCCTTTGCCCACCTGTTCATGTATATAGTCCCTCACACCCCATTCATTTTGACTTGGTATTTGTACATAGTTTCTGCTGTTTCTTGTGTTTTCATTGTTACTGTTCTTACTGTTATTCATATAAATCATTTGATTCTCTGACATGGTGGTCACTCACTGTTCCACAGTCCTGGGATTGTGTACTGACAGGGGCTCTTCACTGTCCACTTGCTGCCATGACCCTGTGTGCCCCCATCTATGTATGGTCTCCTTCCCCCCCTGCAACACCCCCCATGTGGCCCCACTGTTGCCTGTGACATGTATGTGGCCTCATGTCCTGCTGCTCATGTCCCTGCCCCTGGTCTGTGTGTGCTGCTTGTGGCCTGCATACATTGCACTGCTGCACCATTGGTCTGTGGGCCTGTGTGCAGTGTCCTGTGGCTGGGGATCTGGCCTGGCTGTGTGGCACTGTGGTGGCACAGTGTGCTGCCCAATGTTTGGCACAGTGTCACACTGTGTCTCCTCCCCCCCCACACGGCCACAGTCTTGGTCACCTGTGATGTTGGTCTTGTCCAGTGACTGCCACCTTGCTCCTTGCATTTGCATGCTTTTGTGTGGCACCATGCCTGCTACAGTGTATCTGTTCTGTGTGCCTGCCATGGGCCTGTGTGGGTTGTGGCCTGGGTGTCTGGGTATTGTTCTGTTCACCCATTCTCAGTATTGTGCCTGTTTTGGCCACTGTTGTGCCCCTGGCCTCTCTGGTTTGTCCTGTTGGTCATGTGTTTCTCTCTCCTTTGTCCCACTGCATTGTCCCCTGTTGCTCTGACATGCCTTGCTGGATTGCTCCGTATTCACTGTGTTGCTCCGCTGGGTGGTTGGGTGCATCCTGGAAGCACTGGTGCATCTCCACTTGCACCTTGCCCTTTCAATAGAATTCACA
Organism: Neoceratodus forsteri; assembly: GCA_016271365.2. Lineage (NCBI taxonomy): Eukaryota > Metazoa > Chordata > Ceratodontiformes > Ceratodontidae > Neoceratodus > Neoceratodus forsteri. The sequence continues at coordinate 1,177,754,029 of CM057449.1, read as the reverse complement.
GTGGGGTTGAACTTGGTGCATCCCTTTGTGAATTGCCTGTGTTTGGTGGGTGCATCCTATTTGCTCTGGTGCATCTCACTTTCACCCAGCACATCTCTTTTGTGAATCCTGCCCATAGACTTCTGATTTTTATAATTTAGTATACTTTGTCCCCTTGTCACCACAGCTGGTCCTTCCTAGGCCCAGTCTCATCATCCACCTTCTCTAGGACATTCCTCACCATTTTGTACTCCATGACATGCCCCCTAAAGCAGGAGTGCCCAGATGGACCAATCCCTAATGAAGTTGAAGCTGGTTTCAACAGCAAGTGCCTCATTCAGCAGTGCATGGACTGCAATGTGAGGAGAATGTCATGCTTTCAGCATTCGGGGGTTTTGCCTACTTTTCTTGTGCACCTGCCCCCAGGACTCCAACAGTGAGCTCAAGAACTTGCACACACAGATGCTGATGTTTGGAAGTACATGTCAAAGCTTTTCCATGGCTTCTCTCCCCTGGGTGCCAGCTCCAACTTCATCACCACTCATGGTTACCCAGTTGGTTGTAGCACAGCAGGAACTACAAGCCCACCCTTCCTGAGGAGGAAGGCATCTTATGAGATTCCTCATTCCTCCTGTCTGGCTGACCCTCCAATGATTCAGGCTGTTTCTCGAACCTAGATCATCAGTGTCACAAGTGGTAGCACAACCACTGCACTGATTGACCTGCTTTAGGACTCTGATTTTTTGATACTAATTTGCATATATAATTTTTGTTATATCTTCTTTACAAAAGCAGCAGTGCGATGAAAAATGTTTTTCCAAAAAAGCTCATTTCAGCCACAATTAAGAAAAATATTAGCATACATGTCAGATGTACTTGTCTTGGTACCTTCTATGCTGCACAACATGAATCTTTTTTAATTTTTTCGATCTTACCCTTGCCAGGTCAACAATGCTATTTCTATACAAAATCTTTTCTTAGAAAAAAAATGAATTAAAACATTTATAAAATACTCAAATTTTAGTGGAATTTGAAAACTGTACCATCAAATCAAACCGGAAGGTGTCTGGAATCTTTTATAGTGAAAAAAGATAGGGTCAAATTTTTTGCCCAGTTTCATTGCAGTGCCACTTTAAATTGTGATGATCTTGTATGAATGGTTGGAAAATAAACTTAATGAACTTAACATCTACAGTATTAGCCATAAGCACTTGTAGGAAGAATTGTGCTACAAGGGGACAACCCAACGGGAGCAATGCTATGTCCCACTATTGCTATCCTACTATTTTCCATATTAAAAAAGTATATATATATTTTTAATTCCTTTCTATGAAAGAAAGGGAAACACTAGCATCTCAATTATAAAAGTGGGTCACATGGGTTAAACAAGTTTCAAGGCAGGAACATAGAAGTTATTATGACTGAAATACTTGTACCACATTACAGCACCTGTTTCAAATTTTGGGTCAAAACTGCTTCAATAACAGGTATCTTCTAATATTTCCCACCACAAGGAGAATTCCCATACTGCTGCAATCATCACATCACAGTCATAAGGTACAGTTCTGTGGGCTACGGTCCCTCATGTAATAGCCCCTGAAGCACAAAACAATACTATGAGCTATGTACGGTAGAGAAAGTCATAAAAGAAACATCCTTCATGGCCAGTTATCACATTTAGAACCAAAAATAACTTTTCTTTGAAAATGGCTCACGTGTTTTGAAATGCAGATAAGATGCTGTGATAATCATCTAGAACACAGACTGTAATAGGAAGAGAATACTGCGACAGACTAGGTGGGCCAGGCTGTCCTTGTCTGACATCAAAATCTATGTATGTTTCTATGTGATCTAACTGGAAATAAAACCATGTCAACTGGAAATCCATCCCAGTGCTCTGCCAACTACGGAATCAGGCTCATATGGTTAGCCTGAGGTTCTCTAAGCCACTATCTTCCTCCAGTCACAACTACGATTCATACTGCATCAATAACTACTATGATTACCATCTCAATTAATCCTATAGCTTCAGGGATTGCAAAACAAAATAACAACTGTCCACAAGTATCAAGTACCTTAAGATTATATTTTATTTATATGTATTATTTAGTTATTTTTTCCTCACCTGGACATGCCACTTGAGATGTAAGTTGTTGTTTTATTGTTTCTGAGCAGGTCCTGGGGGACTGCAGGATATATTCCCATGTTGCTGTACTTTTAAACAGCATAAGCAGACAAATATGGACTTTTTTTGTATGTTTACGATATTTAAAATATGTAGAAATTGCTTGCACTTCAGTGCAGCAGTAGCACTACTGTTCACAATGCCAACAACCCTGGTTCAGAAGTGAATCCAGGTGTCAGAGGGATGGCTGGGGGAGGAGGATCGAGCGTCCGTAGGACTGCTCTCCTCTTCCAGCGGGGGGGTGGGCAGAGCCCACTGCTTGCCTTTCCCCTGGTTAAGTTGGAGGAAAGGCAGCCCAGTGTAGAAGCTCGGGAGATGTGGCAGACATTGGCAAGTGTCATGCAGGAGCACATGGTATGTGCCAAGATGTCCTTGCATGTCGCATCTCAAACGGTGACCAGAACAAGGAAACTGCTGCTGGCATGATGCCAGCAGGTGTCTGCTGGTCCCTCACCTGACTAGCTGGGCTCGCCAGCCTGAACTGGATCCAGTCCTTGGTGGGGACTGGGGACACTCGCTGACCCTGACAGGGGGGGGCCTAGGGGAAGATGGCTGATGGTAAGTCCCAGTGAAGGTCGGGTTGACTTGGCTGGGTGCCTACCCAAAGGAGGACCATCTGGGCAAAGGTGGAGAAAAAAATATATATAGAAATCACCCATACCCCAATAATGTAAACCAGTATGGGATGTATATACAAATCACTATGAACATTTAGACTGATTATATTTAAAGCAGAAGTGCATAGTTATAAATTGCATCACATATAGTTTGTAGAGGCTGAGAGCAGAACACACAGACATGTGTTTTGTCCTTTTCAAGATTTATCAGTGTGCCTCAACTATATCTCAACCCAGGAGAAAATGAACCAGGCCTTATGTTGTCTTATGGGTTTAGGTCATGATGAGCCTAAAATTAGAAAGTAATCTAAAAACACAAAGAACCACATCACAAGAGTTCAGAGGAAGGGTTGCTGAAAAAGCGCATTGACAACAAAGCTACGTTTTGAAGAAGTACAAAATCACACATATTCTAATAATGTAAAGCATCATGGGAGGTACATGTAAATAGTCATGAAAATTTAAATTGATTCAGAGGCTGAGAACACAAGACTCATCAGTGTGCCTCATCTGTATCTCACCTAGGGAAAATGAACTAGCCCTTATAAAGTCTTATGGGTTTGGGTCACGGTGATTTCACATACATGTTAAAATCTCTTAACAAGAGCAGGCTTCATTCTACAGTTGGCAAAATGTTATCTCCTTTAAAAATTGGTTGACTATAGATGAATTAGAGGGATGGGTGAGAGAGATGGTGAAGTTAGTTTCAAATCTGTGTTGCAATGCTGAAATACAATTTCTGACCAATCAGAATTGTAGTCCTGGAAACCTAGTGAGATAGTATGCCATTTGTCATATAAGAGGTACACTACTCCCTATGGTACATAGAAAAGATGTTAAGCTATCGAGGAGTTCTGCTGATATTTATAATCTAGGATGCTGAAGGCTGAGTTGTTTATATTTGTCGCCAAAACCCAGCAATATTTTAACACCCTTATTTTATGTATATTAGGGCATAGTTTGTTCATTATAATATATTTCATAAAAAACATGTATTCAAAAAAGTGATACCTGGGGCCAGATTTTCGAAGGGGCTGGATTTCTACAAGTCCTAGGTGCACTACAGACACGGTGCACCAGCCTTATGGTAATCTAACAAGGTTTCTATCCCATGAAGCAATCATCGCAAGTTAGACCAGGTCTTCAAAGGGTGGTGTGGGGCTTGTGTTAAGCCCTGCACTGCAACACTTTGAATCTAGCAGTGCACCAAATATTTTTGCCACAACTGCATCTGAATTCAGTGGGTCAGATGCAGTTGTGACAGTTTACACAATTTACGACAGCTTGCACCAAAGTTCTGGCTCAAGTACTATAAAAAGGGTCCCTACCACTGGCACAAGCTGGACCACAAAAAGCTGGTCTATCTTGTGGTCACTGCTGCACAGGATAGAAAAAAAAAACATTTGATTACCACAAGCCAGGTACGCCATACCTGTGGCACACCTGGGGCTTGCACTAATCCAGCCCCTTTGAAAATCTGCCCATAGCATTTTGTGGTCTAGCTTGCATCAGTTCTGGGGTCACTTTTTATGGTACATAAGCCAGAAATTTGCCAGAAGCTGCTGTAAATTGGTAAACTGTCACAACTATGACTAACCTACAGTACTAAAATAGGATGCAATTGCAGCAAAAGTGTTTGGTGCATAACCAGATTCATAGTGTTGCAGTGCAGGGCTCGTGGGAAGCCTTGCAACGCACTATGAAAATCTGACCCCTATGGGACTATAGACTATGCTGCAAAAAGTGGCATGAGAAAAGGTGAGACAAGATGGAGAAAATAGTGTAGAGTTTAGGAGTTATGTTCACTTTCATTTTAAATAAATGCTCTGTTTTTTGTATGAATTTTACCATGTATTGATTGTTTTCTTCCTGTATTTACTTTGCAGCATATTAAATGAATGCAATAGAATGTCTGAGGTAAAACAAGTAGTTTATCCCAAAATATTTCCAACTTTTACTGTATCTAGATTCATATTTTAGGGACTTTAAAATAACTTGTTTTTTCATAATCAAATAGACTTCTCACATACTTAAATTTACAATTATGTTAACAAACGTAAACTAAATGTTTTATGTTCCCTTTAGGAGTTTGAGGCCAATTATAAAACGGGCTGTTGAAAATTAGCCTCTAGATTGGCAAGGACCAATGAGAATACTGCATGGTATCCACATGGGTTGCACATCAACTGCTGTTGTGAAAGTCAGGGGTTCATGCTTGGGAGCTGACAGTAAGTTTCTATTTTTTTTTTTTTTTTTTAAGTATTGCTGTAATGCCTTACCATGTTTCATGATATCAGTAAGGCAACTCTGGAGGTGTTTATTTTATTTTTTATTTCTTATTTTACAATATTGGACTAAGAAAGGCATATTGAGCTAAAGCTCATTTCCAGGTGACCCCAGGATCACAGGAATGTTAAATAACTTACTCAGGATCACACAGTAAGCAACTAGAGGTTGTCAGAATGAAACTCGGGTCTGCTGGATGTGCCAAGCTCATTCCCAGCTCACAGGGGTTTGTGTGAGTTATCTCACAGTGAATCATGCTCACCTTCAGCTCATGTGGTTCTGTGATCATTGACGGGATTACCTCAAGGAAACCTCCTCTCATCATGCCTTACTACTTAATTATTCTGTAAAAGTCTGCAAATGTTTTACTCATCCGCTTTTTAACATGAATTTGATATATGGTGATTGCATACTATGACGTATTTTATGTTGTGTTGCTGTTTCTTTGTTTTTCTTTTTATGTTGTTCAATTCTTCAGTGTTGATTTGGAGTCACATTAAAAAACAAATAAAATGATATTTCAGAATAAACACACATGCATTTGCCAATGCTGAATGTTTGCTTGCTTGCTTGTTTTTTTTTTATTATTTGGTAACCAGGTAGGGCCCACTAGGCACACGTGCCATTTTCAGAGGTGACCTGTGGGCACTGGGGAGGTTATGTGACTTGCTCAAAGTCACATAGAATGCAAGTGGAGGTTTTGGGAATCACATTCAGATCTGCTGGAGGTAGCAAGCTCATTCATAGCTCATTACTATAACCCCTAGGCTATACTGCCAGTTTGTTACTCTAACATCTAGGCTATTTATTTGTGTATTTATTAAGATCATGGATTAACACCTTTGAGCAGAAAGCGCTTTCATAGGTTCCACATCAAGTATGACACTAACAAGAATACAGGTATGTGCCACAGATACAGCAAGAAACAATTGAAAACTGCCTCCAAGCATAAATTCTAACAATAGTTACACAATCTAAGCATGTACAGAGTGCAGAATCAAAACAAAGGCTAATGTTTCACTAGATAATGGTAACATAACATGCGGATGCTTGTTTAAAAAGGAGAATTGTATAACTAACAAGATAGGCAGATAATTAGATTGTGCCTGAGCCAAAGAAAGAAGGAAGGTGTCGTACCAGTAGAGAGGGACAGGGGAGGGAGGAGGAAAGTGTGGGGAGGGAGAAGGTAAGCAGAGGTGTGGGGTAGGATGGGGATAGGTAGAAGGGAAAGGGAAGAATAGCTATGTAGTCAAAGTGGAATAAGGGGGAGGAGGGTGGGGGCAAAGAAGGAGGATTGTAGGGAGGAAGAGGTGGTGTGAGTAGTGGGATGATGATGAAGATGTAATTAAGGTGGTAGGGAGGAAAGAGGTATGGAATGACGGAGGGGCAAAAAAGGGAAGAAGAGGTGGAGGGAGGTAGAAGGGAAAATAAATTATTTAGGCAGGGGTAGAAAGCCCAAGAAAGTGTTAACTTGACCAGATGCCCAAGAAATGGACTTGAAATATAGCATTTTACTAATCAATAGAGATCACAGAGATTGCAAATGGTAGGAGCAAGGTAAAGGCAAATTAGCGGTAGCAGGATATACCACCTGTATTTGATGTGTAGTTATTGGGTATAGATTAAAATAACTTATTTGTAAGATTTTACTGGTTTTATCAAGATACTTAATGTGTGGAAGAAAGTGGAAAGCGACTGCTGTTGGAAGGCTCAGTATGCTTTGAAGCAGTGTACAGTAACTTCAGTCTTAGAGCTGATTGCAAAACAAACAGAAAAAAATGTAATTTGTTGTAACAAAAAAGTACTTGGTTTGAAAAAGTGCCATGTTTATTGAAGTTCTGCCACAAAACTGTGAAGAATTTTACATCTCTTGAACAGTTGGTGTTGTGAGACTCGAGCTTGAAATCAAGAGTTTATGCACATGCAGGTTGTATGTAATAGATTTCATTAACTACATTCTACTGTATTTAATAGGGTTCCAAAGTACTGTAGTTTATACAATTGTAATTACTGTATTATAGTGCTTTAATATGATAGAGGCAGATGATGGTATTTGGTTGGTCATACCATATAAGGCATTTTGGAGACATGCTGCAGCTTTAACATTTTAAAAATTAAATTCATTTAAGCCAGCCCGGTGGTGCTGAAGGTTAAGGTGCTGGATGCCATACCTCATGCCACACCGGCAACCCAGGTTCAGGAATGAGCCCGGGCTGTCAGGGGTTGACAGGGGGGAGAGAGAGGATTGAGCATCTGGAGGACTGCTCTCCTCTCTCTGTGGAGGGACCCGGGGTTGCTTGGCATCCTGGTGACCCCCAATGGAGATCAGGGGTAATGCAGGTATGCCAGCCAGAAGAAGGGGTGGGAGTGCGGCAGACATCAGCAGGGAAACAATGCATGGAAGTCATTGCACACCGTATTCCTGAGGAGAACTGAAAAACAGAAAATCCCCTGTCTCACCTGTGGAGATGAAGGGGATGCCAGGGACACAGCCCACATCCCGACTGCCAGCCCTACGTCTGGAGGACTCCAAGGCTGACCCGACACCAAGGTAGGATCTCCCTAATTTCAGACAGGCCATCCCGGGAGGATGGGCCTGCCCCTTGGGGGAGATTCAGGGGGTTAGGTCTGCTGGGTTAGTCAGAGGAGTCCCTCCACTAACTGGGGTTCAGGCAAGGGAGTAGAGGCTGGGGTTGAGTGCATACCCCAGAAGGATGCCCAGGCAAGAAAAGGAGCATAAATAAAGTAAAAAAAAAAAAAAGATCATTTAGTTGGTTGTGGGGAAAAGGAGTCATGCCCATATGACCGCTACCTTTGTTTGATGTCAGGCTGAGTCGGTGTGCCAGGGCTAGAAATGCACTTGTCTAGAAGCAGTAGCCTTTGTTTTAATATCTAATGCTGATATTTTTCCAGTTGGGTTTATTGGACATATTAAAACTGTGTATTTGAAACACACAGAGGTAGCCCAAATCCCCAATCTGCCACAAGTGAACTTTGCGGGCCACAAAGTGATGGAAAATCACTTCTGTCTATGCTTGGTGATATTTTATTTTTTTATTTTTATCACAATAGTTTTTTCTTTTTATGTTGATTGTGCACATGCGCAAGAAACATATTGCATCAGCTTTCTCCACAAGCAGGTTGTGGAGGCGTGACACTGTTGTGCCCAATGCCCCTACAGCCTGCAAAGGCTTGTCCCCCATCCCCCAATGCAGTGGCATGCTGCTGCTGAAACTAGTTTAGCCAGCATGCCACAACTTTCTAAAAATCAGCCGCTGCAATCAGGGGCCACCTCATCATTGCAGTGTCAGCCATCCGCTGCAATGAGGGAGCGACTCGTCATTGCAAAGCGGGATCTTAAGACCCTGATATTGTTTGTGAACATGGCAGCTTGCCATATTCTAAACAATATCTATGTTTATTTGCCCGACAGGGCAGCCCACTCCCCATTGGCATAATGTAACACCCTCCCAACCCGCTTTTATTGTCTGTCGAAGGGGGGCTCAATCCCCGTTGGCAGAAAGGAATCCCCCCCTTTTCTTGTTTGCCAACTGGGGTGCCCAATCCCCATCAGCTGAAAAGAATTCCCAGTTTATTTTGTTAGTTGCCGATGGGGGTGCCCAATCCCTCTTCGGCTACAGCTGCCCCCCCCAAAATAAAACAGGACTCCGGTGGCATGGTGGGAGCCCTCCCCAGCGTGTCACATGCCCCTTTAGTTGTTTGCCAATGGGGGTGCCCAGTTCCCTGTCAGCTACAGCTGCCCCCCCAAAGCAGGACTCCGGTGGCATGCTGGGAGCCCGCCCCAGCATGCCACATGCCCCTGTAAAAGTGAAAAATGGTCCTGCAACGTGTTTGTTTTTTTTTCCCTGAAAGAAAGGAAACAGTCCCTCGTAGTCTTCCTGCATCCCTCCCACAACCCGCGCCCACCCACTGCGCACCTGCCTCACCCCACCCCATACTTACCCAGAGCTCGGGCGGATGATCTTCAGAGGACTGGGAACATGTTTGCACTCTTCAAAGCCGACCGCAAACTGAGAAAATGCAGGTAAGCTGTATAATGTAATAAATAGTTTTTTTCAAGTTTAGTGCATGTCTCGGGCATTTTTGGGAATTTTTGTACCAAATTTTCAACAGGGGGGGTTTGGGGCCCCTCCTCATGAATTCTTGAGCTGTCATGGCGTTAATTGGGCCCAAAAGGTGGTTTCACGGTCACTGTGCAGAATCACCTTCGGGCCGATTACGAAACGACAGTGCCACTGTTCATGGTGGGGCTCTCAAAAGCCTATGTTGCAAGTTTGGTGGAAAAATCTCAAAATGACTGTTTCATTTAGCCGCTCATTGTGCAGCGTTGCTACGCACGCCAGAATCAAAATTCACAATATTTTCCACCAGATTTTCAACATTGGCATTTTGTTACACCTCGTTATGAGCAGTATAGCTGTCATTGTTCACATCCTGGCCAAAATGTGGTTTTGCACTTCCAGCGCAGAATAGCGCAGTCACTGTGGGAAATCAGTGTTCAGGACAGATTAAGAAAATGACAGTGTCACTATTCATGAGTAGAGGTCCTAAAATGCCTATGTTGAAAATCTGGTAATGATAGTCCATAAAATGACTGTGTTATGAGCATGTGTTGCGCAGTTGGCATGCACTCCCATAACTTTGTAAATTTATAATATTTTCACTCCAGATTTTTGACATTGCCATTTTCCCAGACCTACTTATGAACAGTACAGCTGACATTTTTCCCATCCTGGCCGAAATGTGTTTTTGCACTTCCGGCGCAGAATAGAGCAGTCGCTGTGGGAAATCTCTGTTCAGGACAGATTAAGAAAATGACAATGATATTGTTCATGAGCAGAGGTCCTAAAATGCCTATGGTGAAAATTTGGTGATGATAGCCCATCAATTGACTGTGTCACAAGTGTGTGTTGCGCACTTTCCACACACCCTTGTAACTTCGCAGATTTGTAATATTGTCACACCAGATTTTCAAAAGTGCCATTTTTTCACACCTCCTTATAAGCAGTACAGCTGTCATTTTTCACATCCTGACCAAAATGTGTTTTCACAGTTCCGGCGCAGAATAACTTGGTCACTGTGGGAAATCAGTGTTTGGGACAGATTAAGAAAATGACAGTGGCACTGTTCATGAGCAGAGGTCCTAAAATCCCTATGTTGAAAATTTGGTGACGAAACTCCATAATATGACTGTGTTACAAGCGTGCATTGAACTGTTTCCACGTAGCCTTGAAACTTCACAACTTTGTAATACTGTCACGCCACATTTTCAACAATGGCATTTTTTCACAACTCCTTATGAAGACTATAGCTGTCATTTTTCACATCCTGGCTAAAATATGTTTTTGTACTCCTGCTGAACAATAGCACGGTCACTCTGGGAAATCAATGTTTGGGACAGATTAAGATTGCCCAAATGAGAGGGGGGGAGTGACCGAGCTCAACTGAGATCTGTCGGGACTGCTGCGGATTTGTTTGTGGGCAGACAAAGGCCCCAACACAAGAGCCCAGTACAAAAGGGCAGCCTGCAGCACTGGGAGAAACAGAACCAGAGAGCAAGTGAGGGAGGGGGAGTGAGCGAACTCACCGAAGCGCTGTCAGGACTGCTGCAGATTTCTCTGTGGGCAGAAAAAGGTGTCAGTACAGGCAGGGGCCCAGTACAAAAGGCCAGCCTGCAGCAGTGGGATCAACAGTACGAGCGACTGAGACAAGGGGACTTAGTGAGCTCAACAGAGCTCTATCAGGACTGCTGGGATTTCTTTGTGGGCAGAAAAAGGTGCCAATGCTGGCAGCAGCCCCATACAAAAGCGCAGTCTGCGGCCCCAAGAGAAACAGAATGAGAGAGTGACAGAGCGGTAGTAAGCAAGCTCAACGTAACCCTAGTGTGACTGCTGCAGATTTGTTTGTGGGCAGAAAATGCGGCAACACAGGCAGGAGTCCAGTACAAAAGTCCAGCTTGCAGCACAGGCAGAAACGGAATGTGAGAGTGACAGAGGTGGAGTGAGTGAGCTCAGCGGAGCTGTGTCGGGACTGCTCCAGATTTCTTTCTGGCCAGAAATAGCCGCCAATGCAGGCAGGAGCCTGGTACAAAAGGGCAGCCTGCAGCGCCAGGAGACACAGAACGAACGAGTGAGGGAAGGGGAGTCAGTGAGCTGAACGGGGCTTTGTTGGGACTGCTGAAGATTTGTTTGTGGGCAGAAAAAGGCAGCAATGCATGCAGGGGCCCAGTACTAAAGCCAGCCTGCAGTGGCAGGAAAACCAGAATGAGCAAGTGAGTGAGCTCAACAGAGCTGTATTGTAACTGCTGCAAATTTCTTTGTAGGCATAAGAAGGCAGCAACGCAGGCAGGAGCCCAGTAGAAAAGAGCGGCCTGCAGCACCGGCAGAACAGAATGAGTGAGAGAAGGGGAGTGAGTGAGCTCAATGGAGCTTTGCTGGGACTGCCATAACATGACTGTGTTACAAGTGTGCATTGAACTGTTTCCACGCACCCTTGTAACTTTGCAAATTTACAATACTGTCACGCTACATTTTCAACAGTGGCATTTTTTTCACAACTCCTTATGAACACTACAGCAGTCATTTTTCACATCCTGGCTAAAATATGTCTTTGCACTCCTGCCGGACAATAGCACGGTCACTCTGGGAAATCAGTGTTTGGGACAGATTAAGATCGACCGAGTGGGGGGGGGACCGAGCTCAACTGAGGTCTGTCAGGACTGCTGTGGATTTGTTTGTGGGCAGACAAAGGCCCCAACACAAGAGTCCGGTGCAAAAGGGCAGACTGCAGCACTGGGAGAAACAGAACGAGAGAGTGAGTGAGGGAGGGGGATTGGGCGAACTCACCAAAGCGCTGTCAGGACTGCTGTGGATTTCTTTGTGGGCAGAAAAAGGCATCAATACAGATAGGGGCCCAGTACAAAAGGCCAGCCTGCAGTGGTGGGAGAAACGGTATGAGTGAGTGAGACAAGGGGACTTAGTGAGCTCAATGGAGCTGTATCAGGACTGCTGGGATTTCTTTGTGGGCAGAAAAAGGCACGAATGCAGGCAGCAGCCCCATACCAAAGGGCAGCTTGCAGCACCAGGACAAAAAGAATGAGCGATGAGAGAGGGAGACTGTGACCTCAACAGAGCTCTGTTGGGACAGCTGTGGATTTCTTTGTGGACAGACAAAGGTGCCAATGCAGCCAGGAGCCCCTTACAAAAGCGTAGTCTGTGGCACCAAGAGAAACAGAATGAGTGAGTGACAGAGCAGTAGTGAGCGAGCTCAGCGGAGCTCTAGTGTGACTGCTGCAGATTTCTTTGTGGGCAGAAAATGCAGCAATGCAGGCAGGAGCCCGGTACAAAAGGCCAGCTTGCAGTGCCGGCAGAAACGGAATGCGAGAGTGACACAGGGGGAGTGAGCGAGCTCAGTGGAGCTGTGTTGGGACTGCTTCAGATTTCTTTCTGGCCAGAAAAAGGTGCCAATCCAGGCAGGAGCCCAGTACAAAAGGGCAGCCTGCAGCACCAGGAGACACAGAATGAGCGAATGAGGGAGGGGGAGTTAGTGAGCTGAAAGGGGCTTTGTTGGGACTGCTGCAGATTTGTTTGTGGGCAGAAAAAGGCAGCAATGCATGCAGGGGCCCAGTACAAAAGAACATCCTGCAGTGGCAGGAAAACCAGAATGAGCGAGTGAGCTCAACAGAGCTGTATAGTAACTGGTGCAAATTTCTTTGTGGGCATAAGAAGGCAGCAACGCAGGCAGGAGCCCAGTAGAAAAGGGCAGCCTGCAGCGCCGGCAGAACAGAATGAGTGAGTGAGAGAAGGGGAATGAGTGAGCTCAACGGACCTTTGTTGGGACTGCTGCAGATTTCTTTGTAGGCAGAAAAAGGCACCAACAGAAGCAGGAGCCCAGTACAAAAGGGCAGCCTGCAGCGCCAGGAGAACCAGAATGAGTGCGTGTGACAGGGGGAGTGACCAACCTCAACGGAGCTCTGTTGGGACAGCTGTGGCTTTCTTTGTGGATAGAAAAAACTACCAACACAGGCAGGAGCCCAGTATAAAAGGGCAGCCTGCAGCACCAAGAGAAACAGATTGAGCGAGTGAGAGAGGGGAGAGTGAGCCACCTCAATGGAGTTCTGTTGGGACAGCTGCGGATTTCTTCCTCAGCAGAACAAGGTGCCAATGCAGGCAGCAACCCACTACAAAAGAGCAGGGACCCTGGTTTTCCATTTTTAACGGTAACACCGGTAACAATCCCGGAATCCTGCTTGGTTTGCGGATTTTGAATTCTTGTACCAGTGCCTCACGGAAATTGCATGTCACTGTACAGAATCTCTAAGATTTCAGCATCTTTTGAATTTTGTGTCATTTGCTCTTTCTATGTCCCCTTCTCACAGCATCAGTCTCCACTTTTCAGAGATCCCTAGGCTGGGTATCCCCTAGCTTCACCCCCAGGTAATGCTCAGGAGCTCCTGTGGGCCTGCCCCTATCCTGCCTGGATTATACCCCCCAGGTGGGAAGGGAGGGGACCCCAGGTCACCCCTCCACACTCCCTTAGTGTGTGTTGGGCAGCTCAGTGGGTCCCTCATGGAGCCTGGTTATGAAGTCTGGGGTACCTGGGTCCCTTCTGCCAGTGGCCGATGTGGGGTGATTGTTCCTGGTTTTCTGGTCTCTGTTCCTGAGGGCACCGGCACTAGAGGAGATCCAAGGAGGTAGGTCACATAGAGACGTGCCACTGCTCCAGATCCTGGCTAGGGTCCTCCCCTCCTGATCACTCTGCAACACCATTGCACCACCACCCATGGTCACACAGGTGGTGGTAAAGCAGCAGGACCTGCAGTCCACCATCCCTGGAGGAGGAGAGCAGTCCCCCAGGTGCTCAATCCTACTCCCCTGGCCAGACCTCCAGCAACTCGAGTTTGCGTCTGACCCTGGGTCGCTGGCATTGCAAGCAATAGTACTACCGCAGTGCCAGCTGGCTGGCCCAGATTTCAGCATCTTAAAATGAATGCTGCTGTGCTTTGCATTCTTTCTGCTTTGCTGCATATAGAGTCACTAAGGAAATCACCTGCACTGCTTTGTTGTAATCAGCCATTCAGTTTAACCACCCATGCCTAGTGGTTAGAGTAACAAACAGTGAATGAACTGGGTACATCCAGCAGACCTGGGTTTGATTCCCACAACCTCCACTTGCATACTGTGTGACTCCAAGCAAGTCACTTAACCTCCCCAGTGCTTCTAGGTCACTCCTGAAAACAGACAGTTCTGCCTAGTAGGCCTTACCTACTTTACAAAGAATATAAAAAAAATACCAATATATGTTTACTACATCATAGAATAGTAGTCAGGGTACCATGTAATTTACTTGAGTTTTACTTGGGCTGCAATGATTTTGTATAGGTAAAGATAAATGTTCAAATACATTTTATGTGTTTAATAAGCTTGTTTTTAGATTTTAGTCAGGTTTTTATTGTATTCTTTGCATATAAGCATCTAGGTTGTAGATTGCTAAACGTAGGATCACTGTTACCAACTAGTTTATTGAAGTATTTTATAATCAGTAGGGCCTTCCAAAATCCTCAGTTGTTTGAGTGAAAACTAGTCTGAATGAAAGTATGTTCACAAAGAAGAAACTGTCTTACTACTTATGAAAATACTTCACAGTTAGCACCCCATTTAGGTGAATTGGATAATTTGCACCTTTTCTCCCACCTGCTGTTTCAGTCTCTGTGACAACAAAAAGTTTTCTGATACACTGCTTCAACAAAAAGCAAATGTTAAGTATTTAAGTGTATTTATGTTTGGCCAGTGGATTTTGAAAGCAGAGTCAATGACGCACGGAAGGTAAGACCCCAGGAGCTGTATGATGCTGGTGGGCAGAGTAGTGCTCAATTCACATCTGAACAAAGACATGAAAACTGGGAGACACCCTTTTCATGGACACCAAGTAAAACAAAAAAAGCATCCACATGCACAAATCCATTTGAACGTCCTCCACTAATCACGTATGGATTTTTTAGGTGAAGACACTATATTTCAAAGAAGCAAATTCAAGCAGTTTTTTTTTTGCTCCTCCTACCCCCTGGCCATTCATTCCTTCAGGCCTGCCAAGGCCCCCTACCACCGCTGCTGAGTCCCAACCATCATCCACTGCCCCTTACTGCTGTGCTACCAGGTAACCCAAAGTAACCCTTCATTGAGTGGGCCCCTACCCCTGTGAGAGGCTACCAAGGGAGGAGAATTGCCCTAAAGAGCTTCCTGTGTATCCTGGGCATGGCAGGGATCAGAACAGACACATGTCTGGGGGTTCTGGCTTATGGAGGGACCAACAGCTGTCCTTTGGTTGGTCAGCAGGTGTTTTCCAATTTTCTTGGGAGCGTGACAGGTCACATGATGTCAAGGCACAAGCCAACGTCCATCATGCTCCCTCCTGCAGTGAGGGCTGACATGTTGTCATGCCTCTGGCCTCCATCAAGGGCCAGCAAATGCTGAGCTGTGGACCCACCCTCCCTCCCAGGAGAAGGTGAGTGGTCATTGGACACTCAAACCTTCACCCACCAGCTGGCCCTCCAACACCCAAGTCTGTTCCCTAAACCTGGTCAACGGTGTCACAGGCAGAAATCCAATTCAGGCAGTTAAATTATAGATAGGAAAAAACAAAGATAGTCCACCTTAGGCGTGATGGTTCCAATTAAGTCACATCTGAGTTCTACAAGCAAAGAGACCAAGTCATTTGTAACTTGTGCATGTCGGGTGTGGGTGTTGAAGAAAGGGGATCATAGTGCTGTCACTACTGCCATCACCCCAGAGGGATGTGGACTGCATTGTTGCTACTGCCATTACACCAAAGGGGTGAGGCTGTAGTGCTTCTGCCATCACCACTGGTGGATGGGGAATGTAGTACTGCTGCCATCACACCTAAGGGATGGGGGCCACAGTGCTGCTACTTCTGTCATGCCTGAGGAATGGTGAACGTAGTACTGCTGCCATCACACCTAAGGGATGGGGGCCACAGTACTGCTGTTTCTGTCACACCTGAGGAAGGGAGGTCATAGTGCTGTTGGTGCTGCCATCGCACCTGAGGGATGGGGTCGTAATGCTGCTTCCATCACACATTAGGGATGGGGGCTGTAGTGTTGCTGCTGCCATCACATCCTGTACCTAAAATAACTTTAAATTGGTACAAGGATGGAAGGATGTGTAATAGTGGAGGTCAAAATTGCTAAAATGCATGTTAGCAGAGTTAAAAATTGTTAAATAAAGTACACAGAACCAAACACCGGTAAAACCGGATTTTGGCTTAACAGACACCGGAGACAATACCATTTTTTACAATGTGCAAAATGGAATATGCCCTTTTTCAATCCCAGTAAACCAGTGTCCCTGCAAAAGAGCAGCCTGCAGCACTGGAACAAACAGGCAGCCAGTGACAGAGGGCCACTGAGCGAGCTCAACAGACCAACACAATCAACATTTGGCATTGACAAATGCTTGTTTAATACTGGTGTACTTTCAGAGTAGTGTAATACAATGCATATGGTGTTCTGCATGATATTTCTTAAGTAGTGTAGGTTTTATCCCAAAATGCTTTCTACAAGCATTCTACAAGGGTAGGCCTTACGGGCACACAGGATGTTGAAGTTCTGCCACAAGGCTGTGAAGAATTTACATCACTTAAACAGTCTGTGTTGTGAGACTCGAGCTTGAAATCAAGAGTTTATGCACATGCAGGTTGTATGTAATAGATTTTATTAACTACATTCTACTGTATTTAATACGGTTCCAAAGTACTGTAGTTTATACAGTTGTAATCACTGTATTATAATGCTTTAATATGATAGAGGTAGATGAGGGCATTTAGGTGGTCATACTATATAAGGCCTTTTGGAGACATGCTGCAGCTTTAACATTTCAAAAATTAAATTAATTTAGTTGGTTGTGGGAAAAAGGAGTCATGCCCCTATGACCGCTACCTTTGTTTGGTGTCAGGCTCATTCAGTGTGCCAGGGCTAGAAATGCACTTGTCTTGAAGCAGTAGCCTTTGTTTCAATATCTAGTGCTGATACTTGTCCGGTTGAGTTTATTGGACATATTAAAACTGTATATTTGAAACAGTCACAGAGGTAGCACAAATCCCCAATCTGCCACAAGGGGATATTGGGGGCCAAAAAGTGATGGAAAATCACTTCTCTTTATGCTTAGTGATATATATATGGATATATATATATTTTTTACCCAAATAGTTTTTATTTTTAATACTGGTGTACTTTCAGAGTAGTGTAGTATGACACATATGGTGTTTTGCATGATATCTCTTATATAGTGTAGGTTTTATTCCAAAATGCTTTCCACAAGCATTCTACAAGGGTAGGACTTATGGACAGGCAAGGATGGGCCTAGTGGTCCTTATCTGCTGACAATTTCTATGTTTCTATATTTATGTGTGTAATGCAAAACATTAGTCAACATTCCAGTACAGAATATATCAAGGCAGGGATTATTAACTATAGACAAGGAGAAAAGATTTTAAAAAGGGATGTGAAAAAAGTGGGAACACTGACTGTCCTTAACTAAAAAGTTTTCCTGTAAGAATTATATGCAATGAAAATGTAAGGATCATGATATTTTCTTTGCATGAAAAATTTGTGCAAGAAGAATTCCTTGGATCCTGCAAGCAAATGCTTTGCCAATATCGTGAGAAACAGGAAAATCGGTGTGTGGAGTTACTGAATTACAATATTGGTTTTACTTCCTGATGTGGGGCAAGAACCTACAACCTTCCAACTTAGGAAGATGACATGCAACCTACTAAGCCACTGACACTATGCTGTTCAAGCATTTTGCAAAAAAGTATAGAAACCGATACTCAAGCAATAATCTTGTGCATGATTACATATTTCTTGCATGTTTAAGAGGAAATGCCTTTGTTCTGCTCCCTTGTATATATTAATTTCATGATACAATTTAAAAAAAGAGTTTAACTTTCAATCTGCCCTCCTTTAATAGATCTGAATTTTAATTCACCCAAGGATTTGAATCTACATCTCTTCATTCATAGTTTTGCCCTGTAACCTGGGAGAAGAATAAAGACAGTTCCTTTTAATTTCCTTTAACTAGTTCTGAGAGGCTTGCAAACAAATAAATAATGGCAGTCCAACAAGGCAAGGAAAGCCACCATAACATGAACTGAATAATAAATAAGGTACTGTGTATTACTAGGTCATAATACCATCAAGAGGTTCCAACATGTCCCCAGAACCTTGAGATGGGATTATAGCCAAGTCATAAGCTGTCCACTGTTTTTCATTTTTTGTAATATATGGATCTGGACAGGAGCTTACTTCCATCCTCCTACATGGAGCTGCAGCGCCAGGCAACAGCACTCCTCCAAGTGCCTTCTTCTGCAGCCAGAGGTAGAACCACAGGTTTCTTCTGCTTCTGGCCCTTTCCTGGACAAAAATGACAAACCTTTCAACCTCCACCCCCAGGAACATGGCAGCAGTCGGGCAGGAGGGACTGGGCAGAAGAGGGGGTTTTGTATGGCCCCAATATCATTTCTCTTCTGTTGAAGAAACAGCTAGCTTTTACTGTACACAACAATTACAGTAAAAGCCAGCTTACGCTTACTTGTGTACACTGTGTGTGGCACAAGCAAAGTGTGTGATCTCATAATAGTGTTGGTGGCTGCTCATCCATAGTATTATGAGATCTCATATTACTATTGTTGGATGTTCATCAATGGTAGTATGAGACCTCATAATTCTATTGAAGGATTTCAACAATAATATTAATGAGGTTTTTGTACACTTTGTGATAGCATTATTGAGTAAATCCATATATAACAATGTAATAAATAGTTTGTTTGCAGCATCATCCTTATCTGCCACATACACAATGTCATTCTCATCCTCCATCTCCTCCAAATGTATTAGGTACAGCAGCAACCAAGCAGTTGCATTATTTTAAATCCTCTATGAGCTGTTCTTTCACAGGTGTGTGTAGTCACAAAGACATAGTTGCATTAGATCCAGAGAGTTGTAAGCCTGTGGCCTGTGTTGTACAAGCATAGATGGGTGATGTAGAAGAGCTTGGGCCCAGTGATGAACCTTTGCTGTACTGGCAGAGCCAGTTTAATGTGTGACTGCACTGACTTCGGTTCCTGTCAAGTACTTATCCTGCCCAGTAGCCAGTGTGAGCTCAGAGAAAGTCTTTGGCACAGCAGGGGCCATCACACATGACAAGAGAACTTGTCTGTCACACAGGAATATTGACATATATATTAATATAGGGACACATAACATCACAAAAGAAGAACCTGAACTGGAAATAACTTAACAGATCATAGTGTTCTGCATTCAGATGTAACTCCATCTATGTTAAAATTAATGATACACCATATTTGGCAGCCTTTGAAAATATTATATGAGATGTCATTAAATACCAGTTTAGCACCTACAGAATGGAAAAAATCAAGAGTAGGCCCATTTTCAAAAGTGGATATAGAACAAATATTTCCAACTACAGATCAATTAGTTTAATGTCAATCCCATGTAACATTTTAGAGAACTTACTCAAAAATAGAATAGTAGAACAACTTAATAAAAATCCTTTGTTTGAGCTTAATCGGGTTCAGAGTTAGTTGGCATTCATCTGTATCCCCCTCCCCTGGGTTGTGCTTGAAAATAGGCAGAATTTGTCTAGTGCACTTACCCGGTCAACAAAACAAAAATAAATATATAAATAAAAGGTTGCTCGTGTACCACAAATTTGATATGCTTCTATAACAGATTAAGCAAAAGGTTAGACAATGTTATTCCAGTGGATGTCCTTTTATTTGATTTTAGCAAGGCTTTCAATAGAGTCCCACATTGGGCTATACAAAAGAAATTGAATAATGATAATATAAACAGATATATTTTTGGGTGGATAGTAAACTGGTTAATGGACAGGTCCCAGTCAGTTTCAAGCATGGGTCATCTCTCTAGCGAGGGTCGTGTTACTAGTGGAGTTCCACAGGGTTCTGTAATGGGTCCATTGATCTTTCAAATATTTGTTGCTGACCTTGGTGAAAATATAAGGAATTCTGTAGCAAAATATGCTGACGATACCAAATTATGTGTCCCAAGTAGCACAATAGAACATATAGCTGCTCTACAAAAAGATATCAATACTATAGCTAACTAGACAAAGAGATGGGGTCTGAAACTGAATAGTGGGAAATGCTGCGTCATACATTTGGGCAAGAAACATCTGAAATATCAGTACTCAACAGATGGCGTACCACTTACCCAAAAACTTTGTGAAAAGGATCTGGGAATAAAAATCGACAACATGCTATTGTTCAAAGAACAATGTAGCACAGTCACCACAAAGGCTAATAGAACAGAAAAAGAAATATCAAAAGCAGATGTGCAGAAGTCTTACTAACATGATATGTATCTAATGTTAGACCAACATTAGATTATGGTAGTCAATTATGGAGCCCCTATTTAAAAACTAATATCAATAAACTAGAAAGAGTCCAACGGAGATATACTAAGTCAATTAACTCATTAAACAATCTAACACACTATGATAGACTAAATAGAGTAAGACTAAACAGTCCAGAAATTAGAAGGCATAGGAGTGACATGCTACTTTATTTTGATATTTTAAATGATCCATATATTATGGTCGGGTTAAATATGGAATATAAAAATGATCTGATTGATACTAGGGGTCATCCATTACAAATTAAAATAGACAGATTCAGAACAAACAGTAAGAACTATTTTTACACTATAAGGATGGCAAATCCCTGGAACAAGCTGCCTTTCTCAATAATATCTAGCACAAGTAAAGAAAATTTCAAAAGGAACCTAGATAACTACATAGCCGCAAACGGGAACATGGAGTTTAACTCCTTCTCCTAGCAGAAGCAATTTGTGGGCCTCAGCCTTTTTTCCCCCTACAAACCTAGTGAACCTAGTGAAGAATGTTGAAATGTTAACATTCATCAAAACATATAAAGAACACATCTAACCAGATTACAGAATAAATGTGACATTGAAGTTTCATGAGGAGGGAGAGAGAGACACAAGATAGCAGTCACAGATGGGGATACAGGATGAGGATGTCACTGTCCTGACTTATGACATATCTGAAGATAATGCAGAAGGATATTTTGTGCATTGTGAGCAAATTCCTGATAACAAGACTCTTCCTGCAAATATGATGCACTCTGATGGCAATTCCACATGAACAAACACCAGCCTCCTGACTAAGATCTATGCGGTCGAAGTGTGGGGCCACCTTGCCAATGTTGCCTCACTGGTGCTGTTCCTATTTGTTGATTTGGCAGTATAGCCTAGTGGTTAGAATATCGAGCTATGAATGAGCTTGATATATCCAGCAGACCTGGGTTTGACTCCCACAACCTCCACTTGCATACTTTGTGAATCTGAGCAAATCAGTTAACCAGCCTAGAGTTCCTGAGTTGCCCCTTAAAACACACACATGTGCCTAATTCACCTTACCCAGTTAACAAGGAATAAAAAAAATATATATTTTTGCAGCAGAAGCTCTATTGTGTGTCTCTTTGTTGCGTGCTGTCTGTGTTAATGTAGCTCTTACTTGTGATTTCTTCTTTGTCTCCTCCCTTCTGTGAGCCCTGCTCACAGGATTCTTGTCCAAATGACTGCTGTCAAGCTTCGACCATAGCATGGCCATGACAAGCACAAAAATAATCAATTAATGTAATAGTACACAATGGGGGGGTGGGGTAGTAACAACAACAAAAATGGAAAGGGACCTGGGGTAATCATATCAGATGACCTTAAGGTTAGCAAGCAATGTGAGAAGGCAGTAGAGAGGGCTGGGGGTATATTGGGATGTTAGGGAGAGGCATCACCAGCAGAAAACAGGAAGTTGTTATCCCTCTGTACAGACAGTTGGTGAGACCCCATCTGGAGTACTGTGTTCAACTCTGGAGACCCCACCTGCACAAAGACATAGACAGGATAGAGGCAGTCCAGAGGAGGGCAACTAAAATGGTGCAGGGTCTGCAAAAGAAGCCATATGAGGAGAGACTAAAGGAGCTTAATATGTATACCCTTGAGGAAAGGAGGGAGAAGGGGGACATGATAGAAACTTTTAAGTACCTCAGTGGAATAAACAAAGTCCAAGAGGGTAGCACGTTTCAGAAAAAGAAATGTGCAAGAACAAGGGACGCAGTTTAAAGATGGGGGGGGGTGGTTCAGGGGCAATGTGAGGAAGTATTTTTTCACAGAGAGGGTGGTGGATGCATGGAATAGCCTTCCTGAGGAGGTTGTGGGGTTTAAAACTGTGGGAGAATTCAAGAATACATGGGACAGACATAAGGTAGTTCTTGTGGGGGGTAGGAAGAAATAGGCTCTTGGTTAACTAGGATCTGCAGCTTATCCTGTAGGTAGGGAAATGGGCAGACTAGGTGAGCGAAGCGGTCCTTATCTGCCGTCAAAGTCTATGTTTCTATGTCGTACAGAACTTTGTTTGGGCCAGTTTGCATAGCAGACCAGTTCCTATTGGAAACGCAGTAAGGACATTACTTTCAGTATTGCTGTAGGAATGCATTATGATGTGGTGCCTGATCATTTTTAAGAGCTTGAAGGGCTGAATGTTGTTGCCTGTTATTGGTTGTTGCCGCTGCCTCTTGCCCTTGGGGATGATTCTATCAGCTGTAACCTCAAGGATGTATGGGAGACAGATGTCTGGGTGGCACACTTCTTGAAAATGCACAAGACCCTATGAGTTGTTTATGAGCTGAAATAGACACCCACCTCCCTGCCTGTTACCCAGCTCACAACATTATTTAACTGCAGTCGTTACACCAGCAGTTGCTCATAGAAAATGACAGAGCCAATGGTTATTAAAAACAAACAGATGGAATCTTAAAACGGTGAGCAGGCAAAGAAAATGTTCCTTTAGTCTTTTGAGGTGCATAGTGCTGTCTGTTGAAACCACCAGCATTGAGATCACGTTGTACAATAGTGATTTTTTTCTGCCTGTTCCTATTGTGGGTGCTGGGCACAGCATTGCTCTATTATATACATTAATGATAAGCTGCATTGTACTTGGATTAGCTTTCAGGGCATTTAGTGCTTCAGAGAATTTAGGAAAAGAATAATGTGCAACTTCCTAGAAATGAATTTGTGGCCCTGTTCAAAACCATTGCTTGATCTGTTGCATCCACATCCAACTAAGGCTCCCCTTGGGAAATCTACCAAGCTCCTCATCCTGCAATCTGCAGGTCCATTTTTTGACTTAGCCAATCTGGGCATTTAAAACACTGCTACACAGTGGCTTCCTCTGGTGGCTTCATTGCTGCCCACTCCTGCTCTGCTCCACTCCAAGATCATTTAAATGCAACCGAAGGTACAGCTTTCATTTAGAAGCTCCAGTCACTATCATACTGCTGACAGTCCAGGCCCCTCACTAAGCCATCCTCCCACATTCTTAAATGGCCACAGGTGCAGCAGATTGAGGCAGTGGAGAGTGGCACTCATACTTTTCCCATTCCCAACCACACAGAGTATACCACAGCCTCAGCTCTATACAGACTGGGAATTATAGTGCCAGTTGTCACATTCACTCATTGCACCAAGCTTACTGGTGTCCCATGCCGTAAATGGATAGCTTTGTTGCAGCAGCCACATCTCTTTCCTCTCTGCACAGCTGTCTCTGCAGACCTGCTTCCCTGCCTGACAGCCACACATTTTCAGTACACTGAGTAAACATATTGATGGGAAACCTTAGATGTAGTGCTAGAACATGCTGGGTGTAGGAGGCTAATTCAGATTGCTGGAGCTGTTGGCATATGGGCAAACTACAGAGCACTATTTGACATGGTAGACATGTGCACACATGAACAAACTGAAATGACCTCATATAGAGTGGCTGCAAAAATACAAGCTGTTTCTTGGAAATGGCACCAAACAGCAGTATTAGGAAAAAGGAAATGTTATTATATTGTTAGCATTTTTAGGAACAAAGAAGTGTAACGAAAGTGCATGAAATTATGTACCTGTTCCTAATGCACTGATTGGTTTTTATTGGCACAGTGTCACAAGGATTGATTGGGTGTTCACCTGCAGACTAGAAAACTACAATAGGATCTGGGAACAACAGAGGGAAGATGACATTGTACAAATCATTGGTGCAGATAGCATGAATCTCTGTGCAAGCAGCACACAAGTACATGACATTTTACTTTCTCTGCATTTTCTGTGCAGTACAACAGAGAAATGATAGAGGACAGGGAAAGATGGTGTAAAGAAAACTAAATTAGGGAGATTGGCACAGGAAGTAGCAAAGGGAATGGTAGGGTATACTGTAGTGCTCTGCTGGGGAGTGAGTGAGCAGTAATTCAGCAATAATGCATGACAGGGAACGTATTGTGGGACTTACCCATGGTTCATGTGCTATATCAACATGAGAAGCCTGTAAATCCCACAACTGCACACACCCAGGATTACATTATTGCAAATATAAAACTGACACTTAAGACACAAGAAAAATAAAAAGAATGTTAGATGAGAATACACTGAATATTTCTAGTAAAATGGCTAAATGTACAATTTGATGCATCTGCTAGGTAACATAGTTACTGGTCTACTATATTAAAAGAGCTAGGGCAGTATTTTCAGAAGGATCCGTTCTCCCAAGGTGCTTCTGCCACTGTTTTTAAAGCATAAAGGCGTCCAAACCTGTTGAACCATCTATTAGATAACTTAACAGTGTCCAAAACATGTATCATAAAACATATGCAAGTGCGTCCAAACATTTTATGCTGCATGTTGGGAATTGGATGGATGCAGCCGTACTGTAGGTGCAGCATGCAGTTGTGTCTGCATCCAAGCCTTTGCCCCGAGAATTGTCTAAAACTAATACTAGTTTTTAAAAGCAGTCAGCTAATATCTTTCATATCCGAGGAACTTTTTCTTTTCCCTTTAATTAGAAGATATTTTTCCCTGATGTTAGTAGGTGTGATGTGTGGAACAACACTCAGCCTGGCAGTTGACATTTCTAGCTCTGTTTCTTCCATTACATCATTAGAATACTGACCTCACTTACTATGACATTGCAGCTGCTCTGGAAGAGCCACTCTGTCACTGCTAGGTCTGTCACATGTGATGTCACTGTCAGTGAGTTCACAGTGCTGATGATATAGTCGGAGGAATAGAATTAGATATGTCAGCTGCCAGGCAGAGTGTTGCTCCACAAATCCAGCATAAAACTATCACATTCAAAACCTTTCTAATGAGCAAAAGGAAAAAGAAAATACCTCAGAAATTGAAAGTTACAACTCTCTACATCTTAAAGTGTGTACTATTTTCCTGTCTACTACTTGTGGCTCTACTAGCTCTTTAAGTACTGGCCACTAATCAGTTTAGGGTAGAACTGGGCAGAATCTGTGAATTTCCGAATAAGCAGAAATTCCATGAAATTTTGCAAATGTTCTGAATTTTCCCAAGTTTTGACTATTGTGAAATCTGAGTCTTCTGAATTAGTCTGGCACATTTTTGCCTCATTCTACAGACTTTTCTGGCTGAATTGCAGAAAAATACACAGAATGACAGTTGTGAGGAATTTCATTCCACTATTCAATGCATCAGTCCACAATATGAGTAATCATTCTGTAGTTCAGCGATCAGTTCTGTGGAACTTCTTTCCACAGTACAAGACATTAATCTGCAATTCATATCTTCATTCTGCAGTTCAGTAACTCACTGAACTAAGGAATGAATTATGAATTGTGGATTAATGCACTGAAGGAGATAAAAATGAATTTATATGTTTGTAATGGATTAAATAAAGCCTTATTTACCCCAAGTAATGTGTTTCTGCATCTTATTTCTGTATATTTACCATTTAAGTACTTCCTATAGGCCAGCTCCCCACCTGATAATATGTACATCTGCTGTGCGGCTGAATGGCTGTTTGTTTTCAGCCTGAATCTGCTATATGTTGAAATCCAGTGGTTTTCCCGATGAGCTAATGGTAATTTGTTGCTGCCTTTAGTGTGTCCATATTTTATGGCATCTACATTTCTGTGCTGATATCAGTTTGGAAGTAATAATAT
This sequence comes from Neoceratodus forsteri, assembly GCA_016271365.2. Lineage (NCBI taxonomy): Eukaryota > Metazoa > Chordata > Ceratodontiformes > Ceratodontidae > Neoceratodus > Neoceratodus forsteri. Next base: position 1,177,727,863 of record CM057449.1, on the reverse strand, counting down.
CCTTTTTAAGTACAAAAGACGGGGCTTGATTTTCAAAGGGTGATGCAGGGCTTGCGTCAAGTTCTGCATCACACCCGCTTTTTGGTGCAGCTGCAACTGCACCCAATTTTAGTACTTCTGGCGCAGCTGTGACAGTTTCCTCATTTTATGGCAGCTTGCACCAAAGATTTGGTGCATGTTCTGTGAAAAGTGTCCCCAGATGGTACAAGGTAGACCAGGGAACAGTTGATCTAACTTGCAGCATTTTTATCACTAGCCAGGTGAATGCCACAAGCCCCACTTGCCAAACGATCAGCACAAGCGGCATGCTTGTGGCATTCTGTGTCTTTATATTGTAAACGACTGATGGGCAGCTTACTTGTCTGTACCCCCTTTCCCAAGTGGATACACATGCAAACTCACTCTCATCAGGTGACATCCCTTCCCCGTTTATTTAATGATATAGTCTTTATTATATCTTTATCAGTTCTATAAAGTAATTTTGTCACAAAACCAAATTCTTGTTTATGATGAGCTGGACCCCACTATACTGAATATGGCAATTCAAACTGAGATGTCTCTCATAGCAGTGCGTGGAGGCAGCTATCAAAAGCAGACTATTTGGTACTACTGTGGGTAGAAACACATAATCTTGTCATTTCATTATGATTTAAAGAAAAATAAACTGGATGACTAATGCAGTTTTTGTTAGACTTGCAGCCATGTATACATTTTTTAATTTAGAAAGTGACTCTGTGGGTGACATGGCCTGGTCAGTTACAAGATGACAGTTTGAGTCTTTAGCTCTGATCTGTCCCTACCTCAGTCTTTATTCATCCATCAGCCATGGCCACTATAACCTGTCCTCCTGCACTCGAGAGTTAGCCACTTACGTCTGGATCCCCCAGTGTCCATCCAGTTCCCCTGCTTTGGGTTTGCACCAAGTTCTTTACAACAGTGTCATTCGGTCTAGAACTCTACAGGAGGGAACCACTACAGCCATGGTGACTAATACCTCTTCACCAGCAGACACAAACGTGGAAGAGATAAAAGAAATGTTTCCTCAAATGATGGCACAAATGAGTAAATTAGAGCTTGCTGCACAGAACATTGCTGCTGATATCAAAGATGCCTCCCACAGAACGAATTTTGCAGAGCAGTGGATCATGGATGCTGAGATTCACACCAAAAGTATTTTATTGTACTTCAGGGAACAGGGCCACACAATATGTTTACTCTGGAGCAAAGTGGAGAACCTAGAAAATCGAAGTTGATGGAATAACCCCCATTTCATGGGTTTCCCTGAGGGCTGCGAAGGTTCAGATACCATCCATTTTTTATAAAAAAATGCTACTGGAGTTTTGGGCCATAAGTGGGCAGGCCTCATTGAGAGCGACAGAGCCCACCATTCTCTTGTCCCTAAGCCACTGCAGGGTGCCATATCAAGGCTGATCCTTGCCCGTTTCCTCCATTTCAGAGACTGGGAGGAGACTGTGAAGACAGCAAGGGAAAGACAGCACTTCTCCTTTCAGGGACTCAAAATTCAAACATTTGCAGACTTTTCTGCTGAACATTCCAAGTGATGCAATGCCTTCATGACTGCCCTTTGGGCCTGCTCAGATTTGGGCCTGCAATATTCTATTTGCTACCCTGCATCTTTCCATCTTGCTGTAAATGGGATCCCATATTTCTCTGATGCACAGAAGGTGGCTGAAGACTTTATCAACAAACATTTCCCACACAGCAATTAAACAAAATACAAGCAGCAAGGGCACAGGCAGGGATACCGGGACAGACTGCAGCAGATGGATACTACACTGTCACCAGACACAGGCTGTACAATCTCCCCCCATCAGGGTCCCCTGCTCCTGGCACCTCCCCAGGAAGATGATTCCTAGCTCCTGGTACTCAAATCACAGAGGAAAAACAGGAAGAAAAAGACAAGAGATTGGTAGAAGATGCAACAGATCTCCTTACTTTCAAATCAGAAGCTGTAGCTGTAGTGCTGAATCCAAGCACTCCTCCATCTTTGCCAGAATAGACATGGGGTTGACACCTTTGCTTTGCTGAAAGACGTACCTGAAGAATTCCTTCCTCTGCTACCAGTGTCTGCTTCTCCACCTTCTGCTCCTCAGGAGGCCCTCCTGCTCACTCCTGGTCTGAAGCTGCTGCCCACACTGCTTTCCAATTCAGTTGCTCTTCTGGGGCCGAAGAAGAACCAGGCCATCCACCTGATTGGCAGGCTGCATTTCCTCTACCTGTAGGGGACTTGCAGCATAAGGTGGCATTTTTTTAGGTTGCTGCATACTGTGCCATGAGGACTAGATGAACTTTCAGTTTTATAGATCTGATGATGCATGCATGTATAATTCATCGGGGGCCTTTTCCTCACTTTCCTCAACCCTGTCAGGGTTGTCTGGCAATTTAGGGCTGTAACACTTAAATGGGCATGCCAGCTATTGGTAGGGTGTTATGCTGGCTTGCTTGGTTTGTCTGTCCTTTATGTCTCTTGTTTTTTATGATACAGTTGGGTCTCCTGAGATTTGCAATTTTGGCCCCAGTTCTCTCAGTTCTGTGTGACTGAGAGGATCACAGTGTTCTGGGGAGCAGCCTTCTTATGATGATCTTGAGATGTGGACTAGGACCACGCTACCTGCAAGGGCTTCTGTGCCCCTACTGCCCCTCCCAACCACTCCACTCCACTGTCGAAGGATTGCTGGAGGCTCCCAGGGTTTGGTTGATGTCATCTGGTGCCCAAGCTTTTGCTTATGTGACCCCTACCCTGTGGAATTCTCTACTTTGTTGGGTTTGGGAGTGCCTGATGGTGGAGAGCTTTAAAGCCATACTGAAAACATAGCTATTCAGTCTTGCCTTTTGTGATGACTAATTAATTAGGATGGTTTTTAGTATTACTGTTTATATTTTAATTATTTATGGATTCATTCATTTAGCTATTTTGTAAAGCGCTTTGATATTCTGAAATGTGCTTAAGAAATAAAGTTTATTATTATTATTATTATTATTATTATGTGATGTGGGGCTCCAATCAATTTTTCCATACCACTATTGCTGTTGACCCTGATATGTTAAGAGGCTTGTTCTTTGAGTGCAGCTAGCCCCTTCACTAGGTCCAACCTAAGAGACTATCTTTCACTTCAGGCTGCATGAGTTTCATGGCGGCATATGTAGGGTGACAACCCATTCTGTGGTATTGCATCACTACCTGATTTTACCCCTTGCAAACCTTGGCTCATGTATATGACCCCTTCTTATGTTTTCCTTTTTCCTATTTTATTTTGGGGGCTGTTGAAGTGGGGATATCACTATTGACTGCCTATTTCAGCCCATCTCAACCTGGCATTTATAACATATGGCCATGAAAGGGATTTGGCATCCAGATCCCTGCCAGCCCACATTTTTTGTGCTAATACTATCCTTGTTGTTTAAATACCAACTAATCTCAAGCCAAGCTAAAAAAAATTGGTAAACTTACTCTGAATACCTTTCCCCACCTGCTCATCTTATTTATCTTAGTCAGTCTGGAAACCTTAATTCCAACAAAGACCAACCTAACAATAAGGTTAATGAAGGCAACCTCCACTGTGACATAGGATGCATTTCTGGGAACTTTTTCATCCTCACTAATGGACCATGGTCTCCTCTTTGGATCCTACCTCACCTCTATGACTGGGCTTTGTATAGCTCACATGTCCACATCTCTACTCTCTTGGATCCTATCATCCTTTTCATACTAAGCCAGAAAAGGAAAAGGAGGCATTGCACAAGAAGGACTGCCAATTTTTTTCTCCAAACTGCAAAGAGAACTCCTCATTAGGATTGCCCTCTTGTTGCTTCTACTATCTGGCAACACCCACCATAATCCAGGCCCTGCTGGCCTGGCTCCAAATGGTGCACATCACAAGTAAGGCACTATTAAATTGGCTACTATCAACATTTGTAATCTTTTGTGCAAAATTGGAAACCTCAAAGTCTGGGTCTTACAGTATGACCCTGACATACTGTCTGTTGTGGAAACATAGGTGTCCCCCAAAATACCAGACTCAGCTGTTGCCATGCCTGGTTATACCATTTTCAGACTGGATAGGTCATGCAAATGTGGTGGCGGCTGTGCCATCTATCTAAAAAACTCAGTAAAGGGTCTGGCCCTACTGGAGATTGACCTTAGTTGCTCCACCCAGTTACTTGCAATTAAAGTACTTCTAGGGGTCCATAACAAAACAATCACAGTTCTATCAGTATACATACCCCCTATTGACCCAACCTCAGGTCTCCATAGCGTTCTGGATTATATCCGTACCCAAAACCACCCACTGAGACACTACTTTTGGGTGATTTCAATACAAACTGGCAGTTGCCATCCATTGGCCCAATAAGGGATGCCTTGTCAGCCCTACACCTCACTCAACTCATCAACTTGCCCACTAGGATAAACTATAAGACCAGGACAAGCACCACACTGGGCTGGATAATCTCTAATCAACCTGATCGCATCTCTAACATAACCATAAATCCTGACTCTCTTAGTGACCACTCCCCCATTACCTGCAACTGGTCCAACAAATTCCATACCCTCCCACCCCAAACTATCTACAATAGAATACTAAAACGTGGTCACCTTGATCTCTTAAAACAACAACTGCTTTATCAAGACTTGGATGTGCTTGACTCCACTGATGACATCAATGTAGCACTTGATCACTTCATTAAGGTCTTCAGTTTTGCCTGTGATCTTAATGCCTCATTTAAAAAGATGAAGGTTCATGGCACAGTGCTCTCATGCATTTCTCCTGAACTCGTAACTAGCATGAAACAACATGACCATCTCTGGCACCGTGCCAAAACCTCAGGGAAGTAACTGGACCTGCAAGCCTATAAAGCCACAGAAAATGCCTGCACACGTGCTATTCATTGGGAAAAAAGTAAACACCATAGGGAGCTGTTGACCAACATGTGAGGGTATAGCAGAAACTTTTGGTCGAATATCAAAGACATCACAGGCAAGGATCCAAAGGTGTCACCCTCAATGCTGAACATTGATGGTACCCCAACCTGGACCCTCTAAAAATTGCGAATATTTTTTCGATGCCTTCAATAATCTGAGCAGTGTTCTTCCTCTGGATGTCTTCATTGATGCCTCTGCAAAGACTGATAGTCACCTCAAGGGTCAGATCCCCAGTCATCGTCCTTTCTACTTTAAGAAGATCTCTATGTCCCTGGTCAGGAAACTCTTAAATAAAGTCTTGGGAAAATCTAGGTACAGTGGCGATTCAATAGACCTCAAACTTATCACGCTCACCTTAGAGGAAGTTCTTTTAACCATAAGTAAGATCCTTAACCTCTCACTGACCCTGTCAAAATTCCCACAAGTTTGGAAAATGGACCTAGTGACACTAGTACATAAATCTGGTGCTCGTGCCCTGCATAGCAACTATATATAGAATAGTGGATGGATGAACATCCACAACAAGGCTTTGTTTCCATCGAGGGAGTTGATGACGTCATAGAGACCTTGAGAGCGAAGCTCGAGAGGTCTCGTTGATATCTTCAACTCCCAGAGATGGAAATGCAGCCTTAGTTGTGAATGTTCAGCCATCCACTGTTTTATATAGTATATTTTTTTTGTTTTGTTTCTCATTATTTTATTGAAGTTATTTGCTGTGGGTGCTGCTCCTTTCCCACTGGTGTTCCTGCTCGCTCACGTTTCTGCCGCTGCCACTCCTGCTCAGTCCGGTCCTGCTTCTCACTTTCACTTCTCCGCACTGCATAGTTTTAAAATTAAAAAAAAATAGAATATTTTTTCCAAAAGGGAGCCATGTATGGCTCTCCTTGTCCCGACTCTGAATTCAAAGGTCGGTGGCTCCGCTGCCCGGTGCTCGCTAAATCGTGCTGCAATGTTTGTTTTTAATTTTTTTTGCAGAGAGCCTCGGCTGAGCCAATCAGGTGGCAGGTCAAAGGTAAAAAGTTGTTGTACTATCGATGTGATGTCAGAACTATAGTACAACAGCTTTTTTGACCTTTGAACTGCCCTACAACAAGATTTCAGCAGTTGCTGAAATCCATGCATAACAGAAGGCACTCATATACTATGTATAGAATAGTGGATGGTTGACTATCCACAACAAGGCTGTGTTTCCATCGAGGGAGTTGATGATGTCATAGAGACCTCGAGAACGAAGCTCGAGAGATCTCCATGGTATCATCAACTCCCGAGATGGAAACACAGAGTTAGTTGTGGATAGTCAACTATCCACTATTTTTTATAGTATATGGTTTCCCCAAAATGGACACAAGGTTCATACCTTGTGTTGACACTCCTGCACTGGTCCTCGCTCAAGTCCCCCAAGTTACTGGTCCTCCTCACTGCAGTTATGCTGTTTCGATCATGTTCCTGAATATAGCGGTACTAATAGCTGTGTTCCCGCTCTACTTTCGCCGTAACTGTGCCAGAGATAAAAAAAAACAACAAAAAAACTGCAAATTGAGAGTTTGGATACACGGAGCTGATTTTGGCAGTCCGTGTCCAAACTGTCTGCTCGCCCGACACCTTCCTAAGTGAATGCGCCATTTTAGAACTTATTTTTTTAATCACTGCCTGTTTCCATCAATCAGGTAGGAGCTCAAGGGACAAAAGTTGTTGTACTATCGATGTGACATCAGAACGATAGTACAACAACTTTTTTGACCTTTGGACTGTCCTACAACAGGATTTGGAAAACCATTGTTTTCCATCCACAATAAACCCCAACCATATACTATAGGCCAATATCAACCCCCCCCCCCCCATCTAAAGTGCTGGAACGTATTGTTGCTAATCAGCTGGTGGATTGCCTCAAAAATACTCCATCCAATGCCCACAACAGCATGGTTTAAAAAAGGGCATAGCACCACCACAGCACTACTTGAATTCACCAGCTTCACTCAGGAACCTTTTGATCAAGGCAATCTTATAGGGGTGGCCTTCATTGATTTAACAAAGGCCTTTGACACTATTAATCACCCATTTCTCCTCTGTCAGCTAACTAAAGCTGGCCTTTCAATTGATATAGTGAACTGGTTCAGTAGCTATTTTAACCAAGCTGAACCCTATGTTTTTCTTGGCTTGTGCTAACTTCCAGTCCACTCACTACACTTACATTTCCACCCCACCTACGACCAATTATTAATAGTACTATTATCTCTGACAAAGGCCTAGTGTTACTTTGGGCACCTGTTCTGCTTGATTACTACTGTCTAATCCTGCTAAACCCTACCTTTGCCTCCTGAAGACTATAACCATTGACTAATCACTCTAGGAGCTATACCCCTGATTGCAAAAATGTCTTATCATGACCTTTGATTGTAACTATGTCCTATTATGACCTCCATGCTCTGTAACTTGTTTGTATATGCTTTTATGATTGTCTGTCTTATGTTTTGTATACTGTCTTGCTAACGTTGAACATTTGTAAAGGAGTCTCTGACTCAAATGTTTGCAATTCCAATATGTTTAAATAAAATAAATACAAAATAAAGATACATCCCAGAAGGTGCAAATTTTTAATGTCACCTCCGAATAGAGGGTAGTACGATCTGGAGTCCCACAAGGATCGATCCTGGGTCAACTCCTTTTTAGTATCTTTCTGAACAATTTTCTGTCCCCCCTGTCACCAACAGAGTCTCCTATATGCAGATGATGCTGTCATTTTTTTTGAGCCATCATGATCCTAACATACTGGAAAGCAATCTACAGCTTGGCTTCGAGGAAGCTGAGCAATGGTTTTGTGCACACAAACTGGTACAAAACTATAAGAAAACAAAAGTTTTGTTGTTTACCTCTTCTCGCAATAAACACAGGACCTGTGCTATTACCATTAGAAATAACTTGGGAGCCCCACTCAAACAAGTCCAAAACTGTAAGTATCTAGGAGTAACCCTGGATAATCATTTCACCTATGTGCCTCACATTGAGAATGTTGCCAAAGCCTTTAATATTAATCCTGGGCTACTCTAAAGATACAGGCAGTGTCTGACCCCAGAAGCTCTCAAGCTCACAATTTACAGTTCGGTGTTGTCAATCATTGATTATGGCTTGGTCATTTACTGAGCTGCTACCCAGTGGTAGACTACTCACTGGTGCTGCACACCTCGCATACTCTTGAATGGCTTCAGCTAAGTGGTAGGATCAAATTCCAAACATGCCTACTAACTAAAATGTTTCTCCTTGGGCTCCTGCCACTGGGAGTGGGAAGTCTTCTGAACAAATCTTTTAGGATCCAACATACTTTCACTTCTATCACAGAACTCCTGCTTGTTCCTAGGTGCTGGACAGCTCAATGTCAGTGATCCTTCTCGTACAGAGCCCCACTTTGGTTCAATGGGTTGTAAAATGAAATAACTAGCCTACCTAAACTTGACCAGTTCAAGCATTCACTTCACCAGTATCTCATATCTGAAAACTCCTGTGATTGCTCTCCCTAACTCCACCTAACCCTAGGTATGCGTGTCTTCATCCCCTCTCTCCCCCCAAGTGCTCCCTGTTCACCAACCTCCCCACACCTGATCCCACCGCTTGTTCTTCATGACAAGACCCATGGCTGCTACCCCTTTTTTCTCTTGTCCTTTCTCCCTCTACTACTTCCCTTTTTTCTCCCTCTTAGTATCCTGGTTACCCCTATCGGCAACAGTGGCACAGCCCCTTGCTGCCACCCATTTTTTCTCAAAGTCCTATGATCCTTCTAGCCCTGTATCTTTCTTCTTTTGCCACCATTCCTTTCTCTTATTTTGAATAGTTATGATTATCTATGATGTATTTATACACTGCCATGGTATGTTAGTAACTCAACTTGTTAGTTCTCCTATATCTGTTTGTAATCCTCCCCTTTTGATGTGGAACCTTTGTAAATGAGCTGTATTGTGCTCAAAGGTATTTTGTAGTCTGAAAGTAAATAAATAAAAAAGAAATACCTCTATCTGCCCCTGCAAAGGTTAAGGTTTAGTGTGGAGCTCTGGGAGGCCTTTCACTGATTCCTTGGGAACTTAGCCATCTTGAAGGGGAAGTTATTTGTCATGCCTTCCCTTGATATGAAGCACTCAGCCAGCTCTTACCTCAGGTTTGTGTTTCCCTCTTGGGGACCTTCAAGGCAGTCCTCCTCAGACAGTTCACCTTTGCCCTCAGATTCTGGAGGGAGTTAATATATGACTGACATCTACACTCAGTTACCTATTTTTCTCATGGCAGACAGGTCTAGCACACCAGTGACACATATAACAGGGGGTTCAGATCTTGCCTAAGTGAGGTGTGTGCCACCTGTCTAGTGTAAACCCTTCAGAGAGTGCTACTGGCATATTGTCATATGGTAGGCCTATGCTTGTGGCAGTGGTTTCTCTGTCTGGTTTGTGAGGGGAGGAGTTGAGGGGTAAATATGGGATATGTATAAGATATTTTAGGTTCTGTATATAGTTACTCTTTGAGTTTACTTTTGTATGTGTTATGGAATGTTTATACCAGGTTTGGATCATTGAACTGCAGGGGATGGAGTGCAGGGGGTGGTGTGCGGGGGGACTTCCGGTGGCTAACACCCAGTTAAAAGATCGTACTGGGTCATAATGTCGTATGCTTAATAGCATATGGCATCATGTGCGAATCCCGGACCTGTGCGCTCCCTGTGTTGAACCCCTGCTGGAGTTAGAATCCTAAGTGGGGGCGGCACAGACCCCCCGTAATGGAGGGTATAGGGAGCACAGCCCCCCACAGATCATTAGAAATAAATAAATTGCACAATGCGATTAAGCAGCATGGCATTCTGCTGTGTGACATTTTGACCCCATGCCTTAAAAGAGGCTATATTTGCAAGTGATGCCACGCTTGATGGTTGACTAAGACTACATGATGGAGGTTAAAATGATTAGCTGGAATATATGTGGCCTAAATTTGCCCATCAAAAGGAAGAAAGTGTTGGCTCATTAAAAGAAGCTGAAACTGCACATAGCCTTCTTGCAGGAAACAAGGCTCACTGCCCCAGAGGCCGCAAAACTGAATAGAGGGTGAGTGGGAGAGGAATTGCACAGTGCCACCTCCTCCAAAAAGAATGGGGTGTAGATAATGTTGCATAAAGATCTGTGATGGTCTATCCAAAGATTTAAGTCAGACAGGAAGGGGCAATGGGTTATGGCTCTGGTCTCTACACTGAGTGGGCAGGCTATTCTAGTGAATCTATATGCCCCTAATGTGGATGAACCCACATTTTTTCACATGCTTGACCAGGAGCTACTAGAATTGAATACTAACCACTCTCCTATATTTGAGGGTGGGGACTGCAATCTGACCTTAAATTCCTAGATAGACCGGAGTGGGAGTTCCCCCAAATTGTACTCCAAAGTGATGCAAGCAGTCAGCACTGTATTGCAGGAACACCTCTTGATTGATGCTTGGAGGGCACATCATCCCCAAGCAAGAGACTATACCTGCCTCTCTGCCCACCATGGCACATCCAGCAGGACTGATCTCTGGCTCATATCTCAGGGCATGCTTCAGTATGTCACTCAAGCAACTATCCATCTCATTCTCATTTTGGATCATGCACCCCCTAGAGATTAACCTGCTCTGGGGGGGCCTCCTTAAGCTAAATCACTGCCCTGGAGGCTAGATCCATTGTTGCTGCAAGATAAAGGGTTCACTGAGTGTTGCAAACAAGTTGCCACAGAATACTGGGAGATAAGCGATAATGGAGAGGTCTCGGACTTCATGCTATGGGAGGCCTTTAAAGCAAACAGGCATGGGAAAATAATTACATTTGCTGCCCATAGGCATAGTCTGCAGGAAGAAGAGCAGGCTAAGTTGGAGGGTGAGATAAAATGTCTGGAAATGCAATATAAGCAGATTGGCTCTGTTGCTCCCCTACCCCCTCTGGCCTACTGGCTGAACTCATTAGTACCCACACCAAACTAAACGATCTCCTTTCCAGAAAAGCTGAGTTGGCACTGCAGAGGTCCACCTCTCCTTTGGGGAGGGAAGGGAGAAATCTAGCAAATTGCTTGCTTATAGACTGAAGTGCCTTCAAGCTACTAGAGGTATTGCTGGCCTAAAGGACTCCACTAACTCCCTCAAAATCAAACAGAAAGGCATAAATGAGGTCATGAAACATTTTTATGAGAAGCTGTATGTATCTCCTTTCCCAACGGCACCTGCTGCCATTAGAGTCTTCTTGTTGACCCTCCCCATCCCTACCATCCATCAACTGATTGGTCCTGATTCTGCTGTTATTGTTGAATTTTTAAATCAATTGGTTTTAAGGTTTTATTTGTTAATTATTGTTAAAGTGCTTTGGTTCTATGAATTGCGCTCTACAAATAAAAATTATTATTATTCCCCCAGCACAAGCAGCCACTCTGGATGCTCCAGTCTCCCAGGGGGAAGTCTTCACTGCGATCAAAGCAATGAACTCGCACTGTGCCCCCAGAGGGGATGGCTTTACAATTGACTTTACCAAGTTCTTGAAAAGGAGGTTGATGTCTACTTCCATAGGGCATTTCAGGACTACCTTGTGAAAAGGATCATGCCTCAGTCAATGACAGAGGCAGTTATTATAGTTCTCACAAAGAGGACATGGATCCAGCATCCCCAGGTAGCAATCGCCCCATATCTCTTATAAATGCTGATGCTAAGATCCTGGCTAAGGTGCTGGTGACTGGACTAAAGTCTGCACTCTCTGGTCAGATTCATCCTTCCCAGGTTGGTTTTGTTAAGAGTAGAATCAGTTCAGGTCACATCAGGGCATTGATCTCATTTATCCACCAAGTTCAAAAGTACCCAACTCCAGTCATGGCACTTGATGTCGATTGCAAAAAGGCCTTCAATGCTGTCAAATGGATCTGTCTCCTTGACACCCTAGAGAAGATGGGTATAGGCCCTACCTTCAGAACCTGGTGCACCATCTATCTGTGTCTCCTCTTGCTGCAGTGCTTATGAATGGATTTAACTCCTCCCCTTTTGTTCTGCAAAAAGGCACCTGTCAAGATTGTCCCCTCTCTCCTTTCTATTTCATTCTTACTATTGAGCCTTTGGCTATTGCCACTCTGGAGGACACAACCATTCTGGGGGTAAAAGTTAACTCAGATGCTTTTAAAACATTTCTATACACTGATAATCTGCTCATCATGGTAGCTAATGACCCTCAGGTGGTGCGTCAGGTCCTCTCCTACAAAAATGTTATCTCGTCTCTGGCTTGAGAATTAACCAGTCTAAGACAGAGGTCCTACCCTCAACAAGACTTGTGCCACAGACTCCTTCATATCCATGGGCCTCAAATGGGCACCTGAGGGCATCACCTATATGGTGGTTAAACTTCATCCCAACCTCCATAATCTGGCCCCCACTTAATCTTGAGTCATTGATTGCCATCACTAAACTGGACCTGGAAAGGTGGAAGTTACTGCACCTATCTTTAGCTGGGAAACACTATGCCATTAAACTCATTGTAGCCCCCAAATTTCACCATCTCCTTGCCCACCTCCCAATCCAAATTCCCCTCAGATGGCTTCAGAAGATAGATTCACTTATAGTCCAGTTTCTTTGGAGGGCAAACTCCCCAGATATAGCCATTTAAAACTGCAACATAACTGGAAACATGGTGGGTGGGGGTTGCCTTGGTTCCGGCCTATCACATGACCTTCATCACGGCACAAACTACATGGTGGTTCCTCCCACTCAATGCCCAGTCCTTCGCTTGGCTCTGCCTTAAATTTGTCCTCATGCAGGGAGCTTCCACAGCAACACTTCTTTTCTCAGGGCCCAACCACCAACACTGCATCTCTCCCCACTGTTTGCCTCTCCAAATCTTACTGGTTAAAGGTCCATAAGAGCCTAGGTGAACACCCAAATCCCTGGCAGTATGCCACTCTATGACATAACCCTCTAGTCAAAATTGGGGGTGCAACAATCCACTGGAAGTTCTGGGATCTGCAGGGCATTAGATCAGTTCAAGATCTTCTGATTCCTGGCTCTCCTATTATTGATTTCTTTGCCTCCCTTCAAGAGAGGTACCATATTCCCCAGAGAGTTTTTCGGAGATACTTACAGATTAGGCATATAATCTTAAAACTCAATAGGGAGCACTCCTCCTCCTCCTGACCTTTATCAGGGTATACACCCTATCTGTATAAAAGGGGGTATACCATGATGATAGTGACTGCATATGGGCAACTGTCAAAACGGCAACCCATATGATGGCACTATCATCATGAGCGATGGTACGGCATGGCGAATGTTGTGACTACGAAGGTAGGGTGGATGACAGGAAGAGAGGGTGAGTGACAGGATGTGGAGGGAGGGTTGTAACTCTGTAGTGTGCTTCTGTTGCTTCTGATGGAACAGATCCTGGTTTTGGGATTGGGGGCAGGTACAATTTTGCTGTGTCCCACAACTGCGGGATTTAATTTTTTTTTAAACCGGGCTGTGCCCCCCCTCCCTGACATATATCCCCCTGGAGTTGATAATTTTTAGTTAGGAGGTGCAGGAGGGGATAGCCCCCCTGGATACACAGTTTTCTGGTCGCCTTTTACTGCATATCGCCGAAAATGTTTTCGGCGATAATGCAGGTCACGATAATGAGGATTGCCTTTCGGCAGTCACTATTGTCAATTAGAACCATAAAAGGGGCACTCTCATCAAGGGCAGATCCAGTAGTATATATATAAGGACATAATGGATGCCCTTCCTGAGCCTTTCCGAAAAGCTAAATAACAATGGGAACAAGAGCTGCACTGTGTCATTTCAGAAGAGCAATGGGTTTACTGTTGGGATAGGATCCATAGAGCCTGTAGGGATGGCAGAAGCAAACTTGATTAAAAATAAGGCCCTTTTAAGAGGGCACATAACTCCCCACATCCTCAAACAGATGGGCCTTATGAGTAATGACTAGTGCTGGCATTGTGCTCAACCAGAGCCCATCTTTACCACATTCTGTGACTCTGTCCTGTCATGCTCATGTTTCTGGCAGAGGTAGTCAGCAGGAGAAACAGTGTATAAATATAGTATTTTTACACATTCTATATAGTTTAAAAATAGGTAACTTCTTATTTTTCCTTTGTTAGGACCTCTTGTGTGTGTTTAAATGTTTCTGTCTGTAAGTTTATAGTGAGTTTGTGTATGTGTTTGTGTTTGTGTATGTGTGACTCACTCACTCTCTTTCTTTCTTTAGCTTTTTCAGATCTTTTTTTTGTTTTTAGTTTTCTGTTAAGAAACCTTTTTTTCTGTCATAATGAATGCGAAACGTAGGGCAAATGGTGGTCAGAAGGCTGGTCCAAGTGTTTGCTTTAACAGGCAAGCATGTAGATCTGTGGGGACTGAGAGAAAAAGTCAGACACCCACCCCCCAGCAGCGGGAGTTAGTGGCCCCCCTCCCAGCAGCAGGAGCCTATGCTCTCCACCCCCCACAGCAGCAGGAGCCTGTGCCCCCACCCCTCCTAGTAGCAGGAGCACACTACCCCCGTAGCAGCAGCAGGAACCTGTGCTCCCCACCCCCAGCAGCAGGAGCAGGTTGTGGACCCCTGGACATCAGCTGGCATTCCCCCACCACCAATAACCAAGAGTGTCCACAGTGTAGTTCTTTTTTACCACAAATGCTGCAGATGACAGTGTCATCATCTGCAATCTTTGTGGAAGGAGTGTTTGTCGGGGGAAGAAAGGGGCACACCTTGGCACAAGTGGCCAATGGAGCCATCTACAGCACCACCACCTGGCAGAGTGGCTGGTGAAGCAGCAAGAGGTGGCAGCAGCAGAGGCAGCAGTGGGGGGAACACACAGAAGGGGAAGGGGACCAGCAGGAGGAAGGCTGCCCTTCTGTATTTGGTAGTGGGAATCAATGTCAGCACAGGAGGCACCACACTCAGGCACAGCAGCACCATCAATCCACAGCCACCACCAACATCAGCATGGTGAGCCCGTGCAGGCCGCAGCAGGTCAGGTCACCAATGAAGACCCGGCAGCTGAGCGAAATGAAGCACAAGCTCTGAGGCAGGAGTTCAAGCAGTTCTGTCAGCAGTTCAAAGAGGCCGGGGGGACATTAAAAATGTAATGGATGATCAGAAGCAAGTTTTGAACCTCCTGGTGGAGTTGGATCATGGTGGTGGTGGTGGTGGCAGTTCTTGCACCATGTAAGTGGTGTGGCAGCAGTTAATTGTTTTCTCTTCTCTTCTTTTCACATCCTGTGTCCTGTGTTAGTGACAGTCTTCTTATCTCCACCCCCTAAAATAAGAAATAAATTACAAAATTTTAAAAATTAAAAAAAAAAAAACATTTCTGTCCTCTTCCTCTATATCCTCTTGTTTCTTTGTCTTGTGTTATAAACATGTCTTTGTCCAGTGGTTTTGTGTGTTATGTTATGCTTCCTATAGTATTCAGTCCTTTTCCTGGTTCACTAATTTAGTTTTTCCCTCTCTTAGTATTATCCGTGTCCTGGCCCTGCCTGTCCACCTGTCGTGTGTTGTAGTCAGTGTACCCATAAACAGCTTAACTTTGTTTTTGTTTTGTGTTACTCCTTAATATATTTCGTCCTCCTATTTACAAATGTCAAGTATTGTTCCTATGAACATAATTTATTTCTCAAAGTTTTTTATTGTTGCAGTGGTTGTGGTTGTGTATTCAGCAACAGTCCAAAGATGTACACAACAATCACAGAAACATAAGCAATTTTAATGCAAAGTAAAACATAAATATGGTTTTAGTGCTTAACACATGTGTCCTGCCCTTGCCACAGATGTTAAACTGGGTCCCTCCTCTCCAGTCCCCACATGATAAAAATAATCCACAGAGGATTAAAACCTAGTTGTTGTTGAACTTCTGAAGTCCCCAAGAATGTGAAGTGGTGGGCATAATGCAAAACTGCTTTCATCCTGTGGCAAGATATTTTTGATGCAGCAGTCTGCCACAGGCCTTGTAAGTCAAGAAATATCACATGAGAAATTTAACAGAGAATTGACATACAGAATTAGTTTAGATGCCACATTGGTCCTTGTAAGAACAGATCCAGAAGCAAATGGTTTGATACCTTTTACTGGACCAACAGAGATGTTACAAAAAGAAAACAGTATCTAAGCTTTCAGACCAACTAGGCCCTTCCTCAGGGACTTATGCCAATTTTTTAGAGAATCACACACAGATAATTAAGACATAAATCTGGTCTCGGTTCTGAAGTTTCATACTGCTACATCACCACCAGGTCCCAAAATGTGCACTTTTTTCCCCAGTTTAACACACTGCTTTCAGGATGAATCTTGTTTCTTGCTGCTGTGCTGTGCAGTACAGGCCTTAGAAGTCCAAAAATGTCACATGAGAAATTTTACATAGAAGTCAAACACACATCTGGTCTCGGTTCTGAAGTTTTATACTACCACCCCATCACCAAGCCAAGAATATGCACTTAGGTCCTTAGTTTAACACTGCTTTCAGGACGACTCTCAATGCCTCTTTTTGCCATGTTGTGCAGAACAGACCTTATAAGTCAAGAAAAAACACATGAGAAAATTGTGATGAGAGAAGGGAAACACAATTATTTTGACAAATATGTAATAGCACAAAATGGCAAGTGGGGGGTGTTGCACGATAGACTTAGATCCATTGATGTGGATTCATATTGTATATGCTGTAATGTACTTTAGAATTAAGACACTGACCCTTTAACAGAGCTCCTTAGGAGTATCTACAAAATAGCCAGAATTTCTATAATGGCTAGTGTGGATCTGTTATGTCTCCCGAAAAGAGAGACAGGTATATGTCCAGGAAGGCATAAAATATCCTACTGAAGCTTTCCATGACAGGAAGAGGTCAGGGGATGACCTAGGGGTCAGGGGTTAAGCCAAATGCATGGACCAGATGTTACTGGGGTTGACATGAAATCTGACATGGAACCATGGTGACACCTGCAGGAAAAGGCAAACTGTTACACTCTAATATCTGTATTGTCTGGGAACCATTAACCCCATCCCAGAGGGAAAAACAGGTGTGTGTGTGTGTTTTCTAAAAATGACTATCAGGTATACTATCAGGCACACATTTTGAATGCAGATCAGTTGTTGAATCAGTTAGCTGGGAATCAGATGGCCTGACGAACTGGTATATACTTGTAAACCAGAAGTATATGTGTAGGCCTGGAAAAATCTCTAAAACCAGACATGAGTGTGTGGAAATTTGACTTTTCACAAACTGAACAGAAAATTCTGATCTTAAGTCAGAATTTTGGAAACCAAGACTGTTCACCAAGGAAGCTCCTGGAGTCTTCTTTTTAAAAGGGCATTCAGATAACTGACTTGGAATACAAATTTGCTATAAAACGGTTGCTTAAAGGGACACTGTCAACTCACTTAGGTCTCAAAGTGTCCCTAGTTTAAAAAACACATTTTATGATTGCCAGTATTCTGTAAAGATTGCTGATGTAGCTGGTAGTTTGATTCTGGCTCTTATTTTCTTTAAAAAAGTAAAAAACAGGCTGCCCAACATACTGGTGTTATCACACCAAAACAGGTTTGTTTACACTCCTTGATCAGCTCCAAATACATCTTTCCTGGACTTGGGAATGTCCGCAACACAGTCTAGCCCTTTGTGATGCAGTGGGAGTTTAGGAGGTTACTGCCTTATGAGTGACTGCACTGTTTGGGTGTGTTTCTAATGCTCATGAAGCATGCAGTGAAAACAGATTTAGGATTATAAACAAAACAAGGTTGTTTATAAATATACCTTGCCATGCATTTCAGTTCTAGTAAAAAAGGAGACAGACAAACCAAACAGCAACATCAGTGAATTTTAGAGAAGGTAAACAATCATAAAATGTGGGGTTTCAACTAGGAATAATATGATGAAAAACAGGTTGACAGTGTCCCTTTAAGGACTCATCTCTACAAGGACATTTAAAATCTTGTCTGGACTCTAACATGAAAACAAGGTATAGTTTCGAATAGCAGTATCTAGTGTTTTCTGTAAACCATCCAGTTTTACTTTTGGTATTGTCTGCATTTCAAAGTTCTTCCAAACTGTTGAATTTTCTGTATTGCTTTTATTTTAAGTAAACTTTTATGATTTTCTTATCAGCTCTGCCTGGGGTCAGATTGCGTGATCTAACATTTTAAAAGAAGGGTTTTGAAAAGACTGTGTGCCATGAAAAATAGAACCACTCGTCTATACTACCAAACTACTTAGGCAAGAAGTAGCCAGTGGCCTTGGTGGGCTTCAAACACTGAACATAGTGTACAGTCAAGGGAACTCAAAACTACAGTTTCCACCCTCCCACTAGGAAAAGGAAGGTTGGTGATTCTTCCTGAACCCTACCCTGCTCATGAGTTCTGAAAAAAGGAGATTCTCTCCACAAACAGGAGATCTTGGATAGGCTCGTGACAGGGGTCATGCTGAGAAAATTAATTCCTCCTAAAAAAATGCTTTTCATAAAGCAATTTACAACAGGCTAGAAAAGGTGTGCACAACCACAAGAGAAAATTGTGATGAGAGAAGGGAGACACAATTATTGTGGCAATTATGAACTAGCCAAAAATGTTAAGTGGAGGGCGGGGACCATGCTGATAAAATTAATTACTCCTACAAAATGCTGCTGCTATTTGTACTTGCTGCCTCCTGCTGCTGGTTTCACAAATTATTGTGAAATCTAGACTTAACATTTGCCAATGCCGTCCTGTTTTGCTGTTTGCTGTGGTGACCCTGTCGTTATAACTGGTATGGTGTGGAGGGATTACAAGAATGAGATTATGGGGTGCTGTAGCTTAGTGCCAGCTGCTCTGACTGGTAGCCGCAAGAAGTAATGTTTTAGCTGGTGTTGATGGATCATCATCACAGACATACTGTTGCTGCTGCACACGTAAGTATTTCTATGTATTTTTTTTCTGTGCAACAGAAGGGTGGAGGTAGGCTGGTATTGTGGCCTCTTGAAGTATAATATGTTTGTACAGCTTTTCCATTATTTTCCAGTTGGGTGAAGATTACATCATAATGATGCCTAGCAAGCTTCACCATGGATTCATCGCAGGAACAAGGCAAGCAACTGCCCCCCCCGAGTGGTCATGAGGGTGATATCTGCCACGGCCCTCCCCTGAGCTGCATCACCACAGGAACAAGGCAAGCAGCTGCCCCCTGAGTGATAATGAGGGCCAGATCTGCCATGGCCCTCCCCCGAGCTGCATTGCCACAGGAACAAGGCCAGCAGCTATCCCCCCCGAGTGGTTGTGAGGGCCAGATCTGCCACGGCCTTCCCCCGAGCTGCATCACTGCAGGAACAAGGCAAGCAGGTATTAGTGGGCACAACAGACAAATTTCAAATCCTGAGCAGCTAGGTGCCAATTTCCAAACAGGATTTCTCAGTCTGATTATGCCTAATTTAGGCAGCTGAACAATTCTGTTTAGGTTTTAAAACAAAGTAGCAGTCTGCCTAGCACTGTGTTTTCAACTAGATGTTTGTTTTAAATGTAATTGCTGGTTATTGTGCTTAATTTGCTGAAACGGGACTCCATCTCCACACCCTGCTCCTGCTCTAAGTAAACCAGCCTGTTTACTTATTTTCTGTACTAAAGAGGAGCATAATTTCCCTTTTGCTGGTTTCTGTGCTTAATTATGGTAAAACAGACTCCATCTCCACACCCTGCTCCTGTTCTATGTAATCCAGCCTGTTTACTTATTCTGTGCTAAGAGGAGCATAATTTCCCTTTCTGGTGCTTGTGCCTAATTTGCTCAAACGGTACTCCATCTCCATACCCAGCTCCTGTTTCTATGTAACCAGCCAGTTTTATTTGAGACTTAAATCTGTGTCACAGAGGAGCCTATAGCCCCGAAGCCATTTTAATTCCGATTGCACATTAGAAACCCTGCCCCATTGTCTGCCCAGCCCCTCCCTGCATCCTACCTTATTTTAATCCTTCCTTCTGTCTCCTTCTCCACAGCTGCCCCCCAAGTGGTCATGAGGGCCAGATCTGCCACAGCCCTCCCTCGAGTTGCATCGCCGCAGGAACTAGACAAGCAAGTATTACTGGGCACAATGGACAAATTTCAAATCTTGAGCAGCTTTTCCCCGCCGACGCATTGCATCAGCTCCCCACCACCCACACCACCATCCCCCCTTGGTCGACTATCTTATTTATAGTGCTGTCACTGAGTGTTTCAGCCAGTCAGCCCAGTTTTCCATTTGCTGGTTATCGACACCCTCCACTAGAGGCAGCAGTCTTTCTGACATCTACACCTTTACTAATCATGCCCAAAACCTGGATTGCAGGAGTAGCAGGAATTTTATTTAAGGCCCCTTTACTCTCATCCCCCCCTTCCTCCTATCCAAAGAAACAGCCTTGCATGCATGTTTTTCACACTCTAGCCTTCACATCTCCCCCTCCCACAACTCTGTTGAACAGCTATCCCCTACAGCACAGCAACCAAATTTAATTGCCAGCCCTTCAGTACTCCCTCCTTCTTTTCATACTGGCTTAGTTGCCCTAAAAGTACAGGCACTAGCTTCTTTAACAACACCAGGACATTCACCTCACTCATGTAGGAAACCCCTGTCGGTATTTCCCTACAATAAGATCTTGCTAACCATCCTGCTACTGCTAGCTGGTGACATTGAACGCAACCCAGGCCCTCCTGTCTAAATCCCACCCCCTGACTCTCACTGCCCTGGGCCTTAAACTCTTGCACCTAAATATTTGCAGCATCCTAAACAAAATCAGCCTGTTGCAACCCATTGCCCTCTCTCTAAAACCAGACATACTAACAATTACTGAAACATGGCTGAAACCACACAATCTCGATGCTAAGTTCACTGTCCCGGGCTACACCCTTATTCACCAGGACTGCCATGGCCCCAAAAACGGGGGTGGTGTTGCCTTGTTTATAAACTCATCTCTGCAGTACACGCAGGTCCTGTTACCCAGACCCATGCAATCCATTGATGCCATACTAATCAAATTGTCCCTAGCCCACACCTGCCCCATTTTCATAGCTGGGTCCTGTTGTCCCCCTGACACACCCCCACCCTCCATCCTGGAACACCTGAACAGCAAAACCCAACATGCCGCAGGGGGCAAGTTACACATTCTCGGTGATTTCAACCAAAACTGACTCCCCAGTAGCAGCTCCAGATTGTGGCACCAGGTGGCATCACTAAACCACAAATCCTCAAACCACTCTCTCCTGGACTGGTCCCT
The DNA here is from genome assembly GCA_016271365.2 of Neoceratodus forsteri. Lineage (NCBI taxonomy): Eukaryota > Metazoa > Chordata > Ceratodontiformes > Ceratodontidae > Neoceratodus > Neoceratodus forsteri. Next base: position 1,177,706,696 of record CM057449.1, on the reverse strand, counting down.
TACAATGTACACACATAGCATACTCACCTCTGGCCTGCTACCGAACTCTATAAGTGATCATAACATGATCTACTCAATTAGAAAAATCCACCGTCCTAAAGCTAACCTACCCAGAACCATCCTTACAAGATCATACAAATCCCTGGACCTTGCATCCCTCCTGTCTGACTTGGCTAGGTTGGACTGGCCTACATCCAAAGGGCCACCTCTATTGACTCAGCCTGGGAATACTTCAAATCAAAGTTTCTAGTGGTCTGGAACTCACATGCCCCTGTTAAAAGGTCCCGGGTGAGGGGTACCCACTTGCCGTGGATTTCCACGGACATCTTGTCACTAGTCAGAGACAGGAACACAGCCTGGAAGACTTTTAAAGTCTCCAGCTCTCAGGGGCATCAACAATTATATTGAGCTCTTCAAAATGCCTGCACTAGGCAGATCCACAGGGCTAAGGCAAAATACTTCAGCGACACCTTCAAAGCTAACCTGAGCCAACGCTCCAAATTTTTGAAGGTGATTAAATTCCCCTCTGGCCCTCACTCTCAACCCCCTACCCCTACCCTTAACATTGGTGGCTCCATGATTACTGACCCACTGAATGTGGCCTCTCATTTCAACTACTTCTTTAAGTCACCTAACCCTCTCAACCACCCCACTCACAAAATACTCCCCTAACAGGAAACCCTTTTGCCTTCTGCCAGACTACCTCGGTTGAAGTTTATAAAGCTCTACTTGCCCTAAATCCTGACAAGGGCAAATGTCCCACTGGCCTTGACTCCAAACTACTCTACTTGTCTGCACCAGCCATCACCACCCCCTAGCAGATCTCTACAACCTCTCTTTCTCTCTTGCTGCAGTCCCCACTGAGTGGAAACATGATACAGCCATCCCGCTGCCAAAAGGCCGCGACCCCCTCGACACCCGGTAATTACAGCCTGATTTCCCTGCTTCCTATCCTGGCCAAAATCCAGGAAAAACTTGTCCAATATCAACTGTCCTATCTTGATTCCTCTTCCTTTTTCACACCTTATCAGTCTGGCTTTCAGAAGATGCATTCCACCACCACCTCCCTTCTAAGACTCACAGACTCCATTCTCACTGGTATGGACAAAGGCCAAATCACCTCTGCCATTTTTGTTGACCTGGCTAAAGTCTTCGACACTGTCTTCCATACACTCCTGCTATCTAAACTATCTCATGTAGGGATCTCTGACTTGGTCACCAGGTGGTTACAGTCCTACCTGCTAGATAGATCCCAGTCCATCAGAATTGGAAATGCCACCTCTGCTTCCCTTCCTGTCACCTCTGGGGTCCCGCAAGGCTCAGTCCTTGGCCCTTTCCTGTTCTCCACCTTTCTTAATGACCTGCTGGCCATCTGTCCCAGTACATCCATTCACATGTATGCAGATGATACAGTGTTGTACACATCCGGAGCCTCAACTTCTGAAGTAGCCACCAGATTCCAGCAGGGCTTCAACAAAGTTCAGCACTGGTTTCGCTCAAATCAGCTTTTTCTCAATGCCAAGAAAACTATCTCTATGACTTTTGGCAAATGGCAGAGACTTTCAAGGCAACCCCCAACCCCTCTTTCTGCACTCTTGATGGGACTTCTATTGAAACATGCTCCACCTTCAGCTTTCTCAGGGTCTGGCTTGACCAGTACCTTGACTTCTCTGCACACATTGATGCCATCCACAAAAAGCTCTACCCCAAGCTTGGTTCACTATATTGAAACCGTGGCTACATCTCTCTGCCAGCAAGACTTGCCATTGTGCAGAAAATGATTCTCCCCATCTTCAACTATGGGGATGTAGTCTATGGTGCCACTCCAAAGTCCACCCTGGCCAAACTGGACCCCTCTTCCATTCCTTCTGTCGCTTTGCTCTTGACTGTTCTCCTAGCGCTCATCACTGTATCCTGTACAGGAACCAAGACCTCTCCTCATTGCAGGGCTGGTGCCTAGCCCATTGTGCAAGCCTCATGGCCAAATACTGGTCACAATCCCTCCACATGTACCTTAACATAGTCCTCTCAGCCCACACCCCCCAGGGCTATGCACTAAGAAATAAAGACTCATGTCTACAGGCCATCCCATGCATGTCAACCTCGGCAGGCCAGTCAGCTTTCAATTTCCACTTGCCCAGCCTCTGGAACTCTCTTACATCAGACATCTGGTATGCCACACCTGGTAGGCACCTTAACTTCCTACTATAAACAAATTTCCACCCTATCTATGCTTGCACCCTTGGGAGCTCACCAACCAATAGTCCTCAAACCCCTACATCAGGGTAATTCCCACTGACACACACACTCACACCACTCCCAAATTCCACTGTTCCATCCACCTACCTGATGATGGAACCTCCCAGAAGTCTTCTGTCTTCTACACTCATTCTCTTCCTAACGCAAAAGCTCACCACCACGAACTATGTACCTTGTATGTATTACCATATTGAAGCCATGGCTATGTACCTACCTGTGAATTTGCGCTCTACCTTGCTAATGTTTCTCTTGCAATCATGTAAATTGTCACTACTGTATATGCTTGTGTGCTCTTCCCATTCTCTTATGTAATCATCTAATTGACCTTACTGTATATGTTTGTATGCTCTCCTATTTCTCCCTACCCCCAAGATGCATCTGGAATCGAGCAGTAGTCTGCTCAGCATGCCTCCTTGGTAAAACACTTAAATAAATAAATAAATAAATAAATAAATAAATAAATAAATAAATAATAGCAACATTTTTATGGTTATGGTAACTTGACTACTGCTTTAATATAGAGCAGGGACTAAACAACCGTTTAGGGCAAGGATAATCAGATTAAACTGATTTATAGCAGATAATACAACTATCACAAATCCAATGATAAATACAGTATATAAAATAATTCATAACACTATATTGAGTCGAAGGTGGTTGGGTGGGGATTTCCTACTAGTAACTTCAGCCTTGTTCCACTTCCACTGTCACATCCTCCAAGAAACAGGCCTCACAGTCTTCAAGACTGGAATTGTCACCAGGTGGAAAATCTCTCAGCATTGCTGCTTCATCCACCTCGCTGCTGGTGGAAGCCTCAGCAGTGCTGACATCTTCATTGTCATCATCATCACCACTGAGACAGAGGCCATTGACATCACTGTGTTATGCGGAATGTGCCCCTTGTTCATTCTGATGAAAGTTAACATAGACACATTCTTGGGTGACAAACTGGTCCTTTGGTCATACACAATGGCCCCAACTGAACTAAACACTCTTTCCACACTGACACTGGATGGTGGGCAGCTCAGGTATTTAACAGCACGTGATGTTAGTGCTGGACAATCAGCCACTTTGCTACTCCAGTACTGCAGTGGATTGTCAGTAATGCCAATGTGCTTTGGGTCACCCATGTAAGCCTCCACCATTTGTTCTGCTGCCCTGAGTCTGGCTGCCTCATCAGTCTCCTCCTCCTCCTCCTCCTGTTCTGCCATAGCTTCCACTCTGACTGATAGAGAGCATCCCAAATGAGACTGCTTGCTGTTTTCTGCTGTAACTTGGTGATGTTTTCAGATTGTGCTGCCTCTGAGCTTCTGGTGGTGGTGGCAAAAAACGTTCTCTATGCAGTTTGTGTCTTATGTGCTTTTTTCATATGTGCACTATATACCAGTCTAATTAGGTACTAAGTCAACTTTTGCAGTCGTTGACAATCTCCTTCAATTATTGAAGGCAGGCCACATTTTTAGTGTGGATCAAGCATGGTTGCAGTTACTAATTCATCCAACTGTACAAAGCCAGAAATATGGGTATTGCTGTCCAGCACATGGAGCATGTGATCCATTAGCTCACAACTACAGTGATCCCCACTTGCCTCCGTCTGGTGTCAGACATTAAACAGGGTCTGCCTCAGCACCGGTATAAGGGTATTGATTGACTTATACAGGCAGTGTCCCCACTCACTGCCTCTGTTGCATGCTCGAATGAACAGAGAATGCATATTAGCCCATCCATTTGTTGCCACTGCTCTGTTATTAGAGCGATGGACACTCCAGCACTGTCCCAGGTAGTGTGCAGCAGCAGGTATTCTGAAACTGCCTTATATTGTTCATAAAGCTGGTCAATCATGTACAGCATGGAGTTCCACCTGGTCACAACATCAGGCTTCATACGGTGCTGAAGCAGATGGTTATTGCGCTGTAGCTCACATAGATGATCATGGGCCTTTGCAGAATGGAGGAAGAGCACAAAGATGCGACGGGTGACAGTCACAGTTTCCTTAATGTCTGCATGGTTTAGAAACTACTGCACAACAAAATTAAGGCAGTGTGCCAGGCAAGGAACATTGAAAAACCACCATCGCTAATGCACTTCATAACATTGGAGCCATTATCACTTGCAATAAATGCTGCTGTAAGTGTATGTGTAGTCACTCATCAATCTTGTCAAGCGGAACATTAAGCATTTTCTCACCTATGTGAGAACTGGTAACACTTCCCAAACTCAGGGTTTCATGCTGCCAAATTCCAGGGGTGTTGCTACCACCACAATTTTGCTTCAGGCAGGTTTTGCCAGACCCAAAATCAACTAACACTGTAGGTACCTGTGCCCCATGTACCATTATGCATTGATACGAACTTGCCGCTGTTTGTCATCTGGTCCAAATAGCCATGCTAAGATGGATATCTTCTGTTGCAGAATGCTCCATTACATGTCTTATGGACTCAGCAACTCTTCTGTACAGTTCTGGTATGGCACGCTTAGAGAAACAGGTTTGCAAGGGAACCTACCATTTGGGACACGCACAGGCCATCAAACTGTGGAATCCAGCATTCTCCATGAACAAGAATGGCAACAGAGCGATGGCAAGCATTTAACTCATGTGCAGCAGCATTATTGGGGTGGGTACTTTGAGTGCTGCTCAAGGATGGTCTTCAGTGTGGGCTACATCTTTGGGGCTGCTCGACCAGAACACAGTACTTGGGGCACCAATGTTGTTCTTACTGGGGTAACAGTTGACTATTGGGGATGTGCAGACCACATGAAACCAGCTATTTTGGTTGATTTTGGGTGTAATATTGTACTTTTCTGACTCAAAGGAGTGGCACCTCCACCACTATGCCCACTACTCGAGAGAGTGAAGGATTGCTTCTCATCCTCCATGACCCACTCTGCCCTCTCTCCTCCTGCTGTATTTCACTGCTCTCAGTTACATTTAACTTGCCAATGGAGAGTCCACCAACAGCTCTGGCATTCTTCTGGTGTTGCTGCCAGTGCAGAGGGTACTTACCTTTCAGGTGTGTGTGTTGGCCACTGGAACCTATGTGGTTTCCCTTTTTTCCCTGACTAAAACATGCTTGACACAGTTGACATATCTCTATGGTCTCATTAGCTGGATCAAGCATGTAAAAGTCTCAAACTAGGGATTTTTGACCTCTGGAATCAACATGGTGCTGGGACTGGGAGAGCTGAGTAAAAGGCACTGAACTTTGTGCTTTTTGGGTTACTTTCATCACTTCCATAAGACTGCTTTTGGGAGGGGAGGTGGCTTGACTGCTAAGGCTTGCTGATAGACTTACTGACATCATGACCCACAGGCTGTGCATGTAAATGGCCTACATCATCATTTCCCTTTTTAATCTCTGACTCCTATAGGGGAATCATCGCACTAAATGTCATCATCAGCACTGATGCTGACAATGTCCTTGTCCTCCTCCTCCTCTTCTTCCTTCTCCTCCCTATCCCTGTCTTCTTGCACGGCAACATTTTCTTTTTCTATGACAATCTCCTCAGGGGGAAGACCATTCATATCTCCAGGATTATCAGACTCCAGCTGAACACTATCACCACCACCAACTCCACCAGGTACAGGGACAGTCACACCAACAGACTCATCACCCTCATCCTAGACCACTGTTTCTGTACTGGTGTCAATGTCTCCCTTCCTCTCACTATCATCCCCCACCAGCAACAGTTCAGGCCATAAAAAAATGGTACCGGTTGCATCACCAGAGCCCACAGAAGACACTGATGTGGACATATGTGTGCTTTGGGGAAGTGGAACTACTGACATTTTTCGCATAATTTCTTCTGTGAAATTTTTCACCCTGGTGAAATTTGATTTTGCCTGTGATTCTTATGAAGAATGTCTCCTCAACAGATTTCTTTGCTGCCTCATCTCCCTTGGCACATTTCCCTGTACTGGACCATCTCTTAGCAGGCATTTTTATATGCTTGTTCAAAGCTTTGCCTTTCTCTGGGAGTATATGAGGAAAGGATGCATTACTAAGTGACTATGCAAATAACAAATTACACTTGCAGTACTGGTTCCGACTCCATACACAATCAGGACAGGTAGCAGCCCCTTGTACAACTAATATCGTATATGGTAGCCTATTCTAGTAAAAAAAAAGTTACTTTTTTTCTTTCACCAAACACAAATTTTGTAACATGGGGAAAAGTGCAGAGGTAACCTACTTTAAATAAAAGAACAACAGGCAACACCTCCCCAACACAGATCAGCAGTGTCTCTAAAAAAATAGTGAAATAGTTCTTATTAAAATGACAGTTTCATGGGTGGGGAATGGGATGGGTATCGAATAACTGTAAAATAACTGGGTAGGTATGGGAAGGGTTATGCTAAACTGAACTGAAAAACAGCAGCACAGAACACCTCACAAAAAGGGCTACAGATTGTCTGTGTCTGGACAACATAAGAACTGTAATGTGTTAGTACTTACTATTACTTTTTGTTATATAAGAGGGCAGGGGCAATGATATAAAATTAACAGACAAAAGCACCTACTACAAACTGGATGGGTCCAGCAATCTTTTGACAACTACTATATTAATATGCAGTTTTTTATATTGTGCAGGTCAGGTAGAAAACAATGCTGTAACAGGGAAAGGGTAAATTAAACTGAAACAGGAACACCGCAATGCAGAGGCGAGCTCCAACAATAAAATACAGGGGAGTATTTCACCAAAGCAATGAAACTGTATATGGATGAGTGGTCAACTAAAAGTACTTTCAATATAAAAAATATATAACCGTTGCTTTTCACAGAAAAAATGAATAAACAAGTAAGGTAACACAGCAGGGGAAAGAGGTTTTAAGTGACACAAGTTAACAGCAAACAGATCTGAACAACAACTCAACTAAATAAAGGATCAGCACTGTGTGTTCAAAACTTTAGAATTTACAACTAAAACCAGAAGACTGGTATAAAACAGAATAACAGGAGCAGGAACTATCAGGAGTAACTTTTCAGATAAAGTGAAAATAATACTTGTCAAGATGTAAGAAAAATAATACAAATAAGTAACACACCAACAAAAATACAAAGTCTTAAAAGAAATAACAGTGAACCATCCACAATTTGTGAGAAATCTGTTTGAAAAAGGATAGAAGTTAGCCTGCACTACTTTTACATACCTTTTTTTTTTTGCAAATAACTTTATTTTAATGCAAGGTTTAACCATGTACAGGAAAAAGGACAATTTCCAACATTGTAACTAAACAAACAAATGTTCCATGCCCAATAACCATAAACTAAAGAAAGGAAAGAAGAAAAAAGGGGGGGGGATATCCTATATAACCACTCTTCCCTACCCTACCCTGCAGCACACACACACACTACTTTGACCCAGCTTTGCATAAAAGGGATAGAAGCATGACACATTGAACCCTCTTGAGGCTTAGGCACAACCAAACTAGGGAAGAGAAAAAAGAGAAGAGAAGAGAAGAAATGATAATAACTAAAAGTAGTTGTGAGGTTGAAGAACCAAAGAGGGATAAAGGTATGAGGGAAACAAATTATAAAAGGATGAAGGAGAAGACAGTTGGGAGCTGGCTCAATATCCAAATTTGCCTTTAATAATTGAGAAAAAACCTCCCCAATATTCCTGGAATTTTCCTCAGAAGAGGGAAAACCTAGCCACACATCTTTCTGCAGTCAGAGTGGTAAGAAATTCAGCCCACCATTCTCCAAAAGAAGGTCCCCATTCCTCTTTCCAATGCCTTAGAATTTGCAACTTTGTAACCATGGAAACTAAGGCAAATTGAACTTTTTGAGAGAATGCGGGGATAGATGAATACATTCCTAATAGGCAGGTATCCTCCTCGAAGTAGGAAGACATTTTTAAAAAGGGTGCTATGCGTTTTTTGATTGTATCCCAAAATTTTGAGATATTGGGGCATGACCAAAGCTTATGATGTAGTATAGCATAGTTGGATCCACAGTCCTAGCATTACGTGGAGGACAACCTGACCATCCAATATAATTTACTAGGTGTGTAATAAATATTGTGGAGAATGTTGAACTGAATGTTCCTCAGTCGGTCTTGCTTAATTAGAACAAAATTGTCTGTTCACATTGCTTTCCATGTGTTGCCAGGAAAATTCTTGGTAAGGTTGTTCTTCCAATAATAAGCTATGGGAGAAAGATTCTTCCAAGCCTGAATTATAATTCTTTTGTACAATTTAACAATTGACTTACGACCTTTGGTCGATTCCAAAGAGTAGTTAACAATTTCTCCACTTCATCCGACCATGGTGGATTGCCCAGAAAGTGTTTAATACAATGGCATATTTAAATTAGTTGAAAAAGGAATTTTGGAGGAATATTGTACTTAGTTTGTAAAGCTGAAATAGAATACAGTGAGTTCCCCAAAGTGAAATCTTTTAAACAAAAATCAAAGTGGGATCCCCAGGGCTGGGTATTTATAGTTTTCGTTGCTATTTTTAGGTTTGGGTTACTTAACAGAAGTTGCCTCAAATCCTTTTTGGGGTGAATCCAGAGCAAGGCACATAACTGTTGTGAGGATTTCACATCCCACCCTATTGGGGAATCTCTGAGCTTTAATGTAATATTTGACCATGGGTTATACAACAATGCAGCCAAAGTGAGATTGCAGGAGTTTGCTTGCCAAATATCCAATTGTAACCATGAGGGACTTTCTGGAATATTTGACTTAGGAGTAAACCAATGCAGAAATCTGTTAGCATGAATTGCCAAATAATAAACATAAAAATCTGGTAATTGTAACCCCCCTAATGCTCTAGGGCGAGTAGGTTTCCCATAAGCCCTTTGCGGAGACTTCCCATTCCAAAGAAAATCTGAGCATAATCTTTGGAGAGGTGAAAAGAAAGATTTGGGAAGATATATATTAAGGTTATTTAGGGGGTAGAAAAACCTGAGCAAAATTACCATTTTCAAAACTTTTGACCGTCCCCAAAAAGATAACAGTAGATTTTTCCACCCGGTCTGGTCTTCCTTTGTCGATTTTATCAAGAGGTCCGAATTAAGTTCCTTGAGTTTATTTATTTCTTTAGTAATTTTGATGCCTAAATAAGTTAGATTTTCATTTTCCCATTGGAGACCCATGCTTTCAGTTTGGTCCCTCATAACTAGAGGGGATATGGAATATATCATAGTTTTATTTTTGTTGAGCTTTTATCCTGAAAACTCACTAAATTGAGATATAACATGGAGGGCAAGGGGGAAGGAGTGCCTACTATTGGAAATGTGCAGAAGTAAATCATCTGTGAACAGAGATAACTTAAGTTCCAAATGTTCCAACTGCATGCCCCATATCCCCTGTTCTAGGTTGAGAACTCTAGCTAAAGGTTCTATATACAAGTTAAACAAGTAGGGACAGAGGGGGCACCCTGCCGAGTTCAACAACAGAGTGGAAAGGGATCAGTAAGGTGATTACTACACAGTAACCTTGCTGATGAACATTGATACAAGACTCGAATTTGGTCAATAAAGGGCTATGGAATACAGGATTTGGAAAGGGCCACAAACAAGTACGTCCACTCCACCCTGTCAAATGCTTTTTCTGCATCCAGGGACACCAAGACAGCTTCAAGATTGGGGTCCCTGGATGCAGAAACAAGGTGGTGTAATTTCCTAAAATGATCTGATGAGGTGCGCCCAGTTACAAACCCTGCCTGTTCTGGGCCCAACAGACTTGTCCACACTCCCACTAGCCTGTTGGCCAGAATTTTTCCATAGATTTTGACATCAACATTAAGCAAGAAAATAGGGCAGTAATTACCAATCACTGCAGGATCCTTCCCTGGTTTGGGAAGGAGAATTTTTCTCGCTTCAAATAATGAAGGGTTCTTGACTGGGAAAGACCCCCCAGTAAGTATAAAGCTGTAACAGCAAGGGAAGGAGATGCCTTTTAAAAGTTTTATAGAGCAGGCCCGAGAAGCCGTCTGGGCCTGGTGCCTTGTCCGGTTTTAAAGAATCAATCACTGCCGAGATTTCTTCGACAGGGACTGGTGCTGTCAGATGAGTCTGGTTATCTCCTGAAAGCGTAGGCAAGTCTGCTCTAATAAGAAAAGCTGGCACTGCTTTATATTGGGCATCACTCAAAGAGTAAGGGGAGTATAAGGATTGGTAATACTCTCTAAATAGAGTTAGCATCTCCGATGGGTTAGACACCAAGGAGGCTGTGTGCGGGTGTTTAATGGCCACAATCTATTTTAGTACTGCCCGTTGTTTTAATTGCTAGGCTAATAACTTACTAGCTTTGCTACCCTGGCCAATATATAACATTTTTATTAAGGACGCTGATCTTTCTACTTTCTCCAATAAAATACTAGCATAGTGGGCTCTTAGCCAAATAAGTTCTTGTTCTTCTGCAAACGAGAGGTTGTCCAGCCCTTTAATTTCAAGATTTCTAATTCTCTCCAGACATAGATTAGTTTGAATGGAGTCCTGCAAGAATTGTTTTAACCTAGAAATTACTTGTTTGTCTTTTAACAAATTATTATTTAACGACCATGTATGGGGCCTGAAGGGAACATTGGGTAGATCTAATTCGGCTGCAATTAATGAGTGGTCAGAAATTACTCGGGCATGTATTTGTGAATCAATGATAAAGGGGATTAACTGTTGACTAACCAGAAAGTAATCAATGCGAGATGACTTTTATGCACAGGGGAAGAAAAAGTGAAATCTCTAGTTGAAGGGTAGGATAGTCTCCATGGATCTATTAGACCTAGTAAATAGATAAATTCACCCAAGGCCCTGGTGCCTGAAGAGGATCCCGCCTCTCTGTGATATGTACGATCCAGATTGCTTGATTGTACTAAATTCCAATCACCTCCTATTATAAATGGGTATTGGAGAAAGGGAGCCAATACCGAGGCTAGGTGAGTGAAAAAGGAAGCGGTTTCTGAGTTGGGGCCATAAATTTACCCCAATACTATGTTGGTGTTTCCCAGTTTACGAAAAACAAAGATAAACCTTCCCTCTGGGTCACTAACAGTATCGACTGGAGTAAAGGGCAATCCTTTTGCTATCAGCAGGGCTACACCCCAATCACGAGGGCTGAAACCTGCTCTGAAGGTCTGTCCTACCCAACACTTTTTAAGGAACTTTATCTGTTCTGGGAGCATGTGTGTTTCCTGAAGGAACACTATCATAGGGTCAAATTTAGCAAGGGGGTTTAATATAACATATTTCTTGTTATTATCCTTCCCTCCCTTAATATTCCATGAAAGAATATTCAGGATGTTAACCATAAATTATAAGATGGTCATACCAAGTTGAGCAAATGCTTTGAGGGGTTGTGCTGCCACTCCCCCTTCCCCCAAAAATAAGATCTGCCCATACTTTGTCCCATAAATGAGCTAAAGAAAGAAAAGGTGAAAAAACTGTTAAACTACATACAATCCTAGTCACTCGGGCTGTAAGTCCACTCCCTATATCCTGGACTAAGGGAGCAAGTATCCATTCCCCGGCCTATCTTCAGTATTGAAAAAAAGCAGAAGTGAATAAACTTACACACCCTCCTTATTTTAAATAATGTACAGCAATCCCTCCTCTAAGTGTAGGAGCAGTGAGGGTTCTGGAAATCATCATATACTAAGCACCTAGATTATCATATTTAGTGAGAAAAATAATAAAACAAAAAACTTTCCAACTTGAGTAAACACTGTTGCAACACTGAACTTAACAGATCATTGGACTGTAAACTTTTTAGCATAGCCTTAAAAGGAGGAACATAAAGGCAGTATTTTAATGTACTCTTAGTGTCACTGGCTATGACTGAAGTGCCTATTAATAACATGCTGGTTTGGCACCATCTAGTGGATAAAATAAACAACAAGTAACACACAAGAACTCCCTCACAGAATAACATTAGATGAAATTAAGAGGAAGTTAAACTTATAAATGCTGTAATATGTTGACTCAATATCAGTACTTTACGTTTCTTTACAGTCTCAATGGTAATCTTCTCTGCTCCTTGCCAGACAAAGAAAAGGGAAGTGAGGGGAAGGCTAGACAGCATGCAAATGGGCTATCTCATCTCAACTTAACATATCTTGCTGTTGCTTTTGTCTCGAGTGCTTAAATAGGATGTCTCCCTTCTCATTTGGGAAATAAATCAGGATGACTTCTCCGCAGCATCTTCAAGGCTTCCTCCACCGAATTGAAGTGCTTGGCTCCTTCAGAAAGAATGATTTCCAATTGGGCAGGGTATAAAAGGCGATGGTGTATGCCCCGCTGCCCACAGCTTCGATGTTATGAGCTGAAAAGAGGCAAGTAGCTGGAGGGTTTTTGGTGTTATGCCTGGTACCAATCTCAACTTTTTACCCTCCCAGACAATAGCTGATAACTTTCTGTCTTCCTTGTAAATGAAATCCCAATCCAGATAGTTGAGCAATTTAAAGATGATTAGCCTAGGTAGGTCAGCTGGAGGGGGGTTAACCCTGAGTGATCTGTGGGCTCACTCTATGACAAACTCTGGATGATTGGGGGAAGGGCCCACTGTCTTTTTCAAGAACCATTGGAGAAACTGTATAGTGTTAGGTCCCTCTTCTCCCTCGGGGAGACCCAACAGCACCAGATTGTTCCTCCTATTTCTCCCCTCAAGATCATCCAAATGATCCTCTAATTTAGTAAGGCTCCTCTTAGGCTCCACTACTTGGGTTCCATCTTGTCCTGTTTTTGCTTCACTGAAGCTACTCTGGCTTCCATGTCTGTCACTTTTCAGGTTAGTTGCGTGAGTACTGGTTTAAAATCAGTGACATCCTTGATTAATTTTAGCAGAGCCTCCTTAATGGTAGTAAGTTCTGCATATATGTGAGAAGACAAACGATCTTCTGGAGTTGATTGGGGAGACAAGCTGCGACAAGGACGCTTGGCCTCCGATTCTTGTAGGGCCTCCGTGTCTGACTGTTAGCTTGACATATTTAGAGGTAAGCCCGTCTCCATCTGCTCTCAGAACAGCAACTGAGTTCTTATGGTTGAGATATATTTTGTTAGCTGAAGCTGAGTTGTAAAAATATTGGGTGTTTTTGCTGAATTAAGTCGGCAAAGGAATGGAGCTCCAACGAACATGTCCTGTCCGTTCCTCAGCATCACATGACTCCCTCACTGCTTTTACATACCTAACCTCCCCCACTCAACTCCTTCACAGACAGGGTGAATACTCAAAACTACTTAAGCAACCTACTATGCAAAGATCCACAAAATTAGAAAATGTTCCCTAGTAGCACTACAAACAAACTGTATATTTGGGAGCAATTAGCTTTCAAAAAGAAGTTTTAAAGAAGTTTTAAAAGGGTTTATTTGCTGTGATGCCCCACACTAGACTGCCCTCCGACTCAACAGGCAATAGACAGTGCTACAAACAGTCTGCATGTGATATTTGACCTGTTTAACAACAATGCTTTGCAAATTTCGCCTTTGGAGCATCATTTTGCCAGTGAAATGTAAAGTCATGCCAGTAAAAGTTTCACCACAGAGTGAAATTTAAACATGAATGGGAAAAATTTCTCTCTCACACTGTAGTCCGCGAAAGTTTGCAATTATGCAAAATCAGAATTAGAGGCAAAATCCAATTTCACCTGGGTGAAAAATGTCATGGAAGAAATTACGGAAAACATTTTGTGTAGCAAAGCTTTCACATTTCGTACAACACTACTGGCAAATGCACTTCTGTATCCAAATGGCTTTTAGCAGTTGGGCAATTTGCCTCATTTGAAAAAATTTCAAACTTTGCTTCCAACTCTCTAGCAAAATGTTACAAGTTGTGGGCCCAATTTCTGAATTACAAATGGTGCCATAATGACCTATCTGTGTCTCAGCCATGAGGAGGGGACACATAGGTACCCCCACAACCTCCTCTCTGTGGTTTCTAATTCTACAGGTTCTAACCTGCCTGTTGTTCACCTTGTATTAACAGTTTAGATTTGTAGTTACCAGTACTCAAGAAGGGCTAGATTCTTATTTTTTTCTGATTGATCATTCCAGTGTTACCCTCTAAGGTTTGTGTTATTTTTCACTTTTCTTATATTTGATAGTTCATTGTTGTTACCCTTACAAAAATGTAGATTTATTTTACTTCTCCTTCCTACTTTAGTTTCTCAGTGTATGAATTGTAGTTTGTAAGGGCACATGTACCACCCATTGTTTCATTGCTCTAACTGTTGGTTATTTGTTGTTATGCTGTGTTTTTTTTTGCTTAATAAAACATTAACTACAAAAGAAAGTAACTATGTATACCAGAAAACATTCATTCCTTTAACAGGGTGTTTTCGGGTGGGGGTGAGGACACTATGGCACACTTATGGTTCAAGACAGTAACTTTTTTATGGAAACTACCATTACTCTAGAGTACAGCCTTCTTATAATAAACAGTCTATTCCATATCATGTTCTATGAGTAATCAACAAAAAGATGCATTCACTTAATGTAGAGTTGTCCATTAACTGTACTATGGTGCATATTATGGTAGAATAGAACAGCTAGAAAAGAGTTAGCACTTGAATGCTCCTAGTTATAGATAAAGTGAGTGATACTGTAATCTACTATCTGATAAAATAAGGTTGTCCAACTTGTTTTTAAATTCATACCTATTTTTGCTTATTGTAATGATGGGCAAAGCGTTCCATGGATTTTAAACCTTTATTCTGTAAAAATATTTTCTTTTTTTGGGTGTCAAATGTATTACCAATGATTTGCAGAGGGTGATCTTTAGTATCAACTATAGTGTGTTTGAAGTCAATAGCAAGTTCATAGAGCATGTATGGATCATTTATAATGTCAACCATCAGTAGTAAATCACCAATCATGTATTTTGTTTCTAGTGGCATAAGACTGAGTTTCTGCAGATGTTACTTATGTGACAAGTCCCTGATGTCATAAAATGTTTAATAATTTTTTTTGTACTTTTTCTAACTGACAAATATCACTTATTTTAAAAGAGCACCATAGCTGGCATGCATAGTCCCAATAAGGATGTGCGAATGCTCTGTATAGTGACATCAAAACAGTACTGTCTCTTGGAAATCATTTTATTGCTAGTAAGAATTTGTTTGATTTGCCAGTCCTTTATTTGTTTGTCAAGTGCACTCCAGGATGTTTGCAATAAATACACCTAAGTTTTTTTCCACTTGATGTTATAGTCAAGTTATTGCTGCAAAGCGAATAAGTGTGTTTTTGATTTTTCTTCTCTAGGTGCATCACTTCACATTTATCTAAATTAAAGCACATCTCTTAAGTTGTAGCCCATACAGTGATATGATTAAAGTTATACTGTAGATAAGTTACTTGAGTTGCTGTTTCACATGGTCCTCAGGTTTGAATAATCAGCATAGTTTGCTGACCAACAGATTAAATGTTTTGTGAGGTCAGATATAAAAGTTTAAGAAATTATTGAACCCAGCATAGAGCCCTGTGGTATGCCACTGAAAACTTTACCCTTTTTTGAGACATGCCCTTTCACTAACACCCTTTGAGATTTGTTTTCTAATCATCCTGCTATCCAATTAATAAGTTGTGAATGTATATTAACATTGTTAATTTTGTTATACTGGCCCAGTGTGGTACCTAATCAAACACTTTGCTGAAGTCAAGATAAATAATATTGCAGTGGACTTTCCTTTCAAGACTATTACTAATTTTTCATAAAAACCCAGAAGGTTGGTGGAACAACTCCTGCCATTTTTAAAACCATGCTGGTCAAGCTCCAGATAATCTATGCAGGATACAAATGTATCTTTAAGTATACTCTTCAAGACTATACAGGGGATGGAGATGGAGCTGTTTGGTCCACAGCTACTAGCAACTTTTTTTGCTCCTTTTCTGAATACGTGATTCACATTTGCAGTTCTCCAGTCATTAGTATCACTTCAGAATTGACTGATTCCTCAAAAATAATTTTTGGTGTATACAGTAGATGTTCTGATATGATTTTAATCAGGTGGCAGAAATTTGATCTTGGTATGGTGAATAGTCTGCCCTTTGTTTCATAATTTTACAATTTATATCTTCTATGGAAATGCATATTTTGCTACACATCCTGGTGTCTTCATAGCTGAAAATGAACAAAAAGGTATGCAATGAAGTGACAAAGCCAAAAATGTATGCTGAGTGCCAAGGGTTTAATACAAGTGTGAAAAACAATGGAACAGGACAAGCCCCAGAGCTTCAAGTCTCATGCAGGCTTTTCTTCAAAGGAGGGGCAAATAAGACTACAAATATTCTTTAGAGGTGTAATCCGAATCCCTCAATAAATAAATAAATAAATAAATAAATAAATAAATAAAATATTCTTTATATAGGTAGTTCAATATGTCATCATAATTAAAGAGGTACAATGTACAAAAAATACTTGTAAATTTCCTTTTAGACAAATGCATATGTAAAAGTTCTAATAAATGTTGTGTCATAACAGGCTGGGAAAAAAAAGGTTTTTGTTTAACTTTAAATTATAAGTAAGGTTTATCACAATTGGGTAAAGCCAGTTTATACTGGAGATATAGGTTAAATGTCATGTATTTGATACAATTCCTAAACAGACATTCCATACACTTAAAGAGTTAAAACAGGCAAACTAGGGAACTGCAAAAAGTACTGTATATATAATACAGGAACACTGGGAAGGTAGCACTGGTCCACAGAACCTGGAAAAAAGAAATTATTTAAATGATATAAAATGATGAACAATCAATAACACAAGAGAGGAAAATAATAAATAAAATGGAATGAGGTCAATAGTGACACCACATAGTGGAAAATAGGGCTGTACAAATACCGAATATTACTTTCTGAATACCATGAAAAGTAGGCTATCCGAATATTCGGAACTGAATACTGAATAGTCCACTATTCGGCTGGTATTCGGTATACTGCCATGTGCAAGGAAAAAAAAGTAATTCCCACTCTTCTGGCCAACATTAAATAAATATTTTAGCCCTGGTGTCTAGTTGTCCCACCCCCTGCCCAATTCCCAGTCCAAAATGAAGAATCACCCCTCTCCAAGACCCTCAGCAATACCCCAGTCCCCATCCCCAAATGTATAAAAATAAAAACATTCCCTAATTTCCCTGGTGTCTAGTCGACCCCCACCCTATCAGGAAGTGCCTCCCACCCCTCTCCCTCCACACCCACAACCTCGAGTGGGCCACTGGCACAGCCCTCCACTCACCTCCATGGCCAGCAGCCTGACTGAGTTTTCAGTGAATGAGCGTGTGCTTGTACAAGCATGCATTCATTCATTGAAAACTCAGTCAGGCTGCCGGCTGTGGAGGTGAGTGGAGGGCTGTGCTGGTGGCCCACTCAGGGTCTTGAGTGGGGGAAGGGGTGGGAGGCACTTCCTGACAGGGTCAGGGGTCCACTAGACACAAGGGGAAATTAGGGAATTTTTTTTAATTTTTATACATTTTGGGGACGGGCTCAGGATAATGCTGGGAGTCTGGGCAGGGGTGGAAGGATTCTTTATTTTGTACTGGCGATCAGCTGGGAGGTGGGGTTGGGCCACTAGACAGGGATAAAATCATTTATTTAATGCTGACCAGGAGCGGGGTGCTCTTTTATTTTTAAATACCTCCCTCACAGACATCCAAATAATGAATACCGAATACTGAATGTTTTGGCACTGAATAATGAACATTCAGCTGGATATTCAAAAAAAGGTATTCGCACAGCCCTAGCGGAAAAGCCCAAGGAGTTTAGAGGTAAGACAAAATACCCCATACATCATTTACACCCTTGGAGTACAGTGAACCTAGAATAAATATGAGCATACTCTCAAGTTGTTTCAATTTTTCATATCTGTTTCCTCCCCTAATGTGGGCTTTTATGTGGACAATTCCCATAAACTTAAAATTGCTAGTTGAAGCATGGTGCTTAATGCACCAGTGACTACCAACAGGAAATATGCTGTTTGTTCTTCATAGCTGGTTTGTTTTGTCTGAGGAGAAAATACCCAATAGAAATATTTAGTAAATAGCTTAGCCATTTCTACAGGTTTGCTTACAATGTCATTGTCAATGATCAAAGGGCCTACCTATCTTGAAGTTTTCTTGGGGAGTTTATACAGCCAAAAAAAAGCTTTACTATTTTGTGTTGTAGAATTTTTGCCCAGATATACTCCATCCATTTTCTTCTTAGCTTAACTTCCTGTTTGCATTTCCTTTGTAATTTTATGAATGCTTGCCATGTTGCTATGTTTCTAGTAATCAGATAGGACTTATATAATTTATTCTTTTTGTTTAATAGATTTTTGATTTTCATGCTCAACTAGTTTTGCCTAATCTTATTATTTTCATATTTTTTTAACTTTTGGTATATACTTACCACAGGTCAAGATAACAACTTTTGTTATTTTTTCCCTTATTTCATCAGCATTTTTTGTTCATGAAGAGAGATGCCCAATTTATGTTTGATAATTCAGACTGGAATTTATTTATGTTGACATTTTATACTGAGGGATTTCAGTGATCCCATTACAATTAGAAAGATTAGAGCAAACTTCAAGTAATATGGTGTTATGGTCACTATTACCCATTTGGGACCTATACAGAAGTTACTGAGGGAAATATTTCCACTTCCCAGAATAACGTCCAGTATTTTAGACACCCTTGTAGGTTCCATTACAAATTGCTGTATATATATTGCTCACAGACTGTAACAATTTTTTTCCCAGCATTAGTAAAATGTGACGAGTTTATTTTCTCCAAGTTTTAATCTTCCACAAAGATAACATCTTCAAGTTCACAGGCTTTTTCAAGTTCACCTAATATTTCTTCTATAATATCAAGTAGTGTCCAGTGGGTAGTAACATTGTCCAAATACATGTGTACTATACTAGAATTTTTAATATTCATCTTTATCCACATAGTCTCAGTCTTATAGGTTGATTTTTTTATATGCAAAGAAATATTGGTAGTGTTTAGATTAGAGCTCATTTGTTGGGCTAGCCCCAATTCATTGAGATCTACTTTTGTTTGAACCAATCACAACCCTCACTCTCAGTTCCCAATTCAGAGGTATTAGGCCACCAATAATTGCTATGACATCTGATTTATTTATATGACTAACAACCATTAATTCAGACTCCAAGATGGTTGCTGAGCACTGTGTGGTTTGAGGAGTAACCACAGGAGCAGGAGAAATGTAATGCTTTTGAGCTTGTAAAACAGGTATGACACCGTTGCCTAAATAGCTATTTAAATTTCTCTTTCCAGACTATCTTGTGTGGTCATACTTGGGTTTGCTGTACACCCTTGTCCTTCTGCTCCTGTCTGTAGGACTTGCTGGGAGTTTCTGCAGTGGATAGCCCATAAGATCGGGGATGAGGTGACAGAGAGCCCTGCAGATGGTTTGGCCAGGGATCTGTGTCACAAGTGACTGAAGATTGAGGATATTCATGGTGTTCATAGCTGTTCATAAGGATCTAAGAACCTTGGTACCTTGATACTGACTCTCATGGAATTTAGATTTTTCTTCTGGATTTCACTGGACTTTGCTGGACTTGTGTTTTCGCTCTGTTGAAGGATTTGGCATTCATAACAGATGGACTAAAGCAGAACCAACCAGACTTGCTAATTTATTTGTTCCTTTTTCATTATTGGGATGATTCACTCCCTTTGCAGTGGTAATAGATATAATATAGTTATCGGTGAATTTGGAAAATGTCTTGTACTGGGATCTTTGTATTTTGGGTTTTTATTTTTATTTTCTGCAGTTATCTTATTGGATTTATGTTTTTTTGTTTTCCTTTTTGGAACTAATATTATGCTAACTGCTTACTTTGGCAAAGTACAAAGTGGGAAATGGCTAGTTCAATGGATAATTGTACTTGATGTCCTTAGTGTTTGTTTAATATGTAAATATAATAAAATAGAACAAGTAATAAATAGGTTGCAATTCACAAAATATTAGGTTAAAACTCACAAAATACTTGGATAGAAAGGTTAAAAAAGGTCAAAAAGGGTTTAATTGATCTCTGGATAATTGAGTGCTTAATTATCTTTACACCAGTGGAGTGCTAGTTAAGCTGATAACTAATTGCCTGAACATACAGGCAGGGATATTCAAAGCAGTTGCCCTGGCACAAGTGCGGTCTTGCGTCAAGGAGCAATATTCAGTGGGAGTCATTGCACAGTGCAAATCCCATTGCACCAATCAGCAACTATAATGAATGCAGGCACAAGAGCAGGTGCCATGCCCATGAATATTTGGCACAGTGCGATATTGAAGCGTGGAACCATGGTGCAAGTGCAGAGAAAAACTTGGATGTGCTGAGCAGACTTAAGCCTATAAATACAGGGCATAAGCACACAGACAGCACTTCTGCCAGGTGAGAGGGAGTGAGAGAGAGTGGCAAGAGAAGTGGGACAGACAGACAAAAAGACAGAGCAAGGGAGACAGAGCCAGTGAGAGACAGACAGACTGTCACAGGCAGCCACAGGGGGAGAAGGACAGAGGTGGCAGTGGAAGGTGAGCCAGAGGCAGAGTGAGCAAGAGGGACAGGCATGCACAGTGCCATACCGTGCACCACGGTGGCACACAGCAGCCAACTGCCCAGGGAGAGACAGGACATCAGGGGCCATGGATAGTGTGCCCTTCCTTATGGAGGCTGTAATGAGAGGTGTGAGGGGGCAGGAGGAACAGCAACGCAGCCATGGAAGGGCCCGTTGGCAGTACGCCTGCAACAGGTGGTATCATGCTCACACTACCTTCAAGAACTACACAGACACAGAGATTGTAGGACAGTACCACCTGAACAGGGCCATTCTGAGGCAGCTCTGTGAGCTGTGCAGTGAGGAGATGCAGGCACCCACAAGACAAATCCAGGCAATGTCTGTAGAGACAAAAGTGACAGCTGTCATGTGCCTGTTCACCACAGGCACCTTCCAGAGACCAACAGGAGGCACCACAGGCATAACCCAGTCAGTCACGTCATGCATCCTCACACAGTTCCTCAACACTCTGCTGCCACATACTGCAGAATGCATCCATTTCCCCAGCACACAGGCGGAGCATACAGCAACCATGCAGGACTTTCACAGGGAAACATGTATGCCTGGCATGCTTGGGGCCACTGACTGCACCCCAGTGGGCGTCCACACACCACCTGGCCCTGAGGGTGTGATCTATACAAATAGGAATGGGTTCCCTGGTGTGAACTGCCAGGTGGTGTGTGTGATACCAAGGGGTGCATCACCAATATCTGTGCCACACACCCTGGGAGTGCACATGATGCGTTCATCTGGCACAGCTCTGCGCTGTGCCACAGATTCGAGCATGGTGACATCCCCATGGGCCACCTAGTGGGTGAGTATGGGACAGGCAAGAGATGCCTGGCAGAGCAGGCCATGGGATGGGGAGGGCAGAGTGGGTGTGCTGGTGAGGTCTCCAGGACAGGCAAGGGTCACAGCAAAGGATGACACAGGGCTAACCATGTCATTATCCACACAGTAGACAGTGCCTATGCAATGAGGCCCTGGCTGCTCACCCCTATCCATGCCCATCGTCCCCAGCTGAGGAACGCTACAATGAGGCACACACCAGCATGTGAAACACCATTGAGTGTGTATTTGGGATGCTGAAGACATAGTTCCATTGCCTAGACAGGACTGGTGGTGCCCTACAGCACAGCCCCTCGAAAGCCTGTGGCCAGTTCCTGACCTGCTGCACATGGCACAACATGGCCATTGAACATGGGATAGCTGTCGAGGCTGATGAGGGCGACAGTAGTGGGGATGATGAAGGCAACGGGCTGGAGGGTGGTGGACAGCCCCCCCCCGGGTGGAGGGATTCCTGACTGCAAAGGATGCCGTGGCAGCATAGAGACACCATCAGACAGGAGCACTATGGTGCACGCAGGAAGGTGGCGCCAAACCCTTGCAAAGGCCACACACACAGGTACAGTACACAGGCGGGGGCATGCATGGCAATGGGCAAGCACACACAGAGGCATGGAGCAGGGTTAGGGGAGTCAGTGGCACACATCCACACACAGCTGCACACAGCATCACACACACACACACACACACACACACACACACACACACACCCAGGCACTGACAAGTGGCAGGGATCAGATGCATTGCACTGGTGCACAGGTGCAACCAGTGCAGAACTGCCCTCATCATGCCCACACCACATGGGCCAGTGACTGGGCAGGCACTCACACAGGCAGTGTGTGGAGTGACACATAGGCACCACACTAGTGGCATACACACACATACACACACACCGCCCATGTGTCCACAGGGCAGTGGTTGCAGACTGCAGTCAGGGTAGCACACACATCAAGGCTGCCACATGGAACCATGGCCACCATGGCCACAGGGGCAGCCATACAAGGGCCGATCGGCAGCCACAGGCTGCTCATCAGCCACAGAGGGCATTAGCAACAGCCCCCCAGGGGTTACACTGTGGGACCATGACCGGGTCCATGCAGTGGTGTGTTGGTGCCCAAACAGACCTGCCTCAGGCATAGATACATAGATACATAGACAGTGTCGGCATATAAGGGCCCATGGCCCACCCAGTCTGCCCATTTGAGCTTGTAAGTTCAGTTTGTTTTCCTAGAAGTCTGTTGCCCCTTACCCCTGACCTCTAGAATTCCTTTATGTCTATCCCATGCATTCTTAAATCCCGTGATTGTTTCAGCCCCCACCACTTCCTCTGGCAGGGTGTTCCACATGTCCACCACCCATTCTGTGAAGAAATTCTTCCTCATGTTTCCTCTGACTCGTCCTCCCTCCAACTTCATCCCATGCCCTCTAGTCCTGGAACATCTTTTTCGCTTAAAAATAGTGTATTCCTGCACCCTGTTCCTCTCTGTAAGATACTTGTTTGTCTCTATCATATCCCCTCTCTCCCTCCTCTCCTCCAGGGAGTACATGTTCAGTTCCTTCAACCTGTCTTCATAGGACTTGTGATGCAATCCATGCACCATCTTTGTTTCCCTCCTCTGAACCTTCTCTACCCTGTCTATGTCCTTATGTAGGTATGGTCTCCAGAACTGTACACTGTACTCCAGGTGGGGCCTCACTAGTGTCTTGTATAGCAGAATTATGACCTCCTTTTCCTGCTGGTAATGCCCTGTCTATACATCCCAGCATCCTATTTGCTTACCTGCTGCCTTGTCACACTGTTTCCCTACCTTGAGGTCATCAGAGATGACAACCCAAGATCCCTTTCCTGCTTGGTGCATGCTATATCCTCATCCCCAACTGATATATTGTGCCAGGGTTATTGTGCCCCATATGCATTATCTTGCACTTCTTTGCCTTGAATTTCAACTGCCAAACCCCTGACCATACTTCAAGTTTCTGCAGGTCCCTTCTCATTCTGTCTACACCCTCTGGTGTGTCTACTCTGTTACAGAGCTTTGCGTCATCAGCGAACAGTGAAATTCTGCCTTCTAGGTCCCTCGCCATGTCACTGATGAAGATGTTGAATAGTACCAGTCCCAGCACTGATCCCTGTGGTACCCCACTGGTCACTCTTCCCTCTGTGGAGTGACAGCCATTTACCACCACCCTCTGTGTCCTGCCACCCAGCCAGTTACCTACCCACCACACTACTGTCCTGCCCACACCCATATTCCCCAGTTTATGTAATAGTCTTCTATGTGGCATAGTGTCAAAGGCCCTGCTGAAGTCCAGATAGGCCATGTTCACCTCCCTCCCCTGACCCATCTCCCTAGTCACCCAGTCAAAAAATTCAATGAGGTTGGTCTGACATGACCTCCCCCTGGTGAAACCATGCTGTCTTGGGTCCTGTAGTCCATTGACAACCAGATGTTCCACAAATCTCTCCTTCAGTAGTGCTTCCATGATCTTCCGCACTACCGAGGTGAGGCTGACTGGTCTGTAGTTCCCTGCTTCCTCTTTGTTCCCACTTTTGTATAAGGGGACTACATCTGCTGTCCTCCAGTCTTTGGGTACCTCCCCTGTTTCCAGTGATCAGCTAAACAGGATAGCCAGAGGTTCAGCCACCACCTCTCTTAGTTCTTTATGGACCCTGGGGTGCACCCCATCTGGCCCCATTGCTTTATCAGCTCTGGATGCCAACAGCAGAGCCCCACATCAACAGTGTGGCTATCACCAGACACCGGGATCGTGGGGTGGACAGTGCACTGTATGGGGTCTGTGGTGGCTGGCCATGCCCTATGGCAGCCAGCAGTGCAAGGCCATCCATGATCGCATTGGCAATGCAATCCTTGGATGCAGTTGTGGCCTCCTGCAAGTCCTATATAGATGCCAGGAGCTGTGCAGTGCCCCTCTCGTGCTGCTTGGGCACCTGGTACACCTCTGCATGCAGTGCACCCACCCCAGCAGGTAAGCAGCACTTGTTGCTCCATGGAAGCCAGCAGCAAATGGGTGTGCTCTGCCAACTGGTCAGCACCCTGAGGAACCTGGGCAGGGCTCTGACCCTCCTGAGGTGACCGACCACGTTGCACAGCCCCCCACTCAGGTGGGTGCTACACAGTGGGGTCCTTAAGGGGTATGTCCCTAGCAGGTGCCCCGGAAGTGGGCCCTGCGTTCAGCTGTCCTGTAGCTCCTGCAGTCTGCTGCCATTGCCCATCCAGCCACTGAATGCTGCCCAGCTCCTGCACGACTACACCATCACCACCACATAGCACAGCTTTGGCAGTGCACACAGCAGCAACCACAGTGATGGTGGGCAGCTGTTCCACTGCTGAAAGGCCACTGGGCACACTGCCCATGTTGGTGTCTGGTATGGGCATCTCCCCCACAACACCACCCATGCTGTCCAGGATCATGGTTAGGTCATCATCTGTGTCGGACCCCACCCTGATCTGTGTCTCCATGCAGAGGATGCTGAGACTGGTATCCTGTAGAAACACATCCAGAGCTTCATCCGACCCATGCCCAGGACATCTGGCTGGACAGTGGTGGTGGTGTGCTGCAGCCTATGAGGGCTCCGGATGCCCATGGAGGTGGATGACTGGTCCTCCAAGGCTGGTTCTGCCTTCACAGCTGCTGCTGGCACCCCATCTTCCACATGCAGGTGTGCTGGTGCTGAAAGAGAAAACAGGTGTGTCAGTGATGCAAGGCCCACGAGTGCCCGCCCCCCCAACACAGCCACTGCATGCTGTGCATGCCCGACATACATACCATGCAGTGATGGGCTGCCACCCATCCGGAATCCTCCACCTGACACACCCTCCACAATGCTGCAGTGCATGGTGGCTGCCACCAACCTCCCTGTGCCATGAGCTGTGGTGCATCAGCAGGCCCCCCTCCAGTGGTTTTCCTGGCTGCACAGATGGCTTCCACCTTCTCTTTGATGTGCCGCTTATCTGTGCACATCTTCTTGCAGCACTCCTGCACTGACTGATGGTGGCTGCCCTGCTAGTTCACGCATGATGCCACCTCCTCCCAGACCCCAGTCCTGGCCTGTGGTGTGCCCTTAGCACCACTAAACAGTGGCTCCCTGTTGAGGTAGGCCTCAAACAGGGTCTCTGCTTTTGTGAAATTGGGCCTGCACTTGTGAGCAGGCCCATGCTCCTTAACCTCCTCACGTTCCGACATGTTGCTACCTGTGGACATGGACAGCACAGTGTGTCAGTGTCAGCAGCACCCTAATCCATCCCCTTGCTGCAGTGGCTGGCTCAGTATGCTCCAGCAGTATGCGCAACTTACCACAGAAGGTTGCAATACTGGTCCATGGCCTGTGCTGGTCCATGGAGCTTTTATAGTGCAATGCATGCAAATGAGCATTGGCACAATGGTAATGACATACTAACTTACCCAGTGTGCCGTGCATTGGCT
The DNA here is from genome assembly GCA_016271365.2 of Neoceratodus forsteri. Taxonomy (NCBI): domain Eukaryota; kingdom Metazoa; phylum Chordata; order Ceratodontiformes; family Ceratodontidae; genus Neoceratodus; species Neoceratodus forsteri. The sequence goes on along the minus strand of CM057449.1, from coordinate 1,177,680,658 downwards.
GAAGAGCTCATTTGCATGTGACGGCTGAATATCGTGACTTTGCTCTGTGTGCAATGAAATTGCTCTGGAGCAAGTCGCAGTGCAATGGCCACACATGCGCACTGTGCAGGACTGCAATAGATGTGCTGGTTGGTGTCCTGCCACCTATTGTGCACTGTGTGCCCACTGCACAATAGGGACCATAGTGCACGGTGAGCCATTTCTGCTATTGTGCAGATGCACACTGTGTGGCACCCGATCCTTGACACCTAGTGTGACCCCCTGACCCCTGGTCACTCCCCTGCCACTTGCACAGGTCTAGTCACACCCCTGTCATGCATTTCTGGCATTGCGCAATAGGCAGACACAGCGCATGTGCCCTTGCATTGTACATCTGGTGCATGTTGTGCACACGTGCACCTCTGGCTGCCATTTTGCTTCCCCACATTGTGGTTGGCACAATAGTGCAGCTTGGTGTCCAGCGGGCCAGAAACTAGTCCCAGGTTGAACTTGTAAACCTGGTGGTGTCCATCCAGCTACATGCCCCACAGCTGTTTGGTCAGGTGCCCCTACAGCAGCCAAGACTCGTGGTGTAGCAGTGGATAGTTGACAGTCTACAGCAATGCACTGGGGTGGCCAGAACAGGGAAGCAATCCCACCACAGGTATGGGGACCTTGTGCATAGGAACCAGAGCGCCTGCGACAGCTGCAAGCATACGTCCAGTGAGGGGCTGTTCCACAGTCAAGTAAGTCAGCCCATTTTGCATGTGTGCCTAGTGCTGTACTGTGGTGTTCACTAGGCTGCCTGGCATGCCCTGCAGAGGGGTACACTGTCATCCTGTGCATTGCAGAGTGGCATTGCCAGCCACTGCTTGCATTGCAATACAGCCATGATGGACAAGTCGTGCAGGAGCACACCCTGTGTACAGAGGTGGGGGTGGTGGGTAGATGCTGTGGATGATTCCTGATGTGTACGTGTCTTTGTTCTATTCCCAGGACCTGAGGGTTGCTGCTGTGCGAGGGTGGCGGGAGTGGCGGGAGCAGCACAGCAGGCTGCAGCAGGCCGTGGAGGCAGTGCAGGAGCAGGACCAGTGCCAGCAGGGCTGCAGAGGGCAGGAAGGCACTGTCTTGGTCCTGTGCAATTTACATGGGAGAGCCATGGTGGAGTGGGTGCAGGAATGGCCACCTGTGCCATGTGCCATGGCAGCTATGTGTGTCACACTGTGTGTGGTGCATGCCACTGTGGAATGGCCATTGCACACGTGTACTAGCTGTTGGTTGGGTGGGTGTGCACCTTGCTGTCACTGTTGTTGCTGTGGTGCTGCTGGTGCACTGTGCCATGTGACTGTCATTGCGCAGTCGGGTGTCCATTGTTGGCAGGGACCACCTCTGTGCAATGTAATGGTGTGCTGAGTTGCTGGCAGGTGTTGGCCCATCCCTCTGTGGGTGTCTGTGGTGGGCACTCCAGGGGTGTGTGTTCCCGCTGCCCATTGCACATGGGTGGGCATGGTATCTTGGGACATTGCACTGATCACCTGTCCTATCCCTTGTCATAGGTGTTCAGTGGAGACGGCCGATTCCACTGTACTGCTGACTGCTCCACCAGCTGATTCTTATCACATCCACCACCATGGAGGCAGTCCTGCAGTTGCGCCGGATGATGATGGCAGACTGGAGGCAGAGAGGGCGCCAAGGGGTGGCAGGGTGTGGCCACTGTTAGTTTTTTCCCCAGCATTCCCCTGTTTCCTTTGCTGTACCTCCCCCATCAGTCTCCCTTCCTACTGTACAGTCCCAGTTCCCTGTCCCCTTCCCTCGCTTTCCTACCCTTTCCCACCCTCTTGTTCATGTGCATAGTTATATTGTTAAATATATATTTTTTGACGTACCTTCCTGTGTCAGTGTCTACTTTGCAGGTGGCATGAGGGGCCATGCTGCAGTGGCACAGTGTATGTCCATGTGTAGTGAGTGTGTCAGGGTTCATGTTGTGCATCTGCGGTTCACTGCTGTGTGCTGTGGTGTGTCCCACTGTGGTGGTGTCCTGCCCCTCAGTCAGTGACTGTGGCTTGGGGTGTCCATGGGGTGACTCGCAGGGGTGTGTGGCATGTGTGTGCTTGGCTGCATGGTCCTGGGTGTGGATTTCTGTGGTCTGGGAGGGTGGGGGCATGGCCTGTGGCCTGTGTGGGGGACTCCACTGGTGGCCCTCCATTGGCCATCGGTACCACTTGTTGCCTGCTATCTGTGCCACTGTTGTGTTCTGGGATGGGGTGTTTGGGTGCCTGTGTATGCCCTGCTATTGGTTGCCTCCTCTGGCCTGACACTGTGCTTCCCTGGCTCTGTCCCTGGGTCTATTCACTGTGCCATGCCCCCCTCTGTTGCTCTGCTGCTCTGCTCCCACAGTTGCTTGTGGCATCTCTTTCTGCGCCATGGCGCAGATCTGTTTGTGCCATGGTACATGTCTGTTTGTACCATGGCTCACCTCTGTTTGTGCCATGGCGCACCTCTGCCATATTCATCCGGGTTACGCTGGTGCATTTCGGCACATGCAGTCTCTGAATATGGCACTCATTGTGCTATGATGCATCGGTTTTGTGCTGCACCAGACTTGTGCCGGCCTTTGACGCATTTCTGAATATCTGGCACACAGTATATAGGTATACAGGTGATTTATCCTGCATTGCACAACAGAACACAACAGTGGCTCAGATAGTGGGCAACAGGTGGCACTGACTTATACTTGAAATTAGTTCTGTGTGTTAAAAATTACTACTTTGAGTTAGAACTGTTACCTGGGCTGTGATATTGTAACTATTGGGGCTTGTGTGCTGGGTGTGGGAAGACTCGTTTGGCAGTGATAATTAGAGTGAAATTTAAATGTGCTGTTTGCCTGGTGGTGGTAGAGCCCTCCCACCACCCTGTTTGTGGCTTTCTTAAATACTGAAAAGCCACTGGGGGTTGGGATTGAAGGGCTGTGCATTTCTGTTTGTGACTGAAATTTGAAGCAACAGGAACTGGTGGGCCTGTGACATCATACGGTACCTGTCTGCATACACACGCTGTTAGTGGGACTGGACACACACTGGACTGTATGTTTTTGTGAGACTTGGGAACTTTATTGGTGGGGTTGAAATTGGGTTCGTAAATAACTGCAGTCAGTATAGAGAGAGACTGTATTCCAGAGGGAAAGGACTGAGAAAAGTGGTGTGTGCCATTATGAACAGAGAGGGAAAAACAGGGTGGCTACATTCCACCATGGCAGGCATCTTCGGAAGGGTTGTAGGCTGCACAGGCTGTGGGATGGCAATAATTCACAATTGGGACTGGAGATGGGAGGCTGCCCACTCTGTAGACAGCTATCTTGTATCATGAGTGAAGTATATTGGTTAAGGAGTAAGCTGGGGGAGTTGGGGGGGTGTCCAAGGATAAGGGGTGTGGATATGGGTGGCAGAAGGGTGGGGCTGAGGGAAGCTGGGACAACGTTCAATAATTAGAGGACATTATGTTACAGCAAGCAGGAAGGGGGTTATTAGGGACAGAGGACCCTTAGATAGGGATGTTGACACCAAGGGGAAAACATACTGGGTAAACATTCCAAATATACAGAAAGTGGAGGGGGAAGAGTCAGGAGGGGCTGTTGTGGGGAAGCCTAGAAGAGCAGACAGTGAGAAGGGAGGGACTGTGGTGGGGAAGCCTAAAAGAGCAGACTGTGGGAAGGGAGCTCCTAACAAGAACAGGGCAAGAGAGGAAGAAGAGGGGCAGTTTAGAGAGGCAGTCAGGGGAAGTTCAGGTTACTTGATGGAGGCTGGCATAGAGTGTTACAATAAATTTGAGCTACTAAGCAACCTAGAGGGGGAGGAAGGGGTTGGTGGAAATGAGGAAACTGATACAGAGGCTGGGGGGAGGGAGTTGGATACCCATAGGGCATTACAGACTGGCAATGGAAAGGATAGAAATAGTCCCAGATGGAGAAGGGGAAACATAAATGTTAAGCAGATGGGGGAGATGCAACATATTGCAGACAACAGGGAGGAGAGCATGACTGGAGAGAAACTGGGAGACAAGGAGACGAGGGAAGGGCCCTCTTCAGCAGGGGGGTCTGTACCAAGGATGGGGCCCTAGGTAAAGGGGACCCACAGAGGGCCTCTGGAGGTAGGGGTACTATTACAAGGGGCGAGGATGGCGGTGTGGGGGAAGGGGAATCCATCAGGGCCAGGATAAATGGTTCGGATAAGAGAGGGCTAAAGGGGACACCTATTCAGGGGACTCCGAGTTAAGTGAGCAAAATAACAAAGGAGGCAGATAGGGGAGGGTGACAAGGGGGTCTCGAATAAGGCAGGAAGACTCTCATGGAATTGAGATCATGAATAAGGGGAGGATGGCGGATTGAGAGTGCATAGTGGAGGTAACCATAAGGATGATGGCAGTGTTAAGGTTCTGTTATTGGGAGACTCGATGATTGGGGTATCCAGTGAGAGGGACAGGGGAGTGGATGCCATAGCCAAATGAAGGTAGTGAGTATCTCTGGACTGACAGTGCACAGAGCAAAGTTCATGGTATACAAACTGGTTAGGGATTGTGGAAGGAAACCGTATTTCCTGGTGCACTTGGGAACTAACGATCTAGAGGGAAATAGTGTTTTGGAAATCCAAGCAAGGTTCCAAGAACTTGCCAGAGTCTGTCGGGATAATGGATGCAACATGTTCTTTTCAGATATATTGCCAGTACCAAAAGCCTTAGTGTAGGAAAAAATGAAGATCACAGAGGTTAATGACTGGCTCAGGAAGTGGGGTGAAGAGAGTGGGATGGGGTTATTCGGGAACTGGAAAGGAGTTTGGGAGGATAAGGGACTGTATGCCAAGGACAGGCTTTATCTTGCCCCGTTAGGGAAGGAAGTCCATAAACAGGTGGTGGCTGACTGCATTCAAGAAAGGTGGGGTTTAAACTTGTGAGGGGGAGGAGGGAGGAGGGATAAGGGAGGGGCTGACCAGAAGCCCTCTCCTCCAGATGAGGGGAGTAGCCTTCAAACCCAAGGGGGGGGATGGGGGAAACAGACTGGGGGAGGAGGTTTCAGGAGCAGCAGAGGGAAGATGGAAGTATAAGGAACCTGGGTGGGGTTCGACAAAGGGGATCAGGGATAAGGGGTGAAGGGTGGTGTTAGTAAATGCCAGGAGCTTGGGAAACAAGTTGCCAGAGTTCCAGGCCATGCTGTTTGGGGGTGGATGTGGTGGAGGTCACGGAAACGTGGTCCAACAAAAAACATGACTGGGACCTAAACATGCGGGGGTACACTATGCTTAGGAAGGATAGAAAGGAGGGTGGGGGGTGGAGTGGCTATGTTCATTACAGATGACAAAGAAATTGCTAGGGTAGAAGAGGCAGAGGGAAACGTGGAGGCCTTATGGGTCACCTTACGAACCCCAGCAGGAGGGAAGGTCAAGCTGGGTGTAATATATAGGCCCACCAAGATGGGTTATGTTCTGGAGGATGGTTTGCTGGACAACATCATTGCCCAGTGTGGACCAAAAGGGGAAGGAGTGGTGTTGATGGGGGACCTTAATATGCCAGGTACAAACTGGGGAACCATGTCCTCTAAGGTGGTCAAGGAGCAGAGGCTACTGGACAGCTTCCAGGATGTGTTCTTAACACAGCATGTGATGGAGCCCACAAGAGAGGGGCATGTCCTGGACATGGTTCTGGCAGATGGGGATCTGGTAAGGGACCTGGTTGTAGAGGATCCCCTGACTGGGAGTGACCACAGTACTGTCTGGTTTCAAATAAGCATGGGGGAGGGGGAGAGATCTAGGACACTGGCAGTGGACTTCAGAGGGGCAGACTTTGTGGGCATGGCAAATATTCTCAAGGATCACTTGAAGGGGATTATTTCAATGACAAATGTGGAAAAGAGATGGGAGGTCATAAAAACGGGGACTTTATGAGGCAGTCAGGACCTGTGCTAAGGTGAAATGTACGGGAGCAAGGCCACATAAACCATGCTGGTGGTCCATGATGTTCCGGTAGCAGCCAGAGAAAAGAAGGCGGCCTACAAAAAATATAAAACAACAAGAGGGGATAGGGATAAGGAAATGTACCATCTTGCATCTAGAAAAGTCACCCGGATGGTGAGGGGGGCAAAGTCCAGTAAAGAGCAGCGGCTGGCACAGGGGATACATGGAGGGGAAAAGGGGTTCTTCCAGTACATTGGGGAGTAGATAAAAACTAAGGGCCATCTCGGCAGATTGAGATCAGAAGGAGGGTGGGTGGAAGAGGTGAGGGACCAGGCAGAGGTATTAAACAAGTACTTCGCCTCTGTGTTCACTAGGGAGGGGGATGGGATATCTACAAAGCAAGGCACGATGGGGATAGAAGCAGTAGTGAGTGGGATCAGGGGAGCAACAGAAATGGAGCAAGAGGGAGGGAGAGGTACCCTAGGGGTGTCACATCAGGATAAGGATAAAAAGGCCAGTAAGGTGGAGGGGATGGATGATGCTGTCTCCACCGAAAGGGTGTGGTTAGCCCTCAAGGCCCTAAAGAAAGATAAATCTCCTGGGCCGGATGGCATTCATCCGAGAGTACTATGGGAATTGTCAGACATACTGGCTGCACCCCTGGCAGAGCTTTTCAACAGGTCACTTGAGACAGGGAGGGTACCTAGGCATTGGCAAGAGGCACATGTGGTACCAATCCATAAAGGGGGGGTCGAGGGAAGTACCAGGTAACTATAGACCCATCAGTTTGACCTCAGTGGTGGGAAAATTAATGGAAAGTATACTAAAGGAATGATTGGGAGTGTACTTGGAGGAGGTGGGAGGTCTGGATAGTTGGCAACATGGGTTTGTACCAGGTAGATCATGTCAAACCAGTCTTGTGGAGTTCTACGAATGGGTAACATCAGAACTGGACAGGGAAAAGCCTGTGGATGTATTTTTCTTGGATTTCAGCAAGGCGTTTGACTCTGTCCCCCATAATGGTCTGGTGGAGAAACTGATGGGGTTGGGAGTAGGCCCTTTGATGGTCAGATGGATTGAAAACTGGCTAGCTGGACACACCCAGAGAGTAGTGGTCAGTGGGGAGCTCTCAAACCCTAGAGAGGTCGGTAGTGGGGTACCGAAGGGCTCGGTCCTGGGTCTGATCCTGTTTAATACATACATATCGGACATCAGGGAAGGTATAGGGTGTGAAATGAGTCTCTTCACTGATGACTCCAAGATGGGAGCAGTAGTTGAGGGGGAAGAGGGGAGGTTGGCCCTGCAAGGGGACCTGGACACCCTGGAAAGCTGAGCTCACACATGGAAATTAAATTTCAATAACACCAAGTGCAAGGTGTTACATCTTGGGTGGGGAAACCCTAAACACAGGTACACCCTGGGAGGGAAGGCGCTGGAGGCCTCAACAGGGGGAAAAAACCTAGGGATCATGGTGGATGCATGTATGACTAACTCTGAGCAGTGCAGGAGAGCAGCTAGCAAGGCAAACAGGATGTTGGGATGCATCGTAAGGGGGATCACCTCTAGGAGCAAGGAAGTGATTCTGCCGCTGTACAATGGACTGGTTAGACCACGACTTGAGTACTGTGTACAATACTGAAGACCACACTTGAAGAGGGACATACAGCTCCTGTAGAAGGTACAGAGGAGGGCAACTAAGATGATACGAGGACTAGGGGATTTGACGTATGAGGACAGACTTGAGGAGCTCTGCCTGTTTTCAGTACAGGAGAGGAGAGACGGGGGGACATGATTGAGGTCTTCAAGTACCTCAAGGGAATAAATAGAGTAAACATGGAGGGGATCTTTAGACTAAAGCAGGGAGGTATCACCAAAGGGCATAGTTTGAAGTTGGAAGGTGGAAGGGTGAGGGGGGAAAAGAGGAGGAGGTTTTTCACTGAGAGGGTGGTGGACCCTTGAAATGCTCTGCCTGGCGAGCTGGTTCAAAGATCCACAGTGGAGGGCTTCAAAAGAGGGTGGGACAGACACAGAATGTGGATATATCAGATGATGGACTGGCCCAGGGGAGTGGGGATGGATGATAGGGGTTTCTGGAACACAAGGGAGGGGGGCCTCGGCACCCAACTAGGGATTCTGAGGTTCTGCGAGACTCGATAGGCCGCAAGGCCTAATCTGCTGGCAATTAGTATGTTAGTACTGTGTCACAAACTAATAATCAATTTCTAGCTGCCTAAATACACGTGCAGGAATTCTAAGTATCAGAAGTGCCATTTGGGGCCCTTAGAGCACACGAAGATGATCACACTGGATAAAAATTCTCTGGAGAGTAAACAATAACACCAGCAAAGGTAAAAACTAATTTTATAGACTGAATAATGTTGAGAACTTTGAAACTATACTTTGGGTTAAAAAAATATAAAATAATAAAATAGCTGTTTTCTTTGTAGATGGTTAATATAACCATTTTCCAGGGAACAACTGAACAAACTTGTTCAGTGTTTTCAGACTTAAATAATTGAGGCCCAAAGAGAGAGAGAATACATATCTCTCTTCAGAATGGAAAGGTATTTGATACTTGTTTTTGGTCACAGTAGAAATAAAAAAGACTGTCTTTCTTTTTATTATTTTAAATTTTATAAAACTGTATAAACTACATAAAAGGGCAATTTTAGTAGTGATCAGTAACACAGGAAGGATTCATATGATTCTTAAAAATAGAAAGTGCAACATAAGTGGTTCTAAAATAATTTATTATGATGGACAACTACTGAGCCATTTTTATTATTTTTTGTTACTTCTTTTTGTCTTTAACAAAAGCAGTGTCTGGGTGAATTCACTTACTTTGCCTACTTCGCTTCAAATTTTACTGGTACTACTGAACTTAACGGGGGATAAGAAATCCCAGTGATGGTGAACACTGGCTTCGAAAGGGCAGAATAGTGCTATTTGAAAACTGAATTCCCAGGCAATATATCTAAGGACTAAAACATTCATTCAACTAATTTGAAACAAAGTATTTTATATTGCTCTTATTTTTTTATTTATTTTTTTCTTTTGTTAACTGAGTAAGGCCCACTAGGCACTGGTGCCTGTTTTCAGGGGTGACTCGGTGGCACTGGGGACGTTAAGTGACTTGCTCAGTGTCACACAGTATGCAAGAAGATCATCTTATTCTGGGACGGGTTTCACTGGAGGGACTCCAATAGAACCTATTACTGTTCGTACTGGTTAGACCTTCTTTTTATCAGACTTCAAAACATTTAGGCAGTGAGACTGCCTGTAAATTGCTTTCAATTTTTCAAATAAATTCTATGCACTCACTCCAAGGTTAATGTGAGAGCTGACTTGGTCTGAGGCATTTATTTGGTTTTGCCCTGATAAGGTGAGAGCTCTGATGGATGCTGTTACAACTTGGTTTAAAGAGACTTAAGTAACTGTCTCCTGCTTCTGCAATATATTGACATTCTGCCACAAGATTTTTATTTATTTTACATTGATTGGTTCTTCTGTTTTTTGGAGTCGGGGGGTTGTGTTAAAGGAAAGTTATTGTGGGTTTGTGGCATGGTTGTTTTACGATTGGGTGTGGGTGTATGTATAAATTGTGTGATTGTAGGATTGGAGGTGTGAGTGGATCATGAGTGTGGGTGGGTTATTGTCTTTGTGGAGTTTCTTTAATTTGATGTATGTGTGTGGAGTGTGAGAACATTTAGGTGGCTTTGAAGACTGGTGTGTGTTGTTTGTCTATTAGGTGTGTTGGAAAGGTGTAAAGATTGTCAGGCACTATTCCCCTACTAGGTTCAGGGACCTCTGCACGTTTGATTGTCCTCTGCTGTCCTGGGAAGAATATAGGGTGTGCTGGCCACTGGAGATAGCTAGGAGGAGGAGGGGGTCTGGGCCTGGGGGGAATTGGAAAGGAGTGGGCAGATTGGGGTGGTAGGAACAAGGAGATGCCCTGGGGTGAAATGGGTCCAGGAGAGGGATCCTCCCTTACTTGTTCCCATACCCAATTGCTCTGCTTTGTGCAGGCAAGTGATGCAGTCTTCCTTGGCTGCTCATCCTACCCAGACGGTGTTATGCAATGCCAGGCCCATTAAGAACAAGACTGCTTTAACAGCAGATCTTGTTGTGTCAGTGGACCTGGCTTGCATCATTGAGATCAGACTGGATGAAAATACTGGTCCAGTATTGGCCTTAGCAATTCTGACTGGATACTCGGTGATACATCACCCAAGGATGGATCCTAGGGGCAGGGGTGTAGCCATCTGCTTTAGAGTGGAACTGGACCTTACAGAGGTTCCAGTAGGGAACACCAACTCCTTTTAATGTATCATGGGTGTGGGTGTAGGGTGCAGGATACTTCTCATCTATTTCTACCAGGAGATGGGAAAGTTTTCCTGCAGAAAGTCGTGGACTTCATCATTGATGTGGTGTTGGGATCCCCCAGATGATTGATTCTGGGGGATTTCAGTGCCTGGGTCGATGATAAATGTTTGCAGGTTGGTCAGGACTTCCTCCAACTAATGTGTTCATTGGGCCTTACACAGGTTTTTACCTCTGCGACCCACATTGGCGGTCATTCATTGGACTTGGTGTTCCTACTGGGGATGGAGATATCTGACTTGGTGGATAGCCAACCAGATGGTCTGACCATCACACAGTGGGGTTCAGTTTTGTGGCTGCCCCAATAGGCCTGCCCCTATGGAGATGGTCCGGTACTGCCCTTTGAGGGGTGTCATCCCAGAAGGTCTAATGGCGGTGCTGGACTTATCGGGTATACTAAGTGAATGCATAGATCCAGGGAATTTATTATTCACCTATAATAAGGTGGTGACAGAGGCCCGGGATCCCACAGCTTCTGTTCATGTTCACCTACTCACTCTTTGCCCAAGGTCCTCATGGTTTGATGGGACCTTGAAGGAGTTGAGGAGGGTGGGATGAAGGCTGGAGAGGGGCTGGTGGAAATCGGGCCTGGAGTGTGACAGACTTAGATTGATGTACCATTATATAGTCTCTCAATCGGCAATCACCCATAAGAAGGCAGAGTTCCTGTCCAGGGAGATTGCCGCTGTGCAGAACCAACCTGCTCAGCTCTTCTGGACTGTGAACAGATAGTGCAATCCAATCTGTCTTCCTTCTGGATGAGCTTTTTCACAAAAGAAATGTGATGAGCTTGCTCAGTTCTTCATTGATGAGGTTGCCACCATCAGGTCCAGGATCTGTCCAGCCCCCTTTAGTGGGAATTATGGAGGTTGGCAGTAGGTGGCAGGCTCCCAGGTTATCTGGTCTGACTTCAGCCAGCTAGAAATTGTGGACATCGTGTTGGTCATCCAGACTTTGTGGCCAATCAGCTGTAGTTTGGACCCAGGCCCTATGCACCTTCTTATAGGGTGTGTAGATGAAATTGTCCCAGTCCTAGCTGAGATAGTCTCGAGGTCACTGGAGAGAGGGGTCTTTCTAGATACCCTCAAGGAGGCGGTTGTTTGACCCCTCCTTAAAAAGCCCTCCCTTGACCTGGATTGTCTGGCTAACTAAAGACCTTTCTCAAACCTACCCTTTGTGGGTAAGGTTATTGAGAAGGTGATTGCGTTGCAGCTGGATGATCATTTGTCCAGCCACGATGTCTATGATTCTCTCCAGTCAGGATTTAGGAAGAGGCATAGTGCTGAGACAGCCCTTGTCCAGGTGCTAAATGGTCTCCTAATAGTGAGAGATCGGAGGACTCATTCTACCTTGGTCCTCCTTGATCTTTCTGCAGCATTTGATGCTGTGGACCATGGTGTGCTACTGGAACACCTGCAGTTCATCTGTGGACTATCTGGTGTGGTTCTCAGATGATTTTGATCATTCCTTGAGGGTAGGACTTAGAGAGTGGTGTCTGGGATTTACTCCTCAGCCCCTCTCTCCCTATCCTGCAGGGTACCGCAGGGTTCCATTTTGGCACTCATGTTGTTCACAGTGTATATGCTGTCATTAGGAGAGATCATTAGGCTGTATGGTCTGAGTTTTCACTGCTATGCAGATGATACTCAGCTGTACATATCCTTTGTGCCTGGATAGGATGTGATCCTCTTGTTATTTAATAACTATCTATCTGAGATCCAGGACTGGATGAGTGCTAGTGGCTGTGGCTGAACCCGGTTAAAACTGAAGTGTTGGTTGTGGACCCAGACTGATGGGAGGTGGGTTTGTTGGCAGCACAGCCCTCTGGGTTTTGTTGGGGGTGTTCAGCTGACTACCTCAGATCAGGTGTGGAACCTGGGTGTTATTTTTGATGATAGCCTGAACCTTAAATCAGAGGTGTCGGCTGTTGTCAAATCCTCTTTACTATCTGAGGAATATCACCCGGATGAAGCATCTGGTTCCTCCCAATGATCTTCCAACATTGGCCCATGCCTTCATAACTTCCTGCCTTGCCTACTGCAATGTCCTTTACCTAGGGCTACTGGGGGCTGATACCTGCCGCTTGCAGCTAGTGCAGAATACAGCAGCCAGGTTATTGACTGGTACTTCTGGGACCAGTCATATAATACCTGTGCTCCGAAGATTGCACTGGCTGCCAGTACAGTGGCAGATCACCTAGAAGGCCTGGTCACTGACCTATAAAGCCCTACATGATCAGGGACCCCGTTACTTGCAAGATCTCCTTCTGCCCATCCTCTCCGATCCACCGATGAGGGATTGATTGCTAGAGATTTCCAGGGTTAGTTAGAAATCATCAGGTGCCCAGTCTTTTGCTTTTGTCATCCCGACTCTGTGGAATTCTTTACCTCGTTGTGTATGAGAGTGCCTGACTGTCCAGAGGTTTAAGATAGTTCTAAAAACACATCTATTTAGCTTAGCTTATGCAGACTCTGGTGGAAACTGATATTTAGTTTAGTATATTTCGACTTATTTTAATGTACTTTGATTTTTCTTAACTCTATATTTTTATTGTTTGAAGTTTATGGATTTTAATATTTTGCCTTGCTATGATGGTTTTAATTATGTTTGTTTATTCTATGTACACAAGCCTTGGTTTTAGAAAGGTGCTTTTTATAAATAAAGAAATCAATCAAAAAAGTGGAGGCTAAGGGAATCAAAACTAAGTCTGTCTGCTGGATGTACCATTCACAGCTCATTACTCTAACCTCTGGGAAGGCTATACTGACAGCTCCTGTCTGTCTTAGACTGTCTTAATGGGACAGTTGTATGAAATATTCTTCAGTGCTGATTTTGGTACTAAGTACTATGGGTGGGATATTCAAAAGGGTTGCACAATACGCAATAGGGTTGCGCCAGAGCAAGTCCGAAAATGCATCATTCTGAGATATTCAGCAGGAGGCAGTTGCACCACTGAAAACATGCTGAGCAACAGCGCAATACTAATTGAGGCATGTGCAACTGAAGGGGGTGGAACCATGCATAAAGTGCGCAATGCGATATTCAAAGGCTTGCGCAAAGCGCAATAGTGGATCAGGTGGAAGTTGCTCCATAGCGGAAATGAGCCAAAATAAAAAGGCTGAAGGAAGAGGTGCAAGAACGCGACAGGGAAGCTACATGAGGCAGGAAGACAGACAAGGCTAGAGGGAGAAAGAGTGCAGGCCAGGGAGGCACAGGACAGAATAGGGGCAAGGGAAGGTGTGTGAGGGCCACAGTGCAGAGGCCAGTAGGTGTACCAGTGCAGTGGAGGTAGCAGTCAGGACAGTGGAAACAGCAACAACAGCCAGGGGAACACAAGCCAAGGACATGGACAGTGCCAGCTTCCACATGGAAGCTGTAATGAGAGGGTGAGAAGGCATGCTGCAGGGGGCGTGGCGTGGAAGGGCCGTCAGTGGTATGCCCCAACAGGCAGTACCGAGCCGCATCAGCTTTGGAGCTGTACTCAGATGTCAAGATTGTGGGCCAGCACGCCTGAACAGAGGGCAATACTGAAGCGGCTCTATGAGCTGTGCAGTGATGTGATGCAGGCACCCTCACGGCGAGTCACGCTCTGTCAGTGGAGACAAAGGTAACAACTTGCATGTGCTTGCTCACCACGGGTACCTTCCAGAGACCAACAGGGGACACCACAGGCATAACACAGCCGGCCATGTCATGCATCCTCACCCAATTCCAAAGCGCTCTACTCCACATGCTGCGGAGTACATCCATTTCCCCAGCACCATGGCAGAGCGCACAGCAAACATACAGGAGTTCCATAGGGTAGCACATATGCCTGGCATGCTAGGGGTGATAGACTGCACCCATGTGGCCATTTGCATGCCACCTGAGCCCGATGGGGCTGCCTATAGGAATTGGAAAGGATATGCCAGTGTTAACTGCCAGGTGGTGTGTGATGCTATTGGGCGCATCATCAATGTCTGTGCCACACACCCTGGCAGAGCACACGATTCATTCATATAGTACCAGTCAGCACTGTGCCATCAATTCAAGAGTGGGGACATCCCCACAGGACATCTATTGTGTGAGTATGCATGTAGGACTGGCAAATCGGGGGCAATGGTGGGTAAGCCACAGGTGCCATGGGTGTGGCACACAGGGATAGGGGCAATATGAGCCTGAACAAGACACTGACCTCCACTATCTCCACACAGGTGACAGTGGATACCCACTCCGTCCCTGACTGCTCACACCCTACCAGCGGCCCACGACCCCATCGCAGCAATGCTTCAATGAGGCACACGCCGCCACACGCAACATCATTGAGTGGGTGTTTGGGATGCTGAAGCCGTGCTTCCGATGCCTATACACCTCCGGCGGTGTCCTACAGTATAGCCCCTCAAGGAGCTTGTGGGATATTCCTGTCCTGTTGTATCCTGCACAACATGGCCAAAGACTGTGGGATAGCCGTACAGGTCGAAGAGGGGGACAGCAATGGGGACTGACGGTGGCGCCCGGTGATGATGGGGATGAGCAGCCCCCCCCCTTGGATGACGTGACCCCTGACTGATCCGGCTGGCCCAGCTGCACCGGGACACCATCACAGAGGAGCACTTCACCCAACACAGGTATGTCATGGGGCCATGTGCAACCAACAGTGGCTAGGGCACAACCCACATACACACAGGGAAACACATCAGGGGTGCATGATGGCAAGGGAAGTGGCAGGGCACAGAAGCACACACATACAACCAAGGAGGGGTGAACAGTAATATGCCACATGGACAGACACACACACACACAATAGGCACAAAGTGCACAGGGGTCAGGTGCACATCAGAGCAGGGACACAGACACTAAAAACACACACATCCACAGGCCACCACCTTCACTTACTGTCCATGTACATGTGTCAGATGCTGGGCACCTTCGCACTTTGGTGTACAGTGCAATGCAGGCATCATCATGCACATGCACCTGTGGACAGCTGTCGGTAGGGTGTGCAGGTGGTCCCTGTGTCTGCGTGTAGGGCAGGGCACCCACTGGTGCACTGCCCACCGAAACAGACATTGCACACAGGGCAGCACCAGACAGGGCCCACACTGGGAGGCAGCTCAGTCATGCGGCACAGTGCCACGGCCACCTCGGATGCGTGGGCAGCCCCATCAAGACCCAGCAGCACTGGCAGGCTGAGCACAGGCCTCATGGGGTGGCACCGATGGACCACCAGGGGTTCCACTGTGTGAATGCGACCTTGCCCACACAGGGGTCTGCAGCACACCGAACATACCTGCACCAGGGGTGCTCAGGAAGCCCACAGCTGAACTCGGCATTGACAGGGTGGGTGTCGCACGATGCCGGGAATGGGGAGTGGATAGCATACTGCGCAGTGTGAGTGGCACAGGGGCACCTGACTGTGTGCCTAATGTGGCCACGACAGCGACCAATGCTTGTGTCTGCCTGTCGATGTCGGCGGTCATATCCATCCGAAAATGGTCAATCCAGGACAGGATCCTCTTGTTGTCCCTGCTGTGCCACTGCAGAGCCACACACAGTGCCTCCATGGACGTTGCAACCCACATCTGCTGCTGTACTGATGCCTGAAGCAGGCGGGTGTGCTTGTCAAACCGGTCGTCTGCCACATTGGCAACCTGTCCCTCAGGGTATGGAAGGGCCTGATGTACAGCACCCCTTGAGGGTGGGCACTGCTCACCAGGACCAGGTATAGGCAAGTCCACAGGTGGTGCACCTACATCACCACTGAGCCCTGTACCCCCAGTCCCGGTGGGTGACTGCTGCTGCTGCTCCTCTGCCTGCTGTGCCCGAGGGATCAGTTGTTCTGCTGCTGTGGCCACAACAGTGGCAGTGACCTGCACAGCCACTGGTGCTGCCCCACTGGTGCTGACAGGCACAGCCTGGGACTGTGCTGACATGCTGGCACACACGTTGGAACCAGCTAGGTCCATGGGCGTGTGCTGTCCTGCTGTGTGTCCATTCTGTGACACACACATGTCAATGCCCATAGCGGTCAGTGCATCATCAATGCTGCAGGTCTGTGCCACAGCCACAGCCACAGCCACAGCCACAGCGTGCTGGCATGCTTGCATGCCAGACCGCTGAGACACAGGAAGGGCACCCCCCACACCTGTCTCAATGACATCAGTGATGGTAGCCAGGCATGCACACTGGCGCAGTGCACGCTGGCAACCTGTGGAGGTGGATGGTCCCTCCTCCAGCTCCAGATGGCTGTCTGCAGTGGACAGGCCCTCCACCACTGACCCCTGCAGATGCACAGGATCTGTAACAGAAAGGAAGGACATGTTAGTGCATGTGATCTACCTTCCCCCCGACCATGACATACCATGCAGTGATGGGCTACCACCTGTCTGGAAGCCACCTCCAGGAACCCCTCAATGGCGCTGTGCTGCATGCTTGCAGTGAGCCTGTCCTCTGCCGGAGTCAGCTGCACCACCTTCGGCTGGTCCCCGCCTGTTGCTGCACATGCCGCCCTGATGGCTGCAACCTTCTCCTTCACCCTCCTCCTGTCGGTTCCCATCTTCTTTTTACACTCCTGCACAGAGCACTGGTGGCTGCCATGCAGGTTGATGGCATGTGCCACCCCCTCCCATGCAGCAGCACGGGTCTGAGGGGTTCCCCACCGTCCACTGAGAAGTGGTTCCTCATCCAGGTAGGCTTCGAACAGTGCCTCCGTCTCAGCCTTCATAAAGTTAGGCCTCCTCTTCCACCCACAATCATCCTACTCACCCAGTCCTTGCTCGGTCATTTCACAGCCTGTATGGGTGAGAGTGGTCACCTGTGACTGTGCAGTACACAGCAATTCTCTAAGGCCATAGTCCAGAACATCACAATGCATGCAACTCACCTATCAATTGCAGTAACCGAATATGGTCACTGCAGAACAGTGTCACATATTTATAGCGCAATCCATGCAAATTAGGTCTGGAACAACTTTAATGAGATGCAAATCACGCTGCTGCACCATTGAATGGCTGATCAGATGATTTGCATATGACGGCTGAATATCGCACGGTTGCGCTTTGTGCAATATGATTGAACGGGCTGATCCAATGGCACAGTTCTGTGACTGTGCAGTACACCGCACTGCACATGCCCAGGTAGCTTACGCAGGCATCTGCTGTGCTGATGATGTGCTGTGCTCGGTAGGCAATTCAGGGCACGGCCACCATTGTGCCAGTGGCGCTACAGCAACGGTCACTACATGGCACTTTGGCACAACTGCACAATAGTCCGCTGTGGCAATGGCACACAGGCAACCAATCACGCTGGACACATAGACGTCCAATGGCACTGTGCATGGCCATGCGCCAGAGACCCATGACCCTGTGTCTGACCTTTGCCCCCTTGGCGCTGTACGTATAGCATGTCTGCAGCTCTATCGCGCTGTTCGGTAACAGCACGATAGGGACTGTCGGCGCTGTACCAACAGCGCGATAGGTAATAGCGGTGTTGTATTGTGCAACAATTCCACGTGGGGTTGCCGTGCTGCGGTGCACCATATTGCCTACTATACATCCAGGGATGGCATGCAGAAGAGCCCCTCAGTGGAGTGCCCTCGAGCTCGCAAACTTGGTGGCTGTAGTGGAGCATCACTATGGCCCACTATTTGGGGATAATCCCCTTAACAGGGCCAGGACACGTGTGTGGCAGCAGGTGGCCACTGAGCTAGAGGAGGTCACTGGCCGGTGGAGGTCTGCGGAGCAGTGCAGGCACCGGTACGGAGACCTGTGGAGGAGGGAGCCGGCACTGCTGGCACGTCTGTGGTCACGTGCCACGAGGGGCATGGTGCCTCGGCCAGGTGGGTGATTCGTCTATGCACCTGTATGGTCCATATGGGTAACACTGTCTATTGTGTCCAGCACATGGGGGAGGGTTGGTCTAGGGTTGGCTGTGGCGGTGTTTACAGGATATGTGATGTATGGGTCTGGCTGGGTGG
The DNA here is from genome assembly GCA_016271365.2 of Neoceratodus forsteri. NCBI lineage: Eukaryota > Metazoa > Chordata > Ceratodontiformes > Ceratodontidae > Neoceratodus > Neoceratodus forsteri. The sequence continues at coordinate 1,177,662,403 of CM057449.1, read as the reverse complement.
GCGGGCACACTCATTGGGGCAAGGGGAATCTGCTTTGGGATTGCACTGATGTGTTTCTCACTTTTTGTTTCCCGCAGGCATGGCGGAGTGGAGGAGGGCCAGTGCTGAAGTGCAGGGAGTGGTGCCAGCGGTGGCTGAGTGGGGTGGTGGTGGTGAACCATGACAGCAGCAGCAGCAGCAGCCCGATGAGGGTGAGTGCCATGACATCATGATTGCTATATCATGCTGTGTGGCAGGGTGGGGGGCAGGGCATGGCCACCATCCATGGACACCACTGCCATGCATGCGACATGTGACAGCACTGTTCAATGACACTGCATGTCTGGGAGTGCATCAATGGTGGTCCATGCATGCACTGGGCATATGGCTGTGGCACTGCCTGCCCACCGCGTAGCCATGTTACTGTACAGCCTTGGTTGTGCTGTGCTGGACATGGGCAGTGTGTGTGTACAGTGGTACACATGGCTATTGCTGCCTGGTTGGGCATGTCTTGTGCACACGGTGACTGTGGGTGGGTGCAGTCCATCACAGGAGTGGGGCACTTGGCTGTATGCCATGCATGATGGGTGGGCTTCAGGGATATGGACCATCACACCCATTGACTCTGATCCCTTGTCCTAGGTGTCTGGATCCTGCACCGGATTGAGAGGTCAATGCAGCAGCTTCTACAGGTGGCGATGGACTCACTCACCATCCTGCAGGACCTACAGCAGCATGGTCTGCGATGGAGGAGGAGGAGGCCCAAGGACCAGCACCAGGCAGCAGGGGAGCAAGCTGGCAGACAGTAACTGCTCATCACCTCCCCCCTTTACCTATCCCTCACACCCTGCCTTCCCTCTCCCAGTTGTTCACCCCTGCCCCTTACCCACCCCTACCTTGTACCTGTACCCCCACCCCTGTTTTGTAAATTTGTAAATAGTTCTTGTTGTTCTTCTTCTTATTCTTGTTATGTTTGAAATACAGATATTTTGATATGAATACTGTGGTGGTCTCTGATTCGCAGCTGGCTATAGGTGCTCAGTTGCAGTGGTGTGCATGGCATCTGGGGTGGTATAGTCATGGGTATGTGTGTGTGTGTGTGGGGAGGTGTCTCTGGTGTGGGAGTGGCTTTCAGTCAGTATCTGTGGTGTGTGTTGTTCCCTGTGCATTGCATTGCTGTGTGCAGTGTTCCATGGTGTCTGCTCTGTGTCCATTGTGCCCCTGTCAAGCTGCCCTTGGCCTGTGCAGCTGACACCCTTGCATGTCTGCAGCCTGCCAGGTCTGCTGCCTTGTCAGTGGGTGCTGTCCCTGCAGGTCATCCACTGTGACCGTCATGATGCTGGGTTGCCACCTGTCACCGGTTGGGTGCATGTTTGCCTCGGGTGACACTGTGGACTCCATAGTTGCAGTCCCACCTCCATGCTGTGTCTTGTGTGTGTTGCAGGGGCAGTGCAGCACTGTCTATGACTTGTGCTCCAGGTGTATGCTGGTGGCGTACAGGGCCACAGTACATGCACAGGGTGGGTGTCACCCCTGTGCCATGGTGGACTGCAGGCTGTGTGTGCAGTTTTCATGTGCCCACACTGGTGGCTGGGTTGCCACACTACCGCATCCTTGTGTTGGTGTCACCGAGGGTATGGATGTGTGTTTGCCCCTGCACTGTGTTGCATCTGGTGCAATGCGTGCTTCCACACACCACTGTGGGTGTCTGTGCTGGCTGATGTGGCTCATGGTGAGTCTCGCTGTGACACCTGTCTACTGTTCAGGGTGCTGTGTCAATGGCAGTGGTGTCAGGGCCACACCCTTTTCTGTGTGGGGTACCACTTGTGGCGACACATGTTCATTGTCTCAGCTGTGCCTCAGGGGGCTTGTGCATGTTGGCACTGTGTCTGCTGTTGTTGCATTGCCGTGTGCTGCCACCCACTGCTGGGTGCTCATGGTGGGTCTGGCTTGTATGGTTCTGTGGTACATGGGGTTGCAGTGTGATGGGGGTTGCATGGGGATTCCTGCAGTGATGGTCACTGCTCATGGGGGGTATCTTGGGGTCACAGTGCATGGTGTGCTGTGCACGGGGGGGGCTGCTGTACACTGGGGTGGTCCGCCCCCCTTGTGTGGCAGTGTCAGCTTACTGGTGGGTGTCCGGGGGCAACATGGCCTGGCTGTGCTTTGTTTGCTTGTCCCCATGGGCCGGTGGATATTCCATCCCTCCCCCATTTATGCTGTGCTTGGGGTGTGGGGGTGCATTGTCAGTTCTGGAGTGTGTTCCAGTGCCCATCTGTGGCATGGGTTGTGGGCCCCTGCCTACCTCCCCGGTTGTGCCGTTCCATTGCTCTGCTGCTGGGGGGCTCCCTGCTTGTGCTATGGTGCCCCTGGACTGCTCAGCTGAGCTGCCTTTGTTGCATTATAGCACATCGTATCTGCTCAGCTTCTCCTTCCTGGTTGTGCTATGGCACAGGTTGTGCGATATCAGACATTGGCTGGTTGCACAATTTGGCTTGCTCCATGTTTGAATATCGCATCTATTGCTCATGTGCGAATGGACTTGTGCTTGCTCCTGCTATTGAGCACATTTTGGGTGCAGTTTGAATATCTGGGCCTATGTGTTAATCTGTTCAGCTTAATGTTTATGGAGTTGCTGAGAGATTACTCCAGCAACACTTTTTAGTAGTGTCTTATCATATTTAATTACTAATGCTCATTGACTGACAAATGGTTATTAAATTAGAAGCTATATACTAACAAAACTAGTTTGCAAATATCTATGATAATTTACATTTATTGTTTAAACTGCTTGATTCTTCCAATAGATATTGATAAGTTAGTTAAAAACTAGGTCCTATCCAATAGTTTTCTTTTACAGAAACACTTTTCAGAATTTACAAATGAAAACAAGAAGTAATAAAACTATTAATGAGGGGTCTTGTGACCAATTAGAATATATCAACCATAAAGATCTTATGGATGGATCACTTCAACAAGTTAAGGGACAGAAATCAAAGAAAAAGACGTACAAATAGAAAAAAACTACAATTCAGAAGCAGAAAAATAGTATACAATCTGGAAAAACACAAAACAAAAACAAAAAGAAAAGTAATAAAGGGGTGGGGAAAAGTATAACAGGGCAAACACTTAGAACTGCCCATTTAAAAATAACCAGCCCATATAAAAATTTAAGTAGGGCTACATCTACGCTTGCTCTAAATCAGTGTGAAGAAGTGAGCCTTAACCAAGAAAATGAACTTAATAAGGAGAAGACATCTTTAGTATTTCACATATTTAACAGCATTTCTCTTGAAAGATCTCCAAACTTAACAACACATGAAACAGTACATTCAGAAACTGAGTATGGGGATAAATCAGCCATTATTGTCGCCTAACAGGATATGGAAATATCACTTAGTTACAATATAGACTATAGGGAAAATAATTCCCAGGATATCCTGATCAGTATTTTGACAAATAATTCAAATGATGTATGGGAACGACTGGTAAGAATCAGCGATAAAAAAAAAAAAAAATTCTGAAATAACACCTGGCCTACAGCATACTATAACAGGTCTTAGAGAAATAGCTGAGCAAGGTAATTGTACAAATATTAAAATGAACAAACAGCATACATATTCCCATTTCCTTTATGAGAATCTTGTGGAAGTGCTTAAAATCCTCACATGGCAAGCATTGCTATCACAGAACAGCTGATTATCTTGAAAAATGAAATAGAGAGTCTGAGAGGTGATGTGGCAATTAATGCTGCCAGGTTAGAGGATCTCTTAATATATCAAAAGAGAAATGCTATAAATATTGCCTCACCCTACATTATAATAAATGATTCAATAGAACATCAACCCCACCTAGTAGATGCAAATACTGGAAAGAATATTTTAATCTGGGAACCTGATGCACAAACTACAGATATAGGTGAAATAACTGAAGCTCATAACTCACAAGACAGATTGAACCAAGCTGAAAAAATCTTAATACTGAGAATGTGACCATAGCTACAGTTGATAGAGGAGAACCAATGGTGACAGAAAAAAAACAGGAAAAAAAGATAAATAATAAAGAATATAAAAATAAAACTGACAAAATAATAAACAAAACATGCTGGAAAGGAATAACCTTCAGATTGTGATACACCAAGAGGTACTGGAAATACAATGGCTGTACTGTAAATGTCTCAACAGCTTCTCAGACTGAAATCTTAAATAAGGACATAGAGGGACAACAAATGCCTGGGGTGGTTGATTATCCCAGTTATTTGGCTGACTCTCATGCAGTTATTATCCTTAGAGGTGTTGAAAGAAAATCATTGCAAAATAGCGACTCTCTCAGAATATTGGGTGTGATGAGTGTGGGGACCGAGATGGCGGCTGCACTCTATGCATGCTGAGGGGGAGCTGTAGGAGTAGGGCTTAAGTTTTGCTTATATTCTATTTTGAACAGGTATGCCACCATTGCCATAAACTCAGCCTTACCAGGCATTCTTGTGTCGAACCATCTTGATGTGGTGTGCTCCCCATGTTTTCAGTTTTTTTTTCCAGGAGGAAGGCACCCTAGCAGTGGAGGTCTGTTGGACCAGAGGATAGACAGGGGTCTCTTTGGATAGGTCATAGCCCAGGAGAAGCATACCACAAGACCTACAGGAGCAGCAGGACTCAGAGCTGTAGGATTTGGAGCTTTTAGAGAGCTGCTGAGGGGCCCGAGAGACGTGCTGTTTTTTCTCAGAAGGAACCATGGAACTTGAACTGACACTGAACAATTGGGGTTTAGCTGCCTGCACAACCAAGATGCTCCAAATGTTTTTCCTCTAACTAGTTCCACTTTGTGATTGTGTCAGGGTCTATACATTGTGCTCAGTACATGTAGAAAGGTGAAGCTAATGTGGTTTGCTGATAACTGAGTTATCATAATAATTTTATTTTATATTAATTTGCCACAGGATTTTAGACGGTACCTTTTATTAAATAGCTTAAAGTTATCCAGGGTGGGTTTACAATTTGAAAACGCAGGGCCTGTACTGTTCATCTATTTTCTGATTTGGGATTTCTAAACATTTTACAACCTCCTACAAGCATTGGCTTTTAGAGTATATCAGAATTGTTTAAATTTGCCCCCTTTATTTAGATTGAGTTAAAAATTTTATTAAGACATATTCCATCAATAAATAGTAACATTGTGTAATATCAATTAACAAATAACAATCAAGGAATGGGGAGGATTCAATGATCACCATACTATATTGTCCTTAGAGACATAATTATATCTTAAGATCCCTATCTCAGCTAAATTCATTGAGATCATCTTTTGACCAGTCTTCACACTTTTTGTTGTATAATTTCCAGACTGAATCATAATCAGTAAAATAGTCGATAATATACAAGGCACTTAAAAATTGTTTCCATTCTATTACTGGGTATCTGTAATGAGTCCTTATCGACTTCCAGTATTTTAAGATCAGCCTTTTAAAGGCTATTATATTAGCTTTAAGAATAGGCCTACAATTTTCATTAGCCTTTGGAGAGCTGTGCATTTCCAAAAGCAAAGCAAAACTATTATTCCAGTTACTCACTTGGAAACCAATTCTTTCCAGAAGTGTAAAAGACTGGTCCCACCATCCTTTACTCTGATTGCATTGTCAAAACACATGCATACAGTGGTAGCCACGTACATTGCCAGCTATTTACAGATATTTCACAACATTTCTGAAGAGTGTCTCTTTGCTGCCCCTACTGTTTAAATGCAAAAAGCATCAGCTATTTCTGGAAATATTACAGACATTTTGGGAAATAGCTGGCAGTGTCTGTGGCTGCTACTGTATAATCAGAATCTGGTTGTTTGCGAACCCAACATTGACTTGAGTCACTTGATTTTATTTTATATAACCTGGATGGTGTATAATAGGCTCTAAAAATAATTTTAAACTGAATTAATGTGTCTCTTGTTAGCTTATAGCTATAAATTTGGGCTAATGCCATGAGCCATTGTTGTTCTGATATAGCCTGTTTTGTCTCTTTCTCCCATTGTGATATTGTATTTTTATGTAGTTTGAGTGCATTTGGGTAACATTTAGATCATATCCATGATATAATTTCACACCTTTTTTAATGGGATTGAAGATATGTTTAAATTCCTATTCTATAATGTAGTTATTAGGTTTTTGTTCTCATCTTTGATAATCTTTTTTGTATATAGAGCTTATTTGATTGAAAAATAAGAAATCAGAATCCTGTAATTGAAATATATGTTTAAAGGAATCCCAGGATAACTTTATTCCATGGGAATACATATCTTCCCATTTCCTGATGCCTTTTTGGATCCATTGGGCCAGATATTCAAAACTTTGTGCCGGGCAAAAACCGTTTGTGTAGGTTTAGTGCAGGTTTAGTGCAGGTCTGCTATATTCAAAAGGCCAAATAGCACGGACAAACTTCATAAGCACTGGGCAAAATCATAATGTATGCAAGGGGCAAACTGACATGAATATAGGTGCAATGCTATATTCAGTGACTAGCACCGAGCTAAGTGGTTTTGCGTGACTTAGCTCGACTTTTAGCGTGGTGCACATTACTGCCCTGGAAAAGCTTGTCTTAACCCGGGGAAATCAGCTTTAAGCAGTGTTTGTGCAGATTTGCGTGGCTTTGCGTGACCCTAACAAATAAATATGACACATAGACAAAGCCAAACATAGAGGCAACATGCTGCTAACTGATGGCATCACAATGATGACATCATCTGCCACCAGTCGCAGCCATGCCATGCAGTAAGTGATGACCCTGCCACCAGTGAACAGCATGGCAATGTGGCCATACAGCACACACCTGCGGACCACTCTTCTGTGGACACCAACAGATGCCAGCACACACATGCAGCACTGTGGGCATGGAGGATGCTGAGGGGACAGTTTATGGGTGGCCAGGCTGTGCCACAGACCAGGTGTGGCCACAAGGCTGGGACACATCATGCAGTGCACATGGGCCAGTATTGGGAATACCCCAACCGCAGTGTGCCTTTCTGATAACATATGCCCCCCCCGGCCACAAACTGCACAGCTGTACAACTGCCACAGCATACAAAGCTGGACATGTATTTGTCACTGTGAGCATCCCATGCCAGAGGTGCAGCATCTGTGGGTCACACAACATCATAACAGTAATGTCCACTGTCAGTAAACACCTGCAGGTTGGGCCTCTCACTGTGTATAGTGCAGTCATCATCACTGCCCTACGCACCATAGGCATTGCTGTGTCCACACACTACTGGCCCCCTTGCTACTGTAGTGTCTGCTGTGCACTGTAGCATGACCTACAGTGTGACAGTTGCATGCAGCACCCCCACCATCTGTACCTATGCCATGTTGTCCCAGTACAGTTGCAGGTAGTAGCACATGTGAAAGTACAGTGTTCAAAACTGTATAATATTCCCCAAACTGCTTGCGCAGCCCTAACACGTTTGCATGCATTTAGCTCAGGGCTAAACAGTTAGCCCATTGCAAACTACATGCAAATCAGGGCATAATGAGATGCTAATTTGGATGTTTGCCCAGATATTACCTAAGCAGGCTCATTTGCATGTGACTTTTGAATATAGCAAAGTTTAGCACCAGGCAAACAAGACCTGTAAGTTTGACCTCAGTGGTAGGGAAAATGATGAAATCACTTCTGAAAGAAAGAATTGTTGAGTACCTAGAGGCCAGCGGGGCACAGGACCCAAAGCAGCATGGATTTACAGCAGGAGGGTCATGTCAGATGAATCTAATTGATTTCTTCGACTGGGTGACCAAAGTAATAGACCAGGGAGGGGCTGTGGATATGGCCTACCTAGACTTCAGCAAGGCATTTGGCACAGTCCCGCACAAAAGATTAATAATCAAGTTAGCCAGCCTGGGAGTGGGTCCCAGGGTGGTAGTCTGGTTAGCAAACTGGCTGCACAACAGGACACAGAAGGTAATAGTGAATGGAACACATTCCGAAGAAAGGGGGGGTTATTAGTGGAGTACATCAGGGCTCAGTACTGGGTCCAGTCCTCTTAAACATCTTTATAAGTGACATTGCAGAGGGTCTGGAGGGAAAGATATGACTCTTTGCAGATGACACAAAGATCTGTAACAGAGTTGATACACGGGGGGGGTAGAAAAGATGAGAAGGGACTTGGCAAGGTTGGAGGAATGGTCAGACATGTGGCAACTTAGATTCAATACAAAGAAATACAAAGTAATGCACCTGGGAAACAAAAACCCAGGAGAAGAGTACACAATAGCAAGGGAGGTACTAACAACAACAAAAATGGAAAGGGACCTGGAGGTAGTCATATCAGATGACCTAAAGGTGGGTAAGCAATGTGAAAAATTGGTAAGGAGAGCCAGGGGGATACTGGGATGCATAGGAAGGGGCATCACAAGTAGAATAAGCATTTTTCAATGTTGAATGTTCGCTTGCAGGTATTTGCAGTGGTGTTTGGCATGTATGGTGCTTTACCCTAATGCCCTGTGCGATTGCTGGTATTTGCACAATAAATTGTCAGCATGATCTTTTTGTTACTCCCATTGTGCGCTACATAGATGGAAACACGTTTTGGGCAGGATGTGAAAATGACAGCTGTACTGCTCATAAGGAAGTGTGGTAAATGCCAATGTTGAAAATCTGGAGTGGAAATATTGAAAATTGTGAAACCTACGAAAGCATGTTGGGAACTGTGCAATGCACCATAAAACAGTCATTTTAGGAATTTTTTCACCAAATTTTCAACATTGCCATTTTAAACCTCTGCTAATGAACAGTGTCACTGTGATTTTCTTACTATGTCCCATACATTGATTTCGCACACCGACTGTGCCACTGTGCACTACATGGGGAAAGACATTTTGGGCAGGATGTGAAAAATGACAGCTGTACTGCTCATAAGGAGGTGTGGTAAAATGGCAATGTTGAGAATCTGGAGTGAAAATATTGGAAATTCGCAAACTTACGAGCGTGCGTAGGAACTGCACAATGCACGCTTGTAAAACAGTTATTTGTAGGAATTTTTGCCAAATTTTCAACATAGCCATTTTAAGATCTCTGCTCATGAACAGTGACACTGTGATTTTCTTAATGTGTCCCATACACTGAGTTCGCACACCGACTGTGCCATTGTGCGCTACATGGGTGGAAACATGTTTTGGGCAAGATGTGAAAAATGACAGCTGCAGTGCTCATAAGTAGGTGTGGTAAAATGGCAATGATGAAAATCTGGAGTGAAAATATTGAAAATTCGCTAACTTACGAGAGTGTGTAGGAACTGCGCAACGCAGACTCATAAAACAGTCATTTTTAGGAATTTTTTCACCAAATTTTCAGCACAGCCATTTTAAGACCTCTGCTCATGATCAGTGTCACTGTGATTTTCTTAATGTGTCCCATACATTGAATTCGCACACTGACTGCGCCATTGTGCGCTACATGGGTGGAAACACGTTTTGGGTGAGATGTGAAAAATGACAGCTGTACAGCTCATAAGAAGGTGTGATAAAATGGCAATGTTGAAAATCTGGAGTGAAAATATTGAAAATTCGTGAACTTACGAGCCTGCGTAGGAACTGTGCAACGCGCTCGTAAAACAGTCATTTTTTTTGACGTTTTATTACATGGATTTGGGACCCCTTCTATAGGATGTCACTGTCATGGTTATTAAGGCTGAAGGGTGATTTTGCGCAGTGACTGTGCAGTGACCGCGAAATCACCCTTCAGGCCCGAATAACGCCATGACAGTGACATCATTCATGAGAAGGGGTCCCAAAAACCCCATGTTGAAAATTTGGTGCAAAAATTCCACAAAATGACTGAGATATGCACAAAGTTGAAACCCCCTATGTAGCCATTATACAGCTTACCGGCATTTCCCAGTTTGCAGTCGGCTTTGAAGAGGCAGACCGTTCCCGGTCCACCAAGATCGTCGCACCAGAGTCCAGAGGTAAGTATGGGTGGGGGTGTGGGAGGCTGGTGCGCAGTGGGTGGGTGCGGGTTGTGGGGGGTTGGGACATGCCGCTGGGACCGCTTTTTGTTCTACAGGAAAAACAAAGACGATTTAGATGTTTGCCACGCTGGGTGGGCCTCAGCATGGCAGAGATGTGGGGGCCGAGGATCCGGCGGGGATTGGGTACCCCATCAGCAAACACGCGGGGGGCTGAGGAGCGACGGGATTGGGCACCCCGTCGACAAAGGAACGGTTTGCCCGCTGGGGTGGCTCCAGCGCAGCAGCAGGATGGCTTGGGGGTCTGTGGAGCCTAGGGGATTGGCACCCCATTGGCAAAACAGCAATGTTTGCCATGCTGGGTGGGCTCCAGCGTGGCAGGAAAGCTTTGGGCGGCATGATGCACGGGGGAGCGCTTAATGGGGGAGATGACGGCTGTGCTCAGTATGGCAGTGGTGTTTTCCTTTGAAGCAGAGGAACACCGCTGTCATATTGCGCTTCTGCACACATTGGTGCAGGACCACCACACCTGCTCAAGGGAGCAGTCCATTGGATGGGAGAGGCACACCTCCAAGTGTGCTACTCTCCCAAAATGTTACTTGTGCATGCGCACAAGCGAACGTAAAAAGGGAAGTTATTATCCCTCTGTACAGACAGTTAGTGAGACCCCATCTGGAGTACTGCGTGCAGTTTTGGAGACCTCATCTACACAAGGACATAGACAGAATGGAAGCAGTTCAGAGGAGGGCAACTAAAATGTTGCAGGGTCTGCAGCAGAAGCCATATGAAGAGAGCCTAAGAGAGTTTAATTTGTGTACTCTTGATGAAAGGAGGGACAGGGGGACATGATAGAAACGTTCAAGTACCTCAAGGGAATCAACAAAGTCCAGGATGGTAGCATCTTTCAGAAAAAGAGATGTGTAAGAACAAGGGGGCACAATTTAAAGATAGAGAGGGGGTGGCTCAGGGGTAATGTGAGAAAATTGTTTTTCATGGAGAGAGTGGTGGATACATGGAACAGCCTTCCTGAGGAGGTCATTGGGTCTAAAACAGTGGGGGAATTCAAACATGCATGGGACAGACACAAGGCAATTATAGTTGGGGGTTGCAGAAAGTAGGCTGTTGGTTAACTAGAATCTGCAGCTTAACCAGTAGCTAGGGAAATGGGCAGACTGGGTGGGCCAAGTGGTCCTTATCTGTCATCAAAGTCTATGTTTCTATGTTTCTATGTTTCTAATGGTTTAGCCCTGTGCTAAACCCGCATAAACACGTTAGTGCTGTGCAAACAGTTCGGGGAATATTTTACAGTTCTGCACACTGTACTTTCACATACGCTGCTGCCTGCAACTGTACTGGGTCCGCGCATTTGCTGGCACACACATTGGCCACATAGTTCACCTCTACCTACCTTCACATCGCTGTGCACTGTGTTGCTGTTGTAGTTTGCACTTCCTGGTTGCCATATTCAGAGCTGTCTTATTCCAGGGCTAAGTTTGCCCTGCACTCCCAGCCCAATTTGCCCGACCTCATTCCCATGCTATATTCAGATGCTGTTTGTCCTGGGCTATTCCTTTCAACTATGGCTTGCTTTGTGCTCTGGGTTAAGTTTGCCCACTGGGCAGTGCTAATTTAGTCCAGAGGCAAAGTTTTGAATACCTGGCTGATTGTGTATTATATAACATTTTACTCTGTAAGATAAATTTAGGGTTTATCCAAATGTTGTTCAGTAGGGAATTAGTAAATGACCATTTAGAGCTTTTTAAGAACTTCTGCAGAATCAAGCAAATGTTCTTAATAATATTGCTCTTTTTTCCCTGCTGAAGGTGAAAAAAGTAAATTTTTAATATTTATTTGTTCTTTAAAATGAGTTTGTGTAATCTTATTTTCCTATTGTAAATGTGCATTCTTGAATGCCCAGTTGATTATTAGTTTTGTAATGAAAGAATAATAACATGTTTGAATGTCTGGACATGCTAAACTGCCCTTTTCTTTGGGCAAACATAATTTGGACCATGAAATATAGGTGTCTGGTTATTCCAAATGAAATTACTAAACAACTTATTAGTTTTTTTAAACCATTGAACTGTTATTGGATATGCAGTGGATTGTAGTTTATAAGAAAGGGTTGGAATAGCTGCCATTTTTATTAATTGTATTTTCCCCCATATTGATAGATGAAATTTACTCCAATTCTGAAGCTGGGATTTTAGTAAGCTATAAAGGGTTTCAATATTCTTGTGATACCAATTATAAGATTTGTTTGAAATAATGATTCCTAAGTATGTCATACCTTCGGATTGTACTATAGCTTTTATCATATTTTGAAGGTCATCTCGTTATGAGATTTTAAAAGTTATCATTTCTGACTTAATTTCATTGATTTTATGGCCAGATATCTTGGAAAATATATTAATTAGGATCATAAGTTCTGTCAGACTTTGTATTGGGTTCTGTATCAAAATTAACAGATCATCTGCATATGAATTGTATTTTATTTTTAAGGAGGCTATTTTAATACCTGAAATAAGATGACTGGCTTGTATTTCTTTTAATAATAATTCTAAACCCATTATAAATAATGATGGAGATAACGAGCAGCCTTGTCTTACCCCATGAAATAAGTTGAGTGGTTTAGATAGATGAACATTAATTTTCTGATAAGCATAGGGTTTTTTATACATTGTGTTTATATACCTTATAAATGATGGTGGAAAACTAAAAGTTTCTATTGCCTGAAATAAGTAGGTCCATTCCATCATATCGAAGGCTTTAGTAGCATCCAAAGCCAATAACAAAGAATGAGTGCCTAAATCCAAAAGATATTCGGTTATGAATTGCAATTTATTAAGACCAGATTGAATATACATATCTGGAACAAATCCAGACTGATTTATATGAATACTGGATCCCAAAATGGTTAAACATCTGTAATTCAAATTTTTTTGTGTAAATCTTATAGTCTGAATTTAATATTGGTATTGGTCTGTAATTTTCTTTTTTTGATAAATCTTTGCCCGGTTTAGGTATTAAAGAAATAAATAAATAGTTAAAAGAATATGGAAGACTGTTTTGTATCTGAATTTGATTGAAAAGAAGTTTTAACCAAGGATTTATTATCATGCTAAAAGTAACATAGAACTCTGAAGTGAAACCATCTGGACCTAGACATTTGCCTTTTTTCATACTGTTAAGTGCATCCATTATTTCTGTATCAGATATTGATGATATCAAACCGTCCCAGTCCTCTTCCCTGATTTTTGTTTGACAATATTCTTCATAATGAGCCATTTCTGCTGCCGTGGGATTACATTCTGATCTATATAAATTTGCATAGAAGTCATACATTTTGATACTACATAGGACTGAGTTAAAATAAATTACAATAATAACTATAGTAAATAACCTAGAATTGAAATTTCACACCATCTGATCCACATGACCAGGGGAGATCATGATAAGAGTGCATACACTGGTATTCTTTGGCAGATCAGCTTTGCAGACATGGAAGTCAGATTTGCCTCCTGGTTAATCCTGGACCTAGTTTGTTTCTTTTGCTTTGCCAGAGTTGTTCCCCCCCTGGTATTATAGGAAGTTTTCTCCGCTGTCTGTGGAGTTTGTTACTCTCCTAATGGAGGTGAAGAGGTACAACTTAATCTTGTCTGCTTGCTTGCTGCTCTCTAGCTAAGCCATATAGAAAACTCCAAAAAACATCTCTACAAAGAATGTATAGCTTAAAATAGAAACAAGTAAATGGTTCTACTCTCCTTGTTTTTCCTAAAAAAAAAAAAAATTAAAGGAAATATTATGTTGTGTTAAAATATCCATAGCTAACTGATGGTCAATTAAGGGTATTTTAGTAGTTAAGCTACAAGCTGTGGGTAACTATTATAGTTATTTAATGTCATTTTAAAAATTAACATCTGAGAAAGATGATGTTTTATATTTAAAGGGGGATATTTTCATCTGTCTGATTTTCTCTCCTCTTTCTCTTATAACGTGTCCTTAGATGTTAAACAGCATGTACTTAAGCTTCAGGCTGTTACCAACAACTTGCTGATGCATGATAAAGGGAAGGATTGCTGTAACCTGTACCCTAGAGCATTGCTGGTAGACAACTCTGAGACACTTGAAGTTGGAATTTATCACCTGCAAGCTAAGTTGTTTAAGGGGTGACCTGAGAGACCATTTGGGTTGCTAGTCAGGGATTTGACAACCTGGGACTTCAGTAAGTGGAAGAAAAATATGGAAGAAGAACCTATAAGTAGGAACTTTGAAAATCAAAGTTAATTAAAAGGAAATATCTTATTGTAGAGACATGAGCTCTGATTCCTGAACTTTTTCTCAAGTGCTTATTTATTGTTCTAGTTTTATATAGCCACTTAGATGAGCTCTGGTTTGAGTTGTGGTCTAAGAACCAAATATTGGGTATTATGTATTTGTTCAATTGTTAGAGTGAATGATCTAATTGTTTGATTATTTCTACTGGGCTTTTAAGGGTTGCTTCAATAGGTCAGCATTCATATTTATATTTATAAAAGTGTCTATATACCTCTAGCTACAATGGTTAGCACACATCCTCAAGCAAAGGGTAATAATAGTTTAATTTACAATGCAGAACCTGAGACATAATCCTTAAAGGTGATAAAATAGAAATAAAAAGCAAAAATAAAGATAATGAGAAGCTTGTACAAACAAAAATTACAGGACATCTTAAATTAAATGGGAAAAGTCAGTTAATTGATATGTCTTCAACACCCAAATTGGAAAATACAAATAAGAGAGTAATAAAAATCCATAACTGATGTGATTAAAAATGTCAGTCCCAAGGAAGATCATGACAATGCTGAGAGAAACATATCTGCTCTCTCTCTTATGAGTTTGATGAAACTCAGAAAGAACATAAACCCTCAGAACAACTTGAATCTTCCAAAAATGATCGAATTGATGTTGAGGACATAAAAGACATTAATGATATTAACAAGACCCTGATAACTGAAGTAAGTAATAACATCAAGGGTAATCATGTAGTATCTGAGGATTGTGTGATTTCACATGATATACCTAAGGAGAGTGATATATCTGTTGAACTTGCTTATTCAAGACCCAATACTGATTATGCAGATAGTACTCAGCAGTTCAGTCCAGATGACTGGACACAGATTTGGGATAATATAAATAAGTTGGAAACTGCGAGAATTAATAATGACTATTTGAAAATAAATAATGAATATATCCCTATTAGTTTGAGTAAGACTTGATTGACTCCATGAGAAATCCATTTTCGGCTAGATTAATTATTATAGAACAATGTGTAAGTTTAAAGGAAGAGACAGATAACACCATAGGATATATGGCTATATATGGTGCACACTTAGATGGAATAAACTATAAACTGGACAAGTTACTGCTAAAAGTAGACTCAAGTTCTCTAATTATGAATAAGTTCAGTGATACCCTTCCTCCAATTAGGCTAGATTTTTCAATTATTCAGATCCCAGATTCCCCAGTGAAAAAGAGACTGAAGCTTAAAGAAAGTAATAATAACAACTTGATTAAGAAGCAAACAGAGGTGAAGAAGAGTGAAGGAAAAGGAAAAAGGGAAAAAAGCAAAGACTGTGGAGAATGAATGAGCCAAAATAGATGAGCAATCTAATGGAAAGAAGGCAAATATTGATTATAGACAAGAAAGAGAATCCCAGCAAGATGTCCAGATTGCTGGACAGGAATGGATGCCAGAGACTTTGGTGACCCCTACATGACAACCTGCACAAAGTGATCCCCCTACTTAGATGTATAAAGTTGGTTTGATTTAAAAAAAGACTTGAGAAGATTAGAGGAACAAGTTATGATCCTTAAGCAGGCATGTAACTTTGTTCCATTTCAGAAGAGTGCAGATGTACCCACGAAAAGTGTCATGGGTAACCGTGCTCAGCCTCAGAGCTCCAAATGTCCAATGATCCATAATCCCACATCTGCACCAGATGAATCAGATATAAAAGAAAAAAATAATATTTGTAAAATATTTTGGTCCCCAAGATTAGGAAAAAATATAACATCTGACATAGGTACTTTTGTGACTACATTAATCCAAATTGAAACTGACATCACATTTAAGGATGATGAAATAATAGAGATTAAACATATAATGCAAGATGCATTAGATGTGTATTTCAAGGACCCTAGAATTGCTAACACTATAGGGTATAATGAGTCTAGGCCTTTGGATTAAAGTTTCCAGATTTTATTTCCTAACAAACATCTCTTTAATAAAATACACAGGACCAAGCCCAAAGACTCAGAATATTCTATATGGATTAGTATGTTTGTGATAAGTAACTTATGGAAAGAAAATTCAGCAAAACGTAAAAGGTCAATCTTTAATCTGCTAAGTAACATCTTGCAGGTACCATTGGGCAGAAATGAGGTTCTGAGGACTGTACGCTGTGTGGAGATTAGCCAAACTGATATATTAACAATGAACAGAAATATAGTAAATAACATTATGGAAAAACATCAAATTCTGGATGTTATGGGATTATACATGATTGAGTTTCCCACAGAAACAAATAAAAATCCAGTTACTGATGGTACATGATGTACTAATGAATATAATGTGCATATAGAAAAATAGATACTTTGCACTTGCTGGATATAATAACTGACTTGGAAAACAGAGCAATGTTCAAAATGATGTAAACGATTTGAGTGTAAACTCTAGTATTGAAAATATATTACTCTCTGAAGATTCTCATTGTATTATCTCTTGGTATATTGTGAGTATCCAGCAAATATTATTGGATATGGATTGGCCAGACTTTGTAAAAACTGTGGATGCTCTGATTATACAAGAGTTTTGGCATACTGAAAACATAAATTTTGCAATAAATGGTTAACAATCCCACGATTCCCCTGGTATTATTAATAGTAAGTTAGGAAGGGCCTCTGGGGTTTGAGTTCATATTTTAAAACTGGTTCATTTCTCTCCACCCAACTTGTCCGTGTATCCAGAAACTTCCTTGTAATCCTTTGTAGGAGCTGTGGGAGTAGATATTTAATCATTAATACACATATACCTCCCAAGGTTTCAAATTTTTGTGTTCATGACATTTGGCTCCAATTTGAGGATATTATTTCAAAGTTATTGTATGCTTTCCCTGATACAGATATCATTAATATTGGGGGATATGAATGCTAAAATCGGAGACTTTGACAGATTTATAGATAATTCTATCTTACGTGAAGTAAATGAATTTCCCTTTATGCCATCTAGGGCAGCTATGGATAAAAACACAAATGCAGGTGGTAATTTCTTAATTGATTTATTAAAAAAAAATCAACATACACTCCTTGAGTGGTAGGGTTCGTGGAGACTTACAAGGTAATTATACTCATTTTAGCACAGTTAGTGCTGCCATTTTGAATTTGGCAATTTGGTCAGGTAGTTCTGAAGTCTGGACAAATATGTGGATTGTACTGAGGGGAGAGAGTGATCATCTCCCTGCGATCCTAAATGGCTTGTTTAATCAAACTTATTCTGGTAAAATAACATCTGTCCCCTTAAGAAGAATTAGAGGTAATAAAAAATTGGTCTGCAAATATGAACTGGATGACTCTATAATTGATGCTATGAGAACTTCACTTATTTCTTTAATGACTGATGTTTGTGCATCTGGTAAATCTGAAGAAATGTGGATGGGAATTGAGGCAATACTATCTTGAGTTAAATCTGTGGTATGCAAGCTTGTTAATTATAATAATGTAAAATAACAAGGTTGTTTTGATAATGAATGTCTGCAAAAAAGTCAAAACTATTGAAATTTACAAAAAGTGCAGTTAAAAAGGAATGTGTGCTTTAGTCTGTAGGAACCTTAACAAAGAAAGGAAATACTATAAAGTATTCCTTAGAAAAAGAAAATAGAATATCAATATTGTTTATGGGAAAAAGATGTTGCAGACAGTAGCCTTTAAGAATGATAAGCAATTTTGATATCTGTAGCCAACAGAACAGATAAAAGTAAATTGAGAGCTGCCACTTATATTACTGAAAAGCAGTAGATAGATAATTTCCAAGGTATCTTTTATGATTGTAATATGAATACAGGCTATGAGAAACACTTAGAACAGACTCAAACAGTACATTATGTTGTTAGTCCTGAGGAAGTTTACTTTGCAATAAAATCTCTGAAAACTAGAAAAGCTCCAAGTCCAGATTTAGCACCAGCAGAAATTTATAAAGGTTATACCTCAGCATGGACTAGACCATTGGCTGAATTCTTCTCTAAAGCTATACAAGAAAATTGCATCCTGATTCTTGGAGAGGTTTGATTGTCGTTCCTGTACATAAGAAGGGAGATCATCAAGACTCCATTTTGTACAATGTAAATATTGTTTAGTGGGTAATGGTTCTCTTCTAGGTTCTTCGGACCCCAATCTAGGCTTTCAAATTCAAGAAAAAATATAGGAAATGTTGGGGGGCCCTTTGAAGTAAACACTCTTCGCTCAAGTTATTGTTCTTCAATCTTTCTTTTTATTTCTCTTCCCCCTATGTTTCGCTTGACTTAGAGCTTGTTCACAGGGTTTGTTCTTTGTTACACATCTGTAAAAACATTTATTTGATGTCATTGATCAGCATTTTTTTTATATGATATTGTTACATTTTTAATTCTTTGGTGTATACACATACCATTCAATAAAGATTATTGCTTGTGCACCCTTGTATATATTCTTAATTTTTCATAGAGTTAATTTATTTGTACTTGTTTAGATCCTAAGTTGCATCCTAAAAAGGCATACACAGTATGTTAGTGAACACAGTGCTGCTAACAACTTGGAACAAGGTTTAACTACTGCCTGTAAGGCTTGTTTCCCATATTTCTTGGTTTGCAGCTTACCTTATATATATTATTTAAAACTTCTTGTCTTTCTTATAAAGAATAATTTTGGGCCTGTAATGACATAAACATAATTTTTTGTAAAGCTTTGCTGTTATTATGTTGTTTAATATTATAATGTGGCCACATTGTGGCTTCTATTTACTTATTTTGTTAACAGCATACCTTAAAGGAGGCTGTGAGCTTCTTAGAGTGGATTTAGTGTTCTTTGTAGTCTGTGAAAACATAATCATAGTATTCCCCTATTGGTCTCATAGCAATCATTTTACTTTAATAATTAAAGTTTCTAATACCAACTTCTAAATATTCTTTAGTATTTTAACTGCTTAACCTCACTCCTTCTGGCTCAAGTTTCTCCTTTTTGGTTAAGTTCCTCTCCATGTAAGCACTGAAGCCCAACACATTTTAATGGTAGCTACTTCCTGATAACCTCTCACCCATTTCTGTGAGATCCCATGGTGTGACTAAATATGTCATCACACCCAGTTGATCGCACCTGTGCGATCTCGGTTGCTAGGCAAACACTCATCAAAATTTATCGTGCAGCTGGCTGCTCACAAAAATGGGCTATTTGTCCCCTAGTTGCTGCAGCTCTGTGCTAGTTTACTTTTTTATTTATTTTTTTAAGTTTCTTGTGAGGTTATTAAAATGAAAACACATTGTTCTCATACCATGTTTTCTTTTCACAGGGTGACATAAGAGGAAAGAGGATTTTTTGCCAATATCAGCAGTTCTCTTGCCTTGATTAAAAATGCTGCAAATAAATTCCAGGTTTCTCAGAAGTATTATTTGTCATTATATCACCTTACATTACTGCTTTCTGCAACCCAAACTGTGAAATTCATAATGTAATACAAACTGTCATTAATGTTTACTTGCTGGGGGGTCAATTGCAATTTGACCACCCTATTCATTAAATGCTTTCAATCACTCAGTGGCTTAAAATTGTCTTCTCAGATCAGTTCTCCAGCTCACATTATACCAAGCTTGTTAAACACCATAGTGTTGTTTAAACAATTATTATTCAGATAACACTGGGGTCAAATGCAACTTGACCTCCCTGTCATAAATACTGAAAGTTGATCTGGAGGTAAAACGTTGTCTTTACTGTTTTAGATAGTGATTGTACTATGTTATTTATAATATCCCTATATTTTAACTTCTCTTAGTACATTCGCTATAACACCATTATTTGTTATCTCTCTGTGATCGATCACTGATTATTTATTTTGCTGAGGGGCCAGTTGCTATTTGGCCTCCCTTTCATTAAATACTTGGCACTCTCTTCATGGTTTAACATTTTCTGCACAGATAATTTCTCTAGCAAACATTTATTATTTTCTGTGAAAAGAAAACATGGTATGAGAACAATGTGTTTTCATTTTAATAACCTCACAAGAAAGTTAAAACATAAATAAAAAAGTAAACTAGCACAGAGCTGCAGCAACTAGGAACAAATAGCCCATTTTTGTGAGCACCCAACTGCACTGATCAGTGCAGTAGTGTTTGGTTGCCTCAGCAACCGAGACTGGCATAGGTGCGATCAACTGAGTGTGACGACATGGTTAGTCATTACACCATGGAATCTCACAAAAAATGGGTGAGAGGTTATCAGGAAGTAGCTACCATTAAAATTTGTTGGGCTTCAGTGATTACATGCAAAGGAACTTAACCAAAATGGAGAAACTTGAGCCAGAAGGAGGGAGGGTAAGCAGTTAAAATACTAAAGAATATTTAGAAGTTGGTATTAGAACCTTTAATTATAAAAGTAAAATGATGGCTATGAGACCAATAGGGGAATACTATGATTATGTTTCCACAGACTACAAAGAACACTAATTCCACTCTAAGAAGCTCACAGTCTCCTTTAAGGTATGCTGTTAACAAAATAAGTAAATAGAAGCCACAATGTGGCCACATTATAATATTAAACAACATAATAACAGCAAAGCTTTACAAAAAATTATGTTTATGTCATTACAGGCCCAAAATTATTATTTACAAGAGGGACAATAAGTTTTAAGTAATATATAAAAGGTACAGTATGCTGCAAACCAAGAAATATGGAAAACAAGCCTTACAGGCAGTAGATAAGCCTTGTTCCAAGATGTTAGCAGCACTGTGTTCACTAAAATACTGTGTATGTCTTTTTAGGATGCAACTTAGGATCTAAACAAGTACAAATAAATTAACCCTGTGAAAAATTAAAAATATATATAAGGGTGCACAAGCAATAATCCTTATTGAATGGTATGTGTATACACCAAAGAATTAAAAATGTAACAATATCATATTAAAAAAATGCTGATCAATGACATAAAATAAATGTATTTACAGATGTGTAACAAAGAATAAACTCCATGAACAAGCTCCAAGTCGAGTGAAATGTAGGGGGAAGAGAAATAAAAAGAAAGATTGAAGAACACTAACTTGAGCAAAGAGTGTTTACTTCAAAGGGCACCCAACAACTTCCATTTTGTACAAGCCAGTAAGTTTATTGGACATAAACTAAAAAATCTTTACCAAAATGTTGTTTAAAGCACCAAATATAGCAAGTGAGCATGACAGTGGATATTGAAGAAACCTAGTCGGGATTTAGAAAAGGTTATTCTACCTTAGATAATTGTTTTACCTTATTACATCTGCTGGAGAAAGATGACAACATTAGGAAACAAAAGGTATATGCCTGTTTTGAAGATTTTTCATTGGCATTTGACTCAATCTCAAGAGAAATACTGTGGACTGACATGAGGGATAGGGGTATAGATCCAACCTTAATAAATATTACTGCTAACTTATATAAAGATACCTGGGTGAAGGTAAGGATCACTCAAGAAGGACATACTATACCTCCCTTCAATACAAACAAGGGCATTAGGCAAGGTTGTACCCTTGCCCCAATGTTATTCAGCTTATGCATAGATACAGTATTAAAACAGTTAGACAAGGATCAAGGTGATTCCCCGAAGGTTCTGAATATGAAAGTATCTTTACTTGCATACGCAAATGACTTAGTTATCCTGTCCTTGACCAAAGTAGGTTTACAAAGGAAATTTGATGTACTGTATGATGTCATTAAAAGTGTTAAACATAAAGTAAATTTATCTAAAACTAAGTGTGCGACATTTGGGAAAGGTAAATAAAAGACCAGATGGAGATTGAGGTGGGCAACATTTAGGTAATGCTGATTCCTATACATACTTAGGTATACTTTTTACAAGTACAGGATCATGGAAAAACATATAAAATCATTTTTTTTTTATAATAGGAAGAAAACTGCACAAGGCATTTATAAATTTAATTATATGTACATTGGCTTTTCAATTAGAACTTTAATTAGAATAATTAAAGTTAAATATGACTCACAAATCCTTTATGGAAGTAAAATATGGGAGATTTAGAACAAATATTTGATGGGACCTATCTCAAAGTTGCTACATAACATTTGTGGAGTTTCATCTTGGTGCCCACTTATCTATCTATGTGATGAATTGTGTATATTAAACATCAATGCTGCTATAGTCATAAGGAGGATTAATTATTGGATTTCTTTGACAAAGATGGAACAGACCAGACTACAAGAAAAAAGTATCATTGAGGAGCAAAAATGGATCAAGGATAAACTTGCAGAGGATATTTGGTTAAAAAACATAAATACTGTGTTGTCAAAATATAAGCTGAACTTCTTTGGCAAATACCATCAAAACAGTGTAACTATCAGCACTCAGTATAAGAAATTAGTTTAAAAAAAGGGTGATCTCAAAATGGAATAAAATGGAATTAGAATGGATTGCACAGACTAAATATTCTAAATGGTTTGGAAATAATAAGTTTATGTTTAAATATAAAAGTTACTTAGATGTACTGGAGGAACCTTCCTCACATAAATTATATATGAGCGCCAAACTGGAATTATTGGATAGTTAAATACTGAGAGCTAGATATACCAAATATGTAATAGAATCAAATTGTTTATGTAAACAAGTGGGAATTGAAGATTTATCACACATCCTCAGGGATTGTACTTGGTACACTAGTCAAAGAAAATGTGGACTTAGTTGTTTTATAGATAAAAGTGATCAGTGTGATAAAAAGGAATTAACTTCAATTCTTATGACTACAGAAGATGAATGGATTATTTGGAGAATGGCTATGTATTTCTTAATAATCACAAAAGTTAGAAAAAGAAAGTTAGCACAGTTGACTGCTCAGGGATAAAAAAAATATTTGTCATCAATTTAATGACTGTCCTAATGTCTATGTTTTAAACATCTATGTGTAAACTAACATATTTCTGCAATATGAATTACCATTGCACTAGAGGATATTTATATAAATGCTGAACATGTATTCATTGAATGTAACCTGCTGAGATCTTTTTTCTATGTACTGTATTGTGAGTTTATATTTTTGTAATAGCTTATATAGCTAAAAAATAAAATTTACTACTTAGGTGTGCTGATTTGTGAGGAATTACTGGGTTTGGCATGGAACACTGATGATGTCATAGAGGTCTTGAGAACAAATGATACTACATCTGAAAATATATTTTTGATATTTTTCAAGCATGCAAGTGTTGCTCACTATGTATGGTGGAATGCTGAGTTCCTTGATGACTACTATTTAACCATGGACTGCCCAGTTTCATTAAATACAGTAACAAAGGATGACAAATTGGCTAAAACAACAACAAATGATCTGGCAAATGAGCGTATAAATTACATAAATTTAAAGAATTTGATATATTAGAATGATACTCTAGAAAAAACTAAGGATGTTATTTTAACAATATTTGGGATAACCCAGATTGGATGGGAAAATAAAAGAAAACTTAAACTTATGATTGCCCATCTTTTGGGGAACATCTTGGGAATAGAATTGTGTGAGGGTGATATAGCTGATATAGGAAGGGTGCATAAGAACTGGACATTGGGTAGCCAGATAAATTTGACTCTTACAAATCAGCCTTTACCTGATATTATTCTGGATGCAAGTAATAAACTGGATACACTGAGTATTCTTATGGTTGATTTCAATATGAAGATAAAGAATCTGAAAGCAGTTTTAATAATGGAGAAACTGTATATAATGTATCAGTGAGTAATATATTCTAAACATTGGAAAATCAAGAAAACTGACTACAGAAAAATAGACATGTGGATATCATCCTGAAATATTCAACAGAAATATATTGCACAAAATTAATGGATCGTTCTTTTAGTATTTTTTACAAGAAAATCAAAGTGCTATTGGTATAATGACATGGAATGTTGTGGATCATATTCTAAAGCTAGTTGATAGGGGATTTCATCAGGAAGGCTGAAATAATTAACTTACAAGAGACATGGCATTCAAGTGAGTACTATCTTCTTAAATGGATATCAGATTATACAAAATGAGGCTTAAAAGATTAAAAAATAGGAAGATACAGTGAAGATCTAATTACATATGTAAAAATAACTGATTAAATAACTATTATTCATTCAAAGACTAACCCATCTTATATAGTTATAGTACTTGAGATATATTAAGACATTATAATAATGCTAATTGTGTATAACCCACCACAAAAATCACCTATCTATGACAAAAATCTATTTAGAAATATTATACATGAGATAGAAACCCTATAAGATTACTATAAAAGAGCAGAAGTATTAATTGTTAATGATTTAAGTACAAGATTAGGCAACATTCTATTTTTCCTCCCGTGCCACCAGCCGCCCAGTACCTCAGCCCAGTCTTGGATCATAACTTCCACCTCCACAATGGCCACAACCCTTTGATACCCCCTGGCTTACCCCCCAGGGGGATGGTTGCAGCACTAGACTCCCCCAGTAAAGCAGACAATGAGATAGGTCAGAAGGCTGGCCTGGAGGCTAATTGAAGCTGTGATGGGCTTCAACTAGGGCAGCTGGCAGATGCTGTTTTCCTGGTTTTCTTGGAGGGTGGGGACGTGCAATGACATCCTGCATCCACCCCACCCCCTGGTTGTTCTTTGCTCTGGTCATTTTCACAATTCCCAGCCTCTTGCAGGGGTCTATTGAGTGCCAGTCACACTACCCACCCTCCCCATGGAGAACAAGAGCAGTCCTCAGGACTATCCGTCCTTCTCTCCCCAGCTGGCCCTCCATTGTCCCGGGTCTGTTCCCAAACCCGGGTCACCAGCATTGCAAGCAGAAATGCTACTGCTGCACAACGGGCTGGCAAGCTTAGGCAATATTAAGAGACATGATAGAAAAGAACAGAAAAAGACATTTGAAAAATTAAAAATTATAGCTAGATATTAGATTGATAAAAAAAAACACATGGGTGATAATTTATGGACTTTTATGAACTTTTATTAATACCCTGGAACTGCTAATATATAATGATAGAACCTTATCTGACAAACAGGGGAAGACCACTTTTACCTCTTATAGAGGTTTCTCAACCTTGGACTAAGTCCATATTACCCTATATGATTTTCATAAATATCAAGATTTAAAAGCTGTCACTAGACCAGAAAGTGACCATGATCCAGTTTTTACATACAGGAAATCAGAAAAGGATAATAGTGAGAAACCTAACATAATAATGGAAGTGATCAATAACAAAAGAATTAGACAGACGAAATTCTTAATGAGGTGAATAATGTGTTAATGAGTACATATAGGGACAATATCAATGAGAAAATACATAAAGTATTAATTCCAACACAAATATATAAAGATCTAATTGAAGGACATCAGAAAATAGAAACATGAAAGTCAGGGAATAATACAAATATAGGGAAATATGGAAACTTTTTCTATAAGACCTGTAGACAAAGGAAAATGGAACTGGCAAAACTAACTAAGGTGCATACTAAGGTGAGTGCAAGAGCGAGAAGGCAGAGGCCCATAATGCTCTTATGCTAATCCATTATATAATAGGAAAGATCATATCCACTGCCTATCAAACCATCTAAACTATTTTTAAAATGCTTTTAGATTCACTAATAACAACTTGAAGTGGCAATCTGTTCCATGGACCAACAACTCTAAGAGTGAAAAAATATTTTCAACTAGACCTCAAGAATGTTTTTTTGACTAGTTGCAAAGGATGCCCCCTAGTATTATGATTGTAATTTTTGAATTCTAAACCTAGTTCACATAAAAAATAGGGGTCTTTGTTGTATAATAACATAAGATCACCTCGAAGACAATGTGTGGATAAGGCCATACATTTTAAAGTGTCTAAACTTCCCTCATATGAGACATTGAGTAGCCCAGAAATTTTTGTGAATTTCCTCTGAACTGTTTCTAATAAAAGGCCTTCAGATTTTTTATATGGGCACCAGAGCTGGGAAGCAAATTCTAAATGTGGTCTAGCATATGCTCGATACAATGGTAACAACACCTCACGCTCCCTCGATCTGATGTTACGTAAGATAGACCATATTGCTCTATTGGTTTTGTTGATAATGCCATGTACATGTCGGTTGTAAGACAAATCATCTGAAATTATAATGCCTAAATCTCTTTCATTCGATGTTATCTCAAGTGGTAAATCATCCAATGAGTAAGGGATATGCAAATGTCTTGTACCCAAATGCATTACTTTACATTTCGAGATATTCAAAGTCATGCCTCAGTTCTTAACCCATGAAGTAATATATCAAGATCTTTTTGGATGATGTTAGCCTGGGGGACAGAGGCACAAGGACCACCTATTTTAATATTGTCTGTATATTTAGTAGTAAAAGAAGAAGAACAACCTAAGGTAAGATCAGGGATAAACGCTTGAAAAAGACAGGGACCCAAGACCGAGCCCTGTGGCACCCTACTTATCACTATACCCTTAGCTGATTTTTTCCCATTGATCACTACTTGCTGAGATTGATTTTGAAGCCAGTTATTTATCCAAATCACGAAGAAACTGTTTATATTTAACTTATGAAGTTTAATAGTTAGAGCCCAATGTGGCATGATATCAAAAACCTTGCTGAAGTCAATAAAAATGACATCACAAGGCAAGTTCTTATCAAGGGAAGAACTAATATGTTCGTAGAAGCATATTAAGTTGGTTAGACAGCTTCTACCTTTTTGAAACCATGTTGCTCTACAGCATGAGAATCAAGGACAGGAGATATCACGTCTTTAATTAGACTTTCTAATAGTTTGCAGATCGAGGAAGTTATACTTATCGGCTGATAATTTTCCCAATTATTTTTTAGGCCTTTTTTATGAATTGGGATAACATCTGCCTCTCTCCAAGCTATACTGTCCAGGCCAGGGCAGTATTTTCCTTTGAATGTTAATATTTTTTTCTTAATGATATCTGTAGAGAATCTGACAGGTGGAACATCAACAGTTTCAAGCAAAGCAACATCATGAGTTTGTTTGACAGTACCAGTGAAAATTTTGCAAATGTTGTTATGAAACAATTCAGCCATTTTTGTAGGATCATGAATCAAAATGTCACTGTCAAGTAATGGATCAACTTTACTTGTGGGTTTCCTCAAAGAATTAATATAGGAGTAAACATGCTTGTTGTTTAATTTGTTAGCAGTTGATGCTAAATTATGATCCCATTTAGATTTAGCCCTTTTGATCATAGTCTTACATTTTCTTTGTGTTTGGATATATGAAGCTCAATTAGAGGATGATATAGTTTTTTGATATATAACATACTTTTTGCACTTTAATCTAACAATTCTTTTGATTGACTGGTTCATCCATTTGGGGACTTTATTTTGGTTAGCATTTTTAATCTTAGCTGGAATGTATAACTCTCTTAGATGGCAGATGATATTCTTGAAGCTTTCCCAACAATGCACAGGAGTAGAACCTACCAATAAAAACTCCCAATTAATATTCCCAATAATATGCTTCATTGTTGCCAAATCTGCTTCTTCATACAAATATATTTTGGTAGGATTGGAGTTGTAAACATAAGTTTGTATAATATTAAAAGTGACAGTGTTATGGTCATTATTTCCTATAGGGTCGCTGACCAGAATATTATCTAACATTAGGTCATCATCACAAAATACGAGGTCCAGAATATTATTTCTCCTAGTTGGGGTAAGTATATTCTGCTTAAGCCCCAATTGAGTACATGTATCCAATAGCCTATTCCCCTGACTGGTATTAGCACTTAAATTCTGCCAATCTATTTCACCTAGGTTGAAATCGCCAGAGTCTACAATATTGCCTATCGCTTTAGCCTGTTCAATTTTACATAGAATAGCATCTAAAATGTCAACTGGAGAATTGGGAGGATAATAGCAAGAACCCAAAATAAGAACATCTGATGTGGACAAACTTAACTTGACACAAATAGCCTCAGTTTGTTTGTCATGTTTTTTGATGTTCTTAGTAATGTTAATTGAGTTTGGTTGATTTTTCACAAATAACGCAATGCCCCCTCCCTTCCTATTATTTCTATTATGTGCATATGCCATGTAACCTGGAATAATTGTCTCCCAAGATGATTTTTCATCACCCCAGGTTTCACTGATTGAGATGATATCAACATCATCTTGACTAATTGTGCATTTTAATTCATGCAGTTTATAATTGAGACACCTGGCATTAAAGCTTAAGCAATGCAAATATTGATATTTCATAGAGCTGCTAGCTGAAGATTTTAGAGATGGTGACCTGCCCACTATCTCACCCCCTGAATTCAGTTTAAAAGATTGTTAACAGATGTCAAAAACTGTTTTCCCAAGATAGCATTACCCTGTCTACTTAAATGTAAACCATCAAAGCAGTACAGTTCGGGATGATGTTCAAATTTTTCCCAATGACTTAAACATATCAAATGCTGTTGCAGAAACCATTTCCTAGGCCATTCATTAATTACTTTAATTTTATTATTAAGGAATGGTGAAAAGTGAGGAATAGGTAAAATTTCAGATAGACAAATTGTACAACCCATGTCAACCAGTTTATTAGTTAATGCAACAAAATCTTATTTTATTGATTGTACAGAATCACTATAGATATTGTTAGCACCTAAATGTATAAGTGCTATGGGGTTATCACCACAGTTCCTCATAATCTCTGACAGCATCATCATGAGATCAGATATTTCGGTGCCACTGAAGCTGGAACTAGTTCTGTTTGCTTTATCAGGGTTACATACTATCCTATCTAAGTGTTTAGTTATGGAGTCTCCCAGAACATAAATTTATTGCTTGCAGGGGGTCTTTAAAATCATAATGGTTGCTTGGCAAAGAAGGAGTAGTTAGGTCAGTGGAAAAGTCAATGAGAGGAGTTTCATTGGTTTTCATATTGTTAGTAATAGGATTGACAGGTGGTAAGTCAGGAATATACATTGGAGGTAACATACAACAATCAGTTAACTCAATGGGGGGCATCAGTAGTTATGTCTGTAACAATTAAAGAAGGAGAAGATAAAGGATCAAATGTATTAAATTGCTTAATGCTAAAATGTTGAGCCTTTCTGCCTTTTTTACAGCTCTGGTGCTTTGTGTGTGAAACCAGATGTCTTCATCATTTTGATTGTTGTCATTAAAATAATCGTCCTCCCTGGCTCTTTTTCTTAATCTCGCTGTATGTGACTGGGGACTGTTTTTAACTATCTAGGCAGAAACCTCAGAAAGATGGGGAGTGCTTGGTGTAATAACAGTCCCACCTTCTCTGCTATGATTAACTTCTAAAATTGGTGATGCAATAGTTGCCAAGACATTTGTGCATGTCAGATTGGCTATTTTTGAGTGCGATTAATCGTAAATTGAAATGCCCAATCATATTATGTGATTCCACAATTTCTAGACATTTACTGCACATATAAGGCTGGTCAGATAAATCACCAGTAAGTAAAGTGAACATGTTACAATTGATGCATTGTATACCAATACGTCCAGATGTAGTTTGAAAAGTGAGAACACTGCCCACTGCCATATTACAACCGATTACCAGATGTGACACAACGTAGAGGTATTTAAACAATTGTTCAATTATTTGCAACTTGGCTTATACACACAAAATGACAGGTCTAGCAGGGCTAAACCATACAAAGTATATAATACATCTTGCCCTAGAGACCTATGAAAACCGCTAGTTGCAATAAAACATACAATAACGTTGATCCCCCCTGCTGTCTGGTAACTCTGTTGCAGGAGCTGCCAATAGCTGCCAAAACACAGCTGCAACACAAACTGCTAAATTGCTAAACAGTTGCTCCTGTCAACTGAGAGACTACAAACTCCTAGACTGTATCACAGTCTCAGAAGAGTGTCTCACAATATGATCTGACAAATATAATATTGTTAAAGCTCAGTTAAAAGAGCTTACAAACAGGGGGCAGGCAATTTGTATCACAAAGCCAGGAAATATAACGCTGGGTTCCACTCCCTTGGTTACAGATATGCAGTAAATTACCAAGTAGTGTTAAAGTGTAATACTCACAAACACTCACTCTGCAAAGTGGTCAAATATACCTCAATGTTAATAGAGGTCTATAACCTATTAGTGTAACCTACCAGCCGATGAGCAAATGCTGCAGAGTAGTAGTAAGCCAAAACTATGTGTAGAAGCAAATGGGCCAAAGCAAATCCACTTAGCACAATCTATCACGCTGCCACACTAAACACACAAAACACGCGTGGGGACATCTGTGTCTTTGTGTGCAAAAACACATGCTTGCCCTGACTGAGCTCACCCTGCTCGCTGCAGGGCTGGATTAAATAGCAGCTCCAACCTGGAAGTACTGGAAATGGGTCACAGAGCTCAAATCCCCCCAAAACTGTTTAGCCCAATAATTAAAATTAAAATATAACACCACCAAAGTGGTTCTAAAATGAAGGTGCAAAGCACCGCAGTAATGGCAAGAACAGCTGAAATAAAATCAAACTCGGACAAAATGTTCCTCTTCCTGTTTGGCATGAACAGGGCTCAAGCATTAGTTTTTACAGGTAACAGTCGTAAATCACAAGCACTAAAAGGTGTATAAATGTAGCTAAGCTGTGCAGAACAAAGTCTCACACAGCAAACAACACACTGTTTTTGACTAGACTGACAAAAAAAAATCTTAATAAAACTAATTTCTTAGTACTGAATACAGACAGAACACAATATGAGGAATATGTAAAACTACATAAAATTACTTTTCAAAAAGAACTATGGGAGAAAATTATTAATGTAATAGAACAAAAGGATGGTAAAATATTTTGGACCTTGGTTGCCACAGGGACATGCCAATATAAAAAAAAAAAACAATAAGATTCTTTTATACCACAACAAAAATGGATAGAACACTACAGAAAATGTTTTTATAGACAACATACCTATACTGGACATGGAAAATGAGTTAGATGGTAATTTTAAATGGATTACTACACAAGAGGTGAAACAATCCTTGGTATGTTTTAGGAAAACTATAGCACCTGATCCAGATGGCATTCCCTTTGACTTCTACCAATTAGGTGAAGACTGGTGGGCAGATATTTTGATGGATTTGTTTAACAAGAATATTATGTATGAGTATCCTCACTTCTCCTGGAGAGGAAGTCATGTTATTCCAATATATAAAAAAGGTGAAAGAACAAATCCACTAAACTACCGGCCGATCAGCTTAATTGACGCTATGGCAAAAATCTATGCTAAAATACTTCTTTATAGTCTACAAGAATGGACTGACAAAAATGCTGTATTATCCCCGCTGCAGACTGGTTTTGTTAAAGGAACTGGGACAACTACACAAAGTTTTGTCTTAATACAGTTATTATAAAAATACTGTAAAGTTAAAAAAACACACATTGTTTGTAGCATTTGTGGATATCTCTTACACTTTTGATTCTGTCATATGAAAATACATATGGAAAAAATTAAAAAACTTGGATTAGACCAGAATCTCTTAACTTTAATAAAATGTTTATACACAAATACATGGCTTAAAGTACAATACTCCAAAACAAGCCCTAACTGAGGAAACAGTAAAAAATAAATATAGGGGTTAGGCAAGGATGTGTCCTTGCACCCACCTTATTCAATACTTACATAAATAAAGTACTTATAGTTAAATGGTTCCCCATTTTAGGTATTAGGTACTAATGACCTGGCAAATGGGGAGCCAAAGGAAGTTCAGGAAGAGTTCAGGAAATTGGGGAGGGGTCTCAAGCAAGTAGCTACTTCTGTCACCTTCTCAGAAGTACTACCTGCAAGAGACATGGGAGAACATAGGGGTGCATGCACCAGGAACTTTAACTCATGGTTGAAGAACTGGTGCTGTGAGGAAGGGTTTGGATTCATTGGTGACTGGGGACCCACTTGGAGGGATAGAGGGATGGAGGTTTGTTCAAGCCTAATGGCCTGCATCCATCCTGGAGGGGAATTCAAGCACTCAATGATAAGTTTAAATGCCACATTGACAAGCATTTAAACTAACCGGGGGGGGGGGTTTGCAGGCCAGCAAGGAGGGTACCTACTTGCTCACTCCCCCCAACTAGCAGTGGAACTAGTGAACTGGATGAGTGGATATCTCAACAAAGCAGTGTGCAAAAGATGGAGATTAGCACCCAAGAGGTGGATAGGCAGAAAAGGGGCAAAAATCAGCAGAAGGGCAGACAGCAGGGAGAACCATGGTTAAAGGACAACCAGGGAAGAGGCTGGAGTAGAACAGCAAAACAATCTAGGGAGGTAAAATCATGGAAAGCCAGGTGTGCCAATGCCAGGAGCCTTAGCAACAAGATGGAAGATCTGAAGGTTGTCATGGTGCAGTCATACCTGGACATTGTGGCCATCACAGAAACCTGGTGTAATGATAACCATGACTGGGAGATGGCCATTCCTCACTACAACATATTCAGAAGAGAACGGGCAGGTAGAACGGGAGGAGGAGTGGCATTGTATGTGAAAAATTACATAAGGACCACAGAGATCCAGGAGGAACAAAATGGGGAGAGATACTGTGGGTTAAGCTGGAAAGGAAAATGGGGCTAGCCATCTGCACAGGTGTGGTCTATAGACCACCAGCCCAGGAGGAAGAAACAGATAAGGAGCTGATGCTAGCCATCCAAAGGATTGCAGACAAGGATGAGGTAGTGCTGGTTGGAGACTTCAATATTTCAGATGCGGACTGGAGCATCCCAGCAGCAGCATCAACTAGGAGCAGATTTATCCTGGACTCCCTTCAGGGTGCCTTCCTCAAGCAACTGGTCATGGAACCAACTCGGCAGAAGGCAATACTGGACCTTGTGCTCACACACAGGGACAGTGTGATGGGGTAACAGTGGGATAGCACCTGGGGAACAGTGACCACCAGTCATTGTGGTTTGAAATCACAGAAGGAGCAGAACCAAACCACACAAAAACACATATCCTGGATTTTAGGGGGGCAGACTTTGGGAAAATGGGGAGATACTTGAAAGATGCATTAAGGGGAATGGGACAGGAATCAGGAGTTGAGGAACAGTTGGCAGTATTTAAAATGGGGATTACAAGAGCAACAGAATTATGCATTAAGCAGGTTAGCAAGAGGAAAAGGAAGAAGAGGCCATTATGGTTTTCCAAAGAGGTAGCAAAGAAAGTGAAAGCCAAAAAGATTGCATTCAGGCAGTACAAAAAGACACAGGCAGAAGGGGATAGGGAGAAGTACCAAGAGAAGCAAAGGGAGGCAGGGAGGTCAGAAAGGGAAGCCAAAGCTCAGACAGAAGAGCACATTGCTAAATCCGTGGGTAGAGGGGACAAAACCTTTTACAGGTACATAAGTGAAAAAAGAAAGGCAAAGGGAGGGATAGTGAGGCTGAAGGGGGAGGATGGGGGCCACGTGGAGGATGACAACAGTAAAGCCGACATACTGAACAGGTATTTCTGCTCAGTCTTTACTGAGGAAGAGGAGGGTAATGGGTCTGAAGGGAGTACAAGGGGTGAGAATGGTACAGAAATGGACACAAGTCCCTTTACACGAGAAAGGGTCCTGAAGGAACTGTAAGTAATAAGAGTTGATAAAGCAATGGGGCCAGATGGAGTGCACCCCAGGGTCCTTAAAGAACTCAGAGATGTGGTGGCTGAACCTCTGGCTATCCTGGTTAGCTGATCACTGGAAACAGGGGAGGTACCCAAAGACTGGAGGACAGCAGATGTAGTCCCCTTAATCAAAAGTGGGAACAAAGAGGAAGTGGGGAACTACAGACCAGTCAACCTCACCTCGGTAGTGGGGAAGATCATGGAAGCACTACTGAAGGAGAGATTGGTGGAACATCTGGTTGTCAATGGACTGCAGGATCCAAGGCAGCATGGTTTCACCAGTGGGAGGTCATGTCAGACCAACCTCGCTGAATTTTTTGACTAGGTGACTAGGGAGGTGGATCAGGGGTAGGCAGTGGACATGGTCTATCTGGACTTCAGCAAGGCCTTTGACACTGTGCCACATAGAAGATTATTACACAAACTAGGGAATATGGGTATGGGCAGGACAGTAGTGTGGTGGGTAGGTAACTGGCTGGGCAGCAGGTCACAGAGGGTGGTGGTAAATGGCTGTCACTCCACAGAGAAAATAGTGACCAGTGGGGTACCACAGGGATCAGTGCTGGGACCGGTCCTATCCAACATCTTTATCAGTGACATTGCACTGGGCCTAGAAGGCAGAATTTCACTGTTCACTGATGACACAAAGCTCTGTAACAGAGTAGACACACCAGAGGGTGTAGACAGAATGAGAAGGGACCTGCAGAAATTTGAAGAATGATCAGGGGTTTGGCAGTTAAAGTTCAATGCAAAGAAGTGCAAGATAATGCATATGGGGCACACAAACCCTGGAACAATATATCAGTTGGGGGTGAGGATATAGCATGCACCAAGCAGGAAAGGGATCTTGGGGTTGTCATCTCTGATGACCTCAAGGTAGGGAAACAGTCTGACAAGGCAGCAGGTAAAGCAAATAGGATGCTGGGATGAATAGGCAGGGGCATCACCAGCAGAAAAAGGGAGGTCATGATTCCACTATACAAGACACTAGTGAGGCCTCACCTGGAGTACAGTGTACAGTTCTGGAGACCTTACCTACATAAGGACATAGACAGGGTAGAGAAGGTTCAGAGGAGGGCAACAAAGATGGTACATGGATTGCATCACAAGTCTTATGAGGACTGGTTGAAGGAATTGAATATGTACTCCATGGAGGAGAGGAGGGAGAGAGGGGACATGATAGACACATACAAGTATCTTACAGGGAGGAACAGGGTACAAGAATACACTATTTTTAAGTGAAAAAGATGTTCCAGGACTAGAGGGCATGGGATGAAGTTGGAGGGAGGATGATTCAGAGGAAATGTGAGGAAGAATTTCTTCACAGAACGGGTGGTAGAAAAGTGGAACACCCTGCCTGAGGAAGTGGTGGGGGCTGATACAATCATGGGATTTAAGAATGCATGGGAGCGAAATAAAGGAATTCTGGAGATATGGGATAAGGGGCTACAGAGTTCTAGGAAAACATAAATTGAAGTTACAAACTCAAATGGGCAGACTGGGTGGGCCATAGGCCCTTATCTGCCGACACTGTCTATGTATCTGTGTATTTCATTCTCCAAAATTTTTTCAACAAAACATACCTGTATTAGCATATGTGGATAATCTTGGCATATTATCAACTTCTAGATTGGGGCTACAAAGAAGTCTGAATAAATTGAAAATGGTTTGTAGCAAATTGAATCTTATACTAAAGCCACAAAAAAATTATGATATTTGGTACAAATAAGGTATACAAAAAGTTGAGATTAGGTTCAAAATGTCTTGATTATGTTAGACATTTTACATATTTAGGAGGAACCTTTGCATCAAATACATACTGGAACAAAATGTACATATAAATAAGGGTAAAATGAATAATACTGCTACTGCACTCATTAGATTTAATAGATTGTATGGTGATATGTCAATTATTCCAATTATAAAGGCAATAAACTCAAAGGTTATACCACAAGGTCTACATACAGTGGAAGTCTGGGGTATCACAAACCTTGCTTAACTGAATATAACTTTAATTAAAACATATAAACAAATGCTTAAGCTACCAAATGGAACTTTTCATTCTTTAGTTGGGTCTCAAATTGGACAAGTAAGTATTGAACATCTAACATGGATACTGATGATACATTTTTGGATAACAATCATTTTATGTCCTGTTGACTCAATAATGCTAAAATGTCAAAGGGAAAAAGAATATTGGAATAAAGAAAAAAATACATAAAGATCCATGGTTGTTAAAAATGTATCAACCAATGGAATACTATTATTGTAAATACCAAAATATTGGGCTGCTCTAAATATAACAATAAATTATATCTGTACTAAAATTATTACAAAACTTGTGATTGAAAAAGCTAAAACTGAAGATTTTTGAAGCCATAAAAAACCTTAAGACTGCAAGAAGGTTTTCAAATAATACCAAAGAATACTTTTTGAATTATTATCGTAACATAATTCAAAGTCCAGTTTATAGAGATAGAATTACATTATTTAGATTTGAGGTTTTTCCTAGTAATTTTCTGGAATTCAGATATTGGATACATGATGCAGTATCTCAAAATTGTGACTGTTCCTTAATGAATCTGAGGACCTTCAACATGTGATATTTAGATGCCCATGGTACAAAGTATATCATGATAACTTTTTGGGGAAAATTATGGAAACATTAATTTTACTAAAGAAATTTGTATTGGATCTTTAATTTGGATCCATGACACTGGTGCGACAACAAAGTTGTCGACTGATGTTACAGTGACAGATTTATGTCGACCCTAATTGCAATCGGCATAAACCCGTCCAAAGAAAGGTACTTTTCTTTCAGTGGGCTTCACCCCCTGAACCACCTATGTGGGGAGCTCTGCCCCTGCACCCCCCCCCATAATACAGATAATCAACTCTGGGTCAGAATTGATTTGGAGAGGGGGTGCAAGACCCGCAGACGGCAGTGCCAGGTCCCATGGCAAAATTACAGTGGCAACAGTGAATTGTGCCTGTAATGTCATTCGATCTCGAGTTATCACTGTTCGAATGGCATAGCTTTTTTTAACTCTGAAGATTTTGATATATTGGAGAAATTGACTCTCTTCCTGATGAATGCCACAAAATGTCAAAAGAAGTCTTATGCTAAATTAAAAGTTTGTCCTATATTGTAATGACAAATATTTTTATTTATTTATTTATTTAGCTTTTGTTAACCAGGTAAGTACACTAGACAAGACAATTGCCTATTTTCAGGTACGACTCGAGAGAGTACAGGAATTACAGATGTAGATACATAGTACAGATTAAGAACAGTTTACAAGTCATGAGAGGGCAACATAATACAGATTAAGACATTTTACAAGTTGAGGGCAACATAATACAGATTAAGACATTTTACAAGTCATTATGTGGCATAGTTTTGTTCAGTACGTACACAACAGAGTAAGACATATTGCCACTAAAAGTAGCACAGAAGGCACAGTTGTGATGCAGCAGATACAGCACTATATACAGCATACGCCCCTTTTGTCCAGGAAATATGTCCAGGGGAGAGGAGCGCAATGTTAGATCATGGGGGTTTCGGGCACCCACAGGCCGGAGCGAGTTTGAGTGGTTCCGTAGAGAGGAGTGAAGGCAGCCCTGTGAGGGAGTAGCATGGCTCTGGGCAGGGAAAGAATTCCACAGTCTAGGGGCACACACAGCAAAATCCGTAACTCCCATTTGAGTCCTGGTGGTGGGTACCTTAAGCAAGGCAGACCCCTGAGACCTGAGAGGATAGGATGAGGAGGCAGCTGGGACAAGGAATTTCGCCAGCCCGGGGGGTGCCAGTGCCAAGGACCTTTCCTGTGAAGCACCCTAGAACAAAGTCAATGTGGTTTGAAGGGGAGAGCCAGTTTAGTTTGCTGCAGAGGTCACAATGGTGGGTGAGATGGGGGGCAGCCAGAGCAAAGCGACAGACATTGTTGTAGGCAGTAGACCACCTCGAGAGATGGGCTTTGGTGGAGTAGTCAAACAAAAGGAGCCCATAACAGAGCGATGGGAGGAGCACACCTCTGGCATGGGCAACACGTGCTGCCGGGGTAAGGTTGCTTTTAGCTCTGTAGGCCAGACCCAGTTTGCAGTTGACATTCTTGCATGTATTCTGGATATGGCGGCCAAGGTCAAGCTGTGGGTCCAGCATCACCCCAAGGTATTTGAAGTTATCAGTGACAGGGATTGGAATACCGTCGGTACCTGGGACACAGAACGGCACAGGGGAGGCCTTGATCTTGGCCTGAGACCCAAAGAGCATGGCCTGGGATTTTTTGAGATTAAGGACCAGCTTGTGGGCTGAGATCCATGACTGAATGTTCCCCAGGTCCTCATTCAGATGGCGATTGATGACCCCCATCTCCGGGGAGTGTGTCAAGATGAACAGGTCATCGGCATAGAGGATTGGCTTACAGTGAGCAGCGGCTGCAGGGAGATTATTTACAAAGATGAAGAATAGCAGGAGCCCCAGGACAGAGACTTAGGGGACACCCATGGTTAGGGGAATAGGGCCTGAGAGCTCCTTGCCATATTTAACCAGTTGCATTCTGCCTTATAAATAGTTGGAGAACCAGCTGAGCACAGCAGAAGATAGACCCAGGGATCTAAGCTGAGTGGTGAGCGTGGCATGATCAACTAGATCGAATGCCTTGGAGAGGTCTATAAAGATGACCCCGATAGTTTGCCTTGGTCCATAACCGCCCTGATCCATGATGAGACAGTGACAAGGGCAGAGGATGTGCTGTACCCTTTTCTGAAACCATGCTGCATGGGTGACAATAGGTCATGTGATTGCAAGTACTCTGAGAGTTGCCCTGCCACAACTTTCTCAAGAAGTTTGCTGACCGCTGATAGAATGGATATCGGGTGGTAGTTCTCTATTAGTTTGGAGTTTCCCTGTTTAAGGATTGGTACCACCCTGGCTACCTTCCATATGTCTGGAATAACACCAGATGACAGAGACAAATTGAAGATGTGTGCTAACAGTGGAGCAAGCCAAGGGGCACCAAGGCTGAGAAGCTTCAGTTCCAGCCCTTCCTGGCCAGCACTCGAGAAGAGGGAGAGGTCCAAGAGTAGTCTCTGCACCTCTTGCACCATCACAGCCCTGAAATGAAAGGGCAGATGGGGTGGTGATGGCACTGGGACTTGTACACCATTATCACCTCCACCAGGAAGGAATGACGAGGTGAAAGCAGACAGGTCAGAAAAATGCAGGTTAAAGGAATTTGCGATGGTCACTGAGTTGCTGCAGCAGGCACCATCAGTAGTCATATCGGAGGTCTCAGCACTCTGGGAACCACTAACTATGCTTTTAATGTTTCTCCAGAACCTCCTGGGGTCCCTGGCTGAGTTCAGCAGGGCAATCTTGCAGAACTCACTGTTAGCAGCCCTTATGCTCTTCTTGCACTCATTTCTGAGTTTCCTGTACTTCTGAAAAACAGCCTGATCCACCATGGCCTTGAATTGTGCCCTGCACTTATCTCTGAGCTTCAGGATGACAAGGAAGCTACCATGTAACGATTTGGTGGCTGATCCCCTCACCATCCGTCTGATGAGGGGGGCATGTTCATCCTGCAGGACCCCAAGAGAGATGACGAAGTGAGTGACCGCAGATGGGGAGTCCTGGGCATTCCATACTGCTGACCAGTCAGTGTGTTGGATATCATCATGAAAGGTGCCAAGATCAAACCTGGAATAGTCTCTGACCTGAATGATTTTGTGCAGAATTTTCAGGGACGGAATCTTCCACACACAGAACACTGGGGAGTGGTCAGAGATTGAGTCTGGAAGGATGCCCGACGAACTGATCCTTTATGGTCTGTTTGTTAGGATCCAGTACAGAAGAGAGCTCACCCCACCACTGGGTAAGCACCTGGTAGGATCCTTGATAAGCTGTGATAGGGAGAGACCCACAAGCAGTAGCTCAAATGCTTTGGTATTACTTCCAAGCCAGTTTAGGTTGAGATCCCCTAGGATGATTAGTTAATTCTGCTGGGTCACAGCACCCACAGTGTCAAGGAGGATGGACAGTGCCTCTAGGCCCCCCTTGGGAGGATTGTCGGAAAATATTACATGTAACTTTTTAGTCATCCCAAGCAGCAGTACCGTGTGCAGTACTTCACAGGGTGACTGCACTGGCTGTTGTTCGGGTTAAACCGACAGGTTGAGGTGGCTCCTGTAATAGTCCAAGATGCCACCCCCCTCTTTTTTCCAGAACAATCCCGCCTAATGAGATCATACCCAGGGAGGGCACACACAGAATCTGGTGTAGCAGGTTTGAGCCAAGTTTCGGTTATGCCAAAGATGTCAGAGCTGTGATGTGTGACCCAAACGTGAAGTTTTGTCAAATTACACACGAGGCTACGAATATTAAGATGAGCTATTTTTAGTCCTTTGATAGCCGACCAGCCCGGCGCAGAGGGGGTGGTTTGACATGGTGGTCCAGGGTTCAGCTCAATGTCACCCACTAGTGCTAGGATCACCAGTAAAAGCCAAAGGAGCTGCATTAAGGGAGGGGAGCCCTCCTTGGTGAGCGATTTATGGCCATAACGTTTGACCGTTGGGGCAGGGCTTAGGAAGCATCTTAGGTCAAGACTGCAGAGAACCCAGGGTGGGGGTTTGCCTACAGCTAATAGGTTGGAGAATGTGAAATCAGAACCCACCAGCTGGGTACAGGTGCCCCAGGGTGCTCCCATGGTAGGAGCACCGGCTCCTGAAAACCAGGGGATGCCATGGACAGAGAGGATCCCAAAGGTGATTGTGCATATGAGAAAAAGGGACGACACTTTCTTTGTCTGTTGCTCAGGGTTCCCCATGTCAAAACAGCAATCAGACAGTAGACAATATTAGATTAGGATTGCAATCTGACAATATTAAATTAGGCTAGCAATCAGACATAAAGCATAGACTGTGCACCCTACCGAGTAAGACCTGGTTGCAGCTGGTTGTCCATCAGCTACCGTCCGCTTACTCAAGTTTAAGAGCCCACCCTGATACCACTGATAATGGCTAAGCTATGCTAGTATCACGGGACAAGTGGGTTACAAGGCAGTACCACAGAATAGAATTAATTGGGCTGACACTTCCCACTAGTCAGCAAAAATAATTACACTGAGAAGCAGACAAATTCAAGGCAGTGCAGTGTCAAGTGATTAATTAGGCTGTCCTCCTACACCTGTTCAATATTAAGTTAATATGGCAAGCAGACAATGTAGATATGCAGTACAGCAGTGTAGAATTGATTAAGCTGGTACTCCCACTAGCAGGCACTAATAATAACACAGGGAAACAGACAAATTCAAGACTGTGCAGCAAATAGCATTAGGTAGACCGTCCTCCTATACGTAGATGATATAGGTTGACCTGGCAAACTGACAAATCACATAGACAGTACAAAAATCAGTCTTTTGCAAAGTCAAAGCACCCTCGAGATTTGTGCCCATGCACTATCGGTCTGAAGATAGCCATGGCAAGGGTGCCCCCGGGTTAACCAGATATGCTAGCAAAGTTATTGATGGCAGCTAGAGTCCCGCCTTATGCCAGCTCCAATTGGTCCTGGGCAGCAGGAGTGCATGGCTACTTGGCATTTAAGAGGAGGAAGGAACGGGCTGGGTGGGTGGGAAGAAAAATCAGTTTTAAGATTCAGCTGCTTCTGTGCAGCTGCCACCATGCCCCTCCAAGGTTCTAAGTTCTGTGTCTGCTGCTGCAAACTGATGACTTTGGCTTTTCATCGGGGGAGGTCCGTCCGGTTGCTCAGCACCTCAACCCTGAGGTTCTGTTGACTTGTGCGGTGCATGGGGGCAAGAGCCGCCTGCTCCCCCATTGAGCTCTTGTCCAAGGATAATTTGGCCGGCCAAATGGATATCGGGACAGCCTTTTAAGACCCAGGCTGCCTGAGAGTCACAGTCTCTGTGGTCAAAAGGCGCTGCTGCCTCTTTGAAACGGCAGTTGGCACCAACAGTTGCAGGGCTTGGGATCCGAGTCAGGAGACAAAGGGCTGGCAAGACAAAAAATCAGGTTTAAGATTCAGCCACTTCTTGTGCAGCTGCTGTCCAGCCCCTTCGAGGTTCTAAGTTCTGTGTCTGGTGCTGCAAACCGACAACTTCGGCTTTTCATCAGGGGAGGTCCGCCTGGTTGCCCGGCGCCTCATCCCCGAGGTTCTGTTGACTTGTGCGGTGCAGGGGGGCACGAGCCATCCACTCCCCCATTGAGCTCTTGTCCACATTATTAGTCCCCACATAGATGATAACTGAAGTTTTTTTTTTTTTTTACAAAAAAAGGTGCTTAATCTGACTGTCTATATCAGCGATTTTCACTCCAGGCAGGCAGGACACATTGGTGTGAATTTTGTCTGGTGTACAAATAAAACTGTCCACACACCGTATGATAGAGTCCCCTATTACTTGATTTTTTTCCTAGGTTGCATCTCTGCATTAGTTGGAGGAGGGCTGCTTTCATTCTCCAAAAGGCTGTATTTGTCAGCTAGAACACATTGGTCTCCTACCTTTTTTTCATTTTAAGGTTTTAACAGCACGCCACTCATTTTGGGATCTTGGGGTTGTCATCTCTGATGACCTCAAGGTAGGGAAACAGTGTGACAAGGCAGCAGGTAAAGCAAATAGGATGCTGGGATGTATAGGCAGGGGCATCACCAGCAGGAAAAGGGAGGTCATAATTCCACTATACAAGACACTAGTGAGGCTCCACCTGGAGTACAGTGTACAGTTCTGGAGACCATACCTACGTAAGGACATAGACAGGGTAGAGAAGGTTCAGAGGAGGGCAACAAAGATGGTGCATGGATTGCATCACAAGTCCTATGAAGACAGGTTGAAGGAACTGAACATGTACTCCCTGGAGGAGAGGAAGGAAAGAGGGGATATGATAGAGACATACAAGTATCTTACAGGGAGGAACAGGGTGCAGGAAAACACTATTTTTAAGCAAAAAAGATGTTCCAGGACTAGAGGGCATGGGATGAAGTTGGAGGGAGGACGATGCAGAGGAAACATGAGAAAGAATTTCTTCACAGAACGGGTGGTGGACAAGTGGAACACCCTGCCAGAGGAAGTGGTGGGGGCTGAAACAATCACAGGATTTAAGAATGCATGGGATAGACATAAAGGAATTCTGGAGGTCAGGGGTAAGGGGCAACAGACTTCTAGGAAAACAAACTGAACTTACAAGCTCAAATGGGCAGACTGGGTGGGCCATAGGCCCTTATCTGCCGACACTGTCTATGTATCTATGTATCTATGTATTTTCTTCCTCAGCTAATTCATCTCCCCTTTCTTTTTTTGCAGTACATTCATCAGTACTTGGACTAGTAGTACCATCATTTTCTTCTACGTCTACTAGTTCTAGTTCACTAAAGCAATTAATTCCTCTTGTTTACACCCCCATCCCAATCATCTAATTTAGCATCAGGTACACAACTAATATACCCACCGAAAACTAGGTCTTCAAATTGCTCTTGTTGGAGGAGGGCCACTTTGTTTCACATCTTTGGTTGGCTAGAAATGTTGTAGACATTACAGTTTGCATTAATTTTATCTTTCAATGATATTACAGTTTTCACTC
Organism: Neoceratodus forsteri; assembly: GCA_016271365.2. Lineage (NCBI taxonomy): Eukaryota > Metazoa > Chordata > Ceratodontiformes > Ceratodontidae > Neoceratodus > Neoceratodus forsteri. The sequence continues at coordinate 1,177,619,034 of CM057449.1, read as the reverse complement.
AATTAGTATTATCCTCTCACAGCAGTTATGCTTTCATGTAGGTATAATGCTAACTTGTCATCTGAACTCCCTGGAAATCAATGGATCCCACACCAACTTAAATAGTTTAACCACTTGAATTTTATTTACAGATTTCCATTTACATCACATTCTCCTTAGACAATACCTTCACCATTTATCAATACACCATACATTCAGGGTTGCCCCTTTATTAACCAGGTTTTAAAATATTTACAGATTCATTTCTACACCAAATGTCTTCCTGGCCCAGGTGTGGCTAGCCCAAAGCCTCTTCACACATCCCCCCAGGGATGACTACACCATGAAGGGCACTCTCTTGCCCAGCAGTGCCTCCTTCTGACTGGGCCCCCCAATTTTTTCCCCTTTAATCAACGCAGACCGAAAACCTTCACTGTAGCTCTAATCCAGCAACCCCAACATGACAAACCATGGTGTCCCTGTTGCCCTCACCTGGCAACCTGCATGCTCCCCTTGAGCATGCTAAACAGGTGGTGGTGGGAAGTCAGGATCAGCTGCTGGTGAGAAAGGGGCTTACTTGGCCTGCAGCTCCTTTTCTTCCCCCCAAGCCCTGCCCCTTCCTCCAAACCCCAGCCAATGCCGTCCTGCCAGCCTGCCTCTTACCTCATGGCTCTGCCTCTCTTTCCCATGACCTCAGGACCTGTGATGTCACTACACTCCTCTTTTCCTCCCATGGCTCCTCCTCTTTGCAGGTGCCAGGTGGCCAATTCTGAGCATTTTCCTGTCCAACATACCCCTCCACCCTCTGCAGATGCCAGGGGGACCAATGACAATGTAGCTTGCCCTTTATGGAGCAAGCCATCTTGTCATCTGAAACCCCTGAAATCAATGGACCCCATACCAGCTTAATTGGTTCAACCACTTGAATTTTTTTACAGATTTCCATTTACATCACATTCTCCTTAGACAATACCATCATCATTTATCAATACACTGTACATTCAGGGTTGCCCCTTTATTAACCAGGTTTTAACATATTTACAGATTCATTTCTACACCAAATGTCTCCTTGGCCCAGGTGTGGCTAGCCTGATGCCTCTTCACACATCCTTATAGTTTCTGGGTTCAGATGTCCCGCCTGATCCCCAGCCATGTCCCTCCAGAGGTGACTACCCTATGAGGGGCCCTCCCCCCTGCCCATCTGTACGTCATTCCAGCTGGACCCTCCATTTATTTCCACTAGCCCATATGGGATCTATCCAGTTACTACTGGGTGTCCCCATCAAAAACTAGCAAAACAACCCCCCCCCCCCCAAATCGCTCCAACACTCAATAGTCTCCTAACCACCCTATTCCAGACTGAATTACCCACAGTGGACATGTTAACCCCATCTGACCTGGACATCCCTGGGGTGTCATATGTGATCAATTCATGCCTGATATACAGGCCACAAACATTTTGTACCCACTCAGCTATTTTTTTGTTCAGCATTTTTTGAGCCATTCTATTGCCAGGGTGTTCCTGACCTGCCTCCAGCATCTCCTTGGTATGATCCTGGACCATACAATTTTTACTTGCAGTCATCTTGACTGCACCACTGCCAAGTTCTTAAAGATGCGATGTGCCAAAACCATCCAGGGCGTGTTGTCCAGGTCATTCCTCCCAGCACAAAAACACGTATCCTGGATTTTAGGGGGGCTGACTTTGGGAAAATGGGGAGATACTTGAAAGAGGCATTAAGGGGAATGGGACAGGGATCAGGGGTTGAGGAACAGTGGGCAGTATTTAAAATGGGGATTACAAGAACAACAGAATTATGCATTAAGCAGGTTAGCAAGAGGAAAAGGAAGAGGAGACCATTATGGTTTTCCAAAGAGGTAGCAAAGAAAGTGAAAGCCAAAAAGACTGCATTCAGGCAATACAAAAAGACACAGACAGAAGGTGATAGGGAGAAGTACCAGGAGAAGCAAAGGGAGGCAGGGAGGTCAGTAAGGGAAGCCAAAGCTCAGACAGAAGAACACATTGCAAAATCAGTGGGTAGAGGGGACAAAACCTTTTACAGATACATAAGTGAAAAAGAAAGACAAAGGAGGGATAGGAGACTGAAGGGGAGGATGGGGCGTATGGAGGATGTCAACAGTAAAGCTGACATATTGAACAGGTATTTCTGCTCAGTCTTACTGAGGAAGAGGAGGGTAATGGGTCTGAAGGGAGTACAAGGGTGAGAATGGTGCAGAAATGGACACAAGTCCCTTTACACAAGAAAGGGTCCTGAAGGAACTGGAAGTAATAAGAGTTGATAAAGCAATGGGGCCAGATGTGGTGCACCCCAGGGTCCTTAAAGAACTAAGAGAGGGTGGTGCTGAACCTCTGGCTGTCCTGTTTAGCCGATCACTGGAAACAGGGAGGTACCAAAGACTGGAGGACAGCAGATGTAGTCCCTTATACAAAAGTGGGAACAAAGAGGAAGCAGGGAACTACAGACCAGTCAGCCTCACCTCGGTAGTGGGGAAGATCATGGAAGCACTACTGAAGGAGAGGTTGGTGGAACATCTGGTTGTCAATGGACTACAGGACCCAAGGCAGCATGGTTTTACAAGGGGGAGGTCATGTCAGACCAACCTCGTTGAATTTTTTGACTGGGTGACTAGGGAGGTGGATCAGGGGAGGGCAGTGAATATGGCCTATCTGGACTTCAGCAAGGCCTTTGACACTGTGCCACATAGAAGACTATTACTTAAACTGGGAATATGGGTGTGGGCAGGACAGTAGTGTGGTGGGTAGGTAACTGGCTGGGTGGCAGGGCACAGAGGTGGTGGTAAATGGCTGTCACTCCACAGAAGGAAGAGGACCAGTGGGGTACCACAGGATCAGTGCTGGGACGGTCCTATTCAACATCTTCATCAGTGACATTGCGCGAGGACCTAGAAGGCAGAATTTCACTGTTCGCTGATGACACAAAGCTCTGTAACAGAGTAGACACACCAGAGGGTGTAGACAGAATGAGAAGCTACATGCAGAAACTTGAAGAATGGTCAGGGTTTGGCAGTTGAAATTCAATGCAAAGAAGTGCAAGATAATGCATATGGGGCACAAAACCCTGGCACAATATATCAGTTGGGGGTGAGATATAGCATGCACCAAGCAGGAAAGGGATCTTGGGGTTGTCATCTCTGATGACCTCAAGGTAGGAAACAGTGTGACAAGGCAGCAGGTAAAGCAAATAGGATGCTGGGATGTATAGGCAGGGGCATCACCAGCAGGAAAAGGGAGGTCATAATTCTGCTATACAAGACACTAGTGAGGCCCCACCTGAGTACAGTGTACAGTTCTGGAGACCATACCCTCAGTAAGGACATAGACAGGGTAGAGAAGGTTCAGAGGAGGGCAACAAAGATGGTGCATGGATTGCATCACAAGTCCTATGAAGACAGGTTGAAGGAACTGAACATGTACTCCCTGGAGGAGAGGAGGGAAAGAGGGGATGTGATAGAGACATACAAGTATCTTACAGGGAGGAACAGGGTGCAGGAAAACACTATTTTTAAGTGAAAAAGATGTTCCAGGACTAGAGGGCATGGGATGAAGTTGGAGGGAGGATGATTCAGAGGAAACATGAGAAAGAATTTCTTCACAGAACAGGTGGTGGACAAGTGGAACACCCTGCCAGAGGAAGTGGTGGTGGCTGAAGCAATCACGGGATTTAAGAATGCATGGGATAGACATAAAGGAATTCTGGAGGTCAGGGGTAAGGGGCAACAGACTTCTAGGAAAACAAACTGAACTTACAAGCTCAAATGGGCAGACTGGGTGGACCATAAGCCCTTATCTGCCAACACTGTCTATGTATCTATGTATCTATGTAGCATGGATAACTATCAGATCTGGTGCCAGCCATAAAGTGCTCTCCTCTCCTCCAGTAGTTGCAACATGTTTCTCCATCATAAACCCCTGTGCCCTTGCCACATGTTCTGAGTCTGGTTGGGGTCCTGCCTCAGCTGCCGGCTCTCCCATCATCACTTTTTCCCAATGCTCTGCTTGATGAACATAGGAATGGCCCATGATCCAAACCACGCATTGTCGTCCATCCCCTGCAACAACATAAAAACTCATTATTAATAACATTTTTTGACATATCTTTTATAGGCCTGAGAGGATCATATGCACACCTGCTGCACCGCCTCTGGCATGCCACCCAGGAGTGCCACCTCTGAGGCCAAGCCAATCCAGAATGAGTGTGACACAAACCTTCATGGGTCCTCACTGATGAAACCCATGCCTTTTTTCAGGACTCCCATGACCTGACTTGCGGTGGCAGGTGCACCATTGCCATGTCTGAAAAAGCACACTGGTCCCCCTGGCTTGCTGTCTGCATATGCCCCCACCGCTGCCAACATGTGTTCACCTGAAAGGGCCAATCGCTTCAGTTCTATCTGCAGCCCCTTGCTGGCCTAGTCCATTTTGGATCTCCTTAACCAAATCACGATCCCCTCTGCTATCCAAGAAATGTCATGATCTTGGAGGCCCCCCTTTTGTTCCCCCAGATCTGTGGCTATTACCTCACTTACTCCTGATGCCCCCACGTGCATGACATAAAAGACTGCTGTGAACAGCCTTGCTTCATATGCAGAAGTGCACACGTTCCACAGGCTGCCCACCGATTTGTGAAGGAGCTCTCCACAGTCTGGCCAATGCCCATCCGACTGTCACCTTTGCAAATGGACCCAACCTTGCTGCATGTACTAGATGGCCTGGACCTTGGTTGGGGCCTCCCATCCCCATAGTTGGCATACCATGCCAATTCCAGCTAAGTGCAGCCCCATGGTGGATGCGGCCATCCCCACCTCCCATTTCTCAGCCATGTACCAGATGACGTGCGATTCACAAACTGTGCCACTTATCTCTGGCCCTCCCTGCTCTGGGAATTCCTGGAAACTCCTCCACACCATATCATAGGCTCTTAGCATGTTGGGAGCCCCGACACTCAGAAACGGAAGTTGGACTCACTCCATCCAATCTCCCACAGGGATAGTGGCACTTGTGTCTGAGTCTGGCCACCCCCTGGGCCATAGACTGAAATCTATGCAACTAAAAATGTGAGAGGCTGTCATCAATGCTGTTCTTAACCCCTGCCACATGCTTCACATTAAATGACAAATGTAGCTTAAGTCCTTCCTATACCATCATGCATGCCACCGTCAGAACTGCATCAGAAGATGCCGACTGTTTGTTTATTACGGAGACCACTGCCATATTGTCACATCTAAATATAACCTTCTTTAATGGCCTGGTGGCACTGAGGGTTGAGGTGCTGGATGCTACACTTCACTTCATGCCAGAGATACAGGTTCAGGAATGAGCCCAGGTCATCAGGGTAGGACTAGGATTGAGCATCTGACGACAGCTCTCCTAGTTCTGAAGAAAAGGGTGGAATCCACACCATGCTCTAGTGGTCCCTGGGGATGCCCGGTGGTACTGCAGATGCATGGGTGTCTAGGGAGGGAGCACAGCAGATGTCCACATGTTTGTGCATGGACGTCATTGCACATCCGCGTTCTCATTGGGGTGGAAAAGGGAAAGGGTTGGGCGCGTCTATGCAGCTTGATGGCAGCGCTGTTGTGGAATTACGCTGGGAGGGTTCAGTGCCAGTGTGGCTGGCAGGGATGGGGGAGACCTCTAGTGGGTCAGCCACGGCCGTGCCAGACCCCATCATCATGTGAGTGGGCCTGCTTCTCCCATGGGCAGAACTGGTAGCCGGATGCCCCTCAAGTAGCGGCGGTAAAAAGAAAAGATGCGATAAAAAATTAAATATAACCTTCTTGTCCTGGAGTGAATCCCCCCAAACTACCATAGCCACCCAGATGAGGAAAGCCTCCAAAAAAATAATGGCCTTCATGAGGCCCAGCTCCTCCCAGCACCTCTGCCACTGCTACGACATCCACTCTCCCTGAAAATATGCCCTCATGCCCACCCCCGCTGCATCCGTAAACAGCTGTATAGCTACATTTGATTCCCACTGGTCTTGCCAAAACATCACCCCATTGTACCCCTCCAAGGATTACCTCCCAAATGCTGAGGTCCTCCCTGACACCCTTGCTGATGTCCATCTAATGATGTGGCAGCTTCGCCTTACCAGAGGCCCTAGCTAATCTCCTAGTGAACACTCTGCCTGGTGCAACTGCCCTGCATGCGAAATTCATATGCCCAAAAACTTGTACCAATCTGAGTTGTACCCTATGCTTCCCTTTCAATGCCCGCAACAGCTCCTGCAGTCTATCCACCTTGGTCCAAGGAAATATGAAACATTGCCCCTCCAAATCCAACTCTATATCTAAAAATTCCAACCTCCTGCTGGGGCCTTCAGTCTTGTCACTGCCTAGAGGTACCCCTATCTCCATGCACACTGCTTGGAAAACACTTTACATGGTTGAGATGGCCTCCTTCCTTCCCTTATAATCAAAAAATCATCTAGGTAGTGGACCACTGTCCCCCGGCCATGCCTGCTCTTGAATACCCATTGGAGCCAGGTGCTGAAAGCCTCAAATGTGGCACAGGCCATGAACAGCCCATGGGCATTGTCTTGTCATATAAAAATTTTCTCTGACACTGGAAACCCAACAGTTCTCAGTGCTGGGGCCTGACCAGGAGCAGTCGGAAAGGTGATTCAATATCCATCTTAGCCAACCACACACCCTGCCTGGCATTTATAAACTCAACTGCCTTGTCCAGAGTGGCATATGACACTGCGCTTCACTGTGGGGCAATGGCATCATTCACCGAATCCTCATCTGGGTATGAAAGGTGGTGTATTAGTCTGTATTCCCCTGAGGATTTGTTGGGGACAATACCCAGGGGGTATACCCTGAAGTGGGTGAATGGGGGGGGTCTTCGAATGGACCCTCAATCCACCCTGCTGCCAATGCCATTTAAATATTTTTCTCTACTACGTCTTCTTTGCCTCTGATGGAGCCCCATTTTTTGACCAATGTGCTTTTCCTAATCCCCATGAAATATAAATTAAAACCCTCTGAAAAACCCTCCCATAGCATATTCCCCCCTTTAAATGTGGGTAGTCCAGCATCCAAATCTCAACCTCCTCCAGACGAATAGGTGACCCGGCCATGGCTGGCTGGGCCAGCCCCCACAAAATCTTACAGGTTTTCCTACCTACCTCCATACCCCCCCCCCGCTGGACTGCCACCTGAAATTGCTTTGGCCAGTCTGTCTCCCTGTTGCCACCTTGCCCAGCCTGGCTGGGCTGGCCCTGAGGCCAGCAAGGTGATGTTTCAAGTGTCCTGCGCCTGCTCTGGTGCAGGCCCACCATCCAGAACATGCATACTTGAACTTGTAGCCACCCACGCCAGGATGCCTTGTTGTATGCCCAGCAGGTCTTAGCTGTGCTGGTACCTGTACTTTTTCTCCCTTCCCTCCTGCTTTCCCCTTGAGGCTGAGAGTGTTCTAATCCACAGCTCAGACAGCATGATATCCAATCACACATCACCATAGGATGCTACCCTCTGTCAGAACGTCTCATCATAAACAAGCCAACCATACCCACTCTTAACCCTTTAAGCATCGCTGATCATGGTCAAATATGTTAACAATGGGATGGCCAGCTCAGGCTTCTTTTGCAACATGATGGCACTAAAGTGTGTAAAACCCTCCATCCATGTTCCAGAAGTTTTCCCTTTAAAATTGATGTCCTTACTTTGCTTTGCCTACAATTGCTAACACAATTGCCATCTCCCAATTCCCCACTGACTCCTTCTGCTCATACTTCTCTGCAGTGTCTTTTTCTACTACAGCAATCATTTCTGAGAATTCTCCCTTCCAGATTTTCTCCTTGAGGGCCTGGGAGACGTGGTCACCCAGGGTCATAACTGGAGGCCATCCAGAACAAACCTTAGTTGCCCCTCCACCCCTGAGCCTTGCTCATTCTTTTGTGCCTTCTTTGCCTCTGCCAGCTCCTTCCAAACCTTGTCTGCTTTGTCCCATACTCTCTTGCCTTGCTTATCCATTACCCCAGCAAGGTAATCCCTTAAACTGCCCTTAACCAACAGGTCAACTACCACATCCTTACCTATGTCAGGTTGAAGCTCACCATCTTCACTTGGGTTGCTCCTGGTAGGCCTTTTTCTGGGACACTCCTTCTGGAGAGGTGGGTTCTTCCACTTGTTGGCTTTTCTCTCTTTATCCTCCTCCACCCTGGACTCCAGTATGATTGCCTGCACTTGCTGCAAGAGCTCCACCCTTCTGTGCCAGTGCCTCACTGGTCTTCTGCTTGGTGACTTTCTTGGGTGCCATCCTAGAACTAGCAAAATGACCAGTGAGCATGCCTCCTAATTCTCGTACTGTTTTCTACTTTTTTTTCTGTAGTTCCTGTGCCCCCCCCCACTGGAACCCCAGTCCAGCATGGTGGGTGCACAGGGAGTCCCTGGAACTGTTACTGTCCAGCTTATCACTGTTTTGCCCCCAACAAGTTGGGTGCCTGCTGTGGGGTGCCTTGTCACCTTGCTGCCCCTTCCCCCAGCCTGCCCTTCCCCATATGAGTGTGCAGTCAGCATGGCTGGCTGGTCGAGGGGGTGGGGCCTGTTATCAGAGCCACCACCATCTGCACCGGGACTGTCTGCTGACATGTGCCCAAGTATGGCTGCACCCCAGAAATGGTGCGCTATGGAAAAAACAAGCCCATGGGAGCCCAATATTAACTTCCCCCGTGACACACCAACTGCCTCCCGCAGCACCCACAGGCCTCTACAGAAACTTCTGTCTCCTTCACCAGCAAATACATGCTGCATGCTAACAGGATGAACCCCTCCCAAATGCACACTATAACCCACCAGTCATGCATCTGATGAGGGAGGGACCGTGGGGTTCTGCCATCCAGGGAAACTGTTGTGGCTGAGGCCTCCCTACCCCTTGTGAGGCACTGCCTGGCCCCCTCAGCCAGCTAGTACATGCAGGCCTGATCCCTCATTGGCCAGATGGGAAGTGGGTGTCCTTATCCCCCCCCTTGCTAGCAGACTGCCCAGCCCCTCTTCCCCAGCTGAGGAGGTGCCCTACTCCCAAAGCCATGGCTATTAGAGCCATGGCACAGCACCACCACAGACCTGTTGCATCCAGAAACCAAAAATGGCCCACAACAGAGCAGGAAGCTGAAGAGGAGACCAAACAACAGCTCAGAAGTGGGGTGGGAGGTGATGGGCTCTCTGCCCACCAATCCTGCTCTCACCCATATGGGAAGGATGAGTGACCTGGACAGATGCCAAAAACATGGCAGCACCGCATGGCAGGATGCCAGCGGGGCTCGAGCCACCCCCGCTCTCTCCAGATGTGCAGGAGGCTCCATCTCCTGTGACCAGACAAGTGCTCCACACCAGATCCACCAACACAGTGGGGTTCTGCCCAGATTTCTGCCTGCTAGCTCCCCCAGCAGGAGAAAAAAATGGTTGAAACCTACAGCCACACACTGCAGGATTGCCAGAGCAGCTGCCAAGGTGAGAAAAACAGTGCGCCCCTGGACTGCACTGGGAACACACCGGGATACCCTGGCAGGGACCCAGGGGGCCCTCCCTCGAGCCTTCAATGCTGCTGCTGGGCCAAAGGAGCCTGTAGGCCACCTGCAGTGATTACTCTAGCATAGAAACCATGGCAAGGCACCTACATCACCACTGCATACATATGAATTCCTGGTGCCCACCACACAAACCACGTGGCCCAGGCCTCTGCCGCTCGCATCTGCTGGCACTGTAAAATGCTGATGGCAGAATTCAGGTACATGGATTAATGAAAACTGCTGATAACAATTTAAAAAACACAGAGTAAAACATATCAAGCTGCCTTACCCTGCCTCAAAGACCACGTTGCTTACCATGGAAGGCCACAAACCACAAAACTCTGGAATCAGTTAGTTATTCCCCATAATACCATAAATACTGGAAAACATAACATTAAAATTAGATACCATGAAAGAAAAAACTCCTGTTAATATCACATTTAAATTCCTATATATCTTATATATATATATATATATATATATATATATATATATATACCTGTATATATTAGAGACAAAAATCTCTGTTTAATGCATCAGTTAGGGTTGTTCCGAGAGACCAAAAGTGAGGAAATATGGTGTTAGGGTTAAAAAGCCCCCCTTGGACCCCCCAGCCCACCCCCAACTGGCATCAGGGTGCACATTGGGTTGTTGGCCTCATTCTCACCCCATCACATGTAAAGAAGCAGAGGTATAGGAGAATGGGGTGAGAGTTAGACCTCTCACCCCATCACATGTGTAAAGAAGCAGAGATATAGAAGAATGGGGTGAGAGTTAGGACCCGATGACCCCGATGCTAGTTAGGGGGCCGGCTGGGGGGTCCAAGGGGGGCTTTCAACCTAACACCAAATTTCCTCACTTTTGTCACTGTGGAACAACCCTAACTGCTGCATTAAATGGAGTTTTTTGCCTCTAAGTTCTCTTCTTTTTGAGAATGAGTACGATAAATAGTGAATGGAATGCAGTGGCTTCAGGCCCCGCGCTCCCACCACGTGATGTCTTGTTACATAGTAACAGCAACTGCAAAGCAAACGCAAGCAGCAATGGTGATGCACATGGTAAAGCAAACGTAAATGGTAAAGCAATCATTAATAGAAACGTAAGTGTAAAAAAGTGACGCCGAGGCGAACAGTGATGCAAATGGACATGCAAATGTGTACAAAAACACAACTAGTAATGCGCACAGTGATGGCACCAGTATTGTAAATGCAAATGTTAAGTGTTACAGCAACAAGAATGCCAAAGGGAACAGAAACGAAAATGAGATGGGAAGCGCACACGTAAATGCGAACCGTAAACAGTGGTTGAATTCAAGCATGCATGGGACAGTTATAAGGCAATTCTAGGGGGTGGGGGTAGAAAGAAGTAGGCTGCTGGTTAACTAGGATCTGCAGCTTATCAATTAGGTAGGGAAATGGGCAGACTGGGTGGGCCAAGCGGTCCTTATCTGCCGACAAATTCTATGTTTCTATGTAACACACATGGGCACAGAACTACAATTGTAAATGCAAATGGTAAAGTTAACATGAACAATAACACCAAAGGAAACAAAAATGTAAACACGAATGCAAACGCGTATGTAAACACAAACCGTAATGAGCACAGTCACGTTAACACAATTGTAAATGCAAATGGTAATGGTAACAGCAACAATAATGCCAAAGGAAACAGAAAAGCAAAAGGAAACACAAGCACATATGGAAATGCAAACCGTGATGCGCATGGGCACAGTAACGCAATAGGAAATGCTAATGGTAACAATAACAGCAACAAAGATGCAAAACAAAAGGCAATCATAAACAAAAGGGCTGCCGTAAATACAAATGGCAATGCACACGGTGATGCAAACCGAAACGAAAACACAAACAGTAGTGGAAACGCAAATGGTAACAGTAACGCAAAGGCAAGTGCAAACAAGAATGCAAAGGGTAACGTACACTGTGGCGTAAATGGTAACAGTAACGCAAATGGGTACGTAAACGCAAGTGGAAGCAGTAACTGTAACATTAACAGAAGCACATACCCTGCTTTTTCCCAACAGCTGCATAGAGAAACACAGTGCGTACAAAGAATGTATGCATAAAAATGAGCCTTGGAGCCGAAAATGAGGTGCTGGAATATTAAATTGCTTATATCTCAGTAACCGTATGACATAGGAGAAAAAAAAAAATTGCATGATTCATGACTTTCCTGGCTACGTTTTCGCTAAATGCGTAGCCACAGGCTACATATTGTCATGACAAAAATTATGTATCTCGCACCGTTTCTGAGATACAAGCCCCAAAAGGTGCAGCAGATGCCACCATGTTAGTCTACGAGAAAAAATGCCAACTTTGGAGTATCATAACTTGGCAGCCATGCAATATTTTTTCACCAAACTGCAAAAAAGCACATCTGTGAGATGTTGGCTGCATTCCCTCCAAATTTCAGCCCAAAAGACCAAACCGTTCTTTTGCAGAAGGGTGGCAAAGCACTCCTGTCATTTGGGCCATAGTCTAGAAAAGTAGTGTCGCAATTTGCCACCCTTTTCCCAAAAATTTGCGAACGTGTTGCAGGTGCGACACTTCTTTGCGATAGTACTGTTTCCAGAAATTTGAAAAACATATTTCTGGGGCATTTAACCCCAAAATAAAGACATGGATAGCATTCTCAGGGTTCGACTAGGTGAACACGTAAAGAATTGTGCCCCTAGAGAGTCCCAATTTTAAATGCCAAGCATTTTTCTGATCACTAACTGAAAACAAAATGGCAAATTTGCAACACTACTAGGGCCATTTGCGATACTAAAAAGTGCATTTGCGACACTTTCAAACTTTTTGTTAACTTTTCCCATTGACTTATTATGGGAACTTGTTTTCTGAATAACTTTTGAACCATTTAATATTTTTTCACTAAATTTTCAAAAGGCACATAGGGGACCCTGGCCGCACATTCCCTTTTCAGACCAGTCGCGCAAATCATGCGGCCTGTAGTCAAGAGTGAAGAATTCGCAAAAAACTGTAATCGTGCTTTTGGTTGTCGCTTAATAACTCCACAGCTGTATATCCAACTGGTACAAAAGTTGGCAGATCCCAAGATCTACCATGCCCAATCATGCATACCAAACCTCAGGCAAATCTTTTGAATGGTGGCAAAGTTATTAAGGTGAAAAATCTCACCCTTTAAACTTAAAAATGCTTCTCAACCTTAACTGTGGTAGCACTACCATGCTACCATAATATATATATATTTTATATTACCTCACAAATATCACCGCTTGCTAGGCCCTATTGGCCTAGCAGGGCCAGGCCTGCCAACCTTACCAAGTTGGAGATATGTCCTCAGTTCAAGGGTTTGTGCTGCAGTCTCAGAAGTCAGAATCAGCTGCAGGTGAGAGGATCTTTCTTGTCCTGCAGCTCCTTTTCTATCCTCCCAAGCCCTGCCCCTTCTTCCAAACCTCGGCCACTGCCATCCTGCCAGCTTGCCTCTTACCTCATAGCTCTGCCCCCTTTCCTATGACTTCAGGACCTGTGATGTCATTGCAACCCCCCACTTTCCCTCCCATGGCTCCTCCCCTTTGCAGGTGCCAGTTGGCCATTCCTGAGCCACCTGCATTTTCCTATCTAACATACCCCCCACAGATTCCAGGGGACCAATGGCAATCTAGCTTGCCTTTTATGGGGCAAGCCCTCTTATACTAGCTATGTGATGTTCCACTTTTTGCATGGACGCGTTTGATCACACAACTATTATTCATTTTATTATAAACTGTGGTTGACAGCTGTAATTTCATTGTATTTAGCTGGTTTTCTTTAGTATGCCAGTGTCGGAGATGACTTTGCAATGTAATTTGATGCACACAATTAAAAATAAAGAAAAACTGACAAACTGGGTAGGCCAAGCAGCCCTTATGTGCCATCAAAGTCTATGTTTCTATATTTCTAATGGATTTTCAATACTTGATTAGATCTTTTTTCTTTTACTTTTTGGAAATTGTATCTGCTGTTGTGAAATTGTGATTACACTTGGAAAGCTGTTTGCAGCATCAACGTGTCTACAGTACATATTGTTTTCTTTTGTTGTCAAGTACTTACAATGAGCAGCATTGTAAATAGTGCAGACACAGTTTATTGCATTCTTGTCTACTACGCATTTGTTAAGTTTTTAAAGCATTTGAATGGTAGTTACAATGAATTTGCAAGGCATCTCCATATACATATAAAGTAATTCAGTCTACATGAGGAACTGAGAGAGCACCCAATATCATGAGTACATTTTTATTTTATTAGAAATCTTACTCTGTTAGCATGGTCTATATGAAATCAGAGTATAATTTAATTCAGTCACAGTGAATTCATTAAGGCTCCTCTCCCCCTTAGAAGGAATACAGCATTATCCTGGTGTTGGTACAATTTACTATCAAACTTTAAATTATCACTGTAAAAACATTTTACTATATCAGCAGACCAGCACTGTACCGTGAACATTATTTTACAGTGGAAGTTAATGAGGCTGGATAAGGTACATGAAATAGCACAATAGTGGTATCTCTGCATTGCAACACACACAATGAAATACACATGACTGTGAGACTGTGTTAAATTTGTATTCATTTTGTATTATAGTAAAAAGGCATAGTTTCAGTAAGAAGTGATAGCTGGAAAGGAATAATCATGTTCCTGCAAACAAGCAGTGAGTGTTACAGTATTGTATTTCATTGCACTTTTAAGTGGGATGTTCAGGCATCCAGTGTGCCTCTGAAATCCCTGCCAGTTGAAAACCTCTTAGGCAGTCCTTCCTTCTCATGCTTTTTATGGCTGCAGTGGGCAGAGCCTGCAGACATTTTGCATGTACAAAAGGGCTGATGTCATATTTTCTGTCCGTGGACTGGCTGAAGGTGTAAATAGTCTCCTCCATCTTACACTCCTCCAAGAAATGCTTTCCACCCTCAAATACATATGTTTTCATGTTAGTCAATGGTTGCAGGGCACTATTTTGTTTCTTAAATGGGAGGTACAAGAACAGGAACCTGAGTAGTGGGAGGCAGCATGATTTTTTTGTTTTGGGTAAGATCCACCCCCATCTCCACCTGAGAAGCTTGTAGAGATCAACCCCACCTCTTTTTTTGGTTCATGTGGGAGGGGTATGAGGTGGATCTGTCATGCTGGAACTACTGACTATCAGAGCTGCTTGGGGCATCAGAGCTTAAGGTTCAGAAGGAAAGAAAAAGTAATTAAGGAGTGCCTGAAGCTGCATCCTTATAAAGTACTTGTGAAACTGCATCCTGAAATGTCAGCACTTGAGGATAGCAAGCACTTGCAACACAAGAATGACAATTAAGGTATAAGCCCATGAAGGAGTAAAATACGTCACCCAAAGAAGACTGTCCCATATTGGATACTAGAGTGTCTGTTTCTTAAAAGCTTTCCATAACCCCCTCCCACATACACACACACACACACACACACACACACACACACACACAGCTGAAGCATCCACCCAAATAGATAGGGGAAGCTCTACATTTTTATCTCTCTGGGATCTGAAGTTTAGCAGTAATGTGTGAAAATAATAAAATCGTGTGTTTTGTGCATTAAAATAGGTTTAGAGCTTTGAAGTTAAAATATATAAATATATATACATAGTGTCATGGGTACATGAAAAGGAAGGAGATAATACTGAAATAAATGTTAATCTGATGATTTATTTACTTGTAAGATTTTAAGTGTAGTTCTGCCTAGGTCACAGACACATAAGCTATAAAAAGTACATTTGAAGATGGATGTATTAGTCAAAGTTTGCAGTAGCAAAATAAAGCAAGAAAAATAATATATTCTGTTTTTTTTCTTCTTTCAATTGTTGAACCAGGAGTGGCACACTAAGCTGAAAGCTTGTTTACAGGGGCAACCTGGAAGCACATGAAAGTTAAGTGACTTGCTCAGGGTCACCCAGTATGCAAGTGCTGGCTGTAGGATTCAATCCCAGATCTCTAGATTTGCAGCTCAGAGCCTTAAACCATTGTGCTATACTGCCTCCCTAGTTATGGCAGTCATCTGTTTTATGGTTCATAATGTTGGTGTAGTAAGCAGCAGTACATTGCATAGCAAGTGTAAAATGTCAATAAATAGGTCATGCAATGGATGTGCTGAGCAGTTACTGAAGCAAGAAATGTATTTTGGATAGTAAAATATTCCTGCTAGAAAACTGATTAATGTGTGACATTTGCATCTCAGTTTCAAGGAGGTCCTTATGTAAGTAATAATACCTGTCAGAGTGGGCATTATTAGGGTATAATGGACTGCCCAGGGGCATAATGAGGACTGATGATGCAAGTGGAGGGCCTTATAGCCCCTGGAAGGTCCATCATATCCCAAAATGCCCACCCTGGAGTGTATTATTACACTTAGAAAATGGTTTATGTGTTATATTATTAATAAAATGGAATTAAACTTAATAGGAAGCTAAATAAATGTGTGAGATAGAATAAAACTATATATTTTTTGTAAAGTAGTCCCTGGGTGCTGTTGTTTATGACAGCCTTTGGAGTGATTTGGATTTTTGTCCCATGGATTCATGGGAGCTGTAGTCCTATGATCCGAGATCACAAAAGGGACAGTAAAAAAATGGTCTATTAAAAAAAAAAAAGACTGTGAAGACTTTGTGGAGTTAAACAGAACAGAACCTCATCATTGAAAAGGTACGGTGGGGCCGGTGGCTTTTGTGAGAGCGAACGAGTCAGTGGAGATCGGGAAGAAGCAGAGCTAGGAAATAGAGGAGCGGGAGTTCTGTGCAGTTCGTGCCATAGAAGGAGTCGGGCTGCTTGGCTGGGACATTTACGAGAGCGTCTGGGGATCAGTAAGGCCCAAAGGTGTCTGGAGCGCTTTAACTAGCGCCAGCTTTTGGTGAGGGGAGAAAATGAAAAACTACAATTTTTATTGTGAAGCAATTGTATTTTTTTCTCAGTGTCTGTTTCAGAGAGTTTTGAAGAGTCATAAGGGATGGGGCCTCTAGCTTGCTCTGTCGCTTAGTGAGAAAAAATGACAGTACTGTGTTCAGCAGTCGTGGCACTTGTTTTTAGTCAGGCATTGTTAAGAAATAACAGCCCCGGTGGTAGGGAGATCAAGCCAATCAGAGAGGAGGTTTTGTTTTACCCATTTTCTAAGGGGTGTCAATGTACTATATAAAGTAGTTATAGTTTCCAAGTTGTCTGGGTAATTGTTTTGTACTACCACTGTTACTAAATTAAAATTATTCTATGAAGAAAATTAAGTTCATGTAACTGTCTGTAAATGTATAAAAAACATTTACTTGTCCTTATAATGTAATGCATTAAATGCTGTTGCTAGGTTAAGAAGTCACATAACTATGCCTAGGGCATTAGGGTTTCTGACCATAACACCCTACCCTGTTGAGACTGACAGGCATCAGGGGTGCGACATGGGATTGTTAACAGTAATGCTCACGCCATTGCACCCCCATCCCCACCCTGCAGCCAGTGATAGGTATCGAGGTGTGCCGTTGACTCTTCAGCCCCAAAGTTCACTCCATTTTCTTATACAGTACTGTACCCATTTCAGTGTATTTCCTTATGGAATGGGGTGAGTGTAAAGCTTGAATACCCCAAGGCACACCTCAACACTTTTCTGTGTCTGCAGGGTCGGGTGAGGTGAAATGGCATGAGCGTTATGGGCAATGACCCAAAGGCACACCCCAATGCCTGTCCATGTCTGAATGGTGGGGGTGCGGTTGGCATCACTTCAATACTTCACTGCCATTCCTATTCTGCCTCTCTGTCTGTGTGTGTGTGTGTGTGTGTGTGTGTGTGTGTGTCTCTCTCTCTAGCTATATGTCTGTGTAATTATCTATCTTTCTATCAATTGCATGTATTGCTATTTTTACCTATTTCTAAAACAAACCTGCATATCACATTTGCCTGCATTCTGAGCACATACTTATGAAACTGTGCATATTTGTACTCCACTTCTGCATATACGTCATACTTTCCTAATATTTCCATTATCACATGCATAACTACCTTACCTTTATCAAAAGTGACCCCCTCTGAAAGTTACTATTATATTTTCTCTGTTAACAGTCCATCATTACACCTAACTTCCTGACATCAACACATTGCTTAAATACAACTTACATCATCTCATGGACAAAATCCCTGTTTCTCTAAAAATAAAACAATAAAAAACAGTGTAAATAATCCTAAGGCTGAACATATGCTAGCCATTACATTTTCATGTACTGCCACCTTCTGTACCATCATGGGGATTTGCATATGTTTCCCATGATGCTTTGCATTATTGGGGTATGTACAATTGTGTTTTCTTTAAAATTTGGCTGTTTGGCCAATATCATCCGTGCTAACACATACCTCAGTAGCATTTGCTCTAGGGTACTTTTGTAAACCTATATTGCTTCCTAGTCCTTCAATTAAAATGTACACCTCCATATATTTTTCTAATAATGTGTATGCCGTCCTTGGAACAGAATCTAAAACAAATCTTACTACTTACAAATCATTGTGTTGTTTCTCCATGCCTCCTTAACAATTCCACACAACTTCACTAACTTCATTATGCAGCCATGGTGGATCTGACCAGAATTTGTTGATTGTAGCTGCCAGTATGAGTCTGACCATGCTTTATTTTTATAGTGGTGATTTTTAAGTCCAGGGACAGACATAGAAACAGCTTGATGTCTGGCAGCAGAGGTAAAAGAGAGCTGGGAACAAGGAAGTGGGGGATGGAACTTTTTCAATACGGTGTGGCATGAAGGAATGACTCATTAAGGAATGATATGAACATACAAAGAAGCCAGCAGAAGAAGGCCATTTGGTCTACCTAGTCTGCTCATATTGCAGGGTATGATTAAGCAATTTATCCCTCCAGGGTGTGGGTACACTGGGGGATTTACCACGGCTGGTGTGGTTCGGTCATGAGGCGCAGCCGAGTGACTGAACCACACCAATTGTGGTAAATCCCCCAGTGTACCCACTCCCTGGAGGGATACATTTTTATTATACAATGTCCCCCTTCCGTTTTGGGAAAAAAAAAGAAAATGTTTTTTTTTCATTCTAAATCTTTTTTTAAATATTTTTATTGTTACGCGGAGGGAGGAAATAGTCCTCCGATATAGGCATTCGTGATAAATAGCGGGAAGATACTCTGAGAGCCGGGTAATAAGTGGTACTGGAGCCAGAGCAGAAAAAATAAAATGGAAAGTGTAGAGGTATGTGATGAGCAATATTGGAGGAGACATGGAGCGAGGCTCAAGTTACAAGCAATTTCGTGCAGAGCTGCGGTTTGTGAGCTGTAGGGAATTTGGTGTCAGGTAATTAGAAGGGACTTGGGCTACAAGGAGAAAAGTGTCTGGGGAGGCGGCAGGGATGACTGTCCCGTCCAGGAACTGATTAAGTCTCAGTACAAGGTGCTGTTTTTTTTATTTATTTTTTTTCACTTCACGAGTATTTTTTCTGTCAATTGTTTCAGGACAGCAAGTGTAGTTTTTGTACTCGAGTTGCGGACTGGACTTGTGGAGAAGTTTAGCGGGGCATAAAGATGGCGGGTATACGTTTTGATTTTGGGGGGTCGTACTGATATTGGTAAAAAGGTTGGCTGGCACCTTTTCCAGTGGGTACACTGGAGGATTTATCACGGTGGTAATTGTGCCAGCCAACCAATCAGGATGCAGGATTTAGGATCTGGATTTACCACATTGTATAATTAGTGATTAACATCAGTCAGGGCTCAGTGGTACAGATAGTCCAGGTGTGGGGGGAGTTACTGCTAGTAGTCACTAAACTGACCACACTGACCACATTGATTAGCACTGATTAGCATTTGAATGTGAGCACTGGTCATCATTTAACATACAAAGAACCTCTGTGAGCAAAGTAAAGTTGGACCAGCATAACATTCTGTGGTGATTTGCATATGCAGCCCATGATGCTTTGCATTGTGGGGGCATGTGTGATTTTGTATCATTTAACATGTCAATTCAATTGCAGGCTTGTTGGCTCAATCACATTAACATTTGGTTGGTATATTTATTTATTTATTGAAAATATTTCACCAGGAAAGGCACACTGAACATAAAGATGCTCGTCTCACGGTGCAACCTGGGGGGAAGGGTTACAAATGGAGGCAGATCAACATACAAACATTGAATATTGAATAGCACAATACAAGATAATGTACATAGTTGGGTAGGTTTACATTAGCACTTTTTACAATAGGTGAAACAGTACAGGAATTGAACCTCAAGGAGAGGGTAAACATATCATGGGATCACTTCATGGTTAATACATGATTAAGTAAGTGCCAATAACAATACTTGAGTGCCAGTAACAGGACTTAAGCTGAAGCGAGATGTACTAAGTTGACAGTAGGAGCTGAAGGAGAAGATGGGGGTGATAAGGGTGGGGTGGGGCGGAGGAGAGGGGACAGTAGCAGGCATGAGGTTGAAGAACATGGGTTACTTAGGAAGGAGGGAAGGAGGGGAGGGAGGGAAGGGAGAGATTAGGAGGGAATTAGAGAGTGGGAGGAGGAAGTGTGTAGGGCAGTGCATGTTGGTATAATTAGGTGAAGGCCGAGCCGCTGGTCAGGCACTAAGGGGGGATGGTGGAAGAGAGCTATCAGGGGGTCAGGGCAGTTGGAATTTGGTGCAAGGAAGTTAGTGAGGGCAAAGGACAGGGATTGTTTGGATGATGAATGGTGGATCTGAGCCAGCAGGCAGTTCCAGAGTTTAGGGAAGAGGTAAGAGAAGGCTGATTGGCCAACGGTGGTCCTACAGTGAGGGATGACCAATAGCCTAGCATCAGAACCTGAGGGAGGGGTGGGGTGGGAGGGAAGATAGGGAGGATGAAGAGGTAGAGAAGGAGGGAGCTGAGCCAGAAATTGGAAGCGAATTTGGCACTATGAATTAGGTGCCGGTTGCTCAGGGATGGCAGGGCCAGTGAGTGGTAGAGCTCACAGTGATGTGAGTGAGGGGGAGCATCGAGGGAGAAGAAGCAGAAAGCATTAAAGAGGGGGTCAAGTCTGGTCAGGGTGGTCTTGGCAGCGGAGCTGTAAATGACATTGCAGTAGTCAAAGGAGGGTCAAATCATTTTCTGGACTAATTCCCGTCTGACCAGTAGTGGGAGACTAGAGCGGTTTCGATAGAGGGCACCAAGTTTTGGGTGCCATTTTGAAATGATGGCATCCATGTGTGCGGAAAAGGAGAGGTGGTGATTGAGCCAAACCCCTAGATACCTGAAGGAGGGCACTTCTTCAAGGATGGAGTTATTTAGGGTATGGAAGATCAAGGGACAGGTGAGTTTGGATAGATGCTGTCTAGTACCGAAATTCATAGAGACAGTTTTTTTTGCATTTAGGGAGAGCTGGTTGGTATTGAACCAGCACTGGATTTTGTTGAAATTGGTTTGAAGTTTGGAGGAGACTTCTTCGTGGGTCCAGCCGGAGGTAAAGAGGACCGTGTTGTCTGCGTACATGTGGATTGAGGTAGAGGAGCAAGAGTTAGGCAGATCATTTAGAAGGATGGAGAAAAGGATGGGGCCAAGAATTGAGCCTTGGGGATGCCGGTGGTGATGGGGGAGGTATGGTCTGCTATTTTAGTGGATTGGGTTCTATTTAGAAGGTAGGCACTGAACCAGTTAGTGGCAGACTCTGCTAACCCAGCCCCAGATAGGTAGGATAGGAGGAGAGGATAGGATACCATGTCGAAGGCTTTTGCTAGGTTAATGAAGATAGCGGCAGGGATTAGTCCTTTATCCATCCCAGTGAGGATGGAGTCCGTGAGTCTTAGTAGGGAGGAGGTGGTGGAGTGGTGTTTTCAGAAACCGAACTGAAAAGGGGTGAAGAA
This sequence comes from Neoceratodus forsteri, assembly GCA_016271365.2. Classification (NCBI taxonomy): domain Eukaryota; kingdom Metazoa; phylum Chordata; order Ceratodontiformes; family Ceratodontidae; genus Neoceratodus; species Neoceratodus forsteri. Next base: position 1,177,597,648 of record CM057449.1, on the reverse strand, counting down.
GTTAGTTTCAGAGAGAAAGTCGGAGAGTTGGGAAAGCACTAGGTGTTCCTGGAGTTTGGCAAGGGTGGGGAGGAGGGAGATGGGATGGTAGTTTGTTGTGGAGGTAGGATCACCACCTTTAGGGAGAGGTATGACAGTGGCATACTTCCATTCGGAAGGGAGTGACTCAGTGGAGAAAGAGAGATTTAGTAGGGCCACGAGGGGAGTAATAATGGTGGGGGCAGATAGGAAGAGGAGTTTGTTGTCCAGATCATCAGGGGATTTGCCTTTGGAGGGGTTCAGGAGTGAAGGGCATCTAGGGTTTTGGCAGGGGAGATGTGTCTGAAGGAAAAAGGGCTTCTACCAGTCGGAAGGTGGATAGATGTCTGGGGAGCGGGTGTGATTGCTGGAGGAAGGGAATCTTGGAGGGCCTGGGCACAGGTAGTAAAATAGGAATTAAACTCAGAGGCTATCTTCAGGGGGTCGGAGAGGAGAGTCCCTTGGGAGAGGAGGAGAGGAGGGAGGCTTGTTGTTTGGTGGGTGAAGAGGGAGTTAATGACTTTCCAGAATTTAGAAGGACTCCCAAGGTTTGCATTTGGGGTGTTGTTGAAATAATCTGCCTTAGCTAAGTGGATGGCCTTTGTGCACTTGTTGCTGAGCGTGCGGTAGGTGATGTAGTTGCCTGGGAGGAGCGTAGATTTGTAGTTTTGCCAGGCCTTGTCACAGGCTTGTTGGCAAGCTATCAGCTCAGGGGAGAGCCAGGGTTGGTGAGACTCCCGAACTCTTGCCCAGTGTAGGGGGGGTGTGTTTGTCCCAGGCGGCGAGGAAGGTGTTCCAAAAGTGTGAGAGGGCCGCATCCATGTTAGAGCAGGTAAAGCTATCTGGACCACTAAAGTTAGTTTGCACCCTCATACCAGCAGGGAGGATTGTGTGAAGAAAACCCTGCAAATTCAGACAGTTTTACAGTAATAAAAGAAAAAAAACAACTTGAATTCATATTTTACAGACCGCAAGCCAACATCCGCTCACCATAAACCCCCCAAAAAATTACTCTTAGTGATTAAAAACACTGGGTTCAAAATAATGTAAAATAAAGGAGCTGCTTCAGTTTCCTCAACTTACCAGCTACTACTATGCATATCTGTCTTTCGGATGAGACGTTAAACCGAGGTCCCATCTGCCTGGATTGGTGGTAGTTCAGGTGAGTGTTAAGGATCCCATGGCACTTATAGAAAAGAGTAGGGGAAATTTTTATTGACAAAGAAACTACAAACTAAAATCACATTGACAAAAATAAATACAAAAGACTCATGTAACAGGAAAATCAGAATCAGTCACTCATGGTAAGCATTTCCATAAAGCAAACAATGATCCAGATGACAAACTTCTTAGTTCAGAAAAATAAACATCTTTTAAATCCTGTTCAATACTTTGGACCACCAGTAGGTGGGACATATCTTTTTGCTGCAAGGTGAAAAGACAGCGAGCAGTCCATAAATGCCATTTAATGATGGTAAACAATAAGTTTAGAGTGTCAATATTCCACTTCTTCCAGGTCGCTGGAAACCTACCATACAATAACATCTCATAAGTAACAGAAGTAAATAAAGGTTCCTTCTATCTGTTCGCTAAAAATAACCAAAAACCAGTGATACAGGAACAAAGAAAAAACAGGTGTATTGTTTCATCCTGATTTACACATAAAGGTCTTGAACACAATCTTTCATTCAGCTGTTTATGTTTATAATTTGCCTTAATATTGATCCGTTCATGACAACTAAGCCAATGTAGATCCCACATCTTCTGGGGGATGCGAGGTTTCCTTAACAGTGTGTATAAAGCAGGTAAGGAAGTAGGGGGACATTTGGGAAAAATTACAAGGTCTGCACAAGTGGTATCTATCAAAAAATTATAAATGGCTTTCCTATTTTGAGTCATAATCATATGGCTAGTTATCTTCCATTGTTTTAAACGGCAAAAGCTATCGCGAAGATAAGAAGGGGTAGATGATACATGTTTAACCTGTTTCAAAGTGTTAAGGTCCCAAAGATGAAACCAGGATTGACAGGATTGAAAAAAAAATAAAATTCCCATCCCATATCATAATTAACTAAAAGTGGTTTAAGATTAGTCACAAAAAATTAACTATTATAAAAAAATAATGGGTGTATTATTAAGACCACCTTCCTTGAAAGGAAGCAGGTAATGGAACGCTTAATGGGATCCAGGCGCTGCCCCATAAGGCCTGAAAAAATATACTCAGAATTGGGTTTCAAAACATGGGAGGGGGAAAAACATAAGCCAAAAACAAAAAAATTGGGAGCAAGTGACACTTTATCAAGTAAACCCTCTTTTTTTTCACTGAGTTTCCAGGTGTCTCAAAGAGAAACTTTGGCCTGTGCTAGGTCCAGTTTTGGAGTCCAGTTGAGAATGTCTAAAGGACCTGAGTCAAATAGAATGCCCAAAATCTTAATGGGGTGTCACAAAGTGCAATACTGGAAACTATTACATAATTCGACTGCTGAGATCAAAGCCGACAACCAACACATATCTCCAAGTTCAGGGATGCTCCTGAAACAAGACCAAAGGACTTACAGAGATGGAGAGATGCGCTTGCCGAAGGAACATCAGCTACTATTAAACTCATGTCATCAGCATAGGCTAAAACAGAAAGTGGTAAGGAACAAATAGGCCTAACCTATAACCTTCAGGTGAAGCTACCTCTGGCTGGAAGCTGCAACACTGGACTTAAGATTTGTTAAAAAGCGAGTAGTGCTCACAAATGAGGGAGGTGAACCTTACAATTTACAATTGTCTTTGGTTTGAAGCAGATTCCTTAGGAAAGTTAATATTCTTCAGGTGGAGGATACTTCTAACTGAAGGGTGAAATAAGGAACTTAGAATTATCAGAAAAGGCAGTCTTTCAATCAGCAGAGGGAGGTGGAGTTTGCTTTACTTGTTACAATTGTTAAGATTTTACTGTTTTCTGTGTTTCTGCCCTTCTGACTTGATTGGAATTAGTGACTGACCATTTGCATTGCAATATTTGTAATACTGTGAGTATTCACTGGGCTAAGAATTTGTCATAAGCCCTGAACTGAGAGCAGGTTACAGGCTGTGTATTGGACCCAGACAGTGCCTAGGGGGTGGAAACTGTTTTTTCTTTTGTTTACCTCTGTGTGCCTTATAAGACCAGGCCAGACTGTGTCAGGAAGTGCTTACATCACAGCTACTTAACAGCCAATAGCTCTGGAAGAATCTTACAGACCTTGATAAAAGTACTAATTTTAGCAGGCTCATCAGATAACCTAATAGTCTTCAGGTGAAGCTACCTCTGACTGGAAGCTGCAACACTGGACTTAAGATTTGCAAGAAATTGAGTAGTGCTCACAACAGAGGGAGGTGAACCTTACAATTTACAATTGTCTTTGGTTTGAAGCAGATTCCTTAGGAAAGTTAATATTCTTCAGGTGGAGGATATTTCTAACTGAAGGGTGAAATAAGGAACTTAGAATTATCAGAAAAGGCAGTCTTTCAATCAACAGAGGGAGGTGGAGTTTGCTTTACTTTTGTTACAATTGTTAAGATTTTCAGTGCAGGAAGAGTTTAAACCCACAGAGGCTAAATACTGTTTTCTGTGTCTGCCCTTCTGCACAGCTGACATGTTTTGGGGCTGACTGTTTTCAGAGCACAAGTCACCAGGCTGTTTTGGGGCTGGGGAGGTTTACCTGTGTCTGACTTGGATGTCTGGATTTTTCTCTGTTTGATTAACAGCGTATTTTCTCTGTCAAATTGGTTTGAAGCAGTATTACAAATTGTTGTGTATGGCATCCTGCTGACAGGAAGGCACTCATCGCAGTGGTAGGTCAGAGCTTTTAGCTGATTGTTTCGTGAGGGCACAGTTTAGGTCCAAACCCTTCCCATCCCTCACCCCACCCACCCCTGGAAATAGTTCATTTATACCTGGGGTTCTGACATCATTTCTCAAGAGGGCAAGGTGCATATCACTGTCATATCCTCTCTAGCACACTGCACTGACAATATAAGCATACACATTATATAAATACATATATTTCTATATAACACACCAATCACACACACACACACAAAAAAACTAAACAAGGTAGACAGTTATGTGGGTAGTAGTACAATGTAATGGCTGTGGGGCAGCAGTCTTCTAGGAGTCTTTTTGGAGGCTGAGATGCTACCCTGTTTTCAGACAACTATCTGCCCTGAGGGAGGAAGTTGCCCATCTTCAGGCCACACTGGACAGTAGCAAAGGAACCTCCCCCATCCAGGGAGCACCAGAGCCACCACCACTACCTCAGAGGTTGCGAAGAAAGCACAGCAGTTGGACCACAGCGGGCTCAGGGAGGGTAAGGGTGGTGGAACAGAGGCACAGCCAGTCAGTTGTTCCACTCTACAATCCATACACCATTCTGGGGGAGCATAGTTCCCCTATAGATGCACCCGCAGAGGAGACTAAGGAGGGTGCAGACAACTGTCACAAGGGAGGCCCTCAGGAAGGAGGCAGAGGGCACCACAGGAAAGAAAGCAACTCCTGGTGGGGACTCAATTATTAGGGGATAGAACTGGGGGAGTAGGAAAACTGAAGTAGGTGCCTGCCTGGTGCCATGGCTTGAAGGACAGGAAGCGCATCCTCAGGGATCACGAGAACAGTTGCATGGGAGTTCGAGCTGGATGTCATTGTCCACCTAGGGACAAATGACTTGGCTCATCATGAGATTAGAGCAGTGCAGAAGGACTTTGTAGAGTTGGGGAGGGGCTTAAGACAAGTAGCACACACAGTATCCTTCTCAGAGGTGCTGCCTGTCAGTGGCATGGGTGAGGTGAGGGTACTTTGCACCATGCAGTTTAATGAATGGTTGAAAAAATGGTGTGGAGCACAGGGGTTTGGCTTCATTGGGGACTGGGGTTCCACCTGGAGGGACACCAGCCTATACTGGCAGGATGGTCTGCATCTGTCCAGGAAGGGAACAAGTCTTTTGGGCAATCGGTTTAAATGCTTCATTGGCAAGCTTTGAAACTAGTCAAGGGGGGAGGCACTGATAAGCAGCAGGAAAATCCCAGCCTCCCCCTACAAAACAAGGTACTAAATGAGAAAAAGACCAAGGTAGAAAGGACAGTGGGGGATGCTGCTACAGAAGGTAAAACCATCAAAAAATGGAGGGCAATGAGTACCAATGCCCATAGTCTGGGTAACAAGCTTCCTGAATTAGTGGCCTTGATGGAGGAGGAACATCTGGATATTGTGGCAGTCACAGAAACATGGTACACACAGAACCATGACTGGGACATAAACATACCAGGATACACTATCTACAGGAAGGACAGGGAGGGTAAAAGAGGAGGAGGAGTAGCTCTCTACATAAGAGAAGAAATCAAAGCAACAGAACAAAACAGTAAACAGGGAGGAGAAGAAGCACTGTGGGTCAATTTGGAGGCAGGCAATGGCACCACAATCAGCACAGGGGTTGTGTACAGACCCCCCTCTCAGGGGGAGGAAATGGACAAGGAAATGATAGAAAGTATACTTAGAATGGCAGATAAAGGGGAGATATTGCTGATGGGTGATCTGAATATGCCAGATGTTAACTGGAGTGCAGTTGCAGCAGCCACTTCTAAGAGTGGGGTTATTCTAGATGCCCTACAGGGAGCATGCCTTAGACAACTAGTATTGGAACCCACTCGAGAGGGAGCAATCTTAGACCTGGTCCTCTCAAATGGAGATGGAGAGAGGATCACAGATGTAGAAGTGGGCAGCCATCTGGGAAGTAGCGACCACTGAACAGTATGGTTCACAATAAACACAGCAATAGAGTCAAGCCATACAAAGGCAAAAGTACTGGACTTCAGGAGGGCTGACTTTGCCAAAATGGGTGACTGCCTATGGAATGCACTAGCAAATGGGCAGGAAAGAGGGGTGGAAGAACAATGGGGAATAATAAAAATTGCCATCACAGAGGTAACAAGCCTTTGTGTGAAGCAAATAAACAAAACAAAATGATGTAAGAAACCACTATGGTTCTCAAAGGAGGTGGCAGTGAAGGTTCAAGAGAAAAAGAAAGCATTCAGAAAGTACAAGGAATCACAGAAGGAACAGAACAGAGAAGTGTATCAGTTAAAGCAAATGGAAGCTGGGAAGGCAGTCAGAACTGCAAAGGCCTGAACTGAGGGAAAAGATAGCCAACTCAATTAAGAAGGGGGATAAAACCTTTTAGGTACATCAGGGGGCGAAGGAAGACTAAGGGAGCAATCTTTTATCTTATTAGATACTAAAACAGAAGCATTGAAGCACAATGTTAAAACCTTTAGCTTTTGACAGCCCTTAAGGTGCTAAAGCTTGGACTCAAATTGCAATTCGTTTAAGTAACTAAGAAACATTTAGGTTATCTCCCCAGGTCTAATAGGCAGCCAACACAATTGAATTACACCACAGATACAGATAAGTACTGGGAAAGGGAATAAACCAATCCATTTGAGGTTCTAATAATTGTTCAAGAGCCAAAAAAAAAATAGTCTATAATCACAGAATCACATATATTGTGTTATTCTTTAAACGTTCTTGTATCCCCTCCAGAAATCAGCTAGGCACATAATATAACTCACTCTAAACTAGGACGACTCCAGATTCAGTCCCACAGCAAGCTGAGCAAGTCCACAAAATACAAGTAGCCTTTCATTTGGTTAAGCATAAATGTACTGGCTTGGTCTCTGGTACAAGCCGTCCATAAACTGGTCATACAAGGCTTCGATTAAGGACCATTACCAATTATATAATGCCAAAATCTCCATCAAAGGAGCTTATCATAAACTTTTCTATCAGCCAAATATGAGTCACACTCAGACCTGTCCAAGTATTCCAGAGCATCATGAGCCAGGCTTACTAACTGAAAGATTAACATTCCAAGTCACTATTATGACTAATTTTCAGATGCAAATCTATAGTAAATTCCAGATTCTTCACCCTTATCCAGATACGTACATATGAACATATGAAGAAGCCAGCAGAAGGCTATTTGGTCCATTAAGTCTGCTCATGTTGCAGGGTACACAGCTTGAGCCACTGTCACTGTCCCTGCTCCCTCTCCCCACTCCTCCCATCCTCCCTACCCATGACCCTTACCCTCCCCCTATATCTGTCCCATCCTCTCTTAAAGCTGCCCACTGTCATCAATGAGATTACCTCTTCTGGTGGCACATTCCAAGTGTCCACCACCCTCTCTGTGAAGAAGTGCTTCATGACCTCCCTCCTAAACCTCCCACCCTCCAGCTTAAGACTGTACCCCCTCGTTATGGTTGCCACTCAGCTTAAAGAGACTCTCCTTATCAACCTTATCTATCCCTTTCAAGCACTTGAAGGTCCCAATCATGTCCCCTCTCTCTCTCTCTCGTCTTCCAGGGAGTACATGTTCGGTAGCCTCAACCTCTCCTCGTATGCCTTACCCTGCTGACCAGCTATCATCTTTGAAGCCTCCTTTTGGACCTTCTCCAGCAGGTTAATATCATTTTTGAGGTGTGGGCACCAGTACTGAACTCCATACTCTAGATGTGTCCTTACCAGTGACCTGTACAAGGGCAGTATAACCTCCTCTCTCCTGCTACTGATCCCCTAGATATAAATCTCAGCATCTTGTTTGCCTTTGCTGCTGCTTTCTTGCACTGTGTGGAGTGCTTCAGGTCACTAGTGATCACTCCCAGGTCCTTCTCTTCCTCTGATGCAGATGCTCAGACTACACCCAGGTAGCGCACTGTCCTAGGATTCTTGGCTCCAATATGCATAACTTTGTATTTCTTGGCATTGAAGCCAAGCGGTCAGATCATGGACCACCTCCCTAGCTTTTCCAGATCTTCCTGTAGGTCCTGTATCCCTTCAGCTGTGTCCACTCACCCACAGAGCTTGGTGTCATCTGTGAATAGGCACATTTTGCCCTTAATGCTATCTCCAATGACATTGATGAAGACATTGAACAATACTGGCCCCAGCACTGAGTCCTGCAGGACACCACTGGTTACCTGTCTTGTGCCGGATAAGTCTCCCCCCTCAACCACCCTCTGGCTTTGGTCCTTCATCCAGTTTTCCACCCATCTGGCCATCTTTTTCCCAACCCAGAGATCCACCAACTTCCAGATCAACCTTCTGTGGGGCACAGAGTCAAAGGTCTTGCTTAAATCTAGATAGAGGATGTCTACCACTTGGCCCCTGTCTACTGTCTTAGTGACACAGTCAAAGAAGTAAATCAGATTTGTTTGACACAATCTCCCCCCAGTGAATCCATGCTGCCTTGCATCCTGGAGACCATTCTCCTCTAGATATTCTACTAACCTTTCCTTTAGCATGGTTTCCATGAGTTTGCCCACAATGGAGGATATACTGACTGGTCTGTAATTCTCTATGTCATCATTGGGACCGCTTTGTGGAACAGCACTACATGTGCTGTTCTCCAGTCCTGTGGTACTATGTCTGTCGCTAGTGAACTATTAAATAGGTCTGCTAGTGGCCCAGCCAGCTCCTCAGCCAGTTCCTTTAGTACCCTTGTATGTACTTTGTCCAGGCCTGGTGATTTGTCCATCTTCAATGCCAGCATCCCCTCCCTCCCTCACTCACTTTATCCTCCTCTATCACTACATCTGTGTTCCCATCCCGATCGCTCCTCTTTTCCTTCCTGAAGGCACTGGTCCATCCTTCTCCCTGGTGAAGTCGGAACAGAAGTATTCATTTAGTATCTCTGCTTTTCCCCCATTATCCTCCACCCACTCCACCCCTTTCTTAAGTGTAACAATCCCTTCCTTCATGTCCCTTTACTTACTTATATAGTGAAAGAAAGCCTTCTCCTCCTTCTTAATTTCTTCAGCTATCTACAGCTCCTTCTGTGCCTTTGCTCACCTGACTTTCTTACATGCCTCACTAGCCAACCTTAGGTAATTTTCCCTAACCACCTCTCACTTGGTCTTCCTGAATATTCTATAGGCCAACCTCTTTTCCCTTATTGCCTGGGCAACCCTAGAACTGAACCAGCTGGGCACTTCGGCCCTTGTGCTCTTACCCCTGAGCCTAATGCACTTATCTGTGGCAACCAGTATTCCTTCCTTAATGATGGACTGCCTTTGGTCCAACCCCATATCTGCTCTGATGCCCATCAGATGGCTCCTTAGCACTTCACCCATTTTCCTGAAGTCTACCCTCCCGAAATCCAAGGTGTTGGTCATAGTTGGGATGCTGTCCCTGCCCATATCCAACTGGAACCACACTGTGCAATGGTCAGTTCCTCCTAGTGGCTCCCTGACCATTATTTCCTGCACATGATCCCAATTTGTGAGCACCAGATCAAGAATTGCCTCAACTCTTGTTGGTTCAGTGATACCCTGAGTCAGGAACCCACTCTGCAGTCCTTCCAGGATTATCTGACTCCTAGCACATGTCATGGATGGTATGCTCCAGTCCACCTTGGGCAGGTTGAAATCCCCAACAATTACCTCCTCTCCATTCCCTGCAGCTTCCGATATGTGTGAGCTCAGTTCCCTTTCCCTCTCCTCATCCTGACTGGGTGGTCTATAAAGTATCCCCAACCTCACCTTTCTCCCTCCATTGGACCTGATCTGAACCATAATTCCTCCACCTCCCCTTCCTCCAGTTCCTCCCTCATGCAAGTTATTCCCTCCCTGATATAAACTGCCACCCCTTCCATCTTCCCGACTACCTCTCCTGCGTGTATAGTTTATATCCAGGGATCGCAAGGTCGCAGTCATGGTGTGATGTTGCCCAAGTCTCGGTTACTGCAGCTATGTCCACTATCCTGCCTGCTAATGTTGCCTACAGGTCTTTTATCTTGTTTCCAAGACTCCGTGCATTCACAGATACCACCATCCATCTAGAATCTGACCTTTCTTCTCATCTCTATATTCTTCTATTCACATTTATCCCCTCTATATGCACCCCCCCACATACCCTTGTATGTATCAGACCTCTTCCATCACTTTGAGGGGAAGGTTCACTGACCTCCTCCTCTGGGAATCTGTAGGCCTGGATGCCCACTGCCCCCCCCAGTAGTTTAAAGTAAGTGTAGTGGTTATGAATTCCCCCAGTTTGTCCCTGAGTACCCTCAAACCCTCCCTACTGAGGTGTAGCCTGTCTGGTGAAAAGAGTTCTTTGTTTGACCAGGTCTCCTCCCAGTCCCCAATACAGATGAACATCTCCTCCCTACACCATTTCCTCAGCCAGTCATTGAAATCCTCTAGTCTTCTTTTCCTGGCTGTGTTGGCCCTTGGTACTGGTATCACACCTCTGAGTAGGCCAGTGAACTTCCTTCCTCCCTGCAGATCTTCCCTAACTCCCTGAACCTACTTTGCAGTATTTCCACCTCATCCCCAGCTAGGTCATTGGTTTCCAAATGTATAACTAAATTAGGTTTTCCTCCAACTTTCCTTACTATTTCCCTTATTCTTTTGCCCACCTTTCCCACTGTCATCCCTAGCATACAAACCACCCTCCTGCTTGAATTTGGGTCCCATTTCCTTCCCCAGTGAATACCCCTAATTATGTAGTCCCCTATGATTGCCACCCTTCCATCCCCTGCATCCGTGCTCCCCGTCCTTCCTTTTTTACCTTCAATACTAGCTGCTTCCCCACCAAACTGCTCCTTCTGCACCCTGGTAAACTCATTGCCACATCCACAATTTATCCCCTTAACTGTTTTTCCATCTCCCAATCTGCCCCTCCCCTTTTGACTATCTGTATCTGCTTTCAGTTTTCCCTCTCTTCTTCCTTTCCTTTTCTCTCTCTCTCTTCCTTTCTCCACTCTGTTTTGTCTGCCTCTTCTTCCCTGCCCACCAAGATTAGTCCTTCCCTCCCCTGTACTCCTACTCTCACCCTTGCTCAACCTGACCTCCTTTCTCACCTCCTGCTGCCCACTCCCTCCTTCCAAACAGTTGTGAAAATCTATTCAATAAAGGCACCCCTTTAGAATTTCCCACCCCTGATGCTACTCTCACATTCTCACCCCTTCCCCTCACCACTTGCCATTCCTCCACCCTGGGCTCCCTATTCCTCTGAGGAAGAGATACTCCTGAATACAGGGTGTTCCACCCCAATCCCATTCCCTGCCTAATGCTGTCACACCCCTGTGCATCACCCCCTGTCTTTCCCCTCCACTGCTCTGCTCCTCTGATGTCCAACACCATCCTCCCCAGATCCCATCTGAGCAGCCTTATTTCAGCCCATAGCAGCTCCAGGTTCTTACACACAGGACATCTCCCTTTACTCTATATCACCCTCAGAAAGACTGCTGTCCTACAGCGATTACAGTTTACCACTCTCCTGCTTCCCATACATGTACCTATTCCCCCACTTCCTTCAAGCCCAGCTTCTCCTACCTTCCAGTTATACATAACTATAAAATGACTATAGCATTCAAAAATATATACATTTGTATCTCACTTTACCATCAAAAAGTAAGAACAATCACAATTATCTACCTTCTACTAATTAAGCAATATACCATGACAGAGAGTGGGCATATTGGTGGATTTACCACCCCTGGTGTGGTTCAGTCATGAGGGACAGCCGAGTGACTTAACCACACCAGAAGTGGTAAATCCACCCCTATACTTACTCTCTGTCATGGTATATTGCAATTATACAATGTTCATTTTTTTTATAGTGATATAAAACTTTTACACTGAGTATACTGGAGGATTTATTATGGTCATGTGATGTGTTTTGACCAATGAGGTTACAGGATTTTCATACTCCATTTTATAATTAAGCAATAATGCACAACAGGGTGTAGTATATCATGGGATATCATCACACCTTGGGTGGTTGGGCATGAAGCCACAGGCCGAGTGTGTCCAACAACCCGAGAATTGATGCTATCCCATGATATACCACACCCTGTTGTGCATTATTGCTTAATTGTGCGTTATTGCTATTAAGAATGGGCTCAAAAGTTTAATCAGTGAAAAAAAAATAATAATTCAAATCCTTTTGAAGTGCATTTTTTGTGGTGTTGGAGGAGTACAGTTTAATAAAAAAGTTCCTGGAGGTGTCTGGACAGCAGGTGACACTGTTATAAGTAGAGTCTATGTAGTTGCTGCTCTGTGTCTCTGTACTATGCCAGGAAATTAACTGTGTTGTTGCACTTGAGTTGTCCGACTGCCATGTAAAGATGTGTGCAGGTTTTTATTTTAAGTTCTTTTGCTACTGTGAAAAGGAATAGGAACAATGTGAAAGGGAATGGTGGTTTTCTGGTAAGTCACCCTGAGTGGTTTCTAAAAGTTGAAGCCAGACAGAAAAAGACACTCATAGTGTGGTCAGTTTGTGAGTTTTGTTCATTTTAAAAGAGTCATTTGAGCCACGTCCTGACTCATGCCATCCCGCCTGATATGAAAAGTTGCAGAGTTTTCCTTGTTGTGGCCCCTCAACAGCACTTTCAATGTTGTACTGTTCACTGTTAGTGCTTTGCTGTTATTTTTTAACAGCTACTTGCAGGTTTCCTTCGCTTTGTGCCATGGGTCCTGGGCAGCGTTAGGGTAGGAGGATTTTGTTGCCAGTGAGGAGGCTGGTAGCTGGAGGTTTTCTGAAGCCATGATGATGTAGCCCGATATCATCATGGCTTCAAAAACCTCTTGGCCAATCAGCTTGCCGTATTTACAATCCCCAGTTCATAATACAGATTCTATCACAGAACCAGAACACAATGCAAAATCATCTGCTACTTAGCAACAACAAACTGGTGACAACAAACCAAGCTGATGCAGCTTTCTTTTAAAAAAAATAGAAAAAACATGTAATCTTTTAAACCAGTAGAAATCAGCAGCCCCAAAAGCACCTTGAAATACAAGAAAGAACACAGTACCACACCACTGCCACAGTAACTAAACAGCTCTAAAGGACTGGAAAAAGAAGAAAAAAATCAAGGACAGCACTAAAAGATATAATGTATTGTAAAGTATTATGCAATAGGCACACTCAGTTGTTTAACAGAGAAAATAAAGTACCTACCAAAAAAAGACAGAATACCCACAAATGCCACTTAGATTCTCAATATTAGACACAACCAAAGGCATGTACAGAAAGGGTTTAAACTATATTATTAAAATTGACCACATCAGAATTGAAAGATCACACTAAACAAATGTGTTGATCCTTCTGACTTCCAACCAATATCTACCACACACATTTTATATCTTCCTGGATCCTATGGGTTATCTTTTACAATCACCTAAATTTACATAAAAACAACATTTTTAAACTGAAAAATATAATAAAAAGCACTTAGCTTTGGGAGCTCTTCTCAAACACAGCATCTCATCTCAGAGTTCTAGAATCAGAACCAGATGGAATCAATCTGGAAAAACTCCCCAGTAAAACATATTTCCCAGTAACTTAATTAAATTGGTTGAAGCTGAATACTCTAATTTTTATTCTTAACCATTACTGTTAGTTGCTAAATGTTAACTACCTGATTCATTAATTTGCAGCTGCTTTCCAGCAAATAGTACCATTGAGAGTTTAGTTATTTTAATCAATTTCACCCAACATTATATGTGCAAAATAGACAATAATGTAAAAGTGTTAATATTAAAACACATTCTCACTCACTATCATCACATATCACTTTGTGTAATTTTGTGACACACCTACGGGATAACATAGCTTCTCTTCCAATCCTACGCTTCTCCTTTACATAAAAAGACACATACATCTATTTAAAATATTTAAAATAAAACACAGTCAACACTCTTTGTGCATAGGAGTCCATAACTGTACATTATTATATCGCTCAAATGTATCTAATTGTTTAACCAGGAGTAGCACACTAAGCTGAAAGCTTGTTTAAGGTGCGACCTGGGAGCACTGGGAAGTTAAGTGACTTGCTCATGGTCACACAGTATGTAAGTGGGGGCTGTGGGATTCAAACCCAGGTCTCCAGATTTGCAGCTTAGAGCCTTAAACCACTGTGCTATACTGCCTCCCAATTTAGTTCATGAATGTGCAGTAATACAATAAAAGTTAGCAGCATTGTTCCTTATGCACAGGAGTCCTGCTGCAAAACTTCTGAACCTTTGGAAAGGATATGTTTAAATTTATCTTTGTGCTGCTCAAGTTCAACTCTAAGTATGCAGCTAGGCAAACACAAGGCTTTATCCATCTTATTGTAAAATTTTGAAAATAGTTTAAAAGGTCTGAGCATAAAAGTGCAATAACATTGCTAAGCATAACCTGCAGTGATCACAGTAAGCTCAATGAATTCAAATTAATATTATCCAGTAGGCACTTATGAAAGATATAAAAAGTTTCACCTGATGCAGAGAGAATACAGGAAGAATACCCAAGAGTTCCTCTTTTTGCTCCATTGTTGCCTCAAACAAAAGGAGTTACAACTTATCTCTAACCTTCTGGTACAAATCTCCCTTTTCATAGGTTTCATATTCGTTTATAATACAACATTTCCACAGATACTCTTAAAAAGCCTTTATATGTTAGAGGATGCCATTCTTTCCCAGACTCCTGCTTTCCCTCAGACATCATAGCTCCAGCCATCTTTTCACAACTCTGCATGTACCCTCAATGTCCATCCCATGATCACCTGTGAAAAGATAAAAATATATGCTCCACTGAGCGTGGTAAATTTAATAATTCCAACATAGCTTTAAACCCCCAACCCTGGCAACTATGGCATCAATCAATCAAATCTTTATTTTTTAAGCACTATTCCAGTAGATCATAGCACTGTACAATAAGTCAAAACAGTAAAATCAATAAAAACAGCAAGTATAAAATGTAATACATTCATTCCAAAAATAAAAGATGGCAGTAGGCTAACCAACACTTGCATTAGGGAATGCCAAACAGAATAAATAAGTTTTCAGGGCAGATTTAAAACAATCAACAGTGAACCTTTTATAACATTAAAAAAGCATATATACTAATGTGCCCAGCATGCTTGTCACAGCAGCATTCAATTCCAGCAGAATAATTTTCTTCAGAACAGCATTCTATAGGAGGGAACCATCATACACCTTTCCTCAAAACAAAGACCCCATCCAAAGGCATGTTCAACAGCCATTCTCTGGATAATTTTTCCAACCTTTTATGAAGGTGAGTCCTGCACCTCAGCACTCATGGTGTAACTCCAGATTGCAGGGGATTTCCTTCAGGAGCTTTCATCATAAATGCCACAACTCCAAGGACTCCAAAACCACATTTTAAACTTTATTGTGGCCAAAGTTACCTTTTACTTTTTGCCAGCAGCTGTGACGGGCTAGAATAGGACCCTGTCCCACTTGTTATGGAGAAAGTATATAAATGCAAGGATCTGTATTTTTTCCTTTGTGCTTCTAAATGCTGAATCTTATTCTCTCTCTGCATCTCAGTCTCTTTGTTGTATAGCCCACCATTTGAAAAATTCCATCAGGCTTTCTGGTTCTGCCACTGCCTGTTCCTTTTCCATAACTTGTGCTGGCTATACAATCTCAGACTGGACTTCTGTTTCTGCTAGTTTGGCTGCCATTCTCCTTGTAACCACTCCTGGACTTGCTGCTGCAGAATCCATACCTTCCTCTGTGCTTCCCTGGTACTAAGCCCAGTACCCACGCACAAATCTCCTATCTTAGGGTATGCATGGTGTAAATCCCACTTCTGTCACCATCTGTCTTCAAGGTGCAGGTCAGAAAGCAATGGGAACACCCAGGAGCAGATGTAAAAATCACCAAAACTATATTTATTGAATCAGTAACATAAAATAAAATAAACCTGTTCAGAATAACTATGTACAGATGCAAAAATAAAATCTTTCTTGTAAAAAAAATCTCCCTTACAGCTTAGCTTAGCGGTTTTTATAAGAGTTTGTCAACTCCCATCCTTAGCAAGCATCCTGTTCTTTGTAAATGTCAGGAGTGGCTAGAACATTGAGAACTTCCTGAGGTCCCCATAGCAACAGCAAAAGGCTCAGACATTTGCACCCAAGTAACCTCTACCTTTTACAGTGTTCTCAAATATAAATATATATATATATATATATATATATATATATACATACATATACATTTCAACAGTAACACCTTATTTTCTAAACAAAAGTGATCCCATTATCAGTTTCATTTCCATATATTGATTTGCACATATTCTTATATTACCAGATCTAGATATACAAGGGAGAAAGAGACAGAGAGAGACAAAGAATTGCGATACTGTTCGGGTTGATCAAGTCTGAAGTCTCACAGGAAAATTTGGTTGCACAACCAGAAAGAGAAGAGAGAAAGAATACAGATCCTTGCATTTACACACTTTCTCCATAACAAATGGGACAGAGTCCAATTCTACCCTGTCACAGCAGCGTACTGCCCACAGAGCAACTCCCAATAGTGCTGAAGTATCCATTAAGTTAGACAAGCCTAGCCAAGCAGGCACAAATATTAGAAAAAGATTGGAAGCTAAGGCACAAGTTTCAAGCATGCTGCACCCCAACACTGCCGTTTGCTTCTTCAGTTAATCATAAAATCACAACAGTCAAACAGTATATCTCACTGTCAAAAACTTAGAAATAATTCTCAGCATTACAGAGACCTGTTGTGAAATGGAGCAGTAGTGCGGCCAATAATGTCCGACAAAATGCCAGAGTGCAATGTGTGGCCAAAATAACCACTCAAGAGCAAAAAATAAATGATGCTATGGCTTCCAATCTATGAAGAAGGCATATTTCCAAAAACTACGTGTTAGAACAGGGTGGGCTTCATTCATAAAACCCACCAAAAAATCTTTTAGAGAGCGGCAAGCTAGGATAAAACACCATGCAGCAGGGAGTGGAGCAGCACTCTGACCATCTTGCCACTCTGCCCCATCTAAACCAGTTGACAGCCAACCAGGGAAGTACTGTAGATCAGAGTGGAGCAGTGGATGTGGCATACCTAGATTTCAGTAAAGCCTTCAGTACTGTTCCATACAGGAGACTCATAAACAAACTGGGCAGCCTATGAGTGGGACTAAAAGTGGTAAACTGGGTAAGAAATTGGTTGGAGGATAGGTGAAAGAGGGTAGTAGCAAACAGAGTTCACTCCAAGGAATGGAAGGTGACTAGCAGGGTGCCGCAAGGATCAGTACTGGAACTGGTCCTCTTTAATATCTTTATAAGTGAAATTGCAAAGAGACTAGAAGTGAAGGCAAGTCTTTTTGCAGATGACACAACAATCTGCAATAGAGTGGACATGCGGATGTGTGTGTGTGTGTGAAAAAAATTAGTAGAGGTCTAGGTAAGCTTGAGTAGCTGTCTAGAAAATGGCAACTAAATTTCAATACAAAAAAATGCAAAATCATGCACTTGGGGTGTAGAAACCCAAGATCAGATTACAAAATGGGAGGAGTGGTACTGGCGACCCCCAAACAGAAAAGAGACCTGGGTGTTATATCTGATGACCTAAAGATGGCCAAACAGTGTAACAAAGCAGTGGGGAGAGTCAGTGGGATGCTAGGTTGCATAGAAAGGAGTATCACCAGCAAAAAGAGTGAGGTGGTGATACTGTACCTGCGTATCAAACTCTGGTTAGACAGAACCTAGAGTACTGTGTCCAGTTCTGGAGTTCTCATCTCCGAAAGGTCATAGACAAGGTTGAGGAAGTCCAGAGAAGGGCAACTAAAATGTTGTGGGATTTGCATCAAAAGCTCTATGAGGAGAGACTGAAGGACCTCAGTACTGTATGTACAAACTGGAGGAAAGGAGGAAGAGGGGGAATATGATAGAGACTTTCAAATATCTCAAGGGCATAAACAAGGTTCAAGAGGAAAGCCTTTTTCAGAGAAAAGGTCATGCAATGAAGCCGGAGGGAGGCAGACTTATGGGAAATGTAAGGAAACACTTCTTCACAGAAAGGGTGGTAGATGACTTGAACAGCCACCCTGAGGAGGTGGTTGGAGCAAAAACTGTAATGGCATTTAAGAAGGCATGGGAAACATGTAAGGAAACCTTAGAAACAAGGAAGAGGAGGTAAAGCTGGAGAGCAAATAGAGCCTATGGTGTGACAGTAGGTAGGTAACATGAGCAGACTATGGGTGCCAAGCGGTCCTTATCTGCTGTCAACTTCTATGTTTCTATGTTACCCCACAAATTTCTTGTTTTTTCATTGTCCCCCCACCTGTCTGTCATTATCCCATCTGATGAATGCAGGTTATATTTTTACTGGCATACATAGCAAAAGTTACTACTTTCTTTATATGAAAAATATGTAATGGGGCTGTCAGTTAAACTCATTAATTTTGTGAGATAACTATAATACTGACGTCATTGTGTGTGAGTATGAGTCTGTGACTCTGACAGGGAGTTAGGTATGACTGTGGCACCATGCTATGATTTTCTAAACTTGAAACTGTTATATGATCTGAACAGTTAACCAGCAAGACCCAGTGTTCTGCATCCTCCAACCAGCAAGTCCCAGTGTTGTGCATCCTCCAACACCCATCACTCATAGTGCTCCAATACCAGCACTATGATAATCACACTCAGTACAAGACACCCCTAAATGATTTACTTGGAAAAAAAATGGAAAATAAACAATGCAAGAAGAAAAACTATTTACAAAGAAAATGTGGTAAGACTGAAGAACTGCTTCTAGCTACTACAACTCCGATGGTGGCATGAGTGATGGTGGTGCTGAAGTAGGTGTAGTGAGTGGGGGCACTGCTGGCCCAAGGTGCCTGCATAACTCATCCAGCCTGCTAAGAATTTCTTTCAGTCCTCTGTGAAGGACCTTAACCTCCTTCTTAAGTGTTTTTATGATCTAGTCTATAATTTTAAGGTTTTTGCTGCCCCCTACTGCCTAGCTTTGCTCAGGAGCTACCCCTTCTTCGTCTCCAACAGCTGTAAGCTGTCTATTCTTTGCCTCTATTTGGGCCTGAAAAGCATTTTTTATTTTCTCCAGGCACCTTGCTGTTTGTGTGCTAAAGTTCTGATATTCAGGTGTTATTTCTGTCAGGGTAAACAAAGGAAATAAATGTGGAATGTACTGTAAGCAGTGGTATGTTAGGTTTTACTCAGGTGCCTCCCTACACGTAGTGCCTTCTCACCTGACCTCGCAATACAACTTAGCATCACTATTACCTGATGGGATAATGCTAAAACCAGGCAAATAGGACAGAACACACAACCTGCTACACAGACAGCAAGTAAGCAATTAAGAAAGTAAGCAAAATGTTATTTTTCAAAGTTCCCTATCCTGGGGGTTCAGGGTATTATACATAACATTCAACAAAGTTACAGAGGTTATAGCCATAAAAATTCAGTAAGTGGGCAATATACAATAATATAATAAAAAAACAAATTACTATCCATAGTTATTAAAAGCCAAGTTGAACAGACACATGTTTAGCAATTTCTTAAATACCTCACCTGAGGAAATATCCCTTTGGTAAGATGGAAGAGCATTCCACATCCGAGGTGCTACTACAACAAATACCCTATCTGAAGAAGTTCTGAGGTGGGCCCAGGAAACCTTCACAAGACTCTCCTCAGTGAGGCAGAGAGAGTGACGTGGAGCATGTGGAAGCATGAGGTCTTTAATGTAGCCAGGACCCAGATTATGCAGAGCACTGACTATCAGCAAGGAAATCTTGAAGGTGGTATATCATCTAAATGGAAGCCTGTATAAACTCAGCAACACATGCATGATATGCTAGAAAGTGCTTGTACCTGAAATTATCTGGGCTGCAACATTTTGCAAAAGATGGGGATGATGCACCAAACCTTCAGAAAGTCCTAGTTATAGATCATTACAACAGTACAGATGAGAGATCATGAAGGCATGAATCATAGTCACAAGGTCCTCAGGTTTATGAAAGGGCTTTAGTAAGGTGAGATTTCAGAGTTGAAAAATCCCACAGTGGACAGCAGCTGACACTTGCACTTCAAGCAATAATTTGTTGTCCAATATGACTCCCCAGATTGTTTAGCCCTATCCACAGCTCTGAGGAAATTGCTATCATGGAGGGCATGATGGTATTCACCCTCTTTATTGCTCTTTTCTGGGGATCTGGTTTTATGTGTAGCAGCTCATTCTTGCTCTTGTTAAGGCTCAGCCAGCTGGCAGCCATTAATTTACTCAGTTCAGATAAAAATCAATTAATCATAGTCACCATGTTACTCTGGTTTGATGTGAACAAATTTGATATCATCTCTAAAGCAGTGGAAAACCAGATGTACTGTCTCACAATCTCTTCCAATGGCAACATGTAAACATTAAATGGTACAGAAGGCAAGAGAAGCCTTGGGAGACACCAGAAGGGATAGTAGCCATACTGGAAAAAAATCTTCCCAGTGCTGCCAGCTGCTACCTATCAGCCAGGAAGGGCTCAAACCAATGCAACAGTGTACCAGAGAGTCCCCTCAGATCATCAGGGAAAAGGTCAAAACCAACATAAGAACAAGCATTTGTCAATGCCGAATGTTGCTTGCTTCTATGTGCTGTTTAGGTATTTGGAAGTCATTGGAGTGCAAATATTGAAAATTTGTGAACTTACGAGCATGCGTAGGAACTGCACAACGCACGCTCATGAAACAGTCATTGTTATGAAATTTTTCATAAAATGTTCAACATAGCCATTTTAAGACCTCTGCTCATGAACAGTGTCAGTGTGATTTTGTTAATGTGTCCCATACATTGAGTTTGCACACCGACTGCGCCATTGTGCACTACATGGGTGGAAACACGTTTTGGGCAGGATGTGAAAAATGACAGCTGTACTGCTCATAAGGAGGTGTGGTAAAATGGCAATGTTGAAAATCTGGAGTGAAAATATTGAAAATTCGCGAACTTACGAGCGTGCGTAGGAACTGCGCAACGCACGCTCGTAAAACAGTCATTTTTAGGAATTTTTTCACCAAATTTTCAACATAGCCATTTTAAGACCTCTGCTCATGAACAGTGTCACTGTGATTTTCTTAATGTGTCCCGTACATTGATTTCGCACACCGACTGCGCCATACTGCGCTACAAGGGTGGAAACACATTTTGGGTGAGATGTGAAAAATGACAGCTATAATACTCATAAGAAGGTATGGTAAAATGGCAATGTTGAAAATCTGGAGTGAAAATATTGAAATTTCGCAAACTTACGAGCCTGCGTAGGAACTGCGGAATGCACGCTCATAAAACAGTCATTTTTTGGAATTTTTGGACCAAATTTTCAACATGGGTTTTTGGGACCCCTTCTCATGAATGTTGTCACTGTCATGGTGGTATTCAGAACCAAAGGGTGATTTCTCAGTCACTGCACAGTCACTGCGCAAAATCACCCTTCGGGCCTGAATAACGCCATGACAGTGACATCATTCATGAGAAGGTGTCCTAAAAACCCCATGTTGAAAATTTGGTGCAAAAATTCCCCAAAATGCCTGTGATATGCAATAAAGTTGACCCCCCATCTAGCCCATTATACAGCTTACCGGCATTTCCTCAGTTCGCGGTCGGCTTTGAAGACTGCAGACGTGTTCCCGGTCCACAGAAGATCATCGCGCCCAGTCCGGGAGTGAGTATGGGGTGAGGGGGTGTGGGGAGGCTGGGTGTGCAGTGGGTGGGTGCGGGTTGTGGGAGGGTCGGAGACAGCCCGCGGACCGCTTCTGTTTTATAGGTTTCAAAAAAAAAAACGACGTGGGACATTTGCCACGCTGGGGTGGGCTCCCAGCATGGCACAAGGACAGGGGGCTATTCAGCTGATGGGGAGTGGGCACCCCATCGGCCAAAGGACTGATAGCCACGCTGGGTGGGCTTCCAGCGTGGCACCAACTAAGGGGGGACGGCGGCTCAGCCAGCAGGATTGGGCACCCGTTGGCTACATGGTATGTGCGGGGCGCGATGCCCTGCAGTGGGGGGAGCTACGCTTTATCGGTGCTCACTGAAGTGTAGCTCCCTTTCAACTGTATGCCACTGCATTTTGGAGCGTGTCATAGACAGCTCCAAAATGCATTGGCTTACAGGGGCCGCGCCTGCCAGCTCACTGACTGAATTGGAGGAGGAGGTGACACACCTCCGAAATCTCCGATGATGGCACTATGTTTCTTGCACATGTGTGCAAGCAACATAAAAATGGTACCTTATGCTATGCTGACTAACATATGATATTAATTTATGAAATTGCAAAAAGACTTCAAACTTACATATTGGGCCGAGTAAAGGAGATGCCACTCATGCTTACTCAAAAGAGACTCTGATGGTTTCACACAATTGTGCTTTATGAAGGAGGCCAGTCTGTATCCACAACAATGTGTACTTTATTCCATTATATTTTACCCTTTTATAAATAGATGCTTGCAATCATTTTGTTAGTGTTTTCTTTGTTTCCTCCATGCAGCTTCTACTCATGGATCCCATCTGCATAAAATCTGCAAACAGAATAAGGCAGCCTCCCACACCAGTATCAGATCATTCATCACCTTCATAAGAGCCATCTCCATGCTACTGTATGACAAGAGCTAAACCCAACTGGAATGACCTGTAGATGTCATGCTGCACCAGATGAGACTACAACTGAAAATAAACCACCTTCTCAATGAGTTTCCCTTAAAAGGGAAGGATTGAAATATGCCTGTAATTGGCCAGGATTTTTGGGTCCAGAGATTGTTTCTTAAGGAGAGGGATCACAACTTCATGTATTGATGCAGTCAGGAAAGAACCTACTGCCAAGGAATCCTAGACAATCCTAGCCCCAACTGGCATCAGTGCCTCCCAACAGTCTACTACCTGCTGGGTAGGCTCTGTATCCAAACTACAGTAGGTTGTTCACAGAACATATATCACCAGAGGAATCTACTGATCTGATAATTGCTGTAACTTCATTCACAGCACCAAACAGCCCTCACTACCCCTGACTCTTTAACTGTCAGGAGTCATCCCAGCTTGAGCATTCACCACCCTAATGCAGGACACTCTGTCAAGGATGAAAAGAACAAAGTTCTGCACACCTGACTGTGGTAACTGCTCCTCTGGACTGTAGATAGGCAGGATATAAAAGACCATAGTGTGTAACATCTGTAATGGTCTATTCCTCACCATTGTAATCAATCCTGACAGATCCTGGGGGATTGCCCCAGATATATCCCATAATGGTCCTCTACAGCCGACTTGTCAACCATGTCTGCTCCAGTTTCTTCTATTGTGCTTTTAACAGTGCAAATGAAGTAAAATCATGCCAATGCACAGTGAAGCTAGCTGACAGTGTCATTCATTAGGAACTAAAAAGACAGAACATGCAATGAAACCCAAGAGTTTTGAATCACCTACTCAGGGCTATCCCATATTGTCAATTTCTCAACATCTGATGCAGCTGTTTGGAACTGGAGACTTTTCACAAGCAGGCCAGTGAACCTAAGGACAGATTTTAAGAGGAACCTCTTTTGGATCAGGCCAATACATAAGCTAGGGCATGGGACAGGATGGAACTGTTGACAGCATGTAGTCTTTCAGGTGGGATGGAACAACAGATTAATTTCATTACAGAATACAATTCAGTAGTTCCCAGAGTGTCAGGGCATTAAAGAGACCAAGAAATCATGTCTGATTGCCAGCTGTTTATAAAGTTCTTATTTTCAGAAATGCTGTTCATTCCATTAAATTATCCATATTTAACTGTACCTGAATAAAAGGTGATGTGTAAAACTGTATTTTATATTGTTTTCATGGGCAGCATTCTGTTACAATTCTCTTCATGGAAACTGTAATGTGAATTTTTAACTATGCCACAGTTTGTGCACAGAACTCTGAACATGGATCAGATAGGGCAACAGCTCATAATTAACATTCTTTACTCAAACCATGATGTAGTAAAAACTCCAGAATACAGGTTCCTTGACAGAACTGTGCAGTACATTGTCTATAAAAAGAAAAAACTGAAAATACAGTTTACACTTCAGTGTTATTCAGGTACAGTTAAATATGGACCATTAGGAGGTCTGAATGTCATTGCTATACATAGGAATATTACTAGCTTCTGCCAATTAGAACACATTTCCTGTCCCCTTTAAAATGCTTCTGGCATTTTCTGGCTGCAGATGAGGACCAGGACCCTATAGTGGAATGGGTGGGGTGGGGCTATGGGTAATTTGTAATATAGGTATCAGCATTTGGGATAAGGTGGTCCTTAGCCACATCAAGGACTGGGGACATGGTATTTTGTTGTAGATACAGTATACTTCCCAAGGGATAAAATTCATGAGCTCCACCAATCAGATGCATCATCAAGTTAAACATTTTGTTACGTGCTATACATCATATGTAATTAAGCATTATGGTACCCATGTTCCAAGCTTTACATTGGTAGAAAGACACATTCATTGAAAGAACATATCCAAGAGCATGCTCAATCTATATTCAATGTTCTAAGTAACACTCTTGAAGGTAAACATTGGCAGGAGTTACGTGGATCAGAACTTTGCACTTCTAATTTTATGCCATCGACCATGTCCCTGTATCTCCATGAGGAGCTGATAGAACTGGGAACCTCCTACAGCTTGAAAGTAGACTTATTTTCAAGGTGGGTGCCTGCATCCTCAATGACCTGAATGATGACATGGTTATTGTCCCTATTCTGTAATAGAGAATGTTACTGTGTGCTCCTTAGCTGACTTATTTCAGGATTATATAGTTTGTGGCTTTCAGTTTTACTGGATTTTATTTTATTGTGTGTTCTCATATGCATTTTCTTCTTTTCTTTTCTTCCAGGTTTCATCTTTGGAACTTAAAGCCTTTGAAAGCCTGGCCCTATTTCTTTATTAGCAGTAATTTTGATTGGTAGCAATTATTAGTTACTTAAATATTTTTTTTTTTGTTATGATTTTGTTGATAATTAGTTTTTATTATTTGTGGGTTATTGATTCAGAATAGGACATTTCTTCTTCATGCTTCCACTTAATTTTAACTATCACTTTGTCAGTAGAAGCTAGCATGTTTAATGATTTTTATTATTTAGTTTTGAATTTCTGTGCCTACATGATGTAAGTAGGGTACAGGGGATTTTCCCCTTCTATTATTTACTGCTTATGTATCTTTAAGATTTGCCTTTAAAACAGGGGTTAGTTGCCTGCTAGCCTGCCCTCCTAAAGAAGAATCTAAGTGATATGAAGTGCTTTGGATTTGTTGCATGTTCTAATTTTTTTGGCTACTAATAAATGGCACTTTCAGCTAGTTACACTGTGCATTGGCATGATTTTACTTCATTTGCACATCACTTTGTGTTTGCTAGGTCCAGTTTTCTTTCTTGTTGCAATAGCCATCCCTTTCTTTAGCACCCAGGGTCTGTTTAATTGTTGTATTTAACTGCCAGAGCTCCTCACTGTTCCACCAACTGAACCAACTGAAGATGGGTTTCCATGAAATGAACTTTCTTGAAACCCTTATGTGGGGAGCACATCAGGCAGAATAGCCATTTTGCCTGCTTTCTGCATTCCACATTCTGCACAGCCCTACAGTTATCCTACCTGCACTGCCATCACAGTCCTGCAATGCCCCTCCAACACTCCTGCTATAGTGATGCCCAGCATCATTCATAGTCATGACTAAAGATATCCAGATAGTGAACACCTGTCACAATGGCCTCAGTCAGAACAACTATCATAGTTGTAATGCTTGTTGTGACTTGGTGCCACTGAATTTCATGCTGAGATGGACAAGGAGTAGAAGGCAATATAGCCCACTATTTTCAAGTGCTAAAATATATATTGATATCTGCAGTTAAAGATTAAGCAGCTGGCATTGTACGGAAACAACAGTGCACATATGTGTGCCTTCACAAGCAATTTAGTCTGGGACCTTTAGTGGTTAGCTGGCAAATTTCAAGAAGACAGCCAAGGGAAAACTGATGACCCTGACTATTCTTGAGTGTTTCAATCACATGGGTGAGGTGTGCATATTTATGGAACACATATAAACAGAGGAGACAAAGAAGTAAGTACCTCAGCTAGGACTTAAACCCAGTCTGCCTGGAATACCATTCTGGTTTCACTAACCAGCTGCACCACCAATGCAACTGTAACCTGGGCCATCCCAGAGCCCACATTACTCTTTCTCCAATACACAACATGGTACTGCACAAATAATTACTACATGTTAAATCACATGTGTGCAGTATGTATATTTATGGAACACATCCAAACAGAGGAGAGAAAGTAGTAAGTGCCTCAGCTGGGACCTGAACCCAGGCCACCCAGAATACTGTTCCAGTCTTGCTAACTAGCTGCATCACCAAGGCAACTGGAACCTGGGCCATCCCAGAGCACACATTACTCTTTCTCCAATGCACAGTCCGGTGCTGCACAAATAATTACTACATTTTCAATCACATGGGTGCAGTGTGCATATTTATGGAACACATACAAACAGAGGAGAGAAAGTAGTAGGAGTCTCAGCTGGGGCTTGAACCCAGACCACCTGGAATACCATTCCGGTTGTGCTAACCAGGTGCAGCACCAAGGCAACTAGGACCTGGGCCATCCAAGAGCACACATTACTCTTTCCCCAATACACAACCTGGTGCTGCACAAATAA
Source organism: Neoceratodus forsteri (assembly GCA_016271365.2). Classification (NCBI taxonomy): domain Eukaryota; kingdom Metazoa; phylum Chordata; order Ceratodontiformes; family Ceratodontidae; genus Neoceratodus; species Neoceratodus forsteri. Next base: position 1,177,571,122 of record CM057449.1, on the reverse strand, counting down.
TTGGTACATTTCCAATCACATGGGTGCAGTGTGCATATTTATGGAACACACACAAACAGAGGAGAGAAAGTAGTAAGTGCCTCAGCTGGGATTTTAACCCCGGCCACCAAGAATACTGTTCCAGTCACGTTAACCAGCTGTGCTACTAAGGCAGCTGGAACCTAGGCCATCCCAGAGCACACATTACTCTGTATCCATATATATAATCAGCCACTGTAGGGTGTTGTATAAACATCACCAGTAGTTCTTCACCAATAAAATCACAAGCCCTAGTGGCTTTCAAAATATCATTAAAAGCAGTATCAAGTTGTAGCCATTCATCACATATATGAATAAAACTTTGTCATTTTCTGTCTCTGATCTGGGTATTCCTCTAACTACCAAGACAGTCTGTTTCTGATCCATTTCAAAATTCTCTAGTGTAGGCATTTGGACCTGATTCTGTGTTTTTAAATCCCTTTCAGTGTCCCTTGTATCTTGTCTCTTTCCCATTTTAACTACCTTTTTATCAATACCATTATGTTTTTTCTGTGCTCTCTTCTCTTTCTGTCTTTTTGTTTTATTTTTAGGAGTAATTTCATTTTTACTACCTTGTGTCATTGCCAGATTATTGGTAGGCAGAGGTACTTTTTTCCTTTTTATATTTGGATTTACTATTTCACCTTTAGTAGCTTTCTGCTGTCCTTTAATAATCTTTCCCTTCTTCCCTGACAGTACCTGTTTCTTCCCATTTACACTAGCCCCTTTAGTTTCAAGAATCTCTGTGACAGTTACATCAGTTGCATTATTTGATTGTTTTGGGAATAGTTACTGTCCTTTTTCTTGAGCTTCTCTAAGTTTCAAGCATCTCCTTATTTTTAGCAATCTCTCCCCTTAATTGTAACATCTCATTTTTCAACCGAATTATTTGTTCCATAATTGCAATACTTGCTATATGGGGATCTTTCAATACTTTTATCAAATCAATTTCCAGAAAAGGACAGTAAGTAAGATCTGGGCAAGTAGGCAGCTGATTATCCTTAGTATCTATTGCTTGTTTATTCTGTTCTTGATCTACGTACACTTTCATACCAGTAATAGTAACTTGCAGGTCCTGTCCAATTTCAGCCAGTTCATCTTCCCGAGGCTAGGCCCTACAAGTTGAGATATCAGCTAAACTAGAGGCAGGTTCAGGCAAGCATTTAAAACTATCTCTGGAATCTACAGAGACCATCTGTACAGACCCCAGTCCCAGATTCAAAACTTTCTTGATTTAGTTCATTACCAGTGTTCCCTACTCTACGTGGAGACTCATGTTGAAACTTTGTACATTCCATACCAAAAACTAAGTTAGGAGATTTTTCCAGTGAGAGATCACTGAAAATTTCTTGTCACAGAACCACCTCTGCATTATTATCATCTGTATCTCAAATCAATATTTGTGTAGATGTAGCTCCTATATTTACATTTGCTAACTTTTTAATGTGAGCTGTAATCAATGTTTGACCATCCTTGTTAGGGCCTGCTGTATGCTTTGTTCTCTTTATAGACTGTTGGGGGAGGGGGAAGAAATACAACCATCTTCTATGTTAGACCCTTCCTTTATATTTATATTTTTCCCTTTCTTCAATTTATACTGTGTAGAGCCCTTAGTTCTGCCTTTCTTTACATTTTTAACATTCATTTTAATACCTAATGTATTTGATTCCTCCAAACTATGGTTTAAAACCTCTTCAAGTTTCCTATTTTTCTTTGTCCTCATAATTAGAGTGAATATATTCTTTCTATACAAATCATTCTATAGGAACAATCTATGACAGTCTATAGGGACAGTAACACAATAATCACTTAGCAAAATATCACTCAGAGGTTATAAATAAGACTGTCACACTTTAGACTAAACAATATCAGTTAAAATGGCCACTGCTAAGCATATAAATATATAACTAGAGTCAATCGAGTCAGTCAGTAAAATCCCAGCAGTAGCAAAAACTCTCTGACAAAAAATGACTCTGTATGGTGCAATAATTAAACTTGTTGGAATTTCAAGTTGTCCAGGAGTTGAGAGCCAAAGTCCAAACTTCCAAGAATCAACCAAAGCCCATACATGGCTACCAGGACAGCAAGGTTCTGAAGTAACAGGTTTTAGGTCTCCACACGTCCTTAAGTCTTTTTCCTGAGCGACAAAAACACTATCCGCTTAGAAACACACTGCTTCTCAGGTTACAGGACACACTGAATGCACAGGAAACCCCGAACTCCAGTAGAAAAATCATCATAGTAATAAATTAGAATTTAGACATAAGCTGCTTAGAAATAAAAAAAAACACACAGTTCCGATCTGGTGTCTCTTGAACTGGTAATTTTTGGGCCAAATTCAGCGTTCAATGTTCAGCATTCACCCAAAATTTTCCCCGTTAGCAGGTCTTGGGCAATAAATTATACAACTCAAAAAATTAAGCTAGAAAGCATGACCATGTATAACTCACTCAAAGACTCCAAGAAAATTAATTCAGAGTAATTTGGGGTACTTCCGAGAGCCGCACAAGATCTCCAAGGCAGTGGTCATGCAACTGAGTGAGTATAGTCTCCAAGAGCACACATTACTCTTTCCTCAATATACACCCCGGTGCTGCACAAATAATTAGTACATTTCCAATCACATGGGTGCAGTGTGTATATTTATGGAACACATACAGGAAGGAGAGAAAGAAGTAAGTGCCTTAGCTGGGATTTGAACCCAGGCCACCCAGAATACCATTCCAGTCATACTAACCAGCTGTGCCACTAAGGCAACTGGAACCTGGGTCATCCTGAAGCACACATTACTCTTTATCCAGTACACAGTCTGGTGCTGCACAAACAATTACTGCATTTTCAATCGCATGGGTACAGTTTACATATTTATGGAACACATACAAATTGAGGAGAGAAAGAAGTAAGTTTCCTAGCTGGGGCATGAACCCAGGCCACCCAGGATATCAATCTGGTTGAGCTAACCAGCTGTGCCACCAAGGCAACTGGAACCTGGGCCATCCCAGAATACACATTATTCTTTCTCCAATGCACAACCTGGTGCTGCACAAATAATTACTGCATTTTCAATCACATGGGTGCAGTGTGCATATTTATGGAACACATTACCTTAGTGCAGATAGGTACTCTAATAGTGCCCCCTCTTTTTCCCAGCAGATCCATTCTTAGCATAGTCACCACCAAGGGCCCCATACGCAAGTGTTGGGCTGGTTCCAATGTGCACTTTCAGTATAAAAACTATTTTTTGACACTTTTTTTAAATTAAACTTTATTAATATATTCAAACAGACTACACAACTTCACAATGGAAAGTGCACGGGTTCAGCAGATAGGAAGAAAAGTGAAGTAAGAAACCTAATATTTATAACACCCAGGCACATAATCAACAAGAAACATGTTCCTATTTTCACAAAGAAAAGAAAAACCAAGGGTAAACTAATTGTCCAGACAGGAAATAAAATGAACTACCACCACTCTTATTAAAGTCTCACTCAAATTCATAATTATGAATAATTATAGATAATTATACTTAGTTATAACAAGACAGGATGTCTACCATATCAAGACCTTCTTTTTCCACCAAAAAGTCAAAAGACAGTAACCATCAGCTTTGAAAGCATTCCCTCTGAAGCCCAAGTAAAGCCATTATCCATTCCATTACCATAATACTCTGACAGTTATGTAGCCACATTTCTTTTGAGGGTAATGTTGGGGTAAACCAAAGTTTAGTAAGAGTCTTGGAGAGCTGCTGCAACCAAAATGTAGAATAAATATTTAACCCCAGTACCTTTCATTACTGATGGAGGCAGTCCCAGAACCCAAGTCTGAAAATGAAGGGGTATATCTAGGTACAACATTTGGCCAACTGCTGAAGCAATTCTCCTCCAAAATGTTTGAATCTGGGGACATTCCCAGAATATATGTGTGTGGTTTCCAACTAACTCACACCCCCTCTAACACAAATCAGAATGGAAGTGCCCATAATGCTTAACTATGACCAGGGTATGGAAATACCTCACTAATATCCACCAGAGAAATTCCATCCAAGAAGGAGAAGACCTAGTCCCCTGAACCCCCTTGACAGATCTGAGCCAACTCCATTTCTGATACGGAAATTCTAGCTTCTGCTTCCCACTTACGTTTCACGGGAATTAAATAATCCAGCTCCAAATCCCTAAGCTGCTTACATAGTTTAGAAATATGGCCTGCTGCTCTTGGCTGTCTGCTTAATGATAATAAAAAAGCACATAGGGGATTAGCTTCCAATTTTAAAAACGTAATCCTTGTGGGTTCAATCAGGTAATGTTGTATTTATAAATAATGAAAAAAATCAGTGGAGGGTAAATCAAACTCCTCTTTTAGTTGAGTAAAAGATTTGAGAACCTCTCCAACAAAAATTGCTTTACTCGCTTAAGGCCAAGACTTTCCCAATGGTGAAAGCCAAAAGCAGGAAGGCTAGAGAAGAAATCAAAACATGAAAGAAGCATAGTCTCACCACATACACCCACATTTTGCTGGAGGGCCTTGTTAACCTCCAGCCAAGCCTTAGCCATGAGAGCCATCCAAGAATTAACAACTGTCAAAGACTTAAAATTGACAGCATCCATAAACAGGATATCAGAAATTTTTAACGGGGAGAGCAGGGACGATTCTAAAACAGCCCAACTCAGAAAATCCTAGGCCAACATGTCAGTCACAAAATATTGAAGTTGTGCTGCCCAATAATATGCCCTAAAATCAGGAACCACAAAACCTCCTTTGAGTTTTGGCAACATCAAAGCAGGCCACCAAACCCTTGGACATTTCCCTTTCCATATGAATTTAGATAATGTTCACTTTAAGGATTGCCAAAAGGCAGTCAGAACAGGTAAGGGGGGGGGTGGAAAAAAGAAACAAAAAACAAGGTAGAATAGTTATCCTAATGATTTCCTTTCTACCTGCCACTGACAACGGAAGTTACTACCATCTGAGACAATCCGATTGCACATCTTTCAGTAACTTACCGTAGTTAGTTTCAAATAGAAAGGAAATTTCGTGGGGCATCCATACCCCTAAATATTGAAAGCAATTAGCTACTTGCTTGAACTCTCAAGTATTATGGGAAGAGCCTACTGACTGAGGCTTTAAAAATAGTATTTCAGACTTTGTATCAGTAACTTTGAACCCCAAGACCCATCCATATTGAGTTAACATGGTTTTTAGTACTGGGAGGGTGCATGTGGGATCTTTTAAATACAATAAGATATCACCAGCATGTAAAGAAATTTGAAGATCTTCACCCGCTAACACAATGCCCTGATACTCTTCTGATTGCCTGATCCATGCTGCTAATGGTTCCAAACTTAATGCAAATAAAAGAGGAGAAGGTGGGCAATCCAGGGGAAAGTAAGCCAGTTACCAAAACTCATGCTTGTGGTCAGGAATATAGATTTTGAAGCCATTTCAAGTGTTTCTGACCAAATTGAAATTTAGTTAATGTGACCATTAAAAAATGCCAGTCGAGACAAACACCTTCCAGCATCAATCACCACTACTGCTCCACTACAATCTTGAGACCACATCTGAGATGCTGAAAGGACATTTAGCAATCTCCATACATTATCCTGTAAATGCCTACAGAGGATAAACCCTGTCTGGTCCAAATGGATGAGTGAAGGTATCACTTTCTGCAGTTGTAATGCAATCACTTTGCTAAACATTTCTAATTCATAATTAAGCAAAAAAATAGGATGGAAATTAACACAGCTAACCAGATCTTTTCCGGACTATGGAAGAACAGAAATTATGGCTTCATTCCATGATTCAGGCAGAGCTCCCAGCTCATGAGCTGAATTACAAAGCTGAGTTTGTAGGGAAATCAGTTCAGAGGCAAATACTTTATACAATTCGGGGATAAACCCATTTGGGCCTGGGGCTTTGCCAGATTTCAGGAACTGAATAACCACGTATAATTCCCCATCCGAGGAGGGATTCTCTAGGCTCTTCGGTTGAAATTGATTAAGGGTAAGGAGAGTTATCCCATAAAAAATCCGTCACTAATGCCTCATAGGTGGGATACCATTCCTTAGCATAGAAGCCAGAGTAATACTCCTGGAAATCTCTAATTGTTAACTGCGGCTCCAAATGGATTTTATATGGAGAATTGTAGGAAATAATATGAACATATCTGTCTACCACTTGCTTTCAGAGCCACATTGCTAAAAGCCTACCTGCTTTGTTTCCTTCTTCATGATATTTCTGGTTGGTGAAATGAAGGGAATTTTCTGCACTTTGGAGAGCTACAATATTAAGCTCTTCCCTGATTACCTGAATCTGTGATAACGGCTGGGGATCTTGGGTCTGCCGGTGTTCTTTTTCCCAATTTAGATAATTGAGTCTCTAAGGTGCTTTGTGACTTCCAATGTTCCCTATTTTTAAAAGAAGCATAGAAAATCATATGCCCACAGACCACTGCAATAAGGCCATCCCAGACATGCTTCAGAGGAGTTCCCGTCACCACATTCTCATCTAAGTAATGCTGGATCGCTTCCTTAGTCTGAGATACGAAATTTTATCATGAGCACTCAGGAACATTGGACAGAAGGTATTCGACACACCACTGTAATGTTCTCCATTTACAAGAGACTTTGTTAATAAATATTGGAACATTGCAGTGGTGTGTCAGTTACCTTTTTACATGGAGCTACCCGAGTGACACCACTTTTTGGAATTTCGTTTAAAGTTATGAGCTGGCTGCTTGTTTGTGGTGAGCACCGTTAAGACAGAGCCGAGTCGCAGCATTCTTTGAAACAGTCTTATCATGATGCAAACCTGTATTAAGACGCCAAACTGCTCCTTTATTTATGAGGCCCACCTACAGTTTACCTAGTAGTAAAGCATGATACAAAATGGAAAGTGGAAGTTTATTAATTAACAAACACAGACATCCACTTTTGTTGAAAATAAAGATGGTCTAAAAAGGCATATGAATTCAATGCTGGGGAGTAGAAAATAAATTAGCCTTAGTGTTTGGATTTTGCTGATACCAAGGATCCACTAACCAATTTTCAGAGATCAGGGTGCATAACAATCTGGAGTGAGCTCCTTCTCCTTTCTGGGGAGCTGGAGCCGTCTCCAGTTGAGGGTGCTCAATGCAATTCCAGTCTCCAGTGCAGATTAACAGGCCTTCTGGGAGCTTAACAAGAAAGGTAAACAAATGTTGAAAAAAATCTTTAGAGGGCAGTGTTGGAGCTTAGACTGAGATGAAATGTACTGGGATACCTTGTGAAGTGCCAGAAGCAGCCACGTATCTCTCCCAGGATCTGTCTGTAACTTTGTCAAGTGAAATGGAAGTCCCTTCCTTAGCAATATAGCTGTCCCTGCCTTCTTGGTTGATGGATGTGAGATTGAGAAGACCATATCTACCCATGACCTCTGGAGCTTAGTATGCACCTCCTTTGACAACTGGGTTTCCTGCAAGAAACCTATATCACATCTATGGCAGCGTAACTCTTGTAGGATCTTGGATAATTTCACAACATCTTGAATATCCTTTACATTTAAAGAACAAACAGTCAAACAACCCATAACACTGATAATAAAGTGTCCAAACAGGTAAAACCCAAAGAGTACCTGTCTGAGTTAAAAACATTATTTGTAAACCCAACTCCAATACCCCTACAAACCAATAAAGGAAGATCCAACCCTTTAGAACATCCCTTCCATCTAAAGTCAACAACTAGAAATAAAAAAACCAAAACTATAATATCCCATAGCCACATAGAGGCCAGTACCTGCCAGTTACAACCACAGGCCTCAGGTGGAAAAACAGGACCGGGAGGGGTCCTCTGGGATTCCCTCTGAGCAAACAGACTCCCCCATTCTGGGTGAGTCCCAGTGAATGTCCGAAGAGACACTTTCTCAATGTGCTCAGCACATCATATAGCCCTCTCTATATCAGACTTCCTATGTGCCCTATCAACCCCACTAAAGAAAGTACCTAAAAATAAAAAGAAAGGTGAAGGAGACAAAGAAAGAAGCTAAATAATGGTCTAAGAGGACTCCATTCCCCCACCATGCAAATAGGGATTGATGGTTTTCCCTGAACTACATGATACAACATAGTCCTCAAATAAGTTATATGGGAAAACCCTTTAAGGTGTCAACCAGTCCATTCTAAACAGGTTATTAAAAATAAAATTGGAATGAATGGAAAGATAAAAGCCAAAAATCAAATCCTATCCCGCTAAGCATCCTGGAACATAAACACCCTTCCTCCTGAGCAGCTTCCTTGAGGCCAATTGCATAAGAGAGAAATTAAAATCAAAAGAAAAGAAAGTTCTGAGAGAGAGGAGAGGAGATGCCAGATCAATAAGACCCCACATCCTGTCTCCTAATCCTAACAAAGTCAATATATCTGACTGCAAATGATAAGTGATCATATGTGGTATCCAATGCACTTTTAAATACACGCTCCACATAACACCCACTATCCCTGATAGAGTGTGAGCAAAGCACTGAAATGCATGGAGCTTTTTAATTACCCAGGTTTGCAACATACCTCTGCCCCTAAAGAACATTATGTAACTATTCACAGTCAGTAAGATAACCAGGAGAGATGTGCAAAATTAATAAAGAGGCTGCTGCCATATAAAACAGAGAAAAAGCAAAGTAAAGAGAAAAATTATATGCCCACTGAACCACTGAGAAGGCGTTTCTTCTTCAACTCCCAGACAAACTGTGTCCATAAATATAAGGCACACCTTCAGTCCAAAAATGAAAAAGTTCAAGAAGAGTTGCAATCAAACACAATTCTGAGCAGATATGAATCAGCAGTCTTCATTAGGGCAAATTGAGGCAGAGGTCAACGTCTAAGTATAACAGCTCTGTCTTATGAGCTGTACAACACAGTGCCCTTAGAGTGCAGGAAAGAAAGGGTGAACAGTTAAGAAAGAAAAGGAAAGGTGGGGGGAGTTGACAATCCATGCAATTGACTCCACATAGCCATCTTTGGGAGATTTGTTGTTGATCTTCATCAAAAGGCTAAAACCAAAGCAATATCTCAGTTCATTCAATCTGGGGTTTTTCTGGGGAAGGTCTGAAGAAGCTCACAGATCTCCTGCGTAGTCTGCTCCTTACGTCGCTTCTTCCCCTCCTGGGACACTTTTGCCCAAGTATCCTCACGTAAGGCGTGTTTATCTCGTTCTTGAGTTTCCATGGTGCCATCCACCAAACTTATATTGCAGCTACAGAGTTCTGAAGATGCCAACTCTAGATACTCAAACACCTTGACACCCTTGGGAAAAAATCTTTAATTTAGTTAGATACAGAGTGGTGAATCTGAGGTTGTTCACTTTGGAAATGGAAACAAAGGGGCATACACCCAATGTGTTTTTCTGTAGGGCAGTTAAATAATCCTGAGCAAAGAAAAATCTGTGCTCCTTATATAGTATGATTCCTTTGCACCAAACTCTCTGCAAAATTGCCTCCTTTGCCACATAGTTGTAAAAGCTCATAACTATGGAATGAGGACAGGTGGCTGGGTCCACTGGTCTGGAGAAAAGGGCTGTATGTACTTTCTCTAGCACAAAAATCTGCAGTGTCCAAAACTGAAGGCAGGAGAGCCTGTAGGAATTCTATCATGGGACCTTTACCTTCCAGTCCCTCGGGAAACTATAGAGCTATAAACTGTTCCTCCTAGAATGATTTTTGAACTCATATTATCTTGGCGGCTTTGAGTGTCCTGCAGAAGTTTAGCAGATAATCTCTCCAGTTGATCAACTCTCTGATCAGTATCTGAAGCATGTTGCTCTAAGTGAGAGACTTTGCCTTCTATAAGACTGCTGTTTTTAATTCTGCAAATTGAGTACGAGTTTCCATCCTAAAATCCTAAATCTCTTGCAGAATAGCCTCAGATAGCGGCAGAGAAGAGGTTTCAAGAGGAGCCGCCACCACCTTATTCTCCAAAACTGGACTTGGTGATGCAGATGAAGAAAGCACCAATTACGGAGGTAAGGGGGTCAGCAAATTGTACTTATTGTTTTCCCCATACACCAAACAGTCCCCTGCAACTCTCAGTTGCAGTGAAAAAATCACAAATTGCAATTTGGAGAGGTAATTTAACAGGATCTAGATGGAGCCGGTAACTCAGCCCTCCTTATTGCTTGCTGACATCAGAGGAAGTCCAATACAAAAACATTTTGGTTTACTTACTGTTTATTGTAGTGTAGTAGATTGTTTCAGACTAATTTCTGTAGCTGACAATAGAGCAGTATGCAGCAGTGAGAGATTTAATAGCTTGCACTGCATGTTGTCATTTATATGAGTGCTGATCTTTTTTTTTTGCTGGCCCTGCTGTCCTTCCTGAGCCATGTAAAGTGACAGAGGACTGTACTTAGCCTCTGAAGAAAAGCATGCCCAAACACATCTGATCAGAGTTTTAAAAGCTTCAACATGCACTGCAAGCTATTGACTCTCCAATTTCTGCCTACTGCTCTGTTGTCAGCTGCAGGGGATTCTGGATTTTGAAGTAAATTAAGATGTCAGCTTGGAACTAAGCAAAATTAGTCTGATACAATCTACTATTCTGCAGTAAACAGTAAGTAAACCAAAAGTTTTTTGCACACAAATTGAACATTGAGACCAGCCCCACACATGTGTGGGGGGCCCTTTGTGCTGACTATTTCCCTTTAAGACAACTAAAATTTGCAAATCAAGACCATGGCATTTTGTTGTCAGTGCCCTGTATTGTATGACACTTACTGCAAACATCTAAGTTTCAGCAGGGGAAGGGTGTGGCTTCATTGGCCCCAAGATGGCAGCTTAACTCTATAGTGCTGTTCTAACCCTGACAATATCCTTTAACATCCTTTTACAGCCACTCTCCCATCAAGTCCTCGGTATCCTGTGAAAATGGTGAGACTAAAACAGTGAGGATGAAAACCACGAATGGAAAACAGGGCAGCCACATAGGGCAAGTTAGAAAACACAGCAATTGCTGAAACAACAACCTACGGCTTTTCCTCCTCCCAGAATTGTGTTTCCCCCCGAGTTGGTTATATTTAGTAAGAAGAGGGTGTGGGGGGGGTGCTGTGCAAAGCCCCCTGCAGAAAGTCACTGTGGCACTGATGCCACCATTTCAGTGATCGTTGTGTTTTCCGACTTGCCCTATGTGGCTGTGCTGTTGTCTATTTGTAGTTTTTTCCCTCGTTGTTTTAGTCTCACCGTTTTCACATGGAACCAAGTTCTCAGACTGCAGTGTGAAAGTCATTTGTCTGGCAGTTGCTCCGGTGGTTGTCTGGTCTCCCTACCCCCCAAAATTGCTGAGTTTTCCCCACCAATCTGCCTCACTTGACTACCTGTCCAGACATGTGGGAAATAGCTCATGCCATGGCATCCACATTGGAGAAAGCTACTGCAACTTGCAAGAAACAAAAAAAAACAATGCTCTCACAAATAATGGTGCAAATGAATACATTGAAATAGCTGCCCAGAACACATTGGCAAACATTGTTGCTATCTCTCACAGAACAAACATTACAGAATAGCAGATAGCAGTCTCAGAACACAAAACTGAGAAAATTATGAATTACTGTCCCTGAGAGAGCCAGAACACTATGACTGCTCTGGCTGTAAGTTCAGGATCTTGAAAATCATAGTCAGAGGAACAACCTTCATTTTGTTGGGTTTTCTGAGGGCTGTGAGGGCTCCAACAGGATCAGTTTCTCCAAAAGACAATTACAAAACTGTGAGGATGTAGCTGGAATGGCCCTATAGCACCCAATCTACCACAAGGATCTTGCTCATGTCCAATCCAACCCTGGTTCTTGCTCTTCACTGACAGGGAAGCAATTCTAATGGCAGCCAGGGAAATGTAGCACTTGTCCTGGCATGGCCACAGAACTCAAATATTTGATGACTTTTCTGCTGAGCTGACTGAGCGCCATCGCACCTTTACGATGGATAGGAGGACCTGTGCTGACCTGGGGCTCCAATACTTCCTCAGGTATCATGCAGTGCTGTGCATTATCACAAGTGGTGTCCCTAAAATATTTGAATCCCCCAAAGTGGATGAGGAGTTCCATATCAAATACTGTCCTCAGCTGCAAATGGCCAAATAGTGACCACATCTCCGCCATCCAGATGATCAGGGTTCACCTCATGGCATGAATGTCACCACGGCTCCTGAAAACAACCAAGCTTCCCTCAGATGACATGGACTGCTTCTCCCTTCTCCAACAAAAGATGAGGACCCTTGGATCCCAGGATATAAATTCTGTCATAAAAATAATAATACAAATTAGGGGGTAAAAGGAGGGACAATTGCCAAGGTATCAATCCCAAACCCGAAGCTGCAGTATGGACTCTAAGGCTTCAGCCAGATCTATGGGAGAAGACAATTGTTTTACTCCTCTGAATAACATACTGGAAGATTTTACTCCTTTGCAGCCTGCTCTGCTTACTCCAGGGCCAACTTCAGTTAATGCAACTCCACCATCTCTCTCCTGGGCTGAAGCAGTGGCCTAGTCTGCTCTGCTGACTAGGGGGTCCTCCAGCACTGCTGATTATACAGGCTGCCCACCAGATTCCCAGGTCATGCACACCATTCCTTGAATTTACTCCACAGACTGGCTAAGACTTGGTTTGCACTACTTTCTACTGTGCCACGAGCAGTCTGAATGTTTCATTTATACACTGTGTGACACATGAATGCATAGTTTGGTAGTGGGAAAACCTATCCCTCAGGTTGCCATGTGGAGACTGCCTTGCAATTAAGGGGTTCACATCCTTAAAGGGGTCAGCACTGGTTATGATCTTGGCTCCCATATTAAGGCTCTCAATGGATATTGCCTCATTAAGAAGGCCAGCGGATCTAGCAAGGCTTTCTAGGGGTTTATATGTGGGGATGAGTGTTTGGGTTTCTCTTTAGTGGGTGTGGTAGTTATCTTTTTATTTGATGGCCTTCCTCCCCCATTGTGGTGTCCCTCCATTCCCCATCTGCCACTTGACATTCACCAGGTAATTTGTGCTGTGCTGTCATACTCAGGGCTTCAATGATTGATTCTTCTCCTTCACCAGGCCACCCGCTCCAACATGAAATTGAGGGCCCTCCAGGAAAGCACAACTGCAAGCCCCAGCCATGGGTAAGTGAAAGCAAACCATTACCTATTCACTGTAGCAATTGATAAAGTACTTTTAAAAAATGGCAGTTGAAGGGGAATATTTTCTGTGGACATTCTGAGAGATTGTGGGCTAACAGATCACTGTACCATTACCCACTATCATTGTTGATGGCTAACCTAAAGGTGGGGAAGGTAACTGCAGCATTCACATGAGGGGGTTTACATGAGGGGGAGGACCCTTACCATAATGGATGCTCCTAAGGTACACCGCTGCATCCATTCCTTTTCCCCCAAATCCTATACTAAGAATGGGTCTGCTGGGAAAAAAGGGGGGGAGCACTATTGGAGTACCATTCTGTACAGGGGTATTATCCTGCCTGATTTGTTGGAATTTCATTACTTTCTAGGAAACAGTGGTCAGTCACATACTTCGCTGCTAGCACCTTGAAAGTGAAAGGGATATCTGGTTTCAGGTTATTCCCCCTTACTAGGTCAGGGGCCCAACTTGTATATTTATTCAAACTAGAGGATGGAGAGGGCTGTGCATATAAGAAGGGTAACTGAGCACTCCAGACTTGCGGTTAAAGCTAGCCATGTTACTTCTAGAGGATGTCCCTGGCACATTGGCCAAGGGATGACCTGTGTTTTCAGCAAAATGTACTCCTGTTGGTGTGGGGAGGGTGAGAGGGGGTATCATTTTCTCTTTTATTTTTTTTTTCTCTGTTCAAGTTCACTTTTTGTTATTTGATGTTTTTATTCATGCTGAATTTATGATGTTATCAGGAGATAGTGCCAGGGAGAGGAATAAGGACATAACTGTGGGAGGTGCTGACCCTAGAGTGGTAATTAATGAGATGTAGACTTGTAAGCTGGATGTTATGCCTGATAACCAAGTGAGGCCTCCTTATAGAGATTTGCTTGATAGGTTGGAACATCAGAGGGCTCAACTCTCCCATTAAGAGGAAAAAGGCAACGTCACAAATAATGAGGCTGAGGCCATAAGTGTTATTACTTCAGGAAACTGGGCTCACTTCCATAGAAGCACAGAAGCTTAAAAGGGTGGGTTGGGCAGAGATTCATAGTGTGACCGAACCAAAAAAATTGAATATTATCAATACTTTTTAAGGATCTGAGGTGGTCCATCATTTACTGTATAGTATGTCAGACAAAGAAGACCAACGGGTTTTGGCTGAAGTTTCAACACCGGAGGGCCTGTGGTCCTGGCTTATTTAGAGGCTCCCAACTCAGATGACCCAGCCTTTTTCCATTTGCTTAATCAGGAACTAACTGAGTTTAATGGGGAGCATTCCCCTTTACTACTTGGAGGATACTTTAATTGGACTAAATGCATCCATTGATAGGCATGGGAAGGGACAGCTGAAGCATAGACTAGGACTGTCAAAGCTGTGCTCACTCTCGTGAAAGAGCACCTCCTGCTGGATGCATGGCAAACACACTGCCCAGGGGTTAGAGACTACTCCTACTTCTCTGCCACCTATAGTATCTCTGAATGCACAGATGGTCCAGACCACCATCCACTCTATAGTCATCTTTGATCAAGCCCCACTCAAGATTTGGCTTTTATGGGGTCCCATATCAACAAAATCCTCTCCTTGTGGCAGTTACATCCTTTGCTGCTGGAAGACAAAAACTTCAGCTGGTGCAAGAATGCAGTAACTTGGTACTAGGAACTGATCGACATTGTTGGTGTTTCTGACTCCACAATGTGGGAGGCTTTGAAGGTGACCCTCTGTGGAAGGATAATCTTTTCTGCTGCCCACAGGCACAAAGAAAGAGAGGCAGAGCAGATCAAGCTGGAAAAAGAACTAGCTAATCTGGAAACCCAGTATAAAGTGGTTGGGCCCTCCCAACCTCCAGCGGCCTTACTGGCCCAACTTATCAGTACTCATAACAAGCTTGATGACCTTCTTGCCAGAAAAACTGAAATGGCCTTTCGGAGGCTACGACGCTCATTCTGAGAGGGAGGGGAAAAGTCCAGTAAACTGCTCACCTGCTCAGTCAAGTGCAGGCAGGCGGCTGAAGCTATAGTAGAGGACTTAGGGACTCCTCCAACTCCTTAACAACTAAAGAAGACGGCATTGACAGGGTAATGAAAGGCTTTTATGAAAACCTGTATTCCTCTCCATTACCCCATCCTCATCTAGTGTTGAGACTTTCCTTGGGGCTGTCCCCATCTCTATCCTCCCCCCATCACAAGCAGCTGCTTTGGGGACTCCAATTTCCCAAGAGGAAATAAATAAGGCAACCCAAGCAATGAATCCCCACAAATTCCCGGGAGGGAGGGACAGCCTCTCAATTGACTTCTACCAAGTCATGGAAGAGGACCTTACCTTATATATTCAGAGTCCTTCAACACTCCTTAACAAAAGAAGTAATGCCCCCAATAATGAGAGAGGCAGTTGTTATAGTCCTGCTAAAAGAAGGTCAAGACTGAACTTGCCTCAGGAGCTATTGGCTTATATCTCTAATTAATGCTGATGCCAAGATACTAGTGAAAGTGCTGGCTATCAGGTTGTAAAAAGTCATCCCTGGGCTAGTCCACCCTTCTCAAGTGGGTTTCATCAAGGGACAAATTAGTTCAGGTCATATTAGAACCCTGGCCTCACTTATTTATTCATCAAGCTCAGGGGAAACCCACTCCAATTGTGGCCTTGGCCCCGCCTTCAGAGACTGGGTGTGCCTGCTATACTCCTCCCCAATGACTGTGGTGCTTACAAATGGAGTCAAATCTGCCCCTTTCAGCTTGCAGAAAGTCACATGGCAGAGATGCAAACTCTTCCCTCTGATGTTTGTCTTGGCCATAGAACCCTTGGCCAGTGCCCTACAGGAGAAAGTTAACATTCCATGCCTCAAGGTGGGATAAGACACCTACAAGACATTCTTATACTGTATGCTGGTCATCTCTTGATAACAGTGACAAATGCCCACCCAGTAGTTCGACAGGTGCTCCCCTAGATAAAAGAATTTTCCAAAGTGTTGGGTATGAAAGTTCATCAGTCCAAGACTGAGGTCTTACCCTTAAACAAAAAATGCTCTGTAGAGCAGTTTCATTCCTTTGGTCTTAAATGGGCAACAGAGGGAATCACCTATTTAGGGGTCAGACTACCTCAGAGCTTGTCTAAAATGATCCCCTTGAACCTGTACCCTTTGTTAATATCTACAAGGCCAGAGTTTGATAGATGGAAAGCACTGTATCTCTCTTTAGATGGTAAAATTAATGCTGTCAAACTTATTATTGCCCCCAAATTCTTGTACCTACTCACTGACCTACCAATAAAGATCCCTCCCAAGTGGTTTCAAAAAGTGGAGACACTAATAGGCCACTTTATCTGGGAAGGTAAGCCTCCAACATACAGCCATTTGAAGCTCAGGCATCATTGGAGAAGAGGGGGTGCAGCTTACCATGGTTTCTGGGCTACTACAAAGCTTTTATTACCCACCATCCACTCCATTGGTTCACACTCCAGGATTCATGGATGCCAGCTTGGACTCATCTGGAAACCTGTATAGCAGGGGGCTTCTCACCAGCTGTATAAGCCCCATACCATACCATACTCCTCACCCTCCTCCGTTAGAGATGTCCATAACTTACTGGAGGAAAGTCTACAAGCATATTTCCAAATCTCATAACAATGATTCTATACTCCTTTGTGGAGCAACCCTGTTTGAAGATAGGTGGTATGCTTGTATGGTTTATTGGAAACTATGGGAGGCACAAGGCATCAGGTCGGTGAAAGACCTCCTATTGCCTAGAACCCACACCATTCACTCCTTCTCTGCCAACAAAACCCACTTCTAGATTGCTCAAAAGGACTTTTAAAAATATCTCCTTCTTAGAGATGTTATACAGCACCTGCACAGGGCTTACCCTATGCCGTCTGGCCCAGTGTCCACTCCCTCTACGATAAAATGAGGTATTTTGCTTAAGGGCTGAGGGAACAGCATATATGAAGCCCTCAGGCAAGCCCTTCTGGACCCCTTCCACAATGCCATACTACAATGGGGCCATGAATTGCGATTTACCATCACTGACTCATAATTGGCACACTGCTGGGGCAGAATTCACAGAGGTTGCAGGGATGATAGCAACAGGTTAAGAATGGATAAAACCTTGCTAAGATGGTAATGTACCCCTCACACTCTCAAATTTCTGTGTTTAATGAACCACAATCTCTGCTGGATATGTTCCCAGCTTGGGGCCCGATTATTTCTCATTGTCTGTGACTTTCCAACAATCCAGCCCTTTTGGCACCAGATAATGGATATTTACAAGGAAGTGGTTGGACCCAACACCCGCATAGATGCACCTCTACTGCTCTTAGCATGCTGTCTGCCTCAAACTTTGAAATACGACCTCAAGACCCAATGGATCACCTTGGTAGGGATGGCAGCCAAGAGGCTCCTTCTCAATAACTGGAGGTTGGATAAATGTCCTTCTATTAATAAACGATTATTAGTTGTTGGTCAGCTAGCTACATTTGAAAAAATGTCCAGCTATGCTTCTGGTTCCATGGATAAGTATTATCAATGCTGAAAGCCCATCTTAAAATCTAAATTCTGCCACAATAACAATTAATATTATCTGCATTACTATATGTTAATTCTCCTTTACCTTAAAACTGCCTGTAGTGTTATATTGACTAAGGTAGTGTAGCATGAGTTGGTAGATAGGTTGTTTTTCTTTTTGAACTGTTGTCACTTGTCCTTAGTTATTTGATTGTGCTGTACAATAGTTTAGTCATGAGCAGGCTCTTATTACCACCAGTAGTGTACTGGCTGGACACTTCTCATCCCTGATTACTCTCCAGGAAGGATAAATGTCTCAAGATATCCACTATGACTTATTTGGAACTGTGTGCAGAAAATGTTTCTTTTTCTATTAGTATAGTTCCCTCATATCGTACAGGTGGAAGACTTGCATGTAATAGGTTATATTTCTGCTTCTGTGCTTTTTTTTTTCTTTGTTTGTTTTCTAACACCTTCCACGGGCTCCACGGGGCTATGACCCCCTCCTTCAGATAGGGTACATCTCCTGGCCTGACCCCCAGCTCATCTGTCCCCTGAGGTTCACCCATGGATTCCCTCTCCATGGCAGGGCCAGGTAGAGGGACGGTGGCAATCTCCTGCCACCTGGTACAGCTGGAAATCTGAGTGGGATGAGCTTCACTGAACATTGGGCCATCCACAGGTCCATGGAGCCCGGCCTTTTTCCATTTTCTCTCTCCCTCCTTCCCCTCCAACGTAAGCACTTTGGCTTCTGAGCCTTCTGACCTGTACTGCCCTCCAGCCACCTCTAGAGGGCAGTCAGTGGGCGGGATGACTAGTCTCCTTCCCCAGAGAGAGGAGAGCAGTCCTCCAGATGCTCAATCCTCTCTCCCCCATGTCGACCCCCAGTGGCCCAAGCTCATTCCTGAACCTGGGTTGCCAGCGTGGCGTGAAGTGTGGCATCCTGTGCCTCAACCCTCAGCACCACCAGGCCAGTTCTTCCATGTTTTATTTTTTATCATATCCTATACACTGTGGCATTGTAATGCTGCTATGTAAGTGTGAATTGTTCAAAAAAAAGTTTAACTTCTAAGTTTCAACAGGCATGGCTAGCAGTGCTATACCTCACTACTTCCCTGGTCTTAAGTTTGCTCTTAGATTTGATCTGGTCTGGCTACACTGGTGACATATTCTCCTGGCTACAGCCCTGATGCCCTCTCTTTTTTTTACTCCGTCACCAAAGTTTTGGCTAGCAGTTGTGTCACTGGCTTTGTTAAGTCTTCTTTGGCCACTCCTTTAGCTTCAATGGTCTCAAACGTTTGCTTCCTTTTTGCATTTTCATAGGCAACATTTTCATTGCTAGAACTAATATCTGGAGCCCCCTAGGCATTGATTGCCATTGCCCCTACAACTTGTGTCAGTCTCTGCCTCAGCAATTGGGCATATTTTGCCTGCATTTGTTCCAACAGCTTTCAGTCTACTTCACATTGAATGTCCTCCTCTAAAGGTAAGAAGTACACTACTCCTAAAGGGAGTCAATCTTGCTGTATATGTGGCTGCCACAGACCCAGATTTCTACACAATGCGAATCGTATGAGAGCTCTCAATAGGGGCTTTCTTTCCAGTGCAGTACAGTGTGTGTGTGGTCTGCATTTCAGGTACACATTTTATATCCAAAGGTTCTAATCCACATTCCCAGATTAGAAATCCATGCTACAAATGGCATATGTTCACAAGCTGTTCTACATGTTCAAGATAGTAGTTTCAGACAGTATTTCACAGAATTAATGTATACTGCAGTGAAATAAAAGTACCATGCTCCCAAGAACAGTATAGAAATGTTGCAAAGAATAAGACAAGGGGGCCTTAATGTCTTAGTGTAAAGAGAATAATACACAGTTCATTTTCCGGTCTGTGATACATGGAGGTGACATAACTGCACTTAACATGTTGCTCTCTTTATTTTCAGTATATAAATGCTGTAGTTTACAGCAGTCACAGTTCAGTTCATTTGCTAATTCACATTACATAGACCTACATGCTCTCCATAAATGAGACATTAAAAAAGGAAATCTAGCTTTTTCCATATTAAAAAAGCTTTAATTTGCTCATTTAGATTCAGTTTAATGTGGTGATAAAAGATTTTTTTCTTGATAAATATAACACGTCCGCAAAATCTGAAGTACACAATAGGCAATAAGAAACAGGTGGCAGTATCTAGGAGCAGAGCTAATGGCCCATTAACATCTGTTTAACATACGTATGGGCCTTTTTGCAACATATTGCACTAAAACTGGACATGCTGCCATTCTTCCCAACACAGCTATCTTAAAAGGATAGGATGCATTTATAACACCGAAGTGTTTAATTCTGTAGCAGCTTTAGCAGACAATACCTGTGAAATAGGGTTATAGGACTGTTGAATATCTTTCTCAATTTTACCATAGCTGTGTTTCCAGCATCAAGGCATACTTTGACAAGTAATAGGTAAATAAAATAAGCTGTAACCAGCTTGACTGCTCTCACAAATTCTCTCTTTAAAAAGATTATGATTTTAGAATTGTGACATCTAAATGTTTTTGACGTAAATAGAATGTTTTAATAGAAAACTGCCTTATGTTGCATATTAACTGGGCTTTATAGATCATGTCTCTCCAGAAAAGGGTAGGCAATGAATGCATCAGTGGGAAAGTAGCAAGGACCTTGAACAACCAAGTGGTCGGCTATTGTAGCTGTAGCTTGGCTATGAGCAGAATGGAACTAAGCTGTTTTATAAGGGAACTGTATTAAAATGGGCAAAACTGCCAGCCTTTTGCAAATTGCTGTTACTCTTGCTGCCGAAGCCACAATCAAAAGATTTAGATATCTAAAATAAATTATTTTTTAGTGGTTGTCATTTAAAATCTATTTGTACTCACTGCCATGTTTGGCAAACTTGCAACAGAAGGTTGGATACAGTTAAAAAATTTCTGGATTCAGCAAGTTTTATTGTGAGGTCTGGGTATGAACAGTTTCTTTTACAGGCGATACAGAGTGCTACAGATTGGCTGTGTCTCACTTTTCCCTGTCTAACAGGTGGGGTTCTTTCAAAACACAGGTGATACAGAGGCTTCCAATTGGCTCTGGTTCACTTTGTCCTGTTTAACAGTTGGGGGTTCTTTCAAAAGACAAAATAAGTAACCTCTCATTGCAGCTGCAGTAGTATTGTTGCTTGTGACACTGGCAAACCAAATTCACAACCTGAGCTTGTGACTTTGGAGTACTGGCTGAGAGAAGGAAGATCAAGCATACCACAAAATGCTGTCTTCCTTCAGGGAGAGTTGATTCATTTTGCCACTGCACCACATCCACCTGGGAGACCACTTTGTGCAAGCAATGTACTGATGGAAAGGGGAGATGAAAATGGGTACCCTATAGCGGGATCTGCATATATAGTCTGGTGCCATGCCATTGGTATCTCAATTGGAGGGTCAGAGAGTGAGGAAAAGCCCTGATCCTACAGGATGATGCCCTTGACTTGCAGACTCTGGCACCAAGCAGTCTCTTGTGGATGTCATATCTAACCTGAAAATTCCAGAGTAGAATGTGGACCCTTTAAGCACCACCCTGGGGGAAAGCTGTTGGGTTGCAAATGGGAGGAGGCTGTGAGAAGTGGATTAACTACAGCATTAGAAAATGGAACACAAAATATATCTTCCTCATGAATGCAATTTTTAATGCAATTTCTGCTGATCTGGTTATTTGAAATAAAAACATTTGCATAAAGCCAGCCCAGTCGTGATTCTGCAGCACAGTGCATTGCAAACTGGGAGAACTAGGTTCAAGATTAGAGGCGGATGCTGACACATGGGCTAATTTTTTGCCCCTTCATTGTCCTTCCATTTGCACCAAACCTCAAGCACCTTATTGTCAAAAGTGCTTGAATTTTTTCAACAGTTTACTAATTTATGGCAGCTTGCATTAAAAAAATTAAGCAAGAGACATTTTTGATGTTGTCATTGACATGCCTGCCAAAATTGCTACAGAGCTTTGGATGCAGTTATGCTTTTTATGGGTGGCCTAAGCTTCTGCCACAGTTCCATGTAACTGCACCAAAATGGGAGGCACAACTTTGAAAGTCCAGCCCCAAGGGTACAGGACCAGTTGCTTGCCAAATTGGAGTCATTGCAAACACATGTACAGTGCATGCTCAGACCCCTTGCATGGGGAAACAGGTTCCTCTACTATGAAGAGAACTGCGGTACTCAGCTTTATTGTCTCAGTCAGATAAAAATGCAGATGGCAGTGCTTGGGCATGTCAGTGTGTGTGTGGGAGCAATAAATGGGAACTTAAACATTATGTAATTCAGTTAACTGTAATTCAATTGTACCCACTCCATTGTTTCCCAGTACTGTAGCAGTACTGCACAGCTACTGTGGTAACTATCAAGGCAAATAAACTGAAATTCAGAGCAAGGCTAATGCTGCGGCAATGGGAGACAGTGAAGTGGGTTCAATTTTGCTGTATTTGCTGTGTTCTTTTCAGTTTCCTGTCAGTCCTTTTTTTTTATAAAATCTTTATCGACTTGATTTTAACCTCCTATTCATGAACTCAAAAATTTGCACTATATAGATACAAAAACCTACTATTCTTTTCTAATTTTCTTTATTTGTGGGATGCAACACTGCTATTTTTGTGAAATGGGGCAAGAACAAAATATGTTGCAATGTACTACTACACCGGTGAAGATGTGGCAAAGTGACAAACTTCTCCCTTTTGGAAGAGCTAGCTAAAGGCTGTAAAATTGAACGCTCTGCTGAAAACCTTCAGGATTTGGCAAAGAGCCCTTTGCAGGTGAAATACTACTTTAATTTTCCTGCAAAGTCCAATGTCAAACTTATTGAACCCTGTGGTTAACCCTTCCCCCATCCTTGCAACACTAAATGAACACCCATTGTCCCATTGGAATTACAAAATGCCCCCTTCTACCCAACCCACAAAGCACCCCCACCCCCCCCACCTACAGTCCCAGTAAAAAAAAAAAAAAATTATACAACCCCCTTCCCTCACCCTCATAGCACCAAGTCAACCCCCTTCCCTTTTGGTCCCAGTAGTACAAAACCTTCTCCCAAACCACTTAGTATACCCACTGTCACTCTTCTCCACCATTGAGCTAACTGACCTAGAAGTAATGTATATATAGGAGATGCTGATTATGACCAGTGCAGCCCTCTTCTCATCACTTCAGCCAGCCACATCTAAAACAATGAGAGAGTGGGCATACTTAATTCCAGTACTGTCAATGTTCTCATGCTATTCATTCATTCAGGTGGCAGAGGTGGTCAGAGTACCCAAGGGGAAGAGATAGTTGGAAAGGGACTGCTAAGTGGATTAAAGAGAAGCGGGCATTTTTCCGCTTCTGTGAATGGCAGAGGGAGAAGTTGTCAATTTGGTGCTGCTGTATGATGGTGGGGGGAGGGATATTTTATGTAATAAACATAACTGGAACATTTGTGGGAAGAGGGTGGCAGTGAGGGTACTATATTGATTGGGGTGAAAGGGGAATTTTGTTATACTACTGGGACCATGTCAGGAGGGGTTGATGGACTGCTACAAGCATGGGAGGAGGCTATTTTTTTTATAGCTGGCTGCCTGCTATGCTTTACATACTATTCTGTGGCAGACTTCACTGCAAAGTGATGGCCTCCCAAAGTTAGCACTTCAAGAGTGTTTCACTCCAGACTTTTCCCATTGCAAAGGTTTAACTTTGCAAAGGTTTTAAACTTCACCCCAAAGACTACTGTAACCGGGTCACCTGGTATCCTCTCAGTTACCACCCCTACCTTGAGGGCTCAAACAAGATTGAGGGGCATGGGCTCTGTTTTGGATGGAAAGTGAGGTTCTTTCCCAATAAAGGTTGATTAGCATGGAGCCTCAACTCAGAGTTAAAATACAGTGGGCCAAATGTCTGCCTGGTAGTACAACCAGCTCACAGTCACCCCACATACAGTATACTGACCTTCACAGCAGTATTTCAAAACAAATATAATTATTAGAAATCTATAACAATATGCTCACAGACAGTGTTAAAAAGTGTCAGACAAGTAAGCAAAAGCAGGACGAAAAAGAGACCGATATGATTCTCAAAAGAGGTGGCCGGGAAGGTAAGGGCAAAAAAGTTAGCATTTAGTAGATGGAAGGAGACACAGAGAGAGAAGGATGGAGAGGTTTATCAAAAGAAACAGAGGGAGGCAAGGAAAACAATTAGGATTGCAGAGGCACAAACAGAGGAGAAAATACCCCAGGCAGCACAGAATGGGGACAAGGTATTTTTCAGGTATGTAAGCGAAAATAGAAAGACCAGGAGAGGGACAGTAAGACTTAGGCATGAAGGAGGGGAGTATATAGAGGGGGGACCAGGAAAAAACGGACATCTTGAAAAAATACTTTTGTTCAGTGTTCACAAATGAAGGGAAAGGCAAGGGACCCCAGATGAGGGCCAGGAGTATCGAAGGAAGGGAGGTGGACACTAGTCCATTTACAGAGGGGAGAATCCTAAAGGAACTCACAAATGTGAAATTGTACAAGGCCATAGGGCCAGATGAGGTGCATGAGGGAGCTCAGGGAGGTGCTGGCTGCACCTCTGACAGCCCTGTTCAACCACTCACTGGAGATGGGAGTGGTTCAGCAGAACTGGAGGAGGGCAGATGTAGTCCCGCTTCACAAAAGTGGAAGCAAAAAGTAGGCTGGAAATTACAGGCCAGTCAGCTTGACTTCAGTGGTGGGGAAATTAATGGAATCACTACTAAAGGAGAAGATTACAGAATATCTTGAATCCAGTGGCCTACAAGATCTGAGGCAGCATGGATTCACTGGGGGAAGATCTGTGATAGATTTATTTGACTGGGTGAGCGGGAAAGTAGATCAGAGTGGAGTGATGAATGTGGGCTATCTAGATTTCAATAAGGCCTTTGACACCATTCCACATAGGAGACTCGTAAACAAGCTGGAAAGTCTGGGAGTGGGTCCAAAGGTGGTATACTGGGTGAGAAATTGGTTGAGAGACTGGAGACAGAGGGTGATGGTAAATGGAGTTCACTCTGAGGAAGGGATGGTGACCAGCAGGGTGCCACAGGGATCAGTACTGGGTCTGGTCCTCTTTAGTGTCTTTATTAGTGACATTGCAGAGGGGCTAGAAGGGAAGATATGCTTCTTTGCAGGTGACACTACAATCTGCCACAAGGTTGTAGCTTATGTATGCTTTGTTTGGACAGCTGGCTCCCTTGGCAGGCTGGTCACCACTTGCTACTTTTATGCAGGCTCTTGCAGCTTGCCACCTTCTCTTCAGTGTTGTCAAAGAGGCTGGACAAACCAGTGCTGGAGACCAGGGCCACACGCCTCACCCCACACATCCAGGCATCTAGCCCACAGAGGAGATGATGAGTAATACTTGGCAGTGACACTTCCTGTCCAGTTCCTCAAACCGTCCTGTTTTGACATTGACTCCCCTTTTGGAGCTCAGGAAACACAGAGTCTTTCTTTCCTCTGCTGGCTAGCAGACATCGATACCTCCTAGAACATATTTGGATCACCTCCCAGGGCTGAGGACAGCAATCAGTCTCTCAAGTATTTTCAAACACAGTGCCTAACCACTAAGCAGCTTTTCTTACTTCAAAACTGGCTTCCCAGACAATGGGAATGTTTTGCAGTTGCCTTCTGACCTTGATTGTTTAATACACAAGCAAAACTCCAAACTCTTTGCAAGGACACAGTACCCCCCACACACACACACACACACAGGCTGAGGGCTTCTCTGAGGCTGCAGGACATCTCGGGCAAGTCTCCAAGAAGTCAGCTGTGGATTCCTTAGGCTGAATTTCAGATTTTTTCCAGACACAGTCTGAGGCCTTCTTACTCATGAAGAACTCAAGGCAAACTGAACCCTTTTGAATCTGTCCCTGAGGTTTCAGGAGATAGCCACAGTGTCCAGTTTGTTCATCCAGCTGTCAATCAGGTGAATTAGTATTCAGAACATTCTCTCAATGTCTGATTGGTTGCCTGTTAGAGCACAAAGCACACAGTCCTTACCCCCTTCCCAGGAGCCATTGTTAAGTCCTCCTGGGCTCCTTGATCTCCCATTGGCTGAGATGGGGTCAGAGACAACAAACGTGGCTGCTGCAGTTCAGTTTATGCACACAGTTTAATGTCCCAAATTGAATTCTTTTTTGTAGGGCTTCTGTATTGTTCTAAGTCAAATTGTTCCCAATGTTCAACAGCCATCCCTCGGCCTTATTGTCTGGTGGCAGAATGGGTCTGCCCTTGTTTATTGCCAGTGCCATAGCACTGTCCCCACAGGTGGCAGGCAGTGCATTCATTTTCAATGTAGCTTTGGCTGCTGTTAAAGTCATAGCACTTTTTAATGTAATAGTGCTTTAAAGTGCTTTTAAAAGTTTTATTTTCCTCTTCTTTTCTGCCCCTCCCTGTGTGCCTTCAGACCCCCAATTAGTATTTCTTGGGTGCCAGGGTTTGGAGCACATGAGGAGGCCTAGCAAGAGCTACAGAGTGGCTTTCACACTGAGCTCCATATTGTTCCTCAACACTCGAGTTGGCAGGTGCCAACTTGCACATTCGAACTTGCACACTTTACTGTGCGTCATTTGGCGAACCGCTGAGTGGGCGGTTTTACTGTCCTTCACTCCTCTGGTCCCCCAACAGGGATTTAGGCACATGGGGGCTGACAGGAGAATATCAAGGCACCCAGAAAGGACAGGGACTTGCAGGAGGGCAGAACAGCACCCGGGGAGATGGACAAGGTAAGCACTACCAATGGGGGGTTACACTCTAAACTGCCGAAACACTTGGCGTCTGCTCCAAGTCCATATCAAGGAAATGGTAGCAATGAATATTAGCCGTGGCATTGAAGACTTGCACAGTCTAACTAGACAAATGATTATAGCCAGCATAGACAATCAACATATCCTAGTCTAGGCAAATGCAACTATCTGGACAGGAATAAAACAGCAGTACTGAAAGGTCTTTCAGGTTTACAGACAGCTGTCATTTATAACTCTGAATAAAACTGCAGTTATAGACAATACATTATTGAAATTTTTTTGTTTTCAACCTCCCCTTTTAGTTTCCTACAGCTTTATCCAGCCTGGATGGCTTGGCTTTGAGTGGGCGCACAATTCTGGTTAAATATCTTGAGGTGACATATATGTCCATGTGTATTATGTGCATGTGTAAGTCAGTTGGAGCTCCTGAGAAGTCATAGGTGAGCCTTAACAAAAGTTTTACAGTTCTTTCAGAGTGATACAATGGTACTGACACTTCTTCTTTAACATCCAGGGTGTGCAGTCCTGGTTCATTGACCAGTGATGAAATATCCTCAGGCAAAGTGGGTGTCACTGCTTCCTTGGGCACTTTAACTACTTCATCTGTCTCTACAGATTCAGACCCTACAGGTTCACCACTGTCCCTCCTCGGGCACTTCCTTTTATTCCAGCTGGTCATCCAAAGGTATAGTCATAGTTAGTACAGAGTCCATTTATTTCAGAAGTTCGAGTTGATGTGGGGAGCTCTGCAGTTGGCATGTCTGTCACATTACTTGTTAATGCTGGTGTCCCTTGAAACAGTCAAGTAAGATCTGGTGTGGGCTCATATGTTGTGTAAGATATATTACTTCTCTCTCTCTCTGACTCAGAATCAGAACTCTGTTTTGCTTACTCAGCAGGGTTCAAGAGGACAGTTTCAGGTTGCTTTGCCCTTTGCTTAACTTGAAGTTTTCACTTAAAAGATCTTGTTACAGGAGGTTTAGGAGGTTATGTAGCAGATCTTGTTACAGGAGGTTTAGGAGGTCATTTATTTATTTTATTTATTAAACTCTAGGATTACAAGTACCTTTGCGTGGAACTGCTCGTTTACAAAGGTTCCACGTCAGAGGATGGGGGGTAACATACAACAATGTTAAACAATGGTAACAGTCGTAACATACCGATTCCTTGTACATAAACAGTGCAGACAATATGTTGAAGAAGAACAGCACTAGCTAGCATCTATCAGAATTCAATGGTGAGATGGTATACCCGGTAGGAAGAAGTCAAGTGGAAGCCGGCTGGAAGTTCCCATTGTCAGACCAGGATGAAAAGAGTCGGAGGACAGTGGCGAGTGGCCACTGGTATGAGTGATTCCAAAGAGAGGATGGGTGGGTGAGAGGGGCAAGGGAGAGGGGGAAGGGGCTAGTGCCACAAATGCAAGGCTGTGATGGCTGATAAAAGTTCCAACAAGGGTAGAGGGTGATGACCATGGCTTGGGGGAGGCAGTCACAACGTGAGGTAGAGGAAGGAATAGAGGCAGATGCCTTTTAAAGGGGCTTAGTGTTGCAGCAGCAAGAGTTTCTTTGTTAAGGGTATTGAACCACTGAGGAGCCCTGTGCATGAAGGATCTCTGACCCAGAGAGGTCCAGCACCTGGGGACCTGGAACGTCTGGAATTGAGAACTGCATGTTGGCTGGGTGCAGCTGTTGGTAGTAAGGAGTCTTGCCACACCTGGAGGCATGATCATGTAGCAGATCTTGTTACAGGAGGTTTAGGATGTCATGTAGCAGATCTTGTTACAGGAAGTTTAGGAGGTTCTGACATTTCTTGTCCATTACTAGTGACCATCTGTCCAATGGGCAGCAAGTGGTTGTGGTGGATGGTTCGGTATCCACTTGTTTCTCCTTCCAAATGAATTTTATAAATAGGAATGTCTTTCACTTTCTCAAACACAACATAAGTTCTGCCCCATCTGTCGGCAATTTTGTGCTTCCCAGGTATTCCTAGATTTCTCAACAGTACACAGTCTCCTGGCAACAGTTTGTGTGCCTTTAGCCGTTTTTCATACCTTTCTTTGTTTGATTTATTCTACTTGGCTGTGGCATCTGTGGCCAACCTGTATGCAGAATTTAACTGATCTTTTTACTTTTGTACATATTGTAGGTAGATTTCTGGCCTAGCTCCATCTGCAGAGACAGAGATGAGACACTGAAATATGGGTCTACAGGGAGTCTGGCTTCCCAGCAGAACATTAGGTTGTAAGGAGAGAATCCTGTAGAATTATTTCTGGTGCAGCTGTATGCTCAAACTAATGCACTTACTTGTTGGCTCTATTTACTTTTGTTTTTCAGGTCTAAGGTGCCCAGCATATCAAGGAGTATCCAATTCAACCTCTCGAGCTGTGGATCACCTTATAGATGATAAGCGGTTGTACAAGACTTGCTGATCCCCCATAAGGACAACAGTTCTTTTATCAGATGGCTTTCAAAGTCCTGCCCTTGGTCTGAGTGTATTCTTTGAGGGACTCTGTAATGCACAACAAATTTCTCTACAGGACCTTGGCAACCATAGAGTCTTTTTGATACTTTGTCGGGTATACTTGGGCATATGTGGAAAAATGGTCAGTGACTACCAAAATATTTGAAATGTTCTTGGGAGTCAGGTTCCAAACTTAGAAAGTTTATGCACACTAATTCCATAGGTGCATTTGTCACAATGTTGACCAGAGGGGCAGTCCTCTGGGGTAATGTTTTCCACTGCAGACATCTGCTGCAGGTTTCGCAGTATTATTCCATGTCACTCCCCATATGTGGCCAATAGAAATGAGCATGAACCAATTCCAACATGCACTCACTCCCCAAATATCCCATGTCATTGTGCAATGCACGGAGTACAGTACCACTTTTTTATCTCTGCTAGTAGAAACATTTGCAAATGAGGGAAACCTTGGGAGTCTTAGATTTCTCTGTATAATAAATTGCCCTTAAGTTTAAGTTTTGGCCACTCTCGCAACAAAAATTCTACATTTGGATTATTTGTGACTACTTGGGTGGCATCACCCCCTTTCTGCAGGTTGCTGACAATGTCTTTGATACTTGGATCCCGTCTTTGGTCTTTTTGAAAATCATGATGAGTTAGTTGTTACATTGATTTTAAGTCCAAAACATCTAAATTGTAATTGGCAGTGGGGATACAATCACCTAGAGCACCAAGGCTGTCCACAAGATGAATTGCAGTTTATGTGGTTGGCCACTTGTCAGTGTCAAACGTTATGCATTGGTTTTTATAGCCTGTTCTGGAATGTGTACCCAGGCTTGTTTGTCTGTGTTGGATGCCACTGGGCATTGGGAGAGTGCATCAGCATCTGTATGTTTTGGTCCAGGCCTGTATTCCACACAATAATCATAGCTGGACAATGCTGAAAGCCACCTGTGTCCAGCTACTTAAAGCTTTGCAGTAGTTTATCAGTTTTTACTGTAATGTGTTCCCTATAAAGATATTCATGGAATTGGCCCACAAAAGCCCACTTGAGAACAAGAAGCTTTTACTTGTGTACTGGATACTTTCGCTCAGCACTGTTTAAGCTTCTATTTGCAAAGGCAACTGGGCACAGTCCTTTGGGATAGTTTTGATAATGGACTGCCCCAAGACCACTGAACCTGGCATCCATATGCAGAACATAGGTTTTCTGGGGGTATACATACACTAACGCTGGGGCATGATTCAGGCGGGAAATGATTTATTCTAAGGCCTTGTCACATTTAACATTCCATCTCTGTCCAAAAGATTCAGAAACTTTAAAATGTTGTTTGCCCTCAGCAGTAGTGGCTGGAGTCTTTTTGGTTTTGCTTTTGTTGGTGGGCAGATAGCATTGTGTCAGATTTAGTAATGGCCTCACCACTTGGGTATAGTCTTTAACAAAGCATCTACAATACCCATAGAAATCTAGGAAGTGTTGTAAGTCTTTCAGGTTTGTGGGTTTTGGCCAAGTTGTTTGTGCTTCAACTTTTCTGGGATCAGATTGAATGCCTTGAGCTCATACAATGTGCCCCACATACCTAACTGAGCTTTGAAAGAACTGGCACTTGGTCAATGGAGAGTTTGAGCCCAAACTCTTATAGTTGATCTAAAACCTTTAGCAGTCTTGCTTCATGTGCCTCCAGAGTCTTCCTGAACACTATGATATCATCAAGGTAGACCAAACATTCCAAGAGATTCATGTCTCCAACAGCTGTTTCCATAAGGTGCCGGAAAGTTGCTGGGGTGCCAAATATACCTTCAGGCAATCTGAGAAATTCATAAAAGCCAAGAGGGCATATGAAAGCATTTTTTTCCCAGTCTTGTGGAGCCATTGGTATTTGATTGTACCCACTTCTGAGGTCGAGCACAAAAAAAATTGCTTCCTTTAATGCAATCCAAAGCATCTTGAATTCTAGGCATGGTCAACTGGTCTGGGATTGTCTGTTTGTTAAGAGTTTAATAGTCTACACACATGCACACAGATCCATTTTTCTTGCACACAACTACAACTGGCCAAGCAGATGGACTTCATGATTCTTGGATAATACCTGCAGCTAGCAGTTATTGCAAATGCCTTCTCACATCATCAATATCTGCAGATGCCAATCTGCAGACCCTCTCATAGAAGCGCACTCATCATGAAGTCTGATGTGATGCTTATCTCTGGCTATACATCCTAAATCCCACTCTTTAAGTGACAACACTTTTGTCCTTTCAACTAATTTCCTGCTGACATGGGCCTTCCCCTTCTCTGGTATGGGGAAGTCTGCAAAATCAAACTGTTCTGGGTCAATACCAGGCTGGGCGCCATCTCTGGTTGGGACTGGTTGCACTGCTGTATCTATGCAGTACACACAAGCCAAAGTGTGGCCCTTCCTCATGACAATGTCTCTATCTGTAACATTTTTTAACTGGATGATAACTTGTTTAGTTTAAGTAAGGGCTTTCACTGGTAACACACTGGGGTTTACCAGTAGTCCTTTTGGCAGGCCATGTTCCTCTGGAACATCCAACATCTATATCTGGTTCTTTACATCTTTCTTCAGACACACCACGCCACTGATACTGCACTCACCATTAGGTGGCAGTACAAGTTTTTCAGCATCATGACACCAAACTATACCCACAGGGTCATCTTGAGCTTTGGTTGTGTTCTGCATCTGTTTTTGGTAGGCCTTCTGCACCAGGGCATGCACACATAGCACCTTTCCTTTTTGCTTGACTTCAGCCTCATGAAAAAGCTGAGCCAGGCAACTAAACAGGTCAGTATTAATGCCAATAAGCATGGGAACACCATTGTGCATTCCAGACTCTTAACACACTAATGCTAAAGTTTCCACAGGGTCTCCTACTCTAGTTACCTTGGAGGGGAAAGCAATCCATGCTTTAAGGCATCCTAGATATGGGTAGGATTTATCACTCAGCCCCCACCACATTCAGGCCTTCCTTCCAACTGGGAGGCAGTATATTGCAGTGGTTTAAGGCTCTGAGCTGCAAACCTGAATACCTGAGTTTGAATCCCACAGCCCTCACTTGCATACTGTGTGAACCTAAGCAAGTCATTTAACTTCCTTTTGCTCCCAGGTTGTGACTGTAAACAAGCTTTCAGCTTAGTGTGTCTCTCCTGGTAGAAAAAAAAATACTGCAGTAGCTTGTGATAAGACAGGTGCTGGTAGTACCAGTATTTGAATAAATTTGTCACTTGGGATCCCTGTCCAGGACAGCTTGGACAGGCACTCCTTCAATAGTCACTTTAGGTGCAGTGGAAGGTTCAACAAATTTGGCAAGGTTAGGTGGTGCAGTTTCAGGTGCTTTGACTGAAGATTTTTCTACAGATGAGGTGGAGCTGGTCTAAGCCATGGTGCCATTGCACTCCTTTATTGGGCCCCACTGAAGTTTCCCTGTTCCTGGTACTTTTCTTCAAGTAGTCTGTTTTGACTCTTCCTGGATTCTCCTGTAACTGACACACTCTTTCTTCATATGTCCATCCTTCACCCAGTTGCAACAGAAAATGCCCTCTGGGTCCTGCTTGGGTTGATGCGATACATCAGCAGGTGGTATCCAGCCTTGGCTATTCTGTTTCACAGCAAAAAGCATAAGCAGACCTGTTAGGGGCTTTGACAACTGCTTGTCCTTGCTCTGGCTCTCTCTCCCCCTGCCCAGCCTGGGGCTGCATACTGCATTTCTTCACTTTATTTACATGGTACACAATTCATTGATTTGAGTTTCAAGGTCCGAAGTCAAAGGCGGTACCTGGGCTTGCACTTCCACACCCAGCTCAGAAGGGTTTTGGTTGACCACCTCTGCCTGCTGACTCTGGCAATCAGACTCTCCATTGCTCAGGCTCATTCAGTGTGGCATAGACTATAGTGACCCAGGCTAGTGTAATTCCTAAAATGGAATCCATGTGATTTTTATTACAGTATTTTTAACTGTAACATTCTGGAGCACAGAATGAAACATATCACCAGTAGACAGTAGTTCATTGTTGGAGGGAGGTGCTGAAGCCTGTGGCTTTATGGATGTTGTAGTTGCACTAAGCTAACTGTGGAACTACACTCCCATCCGATGGCTACACTAAAGTACTCAGGGAAGCTTGTTAAGGAGTTGCTGAAGCAACAGCTAGGTCAAAGGAGGCAAATCACCTTTCAGGGATTGTTTAAACAGCAACTTTTGTTACAATTGCCTGGTAGCTCTCACTACCGAATAGTCAAGTAACCCAGTGACTTCTGGACTCCACAGCATATAAACAACTGCCCCAAGTGAGTTGGGAAAGCTCGGGTGGAGTAAGCGCACAGTCACCGGGCGCAGAGATGTGTGCCGAGGCATGTTAGGTGGGTTAGGAGGACACCTGTTTTGTGAGCATCACTGTTTTACCAACATTTTATAGAATCATGGGTTCCAACACAGACAGGGAAACAATAAGCAATATGCTAAATTCCATGTGCATAGAAGGAAAGCTTGCACAGTCTACAAAGTGTGATATGTATACTGAAAATATTAACCAACCATTAGAGGGCTTTGAGTGTAATAAATGTCCCTTGTATGAAACATCCTTGTACAAACTTTGTAATGTTCAGGCAGAGCTGAGAAACCTGAAAGACATGAAAATTGAGAGAGAATGTGGTCTGCAAAACAAAGGCCATGAAAACCAAAACCCCCCAACCAATGGTGCAAGGCACAAAAAAAAGGGTCAGAGATGAAAGTCAACCTGAATTAGAGCCAGCTGAACCATTTACTAGCTGTAACAAAAAAGTAAGCACAAGCAAAGTTGCAGTTTCCAGTGGTATACAGTAGATAAGAGGAATGATTTTAAAAAAGGATGAAGAATGTTATCTGCAAATGAAATACAAATTAAGAACAGATACAACATTGTGGCAGACATTGATCCCTAGGAACCCCATATCATCCCATCGGACAATGAAGAAGTAGGCCTAATAGTTCTAGATGACTCCATCATAAGAAAGTGTGATATCACCATATGTAATAAAAATAAAGAAAGCTGTATGGTTCCATGCTACCCAGTACTAGAACAGAGGATATACAGAAAAGTATTTCAAAAGTTGTGAAGAAATCAAGCAAGCAAATAGTCGCAATACACATAGGCACAAATGATGTCAGTTATGCACACAAAAAGGACGTATGTCAAAACTTAATTGATACTGCCAGAGAAATTAAAAAATTATGGTGCAAAAGACCTCATAGCTGGTCTCCTACCAGTTCCAAGGGCAGGGCAAGAAAAAAAACACGACAATTAAGAGAATAAACACAAGACTGGAAAACTGGTATAAAAGTGAGGATATAGGCTACATAAATTCCTAGGACTCTTTCAATTATTCCTATAGCCTTTATAGTCATAAATAACAAAGGGGCAATGGTTTTAGGTAATCTGATAAAAAACAAAATGGAAACTGTCACTTCAAACTGATCAAGCGGGGGGGTCAGTAAACTAGATGGCAAACAATCAAAAACATCTAGACCTCATAATTATAAAATAAATGTCATATTAAGTAATGTAAGAAGTTTGAGAAATAAGTTCACAGAATTTGAAAGTACCCTACATTCAGATAATATTGGCGTCACCCTTGTAACTGAAACTTGGTGGGAAAATTGTGATGATTGGGACAAAAACATCATTGGCTACAATCTGGTCAGACATGATAGATCAAATAGAAAAGGGGTGGAGTAGCTATTTATGCATCAAATAGTTTGAACACTATAAATATATCATCTAAAATAAAAGAGTACTGAACATAATACGGAAAATATTTGGACAAAGATAACAAATCATAACAACACAGATTAAATCTTTGGTTTGTGTTACAGAGCCCCTGACACTTCTAATGAAATAAACCAGGCAATTATAGACAAAATTCTAAGAACTCTGGATATGGGTAGAGTAATCATAGCTGGGGGTTTTAACTATCGAGAGAATGACTGGACAAAGAATAGAGCTACCACAAGACAGAGTAAAGACTTTATAAAAATGTGTTCAGAACATAGTCTTACACAATATGTTACTATACCCACAAGGTTGAATAACATTTTAGATCTTGTATTACCTACAGAAGATATTATTATCACAGACTGTACTGTCAAGGCCCCAATAGGCAACAGTGATCATGCAACAGTATCATTTATGCATGAATACCACCATCAAATAACAAAACGATATACCAAAATTTACCTTTACGAAATAGCTACTGTAACATAAAAGGGATAGCAGCTGATTTACAAAACATGGACTGGACCATGATGCTGGAAAACAAATCAATCAATGAAGGATGGGAATACATAAAACAGACTATATTATCGGTAACTAAAAAACATGTCAAAAGCATAAACAAATATAATCATAAGGGCGTGAAACCAAAATGGATTACAAATAGAATACTGAAGTTAATTAAGAAGAAAAGCAAAGCATATGGTGTGTATAGACAAGATAGTTCCGAATAAAATTTGGCACAGTTTTAAAGAGATACAAAAAAGATGGAAAAATAAAATCAATAAGACAAAAAAGAAATATGAACAAAAACTAGCTTGTACAGCAAATAAATCTAATAATAAACAATTCTATAGCTATATAAATTCATTAAGAAACAATAAAATAGAATTAATGACAATCATTGACAATGATGAGTGTATAACTAAGCCAGTGCAGATGACAAATTTATTCAATACTCATTTTTGTTCAGTATTTGACACACAAAAGCCTATTGCAAACAGGGATCAGAAATTTCTATGGTAGGAAAGCATAACTTTAAGACAGAAGACACTATAAAAATCATTGATAAATGAAAACCACATAGCGCACCCAGACTAGACAACATAGCACCGTCAATGTTAAAAATTATGAAGAATTACATCTGCATACCCCTTAAAATGATATATGAAAAATCATCAAACAATGGCGCATTACCAGAAGATTGGAGAAAGTCTAAAGTAACACTCATCTTTAAAAATGGCAGTAAGGCAAATAGAAAAACTATAGGCCAATAAGCCTGATATCAGTCCTACGTAAAATCTTAGAGACTCTAATTAAAGAAAAAATTCATCTATAGTTATTAAAAATTCCCTACTTTGACATTAATCAACATGGATTTAAAAGTGGATGGTCAGACACTACCAATTTAATATGCTTCTATGTCCATATACCTGTAATTAAAAATCTTGAAAAAGTAATCCCTAAGGATGTTATATTATTGGACTTCAGTTGAGCCTTTGACTCTGTGCCACACTGGGTTATCCATGAGAAGCTTGTTAAATATAACACTGATGACTTAATAATTAGATGGACTGATGCATGGCTGAGTAATAGATCTCATGGGGTATTCATAAGAGGGCATCTATCAACAGAGGGTAATATCACCAGTGGAGTACCACAGGGATCAGTTCTTGGTCCAATCATTTTTCAAATATTTATAGCTGATATCGATGAGAACATAACAAATTACTTAACAAAGTATGCATATGATACCAAACTAGGGGCACCATGTCATATTTCTGAACACATAACCTCACTGCAGAATGTTATCAACAATATAGCCTTGTGGACCACAAAATGGGAGATGATCCTAAATTTTGATAAATGCTGTGTCTTAAATTTTGGAAAAAAATCCTGGTTATAATTATACTTTATATAATCAAATAATACAGAAAAAAAAGGTAGGCAAAGATCTTGGAATTTTAATTGATAATAATTTAAATTTAAAAGAACATCACGCAGTTATGGTAGCAAGAGCAAACAATACTCTAAGATCAATAAAAAGAAACATTAAAAGCAAATCCAAAGAGGTGCTGATGCTTTTGTTTTTTATCTTATGTATGACCACAATTAGATTTCAGCAGTTAAATCTTCAATACAGGCGCAATAGAAATGCAGCCTTATGGACCCTGAGAGCCATCTCCAAAAAACTTCCCCAATACATTACAGACTGCCTTCCTCTAAAACCAATAGGCAATTATGCCCTGAGAAGTTGCACATCTTCTTACTGAAGATTCCCAGAGTTAACTCTCGATTTGGCAGTGCTGCTATAAGCTTTACACTGTCCTCCTTGTGGAATAAACTGCAAAAAAAGCTGAAATTAAGATCACACATGAGCATCTCATCCTTCAAGCTCCTATATTCTCATCTCAGAAATGATCAGTGCAATTGTTTTCCATGACACTGGTTTGTCATCATGCTAACCTGTACCACTGTACCAGAAATTAATAGTGCAATTGTTTTTCTTTTTTCCTTGACCCTGGTCTGTCATCATGCTAACCTATAACATTGTGATGACTCTGTCCTCCTTCTTGATGCTGGCCTACATCCCCGCTTTATCCAGCCTTTTTTTTCACAACCTTGCAGGATATTTCCACCATTTACACACAATCAAACTACAATATTCCTACCGCCCCTTTCCCCTCCCTGTAGGCCACCACCACTGCCTTTATTTTATCCTCCTATCCATGGGACTACACATCTCACCAGGTTATCCTTCATTCATACATTACATACCCCTCCTGGTTCCCCCATCTGCCATTGGTTGGTGGTTCCCTTATGCCATCTTCATGGCTGGTCCCTGTGATTGCCCCTGGCAATTGATCTATCTGGTATTTCTCTACAGTGAACATAGATTACATGAAGTTGTATTTATGTAATTAAGTTATCAATGGTGGACCTGACCCCTTGTAATTTGGATCCTCTTCTGTTATGGTTCTTCCTTGTCTCCCTTCCTTTGTCATTGAATCACCCATATTGCATCAATATGAATGTGTTTACATACTTATAAACATGTATTTATATGTTTTTTTTATGTTGAATGATACCCTGACCTTGTTCTAACCAGGTCCATCTTGCAAAAGAGCTCTGCTCAATGATGTTCGCCTGGATAAATAAAGATTTTGATTGATTGACTGATAAATTTGAAGTCCATATAATACAAAAGAGATTTTTCAAATTGAAAGAATTCAGCAAAGATTTAATAAGATTATTAGGACTTTAACAAATTTACCATATAAAGGGAGACTTAAAAACGTAGGGTTGTATAGCTTAGAGTTAAGAGGGCAGAGAGGTGATATCATGTTTTATTATGGTATCATAAATGACACAGTTTTAATGTCCGATTTAAACACTGAAATTAAAGCTGACTCATTAACAACCAGGTGACATCACTTACAAGTGAAAATTGATCATTACAGAACCAATAAGAGGAAATACTTCTATACTCAAAGAACAGCAAACCTACAGAACAGATTACCAAAATTCATTGTTATAAGTGAAAACAAAGATACTTTCAAAAATAATTTAGACAAATACAATGTAAACTGGGGAAACATGAGTTTCTGTAGCCTTTCTTAAAGGAGCTGTTTTTTGGGCTCATATCTTTTTATTCTCCTAACAATCAAAGTGAATCAGAGTGAATCAAAGGAGAGCCCAGAGGTGCCTTCAAGATGTAACCAGCCTGCTGTGTATATTTTCAGTTACCACCCCTGCCATGTGGGCTCAAACAAGGTTGAGTCTGGACTCTGTTTTGGATGGAAAGGGGGATTCTTTCCCAATAAAGGTTGATTAGCATGGTGCCTCCACCCAGAGTTAAAATACAGTGGGTCAGATGTCTGCCTGGTACAACATTCTGGGATGCTGTACCTACCCACTTTCCCTCACAGTCATCCTACACACAGCACACCAACCTTTGTTGCAGTATTTCAAAACACAAAGAATTATTAGCAATCTCTAATAATACTGTATGCTCACAAACAGTGTTAAAAAGGCTAAACAGCAATTTATTTACAAAAGGGGGTAGAAATAGGCAGGGAACATGGGATGCAGGAAGAACAACAGTGCAAGAAATTTGATATGCAAATATTAGTGGAAATTCCAGCTACAACAGTAGCAATGGTGTCCACCCCCCACCAGCATGCAAAACAGTACAACAGCAATTTTTCTACTCCTATCTGGTGCCAGGTTTTCCCCCAGTCAATTAGATTGGGAGCCCTCAGTCTTTCAGGGTACCCAGTTGGAGCAGCTGCAGGCCTGATATAGGTGCAGCTGATTGGTAGGTACTGTTGCACTTTTAAAATACATGGTTAACATGATGCAGACAACTTGAACTGATGCAGACAACTATTTTTTGAGTAGAACTAGCAACTCCTGGTCAGATGGCCGAACAGTAACTTTAAAATAACAACTTATAACACCCCCAGGATTGGGGCATGCCATGCATTGACTCACAGTTCTGAAGATTCAAGATACAGGGTCAGTGCTGCAAAGGTTCTCTCCTTCTGCAGCTCTGGGGTACTTTGGGCAAGGTTGCAGCTCATGGATGCATTTTTTGTACAGCAGGCTCCCTTGGCAGGCTGGTCACCGCTTTCTGCTCCTATGGAGGCTCTTGCAGCTTGTTACCTTCTCTTTGGCAGTATCATGGGGGCTGCATAGATCAGTGCTGGGGACCAGGGCCACATGCCACACATTCTGGCATCCAGCCCTCAGGGAAGATGATGAGTAATTATTGACAGTGACACTACCTGGCCAATTTCCCAGACAGTCCTCTATAAGCAGTGACTCCCCTTGTGGGGCTCAAGAAACACAGAGTCTTTCTTTCCTCTGCTGGCTAGCAGACATGTATACCTCCTGGAACATATCTGGATCACCTCCCTGGGCTGAGGGTGGCAACCAATCTCTCAGGTATTTTTAAACGCAGGGTCTAACCATTAAGCTGCTTTTCTTACTTCAAAACTGGCTTCTCAGACAATAGGAATTTTCTGTAATCATCTCCTGGCATTGGTTGTTTAATCCACAGGTGAAAACTCCAAACTCTTGGTAAGGACACAGTCTGATTCCCCTCACAGGCTGAGGGGTTCTCTCAGGCTGCAGGATGCCTCAGGTGAGTCTCCTGGAAGGCTGCTGTGAAAGCTTTAGGCTGACCTCCAGACTTTTTCCAGACAGTCTGAACCCTCCTTACTAGTGAATAGCTCAAGGCAAACTGAACCCAGCTGAATCTGCCCCCTGGAGTTTCAAGAGATAGCTGCAGCATCCAGTTTGCTCATCCAGGTGTCAATCAGGCAAATTAGTATTCAGAGCATTCTCTTGATGCCGGATTGGTTACCTGTAATGGCACCAACAGCACAGTCCTTACCGCCTTCCCAGGAGCCATTGCTATGTCCTCTAGAGCTCCTTACTCTCCCATTGGCTGAGACAGGGGTAAGAGGCAACAAACATGACTGCTGCAGTTCAGTTCATATAGACAGTTTAATGTCCCAACTTTAAGTTCTTTTTGTATGGCTTCTGTATTGTTTTAAGTCAAATTGTTCCCAGTGTTCAACAGCTGCCTCTCTGCCCTATTGTCTGATGGCAAAATTGGTCATGGCAGAGTCTCCCCTACCTGTCATCAGCACTGTAGCACTGTCCCCTGAGGCGGCAGGTATGGTATTCATATTGGACACAGCTTCAGCTACCCTTAAAGTTATAGCACTTTTTAATGTAATAGTGCATAACAGCACTTTTTAAAGTTTTATTTTCTCTTCTTTTCTGCCCCTCCCCATGTGGCTCTGGACCTCCAATTAGTATGTCTGGTCTCCTGGGGGTCAGAGCACATAAGGGGGAACCAGCAAGAGCCGCACAGTGGTTTTTACTCTGATCACCATAGCACTCCTCAACACTCAAGCTGGCAGCTGCCAGCTCGCACATTCGAGCAGGCATCCTGCTTGAATGCTGGAACACTTTACTGTACAGCATTCATGAACTGCTACATGGGTGGTTTTACTTTTCCTTGCTCCTCCAGTTCCCCAATGAGATTAAAGCACAAAGTGGCCAGCAGGAGCACATCAAGAGACCCAGAAAGGACCTGGCCTGGCGGGAGGGCAGAACAGGGTCCAGGAGATAGACAAGATCAGCCCCACCCAGGGGGGAGGGTCACACTACACAAATCATAGTAAGAGGATATCACCCATCTCTAGAGATGACATTTAAGAAAAATAAATCAACATTGAAAGTAACATTTCTACCATCTTGAGATGGCTTTTGGTGCAGCTTCTTTGGGCTAAGGTGTTCAAAGTCTTTGAATTGTGTCCTTTTACATAACAAATTTGTACGGTTGTATGGCCACAACATTCAGACAGATTTTATGCTGGGCAATTCATGAAAGTAAGGTCAAGTGAACTGCAAAATTGGTGTACCTGTAAACACATGTGTGGCACAATTAGGACATTGGAGCAGCAACTGTTCACAGGACATGGGCATTAGATGGATGCATGATCTTGGAGTAGATGATAGTCGGAGACTGATCAGAAGTTTAAGGCCAAGTAGATGCCCTGGGATAGAGAGGGATGGGAAGAGGAATCTCCTGTGTAGCTTCTCTCCTGTGGGAGTTCTCTGTAGTACTGCATGCAAATAAAATTCCACTGTGGGTATTTCCATGCTAGTCAGAATTTCACTTCTGCAAAAGTTTGGACAGCATTTTGGCACCTTTAATGAAATTCCAACTGAGAACGGTGGAAGTTTTGTATGTTCTGCAGAGTTATGTATTAAACTGTGGAATGGAGTTCTATAGAATAGATTACTGAGTTTATCTGTGGAACTGCAGAATGATTGCATGTATTGTGGATTAATGTAATAAACTATGTAATTGAATTCCGCATAACTGTCATTCTGTAGTTCATGGGTATCCTTCTGTATTTCAGCCAGAAAAGTTCACAGAATGGTCAGAAACTCACCTAAGACATTAAGATTTGTATTTCCCTAAAGTATTAAAAATATGGTGACAAAATCTCCAAAAATAACCAGTTTATGAAGAAACATTGTTTTCAGGGCTGCCTGTTGGCCCAGTGGGTAGTGCATTTCCCATTGTTTTCATGTACTAGCAACTTAAGTTGGGTGTCATCTCGGTGGTCTGATGTGTGTGTCAAGGCCTGACATGTTACACATTGTGTCAGGGGAAAGTGAGTGGGCATGAAAAAGTGTAAAACCAGCAGCTGACAGAATGAAGCTCTGGAGGCTGCAGGCCCCACACCATCAACAGGCCTCCTTCTACCACCAGTTGCCCAACACTGATACCCCCACCATCCCAGGGACTTACCTTGGACCTTTAGTACTCACACATATTCCCTCCCATGGGTGGGCCAGCAGATAGAGCTGGAGGGCCATACTCCCCCTCAGAGTTTTCTACATTTTTGTGGTATACCACACTGTTGGCAGTATAATGTCTGTAACAGCTGGCAGCTTCATCCTGCCCTGACACCATGTTTTTCCTACATTTTGTGCAACACTCCTGCATCATTCTACACATGATGTCAATGCATGTCGGTCTGGAGGCATACCAATGCAACATCACATGGAAGAGAAGCCTTGTGAACCTGTCATCTGGCTCTGCCACCGGGCTTTCTGGTGTTGCGGTAGTTAATGAGTGTAGCTAATCCCCTGAAGAGTTAAGGAGAGTGTTGTCAGGGACACTGAATTCTTCCTCCCCACCATCCTGGTCCCTGAGTGACTGATTCCATTCCCAAACCTGGTGCACTGACGTGATGGGTTGTTGCACTCATGCCATGCCACTGAGCCGGAATTCTTGAAAATTTAATGGATTTCTGGAGTGCTTGTTCTGCTTTGTTTTGTTTTTATGTTGATTGCGCACATGCGCAAGAAACATGTTGCGACAGGTTTGTACGGAAGCAGGTTGTGGAGGTGTGGCACTGTCGTGGCCAATGCCCCCACAGCCTGCAGAGGCTTGCCCCTGTTCCCCCAATGCTGTGGCATGCTGCTGCTGGCACTAGTTCAGCCAGCATGCCACAACTTTCTAAAGAAACAGCTGCTGCAATCAGGGGCCGCCTCATCATTGCAGCATCAGTCATCCGCTGCAATGAGGGAGCGACCCGTCATTGCAGGGTGGGATGTAAACCCCTGAGATTGTTTGTGAACATGGCAGTGGCTTGCTGCGTGTCTGCTACACTCAAATCCCGCCACCATGTTTGAGTTGCCGATGGGGGCCCCAATCCCCGTCGGCATTCTGTGCCCTCCTGGTTTTGTTCCTGCCAATGGGGTGCCCAATCCCCATTGGCTGTAGTGACCCCCCTGTTTGTTTTGTTGCCAACAGGGGAGCTCACTCTCCATCAGCATTCTGTAACCCCCCCTTTCTGTTCCTGCTGACAGGGTGCCCAATCCCCATCGGCTGTAGTGCCCCCCGTTTGTTTTGTTGCTGATGGGGGAGCCCACTCCCCATCGGCATTCTGTCACCCCCTCCTTTTTGTTCCTGCTGATGGGCTGCCCAATCCCCATCGGCATAACGATACCCCCGCCCCTTTGCTGATGGAGGTGCCAAATCCCCCATCAGCTACTGCTGCCCCCAAATCAGAAAGCCACTGCTGGCACACTGGGAGCCCACCCCAGTGTGCCAGAGGCCCCTGCCAAGTGAAAAACAGTCCTGCGACATCCGTTTTTTTTTTCCCCTGGAAAGCAGGAAACCATCCCTCGGCACTCGCCCTGCCTCCCACCTGCACCCACCCACTACACGCCCTGCCTCTCCACACCCTTCACCCTATACTTACCTTAGAAACTTGGTGCGATGATCTTCAGTGGACCAGGAACACAACT
Source organism: Neoceratodus forsteri (assembly GCA_016271365.2). Classification (NCBI taxonomy): domain Eukaryota; kingdom Metazoa; phylum Chordata; order Ceratodontiformes; family Ceratodontidae; genus Neoceratodus; species Neoceratodus forsteri. The sequence goes on along the minus strand of CM057449.1, from coordinate 1,177,527,619 downwards.
GCACTCTTCAAAGCCGACCGCGAACTGACAAAATGCCGGTAAGCTGTATAATGCAATACATAGAGGTTTTTCAACTTTACTGCATATCTCGGGCATTTTTGGGAATTTTTTCACCAAATTTTCAACATGGGGTTTTTGGGACCCCTCCTCATGAATTCTTGAACTGTTATGGCGTTAATTGGCCCGGAAAGGTGATTTCGCGGTCACTGCGCAGAATCACCTTTTGGGACTGGATAATGAAACAACAGTGCCAGTGTTCATGAGGTGGGCTCTCAAAAAGACTATGTTGCAAATTTGGTGGAAAAAATCCAAAAATTGACTGTTTTACGAGCGTGCGCTGCACAGTTGCTACACACGCTCATAACTTCGTGAATTTGCAATATTTTCACACCAGATTTGCAACATTGGCATTTTGTCACACCTCCTTGTGAACAGTACAGCTGTCATTGTTCACATCCTGGTGGAAATGTGCTTTCACACTAAAGGCGCAGAATAGCGCGGTTGCTGTGGGAAATCAGTGTTCGGGACAGATTAAAAAAATGACAGTGACACTGTTCATGAGTAGAGGTCCTGAAATGGCAATGTTGAAAATTTGATAATGATACTCCGTAAAATGACTGTGGTACAAGCATGCGTTGTGCAGTTTGCACGCACGCTCGTAAGTTCACAAATTCATAATATTTTCACTCCAGATTTCCAACATTGCCATTTTCCCACACCTACTTATGAACAGTAAAGCTGTCATTTTTCCCATCCTGGCTGAAATTGTTTTCGCACTTCCAGCGCAAGAATAGAGTGGCCACTGTGGGAAATCACTGTCTGGGACAGATTAAGAAAATGAGAGTGATACTGTTCATGAGCAGAGGTCCTAAAATGCCTTTGTTGAAAATTTGGTGATAATATCCCATCAAATGACTGTGTTACAAGTGTGCATTGCACACTTTCCACGCACCCTTGTAACTTCGCAGATTTGTAATATTGTCACGCCACATTTTCGCCAGTGGAATTTTTCCACACCTCCTTATGAGCAGCACAGCTGTCATTTTCCACATCCTGACCGAAATGTGTTTTCACAGTTCCGGCACAGAATAACGCAGTCACTGTGGGAAATCACTGATTGGGACAGATTAAGAAAATGACAGTGGCACTGTTCATGAGCAGAGGTCCTAAAATGCCTATGCTGAAAATTGGGTGATGAAACTCCATAACATGACTGTGTTACAAGCATACATTGACCTGTTTCCACACACCCTTGTAACTTCGCAATTTTGTGATATTTTCACCCCACATTTTCAACAGTGGCATTTTTCCACACCTCCTTATGAACAGTACAGCTGCCATGTTTCACATCGTGGCTACAATGTGTTTTTGCACTCCTGCCACAGAATAGCACGTCGCTGTGGGAAATCACTGTGTGGGACACATTAAGATCGAACAAGTGAGAGGGGGGAGTGACTGCGCTCAAGTGAGCTCTGTTGGGACTGCTACGGATTTGTTTGTGGGCGAGAAAGGGCCCAACGCAAGAGCCCAGTACAAAAGGGAAACCTGCAGCACTGGGAGAAACAGAACAAGAGAGCGAGTGAGGGAGGGGGAGTGAGAGAACTCACCGGAGCTCTTTCAGGACTGCTGCAGATTTCTTTGTGGGCAGAAAAAGGCATCAATGCAGGCAGGGGCCCAGTACAAAAGGCCAGCCTGCAGCAGTGGGAGAAAAAGTATGAGTGACTGAGGCTGTGGGGACTGAGTGAGCTCAACGGAGCTCTGTCAGGACTGCTGCACATTTCTTTTTGGGCAGAAAAAGGTGCCAATGCAGGCAGGAGTCCCATACAAAAGGGATGCTTGCAGAACCAGGACAAACAGAATGAGTGTGTGAGACAGGGAGACTGAGCGACCTCAACAGAGCTCTGTTGGGACAGCTGCAGATTTGTTTGTGGGCAGACAAAGGTGCCAGTGCATGCAGGGGCCCAGTACAAATGGGCAGCCTGCACTGGCGGGGAAACCAGAATGAGCGAGTGACAGAGGGGGGAGTGAGCGAGCTCAACAGAGCTGTATTGTAAGTGCTGCAAATTTCTTTGTGGGCAGAAGAAGGCAGTAACGCAGGCAGGAGTCCAATGAAAAAGGTCAGCCTGCGGTGCCGGCAGAAATGGAATGAGTGAGTGAGAGAGGGGGAGTGCATGAGTGAGCTAAATGGAGCTTTGTCGGGACTGCTGCAGATGTTTTTGTGGGCAGACAAAGGCACCAACAGAGGCAGGAGCCCAGTACAAAAGGGCAACCTACAGCGCTGGCAAAAATGGAACGAGTGAGTGAGAAAGGGGGAGTCAGCAGGCTCAACAGACCTGTGTCAGGACTGCTACAGATTTCTTTGTGGGCAGAAAAAGGCCCCAACAGAGGCAGGAGCCCAGTACAAAAGGGCAGTCTGCTGCACCAAGAGAAACAGAATGCACGAGTGAGAGAGGGGGAGTGAGCCACCTGAATGGAGTTCTGTCGGGTCAGCTGCAGAACTCTTAGTGGCCAGAACAAGGTGCCAATGCAGGCAGGAGCCCAGTACAAAACAGCAGCCTGCAGCACCAGACGAAACAGACTGAGCGACTGACAGAAGGCCAGTGAGCATGGTCAACACACCAACGCAATCAACATTCGGCGTTGACAAATGCATGTTTTACTCCTTATATGTACCACTATACCCCCTTCCCACCAAACCCACTTATTTTTAAAAACCTGATCCCCTGTGCAAGTCCCTCCCATCTGACCAAACTGATTGGTATTTTATTCCTTATATTAACCACTTTTCAACTTTATTTGTACCGATGTAACCAGATGGAAATCAGCCATGCTGTGAGAAGACACACTGACCCCCAACTGGCATGATAGGGCACTGGCCCTGTGTGTCAGATAAGTTTTGTTTTATGTTTAGAGTTCCTTGTTCATCTGAGTTACTGTAGTTTAGTAAAGAGCTGCAGATCCTGTGCCACCCACTCCAGGCTCTACAGGACCAAGGCAAGATATGTCTTAAATATTATCTATATACGGATTGGTAATATCTAACACTAGAGACCCAAGTGTTAAGGCACTATTGACTTTAACATGTTGTCTTACATATTTTAGGTGGATAGTGTTGTATGGGTTGAAATGAAATGGAATACAGAGTCCAGTTCTGGAGGCCCCACCTCAGGAAGGACATTGACCGGGTAAAAAACAGTACAAAGAAAGGCAACAAAAATGATTCAGGGTCTGCAGTACATGCCCTACTAGGAAAGACTTAGGGAACTGAATATGTACTCCCTGGAGCAGAGAAGAGTGGGAGGGGACATGCTGAAACATTCAAGTACATAAAAGACATTAACAAGGTACAGGCAGAGGGACATTTTCATTTCAAGAAGGGCTCCAGGACCAGGGGACATGACCTCAGGCTGCAAGGAGAGAGGTTCCCTACCAACACCAGGAAGTTTTTCTTCACAGAAAGAGTGGTGGATGCCTGGAACAGCCTGCCCCAAGAGATTGTGGGGGCCAACACTGTTGGGGGATTCAAGAATGCATGGGATAGACACACGGGAGCCCTGATTACAAAGGGCAACTAGAGTGTCAAAATGGGTCTAAAACAAATGCGCAGACTAGAAGGACCTAGTGATCTCCTTCTGCCGTCAACTTCTATGTTTCTATGTTTCTATCTCTGCTATTTTGTTTATTTCTTGGTGCCCACCCCCTTCCCTGAGCAAGCAAAATTATAGATGATCCCTTTCTTGCTTCATGCAGGGCATGAACAAAGTTATGACTAGTTCTCTTGCACATAGTGGGTTAGTCAGTTACCCTTCTTCTTCTAAATACTATGGTGCTTATGAACCAAGCAGTTCAGCCCTGCTGCTATTTGAGTTCCCTCAGTTAAGTTTAGTGAGTTAAAGCAGAACTAGCTTGGCTCAGGTGGCTTTGTCTTTCTGTTGCTGGTAATTTCTGGAGGTTTCTGAGCTACCCTCAGCTGGGATCACATTTCAGGCACCTGATTGTTTTTTGTAGTGGACGGGCAGGAAAGGAGACACTCCCCCACCCACCCCCATTCCCACCCTTCCCTGGTGCTCTGTCTTTATAGACATTGACAGAGACACACCTACTTAAAGGCAAATGGAACATTTAGCAGCACTCTACAAGATAGGGCCTATCTGAGAATACAGGCAGCAATACAAGGGAAGAGCAGCCAACTAGATAAGCAAAAGTGCTTGAAGCAGAATGCAGAGGAGTAATTTAGTAGGAAACGGGAGAAAGGAAAGGGGAAAAAATTAATGGAGAAGGAGGGGTGGTAGTTGGCAGGTCAGAATGATGCAGGGAGTGGTGCAGTACTCTGGGTGTGGTGCAGCAGTATTCAGATGAACATTCTGGGTACTGCGATGCTGCCACATATGCAACGACCTCTCTGAACTGAGGGCAGAGGTCACCAGTCCCTGGGCCAAGCTGGCAGGACTAGTGGAGACCCTGTCCCTCACCAAGAGGCCACCATGTCCCCAGCCACTGCCACAACAGCTGCACAGGTAAATGACAGGGTGGGCTATGGTGGACTCAGGGAGATTCAGGGGAGGGAGGAAGAGACACATACACCATCCAGCCTAGCTCAAAAAAACCTTCACTGTTCTGGAGGAGCAGGATAGTCCTGCAAAGGAACTCAAGGCTGTAACCAGGGAGGATGTGAGGGTCCTCCAGCAGGGAGACCCAGTGATGGGAGGAAGAAAACCACAAAGGAGGAAGTGGAACCCAGGCCACAATGAGGATCTGTATCGGCGTGGCAACAGTGACAATGCCAGCAGTAGGGGTATAGGATTAAGAAGAAGGTATGAGGTTCTGGTGTTGTTAGCAGAGGAGGAAGATGGTACCCTCAGGAATGGAGCAGGTGACAGTCAGGGTAGGGAGAATGCTGGGAACAGTAGTCCAGACAGGGGGGGGGGGCTTGACTGATAGGGGAAGGGGAGAAGGGGACAGGCAGGGAGAGTGGTGGGGAGATGCAGCCCAGAGCAAGTTGGAGTGGCACTTGGAAAGGTGGGGGTGATCATAGATGGTGCACTGGCCACAGGGAGAAGGGAAGCAGGCATGGGAGAAGAGAGGTCCAGCAGGAAGTGGACGGGGGGAAGTGCAGGGAGGAGGGTCCAGGTGCTGGTGGGAAGGGAAGGGCGAACATTCAAGAGAGTTATAGGGTTTGCAGGCAGTTAAAGGCAAGAAGTGGGGAATGAGGGAGCAGAGTAGTAGTGATGGGGAACTTTATACTAAAGGGGATCAGGTGTGGAGGGAGAGGTGAATGGCACAGTCAGATATGGGTGGAATCAATACCAGGCTTAAAAGTGGGTAGGGTAGGGCAGGCTTTGCTTAGACCTGTCAGGGAGGGAAGAGAAAAACCTCACATTGTGGTGCATGAAGACACCAATGACCTGGGGGAGAGTCTGGTGGAGTTGGTTAGGGAGAGATTTGAGGAATTAGAAAAGTTGTGCATGGAGGTTGGGTGCTCCCTGGCCTTCTCGGATGTGCTTCCAGTACCCAGGATGAGCAGAGCAAGGAAGGACAGGATTGTGGATTTTAACTCTTTGCTTGTGTGGTGGTGTCTCTCTTATGGATGTGGGCTGATGGGAGATTGGGGGAACACATGGGTCAACAGTGACCTATACACAGTGGACAGATTGCACCTGAGTAGAGCTGGGCAGGGAGGGGGTCTTGAAACAGAAACTGGAGGAATACTTAGCTTCCAAGGGGTTTTTAAATTAGGAAGGGGGTAGGCTCATGTGCAGCTAGTGTGCAAGATCACCAGGTGGGGAATCTGAATGAGCTGACCCCCCATGACAGCAGTGTTTGTAATGGGATTGGGCCATGAGGGAAGGGTCAGGTATAGGGGGTGAGGTGTAGGCAGAAGGTGGGTAATGGGTGGAGGGTGGTCTCTCTGAATGTGAGGAGCCTGGGTAACAAAGTAGATGAACTACAGCCTTTCTTAAACATAGGGATGGTGGATGTTGTGGCTATCATGGAGAAATGGGTCAGCTAATACCTGGATTGGGATCTGGTGATCCCCAGTACAGGGCTTATAGGAAGGACAGAGGGTTGGGGACAGGGGGAAGGGTGGCAATTTACATAAAAAATGGCATTAGACACACAAGGGATAAGGGGGAGGAGGGAGGACAGAAGCACTGTGGATACAGTTCCTGGATTCAAGTGGTAGGAAACAGAGGCTAGGGGTGGTTTACATGCCACTGGCACAGTCCAAGGAGTTGGATAGGGAGTTGGCAGATCAGATTCAACAGGTTTGTAATAAGGGGAGTGTGGTGATCATGTGGGAACCTCAATTTACCTGGGGTGGACTGAGGAACCCAAGCCACCACTAGTGCCAGGGAACCTCTGGATGCATTCCAGAATAGCCACCTGGTGCAGATGGTTGGTGAACCAATCCAGCTAGGTAATACAAATGGGGAGGCTTTGAGGGAGCTATGGGTGGAGAACCCACTAGCTGGGAATGACCACCTTTCAGTGTGGTTCACACTCAGCATGAGCAGGGAGGCTGTGGGGTCAGCAACAAGGGTAGTGGATTTAAGACAGGTGGACTTTGAAAGAATGAGAGAAATACTGAGGGGGCACGTTGAGGGGATTAGGTTGGAGAAGGACACACAACAGAAGTGGGATATCATAAAGTCTGGGCTGAGGGAGGTTATTGAAGCATGCACCAGAACTTTGAGCAAGAAGGTCAGGGCTAAGGTGCCATGCTGGATGACCATGAATGTGTTGGAGGGGGTGAGGGCCAAGAAAGTGGCTTTTAGGAGACTGAAAAGAACCGGGAGGGAGGTGGACAGGGAGATATATGCAAGGAGGTCCAAGGAAGTAACCAAGTTAGTAAGAGAGGCCAAGGCCTCCAAGGAGCTGAGGCTGGCTTTGGGCAACAGGGAGGGGAGAGGCAATTCTATGGATATGTAAGGGAGAAAAGGAACTGCAAGGACCGGATAGTCTGGCTCAAGAAAGATGGGGAGGTGGGTGGATAAGGAGGAGGAACAGGCAGAAGTACTGAATGAATATTTCTGCTACCTCCATAGACTGGGAGGGTGGGGATGAGGAGGGAGGTGGTGACTGATGGGGTGATTCTAGAAAGCAAGGCACTGGAAGATCTGAAGGCACTTAGAGTGGATAAGGCACCAGGTCCAGATGGCATTCACCTTAGGGTGTTGAGGGAGAAGGTGGAGGTGTCTGACCTGTTCAACACCTCCCTGGACACAGGGTGCGGGCTGCAGAACTGGAGGTACGCTCATGTGGTGCCTATCCACAAGAATGTCCCAAAGGATGAGCCGAGTAATTACAGACCTGTCAGTCTCACTTCCATAGTGGGTAAACTTATGGAAGCAATCTTGAAGGAGAGACTAATAGCCGTTCTGGAGGTCAAGGTACTCTAGGATGGGCAGCAGCATGGGTTCATCTCTGGGAGATCATGACAGACCAACCTAATAGAATACTGTGACTGGGTCACAAAAGAGTTGGACAAGGGCCATGCAGTGGATATCCTATTATATTTGGATTCCAGCAAGGCCTTTGATTTGGTCCCTCATGGGTGACTGGGGGCAAAGCTGAAATAGGTAGGGGTGGGGACTAAGATGTGTAACAGGATCAGGAATTGGCTGGAAGATAAACTGCAATGTGTGGTTGTGGCAGGGGCTCCCATCTCCTAGCCAATTGACCAGCGGTGTGCCTCAGGGCTCTGTGCTGGGGCCAGTGTTGTTTGGTCTCTTCATATCAGATATTGCACATGGGGTTTGGAGCCAGATCAGTTTGTTCGCTGATGACACCAAGATGACCTACAGGGTGACCTAACCAGACTTGTCAAGTGGTCGGTAAGGTGGCAATTGAGTTTTAATCCAAAGAAGTGCAAAGTTTTGCACTTCAGGGTGAAGAACCCGAGGGGGGACTATTGGTTGGGTGGGGTGCGGTTGGGTGTCACTGAGGAGGAGAAGGCTCTGAAGTCATAGTAATGGGGAGCATGAACAACTCTGCTCAGTGCAGGAAGACTTCGGCTGAGGCCAATAGGATGCTGCGGTGCATTGCGTGGGGGTTCTCATCCAGACACAAGGATGTGATCCTGCCCCAGTACAGGTCCTTGGTCGGGCCGCATTTGCAGTACTGTGTGCAGTACTGGCGTCCATGTCTGATGAAGGATATCAGGTTGTTCATGGTGCTGCAGTGTAGGGTGACAAAAATAATTCAGGGGATGGAAGGCAAAACCTATGAAGAAAGGCTGAGACACTTGAGTTTGTACACCCTGGAGCAGAGAAAAGATGAGAGGATATGTCTGAAACTTTCAGATACTTGAGAGGGATCAACAAATATGGCACAGAGGAGTTGCTTAAACTGAGGAAGCGAGGGGACATGAGGGGGCATGGGCTAAGACTGGAGGGTGGCAGATTCAAGAGGGAGATGAGGAAGCATTATTTCACTGAGAGTGTGCTGTCAAAATGGAACTCTCTACCAGAGGAGGTGGTGGCATGCAGCATGGTGGGCAGTTTCAAAAGAGCATGGGACAGGGCAAGGGAGGGCTGGGTAAACAACTCTGAGCAGTTTTTGAGGGTGAGAGGGGGAATGGGGGTGGGGCAGCTGCAGTATAGGGGTGCTAACTGCGCATTCGAGCAGACTTGATAGACCATGAGGCCTGTTTCTGCTGGCAAGTTTCATATGTTCGTATGATATGTGCAGGAAGCAAGTACCATGGTGTGTACCCTGGCTGCACAGTTCTATGCCCACAGACAGGCATGCAGTGGCTGGTGTGCACATATGTTTGCCACCATGTGGTGCCTGTTTGTGACCTCACCCCCAGAATGGCATGGCATATGCTTGGATTGGATAACACAGGCCTGCTAGCAACGTATTTTGGGAAGGAAGGTATGGGCAGGTAAAGTTTTAAAAGATGGGTAAATGACCGACTGGATGTCCCAAGCTCTCTTTTTCTAACCAGAGGGCTGGGGCAGTACAGTGAGGGTGGGGTTATGTTCCCCAGCCTGCAGAATATTTTGAGGGTGGAACACAATGGAAATGGCAGGCAGGGAAAGGTCCCTGTTTCCATATGCTGATCCTCCCTCACCCAGCATTCTGTGCCTTTATGAATGGCTTGGAGTGTAGGCACACCATCGATATGCCTCTGGACAAGCCACACCCATACCTGTGTGAACAGACTGGTGATCCAGTACAGAAGGGATGTATGTTCCTTTCATTCATGTTGCAGGACCCCTGATGTGCGTTTCAGTGTCTAAGGGTTGCCAAGGTGCTGGAGATCCATGGTGCATAGGCAATCTCCCATTTTGTGCACAGGGCCTATATGCCTATGAGGTATGATCTCAGGCTTAGTTGTACCTTGTCCTTCAGGCAGGAGGCTATAGTCAGTTGGCATTAAGGTTAAGGGCATTAGGCAGCATTAAAGTAGTTTTTTGCAATATCTATCTATCTATCTATCTATCTATCTATCTATCTATCTATCTATCTTTCTATCTATCTATAGATCTATCTATCTGTCTATCTATAAACTACCAATAACAAGTCTGTCACAAATGAAAATAAACTTTTTGTTGATTTTTTATGACACTGGGAGCCCAATCTGGGTGTTAGAAACCACAAAGACATCTTTTCAACAATAAATGCCCAATCCCAGTCTCAGATCCATTAATATTTTTAGTTACAAGGTGCCCTACTTAAGTGACTCACTTATTCCACCCCTACCTGCTCCACAGTGCCCTGATATGCAGTGATCCCCCTCTCTGTGTCTCACCATTACCTAGAGTTAATCACGCCCTCTTAGGAATATAATGAGCCCCTTCCTTGCACTGCCTCATTCTGGAGGAGTCAGTCAAGCCCTCCACCTTGTGCAGCACAGGTCCTGGAGTCATGTAAGCCACTCCCTGGTGGTGTCAAATGCAGCACCCCAACCTGTGTTATCCTGACTCCCACACCATGTTCCAGTTAAGTGCACAGTTACTACAGAGTCAAGCCATACAAAAGTGAGGGTACTGGACTTTAGGAGGGCTGACTTTGGCAAGATGGGAGAGTGCCTCAGAAAAGCACTAGCAAACAGGCTAGAAGGAGGTGTGGAGCAACAATGGGGAATCATCAAATCTGCCATCACAGAGGCAACAAACCTTTGTGTGAAGCAAATAAACAAATCAAAATGAAAGAAAAAGCCACCATGGTTCTCAAAAAAGGTGGCTGTGAAAGTCAGGAAGAAAAAGATAGCATTCCAGAAGTATAAGGAAACACAGAAGGAGCAGGACGGAGAGCTGTACCAGTTAAGGCAGAAGGAAGCAGGAGGGAATTCAGAATAGCAAAGGCCCAAACAGAGGAAAAGATAGCCAACTCAGTTAAGAAGGGGGATAAAACCTTTTATAGGTACATCAGCGAGCGTAGAAAGACAAAGGGAGGGATAGTGAGGCTGAATAGAATGAACAGTGGGTGGGCAGAGGGAGACAGTGAAAAAGCAGGGATACAGCACGAATATTTCTGCTCAGTATTCACAAAAGAGGAGAGGGAAGTGCCTAATCCAATTAACAGAAGCACTCTTGATAGGGGGTCGATCCCAGTCCTTTCACAGAAGAAAGGGTTCTGCAAGAACTCCTAAAACTGAAGGTGGACAAAGCAATGGGTCCTGATGGAATTCACCCCAGAATTCTAAAAGAATTAAAGGAGGAACTAGTGAAACCACTGGCTACTCTTTTTAATAAATCATGGGAGGATGATGTGGTACCCGAGGACTGGAGGAAGGCAGATGTGATTCCCCTTCACAAAAGTGGGGCCAAGACAGAGGCAGGAAACTGCAGACCTGTCAGTCTGACCTCTGTGGTAGGGAAAGTGATGGAGTCACTTCTGAAGAAAATAATAGTTGAGTACCTAGAGGCCAGTGGCGCACAGGACCCAAGGCAGCATGGGTTCACAGCGGGAAAGTCATGTCAGACGAATCTAATAGATTTTTTTGACTGGGTGACCAAAGTAGTAGACCAGGGAGGGGCTGTGGACATGGCCTACCTAGACTTTAGCAAGGCATTTGACACAGTCCCACACAAAAGATTAATAGTCAAATTAACCAGCCTGAGAATGGGTCCCAGGGTGGTAGCTTGGGTAAAACATTGGCTGCACAACAGGACACAGAAGGTAATTGTAAATGGAGTCCACTCTGAAGAAAGAGGGGTTACTAGCGGGATACCGCAGGGTTCAGTATTGGGTCCAGTCCTTTTTAATGTCTTCATCAGTGACATTGCAGAGGGACTGGAAGGAAAAGATCTGCAACAGGGTTGATACACAAGGAGGCGTGGAAAGGATGAAATGGGACTTGACAAGGTTGGAGGAATGGTCAGAAGTATGGCAGCTAGGATTCAATGCAAAAAGTGCAAAATAATGCACCTGGGAACCAAGAACCCAGGGAAGAATACACAATGGGTGGGAGGTAATAACAACAACAAAAGGAAAGGGACCTGGGTAATCATATCAGATGACCTTAAGGTTAGCAAGCAATGTGCGAAGGCAGTAGGGAGGGCTAGGGGAATACTGGGATGTATAGGGAGAGACATTAGCAGCAGAAAACAGGAAGTTGTTATCCCTCTGTACAGACAGTTGGCGAGACCCCATCTGGAGTACTGTGCCCAGTTCTGGAGACCCCCTCTCCACAAGGACGTAGACAGGATAGAGGTAGTCCAGAGGAGGGCAACTAAAATGGTGCAGCTTCTGCAAGAGAAGCCGTATGAGGAGAGACTAAAGGAGCTTAATATGTATACCCTTGAGGAATGAAGGGAGAGGGGGAACATGATAGAAACTTTGAAGTACCTCAGTGGAATCAACAAAGTCCAAGAGGGTAGCATCTTTCAGAAAAAGAGACATGCAAGAACAAGGGGACACAATTTAAAGATAGAAGGATGGTGGTTCAGGGGCAATGTGAAGAAGTATTATTTCACAGAGAGGGTAGTGGATGCATGGAACAGCCTTCCTGAGGAGGTTGTGGGGTCTAAAACTGTGAGAGAATTCAAGAATGCATGGGACAGACATAAGGCAATTATTGTGGGGGGTAGGAAGAAATAGGCTGTTGGTTAACTAGGATCTGCGGCCTAGCCTGTAGGTAGGGAAATGGGCAGACTAGATGGACCAAGTGGTCCTTATCTGCCATCAAAGTCCATGTTTCTATGTTTCTATGGTCCATCCTTCATGTGACAATCCACCTATCACCAGTGAAGTGGTCCCTCAAAAATTGATTGTTTTGGTCTGGGCCATCAGCTCAGAACTGGTAGTACTCCTAACCACTCCCAGTTACAGTGACCTGGGTTTTGAAGTGAGTCTGGATTGTCAATGACTAGCTATGCAGAGGCTGAGTATGCCAGAGGAGCAGTTATCTTCCAGGGAGGGAGGGAGGGAGGAGGAGGGAAGCTGGCTGTGGTACTATACTGATACCTTGGTGATCATCAGGTGGCAGTGCACCCATAGTGACTATGGGGAGCCCCCAATGCTATCAGCACAGTTGCTGTGTTTTCAGTTTGTGCATGCCCTCATGTCAGCATCCCATCTGTGGAGAAAACTTATGAGGACAAAGAGTAAGGGGGATGTATGAAGTAGACCCTTCACAGGCCCTGTTGCAGTGACATGCCCCCCCCCCCCCAAGAAGCTGATCCTGTATCTGGCAATGCTGGGGACCTGCCTACCTTGCCACAATGGTGAGTGGTAAAAGCCATGATGTGGACACGTGTTAATTATACCCTGCAGTAAGGTTGAAGGAAGCTGGTGACAGTCTGTTTGCATGGGCCAGATGGGTGGCCTCATCAGTGGTGCTAAAAATAAAATTCCTAAAAAACTCTACTTGTTTTCAATCCTTAATGAGTTAACACAGATTGTGTTGAAAAATCACATTTGTAAAGTGTGGAACGATACCTGTAAAGTTCAAAATCTCTTTCTGCAATTACTGAATTGTGAATTATTGATCTAAAATGCTAAAAGTCATTATGGCAGAATAGCATTTTGCACTTTACTGGCAGTTTCAGAGGTCTATGTGAATGGCAGAATTTATTGCAAACTGCAGTGACGTATTTTGCAGTTTATGGAATGACGCATTATTAAATCGTCAGCTCGGCAGGGGAATAATTCCTGTGTTTGTAACCTGGAGTCCAATATGAACTGCAGACTTTTCTGTGAATCATGATTTTCAATTTCCTCATTCTGCCATGCAGAAACTGCAGTTCAGAAATTGGGAGACAGAGAACTTGTGTTGTGGTTGGAATTTGAATTGGCTTGGAGGAAAGTTATGATAGTCTGACAGTCTCATCAGCTCATAACATCTTAGGATCTTCTGGAGCAGCAGCAAAAGCAGAGGAGCAGGAGGGCCAGGATGGACAGCAAGAGGAGCAACAGCAGCTGCAGCAGCAACAGAACACTGTGGAGGAGCAGGTCAGCAGCTCCCTCTGAAAACCGCCACCCCCAATCCACATCAAAGATGTTACTATTCTTGTCAAAAAGAAGACAAAATATGTCAAGTCCATGTATGGTCAGGAAAGACTCCTCCACCATCAAAACAAGGAATTGTAGGTATGGGGAAAGATTAAGACCATGATCAATTAGCAGCCAGGAAGCATCCCCAGAACCATTAAATAATGCAAGCACAAGTGGGATGATCTGCATGACTGGAAGCCCAAAGTTCTGGAGGTTCTTGATGGGGTATTTACCATTCCTGAAGGTGGCCCCAAGAAAAGCAAGAGGATAGAGGGCAGCAGCACTAGTGAGTATAGTAAACTGCTTCATCAAAGTGCTTGTCATAAAAATGTTATAAAAATGTTCTCTTAAATGCTGCATGTAGTTATCCCAGTGATAATAATTCTAGTTTAATATAGTCCAAGCTAACAGCACTTTTCTTAAAAGCACCACTCAAACTAGGCAAGCGGCAAATCTCCAATAAGGGCCATATTTTTAGAGTTTAATGTACCCATGCTACACACACCCACATCATACATCATTTGAAAGCTCATTATATGTACCTTTAGGTGAGGTATGATGTGGAGTGGTCAAGTGGAGCCGTGAGCCTGTAGGTGAGGTTAAACAATGGTATCCAAAATGAGAAAGTGAATTATTTTTGCACAATTCCAGGAACACTGCAACATGACTATGACTCCCGTTTTTACTGTTTCAGTTAATTTCAACACCTTAATGTGGTGTTTATTGGTCAAAGCTACCGAATGACAATGTATTAAAAAAAAATTTTAGGGGTTTTGCATTGGCTAGTATTTTTTTTTTTAGAAATGATAAAGCTGATTAGCAAGTGGCAAAAATGGTGAATATCAACATTTTACAACATACTAAAATGAAATGTTTTCACATTGCAGATTCTTAATTGTCAAGCTGTCTCACAAGTAAATATAATAGTTTTCTATATTTTCAAAAGAAATTTGCTGCCCAGATCAGTCTCACACTGAAGGTTGTGCACCAGTAGCAGTAGATTGCGTGCCCATAATTTGTACTGCATAGTGGGTAGACATAAATGTATGTGAATTCCTAATGTAATGCGTCTCCATTTGTAAGCTTTTGTACATATAAAGTAGTATCTAGTCTGCCAGGTAGAAGGTTTTAATTTGGAACTGCTTATGCATGCAGTGCTAGCCTTTGAAATATTCCAGAAACTAACTTTTTAATTTAGTGACATTTATGCACGCATCAGTATTAGTGTTAGAGATGACAATAGACAGCTTCATATTGGGCTTCAAAGTGCTCGTCAAACAAAATGGCAGTTTTGATACCAACATATACAGTAGATGTACATTAATTTATAACTAATTTAGCACAAGTCTGTATATTTGTACAAAATGAAAAATGGTGGTAGTGGTGGTAATGTTAACAATATACTTTTTAAATTTTACCTCCATGGGAAGTTACAGTGTATTTATTTATGTATTGTTTTTATTTATTGAACAGTTTCATCAGGTAGGGCACACTGAGCAAAAAGATGCTCCTCTCCCGGTGCGACCTGGGGGGGGGGGATACATGGGAGATAGAATATACATTACACAGAGTTATACATAGGAGACCATGGTACATGATACAGAGTGCACATATACATTTCATAGAGTTATACATAGGAGATCATGGTACATGATACAGAGTGTACAGGGAATACATAACATTGAGTTTATATTAGGGTATTGATACATTGCTACATACAGGTTTACAGAGTGCAGATACATACAGGGGAGGTGGAGTATTGTGCCAAGAATACAGACAATAGAGTGATTCTGAGAATTTGTACTTCTGATGACAGGACTTGTTGTCTATGGAGAGGTTGAGAGCAGGGTGGGTAGGAAAGCGCAGGGATTTTGAACATGCCATAGCAGACAGACATAGTCACTGCATTACTGGGGGTTGAGCAGAAGTGCTGGGGGGCAAGTGCAGGGTTGGATGAGCATGTATGCCAGCATGAGATGAGAAATGCTAGGGCCGCTGGTCAGGCCACATGAGAACAAGGAGGGGGTCGAACGAGGGGATATGATAATGGGGGAAGGGGTCAGGAGGAAGAACAGCTTGTGGCGTAGTAGTTAAGTAGGGCAGGGGAGTCCTGTTGCATATGAAGTTATGGAGGTTACAAGCCCCTTAAAACTTACACCAAAGAAGAAATTACTCTCCACAAACTTTGAAAAATGTGTTTTTTATCAAGAAAATCAACATAATGCAAAACTGTCAAAAGCCACCAGTGGTGGACAGAATTCTGTGATGCTGGCAGCAGAAGCCAGGAGTGAGGAATTGCATTGGTGGTTACTGGATGAATTTTCTAGTTTACATGATGTGCTACCAACACCCTATCACAGGGGTTGCTTTCAAAAATACACAAGCAAGTCAAATTTGGCACATGTCAAAGTTGTATTCAACCTAGGAAAGAAAACAGACTCTGAATTTGATCAGACAGCATCATGTTCACCTGCTTCTATAGCCACCAGAGCAAGCACATCCTCCAGCGATTGTTGCATTGTTTGCTTGAGAAAAACACAAGAAAGACAAGAAACTTCATAAAATTTAAATATTTGAGAAAGCAATTGATCTAAAGGAGGCAGCACTTCAATGAGAAGATGATGACATGTGCAGCATATCTGAGGAAGACTTGATTGCTAACAATGCAGTTTATCACTCAACATGCCTTTTTTCCTCCTTGAGTAAAATGGACCTGAAAGCAATACCATCTAGTTCCACTGCAACAATACAGTCACCTTATGTCACTGAATTTTATCAGCTGATTGAAGAGATAGACAATGATCTTATGTACAAAACAAGAAGGCTCTTCTCCTGTCCAAGCTGCTACAAAGATATAAGGGAAAGGAAAAGGAGAAATTGTTTAACCAGGAAAGGCACACTAAGCCAAAGACTGTTTCCAGGTGTGACCTGGGAGCCTAAGGAAGTTAAGTGGCTTGCTTAGGGTCACACAGAATGCAAAGCCCTATTCCCTTCAGATGTAGAAACTGAAAGCTGTTCCAGTAGCAAATTACAGGCAAGATTAGAAAAACACTATGGTTCTGCAATTTCATTCCATGCACAGCATGGACAAGGCAAGCCTACAATTGTTCTATGCAGCAAAAAAGCATTTGCTGATGCTATCCAAGCCTTTAGTAATCTAAATCAGGAACTAAAGTCATCCAAATGTTTTGTGGATGTTCTTCTGGCAAGTGAGCTTGATGAACAGCTTTCAAATGAACAAGTGGTTGTGTATAATGCCACTTCAATCCTTCAGTCTGAAATAGCAAAAATTAAACCCTCATTATATTATCCAAAGCCAGGGGATTGCAGTTTACAGAGGTCAGCTACTTATGTCCCCCAATTGATGCAGGAGTTTGTCCCTTGGTTGATAGATACAGAGGCATATAATTCAGCTAGCAATGAGTATCACCCTTCAAAAGACATTCAAAGAAGGTACCTCTCAATTGCAGGGTGCATAGTACTGTACAACATGAGTTTGGGTCTCACAGTTTAATTGACATACTACACCTTCATGGATTCAGCATCAATTATGATGAGCTGAGGCGATTCACGACTAGTGCTGCAAAAACTGAAGTAGAAAGACTCCAAGGAGGAGTGTTCATTCCAAATGGAATTGTACCACTTCGTGCTGGTGGAAATCCTATCCATTAAGGAGATGATAATATAGACATCAATGTGGAGACCACTGATGGAAAGAGTACTTTCCATTCAAAGGCTAGAGCTGTATTTCAAGAACAGTCTGCAGAAAGTCCAGTATCACAAAAAATATCACTGAATCATGGGAAGGAAAAGTCACTTAATCTCCCTGGCAATTAGAGTGCACCATTTGAGAAACCTAGAAAACTTCCAGAACTGACTCACCACGAAAAAATACTTGAGAAAATAAACTCCAGTCACTACAAGTGAAAGTTGTCCGAGATCTCTCCTGGTGTCTTTTTTTTTCCAACTCTCTTTTATGCACCCAGGAGGCAGGACATCCTTCCAGGGTACCCACATGATGAGGGACTCTCACTCCCTGCCTGAACCCTACCAGGAACTCCCCACCCGAACAGCTCAATCCAGACCCAGTCCCCCGGCAACCGGTACCCCTGGGGGAAGGTTCACCCACCCTTAGTGACCTTACAGATGCAAGGGGCCCTACCTGGCTGCTCAGGTTGGTGCCTTGGGGAGGATCCTAATATGTGGGCCTGCACTGCGATGTGGGCCATGTCACCAGAGTCCCCATCATCTCCACTGTCCTCCAGGGGGATTTTACTTCCTTACCACATCCCTCCCACAAGCATGATGTGCAATGATCGTCTTGGTGCATGGCAACCCCGCTGACGTCATCGCGCTCACCCCACTGTTACATGCCAGTCATCCTGCAGTACTTCCAATCTCCATTGGTGGTCACTGGGACACCTTGCAGCACTTGGCCCTCCCCCGGGAAGAGGAGAGGAGAGCTGTCGTCCAGGTGAGCTATCCTCTCCCTCCCCTGCTGACCCACGGCAGCCCAAGTCCACTACCAAACCTGGGTCACCAGCATGGCACGAGGTGTGGCGTCCAGCACCTCAACCCTCAGTGCCACAGGGCCAGCTCTCCTGGTGTCTTTTAAGACTACTACTTCATGATGTCCTACCAATACCAAATTATGCTGTTATTGCTCACACTCAGGTGATTCCATTTTGGACTGGTTTCAACCACAAGCTTGCCACAAAGAAGAGCACCTGCACAGCAGTTGCACATGCACCTGTTATAGATGCCAAACCAGTTGACATGGCCACAGGCTATACTAAAATGCTAAAAATGTAAGGAAATGGCAGCAGCTTTAGGCCAGCAGCATGCCATTCAGACCATGGATCAGCAGCTATAAGCTGTTGCTTAGCAAGTAAAATGGACCCTCCCAAATGAATGTGGTACCAATGTGATCTGCATGGGAGGTTTTCATACCCTGTGTTGTTTTATTGCATGTATTGGGAAACTTTGGGGAGACACAGGATCGCTAAACCTTCTTGTTGATTCTGATTTGTATGCAGCTTGTACTGCAGATCAAATGTTTGCTGGTGAGCAATTCAACCATGCTCTACGTGGCTTGACTCTAGCATTTGAGGCCCTGAGGGCTCTGAGACTTTCTTCATTTGTTAAATGGTGTGAGCAGGGAGGATGTTCTCATGGAGTTCCAGCATTTGTCTGGCATATGTTGGCTGACACTCAAAAGGAGTTTGAGTCTAAAGATAATGAGTTCTTACAACATTTCATTAACGAGCTTAATGATGCTCTAACTCAGCATATGCTACCACTACTGGAGGAATTTCAGACATGGGGGTATACCCAGTCTCCTACATTCTAGTTTTGGGATCGTTTTCTCCAGGTTATAAAGATACTACTTCTAAATGTTCATGCAGAGTGAGAGGGTGATTGAAAACT
The DNA here is from genome assembly GCA_016271365.2 of Neoceratodus forsteri. Classification (NCBI taxonomy): domain Eukaryota; kingdom Metazoa; phylum Chordata; order Ceratodontiformes; family Ceratodontidae; genus Neoceratodus; species Neoceratodus forsteri. Next base: position 1,177,508,746 of record CM057449.1, on the reverse strand, counting down.
TCACCTACACACACAGTGTGCCATGCTTCCATACTTCTTTGCTGCAAACAGGCCCAGCTATGCCAGGTGGATTACAGTCTACATTCTTGATATGCTAAATCTCCCTGAGGAAGTACACAGTACCTTTGAATCTGGGGAATTTGCTGTGTGTCAGACTCCTGATTCTTTCAATGGAATGTGGAGTGATTTGGGAGCAGAGACAACTGTCATCAAAGACTCAAAAGGCAGCAGTGGGACTGTAGGATTGATAAGAAAGAAGCCAGCCCTTGTCAGATGGACCCTCCCAAGACATGTCCTGACTGAATATACAAAAGCTATGAGAAAAAGAAGTGGCTTATCAACAAGTAGGGAAGACAGTCCACAAACAAATCCTTGCCTCTGGACTGAAGAGGGATGAAGAGCATGTTACTGCCCTTACCAACCATGTCATCAATATGGCAAACCCATTTGACCCTGAATCACATCCAGAAGTGCTTATCAATGTATCTACTGGACTGCATGTAAAGACAAGGCCAAGAAGACCAAATTTAAGTTTGGCAAGTGAGGGACAATCACAGCAGCTATCAGTCCAGAAATTGTTTTCCACAGAGCCCTGTCATTAGCAAGATCCAGAGATGATGTTTCAATGGCAACTGTTCTTAGTCACTCAATAGGACCTGTGCCTATGTCCCTCTTCCATGCTGATGGAACAATGAGAAAAACAGACAAAGCTGTAGTAGGGCATTAGCTTGAAGCTCAAGTTGAAAGCATCCATGAGCTACGAGGATGCAACAAAGACACCACAGTGTACATCAGAGATGCCATGTCTATCATTCAAATGATGGCTTGAGACAAATCCCATAAATTCGATGAATTGGCTGCTGAGTGCTTGTGGCAGGTCCTAAAAGGATTTTACAAAGCTAATTCTATAATCAAAGTTGTTGACAGATATGACAACAGTAACTCTGTGAAAGCTGCAGATAGACAGCACCAGACAGGATCTAAGGTCAGATGCAAGCAATAGCAGGTGATTGGTGGACACCTTGTCCCTCCATTGGAAATGTTTCTAAACATAGCATTCAACAAGCCATCACTTTCAAAATTCCTCTGTGAATATTTGGTTCAAAATGCACCAGAGAATGTAGGCGCACACATTCAACACAAACAATTCTTCTTGCTGGAGTCTTTTCCAATGGAGAAGTAGCAAAGTCCATCACCAGTAGAGGTGTTGAAGAAGCCAAGACTTGTACAGTGCTCAAGAGGAAGCGGAAACAAGGATGCTTCTGCATGCTGTATGTGCCAATGTGGCTTTTGGGTCTCTTGGTGTCAATGGAACCATAGTAATTAGGCCACCTGATACCGATGCTTTGGTCCTTGCTTTTCACTACTTTCCAAAAATGGAACACAGATAACATGTGGATAGAAACAGGTACCATTACCAGCACAACTGACAAGTGTTACTTCATACCTGTGCATGGAATTTGTGATGCACTCACTCCTGACTTCAGTAACATACTTCCTGTTGGGAAAACAATCTGTGTTTAATGTTGTCAAAACAAAAGGAGTTACTGCTTCACAGATCTTGCCAAATTGGGAGAGAGTGACAAAAAAGCTGCAATTTCTGCAGCAAGAAAGTTAGTAGCAGTGCTGCATGAGAAAGAAAAGGAGACCCACAGAGACTTGAATTGCTTGCACCTCAATCTAGCCATCGAACAAGACAAGTCACTGGCCAAACTACCACCATGTGAAGACGGTTCTAAAGAGCACGTCAAAACAGCATCTTGGCAAACAAAGATTCAGATGTCTTCACATGTTGCTAAACCAGATATTGGATCATCACTGCAATGTGGATGATAAACTACTTTCAGTATTCTTCAAAGGCCCAATGGCATCTGTGCTTTTACAAGATCTTATTTGTGCCTCTACCAGTAGGGGTCGCTGTACAATCAACTGTGTCTGTAGTCAGAATAATCTTTCCTGCACAGAACTGTGTATATTCCAGGGCAATGAAAACTGTGGTAACCCATGCATTCTTGACAGAGATCATGATGATGAACAAGATGATGATAATGATGTTGACTAGAAATGTCACCAGCACTGTTACATTTCAATGATACCTGTATAAATTTATTATTGGATTTTGTTTTACTCTTTATATTGTTGTTGTGATGCTTTGAGGTCACAAATAAATCCCATTTTATCTCTTGAAATAATACATAGCATCATTAAACTAACAGAAATGAATGCAAATATTTCAAACGATCACTCTAACATGTTGAGGGTGTCATTGTTTAGTCCCATTTCTATGGTAACAACACCACTTGACAGCTCCACATCATACCTCAACTTAAATTAGACATAATAAGCATTCAAATGATGTATGATGTGCATGTGTTTAGAGAAGGTACATTAAGTCGACCAGTTTGGTGGTGTCTGCAGTTCACCTAAACCACTACCAGCAAAAAAAATAAATAAATGACACGATCTACAGAAAGTCATTATATGCCCACTCTAAACTGCCACCTGCTCACCCAAGTTCTGTCTGAATGATACAGCTCATTGTAGAGATGATGGCCCATGATCATCATCCATTCTCCAGCATAGCAGACACCAGCTTTGAAGGCCTGCTTGAATGCCCAAATACAACATTCCATCATGCTTCATATTTTTCAGTAATTTCTTTTTTAATTTTTTGGTAACCAGATAAGTCCCACTAGGCATGAGTGCTTGTTTTCTGGGGTGATATGGGAGCATTTAGGGAGGTTAAGTGACTTAATCAAAGTCACACAGTGTACAAGTGGAGGTTGTGGGTATCAAACCCAAGCCTGCTGGATGTATCAAGCTCATTCACAGCTCTTTACTCTAACCTCTATGCTATACTGCCAGCACCATGTTCTTCCTAGTACATAGAAGCAGTGTACTTTCAGATGGTGACACTTCTGAAGTAGGCAAAGGAGGGTTATGTGCAACTATCTAGTGATCTCTGGAGCAGTAATGCAATTGAAAGCTTCTCTCTACAACTGTCACTGCCCATTGGGTTGTGTTCAAATCAAGCTCCACCACCATTCCTGTCCAACTTTCAGCACCACCAGTTCTTTAGGAGTTATATTGAATCAGAGAACCTCACAGAGGCACACCAGTAGAGGAACTGCCATAATTTATGTTCAGTCTTGGAGGAGAAACACATTGGGGAAAAAATTCTGTGTTTATCCAATCACTGTCAGACATCTGGCCATGTGCTCCAAATGTGAGGGTGGGGATCTTCATTATGGATATTGGTAGTAACATGCTGAAGACATTGAATACTGCTGATTCCCCCCATGTATTTTGTTATGCCCACACACTAAATCTGGTAGATAGTAATGGTCTTGTCAAACATTCACTGTTAAAAGAAACATTTGACACTCAATGGGGAATATCATATATTTCCATCTTTCCCCAAATATGCTGAGTTTTTCAGCCTTTACCAACAGAAGCACAATGTTCTTCAGCATTGCTTAATAAAAGATGTTACCACACTTTGAAATTCTGTCTTTCATATGGTGGAGAGAATTTTGGAATAGAAAACTGTAATGTGGGTTTTGGCATTTGATGATCTGGCCAGTGGGGGATATCTGATATGAGTGTAGTGGTGTGTTCTGCAAAAGCATGTTCCACTTTTGTGACAATATGAACAGATCATTACAGCTTTCAATGCTGAATCAGCACCCTTTAGCATGGTCATTCTTATGGTCAGCCTATTTCAATGCCAAACACGCAATCATTTATCATAATCTACAGCCACCCAACAAAGTAAAGCTGATGATGATGGTGGTAGTAGCCATGGTTCCACGGGCAACATGACAGTGATGATGGCGGTGGAGTAGTGGGTGATGATAACACTATTTCATCAGAGTGATCTCAGCAGCAGCAGGGTGCAATACTCATTAATGAAGTGGCTGAGATGTTTCTGTCATAGCTTGCAGACAGATTTGACAGCACTGGCTTGCTTGCCGTATGTGCTATGGGAACACTGCTGGAGCCAGAAATAAAGATTAGTTCATTCCACTCCCCTAGACACATAGGGCTCAGTTTTCAAAGATCCCTTAGATAACTGCAAGTTGTGATGATCTAGGGCTGTGGCAATCTCTGGGTGTGTCAGTTACCCTGTGCTATATTTTAAAACAGCGATGGTCCCTGCACCCAAGTCCTTAGATTTTCTGTATCTGCAGGGTTGCACTGAAGAAGTGACACACCTGCATTGTTTGAAAGAAGGATCCATCAATCCTCCTCCTTCCAGCACATCACTCAAGGGGCTGTGAAGGTGGGGGGGTAAATATGTCTGTCAGGAGAGGACTAGGTGCAGGAGGATCATGGGGTTTGGCCCAGAGGGTGACAGAGGCATGCCGACAATGAGCAGGGGATGAGATAGCACCCTGGAGGGGGGTCCTGTGCTACTACATAGAGACCATCAGACTGGGTAAAAGGGGATGGCAGAAAGGGTCTGGGACCTGGACTCCAAAGGATATTACCCTGGTACCTACCCATAGATGCCACTGACCAAAACACTGTTGGTGGGCAGCAGCCTGCCTCTACATGGCAGGGCCTGGTACCAGGGGCATGCAGTGGTGCCTGGGAACAATTACCAGGCACAACTTGTACCCCACAACATTCAGCCACTGCTGCCCACTGATGGTGTTGAGGTCAGTGGCACCTATGGGGCAGGTGCCAGGGCTGTATCATAGAAACATAGACTTTGACAGCAGATAAGGACCACTTGGCCCACCTTGTTTGCCCATTTCCCTACCTACAGGATAAGCTGCAGATCCTAGTTAACCAACAGCCTATTTATTCCTACCCCCCCACAAGAATTGCCTTATGTCTGCCCCATGCATTCTTGTATCCTCCTGAGGTAAGGTCCTGTCCCTCTCAACTAGCTCCCTGTACCTGGTGCAATTGGCTGTATGTAGTAGCACAGGACATCCATGCAGGGTGCCACCTCATCCCCAACACACATACAATGTCCCCCCTTCATTCCCTAGAGCACTCCCATGCTTACTCTGTCTCTGGTCTCCTCCTTGCAGCCCCTCCCCATTGTCACCCTGCTCAGCAGTAGTACATGGCCCTTAAACCACCTCCTGACTGGTCTAAGGAGATCCCACTGTTGTAACTATGGCAGGGCTTGTAAAATTGCAAAAAACAGGCATGGTGCAGCCCCACCATCTACAAGCCTCCTTACAACCTGGTGCATAGGCACTTTTGCTGCAAGGGTGGTGTGGGGGACTTTGTCACACATCATCACAATTTTAACTCAGCTGGCATTTTAAAAATCAGGATAGCCTCAAACCTTGATGCAAGGTGCCACTTGCATCATGCACCTATGACACAGGCACCTTGGATCAAAGTTTTTCATTTGAAAACTGAGCTCATTCAATATATCAAACAGAATGTGCTGTGGGCACATACAATGGAGAGGCAAGTGCATCTTTAAGAAAATGGCAAGAATGTACACAACCTCCTGTTCATAAAGCTTCTTCTCTTCTACTGACTTCATTTGATACCAGTGCCATGTTTCAATGTAACATGGAAGAAGACTTGGATAGTAATGGTATAAGTGAATTATGTAGATACTTTCTACTTTCAGTAAAATCTCTACATTTACACTAATAAAGGGGGAGGTTATAATGTTAAAAACAATCAACAAAGTAGTATAAATAAGAACATTGTTAAATTAGACTTTCAATTGTTTAATGTACAAAGTTTAGTTTCAAAGTTTGATGAATTAATTGCTTGGGTAGTATCTGAAAGTCCAGATGTTGTCAGTATTACTGGAACATGGTGACCTAATGACCCTCTGTGGGCCACCTCTATTCCAGGTTACTCATTATTTCATTTAGGAAGAGAAAATTGCAGAGGGGGAGGCATTACTTTATTTGTTAATTCGGACCTAAATGCAACTGAAATATCTAGTAAAATAAAAATAAAAAAGTATAGTGGAGTCATTATGGGAACGGCTTGGGCTAGGACTTTTTAGGGCTTTTTTATAGAGTGCCAAACTCAGTTAAACAGGTTTTAGATGAAATTATGTCTGAGATGGCAGTAGCATCAGACTTGGGGGACATCATATTAATGGGTGATCTGAACCTAGGCGATACTGACTGGGTAAATAAAAAAAACTCATACTACATCAAAAGACTTTCTAAAAATCAGTAGTGAATTAGATTTATTTAAATCTGTTGTTTTTCCTACAAGAGGTGTAAACATACTTGATGTGGTATTGAGTAGTGAACCCTTAAACATATATGATTGTTTTGTTTGTACTCCATTGGATAATAGTGACCACAATGCAATTACTTTCAATCTTCAATTTCCTTATTCAATTCCTGACAATATCACTGAAGTCTATTTATATAATAAAGTAATTAATGAGGCTTTAATAGAACATCTGTCCAATATTAAATGGAGTGAATTGTTAATATCTGATGACATTAATGAAATGTGATCTGTCTTTAAGGAAATAATTTTAGGAGATGTAAAAAAGTTTATCTCCAAAATAAGAAAAAAGAAATTAAAGAATCGGCCAAAGAGGTTATCCACTAAAATAATTAAGATGAATAAAAAGAAAAATAAGTTATTTAAATGATATAAAGATAGTAAATGTAATAGATTATTAACCTCCCTTAAATGGTTACAAAGAAATTGTAAAAGAGAGATAAAACAGTCAAAAAAGAACTTTGAAAGAAATATAGCTTATCAGGCACAAAAAGGAAATAACAAAATATTGTATAGCTATATAAATTCACTAAAGAAACAGAATAGTAAAGTAGGCCCCCTGAAAATAAATGGAATTGACATTAGTGATAAAATAAAAATGGCTGATGAACTTAACACCTACTTTTGTAAATCATTTAATAAACTGACATCAGATAATGAGATTGAGATTAGTAATATAGGAAAAACCATGAAAATAACTCTGGAAAGTATGAAAAAGAAATTAGATTACATTAAAAAGGGTTCACCACCAGGCCCGGATGGCATATCAGGAGATATGTTAGTATTAATGAAGGACCAATTGAGTCTACCTTTTTAAATACTATATCAGAAGTCTAAAATCGGGTTAAGTGCCAACTGATTGGAAAGAAGCATATATTACTCCCCTATTTAAAAAGAGTGATAGGAGTCTGGTGGAAAATTACTGTACTATCAGTCTTACTTCAATTATATGTAAGATACTTGAATAAATAAGTAAGGATGAACTGTCTCCGAGTATATCGTCTATGGATACCACTCAGCATGGATTTATTAAAGGAAGATCAGTTGTCACAAATCTGGTCAGTTTTTATGACTATGTAAGTGACAAACTTGATAAACGAATAGCATATGATGCGGTTTTGTTGGACTTTAAAAAAGATTTTGATTCAGTACCACATCGGGCTGTTATTAAAAAATTATTAGCACTAAAAATCAACCTGTTGTTCATTAATTGGATTAAAGATTTGCTTAAGAGTAGAAGACAATGTGTGTCTATTGATGGTTTTTAGATCCTCTTGGAATCCAGTTTTGAGTAGCGTTCCCCAGGGTTTGGTACTTGCACCTATTATATTTCAGTGCTTTATTTCAGATCTATCTTGCAGCACTGAAAGTACCACCATGAAGTATGCTGATGACTGCAAAACTGTAAACTTTGCAAGACACTCGAGTGATTGTGCTGTTATTCAAAAGGACTTGGACATACTTGAAAAATGGTCATTATATTGGAATTTAAGATTCAGTATCTCAAACTGTACAGTTCTGCATTTTGGAAAAAAAGAATACCAAACATCAGTATTATTTGTATAATGAGCCAATTATGGATAAAAAGAATGAAAAAGATCTTGGTGTTATGATAGACTTAAATCTTAATTTTGACATTCAAATTACAAATAGTATAAATAAAGCAAATAAAATTAGTTGGTCAATTAAAAGAAATATTGTATCCAGAATTTCCGAAGTCCTTTTTCCTCTCTTTCATACATATGTACATCCACATTTGGATTATGCATCCCAACTTTGGTCCCCCTATTTGTGTAAAGACATTAATAGGATCGAAAGGGTACAAAGAAGAATTACAAAATCTTTTTTTTTTCAAATAAACATCTCCCCTATGAAAATAGATTGCATAAACTAAATTTAATGTCTTAAGAACAAACGTGCCTTAGGGGTGACCTGCTATTTGTGTGGGATATCATTAATGATGTAAACTTATTAATTGACTGTGGTTTAGAATACAAGCAATTACTTGTCAATACTAGAGGTCATCCACTTCAATTAGGAAAACAAAAATGTTAAATGAAGAAAAAAAGCTTCTCATTTTTAACAAAGGGTGGTGAAACTCTGGAACAATCTACCCCTAAATATAGTCATTAGTACTAACAAAAATACATTTAAGAATAGGCTTGATAGATAATTGTTATTTAATACAAGTACTTCAAGCAATATGTAAGTTTAGGGGCTTTATGGGTCTATGGGCCTGCTGCACCCTATGTATCCTAGTATGAATCCTAGTATAATGATCCTGAGACAAACAAGGAAATTTGGGAGTTTTTCAATATGGAATACTGGTGCCACTTGAACATTTTGTAAGTGGACTCTTACCAGAGCACATGATGCAGGCTTCTCTAGCAGAGTCATTGACTATCAGAAATAGTTTTTCCAATCAAATTCTGCCAAGTCAGACAAGTCATTTGGTCTAAACTGTCTAAAGAGGCTTTATATTTCCATTGACAGCCTGCAACATTAGTCACTTTGAAAAGATAGTTCAGTACAACTGGTGGTATTGCCTCATTATATCATGCAAAACTAGTTCCTAAGAATCTTGAATTATTTACTATTCTCAAACTCATCTTTACAAGGATCAATTTTATCTATTCAATTACTCACTTGTCCAACAAGTGACATCCACTACTTTTCCCACCACAAGGTTAACCTCCTAGTGGTCATGTAAGTTTCCCCAGACACAGCTCACTGGCACCACTGACTGACTCAGCACTCTGTGTACTTGCATGACAACTCCTCCTCCTGATAACACTTCATCAACGTTTACTCATTACCACCACCAACAAGCTCAGTATAATTAGATGTGCCATTGAGAACACTAAGCCAGCATCAGTTAAAAAAGACCCATCTACCCACCCTCCATGAATAGGATGGTGAAACAATGATTGACATGACCAGTCATGTACATATGCACACACCTCTCCAGTCAGACCTTTATTCAGTGCTTAACTACTAGTTAGTTAGTTAGTTACCTAGATTTATTGACCAATTAAGCACTCATGACAATTAAAATTCATATTGCCATGTATGAGCTGGGAGATTACAGAGTAAGCAGTAAGGCAAACATTGAGCTTTGCTGCCAGTGGGCAGTGTCTGTGTTCAAACTAGGTCAAATTATTTTTAATATATATAAAAGATGCAAAGAATAAGCAAACAAAAACAATCCTTTAATGAATGAAAAATGTTATGAAGGGCAATTTCAAGCCAAACAGTTAATGTATTTTCCATTGTTCTTATTTATTTTGTTTTTATATTGTGATGCATAACTTGTTTTTTGGAGGGCATATTACATATTGTAATTTGAAAATCAATGTAACCAGACATAATATAATAATTGGCAGGAGGTAAAGCAGATATTACAGGGAATATATACCTTGAGGTAAGCAATAAATAATAACTGTTACTACAGCTCCCATGGAGCCATGGCAGTATCTTGGTTTTACAGATGCAGATATAACACATAAAAAACAGAAGTCCACAGCAGATACAAGTAAGCTACAATAATTATTCATTGCTGGCCTCAGGGCTTTTTTGCCTCCTATTAGTAGTCTATTTTACCTCATGACAATTATTGCATTAGGAGACAAAATTGTTTGGTCAAATTCTCGAAGATAACTCATAGCCAGACTAGTCTGGATGACTTCTCTCACCCTAAACCTACACCCAAAGGGTGGCTGTATGTATCTGTTTCATACTGAAATCATAATTTGGAGTCCTCTTCTCCCTCACATTAGCTCGCTTTCACTTAACTTCTAATTATAGCTACTAGCACTAAGAGTGTAAAGATAGCATTTATATAAATATCAGTGATAAACACTTTTTTGAAATGGAGTGCATGTTAAATGAGCTCAGAGTACTGTGAATAAGCACAATTTGACTGCTCAAATATCTGTCCTATAAAATCCTTTGTTTAAACATAGTTCACTTCCATGTCACTTCCAATTACAACTGTCAGCATTGTAAACACAAATTATCAGGTAGCCACACTACATCCAGACCACACTACATCCAGTTTCCAAACTGTTGCTGGCTGCTTTTCTTCACAGCATAACAGGTGCACATCATACACCTCTCTCTAACAGGCAAGGACTGCACACTGTCACCTTGTAACATCCCTGTACTTACTACAGCAATGTAAGTACCATACATGGTCAGTTGTTTTCACCTGCCCACCCAGTCATGTTTCAGGAAGTAGAATTGTATTCACCCATGAAGTGCCTAATGTAGGTTAATGAAGTGAACAATATTCTAAATGTTTTTGCAAAGGGTGAAATTTGTGACTCTGCCACATATTCACCAGCAAAGGAACATGTTACAGCACCTATATTGCCTATATAGGTTTTACTTTTTATTTTACAACTTATTCACCCTGGCTAGCCCAGCTAAGATGCAAAATTTCAGTTTTAGTGTGATCATACTTCCAACTATTTTCACAGTTGAATGAACTGGGGCACTGAAGGGTTAAGTGACTTTCTGAAACCTACAATGAGCATTTGTCCCCTCCACAACACCATTATCACATGTAACATCTTAATACTACCAGGTCTAAGGAATGGAGATAGGTAGTTAAAAAAAAAAAATTAGCATGAGATGCCCTTTCATTGCAGATAATCAGTATTATTTAAATTGAAGCATGTTGTGATAGTGTACTAAAATGAATGTATTGCTACACTATGTCAAAGTATTAAATTTATGTCAAAGTATTAAATATAAAATAAGTAGTATTTTTCCATTCTCTTTCTTTTTTATAAAGCATGTGTAGAATTAAATAGAACCGGTAAAGAAAGTCCTAACTTTATTTTCAAATAACATACTTTGAAATACTCCTATTGCCTTCACATCAATGAAACCCTTTAAACACTGAAAGACGTGATGTCAGACAAAAGTAGATCAGAGTACTAATAGATAACCTAGAGCTGCACACAGTCATCTATAAAAACTGGAGAAGAGATTGCTAAAACACATAATGTGGGATTCGGTTGATCCTTAGTTTACCAAGGCCCTCATGTAAAAATAGAGCTGTGCCAACTAATGCAAAGTTCTGGTTAAACATTGTCTCACCGTTTGCATTATGCCTTCTGCTGTTTTTTTCACTCAGGGTAGCACAAATGTTGGACAAAGTATTGACTTTGTAATTAAACCATTCTGACTTTGGGATTTTGTAATCATTGCATTTGAAACCATCTGTTACAGCAAAATAATATTATGTATATGTATATATATATATATATATATATATATATATATATATATATATATATATATATTCTATATATATATATAAATATATATATATATATATATATATAGCAAGATAGATGGATAGATACAGATACATATTACTTTTCTAAATGTAAAAATTGATTTATTTAGTTATTATTTACCAAGTAAGTGCACAAGACATGTAATGCCTATTTTTAGGCACAACCTGGGAGGCTACAACAGTAAGCACTAGTATAATGCATTACAAAATTATACATAACCAGTACATAACAGTGGTAAAGCAAGATGATACAATTGCAGTTCATGCAGCAATTATACAGAAATATTAGTCCTCAAGAATAATAAGCCAAATATATGCAAAGGTCCATGAATGTTGTGACAGAAATTATGCAAGCAGCTGCAGCAGGACAAATAAATACCAGCATGTAACATAACATTTTATGGGTTTCATGTTTCCATGGTTCAAGTGTAGTATTCATGAATATGTTTACGAATGGAGTCTGAAGTGCAAGAAAAATGTCCATGATCTCGGTCTTAAAATGTTATAATTTTATAAATTAAATATTTTTTTGTGGTTTGCAGCATAAAATAAAACACAACTGGTGATTACTCATACCCAATGTAGGTATCCAGCATCATAGACAAGGAGGATACTATGTTTCTCTGGAGAAGTAAATAATTCAGATAGTTTACTTTTTGCTTCTGGACACAGGATACACAGTACTAGTACCAAACTTCTTAAACAATCCAGGTAAGCATCCTTTTTAACTACTGTTTTGAGATGGTAGAAAACACCTTTTCTGTTTTATATCATCTTATGTGAAGTTGTATATTTCTAACTATGTTTGTCTAATACATTATGCAATTTCAAATTTCATTTTTAAACTATTTCTCTAATGGAAAGCATATACTGTAACAATTTGAAAAACAAATATGTATGCACTTGTTTAAGAAGGTTGAAACAGGGCTCATTTCAGAGAGTTATTGGTTGTTTTCCAACTGTTTTAATGAGACATCTACCTGTTTCTTTTTTGGATTTACATCCTCTGTCCTACACTATACAATAGGTTTTGTAACAAGCTTTTCTCTTTCTGAGAGGGAGGATACTGTGTTTCTCCAGAGGAGTAAATAATTCAGATACTCTAACTTTTGCTTATGGACACATTATATACAGTAACAGTACCAAACCTGTTAAACCATCCAGGTAAGATATCCTTTTTACTAATCCTTTGAGGTGGTAGAAAACACATTTTCTGTTTTATACTGTCTTATGTGAAGTTGTGTATTTCGAACTAAAGGGGGTGCCCTGGACTGTCTGGTGTCTATCCATGTATGCCCCCTTGTCTCATACCTTGGTTTCCCTTGGTTTGATGGGGAGCTAAGGAAACTGAAGACAAGGGGGCAGAGGTTCAAAAGGAGTTGGAGGAAGACAGGGTCTTGGGAGGATAAGCTGGTTCTGATGACTTGCTATGATGAGTATCAGAATGCAATCATCCAAAAAAGGCAGTTTTCATATCTAAAACAATTGAAGCTGGGAGGAAGAGACTGGCTCAGCTCTTTTGGGTTGTAGACAGGCTATTACATCTAGGCACTAGTAATTTAACTTGTTATAACAAGTTATACAAAAACAAACAAAACACAAAATCAAACTTTTGCTTTCATTTTCTTCGTTCTAATTATTCTGACCAGGTTATAAACCCAGCAACTTATCTGAAATGGATATCATTAACTGCATGTACTGCGGAACACTTTTCAGAAAGGCAGTTTTATAGGATTTAGGACACTGTCCTATATGCTGGGACACTGGAGATCTAAGGACTCAGCTCCAGGCAGCATGGGCAGAGATTATACACCTCAAATTGTATATTCAAGAGGAAATATAAGATCTGCCAACCATTTCCCCAACATCAAACAGAAGCACCTTGACCGCAGAGGGTAGTTGGTCCAGGAGGTTGGCAGCTGGTTAGGAGGGGCAAATCGGTTGCCCCATAACTCAGTGCTCTCCAACATATCACCTCCACAAATCATATAAAAACTACAAAGAGGTATCTGCCTCTATCTCCAAAATCAAACAAAAGGGCAGAAGACACTGCAGAGCAGGACACTGCAGCACAGGAGCTAGCACAACAAAACTCACCCAAAACAGGAACCAAAACAAAAAAAAGCAAAAAGGAAATCCACAAAACTTCTGATCATAAGAGACTTCATGATTCGGGGAGTTGATACGTATCTCCACCCAAGGGTAATGGTCAGATGTTTCCCAGGTACACCCACATGGAGAGACACTGACCGCATTGCTAAAATTGTTCAGAAAGCAGGAGAAAACATTGACATCCTGGACTAACAATTTCACCAGCTGGTAGGCTGGGTGACAAACTATCATCCATTTCATCCAGCATCTCCTTCTCTGAGATCCTGCCAGTCTGAGAGAGGGGGGCAGATGGACAGAAGGTCAGAGAAGAGAGATAGGGAAGTTAAACGTGTGGCTCAAGGGCTGGTGCCAGGAAAAAGAATACAAATTTGTAGGGAACTGACAACAGTTTTAGGAGCAAAAGTTCTTTAAATTTGATGGACTGCATCTGACTAAGGAGGGAGTCAGTGCATTGGGGCAGACGTTTGATGTCTTTGCAGAATATTTAAACTAGCAAATGGGGAGTTGTGTGCAGTACCCATATGTCAAATTGGAAGAACACCCCTCCCTCCTCAGCTCATGGTCAAACAGGAATTCAGCATGTTTGTAGTTCATTTGCATTACAAGGTAAGGAAAAAGGCCCAGCTCCCCATACAACACACAGGGGAAACGCCAGACCTCCCCAACAACTAACACAATGAAATCTGGCCAATGGAAAATCATGTACATATATGCTCGCAGTCTGGGAAATAAGATCCCAGACCTGCAGGCAATAATGACAGAGGCTGAACTGGATATAGTAGCTATTAGCGAGACATGGTTTACCAGTAACCACACTTGGGAGACTTCAGCAACAGGCTATGTACTGTTCAGAACAGACCTAGGTGCTAAAAGGTGCGGGGTGGAGTGGCCCTTTACGTCAATGGAAATATCAAAGCTACAGAAATTCAGAATACACATAAGGAGCCAGAAGAACTGTGGGTCACCCTGGAAACAGGAAATGGGACAGCCATATGAACTGGGGTTATGTACAGGCCTCCAAACCAGGGGGAGGATGTAGACACATTACTGTTAGAAGATATGCAAAACATGACAGCTAAAGGGGAGGTTCTGATAATGGGAGACTTCAACATGTCAGATACAGATTGGTCAATTCCAGCAGGATCATCTGCCAGAACTAGACACATGGTGGATTCCCTGCAGGGGGAGGGCCTCAGACAACTGGTACAAGAACCCACAACAGACTTGGCTATCCTAGATCTAGTACTGACTAACAGGGAAAGGATCACAGATCTCCAGGTAGAAGGTCACCTGTGTGTCAGTGACCATCACATGGTATGATTCAGTTTGACCACTAGAACTAAATCATCCCATTCCAAGGCAAACATATGGGACTTCAGAGGAGCTGACTTTGATAAGATGGCCAACAGAGTTAAGCTAGCCCTGATAAAAAGAAATACAGATGAGGGGGTACAGGCAAAGTGGGCAAGCATTAAGGATGCAATACTTGAAGCAACATCCCATTGTGTTATAGAGAAAATGAAGTGTAAAAGAAGAAGGAAACCACATTGGTTCTCAAAAACAGTAGTAGAAAAGTTCAGAGCCTAAAGGCTGACCTTCAGGAAATATAAGGGAACACAGCAGGATGAAGATAGAGAGGCATACCAATCTTTCCTAAGGGAAGCAGAGAAGGCAGTAAGGCAGGCAAAGGTCCAAACTGAGGAAACACTAGCACAAACAGTAAAAGAAGGTGACAAGAATTTCTATAGATACATTAGTGAAAGGAGAAAGTTCAGAGGGGGTATTGCTAAGATCAAAGGGGATAAGGGAGCATGTGAGGAGGAGGAGGACCATGTAAAAGCATTTATTCTAAATAGATACTTCTGCTCAGTATTTACTGAAGAGAAAGTAGGGCAGGGCCCACAGCTCAGCACCATGGACATAGAGGGGAAGGAGGTGTGCACTACACCCTTCAAAAAAGAAAGGGTCCTACAAGAGCTTGATAAGCTCAGGGTGGACAAGGCAATGGGACCTGATGGTATACATCCCAGGGTACTAAAGGATCTAAGGGTGGAACTAGCAGAGCCATTATCAGAAATGTTTAGTGAGTGTCTGAGCACAGAATAGGTTCCAGAAGACTGGAGAAGGGCTCGTGTGATCCCACTTTACAAGAGTGGTAGCAGGGAGGAGGCAGGGAACTACAAACCAGTCAGTCTCACCTCAGCAGTAGACATGACTATAGAGGCACTCCTTAAGGAAAGGATAGTGCAAAACCTGGAATCCATAGGAGCACAGGATCCAAGACAGCATGGGTTTACAAAAGGAAGGTCCCGTCAAACTAATCTCATAGATTTCTTTGACTGGGTAACCAAAGTGGTGGACCAAGGGGGGGCAGCTGATGTCACCTACCTTGACTTCAGCAAAGCTTTCGATACTATTTCACATAGAAGATTGATTAATAAACTAGGTAGGCTTGGGGTGGGTCAGAAGTTGGTCAACTGGGTGGCAAACTGGTTGACAGGCAGAAAACAGAGAGTGGTGGAATATGGTATAAGGTCAGAAGAGATGCAAGTCACAAGTGGTGTACCTCAGGGATCAGTCCTGGGGCCAGTCCTCTTCAATATCTTCATCAATGACATTGCAGATGGACTGGGGGGTAAGATTTGTCTGTTTGCAGTTGACACCAAGATTTGCCACAGAGTAGATGATCCAGATGGGGTGGGCAGAATGAGAAGAGATCTAGATAAACTAACAAAAAGGTCGAAAGAGTGGCAACTAGGGTTTAATGCAAAGAAGTGCAATTTCATGCACATAGGAAAGAGAAACCCTGAAGCCACCTATAGGCTGGGAGGGGAGTTGCTAGTAGTCACAAGGAAAGAAAGAGACTTGGGTATCGTCATCACCGATGACCTGAAATCATCCAAGCAGACCACTTAAGCAGTAGGTAAGGCTAGGGGGATGTTGGGGTGTATTAGTAGGGGGTATCACAAGTCAGAAGTGGGAGGTAATAATTCTTCTTTACAAGACACTGGTTAGGCCCCATCTGGAGTACTGCATGCAGTACTGGAGGCAAAAACTTCACAAGGACATTAACCAAATTGAGGCAGCCAAGAGAAGGGCAACCAGAATGGTGCAGGGACTGCATCAGAAAACATATGAAGACAGATTAACGGAGCTCTATATGTATACCCTAGAGCAAAGGAGAGAGAGAGAGGTGATATGATTGAATCATTCAAACACCTTAAGGCCAATAACAAGGTAAAAGAGTCTAACATGTTTCAATATAAGAAAAATATCAGGACAAGAGAACACAGCATGAGATTAGAGGGAGACTGATTAAGGGGTAATGTGAGGAAGTTTTTTTTCACAGAAAGGGTGGTGGATGCATGGAACGGCCTACCTCAGGAAGTGGTGGATATGAATACAGTGCAGGGCTTCAAACAAGCATGGAATAGGCATAAGGGAGCAATACAGATGAGTATGAATAGATAGGCCATTGACAGAGCAAAGGTCGATGGCACATTCATAAGGTAGAAAAAGGAATGGGCCGACTAAATGGGCCTTGTGGTTTTTATCTGCTGTCAACTTCTATGTTTCTATGTTTCTGTCTGGAACCCATTTCAACCCACAAATGTGAGGAGTTTGCTCGATCTTTCTTAGACAGAGTGTCCTCTGAAATCAGGGATTGCTCTAAGCAGAATTAAATCCTCCAGAGTAGTGTCTCTTGTGTGGGCAATGGCACTCAGCCATCCTAGGGGGAGTTCCAGCCAGTGATAGTGCAGGAGGTCTGTTGGATAGTCCTCAGGCTGAAACCAGTGTTCTGTGACCTGGACCTGTGCCTGATGTGGCTACTAGTTGTCTGTGTTGAGCCTCTGGGCCCAGTCTTTGCCGGGATAGTTGGAAGTTCCTTGTCAGCTGGGTTTTTTCCCGAGTCTTTAAAACAGTCTCTGGTTAAGCCCCTGCTGAAGAAACCATCATTAGACCCAAAAGTCCTGGCAAATTACCAGCCTATCTTGAGCCTTCCCTTTTTGGGGAAGGTTTTTGAGAAGGTGGTAGCAGAACATCAAGAAGACCATCTTATAGACTTCCAAATTTACAAACCTTTCCAGTCTGGGTTTAGAGCCTTGCATAGCACAGAGATGGCATTGGTCAGGGTGTTGAATGACCTGCTCAGGGCAAGGGATTGGGGAGTGTGTACAGTTCTTCTCCTTCTCAATCTCTCCTCAGCATTTGACACTGTGTACCATGGGGTGTTGTTGGACAGACTAAGGGAGCATGTGGTACTCACCAGTAAGGTCATCTGCTGTTTTGAGTCCTTTCTTCAGGGCAGGTCAAGAAGGGTAGTGTTGGGAAATGGTTCCTTGAACCCAAGAGACCTGCCCTGTGGAGTTCCCCAAGGCTCTGTCCTCTCCCCCATGTTGTTTGCAGTGTATATGCTACCCATGGGTGAGGTCATAAGACAGTATGAGCTGAGTTTTCATTGTTACACTGATGATACTCAGTTCTATCTGTCTTTCACACCTGCTAGACCTGACGCTATCGATGTGCTGCATAGATGCTTGGCTGAGATTCAGGCTTAGACGGTGTCGAACTAGCTGGTACTAAACCCTGGGAAGACTGAGGTACAGGTGATAGAGCCAGGTCAGGGGTCTGGGCTTGGAGCCTCTGGGGATAGGTTGAGCCTTTTTATAGGCCCAACCTTCATCAAGTGTGAAGAATCTGGGTGTTGCATTTGACAGCAAGCTGACATTTGATGAGCAGGTATTGGCAGTTGTCTGGACCAGATTTTACCATCTCTTGAACATCGCCTGGATCAAGCTCTTTGTCCTGCCCAAAGACCTGGCCATACTGGTCCATGCTTTCATGATCTCGAGACTCGACTACTGTAATGCCCCTCTATCTCAGGGTTTTACTGTAGGTGGTGCACTTCTGTGCCTGCAGTTGTTGCAGGAAGCAGCAGCACTAGTGTTGACTGATCACCCCAGATTCAGTCATATGATCCCAGTGCTGCACAAACTGCATTCGCTGCCTGTGCACTGGTGAGTCACCTTCAAGGTAGGTCTTTTGATGTACAAGACCCTACACAGATTGGGTCTGGGCTACCTAAAGGATCTCTTGCATCCCTACATCCCATTTCTCCTCCTCAGATCAGCTACCTGTGCTCTCCTTAAGATCCTCAAAGCAAGGCTAAAGAGCTCTGGGGACTGGGCATTTGAGGTGGCTGTCGCCGCATTATGGAATTTGCTGCTGGGGCACCTCCAGGAGGCACTGTCTACTGCAGTTTTTAAATGACAGCCGAAAACATTTCTGTTTGCACAGGCTTTTGGGGTCTGAAGTGGTCCGTTTAGGAACTCGAACGGGTACAGCATTTTTTAATTATGTCTGGGATTTTCTATGTATATGTTCTTATTAATGTATTTTGTATCTGGAGTATTGTTGTAAGGGTGCCCTGAGCCTTCGTGGAAGGGCACCCCAAACAAATAAAATCTACTACTACTACTAACTATGTATGTCTAATACATTATGCAATTTCAAATTTCATTTTTAAATTATTTCTGTAATAGAAAACATATACTATAAAATTTTGAAAAAAAAATATGTATGCACTTGTTTAAGATAGTTGAAACAGGGCTTATTTCAGACAGTTATTGGTTGTTTTCCAACTGTTTTAATGGGACATCTACCTGTTTCTCTTTTGGATTTACATCCCCTGTCCTACACAAAACAATAGGTTTTACAACTAGCTTTTCTCTTTCTGAATCAAACCTCAAATTATTTAACACAAATACCAAGTGGGAGAGGAACTATGAAACTAAGTTAAGGCTAAGAAGATTGTTAATTTTATTGTTGCTAATTTCAGGCTCTGTGCATCCCCACCTAGGTCATTTTTCCCAGGACAATGGATTCTGGTTATTCTATTTCACATTGTAAGTCAAACACCTCTCCTACTGTAAACACAGTTCATTTAAATATCCTGACATCTAAATGGTCTGATTTCATAGTTTGGATAGAACAAAACAGATTTGACATTATCACCCTGTCTAAAACATGGCTTGATGAACGAATTCTGGATGCTGAAGTCTCACTTTCTGATTTTAATCTTTTTAGAAAAGATAGATTGGGGAAGAGGGGGGGCTTTAATTTATGTTTCTACATGGTTTCAATCTTCTATATGCTCTTCCCCAGAGCATAACTCTGTTTGTGATTTGGTCTCTGTTGAGGTACTATTAGGTATTGAAAAACACTTAGCTATAAGTTCTATCTATGTTCCCCCAGGGAATATTGGCCTTGGGTTGCTTCTTTTTTCACATGCTAAGAAAGTCCTGCCCCAAATAGGGAATGGATTATAATGGGTGACTTTATTTGTGATTGCGGAGCTGAGTTAAACAATAATGATGTTAGGGAGACCTTGTTAGACCTGGGACCACAACAACTAATTAGGAAAGTTACCAGACATAACTATAGGACCGGGACTGAAACTATTTTGGATTGGTCACTGGTCACTCACTCTGACAGTATCACAAATTTTGGGGTCATGTCAGATGGTTGGAGTGACCACTGTCCTATCTTTTTTGACTGGACTGCTAAAACTGGAAACCCACTCCTCCAAGTACATTGAATCTAGAAATCTTAAACATCTTTCATAAGAAATTATAGATTCTGCTTTTGTGTGTGGGGGGGTTAATTGAGCTCAACATGAATCCTTATCAGATCCTATTACCATGCTTGATCACTTCTCCAAGTGTTTTCTTTCAGTAATTGATAGAATTTCTCCTTTAAAGAGGATGAGAATATGAGCTAATAAACACCCATGGGTCACCCCATAACTTTTACAACTTGGGCGGACTAGGGATAAAAGTTGGAAACTGTTTAGAAAAAATAGGGATGTCATATCTTTACAGAATTACAAAACCCTTAGAAATAGGTGTAAAACTAAAATGAGAAAAGCCAAGACCCAGTTGGGTCTGCTAAAGAGATATGGAGGACCTAGAATGTCTTGCTAGGGAGAGGAAATTATCAGGCAACCATTTTGCTTCAGAGGGGTAATTCCTTAATATGTGACCCAGGTTTGGTTTCAGAGATTTCTAATAACTATTTTGGTGATCTTGATAGCTACATGTCTCAGTTTTCTCCCCTGTAAAGGATAATCACATCCCCCAAAATGATGCTCAATCCCAAAATGTTGTTTTAAAACATTTTCTCCAAAAGTAGTGACAAAACATATACTAGGTAGAGAGCCCCATCCCTCTGTATTGCATGATGGATTATACTTTAGGATTATTAAGTTGGGTGTAAAATCGTTTGCCTTACCACTTTCCATTATTTTTAACTCTTCCTTTTGTCATGGAATTTTTCTGGTTCAATGGAAATGTGCCATAATCAAGCCCATCTTTAAGAGTGGTAACCCTACTCAGGTATCTAATTGCCACCCTATATCTCTTCTTTCTCCG
Organism: Neoceratodus forsteri; assembly: GCA_016271365.2. NCBI lineage: Eukaryota > Metazoa > Chordata > Ceratodontiformes > Ceratodontidae > Neoceratodus > Neoceratodus forsteri. The sequence continues at coordinate 1,177,487,668 of CM057449.1, read as the reverse complement.
CTTTCAAAAATTTTAGAAAAAATCATTTTAGACCAGACCACAGAGGTCTTGAACAAGTAGAATTTATTAAGATAACAACAACATGGCTTTAACCTAACCACAACACAGAGACAGTCTCGGTGGGGTTCACTAGCAGCATACATGGTGCCCTTGATAAGGGGCACTCTGTTGCAACTGTTTTTGTAGACCTCACCAAGGTCTTTATGTTGGTTGAACATAGCTTACTAACTGGGGTATTGCAGAAATTACAATTCTTGATGGATGTTATCAACTGATTTATAGATTATCTCAGTAATAGAACACATTACATCCATTGGGTGTAAATTTTCACAGCCAAAATTGATTTTGTGTGGTTTGCCCCACTAGTCTAGCCTGGGGCCACTAATTTTCTCTCTTTACATGAATTCTGCTCCTAGTGTCTGTACCCAGACTACTATGACTATGTACGCAGATGATGCCATTTTATTTGGGGTCAATTCAATGCTAAATGATGGTCTTAGGAAGGTTCAGGGAGATTTTGACACTTTTCAAATGTGGTTAATTCAAAATTGTATGGTCCTAGATGTTAAAAAATCAAAGTTATGTTATTTTATAATAAACATAAATGTGAGGTCCTTTCTCCTATACTTGACCTTAATGGGAATATTATAGAATTAGTGGATAATTACAAGTACTTAGAATTGATCTTGGATTCTAACCTATCTTTTGAATCATGTATAAATAGTGTCAAGAAAACTATTCATCAAAGATTAGGAGGTCTTTATTGAGTTACATCTTGTTTAACCACAGAAGCAAGGGTCTTATTAGCACATAGCTCTTTATTCAGTATATTAGATTATGGTCTCATTGTTTACTTTGCTGCTAGTATTAACTTGTTAGACCATCTTCAGGTTACATATAACTCTATTCTTAGGTTTATGTTAAACGTTTCTTTTCATGCCCATCATCGCTCTCTTTTTCTACAGTCCAACAGGTTATCATTGGATAACAGAATCTCTCTGAAAATTGGTATTTTTACGTTTAAAGTTATTTCAGGTCTCCTCCCAAATTCTACCTCTAGATCATTCTCCAGATTTATCAATGGCTATGGTACCAGATCTCAGAATTCATTAATCTTTCAGCTTCCTTTGTTTAGGAAAGTAATTGGCCAGAGATCAATTGTCTGTTGAGCCCCACTATTTTTAACACATTACCTGTTGAACTTTTGAACTGTAGAACAGTTACTAATTTTAAAATGAGACCTACAGCAATGTGTATGTAGGAATTAGAATTCTTATTAATATGTATTTTGTCATTACTTGTATGTTATTATGTTTTTCTTTTATGTTACTGTGTATTGTATATTATTGTATTTTGATGCTATGCATTTTGTATATTCCTACTTGTCACCTGTGAAAACAAGCATTTTTGCTCAGTAGGCTTACAAGAATAAAAAACAAATGAAATGAAAAAAAAATGCTATAAAGTTGACCAGCAGTTATTCAGTAGTAACAAATTATAGATTAAATAGATAGGAATTATTATACCTGTACTAATTGAATGATCAGATTAATTTCCGTGAGTACATCCACGCGTCTTTACACATTAGTGGTAAAGTAGCAAGTGTGTAACTAAGCTTGATGGTATGAGTGAAAATTAATCTGATTGTACAATGGGTAAGTATAATAATTGATTAATACAACACAAAGTCATGTAAATATAAACAGCTTTTTTTGATTGGCTGAATGTTTGAAGTCATGCATTGAAATAATATTCTATCTTTATGTACATACACGAATGTAAATATTTATTTTCATGTATGTGTATCTGTGGCTCTAGATAATGGGATTGGTTTGCATCTTGTTATAGCTGCCACATTTTATATCAAAATAAATATGGAGCATTGTTAACCCTGCTACTCACCAGATCTATCTTTTACATATATTTATTTCTGTATTTTTTTAGATTTATTAAGCACAACTGACTGCAGTAGAGGAGAAGAATGATGATCGTGATAATGATAACAACAATGATACAGAAACTAGAGAGGTATAGAAGTAGTATACTGACTAGTAAGAAATTGTGAAGTGTGCAGTCACTCTCATCATATTGATCCATGGTGCAGTCTTAGTAATGATGATACATTGTGGCACACATCATAATAATCTAGTTGATGTTGACAGTATCATAATGAGGATTTATAGTGGTGATAATAAGGAGGCAGTATCAAGTACTAGTTAACAGCACTGAGCAGCAAACCTGGAGACCTGGGTTTACATCCCATCAGCCCCACTTGCATACTGAATGACACTGAGCAAGTCATTTAATTTCCTTGTGCTCCCAGGTCACAGCTGGAAACAGGTTCTGGCTTAGTGTGTCTTTCCTGGTTAAATATTTCCCCCCTTTCCATAATATAATATAATATAATATAATATAATATAATATAATATAATATAATATAATATAATACAATATAATTAGAATGTAATGTAATATAATACAATGTAAGTATAATGTAATATAAATATAATGTACTGTAAATATAATGTTTGTTTGTTTGTAAAATTTTATTTTTATACAGGAGATACATTTGTTGGGACATCAGTCCCATTTTCAACACAGTCCTGTTTTAAAAATAACACAATACATAAAGACAAGACATTACATCACATTCACACTACCAATATTACTTAAAACAGGTACATGTTAATTGCAAATATTCCCTTATTTTACATTTGAAGGTAAATATATTTTCAATAACCTTCAATCTTGGGGGCAATTTATTACAGTAGTTGGCTACAGTATTCTGAAGTATTACATCTCCATACTTATTATAAGATCTGGTCATAGGGATTTCTTTACCAAAGCATCTTGTATGAATAGTTAATAACCTATCATCTTTATTTATAATATGATCAAACAAACAATGTCTGGGTTCACCTTTTAATATTTGGTAACACTGTTTGTACCAAATATAATCCCTTCTCTGTTTCAGATCTATTCAATTTAATTTATTATATAAGTCACAATGATGCACCACATGCCTACTTCTAGTTATAAATTTACTCATTTTATAATAAACCTGATTTACTTTATTTAACACTGTGATGTTGGAATGCATATATAATATAGATCCATATTCTAAAACTGGAATTAACAATTGTCCAACCACTTTCTCCCTTACTTTCTTGGTCAAACTACCAGCTACCCTTCTTAATAACCCTAATTTCTGAGATACCTTTTTAACCTGTATACAAACATGTTCTGAGTATGTTAAACCACAGTCAATTTGTACACCCAAATATCTATAGGTGTCAACTGCTTCAATCTGAATATTCCCAACTAATTTTATTTGTAGTTCAAATTTCCCTCTGTTTTTAAATCTACCAAATACCATACTTTGTGTTTTTTTTTAATTTAACAACAAACCATGGTTATTAAACCAAATCTGTAATAAGTTTATATCCTGTTGAAGTTTATAAGTTAATTGTTCCATACTATCTGCAGATGCCACAATTGCAGTGTCATTTGCATACATTCTAACATCACAGTGTTTTATTTGCCTTGGAAGATTATTCACATAAACATTGAACAAGAGGGGAACCAAAATAGATCCTTGTGGGACCCCTCGAAAAACTTCCCTTAGACCTGAAAAACAAATCTCCCAAAACAACACTTTGTCTTCGATCAGATAAATATGATTTAATCCACATTAATGATTCATCCTGGATACCCAATTCAAATAAACTTACTAACAAAACTTCATGTTGAACCAAATAAAATGCCTTACTTAAGTCAACAAACACCTCCCCCGTACTTTTACCCTGATTCAATGATGTTACTACTAAATTGTTAAAGTCAAGCAAGACGGTGTTTGTTGACTTACTTTTTTGAAATCCATGTTGATATTTAGTCAGTAACTGGTTCTCTTCCAAGTACTGACTTAACTGCACATGGACTAATTTTTCCAAAATTTTAGACACTATTGGTAATATAGCAATTGGTCTATAATTCGATACTACTGTACTGTCACCTCCTTTGAAAATAGATATAATTTTACTCATTTTCCAAACCTTTGGGACCACAGAACATTGCTTGCTCCAGTTAAAAAGATATGTTACAATTGGAGCAATAATGTCTGACCCACATCTTAAAAATTTAGCATCAATATCATCTAAACCACCAGATTTTGAAACAATCAAACATTTGAGTTCCTTTTCTACTTCCTTTACCATTATTTCTCTAAATTGAAATAATGTAATTACCTCTCAGGACGATTCCAGCAGGTTAAGGCTGAGGGTGAGATCTCCCTACTAAAACCTCTCCAGAGGGGAATGCCACAGTGGTCAATACTTGGCCCCTTACTATTTGCTATCTATATTAATAATATTGATGCTAGCATATCCAAGACAAATATACACCTGTTCACAGATGACATGGTTCTGTACCTTAGTTGCCCAACTCCTGAAGCCACCTGTGCAGACCTCCAGGAGGAATTCAACTGTCTTCAGAATCAGCTTCTCTTCAAAAAACTCCTGTTAAATACTAAAAAAACAAAAGCAATGCTTTTCTCACCCTACAGTCGTGCTGTGAACCTGGTTAGAACCTGGAACGTTACCTCACATCACTACTGTCCTTGGAGAAAACCTGGAGTTTGTCACAAAATTCAAATACCTGGGAGTGTGGCTGGACCAAAATCTTTCATTTTGAGAGCATATTGAGGACTTGCTTAAGAAACTAAGGCAAAGGCTGGGCCTCTTCTTTAGGATTAACTGGTTCTTGACTACAGATACTAGAAAAAGCCTGATCCAATCAACATTCCTATCACTAGTTGACTATGCATACTTCTTATACAGTCAGTGCCCAAAAGCTTCCCTTGCTAAACTGGACATGCTTTATCACAGAGCTATCAGATTTACAACAGGTCTTCCTCTTTCTACCCACCACTGCTTGCTGTATGCTGCCATAGGGTGGTCCTCCCTTACGTTTAGAAGAAATAGAAATGTGGCATTTTGGACTCTTAAAGCTGTCACAAAAAAGCTTCCCCAATATATCTTTGACTGTCTCCCACTATGCACACCAGGAATTTATGCCTTAGGAAGTGCCTCATTTTTCTCAGTTTGTATTCCCAAGGTCTCTTCACTCTTTGATAGAGCAGCATTTAGCTTTGTACTGCCTACCTTATGGAATAAATTACAAAAATCTCTGAAATTGAGGGTACCCATCAGCATGGATTCCTTCAAGACCTTATTTGCCCGAACTGTCAGGGAGCACTGTAACTGTTTCCCTCACTCCACAACCTATCCTGAGTCCTAGGCACCCAGCTCTCAGCTGTCTTCAGTGCAGCCTAGAGTACTGCTGGCCCAATGGATCCATCTCATGTTGTGAGCAAACCCTTTAATTTCTCTCTGCCCAATTAGGTTGCAACTGCATGCTAGCTACCTGTTTTCTGGCTTAGGTCCTCTACCTCCTTCCCTTATGCTTTCCCATACCCACCATGCCCTCCCAGCTCCCCACCCTCATTATTCCCTTCTGTTTTATTCTGCCACTGCATTGAGCAACTACCTTGTATTATTTGTGTCATATGATGTACTGTCACTGTTGTATATAAATCTATTGTCTACTGGTATTAACCAGGCCCATCCTGTAAATGAGTTCTGTATTTATTTGTTGCCTTAATGATATATTGTCACTGTTGTATGTAACTGTATTGTGACCTGCCTTAACCAGGTCCATCTCGTAAATGAGCTTTGCTCAACAATGTTTGCCTGGATAAATAAATATCTTGATTGATTGATTGTAATATTAATGCTTGTGGTGATAAACAGTATTATGATACTGTAATAGAAATGTGACAATTTATTTATTTTTATGTTGTCTTGCGCGAAATACAAACAACATATTGTGGTAACGGAGTAGCGGGTTTTGGGGGAATGCAGTGGAGGTATTTGTGCAATGGCGCCACAGCTTTTTTGGGCTGGGCTCTGTGGCACCAGTGAAATAGTATGCTGTCTATGACAGCACTTAAAAAGTGTGCCACCAACTTGAAACAATTTATCCACTGCAATGAGGGAGCAACCTGTCATTGCAGGGCGTGCCTTGCCTGGTGTAACATTTCAATAAACATGGTGGCAGCTGTTGCCATTTGTCTCTCACAGTTCTGCCTGAAAGCCAACCTCAGGGGTGCCCAATCCCCTGTCAGCATGCCCCCTTCCCAGTTCATTTGTCAAAGGGGGAGCCAAATCCCCATTGGCATAATGTCCCTCTGTTTTAATTTGTCTGCCGAGGAGGGTGCCTAATCCCCCTCAACATCATGTGTCTCCCCCAAACACAGACAAGTTTTCTGTGCCAATGGGGGCACAATCCCCGTCAACTTCAGTCACCTCCCAAAAAACACAGGTGGCACAGCCAGCCCACCAGTGTGCCAAGACAAACCTATAAAAAAATTCCAGCAATGTCTTTTTGTTTTTTTAACCTGTAAAAGAAAATGGTCCCTCGTTGTCTCCGGTACCCCCTTCCCCAACCCACACCCACCTTCTGTGCACCCCACTTCCCCACATCCCACCTCACCCCATACTTACCTCTGGAATCTGGCGTGATGATCTTCAGTGGAGCAGGAACACATCTGCACTCTTTAAAGCCATCCACGAACTGAAGAAATGCTGGTAAGCTGTATAATGGCATCAATGGCGGGGTGAGGGTTCAACTAAGGTGGATATCTCAGCCATTTTTGTGACTTTTGGCTCCAAATTTTTAACATGGGAGTCTTGGGACTCCACCTCATGAATGCAGTCACTGTCATGTTGTTATTCAGTCCCAAAAGATGATTTCATGGTCACTGCACAGAAACACCTTTTGGGACTGAGTAACAAAATGACAGCATCACTGTTCATGAGGTGGGCTCCCAAAAAGCCTATGTTGCAAATCTAGTGAGAACATTAAAAAAAATGACTGTGTTATGAGTGTGCATTGTGCAGTCTCCAAGCATGCTCGTACATTCGAGAATTTTTAATATTTTCACTTCAGATTTTCAACATTGCCATTTTTTCACACCTCCTTACGAACAATACAGGTGTCATTTTTCACATCATGCCTGAAATGTGTTTTCACACATCTGGTGCACAATGGCGCATTCGCTGTGGGAAATCAATGTTTAAGACTCATTAAGAAAATCACAGTGAAACTGTTCATGAGTGGAGGTCCCAAAATTCCCATGTTGAATATGTGGTGACAAAATTCCACAGAATGACTGTGTTACGAGAGTGTGTGTTGCGCAGATTCCACACACGCTCATAACTTCTAGAATTTTTAATATTTTCACTCCAGATTTTCAACTTTGCCATTTCTTCACACCTACTTATGAATGGTACAGATGTCATTTTTCACATCCTGCCTGAAATGTGTTTACACACATCTGGTGTAGAATGACGCAGTTGCTGTGGGAAATCAATGTTTGGGACAGAGTAACAAAATCACTGTGCCACTGTTCATGAGCGGAGGTCCCAAATGCTTTTATGAGGTGGGGTCACAAAAAGGCCATGTTGAAAATTTGGAGTGCATGTACCAATAAACAGTTGGGGCATTAGGGTTTCTAACCATAACTTCCCACCCTGTAGAGAATGACAGGTGTCAGGGGTGTGCCATTTGATTGTCAGTTGTAATGCTTATGCCATTCCACCCCCAACCTGCAATCAGTGACAGGCATCAAGGTGTATATTGGACTCTTTGACTCCAAACTTCACCCCATTCTCTTATACTTCACCCATCTCAATGTATTTCTTTATGGAATGGGGTGAGCGTGAGGCCCGATGACCACAAGGCACAATGCAACACATGTCAGAGTCTGCAGGGTAGGGTGAGGTGAAATGGCATGAGTGTTATGGCCGATGACTCAAAGGCACACCTCAATGCCTTTTCAGTTTCTGCAGGGTAGGGTGGGGTTGACGTCAGTGCCATACTTCACTGCAATTCCTATTATGCATCTCTCTAACTCCTGCACTACCAATGCCAACACCAGCAAGACAACATTCAGCATTGGCAAATGCTTGCTTTATTTAGATTTTATTTAGATTGATACATTGTTATTTCACATTAAAAAAACATATAAGATGAAGATTACAGTAGGTATATAGCAACTGTGGTGTAATACAGTAATAATTTGTGTTATATGCTGTATATGCATTTGGTTAACAAATAAATAAAATATATTTTTATGAATTTGTATTTATATCCTAATTATATTAATTAGAATACAAGTATAAATTAAGGTTGGGTGGATATCCGATCCGATAAATAAATCAGATTGGATTTTACACTTTCTGACCCGATCCAATCCGAACGGATATTGCACTGTATATCGGGTCAAATACTCAATTTCAAGTCCTGGCTAGACCCTCCTTCTTCTCCAGGCAAAACTTACTTTTGTACAGTTAGTAACTGTCTTCTCTTTTATACGATGTTCATTTTGTAATTTTCCTTATTCACTGACAAGTTTATTCCACCACAGCATGGCACTCACTCTCCCTACTTGGGTAGGGCAGCATGCTCACAAATCACTCACCTTTTTTAAAAAGGCTTTTTATAATGAGCTTGGAACAGTAATCAGGTGTGTGCATGTGTGCAAGCTCCCACGACATCACATTGTCATGTGGTATTGCCCAAACCAGGACTACTCTGGCAAACACTATATCAAGCCATGATCCACCTCATTGTAAAATCACAAAGTAATACTTAGTGAACCCATTGGACTGACTACTAGATAACCTAAATCATAGTTACTGAAAAGGAAAGGAGTGGAAAGACAGAAAGAAGGGTAACCGGAGGGGGGCTCGAGGATAAAAAATGCATATGTGTGATGGCAGCAGAAATGTAAGCCTTAACCCAAAATCCTATTGTCCCTTTTGCTGAATTGTCATAGCAATTATTGGATCACATGTTAAGGACATCTTTACATTGGACTGTGGATATGAAGCATCACTGAGGAAAATGAAAAGAGAAAACAAAAAATGTGTGTGGGGGGAGTATCATTCCTAAATTATTTTACTTTAGTCTTAGTGCTGGTTTTGATGGGGCAGGTCACGATCAGGCAGACATGGAGTGAGGAATGTTATAATTAAAGAGCACTCATACCTCTGCTATCCGACCTGATAAATATCCGACCCGGTCGGATAGTGCCTTGTGATTATCTGGATCCGATATCCATCAATTTTCTGCTATCCGACCACCCCTAGTATAAATTAATAAGAAATAGTATAGAACTACACATACCTAGGTATTACTTTTTTAGCAAACAGATTTTGGGCTAAGCACATAAAGAATACTCTGCTTAAAATAAAAAAAAGTTTATGGTGTTAGAAAACATAATTTTACTTATAGTGGAAATTATATCAGACAATTAAAGGAAGCAGTTAGGGCTAAATATCTGGCTCAGACCCTATATTGCTCTGAGATCGGGGACACTAAAGATAGAGAAGTAATGGTTAGCCCATTAATTCATTCAATTAAATCAGCCCTAGAAGTAAGTAGGGTGATGCCTGCAGCTTATATTATTGCTGACTTGAGCCCAATATTGAATCAGTAGTCGATACTAGGAAAATAAGTTACTGGATACAAATTACAAGAATGTCCAGTAAAAGAATATCATACATGTGCCTGATGGAGAAAAAAAAAAGTATGGGAGAGTCAAGGATGTACTCAATCCAAATGGTTGAGATGAGTAATGAGTAAATTAGAAATATATAAGTAATGTATATGTTCCCCAACAATATGTACATGGGGAATTACTAGAAGTCTTAGTATAAGAAATACATAAACAAAGACTTAACTTTTGGGCAATGAGAGATCTGGAGAGTATTAAAAACTCTAGATTCTTGTCGTGGTTGGTTTTGGATAATTGCTACTACAGATATACAATGAAATCCACCAGGATGAACTCCCATTGAAACTGCATTGTTTGCTGCAGTAACTCTAGTGCAGAATTCTGAAGAGTTGGGCTTCATCCTGGTGGGCTTCACTGTAAGTAATATCACCTCCTAGAAGAACCTCATCTAAGACAAGCATACACATTGCTTACTTTTGTGTTCTTTGAAAGTAACATGTGACTAGCAAAATATAGAAAAGAATATCCACAAGTAAGCGATAATTATCACTGTGCTCTGGGGAAGGCTATTTCACACGTAGTGTGGCTGTGTCCATGGTATAACAAATCAAGACAGATATGGCTGGGTCCTTTTAAGAAGACTCTTACAGAATCTGAGAAAGTTGCACTTAATAGTTTACTTGCATATTTTTACATATAAGATTACTAACTGGCTTATGTTCTTATGTTATGTTCAGTATTTCTGTCATTGTTTGTTGTTTTTATCACGTAATAAAGAATGAACTAGCCAAGGGGAGTGGCAGAAGGCAAAAGGGGTGGCAGAAATTGCCCCCGGAGGCTGTGATGGAGGGAAGAGAATTTCTGAGAGCAGAAATTCCTACCAAAATGAAGGACAGCAAGAGTGCAAAGGGTCAGTATGGGAGGAAGGGGAAGAGAAGCAGACAGTATGCAAAGGAGAAGAAGGGGGACAACTATACAATGTGAAAATGGATAAGAGTAGGACTAGCAAAATCTGGACAGCCATGTGTGCCAATGCTAGTGGTAAAAAACACTTTGGACAACAGATGACACCTGAGCTTCAAATGTCAACCTGTCATCCAGGAACATGCCAAAATCTCACACCCTAGAGGAGGCTATCAATGATGTAGGTCCCAGGAAAATACCTGAAATCCCACCAGAAGTACTCACATCATGCCCTCGACCTGGCTCAACTACCACTACTTTCGTCTTATCCGGATTCAGTCACAGCTAGCTGGAGGACATCCAGCCATTGATCTCTGCCAGGCAGATGCTAAACACTTCCACAGCATCCGATGTTCCAGGGCCAAAGGACAAATACAATTGGGTATCATCTACATAGTAGTGAAAACCCAGGGGGGTGAAATGGTTGATGTACAGACCTGTATCCAATGCAATATATTCACAAGTATTTTCTTATCATCTCCTGTAACATGTACTGCATTGTTGGTGAATGACAATGCTAAATAAATAAATAAAGCATATTTAATTTTAAAAAATAGTAGTGAAAATCCATTGTATCACCTAATGAGCTCTCCCAGGAGCAATATATACAATGTAAATAGCATTGGCGACAAGATTGACCCTTGAGGTACTCCACAAGGCAGGAGCCTTGGGGAGGAGGAGAAATTCACCATCACAACCTGCTGCTTCCTGCCAGTGAGCTAGAACTCAAACCAGCTGATGACAGTGCTGGTGAGTCCTCAATACTCTCTGAGGTGATCAAGAAGCACAATGTGATCTACAGTAACAAAAGCTGAAGAGATATTGAGGAGAACAAGAACTGATCCATCTCCTCTATCCCTAGCCCTGAGGAGGTCATTGTGCACCTAAACTAACGCTGTTTCAGTGCTATGCCTGGCTCTGAAACCCGACTGGAGTGGCTCATACATGTCAAAGGCCAAGGTGCTCCTCAGGCTGTTACACCACAATCTTCTCAACAACCTTAGCCAAAAAGGGAAGGTTTGAGATAGACAGGAATTCACCAAGATATCCAGGTCGAGAGATGACTTATTCAGAAGGGGCCTTACCAGAGCTTCTTTCAAGGAATCCAGAAAAAAACATTCCAACAACAAAAACCATTCCAATGGAACCAGCACATCTCATTACAAAAATATATTTGTGCTGGGTCCAGCTCACAGTATATGTGCTTCAGCTTTAAGATAACCCCAATGACCTCAGTCACCTCCACTGGCTTAAACTCCTCCCAAACAGGTGGAGCACCTCTGCAACATCCAAGCAAATCACTGCGAGTCACAACATGACTCGTTGACGCGATCCCCTGCTGAATAGAGGACACCCTGTCAGTGAAGAACCTAGCAAACATCACATAAAGTGATTGAAAAAGCTTTTTTCAGCTGCAGACAGGCTGGATGAAGAAGTCTGTCTACAGTTCAAAAAGCTTAGATGGTTGGTTCTTACCTGTAGCAATCTCCCTGGACAGAAATTCTGCCTTCTTATGGTCGATTGCTCCCTGGTACTCAGCACAGTGAGTGTGCAGGGTCTTTTTGTCTGCATCCAACTGGGACCTCTGCCAACAATGTTTCAACTTCTGATCCCTGATCTTCATCACCTTGAGGTCACCACCAAACCATGGAGACCTGAAGTGAGAAGATCTGGGTCATACATGGACCGGTGTGAGGGTATCGAGAGCTCCAGAAACCACCCTATTATATGCAGCAACTGCTTCACCCGTACCCATCGTACATGCAGCTTCTACACTAGATAGATCAGCTACTGCCATTAGCCCTCTGGGGACAATCCTTTTAAAGGGCAATAGCTGATCATCTTAACAAGGGGTGGACTCTTAGGGGAGGCCCCAAATGAGAACTTCACCTTGCAATGATCAGACCATGAACCTGATCAGTCTTGAGGTTGTTACTAACATACTATTTGCCAGCAGATTAGGCCTTATGGTCTATCGAGTCTGCTCGAACCTTAGTTCCTTAGTTGGGTGCCGAGACCCTCCCATCCCTTGTGCTCCAGAAACCCGTATCATCCATCCCCACCCCCCTGGGACAGGCCATAATCTGATACATCCACTTTCTGTGTCTGTCCCACCCTCTCTTGAAGCCCTCCACTGTGGATCTCTGAACCAGCTCACCAGGCAGTGCATTCCAAGGGTCCATCACCCTCTCAGTGAAAAACCTCCTCCTCTTTTCCCCCCTCACCCTTTCACCTTCCAACTTCAAACCATGCCCTTTGGTGATACCTCCCTGCTTTAGTCTAAAGATCCCTCCATGTTTACCCTATTTATTCCCTTGAGGGTACTTGAAGACCTCAATCATGTCCCCTGTCTCTCCCCTCTCCTCCAATGAAAACAGGCAGAGCTCCTTAAGTCTGTCTTCATACGTCAAATCCCCTAGCCCTCGTATCATCTTTGTTGCCCTCCTCTGTACCCTCTCCAGGAGCTGTATGTCCCTTTTCAAGTGTGGTCTCCAGTACTGTACACAGTACTCAAGGTCTGGTCTAACCAGTCCATTGTACAGTGGCAGAATCACTTCCTTGCTCCTAGAGGTGATCCCCCTTACGATGCATCCCAACATCCTGTTTGCCTTGCTAGCCACTCTCCTGCACTGCTCAGAGTTATTCATACATGCATCCACCATGACCCTAGGTCTTTTCCCCTATTGAGGCCTCACGCCTCCCTCCCAGGGTGACCTGTGTTTAGGGTTTCCCCGACCAAGATGCAACACCTTGCACTTGGTGATATTGAAATTTAATTTCCACTTGTGAGCCCAGCTTTCCAGGGTGTCCAGGTCCCCTTGCAGGGCCCACCTCCCCTCTTCTTCCTTAACTACTGCTCCCATCTTGGAGTCATTTCACACCCTATACCCTCCCTGAAGTCTGATATGTATGCATTAAACAGGATCAGACCCAGGACCGAGCCCTGCAGTACCCCACCACCAACCTCTCTAGGGTTCGAGAGCTCCCCACAGACCACTACTCTCTGAGTGTGTCCAGCTAGCCAGTTTTCAATCCATCTGACCATCAAAGGGCCTACTCCTAACCCCATCAGTTTCTCCACCAGACCATTGTGGAGGACAGAGTCAAACGCCTTGCTGAAGTCCAAGAATAATACATCCACAGGCTTACCCCAGTCCAGTTCAGATGTTACCCATTCATAGAACTCCACAAGGTTGGTTTGACATGATCTACCTGGCACAAACTCATGTTGCCGACTATCCAGACCTCCCACCTCCTCCAAGTACACCCCCAATCGTTCCTTTAGTATACTCTCCATTGATTTTCCCACCACTGAGGTCAAACTGATGGGTCTATAGTTCCCTGGTACTTCCCTCGATCCCCCTTTATGGATTGGTACCACATGTGCCTCTCGCCAATCCCTAGGTACCCTCCCTGTCTCAAGTGACCTGCTGAAAAGCTCTGCCAGGGGTGCAGCCAGTATGTCCGCCAATTCCATAGTACTCTTGGATGAATGCCATCCGGCCCAGGAGATTTGTCTTTTCTTTAGGGCCTTGAGGGCTAACCACACCCTTTTGGTGGAGATAGCATCATCCATCCCCTCCACCTTACTGGCCTTTTTATCCTTACCCAGATGTGACACCCCTGGGGTACCTCTCTCTCCCTCTTGCTCCATTTCTGTTGCTCCCTGATCCCACTTACTGAGCGTTTCTATCCCTTCGTGCCTTGCTTTGTAGATATCCCATCCCCTCCCTAGTGAACACAGAGGCAAAGTACTCATTAAATACCTCTGCCTGGTCCCTCGCCTTTTCCACCCACCCTCCTTCTGATCTCAATCTGCTGAGATGGCCCTTAGTTTTTCTCCACTCCCCAATGTACTGGAAGAACCCCTTTTCTCCTCCATGTATACCTGTGCCAGCCGCTGCTCTTTACTGGACTTTGCTCCCCTCACCACACGGGTGACTTTTCTAGATGCAAGGTGGTACATTTCCTTATCCCTATCCCCTCTAGTTGTTTTATATTTTTTGTAGGCTGCCTTCTTTTCTCTGACTGCTACCTGTACCTCACTGGACCACCAGCATGGTTTATGTGACCTTGTTCCCTTACGTTTCAACTTAACGCAGATACTGACTGCCTCATGAAGTCCCGTTTGTGACCTCCCATCTCCTTTCCACACTTGTCATTGAGGTAATCCCCATCAAGTGATCCTTGAGAATATTTCCCATGCCCATAAAGTCTGCCCCTGAAGTCCACTGCCAGTGTCCTAGATCCCCCCTTCCCCCATGCTTATTTGAAACCAGACAGTATTGTGGTCGCTTCCAGTCAAGGGGTCTTGTACAACCATGTCCCTTACTAGATCCCCATCTGCCAGAACCACATCCAGGACAAGCACCTCCCTTGTGGGCTCCATCACATGCTGTGTTAAGAACACATCCTGGAAGCCATCCAGCAGCTTCTGCTCCTCATACCCCAGTGAGAACACCATATTCAGCATGTGACAATGATGGTGGTGGGTCACTACAGAACAAGGGACCATGATATGAAGCTGTAGGGGGTAGGTTTAGGAGAGATGTGAGGAAATATTTTTTCACAGAAAGGGTGGTGGATGTCTGGAACAGTCTTCCAATGGGGGTAGTGGGGGCAAAAAAAGTGGTGGAATTCAGAAAAGCCTGGGATAAGCACAAATGAATCATAAAGGATAGGTAATGGGCTGACTATGAAGGTGCCGTAGACTTGGAGGGGTCTACCGTGTAAGCAATGCAACAAGAAAGGGCAGACTGGATGGGCCCTGTGTCCCTTATCTGCTGTCAGCTTCCATGTTAAGACAATATCACTAGTACCATATGTCTGCCAAAAGTTTGTAGAGATTGTGAGTGCTCATCATGCTGAGTGAAATGTGTACTGCCCAATCAATACTACTTTCTCACCCCCCCAGCCAATTTCCTACACAGCTGACTAAAATCCACTGCATTAACAGGTCCTCCAACTTTTTCAGCAACCTCCTGTGTGGTACTGAATCAAAGGCCTTGTTTAAGTAAAAGTAGAGCAAATCTAACATTTGTCCTCTGTCTAGCGCCTTAGTTACCCAGATGAATAACAGTATCAGGTTGATCTGGCATGACCTCCCTGACAGAAGCCCATGTTACTTGTTGTCCTACAGTCCATTGTCTCCCACATAAGCCACCAAGCTTTGCTTGATTATGGTCTCTGTCAGCATATCTACAGTGTAGGTAGTTGCTTAGATCCTCCTGCCCCCACCACTTGTGGAGTAGTACCACATCAGCAAACCTCCAAGCCACTGGTACCATTACAACTTCAGTGAGTATTAAAATAGTCAGGTTAGGGTGATTGCCAGTTCTAGATCAATTCCCTAAGTAGCTGTGGGTGCGGGTAATATAGGCCTAGAGCCTTATCTACCCTGAGGGCTAACAGACCCTTTCTCATATGGTTTACCAATATCTCCACCCTGCCCATTTCTTGAACCCCCTTGTGGTGGCCTTAATACCACTATTTGGTAGAGGTCCATCCTCTTCCAATAATACCAAGCAGAAGTAATTGTTCAGCATATTTGCCTTTTACACATCATCTTCAACTACTCTCTTCCATCAGCAAGCCCTCCCATCTACTTTTTCTCCACAATGTATCTAAACTATTATTTTTCCCCACCTTTTATACCCTCACTAATCAGCATCTTTAAGTCTGCCTTTGGCCTCCTGACTGCCACTCTTGCATCTTTGTGTCTAGCCTGATATTATTGCCATGTTCCTCATCCTTGTTCCTCATGTGCCAAGCAAAGACCAACCTTTTCACACTCACAGCCTATCGCACGTCATTTTGAAAATCAGATCAGTCTTTTGTGCTTGTTTTGTTTGGGTGACTTTCCTTGGACAAGATCACCTCTGCAAATTCCCCCTTAATCCCAACCTATTGTTCTTCTACCCACTTGATCTGTTCTGCTCCTGCCAGTCTCTCTTAGATCAGTTGCAAAATCTGGCTGAAATATGCTCATTTGATATCAGGGGGGAGGGTTAAGGGAGGGGCAGGTGGAAAGGACAAGGTTTTGGGGTCTATGGATAGGAGGATTTGGGGCAGCATCAGTAACTTAAGCTGAGGACCCTACAATACAAGCAGAACAGATGGACCAAATTACCTTAATTTTCTGGCTTGTTCATATTTTTTGGTTGGTCATATCAGACCCAGGCAGCGAACTACTGAAGGAGTAGCCAGGCCTTGATCCATACAGGCCCTTATAAGTGAGCAAGCACCCTTGAAGAACCCGCCACCTGACCAGCAGCCAGTGCAGATCCCGCAGGACCATGCTAGTCCTGTCAGCAGCCTGGACACTGCATTCTACACTAGCTGAAGCCAGTGGAGGTTCCCTCCACTGACTCCAAGGTATGGAGCATTACAGCAGCAGAGCCTTAATGTCACAAGTGTGCACCAGTAATTGCAGATCCTTGGGTGGAATTAGGGATTTATCTGGGCGATGTTCATCAAATGGTAAAAGCTGCTCTTGATGACTGCCGACACCTGAGTCACAAATGTCAACTTGTCATAAAGACCACACCCAGATTTCTCCCGCTAGAGGACACTGGCAATATTGTCTACCCCAGGGTCAAACCGGTTGTCATCCCGGAGTCATCTCCATCACGCCCAAGGCCAGACAGAACCTCCATCTTGTCTGGGTTAAGTTTCAGCCAGTTAGTTCATCCAGTCCAGGATCTCATTTTGGCAAGGCATTTATTCAGCACTTTGACAGCACTACTTGTCCCCGGTGCAGAAGATATATACAGCCGAGCATCATCGGCATGGCAGTGAAAACTCAGACTGTACTGTCTGATTATTCTCATTAAAGGCAGCATGTATACTGTACTGAGAATAACATTAGTGATGGGACTGAGGCCTGAGGATCTCCACAGGTCAGAGGCGAAGGGGAGGAGAAATTCTCCATCATCACCCTCTGCCTCCTACCCAAGAGAAAGGACTCAAATTAGTTGATGACAACAACAGTGAGTCCGCAATGCTCTCTAAAATGATCCAACACTATGGTCCACGATATCAAATGCTGATGACAGATTGAGGAGAATGAGAACTGACTTGTCTCCTCTGTGTCTTGCCATGAGGAGGTCATTATGCACCTGGACTAGTGCCATCTCTGTGCTATGCTTCACCCTAAAATCTGTTAGTAAAGGGAACAAATGAACTGTGTTCTGACTAGCCCCAATTGTGTTCATTTGTGTTAAGGCGAATAAGAATGAGCAGCCATTTTGTTGAGAAAATTGGAGAATAAACCACAGGCAGAATCTATTAATAGTATGGCAATATAGTGATTAGTTGATTTAGACTGTAATAATGTTGACTGCATGGCTGATCTGTGTTTTAGATATACAGTAAATAGTACAGCCATACAATTAGCTATGTTTTTTTCATATGATGTTTGCTTTTACAGTATTGAGAAGCTGTAGCTGTGTAAAGACTGGGAATGTATTCTTTCACATTCCTTCAGTATAAGTTTTCAAGAAGACCATAGTTCATTCAAATTGGATTTGTCATGTATGCTGTGTGGCAGTGTGGACAGCAACACTATTCTTTCTGTGGCTAAGTTGATTTGATGTCAACTTTGTGTGTGACTAGTGTTTTACAATGAATGTTTTTTTAGGTTCACTTCTGCTTAAATTCAGGATAAAATCCAACCATGGCATACCAAAAGCAACAGATAGGTTACCATTTGTTTGCTTTTAATTGACTTAAATAGAACTTGTCTGTGGTCTGATTTTTATGAGAGCTGTGGTCTGATTTTTATGAGAGCTTCCTTTATATGGTGTCAGCATGGCTTAATTGGTAGCATATCTGTCTCTTGACCAGACCATCGTGGGTTCTTGTCCCACACCGGGATTGGACTCCTACCTAAAAACACTGGTACCTGAGTGTAGTATGGGGGGGGGGTGCTGTACTGTTGTGGTGTGCCATCCTTCGGATGAGACATTAAACTGAGGTCCATTCAACCCATCCTGGTGGGTGTCCAGGTGGAAGTAAAAGAACCAAAGGTATTCTTTTTCAAAGAGTAGGGGATATTCCTGGAGTCTTGACCAATATTCTCTTTACCATAAAACAGGTTCATGCTATTGTCCAGACTATGTGTGGGTGATGTGCGATATGGCTGCCATTACACATCGTCATTTCACTACCAGTCTAGCATTGCTTGTAAAGTGCTCTGGGATACATTCTATATGAAAAGTGCTGTATAAATGCTGATTCTTTTTCTTGAAGCAGTGTGCTGCTATCTGGACTGAAAGGCCTTCAATGCTGTGCCCTTCAGGAAAGCCATTAAGAAATTGATCAGCCTGGGGGATCCAAAGTGGTCAATTGAATTAAACTGGTTAATGAAATGTTACTCGGTGGTAGTGCTATGACCAGGAGCACAGGTGACCTGAGCTCAGGAATGAGTTTATATCAGGGCTAGGTGAGGGGAGGTGGATCAGGCAATGTAGAGGATGCTGTCCTCCGTGGGAGGGAGAACAGCCAGCTCCACTAGTACTGCCAAGTGACCATAATTAGCAATGTAGTCAGGAGTGTATCATGGGCGGGAAGACACTGGCTGGTGCTATGCCATGCCGTTTGTGTACATGCCTAGGGGACGGAAGAACATGCAAATCTTTCCTGACTGGCAGGATGACGCTGACCACCCCCAGCCCTGCACCTGGCTACCCAGGCAGCTCTTCAACATTCTGGATCCATTCTATGGCAGAGCAAATCCTGGCAGATGTCAGGGTGATGGAGCTGTGGTGGCTGAACAGAATGGGGCTGACCAGAGATGCATGCGAGGGGAAAAAAGGGCAGTGGGGGTGCGGGGACTAGTTGACAGATGTTAGATGATGATTTTTAATGGTACTTATTGCAGTGATGGGACAGTGACCAGTGTGTCTCAGTACTGAGACCGGTCCTCTTCAGTGACTTCATAAGTGACATTGGCAGAAGAACTGGCAGAGAAAGTAAAGCCGTTTTGCAGATTACACCAAACTCTGTAGGATGGACATTACGGAGGGAGTGGAGAGAGTGCATGTGGATGTTGGAGAAACTCTGCGTGGTCAGGATCATGGCAGTTGGGGTTCAATACCAAAGTGCAAATTTGTGCATCTAGGACATAGGGATCCAGGAGCTGCTTTATAGAGTTGGGGGGGGTACTGATAGTCACTAAGCAGGAAAGGATCCTTGGGGTTATTATATGGTCTTAAGGTTGCTGGGCTGTGTTACAAAATGGTGGGTAGGGTTGGTGGGATATGAGGATGCATAGAGAAGTAGTATATTCAGCAGGAGGAGGGGAGTTGGTGGTGTTGCAAGTGTATTGCTCAATGCTGAGATCCACTTGAGTAATGTGTCCAGTTCTGGAGACCATACCTTAGAAAGGCCATAGGGCGGAGGTAGTCTAATAGGTAACTAAAATGGTACATGGGTTATGCCTGAAACCCTGTGAGTACAGATTGGGATCTCAACATGTTATCTCTGGAGGAGAGGAGCTCGAGGGGACATGATGGAGACCCACAATTATGTGAAAATGGTGAACAGGGTGCAGGTAGATCTCTTTCAAATGAGAAAGAGCACCAGCACCTAGGATGCATGTGATGAATTATTTATTTATTGTAATCCTGGATGACACCTGTGAGCAAATGCTCGTTGAGAGGTTCTACGTCCGATACATTAACACAGAAAGGCATAATATAGTTACAATAAATTATACATACAGAGTACAGAAAAATTCAACAGTACATGGGTTGCAATGACAGTTACACAAATTACGCTATGGCATAGTACATGGTATGCCAGTGTCCTGTGGGGGCAGAGGGAGACTGCTAGGGTGAAGTAGGGAGGAGCAGTGGGAGCAGGGATAGGAAGGGCAGAGAGAAAGAAAAAGCCGGGGGTAGGGTGTGGGAGACAAATGCTAGGGCAAAAGGGGGTGGGAGGCAATGCTTGGGAAAAAACTTAACTCGGTGGGTCAGGAGTTGGAAGTGCTGAGGCAAACTAAAGCTGCAGGGGCAAACACAGGTACTGTCGTCGGTGAGGTGCTGACAGTTTGTTCTTAAAAGAACCAAGGGTTGTGGCTTTGGCTATGTCAGGTGATAGACCATTTGTCCACAGAGGGGCACGGTAAGCAAAGAATCACTGGGCCATAGTTGTACGGCACCTGGGCACATGGAATACTTGTGTAGTCAAGCTCCTGGTGTGCTTGGCATGTATAGACAGTGACAGAAGACTCAGAACTCCTTAAAGAATTAAGTTTAGTGAGACCTTTTTTGCTTGGTTGGGGGGGTTAAGAGGGATGTGAGAAAGTACTACTTCACTGAAAGGGTAGTCAAAACTTGAAACAGATAAAAATAGGAGAATATCAGTAAACAAGCAGGGAAGAAGGGAGGGTCACCAGAGACCATTTAGGGTTTGCGGTGAAGGACTTGGCAGAGAACATTTGGCAGACTAGGTGGATCAAGCGGTTCTTTTCTGCTGACAGATTCTATGTTTCTGTGGTTAGTTAACACTGCTTTTTTACAGCCTCCATTGTTTTTTGTTTTAAATTAACATAACTGATCTTTTTTGTTTCTGGTGGTTGAGGAGTGAGCTCGAGTGCTGGGAGAGTGGTGTCAGTTAGGTGGGAAACCTGGGCGAAGAGAGCCCTTATATGCTTCAGGACGTCCCCAGTAGATGCAACACATACATTATCTTTGGGCCCAGGGCGCATTGGGACTTTGCAGCACAAGTCCCTCTTTTGAATTTTGTCCCGGGGCACATTTTGCACCAGGCACAACTCCTTTGAATATTTGGGTCACTGTGACTCTGGCGAAAGTCACTTAATTTCCCTGTGCTCCCCAGGTCGCACCTGGAAACAATCTTCGGCTTAGTGTGCTTTTCTTGGTTAAATAATTTCCCCCTTTCCCTATTTCATTAAAGCTGGGCCATTAGCCCAGTAGAGGTTCCACTAACCCAGCTGGGCTACTGTTTCAAAGTACTGGCCACCTGCCCATTCAGAGCACTAAGGGATTTAGCTGAGCAACACCCTAGATAACACTTTTCTATTCTTTCCTATCTTTTATTATTTTATTCATACTCATACTAGGTTGTGGATGGAAGAAGGCAATTCTGCCCATATTGACCATCCCAATGCATTTCCTTTCTCTGTCTTTTTTCCTGCTTTGACCCAACTGTAACCGTTAAAGGGACACTTTCATCATTCAAACACTGCCACCACAAACACCCTCTGGTTAGCCTTTAAGTATCATTGTGGCAGTTTTCTACAACAGCATACTTTTATTTAATTGCAAACGTCTGCTACCGGAGTATGGTGGATGCTAGTGAGGCTCCATTATGTGTAAAGGCATGGCTCTGCACCGTGCACTTCAATGCAAAAGTATTGAAGTGCATGGTGTGTTGCTGCACCTTTACAGATAATGGAGCCCCACTAGTTTCTGCCATACTTCCGGGTAGTGGACTTTTTGCAATTAAAATAAAGTATATTGTGATGGAAGAAAAACACTGCAACATATTTAAAAGGCTTAACCAAAGGGTAAGCCTTGTGGATGTGGGAGGCTGGCATGGTGAGAGCTTCCCTTTAATTCCAAATTCACCATTTTCCTTACTTCTGTGCTGTTCTATACCTCTTGCATCTCTCGGCTCTCCATTTCTGCTCTTGCTGCTGTATTTTCTCCATATTAACCCAATTTTCTTTATTTTACAGGTCTGAGAGGACACCGACTCCTTCTTTCCCCATCAGATAAGTATCATTCAATCACTAGCTTGTTGTTTTCACCCTAGTTACTTTTAAGAACTGTGGATGCTTTGTGACCCCTTTTTTGTATTTTATTTTACAGGTCCTGTGGACATCATCCTTTAAAGACCTTCCTCTGGCTCCCTATTACTCAGGTAAGACACTCAACTTCTGCCTATATGTGGATTGGCTGTAATGCTGTTGCTGTGCCCATTACAGTGTGTGTTGGAGTTGGGCATGTGGGAGGGGTGTGTGTCGGGCATTGGAGGGAGAGATTTAATAGTGCAGTTTTGGAGAAAACAGGGCAGTTTGGGGGACTGTGGAGGTGGGGATATTTGTGGTGGTCATAGAGGGATGGTGCTGTCTGGGACAGTGGAATTAGGGGGCTAGTTTAGGGTGCTTTGAAGGGTGAAGGCTAGTCTGGGCTGTGAGGGGCAACTGTCTTGAGCTGTAGAGGAAAGGGGCTAGTGTTGGGGCATGGTGGGAGAGAGGCTAAGGTTCAGAGCTGTGGAGGGAGGAACATTTGTATTGGGGCTGTGGACGGAGGGGGCTAGTATTGTGGGGGCCATTGAGGGCGGTGGCTGCTGTGGATGGAAGTGACTGGTGTTGGGTGCTGCAGACTGTGGTGGGCTGCTGCAGGGTATTGTAGAGGGAGGAAGCTAGTGTCGAGTCACTGAGAGAGAAGGCTAATGTTAAGTAGTTTGGAGGCAGATGGCATACTTTCTGAGCATTGTGCAGGGAGAGGTGGGGCTAGTGTATGGTGCTTTTGGATGGAGGTGAACCGGTGTAAGGGGCATTGAAGAGAGCCAGTGACTACTGTTGGGGAAGGGGGCTAGTGTTGGCTGGAGAGGGAATTGTGTTGGGGGGGTTGAGGAAGGAGAAGAGTCTAGACAAGTGGCACTCTGGGTCACCTTAGAGACAGGGAATGGCATCACAATCCGCACAAGGGTGGTATACAGACCCCCATCTCAAGGGGAGGAAAAGGACAAGAAAATGATAGTGGACATTCTCAAAATGGCTGAAAAAAGGGGAGATACTGTTGATGGGGGACCTGAGTATGCCAGATGTTAACAGGATGACATGTACTGCAGCCACATCCAAGAGCAGGGTCATTCTCGATGCCCTGCAGGGGGCAGGCCTTAGACAGCTAGTGCTGAAACCCACTCAGGAGGGAGCAATACTAGACCTGGTACTCTCAAACAGAGAGAGGATCACAAATTTAGAAGTCAGTAGACATCTGGGAACAAGCGACCACAGCACAGTGTGCATCACAATAAGCACAACCATGGAGATGAGCCATACAAAAACAAGCATACTGAACTTTAGAAGGGCTGACTTTGGCAACATGGGTGAATACCTGAGGGATAAACTAGCAAATGGACAAAAAGGAGGGGTGGAAGAACAATGGAGAAACATCAAAACTGCCATCGTAGAGGCAACAAGCCTTTGTGTGAAACAGATAAAGAAAACAACGCAGAGTAAAAAACCACTATGGTTCTCAAAAGAGGTGACAGGGAAGATTAAGGAAAAAAGGCTGCATTCAAAAAGTATAAGGAATCACAAAAGGAGCACGACGGGGAACTGTTTCAATTAAAGCATGAAGAAGTGGGGAAGGCAGTCAGAATAGCAAAAGCCCAAACCAAGGAAAAAATAGCCAATGCAGTTAAGAAGTGGGATAAAACCTTCTATAGGTACGTTATGGAGCATAGAAAGGTTAAGGGAGGAATAGTGAAGATTAATAAGGGAGAGGAGAGGTAGGCTGATGGAGACAGTGAAAAAGCAGAGTTACTGAATTAATACTTTTGCTCAATATTCACAAAAGAAGATGAGGAGGAGTTACCTAAACCAGACAATAGAAGCACTCTGGGTAGGGGGGTTGTCACCAGTCCATTTACAGAAGAAAGAGTCCTGAATGAACTCCTAAAACTCAAGGTGGACTAAGCAATGGGGCCTGACAGGATTCACCCCAGAATCCTAAAATAACTAAGGGAGGACCTAGTGACACCACTGACCACACTTTTTAACAAATCATGGGGGATGGGGTGGTACCTGAGGACTGGAGGAGGGCAGATGTGATTCCCCTTCACAAAAGTGGGAGCAAGGCAGAAGCAGGAAACTTCAGACCTGTAAGTTTGACCTCAGTGATTGGGAAAATGATGGAATCACTTCTGAAAGAATGAATTGTTGAGTACCTAGAGGCCAGCGGGGCACAGGACCAAAAGCAGCATGGATTTACAGCAGGAAGGTCATGTCAGACAAATCTAATAGATTTCTTTGACTGGGTGACCAAAGTAATAGACCAGGGAGGGGCTGTGGATATGGCCTACTTAGACTTTAGCAAGGCATCTGACACAGTCCCACACAAAAGATTGATAATCAAGTTAGCCAACCTGGGAGTGGGTCCCAGGGTGGTAGCCTGGGTAGCAAACTGGCTGTACAACAGGACACAGTAGTGAATGTAACACATTCCTAAGAAAGGGGGGTCACTAGTGGAGTGCCTCAGGGCTCAGTACTAGGTCCAGTTCCTGATAATGCTAGGAAAGACTGATTTCTGCAAAACATCATGAATGACATACTGTGATCTGCCTCCTCCCCCAATCATGCACACTGACACACTCTGTCATTCAGCTTGTGGACTGACAGAGTTAGTGGCAGACTGTGCTGTAGGTTCGGGAGGGGAAGGACCATGCTATCCGGTATATCTTGCTATATGTGGTTCCCATATCATGGCTTGGAGGTCAGGAGGGGGAGCCCAATATCTAAGTAATGACTATTTGGGGATGGGGGTCTGGCTTAGGAGGAGGGCTTTTAAAAATGCCAGGAGTATGCAAAATGTTTTTTAATCCATGTGGAAGAACAGGGAAGGAGTGAGGGTGGTAAATCACAGAGGTGTGGAGGGTTTGGCCTAGGGACTAGCCTTTTCCACACAAGAAAGGACAGGGTCTAGTTGAGGCTGTAGGGATCAGACCCAGGTCTGGTGGATGTACTGTACCAAACTCATTCATAGCTAGTTACCCTAACATCTAGGCTATATTGCCAGTCCTGGTCATCACTTGGCGTCTAAGCAGTAGTGTCGCAACATGACTTAAGAAGGAACATGACACTACACACCACTGTAATCAAAGGAAATTAAAACTGGTAAGGAGAAGTAAAGGGAGAAGACAGAAGGTGCAGTTTGGGGGGTGATATCGGCTTTAGACCACATTTTCTCCCAGTGGAGGTCGGGGACAGGGAGGGTGGACACCAATGTCTGCTGTTTGTTGGTCTGGGAGAGTGAGTGGGCCTACTCTTGGGCACCAGGGACCGCACAAATTAGGGAGGGGTCAGAGTTTTTACTAGACACAGGAAGGTGAATAGTATTATGTCAGGACTTCTAGGAGGTAGGTGGAAAGTGCTGCAGTGGGAGGAAGTTATGATGTGATCAAGCTGAAACATAGTTAGGTGGTAGTGGTACGCAAAGAGACACACATACTGGATGGGCAGCATGAGCCTTGAAGGAGGGTATCACTGTCTGAGGACGAAGAAGTGGCTATTTAAAAAAAAAAAAAAAACACCATTGAGTGGGTCTGTGGTGTTCCGTCATCTTCATGTTGTTCTTGACTTTGTCTACTGGCTCCTTGGAGTGGTTATTCTTATTACTGTACTTTGCATTAACCTTGTTAGTCAGTGTGGGTTAAACATCCATTTGTTTTTGTTTTGCAGTGTGGGTTCTGCCTGTATACTGCTGATGGAGTTTGCCAGTTTCTAATGAAGGTGCTGCAGTGTGTTCAGAGTAAGTGTGTCTGCATCTTGTTCTTTTTAATGTTTATCTTTAGAATTGTAGGCAGCTAGCTGGCACAGTGGCATGGAGAGCTGGGGAATCTGTGCCTTACCTCCTGCCATGCCGGTGACTTGTGTTCATGGTGCGAGTGGGTCAGCTGGGGAGGGAGAAGATTGAGCATCCAAAGGACAGCTCTCCACTTGTGGGGTGGAGGGTAGTACAGGCTCAGTCCTTCCCTGACACCTAGCAGTGGTAGGGTGCAGGTATGCCATGAGTTTGTCACACACAAGGGGGGGTGGCGCAGTCAGCCGGTGTGCTGTGGGCAGAAGCACACACAGTATGGCCATTGCCAGTATTGCACGCTCCACTCAAGGGAACTGAATAAGGAAAAGAGAGGTCCCAGGTTGAGCAGGATGTAAGCAGCCACCCTCCTCAGGCCCCGACTCTGAATGGCACTTCCCTGGAACTGGATCCTGTTCAAGGTGAGTTGAGCTGTGGGGGGGAGGGGGATGGGGGTCTCCTCACCACCCTGCCATGGAGGGTAAACCATGGGCAAAGAAGGGGACAGCTGTCTGATGCAGAATGCAGGGCTTGGTGGGTGGCTGAAAGAAGGTAGCTGACTGGTGAGGACCCAAGGAGAAACAAATTAGCCTAAAAAAAAGAAAAGAATTGTAGGTGGCTTGTTAGTGCATACAGACTTGCCGAAAAAGAAATCCTTTAATGTTTTCTTTTTATTACATAGATCCTGTTGGCAGATAAGGGCCTATCTCCCACACAGTCTGCCCATTTGAGCTTGTAAGTTCCATTTACATTTTTCTAGAAGTCTGTTGCCCTTTACCCCCTGACCTCCAGGATTCCCTTATGTCTAACCCATGCATTCTTAAATCTTGTGATTGTTTCAGCCCCACCACTTCCTCAGGCAGGGTGTTCTACTTGTCCACCACCCTTTCTGTAAAGAAATTCTTCCTCACATTTCCTCTGAATTGCCCTCCCTCCAACTCCATCCCATGCCCTCTAGTCCTTGAACATCTTTTTTGCTGGAAAATAGTGTATTCCTGCACCCCGTACATCTCTGTAAGGTACTTCTATGTATCTAGCATATACCCTCTCTCCATCCCTCATCTCATCTCCTCCAGGGAGTACCTATTTAAGTCCTTCAGCCTGTCTTCATAGGACTTGCGATGCAATCCCTGTACCATTTTGTTGCCCTCCTCTGAACATTCTCAACCCTGTCTATGTGCTTATGTAGGTTATGTCTCCAGAACTGTACACTGTACTCCAGGTGGGGTCTCATTTGTGTCTTGTATAGTGGAATTATGACCTCCCTTTTCCTGCTGGTGATGCTGCTGCCATCCCAGTATCCTATTTGCTTTGTCTGCTGCCTTGTCGCAGTGTTTTCCTACCTTAAGGTCATCAGAGATGATAACCCAAAGGTCCTTTTCCTGCTTGGTGCATGCTCTATCCTCACCCCCAACTCATACCTTGCTCCAGAGTTTTTGTGCCCCATATGCATTATTTTGTTCTTCTTTGCATTGAACTTCAGTTGTCACATCTCCGACCATCTTTCAAGCTTCTTCAGGTCCCTCTTCATTTTCTGCACCCCTTCTGGAATATCCAATATGTTGCAGATCTTGGTGTCATTGGTAAACAGGCAGAACTTTTCTTTTAGCCCCTCTGCAATGTCACTAATGAAGACATTGACTGAGACTGGTCCTAGTACTGATCCCTGAGGTACCCCAATGGTCACCTCCTTTCCCCAGATTGTACTCCGTTTACCACCACTATCTGTTTCCTGTCTTTTAATCTGTTCCTAACCCAGTTGATCATCTTGTCTCCCATGCCCAGACTACCCATCTCGTTAATCAGCCTTCTGTGTGGGATGGTGTCAAAGGCTTTGCTGAAGTATAGGTAGGTGACCTCTGCCACCCCTCCCTGATTAAGTTCCCTAGTTACCCAATCAAATAACTATTTTATTTGTTTGACATGACCTTCCTGCTGTGACTCCATGTTGCCTCAGATCCTGAGCACCACTGGATTCCATATGTGCCACTGTCCTTTCTTTCAGCAGTGTCTCCATGATTTTTCCCCACCACTGAGGTGAGACTTACTGGCCTGTAGTTCCCCATCTCCTCCCTACTGCAGCTTTGTGCAGTGGGACTACATTTGCCCTCCTCCAGTCCTCCGGAAGAACACTCATGTTGAGTGACTCTGAACAGGGCTGCCAGAGGTGCTGCTAGTTCCCTCAACAGCTCCTATAATATCCTCACGTTGATGCAGTTTGGCCCCATGGCCATATCAACTTTAAGCTTTGTGAGTTCTTACAGAACTCTCTCCACTATGAATGTACTGGTGTTCACCTCTTTCCCCCACCCTATTGCCTCTGCAACCCAGCTGTGGTCCTTGATCCTCCCCCTCCTTAGTGAATGCTGAGCAGAAGTATTTGTTCAGTATTTCTGCCTTGTCCAGATCCCCTTCTTTACACTCTCCCTTCTACCCTTTGAGCCTCACAATTCCCCCCCAGTTTTCTTCTTTCACTGATGTACCTATAAAATACTTTATCCTCTTTGCTTACAGACTCTGCTAAGCCCTCTTCTGTCTGTGCCTTCACACTCCTAACAGCCTTCTCTGCTTCCCTTAAACATTCAAGATATGCATCTCCCTGTCCTTCTCACTTTGACTCTCCTTATATTTCCTGAAACGTGGCCTTTAAGCCCTGACTTTGTCCCGCACCTCGTTGGAGAACCATAATGGTTTTCTCCTTTTTCCCTTTGGCCATTATCCTAACATATTAGTTTGTTATATCCATTATAGCTTCTTTCAGTTTCTCCCATTGTTCTTCCACCTGCTGTACTACCTCTCCCTTCCCTAGGACTGCTTGTATACATCTACCCATTTCAATGAAATGCATGCTCTTTAAATCTAATGCCTTGCCCTTGTGTAGCTCAGTTGAGTCCATGTCTCCGTGCTGAACCACACCATGTCAATGAGCCCCAGCTGCCCTTCCACCTGTAATTCTTTGACTCTGTTTCCATTTGTCCATACCATGTCCAGAATTGACTTGTCCCTGGTTGGCTCATTCACCAGCTGCCTGAGTCCAATCCACTGGAGTGATTCAAGGATGGCTGTACTTCTGGCTAAAACAGCCACCTGGGTGGTCCAATCTATGTCCAGCATATTAAAATGCCTCAGTAGGAGGATTTTGCCTCTAGCAGACATGTTGTGTATGTTCTCCACTAGTTCTCTGTATACTTCCTTCCTCTGACCAGAGGTCTGTAGATCACCTCAGTGCGTATTGCTGTTCCATTCCCTGGCTTCAGGATGAATCACATTGCCTTGGCCTTCCCCTGTCTTCATTGAGCTTCTGTAGCTTTTATACCATCTCTGATGCACAGGGCTATTCTCCCATCCTTTTTACCCTCCCTGTTCCTCTTGAACAACCTATAGTCTCGTACATTGACTTCCCAGCCATGATTAGCAGAGTACCATGTTTCTGTTATTGCTGCTATGTCAAGGTCTGCATCTGCAAACTAGGCCTCAAGGACTGGAACCTTATTTCCTAGGTTACAGGCATTCATTGACATGATTTTCCGTGTTTTACATTCTGCCCACCCTCTGCTCTTGTTCTCCCTCTCCAGAATCTCCACCCTCCTTCTGGTTTCCTCTCCTGTGCTCTTACCCCCCACCATCATTCATTATGCATTCTTCACCTGCCTGCCCCTCCCTGCCTGCTTTAACTGTACCTGTAGTCAACTTATGTTCCTGCATGTTCCCATGGGGGGTGTTCCTACATCTTCTGGCTCTCCCCCCATGGCCAGTTTAAATGCTCCCTGCTGAAGCATTTAAACTTCTTACAAAGGAACAAGGTCCCCTTCTCGGACAGATGCAGGCCGTCCTCCTTATACAAGCTGGCATCTGGTCAGGCCAAGCCCCAGTCCTCTATGAAGCCAGAACCCTACCTTCCACACCAATCCTTCAACCAGAAGTTGAAGATATGGATGTGGAGTACCCTACCTTCCCCTGTGCCCTGGACAGGTAGCACCTCCAAGAATGAGACGGAGCATGCTATCCGTTTCAGGTTTCCTCTGGCTTCCTGAAATCATTCTGGACTCTTAACTCTCCCCCTTCTCCTGGCCATGTCATTGGTCCCCTGGTGGATGATGACATCCAGCTGCTTCCTTCTAGCTATTGCCTTAGCGATCCGATGGATCTGCTTCCCCTCCTTTCATGCAGTGTTTTCTGGGAGGCACTAGACCTCCATCTCCCCGCTGTTAGGTGACCCTAACTCCACTCCCCAGACAATAGTCCACCACTGGGAGAAGCTTCCCCCTCCACCGGGGTTCCCTGCTTCCCTTCCCTGGGGCCTTATCTTGGAGGACCATCCCATACTCCCTGGTTCCAGCCTTGAGTTCCTGAATGGGGATTTTCCCACGGACATTGTATAACTAATCCCTTTTTCTTTCTTTTTTATGTTATCCTCTGATCACTGCCCATCTGGCTTCCAAGGAAAAAGTGATAGGTAAGTCCTCTCTCTCTCTCTCTCTCTAGGTTTCTAGGTTTTGAGTGCCTACCCTCACTTAGCCCTCTGCTATATGGCATTCCTCCAGCACAGTATCTCCCCCCCCCATAGTTCTATGCTGCCAATGACTGCTACTTAACTGCCTGCTGCTCTGGTTTCCTACTATGCCACTATTGGTGGCTCCTTTATTGATCAATTGGGCTTCCACTTATGCTATCATCGGTGACTCCTTCATTGCTTATCAGGCTTTGGCAACTTGCTCTGACACCACAGAGGAGGACAATAGGAAGCCAGCAGTCTGGGAAAAGAAGCCCTTGTTGGACCCATCAGATGCCAGGGATACTCCATTTTAAAGGAATGGGCCTATAGCTCAAAGCCTATACTAGCTTACTGAATCACTGGCTAAATCATATTTAAATAAGACCACCCCACAGCACTTGCTTCATTTCTTTGTCTCTTTCTTTTTTTACCTCTTGATCTTTTTTCACTCTCTCCCTCACTTTTGACTTAAGCACTTACTTCTCTACATTAACTTTATTTCTGGGCTCACACTTTAACTCTTGTTCCTCAGAATGTGTATCTCCCCCATACATTTTGACCATATCACTGTTATTTTACAGGTACAACTGGACATCAACCTGAAACCCCATTCCAGGCTTCATAGGACCCAGGTAAGTGATCCGCTGCTTAGTATCTATACTAAATGTCTTCTCTTCCCCTATCCATATTTTTCCTTCTCTTTGTAAATAACTTCTTAACTACTAGATCTCTTCCTTCTTGAACCTTGTTGCAGACCACCCACTGTTGTTTTGCCAATTACCACCCCTGACCTTCCTTCTGTCAGTCTTTCTTGTTATGTTTGAACATTCCTCACATTTCTCTCTATATAACCTTACTATCTTATTAACTCGTTCTCTCCACAGGTCGGGTCAATGGTTTCTGCACTTATTATATATCTTACTGCCATTATCTGTATAATGCTTGCCATTATTTTTTGTTGTTTCTACCCATTGTGTTTTTATAGCACTGCTGTGCTTTCCTCTATTTGTATTATTGTACCCATGTTGCTGTTGTTCAGCTGTTTTCCTTTTGTTGTACTCTCCCGGGTCATGCCTGAAAATAGTCATTTTATGGCTAATGCACCTACCCGGTTAACAAAAACTAAATAAATAAAAATAAATGAATAAATGAGTGAGCTGTAACAGTGCAGTGACTGTAACAGAGGATGTTTATGGTTGCATAACATTTGAAGAACAGACAGATGGTATAAAATAGCAACAGGAAAGAATAGCATAAACAAAATATATGTTTTACCAGAACATTAACTAAATACAGTTTTCTTTTAAGATACAGTGCCTTTGAACACATTGATTTTCATGTGGTGTTTACCATCTGGTATACCTGAAATGCATCCAAAGTAACTGGGATTCATATGATAATTATCAGAGTACTGTTGCACAAAGAAAGGGAACATGAGAAGGTACAGGTAGACTTGTTTTTAAGTGAAAAAGAACCTCTAATGGATTGTTGATGCCTTACATTAGGCTACACATGCATCACAATATGTAAATGAGCAGCTTTTGTTATTGGATTTCTTTTTAGAACGATTCTATTAACATTGTAAATAGAACGTTTCTACAAAGACATCCACATCAAAAACATACTAATTTACATATTTTCTTGCATGTGCTTTAGGAGGTTATCAGTTTATTACCAGTATTTCTGTTTTTTGAAGGCTAATTTGCATTTTTCATGCAATTTCTGAAGGGCATTTGAAAACAAATTGGGACTTTTTCACAATACAAACTGGTGTTCCAAGTAAAATAGAAGACAATCTGAAGTACTTCAAAACCAATTACAAAAACTGAAGAAAACTTGAATTTGAAGGCATTCATTTTAGGTGTAAAAGAAGGGTGTTTAAGGTACAGTTGAAGGGTTTGTTCAGAACAGTTTTTTACCACTCTTTCCCTTCTTTTTGAAGGCTAATTAGCATTTTTCATGCACTTTTTGAAGGGCATTTCAGAACACATTGAGTCATTTTTCAATGGATAAAAACTGGTGTTTCCGGAAAAATTGAAGTCAATTTATATTACTTCAGAAAAATGACAACTGGACCAGTTTACAAAAAACTCAAGAATACTTGAATTGAATTTGAAGGCCTTCATTTTCTGTATGGGCTGTAACTAAAACAAACTCAGTACCCCAAAGATAAAAATGAATTACCTCTATTGCCCACTTTATAGCTAAACACTCTTTCTCGATGGTAGAATAATGCTGCTCCCTGTCATGTAGCTTTCTGGAGATATAAGATGGGATGTTCTTCTCTATCTGTGGTCTGACTTAAGACAGCACTGATCCCAACATTTGAAGCATCAGTATGTATTTCAAAAGGTCTGTTGAAGTCAAGGCACATCAGAACTGGGGAAGAACATAAAGCAATCTTGATTGTCTGAAATGCTTGTTCACATTCTGGTGTCCACTTAACAGTATTCCCACACCTTTTCTGGGTGAGATCTGACAGAGGGGCTGCTACAGAGGCAAAGTTAGGCATAAACCTCCTATAGTAGCTGGCAAGCCCTAAGAATGACCTCACTTGTTTTTTTGCTTGAGGTGCCGGACACTTAGCCACTGTTTCCACCTTGGAGATCTCTGGCTTTACTTGTCCATTGCCTAGTATAATACCTAAAAATTTTTGTCTCCCTCATGGCCACCACACATTTACCAGGATTAATGATCAACCCGGCCCCACTGATGGTTTGCAGAACAGCTGACAAATGGTCCATATGCATCTGCCAGTCTGGACAAAAGATGACCACATCGTCCAGGTAGGCAGCAGCATATGCTGAATGAGGGGCTAAAAGCTGGTCCATGAACCTCTGAAAAGTTGCTGGGGCTCCATGCAGACCAAAGGGCATGGTTACAAATTGAAATAAACCCATAGGTGTACTAAATGCTGATTTTTACCCCCAAGATGATTGACCCAGGGGAATCTGACAATATCCTTTTGTTAAGTTTAATGTTGTAATATACCTGGCATCACCTATGTGGTCAATCAGGTCATCAATCCTGGGTATGGGGTATCCATCAAACTGAGACACCTGGTTCAGTTTCCTGAAATCCAGGCATAACCGAATACCACCATCTTTCTTTGGGACAACAATAATTGGTAATGCCCAAGAACTCTTTGAGGGTTCAATGATACCCAACTGTCTCAACTTGAATATTTCTTGCTTTACATGGGACCTTACCCGCTCAGGAAGCCTATAAGGTTTCTGCCTGATTGGAGGGGAAGAGGTACGGATGTGGTGTTCTACACCAATTGCTTTCCCCGGTACCTTTGTAATGGCGGTGGAAAACTGTCTAAGCATTTGCATCAAGTCCTCTCTTTTTTGGTCATCTAGGGTTTGGCTGATATCAAGTTCTTCCACTCTGGTCTGACCTTCCTCCTCTAGACAACTATATGCCACATCCATTTCTGTTTCCTCTTTTTCTAGCATGATTAACATGCTAACTGAAGGTTCAGATTTCTCTTGCCATTTTTTTTTAAAGGTTAGCAAGATAAATCTTTTTGCCTGGGCATTTGTCTGGTGTCTCTACCTTGCATGTCACACAGCTAACCTGTTTAGGGACCTTATGAGGCCCTTGTCATTTCATAAGAAGCTTATTTTAGTTGTTGGCAGCAAGAGCAACACCCTGTTCCCTTCCTGAAATTCCTTATTAGAAACCTTTGGTCATAATATTGTAGCTGATAATGCTGTGCCTGGCTGGCATTTTTATGAGCAACCTCAGTATATTTCACCAGA
The DNA here is from genome assembly GCA_016271365.2 of Neoceratodus forsteri. NCBI lineage: Eukaryota > Metazoa > Chordata > Ceratodontiformes > Ceratodontidae > Neoceratodus > Neoceratodus forsteri. The sequence goes on along the minus strand of CM057449.1, from coordinate 1,177,453,315 downwards.
CGCTTTCTTAGTTGGATCATATACTCAGCAATGCTGGTGTTTCTGACTTCTTGACCTTCCTCCCAGTACTCTATAATAACATTGAGAGGCCCCCAAGGATTTTACCCATACAATAGCTCAAATGGGGAGTACCCAGTTGAGGCCTGGGGCACCTCTCTATAGGCAAAGAGTAATAGTCGAAGATATTGGTCCCATTTTTTTTCTCTTCCTCATTAACAAATTTCTTGAGCATATGTTTGAGAGTCTGATTAAATCTCTCCACTAATCTGCCTGTTTGGGGTGATAGGTTGATGTTCTGACCGCTACCACTCCCAATAGGCAGTATAGCTCTTTAAGTAAGGCTGAATTAAAATTATTGCCCTTGTTGGTAAGAACTTCTTTAGGGATTCCCAACCTACTAAAGATTTTTACCAGTTCTTCCGTAATTGTGTCTATTATGGAACATAAGGGGATGGCTTTAGAATACCTGGTTGCATAGTCACAAACCACCAAAATGTAACTATTCCCTTTGGAACTTTTTTCAGTAGGGCCTACCATGTCCATAGCCATCCGTTCAAATGGCGTAGTTACCAGTGGCTGGGGCTCTAATGGTACCATGTCCTTTCTCCCTATCTGGGCCACTTTTTGGCATGCTGCACAAGATTTAACATACTTGGCTACCCGGTCATGGATGACAGGCCAGTTAAAACATTGTAATAAATGGGCCAAGGTCCTATCCCTACCAGCATGCCCTGAACAAGGTAAATCATGTGCCAGATACAGTAACTGGGCTCTATAATTTGCTGGTACCATCAACTGATCTACTGTCACCCCTGTTTTTGGGTTGTTACAATGTCTATCCAAGATTTCATTCTTAATCACTATTTCTGGGGCACCTTTAGTCGATACCTGGCCCACCTGTTGGAAGAAAGAGGTTAGCGATAAATCACATTTCTGTTCAGTAGATATCATTTGTTAGATACATTTAATGTCACATGTGTCCCAGTAAGTCCTTTATTCTTCCACAGAGTTTTTAATGTCCTTTTTTCTTTCTTGGTCTTTATATCCTTCCCTGGGGTACCCATGATGTCTTTATCGAAGGGGAATGTATCCCCCAGAAGTTTTTCTTGCCAGCTTCTTGCCCTAGTGGTAACAGCAGCAACAGGTGGTTTTAAAGCCAGCAAAGTTTCAAATCCTTGGAATTCATAACCAAGAACTACTGATACAGGCAGGTTGGGTACTAGGCCAGCACACAGTGTTCTTTTGATCCTTTGCAGTCATTTCAACAGTACAGGTTGGGTAGCTGTGTGTGTCCCCATGGATGCAAACAATATCCACTGGTGCCCCAATCATATTGGTAGGGCTTAGTAGTTCTGGATGGAATAAGGTGTATTTACTTCCTGTATCAAGGAGGCCCAACACTTTTTTATCATTAATCAATACCTTAGTCACAGTGTAGCCTGTTGTCAATAAAGCCAGGTGTGCAGGATCTGGTTTCTTTTGGGGACAAAACCTGGCTATATGTCCTTTCCCATTACAGTTATGACATATAACATCAGAGTAATAGATCTTCCCTCCTCTCCCTGACCTCACATCATATATTACAGTATTCTGTCCAGCGGGGGGAGGGGAGAGAGGAAGGGGAGGGAGGTTTAACTGCAGATGTGGGGGTTTCTCTTCTGACATTTTGTTTTATGGATGATCTAGCTGACAAAAGTCCTCTGCTAGGGTGATGGCCACCTCTGCTGAGTCAGGATTGTGCTTCCTCACCCAGAGTTGAACTTCATTAGCAAGTATCTGTAGAAATTGCTCAACAACCAAGGTCTCTATGATTTCAGTGATGGAGTTCTCTTCTAGTTGTAACCACTTTGTGCATAACTCCCTTAACCTAATGAAAATCTTTCTGGGGGTATAAGATGACTGGTAGTGTAAGGAATGAAATCCCTGCTGGTAGGTCTCAGCATTGATATTAGTACCTTCTCAATATCTCTTTCTTAACTAGCTCATAGTTTTCAGCAGGTCTGGGGTCCATGTTACTGTAAGCTAGTTGAGCTTTTCTTGTCAAATAAGGGGCAACTCTTACAACCCACTGGGTCTGGGCCACCCGCAAGTCCTGGCTGCCCTTTTAAATGTCAAGTAAGCCTCTATTTCATTAGTAAGGGCCATTTTAGTTAGTTTAATGTCTTTCAGGCAGGTGTCCTGCCCTCTGTTACCTGTCCCCATGCTTTTTATTGCCATCAGGGTCTCAGCCCATCTCTGGTCCTGCTGATGTCTCCCCTGCTCACGTTCATGAAGATCTCTTTCTCTTTGTAGTTCTATCTCCTGTTGGTGGACCAGCCATCTCAATAGGTCTGCGATATCTGTTGGAGGTAAATCCAAGTGTGGGTTTTCCACTGGAACCTCATCTCTCTGGTCAGAGAGACCCACCACAGCTGCAGCTTCTAGTTTCTGCTTTGGATGGGCCCCTGGTCCCAAACCAGGAAGGGGCTTCTCCCCGGTCTGAACCACCATGTGCCTGGTCAGTACTCCAGACACTTTCGTCTCCTCCTCCACCTCTTTGGGTTTCTCTGCCATGGCACCTTTTTGTGCTTTCTCCAGATATCTGGACAGATATCTCTGTTTGGTGTCCCCAGTGAGCCTGGACCACCAACTGATCCCACTGCAAACACCACTGTTGTAGTGGGTGTGTAGGAGAAAAGCACAGACAACAAGTAGTAGGTGCAAACACACACAAGTGAGTAAATGTATTTGCAAAGAAAAGAAAATAAAGACTTTCAACAAAATAAAAAAAATAAAAAAATAAAATTAACATTACACAGCTAGGACTTGGCTTCAGTCCCACCCTCTGTGCTTCCTCAACCTGTTCCAAGGTTGAACTGATCTGCTCTTAGACTGGAGAGTGATTCTTTTATACAAAATTGTCACATGATCACAAGGCTCTGCCTCCTAGTCTAATACAAATTGTTTTCTAATCTAGGGAAAATAGTAATACACATAATATAATGAATAACAGGATTACTACTTTATACTGGTGGTATTTCATATGAACAACAAAGCAACTGAACAGTTTTAGCAGCATTTCCACACTTGTAGCTCCACCCACCTACTGTGAGTGACAGTTTACCCAGGATAAAAACAGTAGCTCAAAGAGGCATTGGCTCCTGAGCAAAGACCTGCAGAGAGAACACCCAGGTGAGCTACCAGAACTACAGACTAAAGAAACATTTGTTTGTCAGGAATTTCTTGCCAATATTTAAAGAATTGCAGTCCCTGCTACAGCTTCAGAAAGAAAAAGAAAACAATTGCAAGACTTTCTAGTTTACAGCTGGGCTTTTCTGTTGTTGAAATACATATACAGTATCTTTCAGATGAGACGTTAAACCGAGGTCCCATCTGCCTGGATTGGTGGTAGTTCAGGTGGATGTTAAAGATCCCATGGCACTTATTGAAAAGAGTAAGGGAAATTTTTATTGAAGTATACAAAAACCAAGATACAAGGAAGAAAGAAACAAAACAGATAAAAAAAGGTATAACACATACAGCATGAAATTCATAAACATATCAACCAAAATTAAAATTCTGGAAATAAGAAAAAAAACAAAAGAGCAAAAAAAATTCAACCTACCCAGTTCATATGTTTCCAAAGCATAGTACCTACTTTGATCCCCAAAGTGTTGAATTCATAAGCATACAGTGCATCCAATTCATCCTGTATGTGAAAAAAGATTTATTGCAAAGATAAAGTCTTTTTCTATAGTATTCTTAAGCAATGTGCTTGCCAAATATGTCATTTAAGGCAGGCCAATATCACATACACAGTACTTTTATGCCATTTGCACCATACACATGGAATTTGTCCTAGTATCAAAATGTCATATGTAAGAGACCCAAAAAGCAGTTCACCCCACCAATGTGCCAAAGCAGACCAAAAGGATTTAGTGTGTAAGCATTCAAAATAAAAGTGTTGTATAGTCTCAAACTGTCACTGACAAGAAGATTCTTGACAAACCCTATCACACAATTGTTTATGCTTGTGATTGGCTTTCACATTCAGTTTCTGAGGAGCACACAACCAAACCACATCTCGCATCTTTTCTGGTATTCTGGGTTCAGTTATACTGGCTAGCAAAAAGGACGTATCTATGCAAGCAGAAACAAAAAAAAAAAAGGGGTTCCTCAAAATAACAGGTAGAAACAATATAATTATAAAAGGACTTCCGCTCATGTGTCACAAACCAACTAAGTTCTATTTTCCATAATCTAATATATTTAAGCGTACAGTATATTGTACATACAAATGAAGCTGTTTTTCTACAGGGTGCCATTTCCCTTGACCCCAAGCTGTTAAAAAAGGGGCTCCCCACAGGGACATGCACATACTACCCGTGACAGTTTGTTCGAGCAAAAGAGGCCAAATAGAGGATTAGAAAAAATTCCACAAAAAATTGAACAATAGGGTGTATCATACCCAAGCCTCCCTCTTTCCAGGGTCTCTAGGTGTGTGCTGTCTTTACTGGATTTAAGCAACTACCCCACAGTAGCTGAAAAAAAAGACCCAACATTTTAGAATGCATATCAAAAGGTAAAGGAAAAATATGGGAAAGAAATAGAAAAAGTGGGGCTATGTAGGATTTCAACATGAAAACACATTTTTCCATGTCATTTTCCAGGATTGCCATTTTTTTACTTTGGAAAGCGCTGTATCATATATTTCATCCCAGTTGCTATGTAATGAATCTTGGGAACCAAAATATACACCAAGAAGTTTAAATTTTGTAGTAATTACCGGAATATCAAAACATTGAACACTGGAAACATGACCTAAAGGCATCAAAGAGTATTTAGACATATTAATTTTTATACCAGTGCCCAACTGTACTGCACATAAAAAATCCAAAATATGTTTCCTGGAATCAATATCCGCAATGGAGCAGATACAATCATCTGCATAAGCTATAATTTTGGAAAAACAAAAACTCTCAGAGGAGACAATAGCATGAACCTGGGTATCCCTATCAATAAACTGTAGTAAGGGGTCCAAATCAAAAACAAATAAAAGCGGACTTAACAGACAGCCTTGCCGAACTTCTATCTGATAAGGGACTGAGATACCCAAATGACCATTAACCAAGGGAGTTACCGTTGCTGATCTATAAAGGGTTTGAATTAAATCCAAAAAAGAAAATGGTATGCCATAATATGGTAAAATAGCCCAACGGTACTCATGACGTAATGCATCAAAAGCTTTTTCCAAATCTAATGCTAAAAGATAAACAGTCAACTTATGCTGTAGACCTTGTGCTATTAATTCCCTAATAAAAAATAAATTTTGGGAGATATTCTACCAGGAACTGCACAAGTTTGAGTAGAAATTAACAGTTTATGCGAAATGACTGAGAGTCGGTAGTTTAGAATGGTAGCCAAACTTTTGTAATCAGTGGTCAATAGACTTAAAGGTCTCCAATTCTGCTGGTCAGTAGGGTCCCCTTTTTTATAAACAAAAAACAGTACCCCATTTCCCATGCTAGGGGTAACCCTTTGTTCTGCCCAAATGGCTTGAAAAACAACCAACAGCCATGGTGCAAGAGTATCTACATAATTTTATAAAACTCATTGGGCAGGCCATCCATACCAGGCTTTGTATGTGTTGATAAGTGACCAATAGCTTGTTTGACTTCATCTAGAAGAAAGAGGATACCAATGTGTTAATTTCAAATTCAGAAAGTGATGGAATATCTAGGGTTTGAAAAAAAGAAGGAAGAGATGCAGAAACAGGTTTAGAAAAAGTCTTTGTAACATACCCTTGCATTATGTTTAGGATACTTTGTGTATCATTTACTAAGGAACCATCAGAAATTTTAAAGTGGTCATACACAAAGGTGGCAAATCCTGGCCAGAAATATCAAAAGGGTTCACCTGCTCCTGAGTACCCGAAACAAAATACTTCTGCTGAAACCTATATCTTTTTTCTCGCGCATGGAGAAAAGCTATCATTTTGTCCTTAAGAGCCAAAAACTCCTGTCTCTGAGCACCTGTTGAGGAAACTGCCTGTGACAAGAAAGCCATGTACCTTGCTCTATACCCCAGGTATGTGAGATATGAATTTCGAGCTTTATTTCTTGAAATATGTAAAAAAAGAACCTTAAGGTCCTGTTTTGCGTCTTCCCACCAGTCTAAAGGACTATCTTATAAAAAACCTATATCTGACCTTAGTGAAAAAAAGAAATTTAGCTCTGTAAAAAGAGTTGTGTCCTTTAAAAGGGACGTATTTAATTTCCAAAAACCATGGCCTAATATAAGCTTTTGGTAATTTCCAAAAGTTAGTTTTACAATTAAATGGTCAGATATTTCTAAGGGCAAAGTCGAAACAGAACAACAGGAAAGCCTCTTTGATAAAAAAAACAAAAATCTATCCTTGTAGAGATAGAACCTTTATGGAAAGTGTGCTCTGACTTTTGGTGTAGTGAGTCATAGGAGTCCACCAAATGATTAGTTCTCAAAACATGTAACAAGGCATTACTGTCACAGAACAATTTTTTTGTCTTACACCCCCAATCCCTATCCGTTACGCTGCAATTAAAGTCACCCCCCAAACAACCAACTTGGAGGTATGTAAATATGGGGAAATGCGATAAAATAAAGCCGCACTATCAGCTTTGGATTGGGCAGCATAAATATTTAAAAGATGATATGTACAATGGGAGACAACAATATCCACAAGCGTAATTCTACCAGGTACTATATCCAAAAGTTGTAATACTTTGATCGGGAGGCTAGAAAAAAATAATATCCCTAAGCCATCATAGACAGCTTCCCCAGGTGACCAGAAAGAAGCACTCCAGCGCCAATCCTGTCCTGCCTCTTTGATACATGTCAGGGAATTCAGCCTGGTATCTTGTAAAAAGATAACAGAACCAGGATGTGTACTGAGACTGGAAAAAGTAAGGCGCCTCCGTAATGGAGACTTCATACGTTTAACATTGACAGTAATAAAAGAGAGAACATTTGCCAGAAAAATGTAGGAGAGAAAAAAAAACCCAAACATCAAAGAAAGGAGAAATCACTTCCGTTTTTTCTGCTTTTTCATTTTGGGCTTGTCCTTAACCTTAGAATCCAAGACATGATAAGGAAGAGAGGAGGCAACTGAAGAAAAATCAGACTCTACCTCATCTTCATCACCCTCAGGATCCTGTAAAGGGGCAAAAGGATTCGCAATCAAAGTGTAATCAGACTCAGGGAATATAGGAGGGACCCCTGAACTCATTCTGGTAGCTTTTGATCTGGTAACATGTTGAAAGGGGGCATCAGATATTACCTCTGGTGGAGGCATACAAGGGGGATCCTGTATATCTAAAGGCACTTTAGCTGAAATAGGGTCAGAAACTGTTACTGACAGGTTAGTCTGATTAACAACCGCCAAAGAGGACAAAGGGTCTAAGACAAGAGCTTTAGCTGTACCTAAATTAGAGGAGGATGAAGGGGCCAGAGCACCTGTATCCATTGCATCTAGGACTGGGACTTGAGAAACCTCTCCCTAAGCAGGACTAGAAGAAGGGTGACGGGCAGTGTTTGGGGCCTCAGAAAGTTCTAGCAAATCCTGCATCCTTTGATGTTCTTTTTGTGCATTCACCACATAAATGTCCTGTTCTGCCCTAAGGGCAGCGTCAGCTTGATTGTGTGAAGCCCAAGAGCATGAGCGGAAAGTGTGTCCCCTTTCCTTACACAAATTACATTTCATGGGATTTCTACAATGTGCACCTATGTGCCCCAAAATCCCCACATAATCCACATTTTTGTTGGTCACAGACATTGCTCAAATGACCTAAGGCCCCACACTTATAACAAGCTCTTGGTTGTCCCGGATAAAAAAGAACCCCTCTATCACACCCTAGAAAAAAGCAATTAGGCAGATGTTTAGTTAAGCCATTTTCTAAACATAAGTCAATTAAATATCTCCAACCCCCTGTCCAGAGGTGTTCGTCATCAAGAATGGGTTCCGGGGGGCCTTTAACAGAACAATGTTGCTGCAAAAAGTAGGTTATGTCAGCTACATTAACCCCTTCATTACGAAATAGAATAGTAATCTTTTTTGAAACTGGTTTGGTCAAAGGGATGGCCAAGAAAGGTTTCCACAAAGGTGTGTGTTTCAAAGTTTGGTATTGCTTGCAGAATCTATCCAAACCTGCTGGATGCTTAAAACTGATGTCATAAACAGAGTTCCCAGGCATATGAATCAAGGCATAAATCTCATAGGTGTAAAACCTCATACTGGTTTTCAATAAATCACGTCCAATAAAAAGTCTATTGGGGACAACATGCTGTGACCCCCGAAATTTCAAACAAACAGCATTTTGTCTAGCAGCAGGCTAATTTCCCAGCCCAAAGGTAGCAGGAAAGAGGCATTCAGCAATGTTTTCATGCCATACAGAAGGACCTTTCTCTTCTGCAGGCTCAGTTGTTGAGGCTGGCAGTTGAGATATGATACTGTCAGGGGAGGCCTTGGGGGGGCCAGGAGGTTGTATCAAAGCACCCTCCTCCAAATTCCTAATATTTTCCATTTTATCAGGACTGGAAACAAGAGGAAAAGGGACTGAAGAATTCAAAGAGGTTTGACCAAGAGGAAAACTCGAATCCATAGTGATAGGTCAAGGCGAAGAAGCCTCCAAGGTCTGCACATTAGCATCCCAGAATTTGCCATCCAGAGATCTTACCCACCCCGCAGGCTCAAGGGCTGTGGTCACCCATGTAGCAGAAACCAGAACATCTGAAGACACCTTGGAGATAAGGCTTAGATTAGTAGAGGGGGGTGGTTCTGGGACAGGCATGGGAGGTTGCTGTGTGATAGAAGCACAGGGTATATCCATAGGGCCTCCAGCACGACCCTCAGAGTCCTGACAGCCCAAGTCAGAATGAAAATGCCCAACAGAAGGGCCAGAAGGCAGTTCAGAGTCTCCTGCAGTAGCTGCTGCAGAGGACTGAAAATCCATAGCAGGCTGTAATGTGTTTGTACCAGCAAAAGAAAAGGACTCACCCAAAGCCTGAGGACTCATGGAAACAGAACATGAGGGTGCCATAAAGGTAAATTCGCCACAGGGAACTCTTGAAGCTCGTAAAACAACTGCAGGAACCATCGTGGGTTCTAACTGTGTAATTTCCATTTCCTGGTCACGTCCATCAGGAGAAACCGTATAATGCTGCTGCAGTTCCCCTAATAAAGCATTCCACTTGGCCAAAAACTGCTGTTCATTATCCAAAAGCTGCTTCTGAAGTTCCTCCACCTCTCGCGTTGCACCGCTTACTGACAAAACATTACAGGCGTCCAAATCCAGCAAAGAAACCGCTGCCATCGCAGTACCTTGTTCAGAGGTAGGTTCCATATTGACTATGCAGTTCAGGTGAAAAGCTGAGGAGGAGATCAGCTCCTCAACTCTCCGAACGTCCTTCTCTGCTGGTGTCCGCAAGCACACTGTGAAAATTCTCACCAGCAGCGCCCTCCAGAGTAGGGGAATTTCCCCGGTGTCCTGGCCAAATTTCCCTCATTCACTAAAAATACCACCAACAGCTTAATCTGGTTCAAGGTTAGTTGGCATTCATCTGTATCCACCTCCCCCGGGTCGTGCCTGAAAATAGGATTTGTCTAGTGCATTTACCCAGTCAACAAAAACTGAAAAAAAAGGACTCTTGTTTGTAAAGGAAACATATTTTAAAACAGGCAGTGTCACAGTCGAGTTCTCATGCTTGCAGTACTTTTAACAGGAAAAACCCTTCGTTGCACTGCTTACTAAAGTTTGAGTTAACATAATTTTGCTCTGCAAACCTGTGAGTGTTTTTGGCCCAAAGAAACACTGGCAGGGAAAAAAGTGACAGAAACAAACAGGAAAGAGCTCCTGTTCTTTCTAATACCATGCGTGGAATTATTAATAGCTCTTGCACTACTTTGGAGGCACTTTATAGGCTTTTAGAAAGAAAATAGCAATTGTCAGCATCTGCCTAAAGCACAGATCTCAGGGCAGAGCTTAAACCTGCAGTGTAGTGCTGCAAGCAGCAGGCTGTAGCACAGAAAAACTCTTCTTTAGGTTTTGTGTATTTATGTGTGAGTCAGACTCTCAGGCTAAAAGAAACCATTGGCTAACTCTGAGAGAGAGGAGCAGGGAGGATTAAAAATGGCTTTCTCTCTCCTTGCAGGGTTTTACAATAGTTTTAAACAAGAGTTTGCCTGAGAGCTCTGTTTCTTTTCCAGTTTCAGCAGTTCTGCTATGGGGAAAACAGACACCTTTTTAAACTATTTATAGCATTACCTCAGATAAAACAAACCAAGGAAATATCTGAGGAAGCTGATTTAAGTTATTAAAGCTGCTTTTTGTCTTATGGCAGCTGCACAACGCTGCGATCCTGCAGATGTTCATGCAGGAAAGCACAGTGGTGTTTCATAACACAGAATCTTGTTTTACGGGTGGAGCTGCGTCTGCAGCTCTGCAATAAAAACTTTCTTCTATTTTACTACTGACATGACAGCCAGTTGAATGCAGAAAAACCTGGCAATAGCCTGCTGTGCATTCCCCAAGGCAGGGAGAGTGAGAGAGAGAGAAACAGAAAGGAAAAAAGGCAAAAGAAGAAGAGAAGCACAGGTGGCAAGCCTACAGGACAGCAAAGGACAGGATAGAACAAGGGTGCTGTTGCGCAACAGGCTTTCAGTATGGAAGAAAGTTGACATTACAAAGTCTCGTCTCTCAGACGTGCCTCCCAAGCTGGGGGGGCACAGTGCTACCACAGGGAGGTCAAAGGTCAAGTTGTTGAACCCCAGGAACCCACCCCCCTCCACCCTGTTGGTGCTAGATTCTTGATGGTAATACGTGTCTGTCCTGCCCATAGTAGGATGACAAATCATGGCACCTAAGAGAGTTCAGATGTCAAGCAAGAAGATGATGAGGAGGCAGCAAAATTGATGGGCAAGATGTTGGAGTTGATGGCAGTGGCAAAGCAGAGGGAGGAGGAGGAGGAGGAGGAAGAGGTGCTGCACAAGCAGAAAGAACGGGAGGTACACCCAGGAAGAGGACAGCCCAAGAAGAAACTGAGAAGCGGGGAAGCCAACCCAGCACCTGCACCAATCCCACAGAAAGAGCCAGAGCCAGACAATGAGGGTGACCTCAAGGAATATCTGGAGGGGCTCTTAGGGGACATGGGGGAGGCAGGGATTTGGAAAATGGAGAAGGCATTGCAGGACATATGAGGAAAAAAGGACGGCAGGGGGCCAGTCATGGAAGGGGGGAAACCAGGGGGCCAGAAGTATGAGGGGCCCCTAGGTTTTACTTTGGGGGGGACCACGTGTCAACCTCACTCAAGGAGTGGATATGGAATGGGCAGTTTGTGGATGTATTCCAGCTGGTGGATGAGGATACCGCCAGAAAATACCAGCAGAAGTAGTTGGTAGGGAAGTCCGAATATGGCGGTAGCGCTTGAGGTGGTAGGTCACAAGATGGAGAAGGCGAAGTGGAAAGGAAAGAATTTTGAAAAATGTCAGGCGGGTTTCACAGTGTATATAGTGCCATAGTTTTGGAAAAAAGGTGACCATCAGGGATGCATACAAGGGTAAATGGGGGTATGGCTGGCTTAGATATGATGAGGCCTTCTGGAGGTGGATGGCGCCGAGGGGTGACTTAAGGTGGGACACTATTAACTCGGAACTGTGGGTAAAGGCAATGTCCTTATCTGGCAGGGGGTAACAATGGGAGGGAAGCAGGGGAGAAGAGGCTCATTGGCAGTCGGAGCCAAGACATGTTGGGGATTTAATAAAGCATCATGCACATGAGCAAACTGCAAATTCAAGCATGTTTGCTCAAGGAGCTGAGGGCTTAACCTAGTCACAAGCTACAGACAAGGGGGGTGGGGCACAAGGGACCGGCCACCAACAGGACCACCCCTTTCAGGGGGGCCAGGGGTGGGCCCCAGCAGAAGAAGGGGTGAATTTGGCAGGTGGACACAGTTCCAACTATGGGGGGTACTAGGCAGGAGGTAGTAGTGGGATGATGGGGGTACCCGCTGGCACGTACCCCCATTGTACGAGAGGTGGTAGAGGTATGGATCCGGGATTACCTGACAAAAAGGGAGCTGAAAGCCTTCAGGAGTGCTTCAGGGAGGGTTTCCCACTGGGTTTTTAGGGGGTGTGAAAGGGGATGAGAGCCAGGAACCTCAGGTCAGTAAAGAGGAAAGAGGAGGTGGTCAGGGAGAAGATCCGCAAGGAAGTAGGGGCAGGGTGAGTGGAGAGGCCACTGGCGGCACCACCTTGCCCCAATTTCTGGGGATCCCCATTGGGGGGTGGTTCTCAAAAGCAGGAGGGAGAATTTTGGTTGATTCATCATTTGTCATACCCAGAAGGGCAGTCGGTGAATGATGGCATCCTGGACCACCTCAGGGCGATGTCTTATGCCTCGTTGGAGCAAGCGGTAATATTGATTAGGGAAGTAGGGTGGCCTGGTTAGCTAAAACAGACATAGAATCGACAATTCAGCTACTACTGGTCAGCCAGGCCGATTGGGACCTCCTGCACTTCCAGTTTGATGGGGGTTTATATGTCAACAAAGCCATGCTCATGGGCTGTTCAGTGGTCTGTTCAACCTTTGAAGCATTCAGCTTATGGGTGCAGTGGGAATTCGGGGAGAAGTATGGCCATAGGAGGGTAGTGCATTATTTAGATGATTTCCTGCTCGTTGGGGAGAGCTGTGCTGAGGTACAGAAAATGTTAGGGGACTTCACGGCAATGTGTGGGCGGATTAGAATTCTGTTGGCGCAGGGGAAGACCGAGGACCACCCTGTATACTGGAGTTTCTGGGGATAGATGTGGACATGGAACAAGATTGTTCCCAGCTACCAGGAGGACAAAGTGGCCAAGTTAATGGGCCTGCTGGCATGGATAACGGGGAGGTGGAGGGTGCCGCTGGTACAGGTACAGCAAATGCTGGTGCACCTTAATTTTGCATGCTAGGCAATCAGCCTGGGTAGGGCATTTACTAGGAGGCTTGGGATGGCAACGGGGAAGGCAAATAAATCATGCCACTGGGTGGACATCTCGAGGGGAGGACAGGAAGATCTCATGGTATGGGAGGAGTTTCTAGGGCAGTATAATGGGGTGAAATTTTGGCATGAGGACTGGGAATGCAACATGGACCTGGAGCTGTACACCGATGCTTCCAGGGCACTCGGTATGGGAGTGTATTTTAGGGGACAGTGCATGGCAGAAGCCAGGCCAGAACAGTGGGAGGGCGTGGGTCTTTTTAAGGACATCACTTTTCTGGAAATATTTCCAATCTGGGTGGCACTTGAGGTTTGGGGTGAAGAGATGAGGGGGAAACGCATCATGTTTTGGTGTGATAACAAAGGGGTAGTGGTGGTCATCAACAGGCAGAGCAGGAACACAGAGACAGTAGGCCAGATACTGAGGTGGTTGGTACTCCTGGAGCTAAAGCTGAATGTGTCGTTCAAAGCACAGCATATCCTAGGGACCAAGAATGCACTGGCTGACAGTATCTCCCATTTACAGCTCGAAAGGTTCCAGAGACTGGCACCACAAGCAACGATGCACAGGACCAGGGTCCCGGACCGGATGTGGGAGATTGGAGGGCCATTGCCAGGGCACTGTACTGGGGCTCATGGGCAACCAGCACCATGAAGGTATATGACAGTGGGTGGGCCAGCTTTCAAGATTTTAGAACAAGCCAGGGCTGGGATAGAGACGAGCCAGTCTGGGGTGAGCAGGTTAAGAGGTTTATAGTACAGAAGTGGGAAGAGGGGATGGCGCATGCCACTGTAGTGGTACAGCTCTCAGGGGTGAGCTAGGTCTGCCAGGACAGAGGCTGACCAGATGCCATGGCCAACGGGGTGGTTAAGAAAATGCTGGCCAGCAGGCAGAGGGGTCAGGGAAGCAGGAGGGATGGCAGGCGCCCCACTGGGGGACAGCTGTTGAACAGGGTATTGGGGGCCACTTGCAAGGTGTGCAGCTCCATCCAAGAGGCATGTCTTTTCCAGGCAGTTTTCTTGGTAATGGCAGCAGGGGCCTTCAGAGTAGGGGAGCTGGTGGCCACACACAAGGGGGGTGCCCAAACTCACACTGCAGCATGAGGGCGTGCAACTGGAGGGAGACGGGATAGTTATCAGGCTGGCCAGGTCGAAAACAGACCAAAGATGGCAGGGGACCACAGTAACCTTGCACCGGAAGCCAGGGGGACTGAGTTGCGTGGTGTCTGCATGGGAAAAATATGAGAGTCACAGGGGTAGGGTTGGGGTGGTGATGTTCAGGCATGGGGATGGGACTCCAGTCATGGCATTCCAGGTAGGGGCAGTACTCAGAAAGGCACTGTCTTTCATAGGGGAGGAGCCGAGTGAATTTGCCCCCCTTCTTTTAGGATTGGTGCCACCTCGGAGACAGCAAAAAGAGGGGTGTCAGTAGAGGAGCTGAAGGGGATTGACCTCTGGAGGTCGAACTGCTATAAATGATATGTCCGGTGTTAACAATGAAAGACTTACACTGTTTTCTTGTCTCTGTGGCAGGTACCAGATGGGAAGTGTGGATTGTGGGTCACTTGTTTGTGTACTGGGCCGAGAGGTTTGCAGCCACCAGGTGCGGAGGAACACAGCTGCACCCACATGCCACCAGCACAATGGCCCAGTGGAGGGGCATCAGAGGCATGAGATGGGCCCAGCTCCTGCCCCTCCTGGAGGAATTGAAGGGGTTGTGGGGCAGACCAGAATGCATAGTCATCCATTTAGGGGATAACAACTTGGGAGGGGTGCCCTTAGGGGAACTAGGACAGATGATAATGGGGGATTTAGAAAAGATACGGGGTTGGTGGAGGGGCATGACCATCGGCTGATCCGAGATCACATCCAGCAGAGTATGAAGAGGAGCCAGGGACATCAATTTGATAGAAAAAGGGAGAAAGTGTCTCAACAGAAGGATGGTAAGAGCAATCACCGAGATGGGGGTGGTTACACATCCAACACAGGAGCATAGCATATGACCAGTCAGTGATCTACAGGTCAGATGGGGTGCACCTGATTGAATTCAGAATGTGCCTGTTCCTGAGGCCAACTGGGGAGCTAGTGAGTAAGATAGCACAAAAGGGTCTGAGGTTCTAACCCACAGGGAGGGAGCCTCTGCCATCCAAGTGCAAGCAGGAGGTGGGGCAGTGGAAGAATTAAAAAGGGGGAGGGGGCTAGAATTACGGGCTGGGGCAAGGATCCCAGGCATGGAGTAAAAAGGGGAAGGGGAATAGGTCTGGGTGCCGGATACAGAGTGTCTGGGCCTGGAAAGGGAGGCCCAGGTTCAAAAGGGAACTTGCCTGGTTCTGGTGATGGAAGAGGGGGCCAGATTCAGTCTCTGGACCCAGAAGAATGGAATAAAATAACAAACTAGAGGAAGATGAGGCCAGAAGGAGAAGACTGTAAAGAATGAATTATGTTATTGTTGTTTTGATTGGACATGACAGTTGGGATGTAAAATAGTATACTGTGCCAAAAATTAATTAATAGATAAGTTTGCCAACAAGCATCCAAAGATTGCAGAAGGTAGTGTGGTGTGGTTCATTTCTGGGGGAACAAGGGACAAGTGTGTTTTAGATCTATTTCCTTAAACTCTGAATTTTGGTTTGTGTTGGTGTGTGTATGATCAGGACTCGAGTCTGTGAATTTATTTAGCAAGTTGCTGTTGGAGTTGCTTTTGCTGAGTGAGTGAGTGAGTGAGAGAGAGAGAGAGAGAGATTTGGAGTTTGAGGGAGACATACAGATTGAAAGTGAGGCAGCAGTGTAAATTACATTTTTAGTCAGGGTCTCACAGACTGACCTGACAGAAATCCTTCTGTTGTATATAACTAACTACCTAGTTCAATCAGTATATAATATCAGTCTCAAAGTAAGAGAGAGAGTGAGATTTAGGGAAACAGTCAGTGTGAAGAGAAAGAAATAATATTTTTTTCTGTTAGGCTGTTTGAATTTGCATCACATTGTTCTGACCCAATTTCTGCTTTTTGGCATATATTGTTCTGAAAAATTGTAGTTGTATTAATCTCTCTCATTCTGTAACTAAGGAAAATTGTATATAGAAAATAAGGCAGAAGAGAACGATTTCATTATTTTTTGTCAGAGTAATATCTGTCTGCAGCTATTTCTGTTGTTTGATATACTTTACTTCTATCCATTAGTGTAGTATTTATAATCTCACCTAGTCCCTAAGTGAAAGGGATAGGGTAGTTAGTTAGAGATAGGCAGAAGAGCTAGTTTGGAAGAAAAACGTTTTTTTGTCCGATAGTAATCTGACAGAGTAAGAGGTATTTCAGTTTTGTGTCTCTCCCCTCCCATAAAATCTTACAGTTGAAACAAAAACTGGTGCTATTATAAAATTAATTTTGCTTCTGTGTGTAAGTAAACATGAAAAGAGAAGCACGTCCGAATGTGCTAGTGGGAGCAGTAGGATGGGGGATAAAGGCAATCGAAGAGTTACAGGTGGTGGGCTGCCCAAAAGCATAGCAGTATCAACTGGCAAGCAGAATGCTTTGCAGTAGCCCTCTGTTGCATCCATGCTGGTCAGTTCATCAAGAAAACATAGTTATGATGTTGTTGCATCTGTAGAAGATGTACAGTGTGTTGGTGGTGTACATGTGTCTGCACATAAACTTCCAAAATGGAGCAGCAGACAATCCGCTAGCGAGGTAGTGGCCATTATGGTAATGTCACAACAATGTGATGTCATTGAGGAGTCTGACAGCCAGGCAACATTTGATTTAGATAGTTTTTCTGAGAATATTTTAAATATGGAAAATTCTCAGTGTGAGCTTTCTGAAGCGAATGATGATGTTTTGCTGAAACCAGTTGCGGATTCAGCAGATCCAGTCAGTGACCCCCAATAACCTGATCAGAATGACTCAGATTTAGAATCAGAACCACATAATATAGATATTGGCAGTAGTGAATTTTGTTCGGATATGGATGATCCAGTCCTGGACGTGGACTGGATTCCACAGATTGATGCCACCAAAGTTGTAACTAATAAGAAATCAAATAGTAAGAGTGTGCTTGATGTTGAGGAGGGGAGGATTATGATGGTGATAATTCAGGGTTGGTGAAGTTATCTAGTTCCAATGCTGCAAAACCAATACCTTGTTTTGCAACTGATAAGCCACATGGGGCAGTGTGACATTAGGTAGTGGTGGACTAAAGTTTGGTGTTGGTGACATAGGCAGAGTGCCAGTCAGTAGAAGTCGTAATGTAGAAAGTACACCTTTTGTGCAGTCAAGGAGACAGGCCCATAGCCAAATCAACAGCACATTTCTAGTATGGGATTTTTTTTATCACAGATGCCAAAAATTAGCACATTGCTATGTGCCAGGTATACAAAGCTCGGGTTAGCAGTGGCAAACCTGATGGAAGGATTGGGACTACAGGGCAGCGCAGCCACATGAAATCAAAACACCTAATTATGTGGCAGTAGCATGAGCGTGAGGCAGATATGGGGTTCAGGAGACAGATGTCATTTGTGGGTCATGGGGGGATAGATGTTGATGAAACAGAGTATGATGACTCCAGGCTTTTGATGAAAAAAAAACTCAGTGGCACAAGCACTACAAGTAAAATCAGTTGCAGCAGCATTACACATAAACAGGTAACCACCAGCACCCCATTAATAAAAAAAGTAGTAACCCAGCCACTGTTATTTCTGGTCATTTCAGAAAGGAGAAAACCATGACACCATGTGTAGGTAGTATCAGTGCTACACTTCCTCAGTTAAGTTGAACACCAAGCACTACAGTCACACCCACCCCATTTGTTCAACCCATTATTTCTGAAGCACTTTTTAAAAAAAACTAAATTCCACGTAACCACACAGTCCCCCGTGAACTTAATGCCTGTTTAGCTCAAATGTTGGCAGTAGACATGTTGCCCTATTCATTTGTAGAAAACCCTGGTCTTCGTTACCTCATGAGCAGAACAGTTCCAAAGTGGAACATTCCATCCCCTACATATTTTTCCACTAAGGTCATCCCTGAACTTTTTGCAGATTTAAAGATTGTAGTCTCCCATGCTATAAGTCATTCTGCAGTAGACTGTGTTCATCTAACAACAGATATTTGTAGTAGTAGGCCTGGTGCTTCCTTCTCATATATGTGAATAGCATGCCATTGGGCTCGTTTCCCTAACTCTTCATCCTCCTGTTCTGGTAATTCTTGTTTTCCTTCTTGCAATGTAGCACTTGGTGGTGTACGTCAGTGGGCCTCACTCAGCATGTCATGCATGGATACTGTGCAACACACATCAGTGAACATACTGAGTGAGCTTCAGGGTCAAATAGATTACTCGTTGACATAACTTGGCATCAATGTTGCATTTATTGTCAGTGATAATGGCCATAATGTGGTAAAGGCTATTGAGGATGGGTCCTATTGTCATGTTCCTTGTTTTGCACACTGTTCGAATTTTGTTGTGCAAGACTATCTGAAGAGCAACAAGGACATTGATGATATGGTCACAGCTGTACAGCACTTGTGTGGGTATTATCAGCCATTCCACCAAAGCCCATAATGAACTTAAAAAGCATTAGGTCAAAAATGGAATTCCACAGCATCGCCATAAGCAGGAGGTGGCCACGCTGTGGAATTCTACTTTGTACATGCTTGAATACCTGTTTGAGCTATACAAGATGTTAACTGACTTCACCATGCTGCACAAAGATCATGAGATATCCTCCCTCTCCATCACTATGACTCAGTTGCACCTAATGAATGGAGTAATTCAAATCCTACATCCATTTGAGCATGCTTCCCAAGCAGTAAGTGCAGCAAATGCCTGTATCAGTCAGGTAATACCACTGATCCACATCCTACAGCAGGCACTTAAAAATATAAGGGAGTAGTTTGAATGCAATGGTGATAGCACTGGCATTGAAGTAGCCGACCATATGATACAATGTGCATCCACTGATCATCGTTTGTGGAGCATGTTGGAGTCAAAAGTTTATAGTGTTGCCACATTATTGGATCCTTGCTACAAGCATGGCATTTGAGCCCTACTTAAGCCTGGAGATGTTGAGAATACAACTGATGCTCTCACAGACCTGGTTAATAAAGAGATGATGGTCATCAGCAGAGCAGGCAATGACAGCAAGCTGCAGCAAGTAGAATTGGGTCATTCTCTGTTATCAGCATCATCCACTTCTACCACAGGCAGTAGAGCATCAATATGCTTTAGCACCTTCAGTGTCAAGCCGGATAAAGAAAGTGATACAAAATTAAATCCCTTGTAGTCAATCCTTAGTCAGGTGGGTGTGTCAAGCAGAAAGGTACTGCAGCCTGACAGAGAGAGCAAGGTATTGGTGGCCTCACTTGTGCAGTCATACATTGAGGACACAAAGGAGTTGGCTCCAGCTGATGAACCACTGCTGTACTGGCATGATAAACTCACTGTGTGGCCTGCACTTGCCAAAGTTGATATTAAGTACCTTTCTTGCCCATTAGCCAGAGTCGGCTCAGAGAGAGTGTTTAGTACTGCATGTGCTATTGTAATAGACCAGAGGACATGTCTGTCAAGTAAAAATGTGGAAATGCTAACCTTCATTATAATGAATCGTGAGCATATCTCACCTGACTACAAAGTAAGTGCCACATAGACCTACGATGATGATGGAGGTGGAGAATCGTCCCAAAATCCTTCAAAGTTGTTGACGGAGGATGATGATGATGATGACAGCATAATGGCTGATGACCCCCTCAGAAGAGGATAATGCGGAGGGCATTTTGATCACCCTTAGTTTAAGCAAACAGGTCCTAGCGAACAATGGCAACCAACTCACATAACTAATGAGCCTTCTACAGTATTTCCCAGTTTAGCAATTTCCATCACAAACATTGCTGCACTGCAGTATTCAGTAATATGTTAACCAAAGTAGGCCATAGCAGTACCTTAAATGAAATAAAATCACAAAACTAATCCAATGTAATATTATTCAGTATTCAGTCTCAAAAGTTGCACTTCGCTTATATGCTTCTTACGCAGATTTTAAAGGATTCATAAACAGGGTCTGTATTAAAAGTAGTCATTTTCTGCTCATTCGTTCCCTAACATGGTCCAAATACACATGCTGTGGTGTCATAAGATATGAAAATAATTGACTGTACAGTACCTTATTTGAAGCTGTTTTTTGTTTGTGCAAACACGCAGCAGTCTGTGTTCATTTTAACCATATGGCCGCATCACGTGACTCGATGACGTCATACAAGTGATGGTCGTACTGGAAGCAAGTGAAGGAGCACTGGGAAAATATGATTGAGACAGAGGAGCTTGATTTGAACATAGATTTAACATTGCATATTCAGCCATACATGTTTGAGCCTGAGATCAACGAAGCAGCTGATGAGGGTGCCGTTCGAGGTAATGAATCCTCTGATGAAGAGGATCAGCTGTTGACTGGCTGTCTTGCTGTGAGGAATGGTTGCCGTACCGAGGATCCGCAGGATTGGTAAATGCTTGTAGCACTTTATTGTACTGTCTGTGGACCTATTTCATTGCACCCTGTGGTTTGCTGCCTATAATTTCAGCTTTGCATTTATGAATGTTATTTCTGAAAAAAAATGTTCCCTAAGGCCACAGTGACAGAGCTGGTCCTGTTTCAAGCAGCTGCAGTGTGTTTGTGTGGCAGTCACCTTATGTGTTTCCCTTCCTCGATGTGTGGTACTTTTGTCCCAAAAGCCAGTTCTCATTACATTGCACTGTGCTGTTCTGCTGGCATTTGATGTGCTGTAACCATGCTATCCTGGCATTCATATGGGGTGTTCATATCACTATATGTATTTGTAAGGGTGTTGTTCATTGTATTGCATTGTTGCTGGGGCTGGGTAGGGATACAGTTAGTTGTGTGGTTCTGTGATGTACCGGTTGGTGTGGGGTGCTATGAAGGATGTGTTTGGGTATTGCTACAGGGATTTGGTTGGTGGGGGGGGGACCTGTTGAGGATGGGAGACTGATAGCTCGTGGAGTGGGTGATGGCATATGGTGCTGTGAGGGATGTGTTTGTGTATTGCTACAGCATCTTGGGGACAGCCCTGTCGAGGATGTGGAAAGTAATTCTTCATGTACTGGGTGATACAAACATACGAACACACAAAATTTGCCAGCAGATAAAGGCCTAGAGGTCTATCAAGTCTGCTCGAATGTGCAGCTAGCACCCCTTATTCTGCAGCTGCCCCTCCCTTCCACCCTTCCCATTCATTAACCCTCCCCCTTGTCCTGTCCCATCCTCGTTCGAAGCAGTCCACTGTTCTACTGCATACCACTTCAGCAGGTAACGCATTCCACCCAGCCACCACCTTCTCTGTAAAAAAGTGTCTCCTCATCTCCCTCCTGAACCTTTCTCACTCCAGTCTCATATCATGGCCCCTGGTGGCCCTCCCCTCCCTTACTTTGAACAGCCCCTCTGTACCCGTCTTGTTTATTCCTTTCATGTATTTAAAGGTTTCAATCATGTCACCCCTGTCTCTCCTCTCCTCCAGTGAGTACATGTTCAACTCCTTCAACCTCCTCTCACATATGATAAGTCCCCCAGCCCTTGATCATCTTTGTCGCTCTGCTCTGCACTTATCCAGTAACTTAATGTGGTTCTTCAGACATGGACACCAGTACTGCATGCAGTACTCCAGGTGTGGTCTAACTAATGACCTATACAGTGGCAGAATCACCTCCTCCCTCCTTGAGGATATACCCCTTGCAATACAACCCAGCATTTTGTTGGCCTTTGCAGCTGCCTTCCTACATTGTGCCGAGGTTGTTCATTGACTCTGTAATGAGCACACCAGATCCTTCTCCTCCTCTGTCTGGGCTAGCTGCACTCCCCTAGCTGGTAACTCCTCCTTGGGTTCTTGATCCCAAAATGCAGCACCTTGCACTTTTTGGCATTAAAGCCCAGTTGCCAGGTGTCTGACCAGGTTTCAAGCTTTTCCAGATCATCCTGCAACCCCTGCCATCCCCCTAGGTCATCCACCACCACCGCGCCTACCTTGGTATCATCAGCAAACAGACTGATCTTGCTCTTGATGTCCCATGATATGTCTGCAATGAATATCCCAAACAACACTGGTCCTTGTTGGTCCACTGGTGATGTTGCTACAGGGACTCTCTGGGGGGGTGGCCCTGTCAAGGATGGCATACTGATAGTCCACGGAGTGGGTCATGGAGTAGGGTGCTGAGTGTGCTGGGTAGGGGTACTGCGAGAGGGACATGGGGAAGGAGGCCCTGTCGAGGATGCGGAAAGTTATAGTTCATGGATTGAGTATGAACACTACTGCTTTTCTCTGCACCACTGCAAAAAAAATTATTGTTTATCCAACTTGTGTATTTCAGGTGCGAATGTGGTAACTGCGAGGGGAAGGAGACAGATCTTGAGTGTGTGCTGCACTGAAATTCATCCAGTGTCTGATATAATTCTCAACAAAGAACTGACCTGTATCACAGAACATGAAATATTTTCAGACAACTGTCTGAACTCCCGTGTGATTGGGGTGTTGTTCTTTGAGTATGTGGAACTTGAAGGACCACTTGATGACAGCATCCCTGGGAACGAGTAAGTTGTGCTCCCTTTATGCATATGGTTGGCAGGTTGTGAGTTACTAAACAGTACATCCCATCACTGCATGTGTTTCAATGGTTTTCCCTCACACTGTCAAGACCAGAAGGATATTGCTGTGTATTTTATGCTGTGTATTATATGCCATTGCCTCCGCCCTTGACACTACTGCAGTGACCTCTGCAGACTGCTCACCTAACTATAAGCGTTAGTCCCTAACAATGTTGCACTATCTCTTTCCTCCCCCAATCTGAACCTATTAACGCTCCTGAACTAGGTTACCTAGGGAATCTACAGTACTGTCTCAATAATGTCTCTGTCAATGGATAATGTAATGAACAACACTGACCATGCAGATATATCAATCCTGTTTAACAACTATGTGTAAATAGCCAAATGCGGTTTGCCCTTAAACTATGTCACCTAAGGAATCTAGAGTACTGTCTCACCAATGTCTCTGTCAATGGACAATGTAATGAACAACACTGACCAATCAGATATACCAAACCTATGTCATGTCTGCTATGTGTAAACAGCTGAATACTGTATACCCATGTTAATCTGTACTCCCATATGTTTTCTACTGTATGTTATCTCTTACTGTTATTCCCAGGTCACCCCTGAAAAAGGGACCTTCGGAGCCTAGTGGGCTTACCCAGTCATCAAAATTCAATAAATAAATAATAAATAAATTATTGTCTATACAACATGGGCCAAATATTCAAAGTGGTTGCGCTTGGGGCAACAGGATTGTGCTATGTGCAATGTGCTCTGGTGCAATATTCAAGAGGCATGTTGCGCTGCGCAACCACTGATGCATCATGGGCGCATTGGCAATATATACAGTGCAGTACCAGAGGGCGTGCCCATGCATATATGGCACATCCCAATATTCATCCTGGGATTGCGCCGCACAGGAGGTATCAAAGTTGTTCCCCTGAAAAAGCAGGAACAAGTCACAGCCACCCACAGGCAGGCTACTAAATTGCATAGCGCAACACAGCAGCCAGCAGACGTTGATGTCCACCCGCCCACCCAGAACATCATTGCTGGGCACACAGCCCCCCAGTGGTGCAGGGACCCCCGATCCCGATCGTGGTCATGTGTACACTAAAGGTATCCTGGTGGTCCAGTGTCTCCCCACCCCCTTTGACCCATCATGGGCTTATGTAATGGTAAGATCACAGAAGCTGACGGCAGATAAAGACCGCAAGGCCCATCCTGTCTGCCCATCTCTTTTTCTACCTTATGAATGTGCCATAGGCCTTTGCTCTGTCAATGACCTATCTATTCATACTCATCTGTATTGCTCCCTTATGCCTATCTCATGCCTGTTTGAAGCCCTGCACTGTATTCATATCCACCACTTCCTGAGGTAGGCCGTTCCATGCATCCACCACCCTTTCTGTGAAAAAGAACTTCCTTACATTACCCCTTAATTGGCCTCCCTCTAATCTCATGATGTGTCCTCTTGTCCTGCTATTTTTCTTATATTGAAACATGTTAGACTCTTTCATCTTGTTAATGCCCTTAAGATGTTTGAATGTTTCAATCATATCACCTCTTTCCCTCCTTTGCTCTAGGGTATACATATTGAGTTCAGTTAATCTGTCCTCATATATTTTCTAATGCAATCCCTGCACCATTTTGGTTGCCCTTCTCTGGACTGCCTCAATTTGGTTACTGTCCTTGTGAAGGTGTGGCCTCCAGTACTGTACACATTACTCCAGATGGGGCCTAAGCAGTGTCTTATAAAGAGGGATTATTACCTCCTCCTTCCAACTTGTGATACCCTTATTAATACACCCCAACATCGCTCTAGCCTTACCTACTGCTTTAGAGGTCTGCTTGGATGATTTTAGGTCATCGGTGATGATCATGCCCAAGTCTCTTTCTTCCCTTGTGACTGCCAGCAACTCCCCTCCCAGCCTATAGGTGGCTTCAGGGTTTCTCTTCCCTATGTGCATGATCTTGCACTGCTTTGTGTTCAATGCCAGTTGCCACTATTCTGACCGTTTTGCTAGTTTATCCAAAATCTCTTCTCATTCTGCCCACACCATCTGGATCATCTACTCTGTTGCAGATCTTGATGTCATCTGCAAACAGACAAACCTTACCCTCCAGTCCATCTGCAATGTCATTGATGAAGATATTGAAGAGGACTGGCCCCAGGACTGATCCCTGAGGTACCCCACTTGTGACTTGCATCTCATCTGACTGTCTACCATTTAACACCACTCTCTGTTTTCTGAGGGTCAACCAGTTTGCCACCCAGTTGACCAACATCTGACCCACCCCGAGCCTACACAGCTTATGAATCAATCTTCTATGTGGAACAGTATCGAAAGCTTTGCTGAAATCAAGGTAGGCAACATCAGCTTCTCCCCCTTGGTCTACCACTCTGGTTACCCAGTCAAAGAAATCTATGAGATTAGTTTGACAGGACCTTCCTTTTGTAAACCCAGATCTTGTGCTCCTATGGATTCCAGGTGTTGCACTATCCTTTCCTTAAGGAGTGTCTCCATAATCTTTTCCACTACTGAGGTAAGACTGACTGGTCTGTAGTTCCCTGCCTCCTCCCTGCTACCACTCTTGTGGAGTGGGATCACATAAGCCCTTCTCCACTCTTCTGGGACATCTCCTGTGCTCAGAGACTCACTAAACAGTTCTGATAATGGCTCTGATAGTTCCACCATTAGCTCCTTTAGTACCCTGGGACGTATGCCATCAGGTCCCATTGCCTTATCCACCCTGAGCTTCTCAAGCTCTTGTAGGACCCTTTCTTTTGTGAAGGAACTAGTGCACACCTGCCTCCCCCCTGTGTCCATGGTGCTGAGCTGTGGGCCCTGCCCTACCTTCTCTTCAGTAAATACTGAGCAGAAGTGTTTATTTAGGATAGATGCTTTTACGATGTCCTCCTCCTCACACGCCCCTGTATCCCCTTTGATCTTAGCAATAGCCCCTCTGGACTTTCTCCTTTCAGTAATGTATCTATAGAAAGTCTTGTCACCTTATTTTACTGTTCGTGCTAGTGTTTCCTCAGTTTGGGCCTTTGCCTGCCTTACTACCTTCCCTGCTTCCCTTAGGGAAGTTTGGTATGCCTCCCTATCTTCATCCTGCTGCATTCCCTTATTTCCTGAAGGCCAGCCTTCTGGCTCTGACCTTTTCTGCTGCTGTGTTTGATAACCAAAGTGGTCCTAGGTGGTCCGGTAGTAAGCCCCCCTTCGCCCGATTGCAGGCATATATAACTGTAAGATCCCTGATGGTGCAGTGGTACCCCCTCCACACCCACCCACAGAGGTCCCCTGCCATATAGCTCCCCCCGTTATCGGCGCGTGGCAGCACCCAGCCCTGCCAGCCACCGAATTACAGCGTACAGTATGATCTGTATGCCTATTGGTCCACTGCATGGACCAATGGGCATGTGGACCATACTGTACTACACAGGGCCGATATGTGAATGAACACATTACTGTATGGTCATCTGCCGATGATGGGGGGTTGGGGGCTGTGTGGCGGGGTGCCTCTGTGGGTGGGTGTGGAGGGGGCTTACCACTTGACCACCAGGGATCTTACAGTTACATATGCCAGCGATCAGGTAAAGGGGAGTGGGGGGACTGCATTGGCACTTCAGGGTGTCGTTCCCCGATGGCTGCAGCTTAGCAGGGCACCAGGCACGTGTCACCAGGGATTGGCAATCACATGCAAATGAGGCCATAACTGGACAGGGGCAGGGGAAACATAACACAAGAGAATTGTGGGTGGGAGACAGTAGATAAGGAGAGGGACTATTTTATCAAATAAAATGTATTTTTTACTGTTGGTATCTATTTTCAAAGCCATTTGCTATACTACTTTATTTCTTAATTAAAACTGACACAGAAAACTATTTTCTAAGCGCACTAATACCTTCCAGAGTGGGTGGTATGGGCAATACTGGACCTTCCAGGTACTATAAGGCCCTCCTCTTGCGACATTGGGCCTCATTGCTCCCCTGGGCAGCCCGTTATTGCCCAATACTGCACACCCTGTCAGGTATTATTGCTTGCCTAATTCCCTGGGGAGACAGAATATTTTAATTCCCTCTCTGGTTGTGTGTTACTACCAGTCAGTCATGCTACAAATGTACCACAGAAAAAGTGAAATTGCTTCACTAAAACAAGCTGAAAACAGCAGGATCAACCAGATGACAGATTGCTTCTTGTGCTTGTACAGATACAGTATGATTGTTCAAGCTACAAATACACAGTATAAACAGTGAAACTGCATGTCGGTATCAGCTACATATTTTTTTTAATACAACAATTTATTTACCAATTATGGCATAATCAGTGATGAATTTGTGGTTGGGGAGTTAATCGGCTACAGCTCCTGCCTGATAAATGACATATGTGGTGAATTCTCGGAAGCGAAAGATGTACAAGTATCTCCTGGAAAGTCCAGAGCCAGTAAGGTGTGTGTGTGGGGGGGAGTGGGGGAGTGGGGAAGGTGGGTTAAGAGGCTAAAACATATATGGGTATCCTACTGAGGACCCAAAGCACATGTTGTACAAACAGAACATGACATAGCCTGACTGAAGATATCATGTTTATCTTCACTCGAAGAAAATGACATCGAAATATCTCACTCATGCCTTCGCCACTCGTGAGATATTATGATGTCATTGGCCTCTCGTGAAGATAGATATGATATCTTCAGTCATGCCATGTCTTATCCCCTATGTATACCATAAGCTCACATACAGATATATGCTTCACACTTTATTTCACTGCTTGACTGTACATATGTATTGGTTGTAGTCAAATACTTTCCACTATTACAGTTTGACATTGTTCTTGAAGAATGGATGCCAGTTCTGCATGACACACAGCTGATTCACAGTTAGTAACTATACAGTATATGTTGTGTGTTGCTGAAGTGTGCATGTTGGTTATTCCTCTTCTGTATAATGGATCACTACATTCCAGCTTTCTGGAGAGGTATGCATATGTAATCATGGCTTCACTGTCTGGGAATTTATGTAGCATCTAACCTCTCGGGTGTGTGTAAACTTCTCATTACACACACCACCCCATACTCTATTCTATTTGTAATGCATCATGGCACCATTTCCTTTCGTTTCCATATGTCAGTTTAATGCCACTGTGATCTACCATATCCCCTGTGGTGTCATGGACCACCACCCCCAAAGACACAGAGATACGCACCACACACCACCACCCAACACATGTAGGCACATGCACCCCACACAACTCTACCCATATTCCATGTTTGACATCATGTTGTCTGGCAGTTCAACACATGTGGACACCACCATGGGTGACCACCGACTGATCTGTGATTGAATGACATGATACATTACACCCGTGAGCTCATATGTTGACCCTGTTGCCCAATGGTCTTGCGGTGTGTCTAATGTAAGCTTTCATTCACAACATTGTGAATTAGTTTCTCCACAAAGTGGTGAATGAAAGGTTATAGTGCACCCACTGCAAGCTATTTTTGCAACATGGTATACCAATGGGCTTACAGGAATACTGTATGCTGTCATTCACCAACATGTGAGTCTCCGTGCATCCATCTTGATGTGTGGGATTGCTATGGCTGCCTGCCAACATTTTGCCAATGCTTGCCCTGTATGGCTGGGAGGGGTGTGGGGTGTGCATGGCTATGTAGGTTGGATGGGTGGTGGTCCTGGTGACCAGCTGGGATACTATTGGTGGTAGTTTTTCATAGCAATCAGGTTGTGGCATAGAGGGTGGTACCACTGTACTACCTGTGATTTAAGTTTATGGCAATCATTGCTACAGGCATGTAGATGAGTATCAGTAGCCTACCATGGAGTTTACTGTGTTTGTTTTAACAGGATGTGGGCTACAGGCACAGAGGGGTGCACCATTGCAGTACCATGGATACTATGGTGACATCTGTATGGCAAGTGGTGTTACGGGTGGCCAGGGTATCACAATACAGTACATGGGGATGTTTTGTGTTCATAGCACAGTGTTATGGTGCCCCTTACATTTGTTTTGTGTGCAGCCATGGAAAGTTAAAGCAAATGGGGCAATCATGACACAGTGCACATGTCATGTATAATGGCACCGTTTTAAAGTAGTGAACAAGTCGATGCTACAGTCTGATCAAGTATTATGTTAAAGTTTGTTTGCAATTTATAGATCTGATAACATATTCCTTTATCAAAGATGATATGTTTGTTTTGTCTCTGTTCACAGGACATATCGTCATGCTGCATACCGCAGGTTTGTCACCTGGATTTGGCAAAGACTCGGTAGATGGAACCGGAAAGTACTTCCCTCTTGTGTT
Organism: Neoceratodus forsteri; assembly: GCA_016271365.2. Lineage (NCBI taxonomy): Eukaryota > Metazoa > Chordata > Ceratodontiformes > Ceratodontidae > Neoceratodus > Neoceratodus forsteri. The sequence continues at coordinate 1,177,424,412 of CM057449.1, read as the reverse complement.
GTCTCATCCATCAGGGAGAAGTTTCCATCTGACCACTACAAAGGATTCAAGCATCCACCAGCCCCTGAAGATCGTTAGGGTACATTTAGAACTGATTAAAAACTTAACAGACTTTCATAACATTTTCTTTCCCAGTTTCATGGAAGGGCATAATGTTTTGTAATTTTTGTTCTTCACAGTGCCGCACTGCGTATTGGGCATTTGATGCTGTGGTTTTTCAACAGTTGTGGAATACACCTCCATGGTTATTATTTTATTGTATTATTATACACCTCCATTGGTTCTTACTGCTTTGGACAAATGTGTTTGCTTTGATCCTACCTGATCCACTTGCTCTTAACCTGTTTTCCCCACTTCCTTATTGCTAGCACTTGTGCCTTTCCCAATGGTTGTTTTATGTGGTGTTTTACTATAATTGCTGCTTGAATCTGTTTGACTGTATGCCAAATATTAGCTTTTGCCATTTACAAGTTGTTGTTTACTTCCGGCCACCACTTGGCTTCCCCTTGATCCCTGTTCTCTTCTCCCCTCACCTCTCAGCCTTCCTTCACTCAACTCCCCTGCTCCTCTCTCCCCCGACCACATCTCCTGCACTCTCCTTTCCCCCCTCCCCTCTGCCTCCCCTTCCTTTCTCTGCTTGCTTGCCTCGCCTTTACCTCCTCCTGAGTCACCCCTGCCCGTTCGCTCATCCCACCCTCCCAGCTGAGCATTGTTCCTAATACCTCCACTTGCATTAAACTTACCTCCTCCTACCGACCTCTTCTTCCCTGCCTGCGTCTCTCGGTTCCACTGGCTCGGCTTGGCGTTGTTACCTTTTCCGCTACTGCCGTAACTCTTCCTTCTCTCCTCCTCTTACCTGCATCACCCCTTGCCCTGCTGTCTATCGGTTCCACCAGCCCAGCCGCATTCTGCTACCTTTTGCCGCTGTTGCCGTCTTTTTGCGTAACCACCTGTCCACCCTTTCTCCGCTTGCCGTCTTTACGGCTCAACGACTCGACCGCAGGTTGGAACCTTGTATCGCTGCTGCCGTATTTGCTGACTTTCTTTTAACCCTCACTCCCTCCCTCCCCTCCCGGCCATCCCTCCTCTACTCCCTCCTACCTCCCTATTCCTGCCACCGCCTCTCTGTCCTTATATTCTTAGCCATTTCTTTAGCCCCCCCCCCGTTTTGACCCCTTGCCCCTCTATCCTTCCCTCTATCCTTTCCTCACCTCCTCACCTTCCCCCTTTCGTCATTTTCCATCTTGATTCTGGCTTACCCCTACACCTATCCTCTCCCTTTCCTAGGTCCTTCAATGCACTTTATGTATGCGCTCAATGAAAATGTCTTGAAATGTATTTTGCCTTGTATTTTCCTTTGTCGTGCATTGTATCCTGCCATATGTATCTTCCTGTATTTCTGTGCATCATGTATTTTCGTTATCCTTACTGTATCGTTATGTTCTGTAATTTTACCTCCCGGGTCGTGCCTGAAAACAGTCACTTGCTGGCTAGTGCACTTACCCGGTTAACAAAAACTAAATAAATAAATAAATTATGTAAATAAAGTGTTAATTATACCCATATTGACATCATGAGATATAGTACTGCATGTACTCTGTATGTCTCATTCTGTGGTGCATTGAAAATGAAATGTTAAATACATTTTTATTTACTTCTACCTATCTGGTGTGTCTATGTATAATCAGGTAACATTTTTTTGAAGCTGCTGTTTCTGTTGAACTTCTCGTTAGGCTGTCAGCACTGTTACTTTTTGCAGTTACATACCAACAGCATGCTTCATGCATTGTGTTCCAGACAGCATCGTGTTGAAGAAAGGTAGCGGATGGCCCGGTGGTACCGCTAGTTGATGCACTGGATGCCATTCTTTGTGAAACGCAGGAGCCCTGGGTTCATGAATGAGCTCGGGTGCTTGTGGTCGGCAGGGGAGAGAGAGGATTGAGCATCTGACAGACTGGTATCCTACCCTCTCATGGTATGTGGGGTTCACTTGTTGCAGTAGAGACTTGTGGTGGGCACCTGAGGTTACTGGAGACTTGAGTCACGTAAGAGGGGTGGAGTGACGGCAGATGTAAGCGACCAGGTTGTCAGATACATCATTACACATCGCACTCTGTAGGGGTGGCAACTACATTTGAAAATCCTCATTCCTCGGGGAGAGGCGATGGAACCACCACCCCTGCACCCACTTTCCAGACACGGGGCACTCTCTTCTCCTTGCCTAAGGCCAGATGGGCAGACTATGTTTCAGATACAGTACCATGTTTTGATAAGGTGGCCCCACCTCGGGGTGTTGTAAGCATTGTTTTCCACCGATCTGGTGCTGTGATGAGGAAAAATCTGAGGTAGGCGGTAGAACTTGGGGTACTGGTGGCTGCTGGACATAGTTCCTCGTAGACAGCACAGAAATGAAGGAAGAAGAAATATACCAGACTATATATTTCAAAAGTATGCCCAAAGTCCAAAAACAACTAATTGAAAGGGGTGAGAGTAAAGCATAGGGAAGCCAGGTCTCTAGCAACAACGTAGCGTGCCCTATCAACCACGTCCAAATATTGGCAGGCAACACTTACTTCACTGCTTATGAAAAAAGAAAGGTATGACACTATATTTTCATGTGCTTTGGGAGACACCATACACTTTGCTGTTGAGGTCATCCAGACTGCATAGTAACCACTCGGTGGAGAGCAGACATGTTCTGCATTGCGACCCATACACTATCTCATATAAGAATATTACAAAATACAGACAATGAAGGTGTTAGACATATCAGTCAACACAGGTATTGTTTAATATGGTACAGAGCTGAAAAACATAGTGGAACAATGTCTACAGACCAATAGACATTCGGACAGAAATATATTTCATTGAAACCTTAGTCTTGTGAAAACATAGTAGCATGTCTTTTTCATTATCGCACTTGAAAATGAACCTTGGCTCAGTGTACCTTTCCCGGTCAACAAGTTGAAATAACTAACAGCAACAGGCAATAAGCGCTGCATTTAGTGAACTATGTGACCCTCATTCCACCTTGGTGGCATAGTGGTCATCCTCCATGGTCGTAACAGTACTGTCCCCGTATCATTCCATAGTAGGAGCCCTGCTGGTCCAGTATCCACCCACCCACTCAGGCATCCCACCCTGCATACCAGCACAGTACATGTAGACTGTCATTCACAACCTTGACAAGTTTCAAATGACAGCCTACAGTAGGTACTGTATGATCATTTGTCAACATGGATGACCAATGGGATTTGTAGAGTACCGTGGACATTCTGTGTCTGCAGTGGAGGTGTGTGGGTGGTCACCACTTTCACAGCACCTCCAGATGCACCACATCTCATTGCTAGCATCATGCATCGCAGCTGTGATGTGTTGGTGCATGGTGGTTGTGCCAGCTCATCGCACCGCTTCCAGAATCACCTTTCACTTCCTGTTGGTGATGTGGCAGTGCATGTGGGGTGCGTGGGGTGCAACAGTTTTGTGAATCCTGCCCATATACTATATATACTACATATATTGTGAGTAACAAATTGGGCAATATAAACAAACAAATATAAACAATGCAATCAGCAATGCAGCTATCAACATGTATGTGTGATACAGTAGGGTACGGAAGATGTGATGGCCACCACTATTACAGTGGGGCTGATACCAACACCATAGCTCTGTACTTTGATGGCACTTACGCTCCATGCAATGGCATAAGGCAGACACCTAGCCACATGTTAGGCCTGCTTCTGTCTGTGATGTTTGTGGTCACACTGCATGGTCGCACATGCGTGCCTGAGAATGCAGACGGCATTGGCAGGATGTAAAGTGCTGTGCCATTGTCCATCACAGCTCAGTGGACCTTCTTGCAAGTATTGGTGGTTGTGTCAGTGCCACAGTGATGGGTGGGGGTCAGGTGTCACAGGGCAAATCTGCAAGGCGGGGTTGATTTCAGGGTGCATAACGTTGCAGGGTTACCCATGCAATTTGGAAAGGGTTGATGCTGCCATGTAGTAAAGGACAGTGTAACGGCTGAATGGTGGACATTTCCTGGGGCATTTCATTATGAGAGGACAGCAGTGCATTGTTTTCACATGAGTTATGCACTTTATAGGTAAAACAGGTAATGAAATCTAGTATCAAAACATTTTAAAAGTGGCACGCATATACATGTTCAGTAGTGGTACATGAGAAGATACTGTGTACACAACATGGTACACTGATGACATTTCATGGTCACAAATGTTTTGATATTGCCAGACCTCCCGTCATACTGTAAAATGATGTTCACCAGTGTTAAGAGCAGTTTCTAACCCCGTTGTTCACTCAAACCAACCACACCACCTACATTGTCTAATGAACACTACAATTGGTAAATCAGTGTCAAGTAACAACAAACTGGAATGTTTTACCTACAGTCACAGTACTTCAGTTGGTACTGTCCAGTACAAATTGTTTGGTCATAAACTGGATTTTTAAAACTGATTAGTAGCCATAGAAGCTGAACAAGTCCATATGAGTCAATCCGTTTACTGAATTAGCAGTTCAATAACCATGAAAACAGTAATAATTACCCACAACTGGGTCTCACACAGTGACAGCACAGTGCTGCAATAAACACTATTCAATGTTGTCTACAGCTGTTGGTATTGTTTCCTTGTGTCTGACTTTGTTTGTCACTTCATAGGCTGTTGGAAATCGGGAGCGGTGCTTCTCAACAAGCTGCTTCTTGTCTAGCTTCTCAAACTTAGATGTCATAAGTTGGGGGATGGCAGTGCCTGAGTAAAGCACACGAGCGGCAGCATATGAGGGATACTCGGGTTGCAAAGATATGACCTCAGACTGAATGTCCCTGACGTAACCTGAACAATACAGAAAGTGAAGAATGTTACTGATCAATAGCATTCAGCCAGTGTCATAAACACTACTTAGTTAATGACAGCAAACCAATTCACAAAATCCTGAGCTTTATTTACTTATTTATTTTATTTATATGGAATCCAAGACAGGACATTTGAGATTGAAGGGAGTATGCAAGGGGGTCGGGAAGGGAAGTGGGGAGAGCAATGAGAGTCTGGAGGCTTAGGAACACCCCCAACCCCTGGGAACAAGCAGGAACAAAAGTTGACTACAGAAACAGGGAAAGGGGGGCAGGAAGGTGAAGAATGCGTAATGAGTTATACAGGGTGGGCAAGAGCACATAGGAAAGGAAACAGGTGTGGGGGAAAATGCTGGAGAGGGAGAACATGACCAGAGTGATTGCAGACTGTGAAACGTGGAAGTTCCTGCTAACAAATGCCCTTTGCCTAGTAAATAAGGTTTGACTCCCGGAGGCCTTGTTGGCAGATTCTGACCTTGACATAGCAGCAATAACAGACGGATTCACAGCAGTGGCTTGTGATAGTAGTGGTGGATCCTGCAGCATGTAAGGGAAGTAAACAGATCATGAAAAAGAACAAGAACTTGTGAAGCTTGAAAAATGTGGATGTGGTGATTTTGCCATTATAGTGTATAGTGGAGTGTTGTTTTGTATAGAATTCCAGTCCTTTCAAAATGCTGTTCTACCACAGTTCCAAGGTCATGGAATGCTGTTCTACCCTACTGTGGTAGAACAGCATTCTAGAACCTGTACAGACTGCATGAATCAGTTTCATTTTGAAAGCAAAAGAACTCACAAAACACATTTTTTACGTAGTACTATACACTATAAAAAATACAGGATGAGCAACTCTATGCACAACCAGTGTGTTTTGCCACCTCGGGGTTCTGACTCCCATGGATCGCTTGAGCTTTGCTGTTGAGGTCAGAGGGACTCAGAACACACTGATCCTGCATAGTTGCCCATCCAGTATTCTCTATGTCCATCCAGATGAGGATAATCAGTAATGGCAGGGATTACAGGATGATCTTAGAAAACTAGAGGCATTGGTAATGGGTTTGCTGTTGTGGTGGCTGACAGCGTATCCAAAAAGGATATGCACTTATGGAAGGTCGGTGGTGTCTTTACTGGTTTTGCTACAGGCTCTCTTGATAGCCTTGATTTTGGGAATGCTAGATGGTACTGCTTGTCCCCCTGTTTTGTTAATGCCACAGCACGGTCCACATTCTCATTAAAATGAAGACCGGCCACGAGGTGTCTGAAAACACGAAACAGTGCAGTGAGATTCATACAGTATGTAGTTTGCATGTATCTTATTACAGGGTGTGTTTAGTGAATTTCATTGTCCAACAAGTACCTTGCATGCATTGCCAGATAGAAAAAATGAAACAATTTTGGAGCAAAATGACACACAACTTCATGGAACACCTCGAGCACATAGGTTTGATAACTTGATGAAATCTGCCTCATGTCGTGCAGCAGGTATGGACTGGCAAGTACTTCTGACAGTAGTTTATGTTGCCGGCTACCTAAAAAAAAGGGTGAAAGTATGGATTTCCAGTCAGTGGAGTTGCCAGCTTGAACAGTGACATAGAAAAACTGTGGTGTGCATAAAGCAGCATAGACATCACCCTTTGAAATCCATTTCTTGTCTTGGACAAGCTGACGGTGAAGACACTCCTGGAACGTATCTCCATGTCCTGTGTGGACATTGGAAACATGATTCAAAATGCTCAGCCACTTCTGCTCAATGACCTCTGCATCACCACCACTACTCCAGGCTACCCAAAACATGTGATTGGTGATCGACTTAATCCACAGTTGAATATCACCGCAATCCTTCCTCTTCAATGCCGTGTCTAGTTTCTTTGCCACACCGATGTTTGAAACAGTGAAAGCATAGATTTCAGTAACTTACAGTCAAAACCAGGAAGGTTGAAGTCCCCTACCAATACTGCTTTCCCCTTCCTACAGACCCTTCAAACCTGCTGTGCCAATTGCCTAGCCACGTCATCCTATTGAGCCTACTTGTGGTATTGGCGCATGGTACACCCATCCACCAGCAAGTGCCTGCGTGGCTCCAAACACTAGAACTCCACTTCCCCCCTCCAGGAGAACAGTCAGAAAATGCTCAATCCTTCTCCCCCCCCAACCAGGCCATCCCTTCCAAGGCCCGGGACACTGTTCTGAACCAGGGTCACGGTCATCGAAAGCGCAAATCAAACCACTGCACCAGTGGGCCAGCCAACCATTCACAATTTTGAAGCAATATGGCATGATCAGGGTTTATGTTAATGGTATGTTAATGACCCTGTATGGATACAATGTTGCATGATGTGTAGCTGAGAGCCACATACCCGTACAGGATAATTAACTGACCATTAACATAGGCACTGAGAGTACCTTATTGCTATAATATTAAAAACATTTTTTAAACAGTGTTAAACCTTCATCAGCATATGATTAAGCTGTACATGTATGTTAATGAAAGGTTAACATAAGGCTGATAGAATGCTCACAGCCAATCACAACGTTCCATTTCTCAGACAGTTTTTCTAATTACCTATAACATGTTCTTGACAGGACACAGTTGTTTTTTTAATCGAGAAATATTGTTGATGAAGGACAGACATGGCAATAACAATTTTACCTTTAGACATGTGTCAAATATCAAAGTAGTGCTTTATATTTGGCTTCTCATGCTTCATAAAGGCTTTCACCTGTACTTGTCTATCTATGACAAGCTCAGTTATTCTGCAGCCATTGTCCTCAAGAAACCGTATTCCTCTCTTAAGGCCATCCAGTTCCATAGCGATTGAATTTTTAACCTCTGAGCACTGTGACTAGACAGAACATGAAGTGTTAGACACAGTCTCAAGTGCTAATCACATCCACTCTACTGTTACAAAACAAGATAAGGTGACAGGCTGTGTGGTTGTCATGAGATGCTAATAGGCATAATTTGGCAACCACAATCAAGCATTTACACTGAGGTCTAAAATTCAGTGCAAAGGAATGTATGCAGAAATGCTACAACTTATTAAATTGATCTGCTTTTCAAGTTTATTACCTGTATAAATTGAAGGTCAACAACCTTCTTTGCCTCTAGGTTCATGATCGTATATTAACCATATTTTGCTGTGTGACCTGGAGAGTCACATCTTGCATCTCCATCAATGATTAGTTCCTGCTGGTGGCAGGACTGCAGTAACTCAGTCTGTTGCTGTTGCCACACTGTATTAACTGCTGGTATTACGTATGATCACTGCAATTTATGAAAAGTAACAAGAGAAAAGACAGGTACGTGCATGTGATACATGACACACAGTGCCTTGGCGGCAGTCAATCCAGAGCAAAATATAGAAGTCTCAAGTGCAGTGTTTCCCCAAGGCATTGTTCCTGTTAAAGTCTGACTCTCCCATACACGAAGATGGCCCTGTTTGCATATGGAGTTAACAACAATCATAGTACCCAGTATGTGCGAGATGTAAATTTCGGTCGGCTTACCACACTTGTGACAAAGGTGAAAAAGCAATGCCAAACTACACTCTGACACGAGAAAATACTGCTCATCAAGTCCACTGACATCTGGTTTCCCAAACTCCGTACGTGCTCCAGATCCCATGTGTACTTCATCATCTGTATCCGATGTGTCTGCAGCATCATCATCATCAGAAGGGTGGTAATCCGGATCATCGGATTCATTGTCATGTGCAGCTGCCTCACAGAGGTCCCCATCTTCATCCACTTCTGGCCATTCATCGTCCTCAGCAATATGTGTGATATCATCTGTCAGGAGCATGCATTGCACCCTGATGGACACAGTGGACACTGATGGCTTTGTTAATTACATTGGTATTGTGACGTGAATGCACCGTGTATGTTGTGGCACTCTAATATTGGCTTGGCATCTGACATTGCGGGTAGTCTTCACTGATTCTGGTGGAGAAGTACACTGTGTGCTACTAAGCATTGTTTCACAGGCCATGGAGTCATCAGTACCTTCAGCTGTATTCAGATACTCAGTTACTGTACTGAAGTCCGAAGTGGTCATACTTGTGCCAAACGAGGTATCCATACAGTAACCTGAGTATGTGACTTGAGACATTGCGTCATTGATACTGTTATCAGATGCCTACAGTGCTGTATCTAGTATTTGTGGGCAAGCATCACCTGCTAGCAGCGTTGGAACATTTGCCAGTACTTCACACCTGAACTGGAAAGAAATATTACAAATAACAGTGAAAGATACAAGAAATGTCATTGCGAACAAATGCCATAATGCCACTTATTAAAACATAAACAAAATTGATACACAAAATGTTGATAATGGCATCAAAATGACACAGCAGTGCCAGCACCGTGGCACTGAGGGTTGAGGCACTGGAAGTCACACCTCACGCACCGCTGGTGACCCGAGTTTGGGAACAAATTTGGGTCACTAGGGGTTGGCAGGGAAAGAGAGGATTCAGCATCCCAACGGATGCTGTCCTCCCTCTGATGAGGGATAACATGGGTGCTATCAGCACCCACATCCCAAGAGAGCCAGTGGAAGCATGGGCTCTTGAGGGCTTATCAGCTCCACTCGCTGGAGTCAGGAGGGTGGATGCTATTAGACACTTGGTAGAAAAGACGTGCATTGGCATGTAACCTCTCTGAACATAAGTCCTCATGCAGGCATCACAAGGGGTTGGGACAGGGCTAAAGGGAAGAAAAACTGAAAAAAAAACCTTGGGCCAGGATGATAACCGATCCACCAGGGGATCACTGAGTCAAAGGACAGACCCCGCTGTGCATGCACTCTGAGGAGCAGAAGAAGGTAGGATGCATTAGAAATGAGCTTGTATGGCACTGTAGGGGTAGGTTCTGTTAGTGGGACCCGTAGAATTGATAAATGATCAGAAGCAGTGGGTGAAGGAGGGCTGTGAGGAGTGAAAAAAAAGAAAAAAAATACATAGCAGTGACTTTTCACAATGTGACAGGTATCCATCACAGCCAGTTTATAGACACATAGATACAAAAAAGTGTGACAGCAGAAAAGGTCTCACTAGTCAACCTAGTCTGCCCACTTGTATAGCTATCTACTAGGACATACCCTCGTCCCTACACTCAATAATGCCCTGTGTCTGTCCCCTGTCCTTTTGAAGTCTTTCAGTGTTGCTTCTACAACCAACTATTCTGGGAGCCTATTCCATGTATCCACCACCTTCTGTGTGAAATAGTACTTCCTAATGTTACCATTGAGTTGTCCACCCTCAATCGGTAACCCATGCACCCTCGACCTATGATTCCATCTCAGCTACAAGTTGCTTCCCACTTGTACCCAATTTATACCCTTAAGATCATTGAATGTCTCCACCATGTCCCCCATCTCCATCCTCTGTTCAAGGGAGTACATGTTCAATTCTAAAGAAGCTTTCCTCATATTAGAGTTGGATGAGCCCCTTAACAACCTTCACTGCCCTCTTCTGAACTCACTCCAGCCTCCCCACATCCTTTTTAGGTATGGCCTCCAAAAGTGGACCCCATACTCCAAATGCAGTCTAAGTAGACGTGTATATAAGGCTACTATGAACTCCCTTTTTATAATTGTAATCCCCATTGTGATGCAGCCCAGCTTTCTGCTACCTCATGCCACTGCTCCCTCGCAGTGCCTTTCCATCTTCTGGTCCACAGATATAGTGTTGCCTCGGTCCCTTTCATGTTCTGTTACTACCATGTCTCAGCCCCCCATATAGTACCCTGACCTCTGGTTGCAGTATCCAAGATACATGATCTTACACTTGTCCATGTTAACTAACAGCTGCCACCTCCCTGGCCATGCTTTGACCACCCCCAAATCTCTCTCTTCATTGTTTCTACCCCTTCCAGAGGGTCCACCAAATTGCAAGCCTATCCATGAGGAGCGCAACAACATCAGCGTAATTGAGGTGGGCAATGTCGCAAGAGTGTATCCAGAAAAGGAGAATGCTCCTAAAGCATGCCCCACAGTGTAAAAGTGACTTCAACCACAGCCCCACTAAGGCTGATGGACAGTATGGGTATGATTGTACAGGCAAGTGCATGGAGGACACAGCCCAGGCAAGTGATGGTGGTGGGTTGTGTGCACCACAAAGCCACTCACAGCCATTCAAACAAGGTACACAGGGCTGGGAGTGTGGGGTGTAGGAGGGCACAGGCTGGGTGAGGCACTTCACCACTGGGTGATGGTAATATGCCATGTAGGGGTGACGATAATGCTGTCCACTTCTGTGGCTGCACGTTTCAGAGAGGGGTGTACTGCCTGCCAGGGCATCAGTGAATGTGTGCTGTGGCCACTGTCAGGCAGGAGTTTGGGGGGCACCAGTTCATGGCTGCCAAGGTTTGCCTCTGCCCACTCAACCAGGAAGATATTGCAGTGCTCCACATGCATCTGCCTGCAGCTGCCACCCTCACCACCAGTCGCTTTTCCTCCTGATCATTCTTATGGCGATCTCCCTTGTGAGGTCACCACTAGGGGACTAGCACATTTGAAGGTGCCCTTATCACATAAAACAACTACAAACCAATATGAATCATTGCATTCATTTATACCTATTGACTGATGACACCCCACACCCAACTAGAAGAAAGAATAGGTGATGACTGATACAGCAGGAATGACTTCCATCCTATGGAGTGACCAGTACAGACCAAAGTACTCAACACCTATTGATATGGGTACAGGCTCCTTCAGCAGCATCACCTGCTTGTAATTATATGGACAGTTCATACGTCACCCTACCTGGGCATGGTACAGACCCGTCATAACACAGTAACATACCCACACTCTCTGTGGTAATGCATTATAAAAGACACATACAAAACACAGTACAACTAAACATGTAACATACCTGTAACATGTTACGCTTTTGGATGGCACTCCTCTTTCTCTTATGTGTAGACACAGAAGATGAAGACTTGCAGGGATCAAATATTGATGGCACACTGCCAGCTTTAAACTTAGGTTTCACATCAGCCCATCCAAGTGCAGCCAACTTGATGGGATCACGAGCATAGCATGCACACTCAAAATGCGTTGAGCAGATGCGACTGTATTGGAATGGTTTATAGTCCTTCCACCTACAAAAGTGCACCCATGCTATAGGTGTAGCCTTATCAGTCGTGAATTGAAAAAAAATGCAAACCGCAACCCATGCGGCCCTCATTCCTGCAACCATAAACCACACAATATGGCATAATTCATGTAATTCCTTGGCAGCAAATAATAATATAATTGACAATTTAGTATATGTACTTTTCTGAAACACAATAATATCTGACTCACTAAACAGAAAAACTGCAAATAATAGTTAGAAAACACACAATAATCGAATCACTGTCAATGGTATCCAGCTACAATCTGTGGAAGACAACGAAGCACCACAAGCTGACTGGGCAGATGTTTTCCCTCAAAAAAAAAAAATGGGTCAAAGGTGATCAGAGTGAAAACAACAATGAAAAACAACACAGGGATTTAATTCATTTATTGCCATTCAGCAACATCATCATACTGAGTTGTCTACATAAATATATAAAAATTGAATTCAATTACATAACACATGAAAGGAAACAAACACCTCAAGGCATTACAGTGGCACCATGGGAATGAAAGAACACACACAAACATAACTATGTATTGTAACACATCCCTGGATAGTGGATACACCATATAATTCCCATAAAAAATATTAGAAAATGTTCCACGCAGATAACAGTGACTGTCAAGGAGTAACAAAATACAAGAATACAAAAATAAGGAAAGAAGACAGAAACATGATGCACGATCACACAGCTATCACACACACAGGATTCTTCACCCACCACAACACACAAACCTAAATATCAACAACATTGGGCATATTACAGTATCCTATATGTCAGCAGGGGAGAAAAGTAAAACAAGGACACCACTTGCAGGACAAATATATTTGATGTTATTCTGCTACTTTTCGTGTGGGGGTGACGATGGAGATTAATGACACAATGGGCTACTGTCCGGGGTGAAGGTCGGCAGTCGTCTGCTCCACACAGGGAATAAACAGCATTGAGGAACAAGTCAGAGCAAATGGGACAATATTGACCAGTACAACGCAGTAGGACACTCCATAGAGGAAAACAGTAATCACTACTGTGCTGTCAGAAATGCATCAGGATCGTGACATGACACTGTGCCTGGAATACAGCACAGCTGCAGTACTGAACTCTAAAACTTTGATTTTTCATGTACAGTGCCTCATAAATGAGAAAGACAGTGATGCAGGACTAAAGGGGGAGAAGAAATAAAAGCAAACAGTTGTTTTGGCCAAAACATAGCATTGCATTGCATTCAACATCGCACAGATCAGCACTTCCTGCATTGCCAAGATTATCCCGTAGTGCTCAGATGATGTCATCACTGAGCACACCATCCTGTGCATAGGCAAGTCCATGGAGAAAATGCATGGCTAATGAATATAAATCTCTGCACAGGAACAAACTAGAGAAACGCGGTCACAATGCTGATTAACTGCCAAGGGGTCAAGGCAACACACAAGTGAGTCAAATTAACAAAATAACACTTTGTTTATAATTCCTTCAAATAATAAGTACTATTCAATGTCCTTTACTGGTGTTTCTTTGGTGCTAGTGAATAATACCCCTGCTATCCATATCAGTTTCCCAGAAAAGTAATGACCGCTTGTTATCTGTCAAATAGAATTTATGATCTTTCTCAACTGGAGTACTGCACATGTATGTGTAATTGTGTGTATTCCTGTGGAACTGTTATGAACTGACAAAATCAACCACATTTTTTCCATTTACTAAGTACTAGATACCATTCTGTTTTCTGTGTGTCTTTTTTGGGGGGTGTTGGGGGGAGGATTGTATTACTGTATTATTGCTGAGTTGTACACAGCATTTTTGCTCTGTCATAAGCCCAGCCACCCCACCATATATGATATTTGAACATCTTCAGCATCGAGGGGTACAATTAGTTCCATACAGTTCAGTCCAGTAGAAAAATATTGCAATCTTAGTGTGTAGTTGCCCCTGGAAAAACAGTGCCACTTCCTCAGCCTGCAGCCATACTACCATTCAAGCAGTTTTAGCCATGTTTTGTGATGGCATAAAGAGAAGGCTGCATGTTTGCTGCATTGACTTGTATGGGCATACATTTTCTATAGCTGTTATTAATATTTAGAGTTGCAACATAAACAAAATCAAAGTGACCACTGGAGTAACACTATCTGTTACTTCAGCATTCACTTTGATTTCTCTAAATTGCAACTATAAGTAGTACAAGTCAATGTAGCACACATGCAGTCTTTGTTTTCTGCCATCACAAAACAGGGCCATGGGTGACTGATTGCATGGGGGTGTGTCTGCATGTTGATGAAGTGGCACTCTTTTTATTTTGACAAATACACACTATGATTGCTATAATTTTCTACTGGACCGAACTATATTGAATTAATAATATCCCTTGAGCCTGAATCAGGTAAAATATCATGTATGATTTTTTTGGGGGATCATGACAGAGGGCACATGCTCTTTATTTATTTCATTTACGTGGTACACAATCACACAATATATTTACTTTGAGGACAGAAAGATGACTGCAAGGTAAAAAAACATACTGGAGTGACACTAGTAGTGGCTTCGATTAATTATCGCCTTTAGTATATGTAAAGTGACACTGTGAGGTTTCTGATTAACTTTGTTACCCTATCACAGAAGTGTGCCTCTTGGCACACTGTTGTCAAGCAATTACTCTGTAATGCTGCTGTATGTCAGAAAAATCATAATTTGTAACTGTTTGTCTATTTTTTTCTGAAAACTGCAGTTTGAGTGGTCCGGGTTTAAATCGTCACCCACTGGAAGTATATCCATACTCTAGAATGCACATTGTCTAGGAAGCGCAGTCCGGATGAGCAACTTTTCAAACAAGTGTTAAAAAAAATTCCTCCTCTGCATGCACATATTATGAAGTATTCTAGGCATCTAGCAGCAAAAAACAAACACTGAGAGTGCTGCAATACAATTTTAAAATCAGAGCCCAAATCACACGCATGTGCAAGAGAATGATGCTCTTGCACACACACAGGATCTTTACACGGTACTCTGATGTGCGTGGGTGTGATTTCTGCTCTGATGTTTAAGTGTGTAATGCAGCACTCTGCTTAGTTTTTGCTGCTAGATGCCTAGAAGACTTCAGAATATGTGCATGCAGAGAAGGAATTGATTTAAAAAACTTGTATATGAAAAGTTGCATATCAGAGCTCCGCTCACTAGACAACGCACGTTCTCGGTTATACTATGGATATACTTCCAATGGGCAGTTATTTAAACATGGAATGCTCAAACAGTAGCTTACAGAAAAAATAGACAAACAGTTACAATTGATGATTTCAGATATACAGCAGCATTATAGCTTAATCGCTGGACAAGTGTGTGCCACACTACTGTTATGGGGTTAAAAACTTAATCAAAAAGCTGAAAGTATCCCTTTAATCTTGTGGCTTTGAAATTTGCAGAATGTTCATCACTTCATTTTCAATTAGTTTAGTATGGACCCTATTTTATGTAAGCAGAAAGCTATTGTTGTGTTATAGTACTACACACATACCTGTAGGCGCAGTCGCAGACAGGGCATAGCAGTTAAGGACACTCTTTATGAGTCGACGATCGTCACTGCACCTGTACGTGTGAGTCTATTTCTGCAAGTACCATACTACCAGCACACAGCAATGTCTGACTTAGTTATTGTTAAAAAAAAAGTTGTCCATACTTATCTTTTTAAAAATGAAAATTCTGAAGGTGGTAAATTTCACAATAAATATAGTAAAGACTGATTTACCCAAAATTGAAAAGTGTCCCTCCAATATGTTATTTCCACTTGGGTCACTCATCTTTTCTTAATTTACCCTAAAAATATTGTGTGAGTGTAATTAACATGGAATGTAATACATTTAAAGCACTTTTCAGTCATATAATGCCCTCCATCATCACCCAACCCCGCACACACACATAATGATATCATGAAATACTTAATTTCAAGACTTGTTATAGTTGCACTGTCAGATACAATGAGTTATACATGCCTCCAGTTTTCCCTAAACTTCATTTTTATCAGGATGTAGGGAGCATGGAAATTGCTTGGAAAGTGGTGCGGATATGATGCAGAAGTTGGGGCGGGAAGGGAGGACTACAGCAAAAGCCTTGTGGAATTCTAGGCACTCTGGGCATACTGGGTGGGCCTGGTGGTTCTTTTCTGCCATCACATTCCTGTATTCTTATGTTCTTAACAATTTTACTGTTAATCAAAGAAACACTGGCAATTGAGAAGAAGAATAATCTTAATAGATTGTTAAAATTGGTTTAACTAAATATATCTATGTAAGGCTCCAGTGGCTTCGGAAAAGATAGCCAACTTGGTTAAGAAGGGGGATAAAACCTTTTATAGGTACATTAGGGAGCAAAGAAAGACCAAGGCAGGGATACTGAGGCTGAACAAAGAGGAAGGTATTTGGGCAGAGACCGACAGTGAAAAAGCAGGGATACTGAATGAATACTTCTGCTCAGTATTCACAACGGAAAAGTAGGGGGGAATACCTGATCTGGTCAATAGATGCACTCTGGATAGGTGGATTGATATTAGTCCTTTCACAGAAGAAAGGGTTTTGAAAGAACTCTTAAAATTGAAGGTGAATAAAGCAATGAGGCCTGATGGGATTCATCCCAGAATTCTAAAAGAACTAAGGGAAGAACTAGTAACACCACTGACTACCCTTTTTAATAAATAATGGGAGGGTGGTGTGGTACCTGAGGACTGGAGGAGGGTGGATGTGATTCCCCTTCACAAAAGTGGGAGCAAGACAGAGGCAGGAAACTGCAGACCTGTCAGTTTGACCTCAGTGGTAGGGAAAAATGATGGAATCACTTCTGAAGGAAAGAATTGCTGAGTACCTAGAGGCCAGTGGGGCACAGGACCCAAGGCAGCATGGATTCACAGTGGGAAGATCATGTCAGACAAATCTAATTGATTTCTTTGACTGGGTGACCAAAGCAGTAGACCAGGGAGGGGCTGTGGACATGGCCTACCTAGACTTTAGCAAGGCATTTGACACAGTCCCGCACAAAAGATTAATAAACAAATAAGCCAGCTTGGGAGTGGGTTGCAGGGTGGTAGCCTGGGTAAAACACTGGTTGGACAACAGGACACAGCAGGGAATAGTAAATGGAGTTCACAGTGAAGAAAGGAAGGTTACTAGTGGGGTACCGCAGGGTTCAGTACTGGGGCTGGTCCTTTTTAATGTCTTCATAAGTGACACTGCAGAGGGACTAGAAAGGAACGTAAGTCTCTTTGCAGATGACATAAAGATCTGCAACAGGGTTGATGCACAGGGTAGGGTGGAAAGGATAAAAAGGGACTTGGCAAGGTTCGAGGAATGGTCAAATGTATGGCAGCTTAGATTCAATGCAAAGAAGTGCAAAGTAATGCACCTGGGAAACAAACACCCAGGGGAAGAATACACAATGGGAGGTGAGATACTGACAACAACAACAAAAATGGAAAGGGACCTGGGGGTAGTCATATCAGATGACCTAAAAGTGGGCCAGCAATGTGAGAAGGTTGTAAGGAGGGCTGGGGGGATACTGGGATGCACAGGGAGAGGCATCACCAGTAGAAAACAGGAAGTTGTTGGCCCTCTGTACAGACAGTTGGCAAGACCACATCTGGAGTACTGTGTACAGTTCTGGAGACCCCATCTCCACAGATACATAGACAGGGTGGAGGCTGTCCAGAGGAGGGCAACCAAAATGATGCAGGGTCTGCATCAGAAGACATATGAAGAAAGACTGAAGGAACTAAAGATGCATAGCCTACAGGAAAGGAGGGAGAGTGAGGACATGATAGAAACTTTCATATTCCTCAAGGGAATCAACAAAGTCCAAGAGGGTAGCATCTTTCAGAAAAAGAGATGTGCAAAAACAAGGGGGCACAATTTGAAGATAGAGGGGGGATGGTGCAGAGGTAATGTGAGGAAGTATTTCTTTACAGAGAGGGTTGTGGATTCATAGAACAGCCTTCCTGAGAAGGTCGTAGAGTCAAAAACAGTCAGGGAATTCAAAAATGCACGAGACAGACATAAGACAATTCTAGGGGGGGGTAGGAGGAAGTAGGCTGTTGGTTAACTAGGATCTGCAGCTTATCCATTAGGTGGGGAAATGGGCAGACTAGGTGAGCCAAACGGTCCTTATCTGCTGTCATGTTCTATGTTTCTACAGTATGTTTCTATGAATGTTCAAAATATCAGATCTATCCTACTTATTTTATACAATTTAATGGCCTTTTGTTTTGCACTTTTAGTGCCTACTTGTTAATACTTTTATATATGCCTAAGTCTTTGCCATGTACTTGAGGTACTACAAACTTAATGAAGTGGCTTATTAAGTCTTTGACTTTGGTTCACATTGTCAGCATGGACTTTGTGTGGCCAATAATTGTACTTTCTCACTGCCATGGCTTGACGTTAAAACAAGTGTCATACATACAGAACACAATGAATTTCCTATCCTGTATTTTATACTGATGCGATAAGAACCAAACAGAAGTGTACTACCACTGATATTTTCCTCTTCTACTCACAGTGTACTGTCCATCCTCATGTAACTTATGCTCCCTCCAGTCCACGTGTGATGCAGCCATGACCAAAAACAAAATTGATACTGATGTAATAGCTGCCCTGATTGTGCCACTGTACTGATGCCTGTGGCCTTTCCTCTTGTAGATGTTCCTTTACCTTGTCAAAAAAGATGTCTGGTAATGCTGCAATACCAAGTAACCAAGGCAATGTAACCTGACATAGGACCTGCTGGTGCTGCTGCTGATGCCTTAGGCTTAGTGTGCTCCTGTGCCTGATACTATGCCACGAACATGTGTGATGCTGCTGTGATAAATAACCAAAGCCAACTTACCAGACATACCAGCCATGCTGCTGCTGCTGCTAATGGCTGTGGCATCTGTGCCTGTTACTGTGCATACAACAGGAACATGTGTTTGAGGCTTGCAACAAAGAAGCAAAGCAAATAGACCAGACATACGTGTGATGCTGCTGCCGCTGATGCCTGTGCCTGCTCCAACATCCCCAACCTGTGTGATGTTGATGCTGCACTAAAGTACCAAAGCTAAACTGAAATCACCTGACTGCTGCCCTGCTGGTACTGCTGATGCCTGTGGCCTGTTCTCCTGAGCCTCAAGTGCAAGATCCTCATCTGCAATTACCCTGGTTTCTGATGTTATCATAACATTCATCAGTGTAAGTAAATACAGTAATTTTTATTTGAATTTTCATTTCTATTATCTGGTGCTGAAGGGCAGCTTACAATGAATGTAGCATAACGTAACAGATCACAGACTTAGTGATTGTTTTATTTTCTTTACAGGTATGTCGCTTGCTGCCATTCACTTTAAGCACAATGATGCCAGAATCTGATAATGGTACTTCTTGTCCTGCACATTGTAGTCAAAGACGGTATTAGGGAAGTATGTTTAAAGTATTTTTCTTTTCAGATTTCTCCATATTTAAGGTTATTACTACTTTGTTATTTTTTCTGAGAGTGTTTAAGCATTATTTAATTATTTCTGATTATACAACGGGCAAAAAAATGTTGGTTCCTGATTGGCTGGATGGCACGATTTACAATGTGTAAATTGTGCCATCACCCCATGGTAGCAGTGCTAAACAGTCTGGGTACCAGACTTCAAAGCCGCCAGCCGCCATACTATATTTTCTAGCTAACCGAGAATCCACAAAAATCAAAATAATAAATGAAAACTTCCCTCGCGTTTATTCCTACATTGAATAATAACAATATGCCACTATACAGTGTGAGTAATGGCAAGTTTTATTCACTTCTGGTATGGTTTCCTCACTCGGCTGCACCTCTTGAGCTAAGCAAACCACACCACCAGTGGGAAAATCCTGACATCACCCACACCATATTGTGGTATAATGCTTAAGTATATGAATGTTTAAGTTTAACAATTACTGTGTCCATGTTTACAATACTTATTCAAGCATCATTTAAAAATGTTGATACAGTATCAACAGGATGCATTGTTGAATAATCCATTGTCCATAGTGATCAAGCTGTAAATCGCACTGTAACATAGATTCAAGGCAATTGACTGTAATAAGGACTGTCAATCAGATAATAGCATTAGTGAACACATTTTTGCATCTAAGTTCCGAAACTATGAAAATTACCCCTTTAATTATATTAATAAGGAACTCCAGGTTGTGCTGTGATATAGTGTGGTAATGGTCCTTCTGTGGTGGTTGAAGCACTCCGGGTTACCTCGTGCTTCAACCCATCCTACAGTGGATGTGCTGTTAGCACACCCTAAAACACCAGCTAGAGTGCCTTTGGCTTATTGCTTAATTGAACTGTTCTACTATGTAAGGGACATAAAAATAAATGTTTACATATTTTTTTTCTTCACAGGTCTGGGATTCTTTGGTAATGTAATGTTACACCTACTTCATCCAGTTTGTTGCTTCCCATTGTGGAGCTTGCCGCTACCATCACAATTGACTGCATTAAGGTAAGTTTTTTTTCCATTATGTTTCATTATGATTACCCTCATGCATCCGAAATGTTTGTTCACCAAAAACTTGCAAGGCATTTATTTAAGGAAAGACATCTGAAGGCATTCAACGGTTTGCAAGGCGGTACTAGTGCAAACAGTAAACTATTAAATGTATTCATTCTTGAAAATCATGAACTCTATTAACATTGATTACAACTGAAATGGCACTCACATGAGCTATCCAGAAATGATCGAAGCACTACTATGTAATCCAAATATATACACCTATATAAATATATTATGGTAGCTCGGTAGTGCTACCATAGTTAGGGTTATTAAGGTTAAAGGGTCAAATTTTGTGCCTTAATAACTTTGCATCATTCAACTGATTTGCCTGAAATTTGGTATGCACGATTGGGCATGGTAGATCTTGGGATCTGCCGAGTTTCGTACCGGTCAGATATACGGCTGCGGAGTTATTAAGCGACAACCAATTGCGCAATTACACTTTTTTGTGATTTCTTTTCTGTTGCCTACAGGTCACACGGTTTGTGTGACCAGTCCAAAAACTACAGGGAACATGCGGCCGGGGTCCCTGATGTGCCTTTGAAGATTTTGTGAAAAATATTGAACGGTTCAAAAGTTATTCAAAACAAGTTCCCATTATAAGTCAAAGGGAAAAGTTAAAAATATTCAACACTTTGCAAATGCACTTTTTAGTGTCACAAATGGCCCTAGTAGTGTCACAAATCCACCATTTTGTTTTCAGTTGGTGATCAGAAAAATGGTTGGCATTTAAATATGGGACCCTCTAGGGACACAATTCTTTTTGTGTTCACCTAGTCAGACCCTGAAGATGCTAGCCATGTCTTTATCTTGGGGTTAAACACCACAGAAATATGTTTTTTCAAATTTCTGGAAACAGTAGTGTCACAAAGTAGTGTCGCAAGCATGACACTTTCGCAAATTTTTACGAAAAGTGTCGCAAATTGTGACAATATTTTTCAGGCTATGGCCAAAATGGCAGGAATTCTTTGCCACCCTGCTTCAAACAGACTGTTTGGTCTTTTGGGCTGAAATTTAGAGGGAAGGCAGCCAACATGTCACAGATGTACCTTTTGGTGGAAAAGGTGGAAAAATATTGCTTGACTGCAAGGTTATGGTACTCCAAATTTGGCATTTTTTCCCATTGACTAACATGGTGGCGTACGTTGCGCCTTTTGGGGCTCGTATATCGAAAACGATGCGAGATACAGATTTTTTATTGCAAGTTACATAGCCCAGTGGGCTAGGTAATTGCAAAAATCTAGCCAGAAAAATCAAGATTTTTGTAAAATTTAAATGTTTTTTCTACGTCGTGTGGTTGCTGAGATATTAGCAGTAAATTACTTCCAATGCTCGTTTTAAGCTTTGATCCCCATTACAATGCATATATTCTTTGTACACACTGTGTTTCTGTATGCACCTGTTTGGCAAAAACAGGGTATGTGCTTCCATTACTGTTACAGTTACTGTTTCCACTTGCGTTTATGTCCCCGTTTGCATTACCATTTCCGTGTATGGCACTTTGTGCATTACCCTTTGGGTTGTCATTTGCACTTGCATTTTTGTTACTGTTACCATTTGCTTTTCCACTACTATTTCTGTTTGCATTTTTTGTTTGCGTCACTGTGTGCATTGCCATTTGTGTCTCCAGCAGCCCTTTTGTTTGCGTTTCTGTTTCTCTTTCATTTTGTGTCTTCCTTGCTGTTACTGTTACCATTTGCGTTTGTAATTGCGTTAGTGTGCCTGAGCGCATTACAGTTTGCATTTCCATATGCACTTGCATTTCTTTTTGTGCTTCTGTTTCCTTTTCTGTTATTGTTGCTGTTACCGTTACCTTTTGCGTTTACAATTATGGTATTGTGCCCGTGCACATTTAGGTTTGCGTCTCCATATGCACTTCTGTTCCCATTTCTTTCTCTTTCCTTTGGCATTATTCTTCATGTTAACTTTACCATTTGCATTTACAATTGCGGTACCGTGCCTGTGCACATTACAGTTTGCATTTATGTGTGCGCTTGCATTCACGTTTTCGTTTCTGTTCCCTTTCGCATTGTTTTTGCTGAGACACTTAACATTTCCATTTAAAATACTGTTGCCATCACTATTCATGTTACCAGTTGCATTTTTGTACGTGCTTCAATGTCTGTTTGCATCACTGTTCGCTTTGGCGTCACTTTGCGCTTGCATTTTTATCAACGTTTCCTTTCCCATTTACGTTTGCGTTACCATGTGCGCCACTGTTTACGCTTCTGTTTGCATTGCTGTTCCTGTTACTATGCCACATTACATTCATTATTTCTTGTCATCATTCTCAAGAAGAAGGGAAATTAGAGGCAAAAAACTCTGTTTAATGCATTAGTTAGGGTTGTTCCACAGAGACAAAGTGGGAAATGGTGTTAAGGTTGAAAGCCCCTCTTGGACTTTAGCCACTACCCCAACCGGCATCAGGGTGCGCATTGGGGTCATCGGTCCCAACTCTCACCCCATTCTCCTAAACCTCTGCTTCTTCACACATGTGGTGGGGTGAGAGTTAGGGTGACAACCCCAACGCACACTCCAATGTCGGTTGGGGAGGTGGGGCTGGGGGGGTTCAAGAGGGTCTTTCAACCCTAACAACAAATTTCTTCACTTTTCTCACTGTGGAACAACCCTAACTAATGCATTAAATGGAGTTTTTTGCCTATATATATATATATATATATATATATATATATATATACACACACACACACACATATATATGTATTATACCCTTACCTCAGGCTTTTGCACTGTGGTTTTTTGTTTTTTAACAGTTTTTTTTTTATTGGGCACGCCACAATCAAAAACTATAAAACTAACTTAGGGCTGCTTCGTTTCCCCTTGGGTGTGAAACAGATGAGGAATACTGACGAGTCCTTGTAGGATGAAAAATGTGTCTGTGCCTTTCTTTCTGCACCCTTTGCCAATTGTGTGAAGCCCTTTCTCACCATGCATTCCTGCTTAAAGCTGAATCAGCCTAAAATGTTGTAGTGATTTGCATATACTACATTATGGGTGTACTGTATGTGCATTTTTTTTAATTCGATATTACTTTAAATTATATGATATCAAGCAAAATGATTTGTTAATACATACTGAGTATTATGATTTCATGAAATTAAAATTACATTTCATTACTTTGGTTTTACTGCCATATAGTTCAGTAAATGTCTTCAGATGACTTCCCTTATATTGACGCTTACTTTCTTTTTAATGAATAAGCAGCAGCACAGTAAAGCAGCACTGCAAGACAACGCAATGCTGAAAATTATTGAGCTATGCTTTTTTATTATATTGTAAATAGCCCTTATCTCATGACATGTAACTAAGATACCCTTATTTCCACAATTTACTTGAGTCATTTTTTAGTCCATTTTGGCACATTTCAAATAATACAGAGACTGCTACATTTAACATGGGTTCTACCATTTTTCTTCAGTATTTATTCACAGCTGTTTTAGTACCTGTACTGTAATTTTCCATGAGGTCAGGCAGCAATGGCTACTGTGCTGCATGCTAGTTCAGTCCGCATACTCTGACCTCACTGAAGCCACTCACATTCTTCCCCTTTAGTTCACATGTAAACCTCCTTGCGTCCCTCGGAGGTGACTCAAGACAATGCCTCCCAGAGGCTGCATTCCAGTACCCTAGCTGTAACCTGTACGTAATTCTCCTTATTAACTTATTGTATGACAAATTAGCTTAGCTACCACATGTATAGGCTAGTTTATCATCTGCTCTTATTGCTGTACCTGTAAATACATCATTCTGTACATGCATATTCTGTGCTTATCTACTCTTGCCCAGATAACATTTATTGTATCCTACTGTTTAACCTGTTATATTGTACTGTATGCTCTCAGTTGTATGTTTATTGTTCTGATGCTGTACTTAATGTGGAGCCTTTGGAAACTAGTCCTTGGCTCAAAGGGTTGTAATTCTGATTATATAAATACATATATAAATAAATAACTGCAGTCATAACACAAGTGATTTGTATTGAATTGTTGCACAACAGCAGCCGAGAACACTGATGACAAAAATTTTCAAGTCATATTTAAATGAACACCCCTTTTAATATTTACAAAGTGACAAAAAGTACAAAAGTGGACTCAAATTGTGGAAAGAAAGTATCATACGCAAGTTGGTATGTGGATAATGGGCAATTTAAAATAGTATTAGTCAGTGGCCCAGTGGCATGGAGGGCTGAGGCAGTGTAGCTTTACCTCCTGCAACACCAGTAACCCATGTTGGAGGAGAGAGTGGGGTGTTGGGGCCGGTCAGGCTAGGAGTGGATTAAGCATCCTGAGGATAGCTCTTCTCTTCTGGGGATGGTAGGGAACAGAGGCTGGCGATTGCCTGACACCTAGCGGAAGCTACGTGTTGGTATGCCTGGCCTTATACAATGGGGACACAGGGGCGGAGCAGCTGACGGGTGTGCTGCATGTGGATGCATGTGAGGCATGCCCACCACCAGAATTGCACACTCAGTCTTGGATGAAAAATGGAAATGGCAGCACCAGTCAAGCGGCTTCGTGGATGTCTGTCAAGAGCACACCACTTCTGAGGGTATAACTGAAAGCTGGATCCAGTACTGGTGGGGAGTTGGTGGCTTCCCGCCACCCCACCTTGGGGGGCAAGTCATGGGGTGAATGGTGATTGCCCAATCTGGAGGATGGGTGCAGGACGTATGGTGGCCAGAGGTAGGGGATGTCTTGATAGGAAGAGCCGACGGAGGGCTGGGAGCAGGAGGAGGAAAAAATGAAAGCAAAAAAAAAAAAAAGTGTAAGTCAGAACTTTCAAAATATTGCTGCACTGCTGCTGCAAGCTTGTGGACATTCCATGATTTTAAAATACAACTCTTTCTCATCTGAAAGACAGGGCATCAATCGTTAGATAGCAGTACTATCATCCATGTAAAAAGTACAGAGAGAGACTAGAGATGTAACTGCAGATGTAGAGAATTAATTAAATAAGTCACTCTTTCAAACATTAACATTAATTTAATATAAAAAAACAACAACAGCAAGAAAACCAACAGGTCAGGAACAAAATAACATTTGAAAAATAATAATAACCCCAATAACTGTAACTGCTCTAATATAACTATGTACAATTACAGCCAAAGGGAGAAACAGCCCACCAGCAACACTTATTTATATTTCCTGTTCTCCCTCAGTCGTTGGTGGTAGTGGTGGATGCGCTGTTGCATTTGCTGGTGGAACACTTCTACCTTGCATAAGGTTCAAAAGTAAGTCAATTTTTCTCCATCCCTGATTGAGTTTTACTGAGTTCACTCATGTTTCTTTTAACTTCTCCCACCTCCTTCTCCATGTTTTTTTTTATTTCTCCCACCTCCTTCTCCAGATGTCCCAATCTTTTTGAAATAGATCGCAGCTGATCTCTTTCTTCAAATTGCTTTCTGCTGGGCCCACCACTGGCTGCTGCCTCAGCCTACATGAGGTCTCCTGCATCTGCCCATTTTTAAAATGCTGCCTCTATATCTTTCAGATGCTTTGCTGCACGCTGACTTAAAGTTTTGTCTGTTGGCGCTGCAAAATAATAATTCACACAATAACTTTATAGTCTGAAGCTGACCCTCTATCCTCATCTTCCCCCTCCCTTTATCCTCCCTGTTGCCTTATTCCAGACCCTTTTGAAGAAGACCACTGTTTTACAGACTAGCATCTCTGCTGGCAACGTATTCCACCATGCCACCACCCTCTCCATAAAAAAAATCTCCTTATTTCCCTCCAAAATCTTCCATCCTCTGATCTCATGTCATGGCCTTGAGTGTCCCTCTGCACCCTTACCCCAATAGCCCCTCTGTAACAGTCATGTTTAGCAATCGCATGTACTTGACTGTCTTGATCATATCACCTCTGTCCCTCTTCTTCTCCCGCGTGGACATGTTCAGCTTCTTCATCCTATTCTCATATGGTAAGTCTGCCAGTCCCTGCATCATCTTATTTGCTCAGTGCTGCACCCCTTCCAGCAATTAAAAGTCCCTTGTCAGGTACCCTGTGATGAATGCCATCTGGCCCTTGTGCTTTTCCACCCTCAGCGCTGTC
This sequence comes from Neoceratodus forsteri, assembly GCA_016271365.2. NCBI lineage: Eukaryota > Metazoa > Chordata > Ceratodontiformes > Ceratodontidae > Neoceratodus > Neoceratodus forsteri. Next base: position 1,177,397,810 of record CM057449.1, on the reverse strand, counting down.
AAGCCTTCCTGCTCTGTACCTTCCATGGTCACCACATCTGTTACTTCCTCCCCAGTCTTTACTCCCCCAACCCCCATCTGTAGCACTCACTCTTTCTCTTTCATAAATATAGAGTAGAAGTAGTCATTGAGTGTTTCTGCCTATTTTTTCACCCTTCTTCACCCAACCTCCATCCTTCTTAAGCCTTACCATCTGTTCTTTACTGCTCATTCTCTGCATGATGTACCTGAAGAAGTTATTCTCCCCCTCCTTAACCACTTGCAGCAGCCTGAGCTCTTTGGTGGTTTTTGCTGTTCTTAATGGCCTTGTCACTTCCCTTGCCTTCTGCATGTACTGCTCACAATCTTCCACACTCCCTGATTTCCTGTATCTCCTAAAGGCCACTGTTTTTCTCCTCACCTTTGCCATAACCACGCTGCTCATCAAGCTTGGGCTTTTACCCTGGCCTTTTTATTCTGAGTCCAGATACAGGAATCGATAGACTCTAGTATCACATTCTTTATGAATCATTAAGTAATCATACACTGCATAATAATGTTGTTATCCATAGCAAATCGAGCCCTTAAAAATAAATGAAATACTAGCCTACTATGTGTAATGAATCAATAATTTCATACCAGGTTGCCCTCATGAACAGTTGAGGATGATGGTTCACTGGCACCACCATCACTGACTGCCTCCCGCTGTTCATGCCGTTCATCACTCTTTGCTGTTGAAAAAATAAACAGATATTTGCTATCACTCATCCATCCCACATCACCCAAAAAACAAAAAGCTGATAATGATAGTAGTAGCCCTTGCCCAGGGACCATGTTGGCATCCCAGTAGTGGTTCTCTGTGTACCACGTTTCTGTGACTGCCATGATATCCAGGCATCCCTCTTCCACCAACACCACAGGTATCAGGGAGCTTGTTACTAAGACTATAGGCATTGGTACTCATTACTCTACATTTTTTGATAAGCGGCTTACCCCTTTTGTCCCATCCCTGTCCTTACTGCCTTTGCCTTTTTCTCCATTATCCCCTGCCCTTCTCCCTGTTGACTTCTCTATCTTGGTGTTTACCTCGCAAACTACCCTGATTTTTATTTGCGGGGGGGCTATGATTTCCCTGCTCCTTTTCAGTACTTCCCACCTTGGCTAGTTTAAATGCTTGCAAATGAAGCATTTAAATCTATCACCTGGTATCCTGGTTCCCCTCCTGGACAGATGCAGACCATCGCACCAGTATAGGCCTGCATCCCTCCAGGTGGATCCCCAGTCCCCAATGAAGCCAAACCCTGAGTTCTGCACCTGTTTCTCAACCATTGATTGAATCTCATGGTGCGGAGCACCCTAGCCTCACCCATGCCATAGACAGGCAGCACCACCGAGAAGGTTACCATGTGTGCTACTTGTTTAAGGCCCCTTCCCAACTCCACAAACTCCACCTGCACTACTCAGATCCCTTAGCCAGGTCATTCATCTTCAGGTGGACAATGACTTCCAGCTCCCTCCCTCCCCTGTGCAGCTGCTCCCATGATCCTGAGGATTCACTCCCTGTCCCTCCAAGCCATGGCCCCAGGCAGGCATCTTACCTCATTCTCCCCTCTCCCCAAGTTCTACCCTCCTAACAATGGAGTCCCCCACCAGGAGTTGCTTCCTTCCTCTGTGGGGTCCCATGACACCCTCTTGTGGGTCTCCTTTGTGGATGTTCCCAGCATCCTCCTTGGTCTCCACCATGGGTGCCTCCATAGAGGAACCACACTCTGCCAGAATGGCATACGAATTGTGGAGAGGTACAACTGGAGGGATGTGCCTCTCTTCCACCACCCTCACCCTCCTTAAACCCACTGAGATCTAACCATATGTAAGTATTGCTACCTTGACAACTTGAAGGTAGACTTATGCTGATTCATCACTACTGTCTCAACATGAATAAATCATAAAATGCAAACATACAAAACTTATCGTAGAAAAAGTTCTACTGTATCTTATACTCCACATGCTGTGCTGCATCATACAGTACTGCGTATTTGTTTAATGCCTCTAACTTTCTCCTCTTGACCACACCTGACATCACTTCCTGCCTATGCTTACCCTGATCCTCTTTTATACTTTATCTCTGTCTACCCATGTCCCATACCATCTGCCGACACCACCTTTTTGCACTCCCAGGAACATGTGGCCTTGTCTCCCATGTCCAAGCACCCACTTGCAGCCAGTGGCAACCTGGTCTATGCTGTGATGGAGCCATCCATGCCCCTCTTCACCATCTCCTCATCATCAGGTCATACCTGTCCTCTCCCCCAGCTTCACATCTCCAACTCTGTAATTCCTCTATCTCCAGCATAATTTGTCTGAATATCCTGCACACTGGACACCCACCACCCACCTTTCACCATGTTCCCATCAGCAATGCTGATTCATTGCAGCTCACAAAACTCCCAGCCTCCATATGCAACCACCCCCATTCATTCCTACCTCTACACTGTTACCACACTTTTACTACAGGTTCATAGCAATTATAGAAATAAGTGTATGAATGCAATTGTAAAGAGCGGTGGAATATTTAGAGACCGAGAGATATGGGAGGGGGGTGGCAGCTAATACAAAGAGACAGGTGGATGTGTAAGCAAGCAGACACATCTGGGTGTGCGTAGAACACATTTTACGTATACCAAGAAGCTTAAATCACTCGGACAAAGGTCTTGTGCTTTACAATGACTCAAGGTGTGCATAAAATGAGTTCTACACACACCCAGATGTGTCTCATTGCTTACACATCCTCCTGTCTCTTTGCCTGACCTCCACCTCCCGCCCATATGTCTCGGTCTCTAAGTATTTCACAGTTCTTTACAACTGCATTCATATTTTTATAATAGATATGAACCTGTAGCACTATCTCAAAACTCTGACAACACCACCAACAGGCAACAACTCTAGTACTAAGGTATAACATAGTATGTAATAATATCTTACCAGTTTCCTTCTCTGGAGCAGATAATGATGATGCGCCACCACCACCAACTTCAGACGCCACCTCGTTTTCATTCATCTGCAGGACTCTGTGTTGTGTTGGTACTATCAGCTGGTACATCAGTCACAGCCAGTTCTTCAGTAGCAGCTGGTTCTGCAGTAGCAGCTGTTGACACACAAAACATAACAATTTGATCAGTCAAAGATAATAAAAGTTATTGGTGATTCAATTTATTAGCAAATGCAAATATAATATAAATTGTAACAGTAAAACAGGTAGATGGACGTGTCGTGCATGACCTGTTTGAGACCTACACAAATGGATAGATAGATAGATAGATAGAGAGATAGGTAGATAGGTAGATAGATAGATAGATAGATAGATAGATAGATAGATAGATAGATAGATAGATAGATAGATAGATAGATAAAAACATTTATTTTTTGAGGAAAAATAACTTTTAGGACCAGAAGAGGCCCTGTTTATCAAAGTTGTCCTGTTTTAGAATGTGGTTTCAACAAATACAAAACATCATGTAATAAAGTATATTACAGGAACAGTCTTAAGAACATCACTCATTTAATTTCCAAGGACACATACAAAAGCAGAAATACACAATATACCATAAATCTGAATATAAACGTTGCACTAAGAATAAATATAACCATTTAAAAAATGGACAAAGCAGTATTTATATATATGTATACAATTAATGCAAGGCATTTTTCAACCCCGGCTAACAAACACATCTATTTTACTTTACATTTGCTATTTAACTATCAAGCATTAGAAGTCAGAGACTGGTGGTCACTAGTTTGTCACTGACCTATTCTATTTAAACCTTTCTGTAGATGGCTTTTAATTTTTTACACAATACACTGGTACAATATAAAAATAACTGTAATGCACTGTCACAAGTTACATTACTCAGATATGCTCAGGCTGCATGTACACACCCATGTTGCAAGCACAGAAATATAAACCAGTAAGAAAAGAAAATGTTAGTGGTATGCTAATACTCACCATGCTTATTGCTTTTGCGTTGCCTTTCCTAGGCACTTCTGTGATGGTCACCACTCCACCGAGGTTTTCAATTATGTGTCAGTCCCTCCACTGTAAATCATCTCAGCATTACTTCAGCTAGTTGTTTGTTTGAGCAAGGCATTCTCCAACCCCATTCACCGTCCATCCAATCTCCTCCCATATAGCATCTCTTTTGGCAAAGGAAACTATTTTTACTAAAGAGATCGGTTGTCCTCTTCATGGCCTCCATGACAAGTATGGAGATCTCTTCAGGAGAGAATGGTGTGGCACATGGCCTGGTTTTTTTACTACTCTCCTCTGGTTCTTCACCACCCGATGAAGTGGATAGATTGGCTTGTTCTACACTTCACATAGAAGCCATCACTTACAAAAAAAATTCCTTTGCTCACTATGAACAGCAATACAGCAAAAAACTACAAAGTTCAAGTGTGAACTTCAGTTCAAGAACTTGCCAGAAAGTAAACGTTTTTCAAACTATGCTTCTTAGGCCAGGTATTGTTCCGCAGAAAATAACCTGACTGAAACTAATTCTCAGATGCAACAGGCTACTGCAACTGCAACGAACATCTGCAGAATAAGATTCCTCCATTCTGGCAAGTTTTTCACATGTCATCACAGTGCACATCCGCGAAACTTGGAATCAGTGGAAAATGGTTCCGCATAATACAATTGCGCCGGACTTGCATGTGCACCTCATTTTGAAGTTGTTAAAAAATCACATTATATACCACCATCAAACATACAAGCAAATGTGTGGTCATGTTACAGATACTTGCAAGCATGTCTGATGATTACTGTTGAAAATAATGTCTTACATTGTGAGTAAATTGTGTGTAATGACTGCAGAACAGTATTACTTGGAAAAAGATTTCTTCCACGGAATATTTCTCTGCCTATGGTACTTCAATTGGTGGTTCTCATTTACAATGAGGTCCTGTGTAGGAGGGAGTAACAAATAATAATAATAATACTAATTAAGCTATAAGGCATAATCAGAAGTTATGTTAATGATCTGTTAATCACCCCCCAGGTGTGTAATGTTGAACGGGGCATTGTCAAGTGCCACATGCCCTTAGAGGGTGATTTACTGACCATTAACATAACAAAAGGGAGTGCCTTAATGATATTATAATGTAAACAAATTTAACCTATGTTAAACATTGTTCAGCATATGATTAGGCTATATAGTGCAATAGCACAGCTGGAAGTTATATGTTTAAAAAATGCATAACAATTACTAAAATGAACCAATTCCATACTCATAATATGACAATCAAGGTGGTGCTTTATGTTGGGATAACTGCCTTCTCTGGTTGTGGAAGCACACTCGCCTACACCTCTTGCTTCAACACACCTGAAGTGGACAATTTACACACCATAAGGTCACCCACCCACGCCATTCATTGTTTTTTCAATAAAGAATTGTTAATCTCTCATATGTATTGGAGAATCTATGTGTGACTTATTTATACAGCCTTTCCAAAATTAATGTTTCACCATTTTTCTCCTCAGAAGTCTTAGTCTCATTGGATTTCATCACATACAAACTGCATGTGCATGTATTATGGCTGTATCTTCTTTGCACATACTTCTACAGTAAGGTAAGTATTTGTTAAACATATTTTTTTTTTATGTAATAATAAATATACAACCTTTTCAATCTCTTCCAATGAATAAAATAAACTGCAATTCTTGCGATAGCAATGTGATATGCAATTATTATTTTCTTTCTTTTCTTCACGTTTTTTAGTCTCCCTGGTATTACTTCGATCCTGACATCAGCTGACTGAACTGATAATGACCCTGCTGCTGCTGCCGCTTTAGGCCCATCCTCATGTTCTTTTTCCACTCCTGCCATTTCGTATGTCTGGTGATGAACCATAAGCTGACTGAATTGATAGTGGCCCTGATGCTGCTGCTGCTTTAGACCCTTCTGCATGTGCTTCTCCCAGTTCTGAGATCACATATGTCTAATGATGAACCTAAGCTGGCTGAACTGACAGTGGCACTGATATGCTGTTGCTGCTTAAGGTCCATCCTCATGAACCTCAGCTGACTGAACTGATAGTGGCCCTGATACTGATGCTGCTCTCTAGTGCTGAACTTCAGCTGACTGAACTGATAGTGGCCCTGATACTGATGCTGCTCTCTAGTGCTGAACCTCAGCTGACTGAACTGATACTGGCCCTGATAATATGCTGCTTCTGCTGCTTTAGGCTCATCCTCATGCGATTCTACCAATCCTGCCATCACATATGTCTAGTGATGAACCTCAGATGACTGTACTGAGAGTGGCCCTGATGATGCTGCTGCTGCTTTAGGCCCGTCCTCATATGCTTCTCCCACTCCTGCCATCTCATATTTCTGGTGATGAACCTTGGCTCACTGTACTAATAGTGGCCCTAATATGATGCTACTGCTGCTGCTGCTGCTGCTCTAGGCCTATCCTCATGTGCTTCTACCTTTCCTACCATCTCATATGTCTGATGCTGAACCTTAACTGACTGAACTGATAATGGCTCTGATGCTATGCTGCTGCTGCTAATGGCCCATCCTCATGTGCTTCTACTACTACTGTTGTCTTATATATTTGGTGATCAACCAAACCTGACTGAACTGATAGTAGCCCTGATGCTGCTGCTGCTGCTGCTTTAGGCTTGTCCTCATGTGCTTCTTCCACTCCTGCCATCTCATGTTTCTGGTGATGATGAACCTCAGTTGACTGAACTGATAGTAGCCCTGATGCTATGCTGCTGCTGCTTTAGGCTCATCCTCATGTGCTTCTCCCACTCCTGTCATCTCATAGTTGTGGTGATGATGAGCCTCAACTGACTGAACTTATAGTGGCCCTGATGCTGCTGCTGCTGCTTTAGGCTCGTCCTCATGTGCTTCTCCAACTCCTGTCATCTCATAGTTGTGGTGATGATGAGCCTCAGCTGACTGAACTTATAGTGGCCCTGATGCTGCTGCTGCTGCTTTAGGCTCGTCCTCATGTGCTTCTCCAACTCCTGTCATCTCATAGTTGTGGTGATGATGAGCCTCAGCTGACTGAACTTATAGTGGCCCTGATGCTGCTGCTGCTTTAGGCTCGTCCTCATGTGCTTCTCCCACTCCTGTCATCTCATAGTTGTGGTGATGATGAGCCTCAGCTGACTGAACTTATAGTGGCCCTGATGCTGCTGCTGCTGCTTTAGGCTCGTCCTCATGTGCTTCTCCCACTCCTGTCATCTCATAGTTGTGGTGATGATGAGCCTCAGCTGACTGAACTTATAGTGGCCCTGATGCTGTTGCTGCTGCTTTAGGCTCGTCCGCATGTGCTTCTCCCACTCCTGTCATCTCATAGTTGTGGTGATGATGAGCCTCAGCTGACTGATGCTGCTGCTGCTGCTTTAGGCTCGTCCTCATGTGCTTCTCCCACTCCTGTCATCTCATAGTTGTGGTGATGATGAACCTCAGCTGACTGATCTCATAGTGGCCCTGATGCTGCTGCTACTGCTTTAGGCTCGTCCTCATGTGCTTCTCCCACTCCTGTCATCTCATAGTTGTGGTGATGATGAACCTCAGCTGACTGATCTTATAGTGGCCCTGATGCTGCTGCTGCTGCTTTACGCTCATCCTCATGTGCTTCTACCACTCCTGTTGTCTCATATACCTGGTGATGAAACAAACTTGACTGAACTGATAGTAGCCCTGATGCTATGCTGCTGCTGCATTAGGCTTGTCCTCCTGTGCTTCAACTACTCCTGTTGTCTCATATGTCTGGTAATTTACCAAACCTGACTGAACTCATAGTAGCCCTGATGCTATTGCTGCTGCTGCTTTAAGCTTGTCCCCATGTGCTTCTTCCACTGCTGTCATCTCATATTTCTGGTGATGATGAACCTCAGCTGACTGAACTGATAGTGGCCCTGGTGCTGCTGTTGCTGCTTTAGGTCCATCCTCATGTTCTTTTCCCACTCCTGCCATCTCATAGGTCTGGTGCTGAACCTTAACTGACTGAACTGATAGTGGCTCTGATGTTATGCTGCTGTTGCATCAGGCCCATCCTCATGTGTTTCTCAGCACATGAGGATGCAGCAGCATCACAGCGGAGAGAGTGAGGGAAGCCCTCAGCTCCCTTAAGATGGGGAAATCACAGCACAGAGAGTGAGGGAAGCTCTCAGCTCCCTTGAGACGGAGAAAGCACCGGGGCTGGATAAATTACATCCCAGAGTGCTGAAGGAACTTGCAGATGTCCTGGCAAAACCCCTGGCAGAGCTTTTCACCATCTCTCTGAGGACAGGGTGGGTGCCCCAAGACTGGAAGGTGGTGCATATAGTACCTATCCACAAGGGGGGATCAAGGGAGGTGGCAGGGAACTACAGGCCTGTCAGCCTGACCTCGGTGGTGGGCAAGGTGATGCAGGGCATTGTCAAGGAGAGGCTAGGGGGGGACCTGGATAAGTCAGGGTGCCTGGACGATAGACAGCATGGATTCATCCCGGTGGAATCGTGTCAGACAAACCTGGTGGAGTTCTATGACTGGGTGACAAGTGCCTTGGACCTGGGTAGACCAGTGGATGTCCTCTTTCTAGACTTCAGCAAGGCATTTGACTCTTTTCCTCGTGGGCCTGTTGGATAAGCTGGGAGAAATGGGGTGGGGAACCAGATGATCAGATGGATAGAGCAATTGGCTCCAGGACCGGACCCAGAGGGTCGTAGTTGCGGGATAGTCTCATCCTCAAGGAGGGTCATTAGTGGGGTCCCACAGGGATCAGTCCTTGGGCCCTTCTGTTCAACGCCTCACGTATCGGACATAAGGACAGGAATCAGGAGTGAGATGAGTCTCTTTGCAGATGACTCAAACTGGGGCGGTGGTGGATGGGGAGGAGGGAGGTGGCCCTACAGGGGACCTGGAGGCTCTGGAAGATGGTCTAGAAAGTGGAAGCTGAGGTTCAATGCAGGGAAATGCAAGGTACTCCACCTGGGGGCCAGAAACCCAGGTCAAGTGTACACCCTGGGGGGAAATGCTACAAGTCTCGATGGCTGAGAGGGACCTGGGGGTGGTGGTGGATGTCAAGATGAACAACTCTGAGACTTGTAGGAGGGCAGCAGCCAAGGCCAACAGGATGCTGGGATGCATCGCTAGGGGGATCACCTCCAGAAGGAGGGAAGTGATACTCCCTCTGTATAACTGCTTGGTGAGGCCACACCTTGAGTACTGCATGCAGTTTTGGAGGTCACACTTAAAGTGGGACATTAACCTCCTGGAGAGGGTCCAGAGGAGGGCAACCAAAATGATTTGGGGCTTGAGGGACAGGACCTATGAGGAGAGGCTCGAAAAGATAAATATGTACACATTGGAAGAGAGAAGGGACCGCGGAACCATGATAGAGGTCTTTAGGTACATGAAGAGAGTAAATAGGGGAGGAACAGTCGGGGTGCTTCCAAGGAAGGAGGAAGGGGCCACTAGAGGGCATGGCTGGAAGCTGGAGGGGAAGATTCAGGGAGAAAGGAGGAGGTGCTACTTCACTGAGAGGGTGGTGGAGCCATGGAATGCACTGCCTAGGGGCTGGTGGAGGCAGAGACAGTGGAGGGGTTCAGAGGGGGTGGGACAGGTACAGGGGAAGGGTTCTGGAAGCAAAATCCAATGCAGCAAGAATATCCGGAACTGGGAAGGGAGAAGCCAGAGAAGGCGAGGGGGATAGCAAAGTCAGCACCCAGGTTGGGGACTGACCAAACGAGCAGACACGAAAGACCGTTAGGCCTATTCTGCTGGCATTTTAGTATGTTAGTATGTTAGTATGCTTCTACTACTCCTGCCATCTCATATGTCTGGTGATGAACCAAACCTGACTGAACTCACAGTTTCCCTGATGCTATGCTACTGCTGCTTTAGGCCCATTCTCATGTGCTTCTCCCCCTCTTGCCAGCTCATATTTCTGGTGATGAATCTCATCTGACTGAATTCCATCATATGTCACATTTTGTACACAATTTAGGTATACTGCTTTAGCTCATTCCATACCACACCACTCCTTGACCTCAGTCATGGTGATCCAAAAACAGCACCAAATAAGAAAGACTGCAGAAATACATTATTGTTTTTAAATCTCAAAATGTTTACTTATAAACCAAAACAACAAGAACAAAGAACAGCATGAAGAACAATAAAATGTAACAATTCAAAATTAAAACACAAACAAGAGCAGCAACAAGAACAGGGGGAAAAGAACTACACAAGAGTGAAACTGTGTACAAGTTGAATTGTGAAACTGTGAACTTTTCAAATTCACAATTAAATTACATATCTTTTGAGGCATGTTGTTTGGGTGGCACTAGGGATGCTGATGGTGACACGTTATCTCCACTGGTGATGGGCGGCTGACCTAGCTGGCTATCAAGCCTCCTAAAAATGTCCTGCTGGTTCTTCATAATTATCTTTTGATTTTTTTTAATTCCTTAAAGTCCCAATTGATTACCTTCAGGCGTTGCTCCACCATGAATTTGCTTCTCCTTGTAGTCGACCCATTGGCTTTCTCAGCAGGTTGATGTTTTTCCTCCATTTCAGCAGTTTGTTTTGAAAGCTTTCTCAATTTCTTTCAATCTCTTCTCTGCCCGCTTCCTGAGAGGTTGTTTTGTTGGATTAGTCTCTGTAATTGAATGCATACCACAGCACTACACTTCTAGTCCTATACCATCACACTGCTTCCAAGTAACCAGTCCGAGTCATGCTGCTAGTACACCAATCTAATAAACAACTGCTCTGTACGGCTCTAGTTAAAGTTACTTATGTGTCTTCTTGATGACATTCAATTTATTAGTAGCAGTAACCATTTTATAACAACATTTTATATGATTAGGACACACTTAGAGTATTGGGTGTGAACTGTTCAGGGAACAACACCTACAGGGCTACAAACATTGAGTGGAGTGGATACAGACAATAGCTACCAAAATGGTGCAGTGCTTGCACAGGAGATCATGTGAGGAATGGCTGGAGGTCCATTTTCTGAACATAGTGGAAGAAAGGAGGTAGAGTGTGGTTGACATGATAGAAACTTTCAAAGAATCTAAAGGAAATACACAGGATTAAGCAATGCAGCATTTTCATACAGAGAGATAACATGGCAAAAAGGGGGCACTGCTTAAAACTAGATGGAGGCAGCTTCAGAGGCAGTATGAGGGAACAATAGTTCACTGAGTGGGAATTGGTGGTGGATACATGGAATAGACTACTGGAATGGGGTGAAAACAAAATCAGTGGGGGAATACAAGAGGGCATGGAATATCAATATGGAACAGATCATGTGATTCAGTCAAGAGTATGAAGCAAAGAAGGGAATAAGGTCAATATGGCAAATAAACCATGGTGAGGGAAGAGGGCATACTAGATGGGCCAAGTGGTCCATTTAGGCTGACAGATGGCTATGTTTCTCTGTTTCAATATATCTGGGACATAACACACTCTGTAGAGTGTGTTACTTCCTGATAAGGGTACTTCATGAATCTAAAGGATATAGTAGCACCACCCTTGACTGCACTCTTCAACAGGTCCATGGAGTCTGAAGTGGTACCAGAGGACTGGAAACAGGCGAATGTGGTCCCCTCACAAGGTGGGGGGAAAGGAAGAGGTGGGAAACTATAGGCCTGTGAGCTTCACATCTGTGGTGGGCAAGCTCATGGAGAAGCTACTGAAAATCAAAATCACCAGTTACCTGGAGGTAAGCGACCTGATGAATCCAAGGCAGCATGGCTTTATCAGGGTAGATCCTGTCAAACTAACTTGATAGAGTTCTCTGACGGGGTTCACCAAGGAATTGGATTAAGGGAGGGCAGTAGACATCACGTTTCTGGCTTACAAGAAGACATTCACAATATTAGGGCCACTACTGTTCAATCAATTCATAGGGTACATTTGCGAGGGCCTTGAAGGGTGTGTGTGTCTATTTGCAGATGATATTAAGGTCTGCAATAGGGTGGACAATGAGGAAGGGGTAAAAAAATGCAGAGGGCTGTAAGGAAGCTTGAGGCATGGTCAAAGAACTGGCAGCTTTCATTTAACACGGACAAGTGTAAGATCATTCATCTTGGCTGCTAGAGGGTGGGATGCTGACAGGAAGAATCCATGTACCATAGTGATAAGGCTGTACTGTTGTACATGATGGTATAACATGGATTAATGTAAGGCTGTTGCAGTCATAACAGCCAATCACATTGCAGCATTTCTGAGACCATTTTTATAACTACAATTATAAAAAGATTCTCAGAAATGCTGCAATCTGATTGGCTGTTAGGATTCCGACAGCCTTACATTAATCCATGTTACACTGTCATGTACAGCCTAATCGCAATGGCACATGAATTCTTCCTGTCAGCATTCCATACTCTAGTACTGCTGAATGACTGTAATAATACATTCCGATTTTGAACCAGCATTCTTAAACTGTTGGTGGAAGAACTATTTTATTAAAAATCTCCATCTAAATGAGGAAAACATTCAAAAAGTATTATTTTAACACTCTTTTTTTGGAACAATTTTTTATAATAGCAATAAGGCATTCCCAGGAGTTAGATTAGCAGTCAATCACCCCCTGGGGCAGTATGGCACTTGGCTCCACCTCATGCCACATTACACCCCTAGGGGGTGATTAACAGACTGTTAATCTAACCCCTGGTCATGCCTTGTTGCTTAAGAAATCCATACTAGATGCAGGTTGCCCCACCTCGACAGATGTCACCTACTGTGCATTGTCGTCCACATAAACAACCTCACTAGTCTCTGGTGTACTGGCAGGCTTGGCAGCAGCAAATTCACTTTCTGTGGCCTTGGTAGTCTCTGCAGAACCAGAAGTATGATCTTCATGAGCAGCTGTTGATAAAAAACTTTATGCATTCATCAGTCAATTGAATCATGATTTCATTAAATATATTTTGCAATAATCATAAAGAAGGACTAAAATAAACCAAAGGGGAAGACATAACAGAAGCACTACAGAGATATGACTACAACTTTATTAACATCAGCCTTCAATTTATAATTGCTTTGCTTCCACTTAAAGGTAAATTCAATAAACTGTTGATGGAAGAACTATTTTTAAGCAATGAGGTACTCCCAGGGGTTATGTAACCTAATGGTTGGTTAATCACCATGTACTGTATGAGTGTAATGTGACATGAATGAGGAAATAGCAGAGTGCAACATGCCCATAGAGGGTGATCAAGTAAGCATTAATCACCGGCAGATGAGGGCTCTACCGGGGATTAATGCCCGCTGGGGGGACGTTGTTGCACGAGGGCAAAGCCCGAGGGTTCAACCCCCCAGCAGGCATTAATCACCGGTAGAGCCCGACGCTGCCAGTGATTAATGCACTTGTAACACAGACAACCTCGTTTGCGCATAAACGAAACTCCACAGCCATCTAATTTTTGTCTACACCACCTGCGGCTCTCTACGTGTGTGCTATCTAACTCTTCCCGCTGCATCCACGCGTACCAGTCTTCCTCCTTGCTGGCTTTATCCCCCGTTTGGGATCCGTAAGCACCGACTGCCCACAGCGCTACTTGCCACCCAGTGGCTATAGTACCCACTACAGCAGCAACACGGCATTATGAGTCGATAATGCCATGTTGGGCTCGGGAACGTGCATGCTACACGGCATTATGAGAAATAATGCCGAGTTGGGCTCGTGCGCGTGCTTCCTGCAACACCAACACGGCATTATTGGCTCACAATGCCGTGTTGCTCCTGCACCACGTGACAGTGTTGCGCCAATCGCGGGGCTTCCTGGCACGGCTGTCCATAATGCCGTGTTACAACTGACCATGACCATTAAGTAGCATTATTAGGATAACAGCTGGGAGTGCCTTATTGGTACTGTATTATAATGAACTTCCGTGACTGACGGCAAAAGTCTGATTACAAATGGGCAAGGTACGGCTAAGATTAATTTATAGCAATAATAACATTACAAGAGCTCAAGAAATGGTGAAACATTCAACATTTACCTGCATGGCACACATGCACAACTCCCTGATTAACCAATCTACTAAATTCAATTAATAATTTCACACACAAACATGGCAGCAGTCTTGACTTGTATTTAAAATCCAACAGTAGGACATAACAATAACAATGATATACAGGCTATACTTGGTGTCTGTGTATAACCTTGTCACTGGAACTTGGAAGAATGTTGAAATCAAGGTTTAATTTTCAACATTGCATGTGCGTTTTATTGGGGGGAAGGTGGATGAATTGAACAGCTGGAGTAATGCTGATTTTTAAATTAATTAATAAGGCCTGGACAGTGCACAGGGGTTACATTAACAACACTATGTTATTCGCCACCTATGGTTGTGAAGTGGCACTGGGTATAGCAGAGTGCCATATTGGCCTAATGGCATTTATTAAATAAACAAGAATACATGACTTGGTATTGTTTTGGTACTTGGTAGCATTAAGATACCCTATTCACACACCCAGAGGCTGAATGCACTCAGCCTGTGGCATCATGCATAACATCATGTCATGGTACCTTGATAATACTAACACCCAGCCATATATTGATGCTTATTCGATAAATGACATAGTGGCAATATACCACTGTACTGTGCTTGGTGTCAGGTTACAACCCTAGGTGTAGGGAGTGATTACCATACTATTACTGTAAACAATGGTCATTCATTTAAACATTGCAATTAATTTTGGGCAGGTCACCGTCTTTGTACATACTGACAACAGTATAATTATGAAGTAATGTAATCATATTAAGAAACACTTACCTTCAACACTGGATTTATGTGCTCTTTTTTTTGGTGGCCCTTCCTTCATGGTTATGATGCCCCCCAGGTTCTCTATTGTGTGGAGGTCACGCCACTGAAGATCATCCCACCAGTGCTTAAGTTGTTGTATAGTCCTTGGTGGTCACTCCCCATCACCACTCACTAGTCAGCAATCTCACCCCAAATTTGCTCTAGACTCTTGATGAATTCAAGTCTTTTGGGTACAAACAGGTCACTAGCTGTTTTGGACACCTCCAGCACTAAAATTGATGTCTTCTCAGCAGAGAATGGAGCTGCTGAGGGACCCCTTGAGGTGCTGTTTTCTTCATTTCCAAAAGCCATTGGGGACGCGCTTTGGAATAACTTACTTTAACAGTAATTAAAAAAAAAAGCAACTGAAATAAGTCATAAAACAGATTTTAGCAAAGCACAAAATACTACAGAACTTTCAAACTCAGTGAGTTTTAAAGATCAGGGAATTGTTTTCCTTGGAAACAATAGCTGCTGTGTGGGGCTGAGCTGGTGTTGTAATATCCGTGGAATAGGATTCTGCAGGTGAGGCTTACAGTGCATATGTCATTAAAAATGCACAGCAGAATATTATTACGTGGAACAGGAAGTGGGAATCGGCAGACTTAAATTCCGCAGAACGGTATGCAGAAATGCTTCAATTACATTTACAAAAATAACTGTTCTGGGCATCCTACCACCATACAGGCAGATGTGTGGTCATGTTAGCTCTACATGCAAACATGTGTGATGATTACTATTGAAAAACACTTCTTACATTCATGGATAATTGCATGTAATGACTGCAGAATTCTGTTCTACGGAAAAATGTGTGTTCCATGGAATGGTATTCCACAGATGGTGCTTCAGTTGGTGGTGGTTCTCATACTAGATTAAAGAAAAATCATCGCTCTCACTTATATTACAGTATACTAGAATAATCACAAGAAAATAATCAAGAAGATCAAGTGTGGTCCAAGGGATTTTATAGTCGGCATGGCGGAATGGACAGACAAGATAGTCCATGCAGCACTGTCGTGACTGCCAGTATTTTTTTTAACTTTCTCTGCTGCAATGTTGCTTAGGCACAACAATGCTGGGCCATCTTATCTGTCCTTTCCCCCCTGCCTACCAAGAAAGACCCATAACACCCTTGATCATCTTGATTTCTTTTTAGTAAGATAACAGATACAGATATGTGTCTTCCTGGTATTACTTCAATGCTGAACTCAGCTGAATGAACTAATAGTGGCCCGCATGTGGCTGCTGCTTTAGGTACATCATCCGATGCCTCCCCCACTCCTGCCATCTCATATGTCTGGTGATGAAACATAGCTGACTGAACTGATAGTGGCCCTGATGCTATGCTGCTGCTGCTTTAGGCCCATCCTCATGTTCTTTTTCCACTCCTGCCATTTCGTATGTCTGGTGATGAACCATAAGCTGACTGAATTGATAGTGGCCCTGATGCTGCTGTTGCTTTAGACCCTTCTGCATGTGCTTCTCCCAGTTCTGAGATCACATATGTCTAATGATGAACCTAAGCTGGCTGAACTGAGAGTGGCACTGATATGCTGTTGCTGCTTAAGGCCCATCCTCATGAACCTCAGCTGACTGAACTGATAGTGGCCCTGATACTAATGCTGCTCTCTAGTGCTGAACCTCAGCTGACTGAACTGATAATGGCCCTGATACTGATGCTGCTCTCTAGTGCTGAACCTCAGCTGACTGAACTGATACTGGCCCTGATACTGATGCTGCTCTCTAGTGCTGAACCTCAGCTGACTGAACTGATAGTGGCCCTGATACTGATGCTGCTCTCTAGTGCTGAACCTCAGCTGACTGAACTGATACTGGCCCTGATAATATGCTGCTTCTGCTGCTTTAGGCTCATCCTCATGCGCTTCTACCAATCCTGCCATCACATATGTCTAGTGATGAACCTCAGATGACTGTACTGAGAGTGGCCCTGATGATGCTGCTGCTGCTTTAGGCCCGTCCTCATATGCTTCTCCCACTCCTGCCATCTCATATTTCTGGTGATGAACCTTGGCTCACTGTACTGATAGTGGCCCTAATATGATGCTACTGCTGCTGCTTTAGGTCAGTCCTCATGTGCTTCTCCCACTCCTGCCTTCTCATATATCTGGTGATGAACCTCAGCTGACTGCACTGGTAGTGGCTCTGATATGCTGCTTCTGCTGCTTTATGCCTATCCTTATATGCCTGCCACACTCATATGAACATATGAACAAACAAAGAAGACAGCAGAAGAAGGCCATTTGGTCTATCAAGTCTGCTCATGTTGCAGGGTCCACAGTTTGAGCTACTGTCCCTGCCCCCATCTCCCCACTCCTCCCATCCTCCCTACCTATGACCTTTACCCTTCCCTATACCTGTCCCAGCCTCTCTTAAAGCTTCCCACTGTCTACAATGAGATTACCTCTTCTGGCAGTGCATTCCAAGTGTCCACTACCCTCTCTGTGAAAAAGTGCTTCCTGACCTCCCTCCTAAACCTCCCGTTCTCCAGCTTAAGATTGTGCTACCTCATGTTATGGTTACCACTCAGCTTAAAGAGACTCTCCTTATCAACCTTATTAATCCCTTTCAAGTACCTGAAGTTCCCAATCATGTCCCCTCTCTCTCTTCTGTCTTCCAGGGAGTACAGGTTCAGTGCCCTCAACATCTCCTAGTATGCCTTACCCTGCTGACCAGCTATCATCTTTGTAGCCCTCCTCTGGACCTTCTCCAGCAGGTTAATGTCCTTTTTGAGGTGTGGGCACCAGTACTGAACTCTGTACTCCAGATGTGGCCTTATCAGTGACCTGTACAAGGGCAGTAAAACCTCATCTCTCCTACTACTGATCCCCCTAGATATTCATCCCACCATCTTGCTTGCCTTTGCTGCTGCTTTCGTACACTGAGTGGAGTGTTTCAGGTCACTAATGATCATCACTCCAAGGTTCTTCTCCTCCTGTGATGTAGATACTTGGACTGCACCCAGGTAGTACTCCATCCTAGGATTCCTGGCTCCAATATGCATAACTTTGCATTTCTTGGCATTGAACACAAGCTACCATCCTATATCCACTCCAATATGCACTCCTACCATCTTATATGTCTGCTGATGAACCTCAGCTGACTGAACTGATCATAGTAGCCTGGGTAATATGCTGCTGCTGCTTTAGCAAAAAGATAAACCCACTGGGCAAGAGGAACTAATAATGTAATGTGTAATGTCTCACTCTATCAACTTCTCAGACTGCTGAGAAAACAAGACCCGATTTCCACAACTGGATTCATAGAATATCATTACACAGAAACAATAAGTCTGCCAATATATATATATATATATATATACTCAATGAATAAAAATGGAAAAACATTCCAGTGGCTATTTTAAACAGCATCAATGTGTGGAGGAATAGTTTTCCGTGGAACAGAACATCGGCGAAACAGTAGTCCACTGATCACTGCTATGCTATCATTAAATTAAAAACAAGGACACCATTATGATACTCTGCACAGTGTATGTACATGTCTCCAGTCTAGCAGGAATCAAGTGGATGAAATTTAATTAAAATTTATCCACTTAATTATATGGAAATAGAATTTTAATCATGCGGAAATATGTTCCACAGAAAATGTTGGTCATCTGCGGAATATATTTCTGCATTTAAAATACGGGCATAATTCCACTGGAACACCAGGTTTTCTGCAGGGGCCAGAAACTTAGCCATGTGTACACTCTGGGGGGGATGCTACAAGTCTTTATGGCTGAGAGGGACCTGGGGTGGTGGTGGATATCAAGATGAACAACTCAGAGACTTGTAGGAGGGCAGCAGCAAAGGCCAACAGGATGCTGGGATGCATCGCATGGGGAATACCTCCAGAAGGAGGGAAGTGATACTCCCTCTTTATATTCAAAATACTCACTCGATGATGTTGTGTATAGTGATGTGTGCCACATTGTATCTGTCCTTTGCAATGAATGCAGGTAATAGGACAATTGTGAGGAGCCAGAGATGCAGAAGATATGCACTGTCCCCTGTGTAGTTAAAGGGCATGAGTTAGTGACATCACTGGCAACCTGGGGAGGGGGAGAGACATTTGGGGTATACTTCTCAATGAGGTGCCCACTAGGGGTGTCACTTCCTTCAAACCTCTGGCACAGAATGGAATCATGCCAGATGAAGGTGCCATGGACACTGCCAGGGATCTGTGCCAGGACAATGATGATGCACCCTTTGCATCACACACCCCCTGGCAGTTGATAGAATGGTACCCCTTCCTATTCACATAAGTCTCAGATCTGCCAATGTTGAGTGCCTGGATAACAACATGGATGCAGTCAATGGCACCAAGTACGGATGGTAGGTGTGCAACTCAATAAAACGGCTGCATTGTTGCTGTACACTCTGCTGGTGTATTGGGGAATATGATGAACTCCTCAGCATGGGCCAGCAGGGCATCTAGGAACTGGCCCAAAAGCTGTGAATTGGCAGATTGTGAAATAATGATGATGTCACCCACCAGTGTCTAGAAGATTCCTGTGGCCAGGATGCACAGGGTAACACAGAGTAGTTGTCACCTTGTGCTCTACAGACATCACACGTCAGTGCTGGGTGTCTGTCCAGAGCTGGTCATGTGGCAGCTTACACAGCTGCATGATCATGTATCTGTTGAACCTATAGCAGCCCATGATTTGTTCATCACGAGGAACGTTCAATGTGACTCATGGAATGTACTGTCTGTTTGCAGCATATCACCTCTGGGGCCTATGGTTAGACCCGGGGGAGGCATTGTCCCTCTCCTAATCTTGTATGATAGGTTGCATCAGATACACAGTGTGAACCATTTGGTTTTCAGCTAGGTGTGTGGGTGTTCTGCTTTGCCTTTTCCTGCCTCTAGGTTTGCCCTACTTTAAGAACTGTTTTTTGGGTGATTTTGTGCAATGTTATTGTACTGTGCTATTCTGTTAGTGCTGCTGTATAGCACTGAATATTACACTGTGAACAATGTGCACGTCACTGCCCCCCTGGTCTCGATACTGCATACATTGACTGTGTGATGCAGCACTTGTGAAAATGGCATGCATAGCACAAGCCTTTGAATATGGGAAACAGGCACAAATCCATGCATAGTACAAAGACAGATAATGCATGCTTGGTATAATGCTTTGTATATCTGGCCCTTCCATTTGTATTAAACAAAAATGGGTCCATGTGCAATGATATACAGTATATACAAATTCTGTAGCGTACAGACATTTGCATACTTTTTAAATATCAAAACCAAGAGTGTCACAGAAGACTGACATAATTAAACTTACATTATGTCAATATACTGTCTTCTCCATCATTAGCAATTTAAACGTTGTTCTATTAGTACTTCTGTCATGCATTATGATGACATAACATCCCTTAACTAATGCATGTAAACGTGAGTAGCACACATTTAAAAAGAGTTACTAAACTTATTGTGAGTTCATAATCAGTAAATCACAGGGACAAGAGGACAGGATTTTCAAAGCTTAGTTTTTCCAGCATTCAAAATTAGGGACACCGGGTGATTTGCTTCTAGAAATGCTTGCATACATATTTTCCAAGAGACCTGTATCCAAACAAAGACTGGCCAGCTATACATACCATTTTGTATGCAAACATTTCTTGGAATCCATTTTTTGAACTGTCCTGTCCTTGATGTAAAATTGGTTTAGAAATGACAGCAGATAACTGTCAGACTACAAAATGCTGACCTAACAGTTTTAATTACTTTTTGTGCAGGTGTGTGTGTGTGCGTACTTGGGTGTGTGCATGTGTGTGTATTCTTATGCTAGGACACCTGCATATCCCTACCTCTCCCAAGTCCTTTTCTATAATATGTGTGTCAGTTTGAGTGGGGAAGTGTTGTTCTGTTTTGGAGAAAAAAACACTTTCATTTTCTCGTATTCTTTTATTTTTCCCCCTTTGCATCCTAATGGAGGAAGATTGCTTGTAAACTATATCACCAGACTGACTTGCATTCAAACATCAGTCTTGATGCAGTCCTGTCTGTGTCCAAACAGTGAGCAAACAGAGTCAGGAAAATGGATGTAATTTAGAGCAGCTTGTGTCTACAATGAAAAAAATCTCCCTCCCAGAACTTTAATCAATAGTTCCCTCTGTTCTTAATGTTTGGCTAAAAATGTCACAGAGGGCAATTTATGAGGAAATATAAATGAATACAGTTTAGCCGCCTCTGTTTATGTACACAGTTGTGACTGGGGCATAGAGTGGATTATCTTTTATAGGGAGTGCTCCAAACTCCCCACCACCATCAAACTTTGCAGATTTTACTAACCATTTTCATTGACCTTTACTGACTTTGGAGCTCCACTCCTATGTAAACAAGGCTACAATGAAATGGAAGTCTTCAAGGGCAGTTGTTGCTGCGAAGAAAAGAACATTCAAGTGAATGAATGAAGCAATTTATTTTTGTTTATTTATTATAACAAATTAAATATACAATAAGCTAAAATACCAATTATAAAATTGGGATGTGATACATGCAATTACTTTATATTCTGTATGCATTAAATTATATCTGATGTCAGCTGGATTATAAAGTATGTCACTGTCCCTTTGTACATTTTATAATTTGGCTTTGCAAAGTGCAGTAGTGTAGGCATTTTTCTATTAAATTATATTATTTTGCCTTCTATTTCATTTTATCTACATGTTCTTGTATTTTTGCATTCTATCTTATAATTTGGTCTTAAAAATTTTAAAATATATTATATATTTTTTGCTCCTAGTCATTTTATTTTTCTTAAGTGATTTGTTTTATGCTTGCACATTTTTAGGACTAAGTATCGCAGTGACAGCAGGCATGTTGCAATTACACTCAGTAGTAGGCCTGGTAGGAAATGTAGCCATTAGAATTCGCCCAGTGTTCATTCAGTCACATCAATGATATTATCAAGAAGTTTCAGGCATAGGTTTGCATGTGCTGGTACACTTTCTGTGTAGCTTCCTAGGATTATAGTGCAGGAAGTGGCTTACGCAGTCCCAGACTATGCCAGTATGTGCTTTGCACTGTCTATTTGGCCTTTGAATACACAACCAGTATGTGTCTCCGAGGGATTTACAACAACAAAAGAGATAGGAAATTGCATCTCTATCTCTCTTTTTATTATATATGTTGTGGACACACCACACTGCTTTTCTTCCAAAATACTTTTTTGATATGCTAAATAACGTTCTCTATTCTGTCAACCTCCCAACCATAAAGATTTGTATACCCATGATGCTTTGCACTCTGTTTTAAACCTTAGAATGCATGCATGTGGCTTGGAGCGAGTGACAAAAAGCAGACAGATGAAATGATCCCACTCTCTTTCTCCCTTTGCATTTGATGTGGGCTAAGGAAACTTTGTTAATGCACCAGTTAGGATAACTCAACACCACAAAAGTGGGGAAGTGTGGCCTTAGGGTTTCCCAGATAGCATATATGAAATTCTTCACCCAAGCATTGCTACCAAGAGGTGTACCAAAAGGATTTATTCTGGCTCCCCTGTTGTTTGCAATTTATGTAAATCACCTGAAGAGAAATACAGACAATGCCAAATTGCACTTTTTCATGAATGTCACAGTCTTGTGTGTGTATATATATATATATATATATATATATATATATACATATACATATATATATATCCAGACCTAATCATGACAGTGTTTGTACTCACCTCTAAGCAGAGCTTAATTATTTACAGATTAATCTTTTCCAATCCAGATTGCTATTAAATGCAAAAAAGACAAAAGTTATGATTTTCCAGTTAACAGTTAGGGCAGTCCCCTCCAGATTTCCCCCCAATAGTTCTACCTTAATGGGTGAATCGACTGATGTAGTGGATAGCTACAAATACCTTGGCATATGGCTTGACCAATGCCTGTCCTTCACTACTCATATAGACATCTGCAAAAAACTAAGAATCTGATTGTTTTTTTTTCTTTAAAAACAAGAGATGTTTTCCTTTAGATGTTAAGAGAAGGTTGTTGCAAGCCACATTTCTCCCTTTACTGGACTACACCGAAATGATTTATAGTTGCAGCCCCCTCACTCATCTGAATAAAGTAGATGTTTTATGTCATAGGGCCCTTTGAATTATTACAAATTCCCCACACAGGACTCACCATTGTACTTTGTGTGCTGCAAAGTGTTGAAATTGTTGGCCACAAGGAGACTCAAAATGCTCCATATGTGAGTTTATAAACTATTAGCTAATAAATTGCCACAGTATATAACTGAACTTGTTTCCTTCACTCACAGTAACTACACTCTTAGAAGAAGTAATTATTTGCTACTAGAAACATCAATGCATTTCACCCTTTCCGGAAAGTCTGCCTTCAGTAGCATCATTCCTAGGGCATGGAACAATATGAAAAATACATTTAAGCTTACCAACTTAGTAAGCTTGGGTGCCTTTAAATCACTTCTGGAAATGTATGTAAAGATTTATGTTTTTGTAACTACAATAACTGTAAACAATGTAGTGTTTACATACCGAGTCTTTAGAAAAAAACATATAATTGTAAGCTTGAGCGGGTAGCTATCCTTTGATATTATGCCTACCAGATGAATATTATTAATGATTACTTACAGCAATTTAGGTATATCAGATTCTTTCATATCCTCGATAAATCTTAATCAGAGTTCTTTTGTATGTTCTGTATTTCCATCACTGTATCATAAATATATTATTCCTAGTATTGTACATAGTATAGTTAGTTCATGTGCCAGATATTCAAAAATGGACCAAAGGCGCAAGTCTGGCACAGTGCAAATCTGATGTGCCGAGGCACAATGAGTGCCATATTCAGAAGTTGCGCATGCTAAACTGCACCAGTGCAACTCGGCTGAATATGGCAGAGATGTGCCATGGCGCAACCAGACATGCACCATGGTGCAAACAGACCTGCGTCATGGTGCAGAAAGAGAAGCCCCAGGCTACTTTGGGAACACAGCAGCAGAGCAACAGTCAGAGGGAGGCATAGCACAGGAACAGATCCAGGGACAGTGCCAGAGAAGCGCAGTGGCAGACCACAGGTGGCCACCACTAGCAGGGCAGACACAGGCACTCAGACACACCCACCCTGGAACACAACACTGGCAGAAGAGAGCAGGCAACATTGGTGGCACCATTGGCCAATGGAGGGCCACTAATGGAGTCCCCCGGCCGCATGCTGTGCCCCCACCTACCCAGACTCCAGCAAACCACACCCAGGATCATGCTGCCAAGTGCACACATGCCACACACCCCTGACAGCCACCCCATGGGCACCCCCAAAGCACAGCCACTGACCAAGGGGCAGGATCCCACCACTGTGAAACACACCACAGCAAAGAGCAGTGCACCGCAGAAGCATGACACATGCACCGACACATGCAGACCACACAGACAGACACCGTGCCACTACAGCATGGCTCCTCATGGCAGCTGCAAAGCAGACACTGACACAGCCAGGTATGTTATAAAATATACATTGAACAGAACAAAGTACAAGAGCAGGAGGGTGGGAAAGGGTAGGAAAGTGAAGGAAGGGGACAGGGAACAGGGACTGTACAGTGAGAAGGGGGACAGATGGGGAGGTAGAGCAGGGGAAACTTGGAAAATATGGGGCTTGAACTAAGGGTGGCCACTCTCTGTCACTTAATGGTGCCTTCTCCATCACTGTTCCACCAGCAAAAGCCAGTGCACCTTACAGACCTCCTCCATGGTGGTGGATGTCATTAGTATGATCTGGCACAGCAGCTGACAGTATAGGGGTAGCCTCCACCTCTGCTGGATACCTATGACAAGGGACAGGATAGGTGATCAGTGCAAAGTCCCAAGATACCATGTTCACCCACTGTGTGCAATGGGCAGTGGGAAAATACACCACTGGAGTGGCACCTTGGCCACCCACAGGGGCATGGGCCAATGCCTGCCAGAAACAATGCATGCCAGGACAGTGCTCAGAAGTGGGCACTGCCGCCCAATGGCCACCCAACTGCACAATGACAGTCACATGGCACAGGGCACCAGCAGCACCACAGCAACACTAGTGGCTGC
Organism: Neoceratodus forsteri; assembly: GCA_016271365.2. Classification (NCBI taxonomy): domain Eukaryota; kingdom Metazoa; phylum Chordata; order Ceratodontiformes; family Ceratodontidae; genus Neoceratodus; species Neoceratodus forsteri. Next base: position 1,177,372,940 of record CM057449.1, on the reverse strand, counting down.
CGGCTCACACCCACCTTACCAACAGCTGGCACACATGTACAATGGCCACCCCACAGTGGCCTGCACCAGGCACAGTACGACACACACAGCTGCCATGACACATGGCACAGGTGGCCATGGCTGCACCCACTCCCTCACCAACCCCCCTGTACTGTGCATAGGACCAAAACAGTGTCTACCTGCCCTCTGCACCCCCCACTGGTGCTGGTCCTGCTGCTGTACCACCTCCACGGCCTGCTATGGCCTGCTGGACATCCCCTGGTGCTCCTGCTACCCTTACTCTATGGCGATCCTCAGGTCCTGGGAATAGAACAAAGTGAGGTACACATCAGGAAACATCCACAGCATGTGCCCACCACCCCCACCCCTGTGCACAGCATGTGCCCCTGCCTGACATGTCCTGTAAGGCTGTATCACAATGCAACCTGTGGCTGGCAATGCCACAAATGCAAGGCGCATGATGACAGTGTACCCCTCTGCAGGGCATGCCAGGCAGCCAGGCCATCACCACAGTACAGAAATAGGGCACACATGCAGAATAGGCTGACTTACCTGGCCATGGCACAATCACTCACTGGATGTGTGCCTGCAGCCATCGCATATGCTTTGGGTCCTGCTGCATGAGGTCACCATACCGGTGGCGGCATTTCTTCTCAGTTCTGGCCACCCCAGTACTCTGCTGCAGGCTGGCAGCAATCTCCTGCCAGATATCAGTCTGTGGCTGCTGCAGAAGCACCTGGCCAAATAGCTGTTGGGCATGGGGCAACACACAGGCCACCAGATTCACCAGCTCCACATCAGTCCAATTAGGGGCTGGCAAACTCCTCACTGCACCATGCTGTGAACTACACTCTGTTGAGGCAAAATGGTGGCCAGAGGCCCACGTATGTGCAACATGTGCAGGATGCACACCTTGTGGAGACATGCTCTGTGTCCGCCCATAGCGTAATGCTGTAGATGTGCAACATGGGTATGGTAAGACTGGCACATGGCAGGGGAGTACCACGGGTTCAGGGGGTCACACTAGGAGTCAGGGTTTGGCCTGTGTGCTGGTGCACAATAGCTGGCATGGTACACCATGTGCCATGGTCCCTATTGCACAGTGAGCGCACAGGACACAATAGGCAGAAGCACACTGACTGGCGCAAGCACACTGCAGTCCTGCGCATGCCTGGATATTGCACTGTGACTTGCTCCAGAGCAATTCCATCATGCACAGAGCAAGTACGTGATATTTCGCTGCCACATGCAAATGAGCTCATCAGCCAATGCGCGGTGCACTGGGGAAATTAGCATGTCATTACTGTTGCATCAATGCTCATTTGCATGCGTTGCACAATAAAAGCACCATAGACCAGCACAGGCCATGGACTGGTATTGCAACCATCTGAGGTAAGATGCGCATGCTGCTGAGCATAGCCAGCAGAGCAGGGGGGATGGGGTAGGCTGCTGCTGACACTGACACACCTGTCCATGTCCACTGGTAGCACGATGTCGGAACGTGAAGAGGTTGAGGTGCATGGGCCTGCTCTCAAACGCAGGCCCAACTTTACAAAGGCAGATGCCCTGTTTAAGGCCTACCTCAACAGGAAACCACTGCTGAGTGGTGCCATGGGCACACCACAGGCCAGGGCTGAGGCCTGGGAGTAGGTGGAGGCATATGTCAACCAGCAGGGCAGCCACCAGCGGTCTGTGCAGGAGTGCTGCAAAAAGGTGGGCACTGATAAGAGGTTCATCAAAGAGAAGGTGTCAACCATCTATGCAGACTGGACTGCCACCGGAAGGGGGGCCTGCTGATGTGCCACAGCTCATGGTGCAGGAGGAGTTGGTGGCAGCCACCAAGTGCTGCAGCACTGTAGAGGGTGGAGGATTTCAGACAGGTGGAAGCCCATCACTGCATGGTACACATGCTGGGCATGCACAGCTTGCAGTGGCGGGGGTGAATGGGCAGCTCGAATCACTGACACATGTTTCCTTTTTCAGCACCTGCATGCCTGCATGTGGAGAATGGGGTGCCAGAAGCAGTTGTGGAGGCAGGCCCAGCTCTGAACGACCAGCCATCCACCTTCACGGGCATCCAGGGGCCTGATCAGCTGCAGCACACCACCACTGTCCAGCCGGATGTCCTGGGCATGGAGTAGGATGAGGTCCTGGATGTATTTCTGCAGGATGCCAGCCACAGCATCCTCTGCATGGAGACACAGATCAGGGTGGGGTCTGACTCCAGTGATGACCTGACCATGATCCTGGACAGTTTGGTGGTGTTGTGAAGGGGAGATGCCCATACAAGGAACCATCACAGGCAGCGCGCCCAGTGGCCTGACAGCAGTGGGACAGTTGCCTACTGCCACTGTGGGTGCTGCTGTGTGCACTGCAATGGCAGTGCCATATGGTGGTGGTGCAGCTGCGCAGGTACTGGGCAGTGTTCAGCAGCCAGTTGGACAGCAGCAGCAGGCAGCAAGGGCCAAAGGGCAGCTGGATGTGGGGTGTACTGCTGTGTCACCTGATAGGGACTTACCCCATGGGGACCCCATTGTGCAGCGTCCACCTGAGTGAGGGCCTGTACAGTGTGGTCATTCATCAAAGGTGGGTCAGCACCCCCACCCAGGTTCTCCTGGGCACTGACCCATTGGAAGAGCATACCTGTTTGCTGCAGGCTTCCATGGAGCAACAGGTGCTGCTTGAAGCTAGGGTGCATGCACTGTGCGTGTAGGTTCGCTAGGCAGCTGAGCAGCAAGAGTGGGGCACTGCACAGCTCCTGGTGGCTATACAGCACTTGTGGGAGGACACAACTGCATCCCAGGATTGCATAGCTAATCAGGGATGGCCTTGCACTGCTGGCTGCCAAAGGGCACGGCCGGCCACCACAGACACCATGTAGTGCACTGTCCATCCCATGATCCCAGTGTCAAGTGACACCCCCCTCTCGATGCCGGGCTCTACCTTTGGCATCCCAGGCACACCTGGGGTGGGTCTGTTTGGGAGACTACACACCCCTCCATGGATCCGTTCATGGTCCCACAGTACAACCCCTGGGGGCCCATTGCAAACACCTCCTGTGGCCAATGAGCAGTCTGTAGCTGCCGATCAGCCCTGGTGCAGCTGCCCCCGTGGCCACGATGGCCATGGTTCTGCATGGTACACCTTATGTGTGTGCCACCCTGGCCTCAGTCTGCAGCCTCTGCCCTGTGTGCACATGTTGCGGTGTGTGTGTGTGTGTGTGTGTGCGCATACCACAGGTGTGGCACCTGTGTGTCATGCCACATGCTGCCTGTGTGCATGCCTGCCCGGCCGCTGGCCCATGTGGCATGGGCGTGATCTGAGCAGTTCTGCACTGGTTACACCTGGGAACCGGTGCAATGCATCTGATCCCCACCACTAGCCAGTGTATGGGCATATGTGTGTGTGTGTGTGCATGTGTGTTGCTGTTTGCTGCTGTGTGCAGTTGTGTGTGGATGTGTGACACTGACACCCCCACCCCTGCACTATGCCTCTGTGTGCATGTCCATTGCCATGCCCACCCCTGCCTGTGTGCTGTACCTGTGTGTGTGGCCAGTGTGTGGGTGTGGCGCCACCTACCTAGGGGCACCACTGTGCTCCTGTGCGGTGGTGTCCCAATGCTTCAGTGCCATCCTCTGCAGCTGGGGATCCCTCCTCCCTGGGGGGGCTGTCCATCACCCTCCAGCCCTTTGCCCCTGTCATCCCTACTACTGTCGCCCTCATCAGCCTCAATAGCTATCCCACGGTCAATGGCCATGTTGTGCAGTATGCAGCAGGCCAGGAATAGGCCACAGGCTTTTGAGGGGCTGTACTGTAGGGCACCACCAGACCTGTCTAGGTAATGGCACCATGCTTGCAGCATCACAAAGACATGCTCAATGATGTTTCGCATGCTGGCATCTGCCTCTTTGAAACATTCCACTGCTGGGGACACTGGACGCCAATAGGGGGTGAGCAGCCAGGGCCTCAGTGGATAGCAGTCTTCTGTGTGAAAAGTGACATGGTTTGCCCTGTGTCCTCTGTTGCTGTGCCCCTTGCCTGTTCCTGGCACCCTTGCCAGCACACACAACCTGCCCTTCCCCATCCCATGGCCTGCACTGCCAGGCACCCCTTGCCCCTCCCAAACTCACTCACTAGGTGACCCGTGGAGATGTTCCCATGATCAAACCTATGGCACAGCACAGAGCTGTGCCAGATAAATTCATCATGTGCACTCCCAGGGTGTGTGGCATAGACATTGGTGATGTGCCTCTTGGCATCACACACCACCTGGCAGTTCACACTTGGGAACCCCTTCCTGTTCACATGGGCCACACCCTCAAGGCCAGGTGGTTTGCAGATGCCCACGTAGGTGCAATCAATGGCCCCAAGCACACCAGGCATGCGTGCTACCCTGTGGAAGTCCTGCATGGTTGCTTTACAATCTGCCTGTGTGCTGGGGAAATGGATGTGTTCTGAAGCATGTGGCAGCAGGGCTTTGAGGAAATGTGTGAGGAGGCGTGACGTGGCTGACTGGATTATGCCTGAGGTGTACCCGATTGGTCTCTGGAAGGTGCCCGTGGTGAGCAGGTACATGACTGCTGTCACCTTGGTCTTCATAGACATTGCGTGGCTCTGTCTTGGGGGTGTCTGCATCTCCTCACTGCACAGCTCACACAGCTGCCTCAGAATGGCCCTGTTAAGGTGATACCATCCCACAATCTCTGTATCTATGTAATTTTTGAAGGTGATGTGGGCACGGTACCACCTGTTCTGGGTGTACCTCCAATGGGCCTTTCTACGGCCATGTCGCTGTTCCTCCTGCCTCCTCACACCCCTCATTACGGCCTCCATTAGGAAGGGTGCACTATTCACAGCCCCTGATGTCCTGTCCCCCCCCGGGGCAGTCTGCTTCTGTGGTCTGTATGCCACTCTGGTGCTCTGTGTGGCACTATGTCTGCCTGTCCCTCTCACTTTCTCAGCCCCTGGCTCACTCTCCACTGCCACCTCTGTTCCTCTACCCCTATAGCTGCCTGTATCAGTCAATATGTCCTTCACTGGCTCTATCACCCTTGCTCTGACTCTTTCTTTCTCTCTCTCCAGTGTCTCTTACCACTCTATCTTTCTCTCCCTCTCCCCTGGCACAAAGGCTGTCTGTGTGCTTGCACCCTGTATTTATTTGCTCAAGTCTGCTCGGTGCATCCAGGTTTTTGCTCAGCACTTGCACCATAGATCCACAGTTCAATATCGTACTGTGCTGGATATTCATGGGCATCCCCCCGCTCTTGCTTATGCATTCACTATAGTTGCACATTGGCACAATGGGACTTGCACCGCACAATGACTCCCACTGAATATCGTTCCTTGGCGCAAGTCTGCACTTGCACTTTCACAACTCAGTTGTGCTATGTGCAACTGCTTTGAATATCCCAGCCCTTGAGTATATTGTATATAAATGTCTTATTTTATGGCCTTGCAGTTGTACCCCCTTTCTTTTGTATTCTTCTGTACCTAATCTAATGTACCTATGAATTCTACATGCTGTCCTATCCAGGACTTCCTTGAAAATGAGCTTGCTCAATGGAGTCTCTTCCAGGTGAAATACATTTGAATTTGAATAACTACCCCCCACCCCTACCCCAGCAGCAAAATGAAAAAATATTATGGTTTTGGATCTCCAGATTCTTGGGAATCAGTGATGGAGGTCTTCCTTGGGGTAATCATCCCAAATGCCCACCCATTCCCTGAGCAAACAATGTCATACATGATCTCCTTTCTTCATGCAGGGCCAGTAGCAACATGTGGCAAGATGAACTTCTCCACCTGTAAAAGAGCATATCACTATGATGCACTGGCTTGGAGCTATACCTTGTGCTTCAGTCTAGAGGCTATGGGCTAGGAAGAAGGGGGGAGCATTAGGGTTGACAACCCCAAGGAAGACATCACCACTTATTCACCAAGACTCCACAGACCCAAAACCCTAATATTGTTTCCTTTTGCATGTTGTTTTAAGGTGATATGGTCTGTATTTTAAGATGTTTATTGAACTGTCTGTATTTGTATTATAAAGGCACTCTGAGCAATGGAAGGGTGCCTTTTAGAAATAAAATGTTACTTACTTACTTTTGCTGCTTGGGGGGTGGGGAGTTAGGGTTGGAAACCCCAACACCACATTTCCCTACTTTTTTGGTGCAAAGTTACCCTAACTGGTGCATTAATGAAGTTTGTTGCAAATTATTTTCTTTCTTTTTGAGACAGTGGAATCATATTCTATAGATGCAGACGCCCTGCACCAAGGGAAGATTCCGTCCACCTACAGAAGTACAGGGTCTTTGTGGCTCCACATTTTCATGCAGTGAGAGATGTAAAGAGGTCACGGGGCTGTCTGGTGGGCTGCAGAAGCACAGGCCCTGTGATCCCTGTGCTTCTATGTGGCCACAGATGTAGATACACAGGGCAAAGAGTGCATCTGTCAGCCAATGCACAAGACCCTCTGCCACCAATGGGAGGAGGGGTGCAGGGACCTATGCCAAGATGACAGTAGTCTTCACAATATGGTACCTGGACCCATGTGGACAACCCTGCACCTTTCATTCTCTGGCTGGGGAAGGTGTGTCATGTAACAGCACCCATCCCACCACGCTCACCACATCCAGTTGGGTCACTGAGCTCACCACCAAACTCAGTTCCCTGACTTGGGATCACAAAGCATACCCACTGGGATCAAGACTGGCACTGCTCACAAAGTTTTTTAACCATTATATGTTTTTTTTTTTTTAACTTTGACCACAAATTTTCACGGTATGCATTTTATGATTCACCTTATAAAACCACGACATGTACCTTTAAAGCATATTGGACAAAATGTCATTTTACACTAGAAGTCTGAAAACACAGCTCACCCAGGATTTAAAAAATGACACATATTACATTTATGAGGTGGTGTGGAGAAATGACTATGTTGAATATTTGGAGTCAAAATACTAGAAATTCCCTATATGTTGCTGACAACATCCAAGTCAAACCCATAATTGACCAGGGAAGAGGACTTACTGGAAACTATTTGGTTGAAAATGAAGCCAAATATTAAAAAACAGTTTTTAGTGGGACTGGTATACAGATCTCTGTCACATACACATGACATGGATATAAGGCTTCTGGGACAGTTGTCTAAATTAGATGGGGACAAGACAATTCTGGTCTTTGGAGATTTTAAATTCCTACAATAGACTGGCTTAAAGGATTGAATAAAACATCAGTGGAAAGTGTCTGTATCAATGTCCTGGAGGAGCCTGTCCTGGAGCAGCATGTTAAATCACCTACAGGATGGGAACACACTTTAGATCTCATAATAAGTAATCTAGGCGAGCAAATTATTAACTGTCACACAACATATCCTCTTGAAAACAGGGACCACATCATGGTTCAATTTGGTTTTAAATGTGAAAACATATCAATTGCAGAGACTGCTAATTCTAAGTGTTTTAAAGAGGCAAATTATGTGGCCATAAGAGAAGAACTGAGCAAATGGAACTGGTGGGAATCTTTACTAATAAATCACTAAATGAAATGTAGGAACCACTCTCAGGCAAACTGAGCACATCAGTTGAATTACATGTTCCCATTAGAAAAAAAATATATAATTCTAGAGGAAGGATACAACTCTGGCATAATAGGACAGTAGTCAATGCCATAAATAAAAAGAAAAAAATATACAAAAAGGCTAAAAGGACCAACTTTAACAGGGATTGGGAAGTGTATAATAAGGCAGCCAGACAATGCAAAAAAAAATACAGCAAAGGAAAAAGGGAAGTACGAAAACAGTTTAGTGGATAGGGTAAGAGATAAATATAAATCTTTTTACTCCTATGTAAATTTCACAAGATGAAATGAGCTAAGAATAGATTCATTAATAAATAATGATGGTAAACTAGAAACGGGATGGTTGGTTGATGTGATCTATTTAGTCCTAACTAAGGCTTTTGATAAGGTCCCTCACAGAGAGCTTATGGTGGATTTGACTAGACTAAGGGTAAATGGAGTACTGACCAAATGAAGTGAAGCTTGGCTTGCTGGATGAAGGCAAAGGGTTGTAATTAGAAGGTACACATCAAGCTGGTAGAGGGTTACCAGTGGTGTGCCACAGACTTCGGTGTTGGAGCCAACTATTTTTAACATGTATGTATCTTCAATGAATTGTGGCCAAGGGGTTTGGATATATCAAAGATCGCAGGCAATACTAAATTTGGCTACACAATTAAAAATGGATCTGATATACAAATCTTCCACCAAGAACTATTAAACATGGAAACATGGACAAAGGAGCATAAACTACAATTTAATTTGGATAAATGTGCTATAGTGTCTGTTAGAAAGTTGTTGTCTCTGAAATTCTGGCTTTCCCTAGACTTGTTGTACCATTGATGTGACATCATGATGTTGTTGTACCATTGTGAATATGTCACAATGATGGTACAACAGGTCAGATTGCGTTTGCGCATGCACAAGCTGTGATTCGAAGGCACATGAAAAATGCTCATGGCAGTTCACCGATGGCACAGGAGGATGGTACAATGTTTCAGTAAGTGCCGTTTTCTTAAATAGTAGCCGGTAAAAAGCAGGACAGCCATATTTTTTTTAAATTTAAGTAGTGCTATCTTTGTGGAACCGGAAGGAGTGGAGGATTTTACGGACACGGGGGGCTGGGAGTCATCAACATCAAGGCTCGACCATGGAGGCAGTCACAAGCCGTTTCAGTTTACTTTTGCCCATACACTATAAAAGACAGTGGATGGGCAACAGTAAACAACAACACTGTGTTTCACTTCTCGAGGTTTTCATGCCAACTGAAAACCTCTAGAGCTTCACTTTCGAGGGTTTCTTGGTTGTCATGACAGCCTCTCAAAGTGAATAACAGTATTGTTGTTCACTGTTGCCCATCCACTATCCTCTATGTTATGCACTTGGGCCACTCAAACCCTTCAGCAATGTACTTATCGGATGGAAAGGTATTAAAAATAACCACTGAGGAAAGGGATCTGGGGGTAATTGTCACTAATGATCTAAAAAAAACAGCAGAAACTGCCAAGTTAAGGTTAATAAGGCAAGGGGAACTATATCCTGTATATTTAGGTATGTACCTAGTTGGGACCATAGTGTAATTGTTCCATTGTATAGATCACTGGTGAGACCACACAGAATACTGCTCACAATGTTCATCTCCCTTTAACATAAAGGATATAAAATTGATGGAGGAGTCCAAAGGAGAGCATCCAGAATGGTTCGTCAGTCAAGGATCTGCATTATGATGACAGATTAAGGTTCCTGGATCTGTAAACTTTGGAATTTCTTCCTTCCTTCCTTCCTTCCTTCCTTCCTTCCTTCCTTCCTTCCTTCCTTCCTTCCTTCCTTCCTTCCTTCCTTCCTTTCTTTCTTCCTTTCTTTCCCAGGTAAGTGCACTGATCCATTGGACCATTTTCAGGCATGACCCGGGCTACAGATGTGGCTACAAAATAACATAATCAACAGGGATGATGTACAAAAATAGCAATAGTACAGAGTAACACTTATAATACAATATATATAATATAATACAAGATTCGGTAACCTACCTCCAGATGAGGTAATTAACACATGATGGAGACAAAGCAGGTCTGCAAGCATAGTTTCAATGTTCAAGGTCTATCTAAGATGCCTTCTACTGTAACAGTGGGCAGTAGGCTAAATTAGAAGGTGCATGGAAGCTTACATAGAGCATACAAGCTATACACGCTGGCAATGATCTAGGATAATTAGGTGTTTAGAAACTAAGACTTGCTAGAGAACTATCAAAACAGTGGATAAGTAGTACTGCAAACAGGTAAGAACAGGTTAGGATAGCAGAGAGTACTGTGAGGTACAATGCAGGCAGAGAAGGCTAGGGGGCAACAGGGAGGTGAGCTGGAGGAGGGGGGGGTCCCAGAAGACAATACAGCAGGTCCTGGTGCCACAATGGCCTGCACCAAGTGGTGTTATCTTGGGGCAATTGATGCTGGCAGAGAAATCTAAGAGACAAACAAAGTGGGAAAGATCAGAAATGTAGGGCAATGGAGTTGTCCCAGCAGCTCCACCAGGTCCTAGTGTCTTGATAGCCTGCTCCCTCTGGTATTGTCTTGGGGCAGTTACAGCCTGACTCAACTAGAAGCCAGTTGCACAGATTGGTTTTGAAGGACAGATGGGTGGCAGAGGAGTGGATGGATGTAGATAATTATTCCACAGGGTAGGGCAGAGACTAAGAAAGCTTGACTGCCCATGACAGAAGATATACGTGGCACTTTGAGTGGGGACAGAGGTTACCCTGAGGCTCCCTAGGTACCACTCTGTCTGTGAGAAAGAAGAGAAGAAGAGAGAGAAGAAGAGAAGAGAAGAGAAGAGAAGAGAGAGTAGGGTGAGAAGACAGGTGGTTCGTGAGGGAGTTTGCAATTAGACAACGCATGGTATAGTCAAAGCAACCCTGTAATGGGAGCCATCCAATAGACTGGTATAGAGCTCAGTGGTAGGTGGAGTAAGGAGCTTGAAGCACAAAGCAGCATATGAAACAGTAAGTGGAGTTTAAATGGGTGCACAATGATGAAGACATGAGAGAGTAGACAGGGGAGCAGTAGCCTAGCAGGGGCAGAAGATTGCCTAGTGCAATGGTAGCTGAGCTTCCATGGATAGTAATTGCTTTAGCCTGTAGGCAGCACCAAGTCTTTGGTAGATTTTCCACATTGTATTGTTGATGTGTTCCACAAAAAGTTAGAGAGGGTCAAGGGTAGCATCAAGGTATTTGAAAGTGGGGACAGTGACAAGCTGGGGACCTGTAGGGATGTAAACCAGGAGGAACAAGTTGGCCTTGGTGGCCTTGGTGGCCTTGGTTAAGAAGGGTTTGGAGCCAAAGAGCATAGACTTAGTCTTCCTGTTATTGACTATCAGTTTGTTGGAGAGGAACCAGTTGTGAGCAGCACTGTAGTTGACAGAGGGGGTTGATGAAATAGATTCAAGTGAGTAGTCACTATGGTAGAGGACTATATCATCAGCATAGAGGAGTGAATTACAGGTGAGACTATCTGCTGGGAGTGCATTTATGAACATGGGAAAAAAGCAAAGGGCCAGGTATTGAGCCCTAGGGGATACCTAATACCAATAGGTAAAGTGGAAGAGTGTACTTTGCCTATGATGACAGTCTGGGATCTACCAGATAGATAACTGTGGAATCATTATGTAGTGTTAGATGAGCAAGCAAAACTGTGAAGAGTGGAGTTGAGAAGCTGTTGGCCAACTGGGTCAAACACCTTGGATAGATCCACAAAAACCACACCTGTGGCCTTCCTCTTGTCCATATTTCTAAGTATGTGGTCTGTAAAAAGTGTCAAGGCAGAAGAGATACTATGATGTGTGCGAAAACCATGTTGTAGGGGGCATAGGAAGTTGTACTTTTCCAGATGCTCAAATAACTGGTAATGAATGATTTTTTAAAGTAATTTGCTGGGAAGAGGGAGGAGAGAGATGGGCCTGTAGTTTTGTGACACAAGTTGGTAACCGATTTTGAAAATAGGGATACCATGTACAAGCTTCCAGGAGTCTGGCACAGTGGAAGTGGAAGACAAGAGGGGAAGGTTGAATATTGACATCTTAGACAGGGGCGTAGCCAGGATTTCAGAATAGGGGGTTTCCACCAAGAAAATCCCATTATTTAGTCCCTGTGTACAAACAAATTTTTGTATGAAAACACAATCAAAGCAAGACTGGAGGGGGTTTCTGGGCACCCAGGAAACCCCCTCTGGCTATGCCTATGTTAGAGGTGACATATGTTTAGTGTATAGGGCATTTAACAGTGATGACCTATGGGAATGCTTGGGGTGTGAATGTAAGGAAACTAAATATTCCATGAGATCATATAATCTACAACTCAATGGATACACAAACAAGACTAAGAAAAGGGCAGGATTTTTTACACAACTGGTAGTGGGACTATGGGATAGACTTCCACCAGAAGTTGAAGGAAGTGGTACCATGTTCAGATTTAAGGAAAATTTGAACAAGCATAGTCTTTTGAACTCCATAAAAGGATATTTCCCTTGAGTAAAGGGCGATCTGTACATCAGGGAACGCCTGACTAGGCTCTTATGAATCTATGAAATGAAATTAATGAAGTTATGCGTGAACATTGAAATACTGCAATATTCACTCATAACCTGGGTATTTTACATATTTGTACACCAAATTTTGAGCATAGCCTTTTTATTACTCCTCCTGATGAACCTGGTAGGTGAAAATTTTCAAATCTTCTCTGAAATGTCATTATGTGCCACTGAAACAGCATTCCATGCAACAGGTACAAAACACATTTAGCCAGGATTTGAAAAATGACAGATGTCACATTCATGAGGTGGTGAGAAAAATAGCTATGTTAAAAATCTAAGGTCAAAATATTTAAAATTACCAATATTACAAGTGAGGTAGAAACATTTCAACATATACACATAACTTTGCAATTTTACATATTTTGACCCACATTTTCAACATGGCCTTCTTAATGACCCCACCTCACAGAACAAGGGCAGTGAACATTTTCAAATCATGCCCAAAAGGTGATTTCACTAAGCTACCATGAAATCACCTTTCAGGCCTGATTAGCATAATTCCGCTACCACTGGTCATGAGGTGGGGTACCAAACAGGCCATGCTGAAAATGTTTGCATCAGCATATGCAACAATTACAAAGTTATGCATCGAAGTTCAAAACCCCATTGAAATACAATAATCTGCACTTACTTTAGTTTCTCATATTATAGTCAGTGGTTCCAGCAGGAAGACATGTCTTTGATTGGAGAGTGGATTTTCACCATGGGACATCACATGTTCAGGTGAGGAGAATTGGAGGGTGTGGAGGTGTGGGGGGGTTGGGATGCTGAGTGGTAGGTTGGTGGGAGTCAGATCACAGAGGGACTGTTTTTTTTTGTTTTTTTTTGCAGGTTAAAAATATGAGGGCCAGTTTTCATTTTTTCAATGGAATATTCCAATTACAATACTGGGTATTGGGCACTCCAGTGTCGGGCTAAGGTTTGGCAGCACCGGGACTGGGCACCCCATTGCCACCATCTATTTAGTGGCAAGGGGTGGACGACATGGAGGGAAGGAGGGTCACAAATAGCAGTATTGGGGGTGAGCATCCTGGTCCACTTATATGATATAAAGAGTAAGAATGGCAGGCAGGAGACCTGGTGGGGAGTGGGGAAAAAGAAGCAGTAGCAGAGGTTGTGCCCCCATCCACTTAAGAGAGAGACATTGATAGATAGATAGATAGATAGATAGATAGATAGATAGATAGATAGATAGATAGACAGATGGATGGATGAATGGATAGATAGATAGATAGATAGATAGATAGATAGATAGATAGATAGATAGATAGATAGACAGACAGACAGACAGACAGGCCGACAGAACAGGGGATCGGTGGGACACTGTGGTGGCTCACTGCTCTCATGCAGCCCACAGCAGGACTCCAGCTGCAGAAAATCCATCTGTTCTCATACTGAGAATGCTGGTGAATGGCTCATCTCACTAAGCTGGGCAACCTGGATTTTGAGGTACCAAAGAGGTATTTCTGGCCATTATTCTAAAATCAAACATCAGAATCTAGCTAAACAGGTACCATTTAGCTAGTTTCAGGTGTTTTTTTTAATTATACTATTTAATTTTCTACGTTGTTATTTCAAGGGGAAAATCAAGATGGTGGCTTCACATAGAAACATAGAATTTACGGCAGATAAGGACCACTTGGCCCACCTAATCTGCCCATTTTCTACCTAACAGATAAGCTGCAGATCCTAGTTAACCAACAGCTTACTTCCTCCTACCCCCCACTAGGACTGCCTTATGCCTGTCCCATGTATTCTTGAAGTCCCCCACTGTTCTTGATTCCACAACCTCCTTAGGGAGGCTGTTCCATGCATCCACAACCCTCTCAGTGAAAAAATACTTCCTCACATTACCTCTGAGCCGTCCCCCTCTATCTTCAAATTGTGCCCCCTTGTTCTTGCACATCTCTTTTTCTGGAAGATGCTACCCTCTTGGACTTTGTTAATTCCCTTGAGGTACTTGAAAGTTTCTATCATGTGCCCTCTCTCCTTTCTTTCCTCAAGGGTATACATATTAAGCTCCTTTAGTCTTTCTTCATATGTCTTCTGGTGCAGACCCTGCACCATTTTGGTTGCCCTCCTCTGGACAGCCTCCACTCTGTCTATGTCTTTGTGGAGATAGGTTCTCCAGAACTGTACACAGTACTCCAGATGGGGTCTCACCAACTGTCTGTACAGAGGGATAACAACTTCCTGTTTTCTACAATTGATGCCTCTTCCTATGCATCCCAGTATCCCCCCAGCCTTCCTTACTGCCTTCTCACATTGCTTGCCCACCTTTAGGTCATCTGATATAACTGCCCCCAGGTCTCTTTCTATTTTTACTGTTGTCAGTATCTCACCCCCCATTGTGTAAGCCTTCCCTGGGTTTTTGTTTCCATGTGCATGCTACTTTGCACTTTTTGCATTGAATTTGAGCTGCCATACATTTGGCCATTCCTCCAACCTTGCCAAGTCCCTTCTTATCCTTTCCACTCCATCTTGTGTATTAACCCTTTTGCAGATCTTTGTGTCATCTGCAAAGAGACATACTTTTCCTTCCAGTTCCTCTGCAATGTCACTTACAAAGACATTAAAAAGGACCGGTCCCAGTACTAAACCCTGCAGTACCCCACTAGTAACCCTCCTTTCTTCACTGTTTACTCCATTTACTACTACCCTTTGCGTCCTGTTGTCTAGCCAATTTTTTATCCAGGCTACCACCTTGGGGCCCACTCCAAGGCTGGCTATCATGTGTATTAATCTTTTGTGTGGGACTGTATCAAATGCCTTGCTAAACTCTAGGTAGGCCATGTCCACAGCCCCTCCCTGGTCTACTAGTGTGGTCACCCAGTCAAAGAAATCTATTGATTTGTCTGACATGACCTTCCCATCATGAATCCATGCTGTCATTGGTCCTGTGCCCCACTGGCCTCTAGGTATTCAACAATTCTTTCCTTCAGAAGTGATTCCATCATTTTCCCTACCACTGAGGTCAAACTAACTGGTCTGTAGTTTCCTGTCTCTGTCCTGCTCCCACTTTTGTGAAGAGGAATCACATCTGCCCTCCTCCAGTCCTCGGGTACCGCCCCATCCTCCCATGATTTGTTAAAGAGAGTAGTCAGTGGTGTCACTAGTTCTACCCTTAGTTCTTTTAGAATTCTTGGGTGAATCCCATCAGGCCCCATTGCTTTGCCCACCTTCAATTTTATTAGTTCTTTCAGAACCCTTTCTTCTGTAAATGGACTGGTATCGACCCCTATCTTCAGAATGTTTCTCTTGTTTGGTTTAGGTAACTACCCCTCCTCTTGCTTTGTGAATACTGAGCAGAAATATTCGTTCAGTATCTCTGCTTTTTCACTGTCACCCTCTACCCACATTTCCTCCCCTTTATTAAGCTTCAGTATCCCTCCTTAGGTTTTTCTACGCTCCCTAATGTACCTATAAAAGGTCTTATCCCCCTTCTTAACAGAATTAGCTATCCTTTCCTCAGTTTGGGCCTTTAATATTCTGACTGCCTTCCCAGCCTCTTTCTGCTTTAACTGATAAAGTTCTCTGTCCTGCTCCTTCTGTGTTTCCTTATATTTCTTGAATGCTGTCCTTTTCTCCTTAACCTTCCCTGCCACCTCTTTTGAGAACCATAGTAGTTTTTCCTTCTTTGTGTTTTATTGATTTGCTTTACACAAGGCTTGTTGCCTCTGTGATGGGTGTTTTTATCACTCCCATTGTTCCTCCACCCTCCTTCTTGCCTGTTTGCTAGTGCTTTTCTGAGGCACTCACTCATTTCCCCAAAGTCAGTCCTCCTAAAGTCCAGTACTCTTGCTTTTTATGGCTTGATTGCATGGCTGTGTTTATCGTGAACCACACTGTTTTGTGGTCACTTGTTCCCAGATAGCTACCCACTTCTTTTTTTTTTCTATTTATATTTTCTGCCCCAGCCGCCCAGTAGCCAGTGCCATCTGCCGGTCACGCTTCACCCTCACATCAGCCTTGCGTCTTCCGATACCCCTGGCTTACCCATGGTGGGTTGCGGCACTGGGGACACATGCCGCATGCCAAACTAGGTCGGAGGGCTGGCCTGAGGGGGCTAATTGAAGCTGTGACCGCTTCATCGGGCGTGGCCCCGCGCATACTCCCATTTTCCTTTTTCTGGGAGGTGGGGACATGCAATGACGGAGCCTGCCCCGCCTCCAATGCACACACTGTTGAGGTCGGTAGTCACGCCACACCTGGTCTCCACCAGGAGTCGCTGACCCTGAGCACTTCCCCATCCTCCCCTGGAGAAGGGAGAGCAGTCCGATGGATGCTCCTTTCTTTCTCCCCGGCCAGCCCTCCAGCGCCAGTCCATTCTCAACCCGGTCGCCGCGCCGCATGAAATCCCACTCGCCGCGCCGGCGGGCCGCATAGCTACCCACTTCTAAATCTGAGATTCTTTCTCCATCCCCATTTGGGAGTACCAGGTCTAAGATTGCTCCCTCCCGAGTGGGTTCCAATACTAGCTGTCTGAGACATGCCCCCTGTAGGGCATCAAGAATGACCCTGCTCTTGGATGTGCCTGCAGCAAAGGTGCTCCAGTTAACATCTAGCATATTCAGGTCCCCCATCAACAATATCTCCACTTTTTCTGCCATTCTAAGAAGACCTTCTATCATTTCCTTGTCCATTCCCTCCACCTGAGATGGGGGTCTGTATACAACCCCCATGCGGATTGTGGTGCCATTTCCTGTCTCCAGGGTGACCAAAAGTGCCTCATCTGCTCCCAGTTTACTCTTTAGTTCTGTTGCTTTGATACCTTCCTTTACATGAGAGCTTCCTCCTCCTCCTCTTTTCCCTCCCTGTCCCTCCTGTAGATTGTGTATCCTGGTATGTTGACATCCCAGTAATGGTTCTCTGTGTACCATGTTTCTGTGACTGCCACAATATCCAGGCAACCCTCTTCCATCAAGACCACTAGTTCAGGGAGCTTGTTACACAGACTACAGGCATTGGTACTCATCACCCTCCACTTTTTGATAGCCTTACCCCTTTTAGCCCCATTTCTGTCCTTACTGCCTTTGCCTTTTTTTACATTTAAATCTGTTCTACTCCCTAATAACTTCTGTACCTTGATGTTTACCTCACTAATCACCATGCTTTGTGGGGGGAGGCTTGGATTTTCCTGCTCCTTTTCAGTGCCTCCCCCTTTGGCTAGTTTAAATGCTTGCCAATGAAGCATTTAAACCTCTCACCTAGGTTCCTGGTTCCCCCCGGACAGGTGCAGACCATCGCACCAGTATAGGTCTGCATCCCTCCAGGTGGCTCCCCAGTCCCCAATGAAGCTAAAACCCTGAGCTCCACACCAGTTTTTCAACCACTCATTGAATTCCCTGGTGAGAAGTGCCCTAGCATCTCCCTTGCCATAGACAGGCAGCACCTCCAGAAGGTTACCGTGATGGCTGCTTGTCTAAGGCCCCTACCAACTCTACAAACTCCTCTTGCACTGCTCTGATCCCATTCCCAGCCAGGTCATTAGTCCCTAGGGTGGACAATGACATCCAGCTCCCTCCTGTGTGCAGCTCCTCCCATGATCCATGATTCGCCCTGTCCCTCTAGCCATGGCTACCAGGAAGGCACCTTACTCCCTCTCCCTTCCTCCCACATTTCTACCCCTAATGATTGAGACCCCACCATAGTTGTTTTTTTCCTGTGGGGTCCCATGCCACCCTCCTGTGGGTCTCCTTGTGAAGGTTCCCAGCATCCTCCTTGGTCTCCACTGCAGGCGCCTCCATAGAGGAACCACTATCCACCAGAAGAGTGAATGAATTGTGGAGAGGTACAGCTGGAGGGATGCAACTCTGTTCCACCACCCTCTCCCTCCTTGAGCCCACCCTGGTCCAGCATCTCCTCTTTCTTGGCAACCTCTGAGGTAGTGGCATTAGCCCTGGTGGTCCATGTGTGGGGAAGGAGGTTTCACAAATCCTAGCCAGGTCAGCCTGGAGATGGACAACCTCCTCTCTCAGACCAGAGAGGTGCCTGCAAATAGGGCAGCATTGCAGCCTCCAGAATGTCTCCTGGAACACTGCCACCCCACAGCCATTGCACTGCACCACTCCTATCATGTCTTATTTTGTGTCCTCTCTACTGTTTCTCTGGATGCTTATTCTCTCCTCTCCTTACAACTCTCACCTTTCCTGTTCTGGGACAGCAACTTCCTATCTTCTTCAGTAGCCTCCTTCTTCCTTGCTCAATATCAGACCACCAGCAGCTGGGGAGAGTGAGCTACTTTTTTCCTTTAGGTTGACAAAACCAACATTTCTCATGATCCTTTCCTTCCTACTGCCAAACAGGAAGTTCCTGTTGACAGTCAAATCCAGTGGCTATAAAAGTAGAACTGGCTTTTGGTGGGTGGGTGGGTGGGTGGAGGGTGGGATGGAGGGCAATTAGTAAGAAAAAGGCTAGCAACAGGAAGTTGTAATTTGACTCACCTGCTTTTATAATGTCTAAACCACACCCCCAGGTAAGCTCTCTTTCCTCCTAATGGTTTGGCAAAGTCAGCTGATACAGTACCCTTCCCTGCACAGAACACACACTGACTTTCTTTCTTTTTTTTAACCCTAAATAAGACCCCTTCTACTTCTAATAAAGTTATCTGTCTACTTAATCTTAACAGACACTGACTCCTGCTGAGATATAAGTTTTCAATTAATAAGAAAATGTAGCTTCTTTTAGTTAGCTGCTTTCTGCTCTACAGGCAAGTCATTGTTGGTGATATGAGAAGCAAGTGGTGAGAAACCAAAAATGGCCTCGCAACACAGAATTTTTGGTGTTGTATCAGAGCATTATCCCCAAAAGCTCTACTGAGCATGTTCGGCACAGAAAAAAAGGCCTAGATATTCAAACTGCGCCAGACTGTGGTGCAAGCCCAGGCGCAGCTCAAATTGGCTGTGCAGGGGTGTGAACTGGGCGATATTCAACAGAGCTATGCCATCTCACCCTGGCCACCCACAATGCACATGGTGCAGTGGCACTGCACCAGCACCAGTGGCCAGAGTTGAGCATGGGGATGTGCCTGGGCAGACAGCAGTCCACTGGACCACCAGGGATATTGGACAGAAATCTTCATTTTTATTACAAATGTCCATGATCGGGCATGGGTGGGCGCCGCCAGGTGCAGCCAGAGTTCGGGTGGCCACCCACAAGTGGCAGCTGCTGTGTTGCACCCTGCAATGCAGCAGCTCACCTGTGGGTGGCCATCCATTATTCCTTTTTTTGGCTCAACCTTGTGCTGGCACAGGTATGGGTTGCGCATGCATGGCTGTGCACATTCTGGGCTGAATATCAGGCTGTGCAGGGTAAGCATGGGCATGCCCCACCTACCTGCGCCTGCACACATTACTGATGCACTCTGGCACATCGGGATTTGTGCCGTGCTCTTTTTCCTTTTGAATATCATGCCGGGGTGCATCAGTGGGTTGTGCATGGTGCAACACTGTTGACCCATGTGCAACCCTTTTGAATATCTGGGCCCAAATATTTAAATCTTCATAACTCTGGAACCATTTCATATTTTTGTACCAAACCTTACAAAGGCACTGCCTTGGCACAGCACGCTTCTTCCCTGAAAGATTTGAAAACAAAAATCCATTCCACCTAGGCTGTACATGAGAGCAAACCAAATCCCATGTTAATTATAGGAAAATATTAGACGTTTATGGGAAAATGACATATGTAGATTTCAGAAACTGCACAAGCTGCTATCATAAAACTTTTCACAGATTAAGACATTGCCTCCTGGGCAACACACGCAAAATTTCACGTAATTTTGTCAAATGCTGCCAAAGCTATTAAAGAGGACAGGAAATCATTTCTAATTGGCAGCTGTTTATAAAGTTCTTATTCTCAGAAATGATATGCATTCCCCTAAATTATTCATATTTAATTGCACCTAAATAAAAAAATGATAAGAAAAACTGTATTTTGCATTGTTCTGTTTTTATGGACAGCATTCTGTTACAGTTCTCATCATAGAATCAGTAATTTGGAGTTTTAACTATGTCACAGTCTATGCACATAACTCTAAGCATAGTTCTGATAGGCCAACAGCTCATAATTGGCATTCTGTGCACAAACTATGACACAGTAAAAACTCCAAATTACTGGTTCCATGAAGAGAACTGCAACAGAATGCTGCCCATAAAAACAAAACAATGCAAAATACAGTTTTTCTTATCACTTTTTATTAAGGGACAGTCAAATATAGATAATTTAGGGGAATGCAAAACATTTCTGAGAACAAGAACTTTCTAAATAGCTGCCAGTAAGAAATGATTTCCTGTCCCCTTTAAGGTGCAAAGTTTTTTTTTTAATTTAAACTTTTGTTCACCAGGTAGGCACATAAGCCAAAGGCCCTTTTTGATGCCCGACCCAAGACCAGTATAGGAAACAGTCAGGAAGTTACACAATTATTAACAAACAAGCTGACTGACACAATAATATAACAACATACATTCAGTACAAAAATACTACAATATAAAATCATTTAAGAAAACATTGACATTCCAAGTTTCTGAAAGGTGCCTCTTCAGTTCTTTTTTAAAAGTATCATGGCTTATGCCAATTTGTAATGCTACTGGGAGATCATTCCAGATTTTTGTAGTCTTGATTAAAAAGGCTCGGTCTCCCATTTTTGTTTTAGTCTTCTGAATTAAAAAAAATAGGTGTTTCATTTGACAGCAGGTCTCTTTTGGACACTTTTTGGTAAAAATAATGAAAACAGAGAATGATCTTTTTGTTGAAGAACATTATCAACAAGACAACTCAGGCTATATAAGCTATTCTGATCTGGCGGAGCCACTCAGTAACCTGATATAGAATACAGTGATGAGTCTGGTATGATAATTTGTGAGTAAACCAACAAATACTATGGCATGTAGAAGTTAAGGTGGTCAGAGTCTGTTTTGTTAAATTTGTAAATAAAAAGAAAATGTAATTTAACTGTGATTGCAATATGCTCATAGTTATTGCAATCCTAGCTTGAAGTGTTAAAGAATGTTGGCATTTAAAAAGGACCCACAGTTTCTGATTTATCTGTCTGGTAATTATTCCAATGTGGCTTGAGTATGTTAATTGCAGATCCAAATAAACACCCAAATATTTAAATAGAGTAACCTGCTCTAAAATAAGATCTGAATGATTAAATATGTGCAATTTGTCAGCTTTTTTGAGCCTGGGTTTTGAACCAAAAAAGCATGCTTTTTGTCTTTGAGCAATTTAATGGCAATTTAAGTTTACTTAACCAGTTTTCCAGTTCATGAAAATCCTTATTTAAAAGCTGATTGATAGTTTCAACTGAGTTACAACTTTTATACAATATTATATCATCAGTATAAAGTATTTTATTTGTGTTTGTAAAATTGGGAGTAATTACATCAATAAATAAAGTAAAGGAGAGAAGCCCAAGAATTGAGCTTTGGGGAACTCCTCTTTCTAACATCTTGCTTACAGATACATACTGTTTAACACTGAACACCCTACTCAACCCTAACTACAGGGACACTACCACACCCCTATAATCTATTCTTTAGAAAAAAATTTCATTAATGCACCAGTTAAGGTTCAAGTTAATGCCACAAAAGTAGGGAAATGTAGTGTTAGGGTTTCCAACCCTACCCCCCCAAGCAGCTAAAGGGAAAAACATTAGGGTTTGGGGTCTCTGGAGCCTTGACAAATCAGCTGTGTCGTCTTCCTTGAGGTTGTAAACCCTAATGCTTATCCCCCAAAACATAGCTTCCTGTTCCATGTGCAAGGTACAGCTCCAAGCCAGTCCTCATGGTGATACACTGTTTGAAGGTAGAGAACTATGCTTCATCAGATGTTGCCAACAAACTCTGTTGTTGTAGATTTCTTTTTTAAAACATTTTATTGAGCAAGACAGAAATGAAATACAGCAAAGTCAGACATCATGTACAGTACAAGGTGGTAAAAATACATACAAGTAGGGTAGGTAACTGCTTTGCAAATAAGAAAACAAAACATAGGATTACGTCTAGTGAAGAGACTAATAGCCTAAGTAATCAGCTCATGGCTTGAGTTAATAACACTGTGTACATAGTAGGGCTGTGTAAATACCTTTTTTAGAATATTTGGCCGAATATTCGGTATTCAGTTTCCAGATATTCGGTATTCAGTATTAGGCTAGTGAATATGCCTTCTTAGAGAACTGGCATACAAGTCATTTAAATGACTTCAGGGAGAGTAGGATGAGCTGTCATGGCACTTTGGCTTGTTCACTGGTACCACAGCTTGTTGTTTGGCATTGCTGCTTCAATAGGAGGATGGAGAGGTCACAGCACTTTGGATTGTACACTGGCGCTACAGGGTACAGGCTGCCTTGTCCCGCTGCTACTTCAGGAGGAGGAAGATGCAGAGGTCATGGCACTTTGGCTTTCACACTGGTGCCACAGGCTGCCTTGCCTGCTGCTATTTCAGGAGGATGATGCAGATGTCATGGCACTTTATATTGTACACAGGTGCCACATACTACCTTGTCCCATTGCTGCTTCCGGAGGAGTATTCAGATGTCATGTCACTTTGGCTTGTACACTGGTGCCACTGCCACACAAGCTGTCTTGTGTTGCTAAGGCTTCAGGAGGAGGATGCAGATGTCACGGCAGCTTGGCTTGTACACTGGTGCCACACAGGCTGTGTTGTTGGGTACAGTTCTGTTGTGGATGATGCAGAGGTCACAGCACTTTGGCTTGTACACTGGTGCCACAGGCTGTGTTGTTGGGTAAGGTTCTGTTGTGGAGAAGGATGCAGAGGTTACGGCACTCTGACTTGCACACTGGTACCACAGGCTGTCTTGTTGGGTATGGTTCTGTTGTGGAGGAGGAGGATGCAGATGTCGTGTCACCTTGACTTGTACACTAGTGCCACAGGCTATGTTGTGCTGCTGATGCTTCAGGAGGAAGATGCAGAGGTCATAGCACTTTGGCTTTTACTGGTGCCTCTGCCACAGGCTGTCTTGTGCTGCTGATGCTTCAGGAGGAGGATGCAGATGTCGTGTCACTTTGGCTTGTAATTTCCGTTTTATTTTCTGCAAATATGGTCTGAGATCAAGACCAGAATTTAAGACAGAAGACTTATTATCTGCTAAAGTTACAATCCAAAACCTTTCTTTACTCAGCAGCACTATACTGACACAGAACAGCCACCATGAATGTCCTGTTTAAGAGCTAAAACACTGAAGGATATTCATTTCTGTACATATCGATTACATTGAACCCAAGTTTCAAAACACTTGGTTAAATCAGCAAATGAATTGATGCGTACAGTGCAAAAGACGTGTCCATTGCAAAAGTGTTGCAGTTAGTAAAACATTCACCAGCTGCAATGTTCAAAGGGAATATTCAGTAAGACAGTTGCTTACCTCTAACACCTCGGGTTATTTACCTGGCACTATGTTCAGTCCCGGCCTTCTATGGGGGGTAAAACAACCTAGTGCCTAAAAACTAGAATTTTAGGGCATCAAGAAAGTGTTTCACCCTACAAGAGCAGTTCACTAATACAGTAATGATATAGTGACACTGAATAAAGCAATGTTTTGGATTGTACCATTAGGAGATAATAAGTTCCCTGGCTTAAATTATGGGCTGGATCTCGGACCACTGAAGAAAAGAAAATGGAAATGAAGTGTTACACATTGATGGGTTGCTGGCTGCTGCTACAAGACTTTTGGATTCTGACAGTGAAAATCTTAAATTTCCCTCCTTCCCCTTTATTTTCTCCATTTTAATTTTGTTTTGGTCTCCCCTTCTTACCTCTTTTTTATTCTTCTTTCCTTCCACTGCTTTTTGTACATTATGATATAGAAGACGATTATTTGGCTATGCTGTTGCATATATACGATATTATATGTTTTCAACATTTGCGCTTTCAATGGTTATGCACTGCAGTTTAGTAACACTGTGTTGTATTTCCATTGGAATTGTCTGATTAACAATATGTAGCACCTAAGGGTGGGTAATTGATATTTCAAATGGGCACAACATGTGGTCAGTGTGTGTTACATCCTAAGAATTTTAAGTTTGTTTGTATTATGATGTCACTGTGATGCCACAACATATATGTGTATATATATATATATATATATATATATATATATATATACAGTATATAGTGCTCAATCTTGCTGTAATTGCCTTTGAAACAGATATTTTAGGATCTGAAATGCATCAGACATTGTGTTTTTTTTAATAACCACATGAATTTATAAACCACTTATGGTGTCTGTGAAATGTGAGGTGGTGGGTGCTCAGCACAATTTTGCAACAAAGGACAGCATCACCAGTTATGGGGTTTTTGGAAAAAGAACAATATTGAGTGTCATTAGCATAATACCAGATGGGGTGTTGGTGCTCATAGTCCACAATTTGGCACCAGGCCAGCAGCATAAGCACAGGGGGTGTGTGCCACATAAAAATAGCATTGTTATTAAAGTTCTGTGAAATTCAATTATTCAAGACTTGTACTTATAATCGAGATGTGGTAAATTGAGCTTGATGAACACAAGTTGCTCAACATGTTCAGAGTCTAATGAGGATCTGTGAGGCTCCACCACATCCCCTGCTGTGCTAAACAACCCCTCTGATGGCACACTGGTGGGGGGGGCAGCTCAGGTATTTCATGGCCAGCTGTGCTAAGTGAGGTGATGATTTCAACTTTTTGGTCCAGTATTCCAGTGGGTCAACTGAGATGGGTTAAAAAGCTTCTGTCAAGAAGCAAGCCAAAACATTGCTGGCCGAGAGTGGGTGCTGCTCATTTCACTTTCTTTGCTCCACCTGTAGGGATGTACTGAGTTGTGCCCAGCAGTCTTCTTCCTCCATTTCTGGAGCATCCTCCACCTGCTGTTCTTGTTCTTCCAGGGCTACTTCAGTAGGCATCACATCATTGGCACACATTGTAAAGGTGAGCTCTGAGCACAGCTGCTGATGAAACTTGTTGACACGGTGGGCAGGCATTTCAAGGTGCAGTATCTCACACTTAAACCTCGGGTCCAGCATCATTGAAAAACATATGGCTTAGTGGCACAAATATCTGTGAACCTGTTCCCTAATTCAATTGTTAGACTGTGTACAAGGGCCATCACTGCAGATGCAAAATCAGCATTGGTTGAAAATCTCTGCAGCAACTTCTTCAGTATCTGGACTGCAGGGATGATCTGACTCAGTAGTGCAGATTCTGCACTCATGTCATGTGTGCTTCTTTCAAAAGGACCAAGCACCTTTACTGTTCCTTCAATAACAGACCAATCCTGGTGGCTGAGAATTCCCCCAATATCTGTCTCCATACTCATTTCATGGAGAACTCGCTTCTGCTCTAGTAGCCTTTGCAACATGTAGAATGTTGAATTCCACCATGTTGTCACATCCTGTATCAGTCTGTGCTGTGCTATCTAAACGCGTTCTTGCACCTGCTGCAGTTAGTTTGTGGCTTTAACTGAGTGATGGAAATGGGCGTAAATTTTTCTTGCTGTCTTAAGTGATTGATCAACCTTAAGTGTCTTGCAGATGGACTTTGTCACCACCGGATTCAAAGTGTGTGCATAGGATGCTGGGATGTATAGGCAGGGGCATCACCAGCAGGAAAAGGGAGGTCATAATTCCACTATACAAGACACTAGTGAGGCCCCACCTGGAGTACAGTGTACAGTTCTGGATACCATACCTATGTAAGGACATAGACAGAGTGGAGAAGGTTCAGAGGAGGGCAACAAAGATGGTGCATGGATTGCATCACAAGTCCTATGAAGACAGGTTGAAGGAACTGAACATGTGCTCCCTGGAGGAGAGGAGGGAGAGAGGGGATATGATAGAGACATACAGGTATCTTACAGGGAGGAGCAAGGTGCAGGAATACACTATTTTTAAGTGAAAAAGATGTTCCAGGACTAGAGGGCATGGGATGAAGATGGAGGGGGGACGATTCAGAAGAAACATGAGTAAGAATTTCTTCACAGAATGGGTGGTGGACAAGTGAAACACCCTGCCAGAGGAAGTGGTGGGGGCTGAAACAATCACTAGATTTAAGAATGTATGGGATAGACATAAAGGAATTCTGGAGGTCAGGGGTAAGGGGCAACAGACTTCTAGGAAAACATAAACTGAACTTACAAGCTCAAATGGGCAGACTGGGTGGGCCATAGGCCCTTATCTGCCTACACTGTCTATGTATCTATGTATCTGTGTAACAACGGATGCCTTTAAAGTGCCCATCAGACAAGGCCTTTATCATATTTGCTGCATTGCCAGTCACAATGAAACTAACTCGCAGCGATGTGTCTTCAGTCCACACATGCAGCATGTCTTGCAAAAAGGCCAAAATGTGGGTGGACCGGTGATCCACAGGCATAACGGACACATTCAGAAGTGCAGACCTGCTATGAGACATTGTGGAGCCTACACCAGGGGAATGACAGGAAGTATGAAGACCTGCACCTTCACTGCCTGTACCAGTTGGGTCTGCTGCACACCAATGTGCAGTCAATGACGTGTATGCATGGTTGGAGATTGTGCTACTCCATATGTCTGTTGTGCAATGGAACACATCCCCAACTGCATTTGATAGTCACTGCAAGACTGCCTTGCACACATCCTCATAAGTGTTGGGCACAACTGTACAGGAGAATGTTGTGCGTGATGGTATCTGATACCTTGGGTGCAAATATTGCATCAGCCACCTAAAACCAATGTCTTCTACCTTTGAAAATGGCTTAAGATCAAGTGCAATCTTTTCCCCAATTAACTGGGTGATCTGTTGTGCACATGGGTGTGATGAGTGATATTTAGTCCTCGCATGAAAAGACCACATAATGGGTGCCAAAGAAGTCTGGGACTGTAAAGGGGTCTGATGCCTTTCAATGGAAGATGTTGTGGACTGTGCAGCAGATGAATCGTCAGGAGGCAAAGAGACAGCCACAGTTTGTTCTGACACAATTTTGTGATGAACTGCCACTGGTGTGGATGGGCATGAAGAAACTGTGTCAGACTCACTGACATGATGACAATCACCACCACTTTGTGACTGGCAATCATCAACGTGATCTGGACCCCCATCAGTACCACAAGAGGAGGTGTTGTCGGTGTACTGTGGGGCAACACACTGGATCCCTGCAATGCACTGACATGCTTCAGCTCCAAGTGATTATTCATTGCTGTGGTAGTTAGGTTAGAGACATTTTTTTCCCCTGCTAATTACAGTGTGACACAGCACACGCACTGCCATAGTTGGATCATTTTTGGATAAGCTAAAATGAAGCCATTCAGTGCTTCTGACAGTCTTACTTGAGCCAGCACTTCTCGCACCAATAGGGCAGCCATGGCTACTCCTTTTGGGTCACTATCTGACAGGGAGTTGGGGGTCCACTAGACACCATGGATTAAATTAAACATTTTTTTTAAAGATGGATCGTGCTCTGGGTTTGGGCGAGCGGGGTGGGTGCACTACCTGACAGGGTGGGGGGTGGGGGGACCACTGGACACCAGGAATTGAAGTCAGGCTGCCGGCTGTGGGGGGTGACTTCTCCTTGCTTTGGAGGTTTGTAAGTGCAATTTGCATTTTAAACCCCAAAAAGCAAGGTGAAGTCATAATGGCGAATTCCAGATAATTTCTGAAAATTGTGCGAAGTGCTCTACGGATACACATTTGGTGACTTCACCACAAATGTGCCCACTAAGAAAACTTCTCTGCATCTTAATTAGGAATACCTCCCCAGGCCTCCAAGCTAAATGAAACACATACACAGTGAACATCTGAGTGTGGAGACCTTAACACCCCCCCTTCCCCATATCTTGTGATTGAGACTGCAAGGTCTTGGTCCATAATCCCTATGGTTACTGATGGGTTTTGCTATTGTATGGCACCAACAGTTCAGACCATCACACACAACTAATCTAAATCTAATCAAAGCAAAACTACTACCTCAGCCTACTGAAAAGGGCTGTAGTAAAATAAAAATAATTTTGCAAGGGTCCTTTAACATAGTTTACAATCCCAGAATTAGCTCTTGTAGGACCCAATAAAAGGTATTGATTTGAATTGGACCATCCTCCTGGAAGGCAATCCCTGGCTTATAATAAGGAATTGCCAGTATAGATATACCTCTCCCCCACTCCCTACATCTAAGAATATGCCCCCCCCAAGACTAGGAAAAGAAGATTTTTTCTCCCCCTTTGTTTTCTAAGGTGATCCCTGCCTTTCTGATCTATTTATTCTGCAGTCCATGGACCATTGAGTGAGTGCTGAACCTTATGGCCCATATTGTGACCCTCTCCTCCTCTTCCCCTCATGTGGGCTTGCTATACTGACTGTTGATAGGAGAAGCAGAGGGCAGCCAGGAAGTTTGTCAGCCGGAAAGATCGACTGGTGCACTACTCATATTTTGAGGAGGCTATTACCTATAAACACTAGTGGTTATGGGCCATCAGGATGAGTCACCTTACAGTCTTTTAGAGGTGAGCAGGGAGATCAGAGCAGTGCATTCACTGGTTACCTGTCTTTCATGTCAGTCACTCCCCCTTTTCCATTAGCAACATGATCCTCACTTCAATTAGTCAGCCGTTTTGAGTGTTTACCTGTGCATGCTCAGAATGAGGTTTCAGTGGATCCTAACCCTGGGGGCCATCCGGAGAGGAGGTGCACCAAAGTAAGGAAAGTTCACCGTAATAGAAGCTTGTAATTCTCGTGTACCCACCCATCCCTGGATCACATAACTGAGGTGCAATATTCGAGCAGCCTCCTTGGTTGTATCCCTCTTTGATGTCTTAGTGAAGTTTGGCTGTGAGGGGGCAGAGCAATCAATCTTACACTACCAATCCTCCACTCCTTGACCCAGATGTTTCCTCACACCCCCATTTTAACTGAATGAGGCTGAATCAGATATTTCTTGGCTAGTTCATGGGATCCAATGACCAAATGGACCCATTTATAGGGACCACAACCACTCAGCATCCTCATGTCACAGAATCATTAATTATACATTCAGATAGTAATGAGGAGGTGGAGCCCTCAAGCATTCAGAATAACTAGGTAGATCTGCCCACCCAGAGAAACTGACATGCATGGAGGTTGATTACCAATGGCACTGAGTACTGTAGCCAAGCCTTTACCCTCCCTCTGCAACAGTCATTTTAACAATGTACCATTTTAGTGTTTTGTAATATGGCTAAACTTTACAGGCCTACTGACATTTGATCTGAGGCTTTCAGGCTCCACAAAGCAGGAAATAACCCCCCTGTCATGAGTCCACCACTACTTAGTATGCACATCATATAAGCCCCCTCCCCTATCTCTCATCAAACTAGTCAAAATTAACATAGTCCTTGGTTAAAAGGATAGAGTAAGAGATTCACATATGAGATCCTTTATAAAGTCAGGAATTGCACTCACTCCAGTCGATTAAGTTCTGGGAAGTATCCCTGCCTGACTGGGCTGGTCTTCACCATTACCTGCACCCCCTGAGATTATTTTCATGTGGTTAGAGCCAAATCTTGGGTCAGAACTAGTGAGGAGCAAGGGCCAGCTTCCCAATGGTAGTTATAATGTGTCCATTTTTTCTGCTGCTATGACTGCTGCAATCATTTAAAGAATTTCCAAGGCACAGATAAAAGATTGAGAGATCGATCACACTGGAGGGGTTTCAGAAACATCATAACGGATGTGATCAGCTACTACCACCATGCTCTGACTGGCCAGGCAGTGGAAAGTAAAAAAATCAGGGAGGCATATTAGTCACAATTAACAGGAGATTCCAAAATTACAAGGGAGTAGTGTGAGTATGGGTCCAGTCTTATATTTTACCTTCTGAGAATGCACTCAAGTAGCAGGAGAGGTTCAGTCATTCCTGGTCTTCCTTCCCTAGCTGTCCTTAGCTGCCTCCTCCCTGTTAACAAAGTCTTTAGCATTTTCAGACCATCAAAGATCCTGGGAGGATATCATGGTCTGATAATACAGATATGCGAGGGCTACAGATGCCCAAATTCCCAACCCATCAAGTGAAGCTTTGATCTGATATCATTTAATTTCTGGTTCTTAGTTTGCTGGTCTCTGCTATAGTCCTGGAAAAAAAGGACCAATCCACCATCAAGCTTAATATGGCCCTCGGTTTTAGCAGACCACAGCATTTTTTCTTTATTTTGGTATCTTAAGAATTTCATTGGAAAATGTCTAGGGCATTCACATGGCTTGGACTTTGGTCCAACTCAGTGTGCTCTCTAGATCTCAAAATTTGACATATTGGGTGCCATGCCAAGTTATTGGACCAGCCATATTTGTACTGATGAGTCAGGATCTTTTCCCTCCAAGCCCTCTGGTAGTCCAACCAACCTCAGATTGGATCTTCGTGATCTATTCTCCATATCATATACTTTATTCAAGAGGGACAAGACATTTTCTTTCAACTCTTTCCATTCTCAGTTGATATCAGCCATAAGATCCTTGGTCACTAATCTGTTCTTCAGCCTCGTCCAGCTGCAAGACATAGGCAGGTGTAGTATTCAACAGTTCTGCAACAACATTTTGCAGGTGCTGCATTTGGGCTCTTAGGTTGGTGAATCCAGCCTTCATCTCATTTTGCAGATTTAAAATCATTCCTGGAACTGCTGCCAGGGGATTGGTAGAAGAGTCGCCAGTCTCTGAGGGTAAGCCCACCATTATCGTTCTCTGGACTTGAGTCCTTCCCTCTGCTGGCATCAAGGTTTTTGGAGATACAATTGATGGTTAAAACCAGATAGTATTTTTTTTTTTGCAATCTTTGGGAAGCCATGAGGAAATTCTTCAGTAGTCTTCTTTCTTTTTACTGAACTAGTCAGATTTACCGTTAAATGCTGGTGCCATGCGGGAGCTAGAGTAAACCTTGTCTACGCTCGGCCAAGCCATGGCACCCTGTTATAGCTTTCTTGATGTAGGGCCCTACATGAAGAAAGAAGATCATGGCACTACGTGAAGAAAGAAGATCACATCTTACATTGTTTGTTCAGGGAATGGGAGGTCATTAGGGTTCAGAACCCCAAAAAATGACCCCATCACTGGTTTACCAATACTCTGGAGACCTAAAACCATAATTTTTTTTCTTTCTGTGCTTAGGAGGTGGGGGTGGGAAGTTAGAGTTGGAAACCCTATCATCACATTTCCCTACTTTTGTGGCATTAACTTGAATCCTGACTAGTGAATTAATAGAGTTTTTTTCAAAGAATTCCCTTTCCTTTTGAGATAGTGAAATGGTATCCTTATCCATGCAGGTCCTTTTGGAATCTGAGTGAACAAATGCAGATGTGCAGGGCCCTTTTTGTCCCTGCACCAATGGAAGACTCCTTCCACCTACAGAAGTGGGGCTCTGCACTTACTGTACATGCAGCAACAGATGTGAAGAATTCATGGGGCTGTCTGGTGGGCTGCAGAAGAGCAGTGCCCTCTGGTCCCTGTGCTTCCATGTGGCTTCAGATACAGATGCTCTGGGTAAATCTGTCAGCTAATGAACAGGGCCCTCTGGCCCACATCATATACCTGAAGCATTGGTGCTGGCCTATAATAAGGCCGTCACGACGGCTCTGGATTCTATTGCTCCCTGTTAAGTGGCGCCCCTATCCCTTCACCCCGAGCCCCATGGTTTGATGGGACCCTGAGGGAGATGCGGAGACAGGGGCGAAGGTTAGAGGTGCCTGGCGAGGGTCCGCCTTTTTGATGCCTACTCATTCTAGATTGATGGAACATTATGTTAGCTATCAATCTGCAATCACCCATAAGAAGGCAGAATTCCTGTCCAGGGAGATTGCAGTTGCTCAGAATCGACCGGCTCAGCTGTTCTGAACTGTAGACAGACTGTGCAACCCAGCCTGCCTGCATGTTCGGAAAGCAGAGTGCTATGAGCTCGCTTGATACTTTACAACTAAAGTGGCCGACATCAGGATGAACCTGGGTCTGGTAAGCTGTATGGGTGAAGCTCCTGGACAGCTTGAGATGACAGTGCCTCATTTCTCCTGGAGTTCCTTTCGACGACCTGAATTCGTGGACATTATGAGGATCATCCATTCTATGCGTCCCACAAGTTGTGGTTTGGATCCTGGTCCGACTCCCCTCATTTTGGGCTGTTTAGACATCATTGGTCGGTCCTGGCGCAAAATAGTCTGGTGCTCCTGGAATTAGCGAGTTTCTCTGCTCCTTGAAAGAGGCAGTGGTAACTCCTCTCTTGAAGGAAGCTTCCTTGGACCTGGACTCTTTTTCTAGTTATCGACCTATCTCTAACCTCCCCTTTATTGGGAAGGTTATTGAGAAGGTTGTAGCGGTTCAACTGGATGACCATTTAACCATCCATAATGTTTACGAATCCTTCCAGTCGGGCTTCTCGTAAAGGCATAGCACGAGACTGCGCTGGTTCGGGTGTTAAATGATCTTCTGATGGTGAGGATCAGAAGAGCGTTCCATTCTTGTTCTTCTTGATCTCTGCAGCCTTTGACACAGTGGACCACATGGTGCTGTTAGTCGCTTGGGTAAATTTGTGGAATGTCTGGAACCGCTTTGCAATGGTTCACGCCATTCCTTACCGGAGATCGAGAGAGTTGTGTCGGGATTTTTTCTCTGACCCAATTCCTTTGTTGTGTGGAGTGCCCCAGGGATCCGTAGCTATCGCCCATGTTGTTTGCAGTGTATATGCTGCCCCAGAAGGTATCATTAGATGATATGGGCTGAGGTTTCACCGCTATTGATGATACCCAGCTCTATCTGTCTTTTGCACCCGACCAGGATGGAGCTCTCTCAGTGTTTAACAACTGTCTGGGGGAGATCCAAGACTGGATGGATTCTAGTTGGCTAAAGTTGAACTCGGAGAAAACAGAGGTGCTGGTAGTGGACCCTGGTTGTCGGGTGGTGAGGCCGGGTATCGGTGCTCCATCTGGAACTGTCCTTGGTGGAGTATCTATGCCGCCCTCAGAACGGGTGCATAGCCTTGGGTTTATTCTTGACGTAAAGGCTGACTCAAAGCACAGGTGTCAGTCATGTCAAGATTTCCTTTTTATCATCTTAGGAATATTGCCAGGGTTAGGCATCTTGTTCCGTCTGATTCCTGCCTACTCTGGTTCACGCTTTTGTATCCTCACGCTTAGACTACTGCAACGCCCTGTACTTTGGGCTTTCTGGGGTTGAAATCCATCGCCTACAGCTGGTGCAGAACGCTGCAGCCCGGGTTTTGACTGGGACAAGTCGGTTCTGTCATATCACTCCCGTGCTGTGCGAACTGCACTGGCTGCCTGTGCGGTGGCGGATCACCTTTAAAGTCATTTTGCTGACTTTTAAAGCCCTTCACGACCAGGGTCCAGCCTATCTGAAAGACCTCCTGGTTCCTTACTGCCCTGACCGATCACTCCGCTCGGCCGACATGGGGTTGTTAGAGATCCCAAGAGTGAGTTTAAAATCTTCTGGCAGCAGAGCGTTTTCACATGCTGCACCCACTCTTTGGAACTCTCTACCATGTCGGTTACGGCAGTGCACCTCCGTGGAACTTTTCAAGAGGGATTTGAAAACCTATTTGTGGAGTATGGCTTTTTTAGATAATTAAGTTATTTATTAATGCCTGGATTTTATTATTAAATACTTTATTTCATTGTATGTTGATTTTATGTACATGTTCTGTTTTTATGTAGTGTTTTGAACTGTTTTTAAAGTTGTTCAGCACCTTGATACACTGAAAGGTGCTATACAAATAAAATTATTATTATTATTATTATTATTATGGAGGCAGTCATGGAGGATGAGGTGTAGGACAATGCCCTCTTGGGCCCCAGCACAGGCCACCAATGTGCTATGCTGCAAACAGGCAGTGCTGTCCATGAGTCATATTCAAAGTCCTTAGTGATGAACAAATCATGAGTCAGTGCAGGCTCAACAGGCCTATGCTCATGTATCTGTGTGAGCTGCTGCATGACCAGCTCAGGACAGACACCCCCAGCAGCCATGCAATGTCTGTATAGTTCTCAGAGATAGCAGCAATGTGCTTCCTGGCCACTGGAATTTTTCAGATACTGATGGATGATACCATGAGTATTACACAATCTGCCACCTCATGCCTTTTGAGCAAGTTCCTAGATGCCCTGCTTGCCCATGCTGGGGAGTTCGCATATTCCCCACCACACCAGTGGAGCAAACAGCAACCATGCATCAAATCTATGGAGTTGAACACCTACTGACTGTACTGGGTGCCATTGACTGCATCCATGTTGCAATCTGTGCACCCACAGGCAATGGGATGGAGGCCTATGTGAACAGAAGAGGCTTTCACTCCATCAACTACCTGCTGGTGTGCGATGCAACAGGGTGTCTTATCAATGTCCATGAACAATATCTCAGCTTGTCCACAATGCCTTCATCTAGCACAACTTCTTCCTGTGCCAGAGGTTAGAAGGCAGTGATATACCTAGTGGGCACCTCATTGGTGAGTATATGCCTAAGGCCTCCCCCCAGCCACCAATGATGTCACTAATGAATGACCATTACCTACAGAGAGGACAGTGCATATCCTCTATGTCCCTGGCTTCTAACACCTGTTCTACAACCTACATCCATTCCAGAGGTCAGGTACAACAGAGCACACATTGCAACTACACAACGTAATTGAATGGGTCTTTGGTATGCCTTGATCATTTTAGTGGTACTCTAAAATGCTCCCCTCAGAAGGCCTGTGCCATATTCCTTTGCCTGTTGCATAGTACACAACAACATGGTATTCAACCATGGGGTATGCTTGCAGGACCCATAGGGAAATACTACAGCAAAAACAAAGCCAGTGGACCAGGGGATGCAGGAGCAACTCAACAAACATGACTCCAGGATGGCCAGGAGGCCGGGGAGCATAGAGCCTGCCTCATCACAGACATCTTTGGACCCAATGACTGAGTACAGAGAACCCAGGAGACTATAATGTTTCAACAAAATGTATTTAAAAATCATAACATGCAAGAAATAACAGGTGTCAAAAGAAATAAGCCATCCAGGCAGGGAGGTATACAGGGTGATGAAAATAAATAATATGCCATCCAGAAAGTAAATAATATGCCATCCAGCTGGGGAGGGTGTATAAAGGGAGATGAAAGTAAATACAATGCCATCCAAGCAAGGGGGACACAAGGGGGGATGAAAATAATTAAGATGCCACCCAGGTCGGGGAGATGAAGGTTGATTTAAGTAAATAAGATGCCATCCATGCTGGGCCATTCTGTTCAGCTGGGGGGGGGGGAACTGGCACCATAGTTGTGACCTATACTACCACTATGGACATGGACACTGTGTGAGTGCATATCTGGGTGAGTTGTGAGAAGGGTCATCGTCACTCAATGGAGTTCAGGTTTTTGGGACAGTGTTAGCCAGCCATAGCCATGACCCCACAGGGTACTGATCCCTCCAGGAAGCAGGCCATTGCCAGGGGTGTATGGCATTGTGCCTTGTGTGCCAGTATGCATATGTCCTTGGGGTACCTGGTGTGCTGAGCATCTGGCTGCCAGTGCTGTGGAGGGTGGCCTGATGACAAGGCATCTGCCATGGGGTGACACTCCTCTCACTGGAATTGCCAGTGATGCAGACAGCACCTGTGATGCTGGAGACCATGGCTGAGGCCTCCGGCACATTGGTGGACACCCCACCCAAGCCAGCCACAAGGGACTGATCCAGTTTGCCTAAGTCAGCCTCCATGGACCACTGAAATCCGCCCAAGGCCGTCATGTGATCTGCATGACCAGCCTCCACATGCTGCTTGAGGTTCTGCAGCATGCAACATATGCAGCCCATTTCTGCATGCACACCCTTCTGGGCCCCCACAGTGGACTGCAGCAGCTACCTGTTGGCTGCCTCCTGCTGCCATTATGGACTGTCATATGGGGCATGGTCAAGCTGTATTCTGGCCTATTGTCTGAGTCTGGGTTGCCTTGTGATTGGTTCTATGTGGCCATGTGCAGATAGGGTAATAGTCTAGTCCTATACAGCAAAAACTTAGTACTATGATCACCCTTGTCCCTACTGTAGGCCATTCTGCAATACACTTACCTTTGGCTACCTGCAATAACTCTGTGGAATCTGTTTGGTGCTGTTCGCTCATTGAAATGCTAAAGGTACAATTAGGCATGCAAATGAATGACTACATTCCAATAATGAAAAAGTAAACAGGGATTTTGACCTCTGGCTGTGAAATTAGCTCATTTGCATGCACTGTTCAAATACTGCAGGTTTGCCCCAAGTGCTAACATATTAATGCTAATGCTACTATTGACCTAACGGTACATCTCCATGTGGCACAGACATAATGTCACATGTCATTTTTGATGTCATGATATTGTAGCAGCATGCACAGTATGATGTTGCGCTATGGCATTGCACATGTGCAGCATGGTACAGCACATGCATATCATGTGTAAATGCAACTCAGTTCCTTCTGTGTGTGGATGGCCCCACCTCCGACCCGCAACCCCCATAGCACAGCACTAGGGACTTGTCACTAGCTTTGTGTAAGGGCTGTTGCTTGGCAATGAACTACAGTGGGAGAGATGAAAAGGAAGACTGTTTACCAGAGAGGTACCCACTGGTCAGTCACAGAGCTGGCCAACTTGATGGACTTGGTGGTTGCCAAGGAGGACCAGTTTCTGGGAGGTGGGCAGAGGCTTCAGAGCAGACAGGCCCAGGTGCAAAATCTGGGCATCTGTGGGGAGATGCCTGGCATGGAGCACTGAGGGGTCCCAGATAGGAGACCAGTGCTGGCATAGCTTCAATGACCTGTCTTGAAGAGAACCCAAGTGCCTTCAGCAGCTCAGAGCTATGGTGGAAAGTGGCACCGTGTTATGGCTGGTTGAGTACAGCTGGCTGTGTGAATGGTTTCTGTGGAACCTGGGGTGTGGTACTATTTCCATGATACTTTATGTTTGAGTTACTACCTCTGAGGAAATATGCACTCTACCTGTGTATCCATGTTGTGTCCACTCTGTGTCATGGGACCTGATCCACTGTATATATAACCAATGCAGGTTTGAACCGTGTGCTCTATAATGCTTGGTCTTGATATACCGAGTGAGACAGAGAAGGACCAGCAATCAAGAAATGCCATAATATATAGTTTTAGTTATACATAAAAAGTGCACAAAATGTACAGACCCAGCACACCAAGGTACTGTCATTCCATGCACATCATGATCACTCTGATCCTTCCTGAGGGGTCCCAGTAGATGTCTGCATTGCCCTATACAATACAGAACCCGCTGTGCATCTCAGAACCATTTCCTTGCCATAACACTGAGGGTGTGTGCTGCCATACTGATATGTGATCACTATCTTTATTTTTTTTTATTTATTTTGTTTAGTTTTTGTTGATCGGGTAAGTGCACAAGACAAGTTCTGTCTATTTTCAGGCACGACCCAGGGGGAGGTGGATACAGATGAATGCCAACTGGCCTTGAAGCAGATTAAACTGTTGGTGGTATTTTTAGTGAATGAGGAAATTTGGCTAGGACACCGGGGAAAATCCCTTACTCGTCAGATGGGGAACCTCTGTCGAAGATGGCGGACGTACCCTTGCCTTCTGAGGAGGGAGCTGTGGAGGTGGGAGATTTGGTCTCTGCTCCTACTTCTGAACAAATGGAGACCACGATGCCAACAACTGATATTTTGCCTGTTGCTGTTCCTACTTCAAATTTTTAGTTCTGCTGCTCATACTAAGTCTGCTATACCTACCCTCTGCTTACTTCTTATGGAACTGACTTGCTGACTTGCGTGCCTACAGTCGACTTACTGGAGGATTTTACTTCATCTAATTCTGAAAACCACTGTTTGACAGCACAAGAGATCCAGGAGCATTTTGCAACAGCGGAGCACCATTTTGCTAGTGCAAAACTGAAAATGCACAGAGATATGCAACGCCTGAGAGCCGACAGCACAGATGCATCTTCCACTCAGGTGGAAGTTCTTGAAGATTTACCTGACTTGTCTCATTTACTGGCTGTTGCTGTGACAGGCTCTGACCCGACTAGTGCGTTGGGAGCTGAAGCCCTACTGCCTGCTCCCCTGCCACCTGCAGTACAAATGGATTTGGTTTCCTTTTCACAACCTGCTTCCATTACATCACAGAGTTTCTCACATGTACAAGACTTATCTACAGTAAATGCTCCCCTGCCACCTGCAGTACAAACAGATTCATTTTCCTTTTCACTACCTGCTTCTATTTTAACGCAGAGCTCCCTACATGTACAAGAATCATCTACAGTAAATATTAATAGAGAACCTACCAGAACTGTTGAATTGGCGCTGAGAGGTGCTGGCTGGGTCCAGGGTACTGTCCCAGGAAGTTGGAAGTCTGGTCTGTCTCCAATTCGGTCCCCCCACCCTGAAGATTTTCCAGAGCTACAGAGCAAGATAGGTGCTTCAAAAGTCACTACTGACCCCTTGTATCTCCCTCATGAACTGGAGCTTACACAGAACCCGTGTTGGATTATCTGAAGGGTTTTCCACCTCAGGCCCCTCTTCTACTTCTATAGAGGCTCTGACCCCCCCACCACAGCCCCAAAGTATCAGGACCAAGCAGCTCATATTCTTCTTTCTTTAAATTTCCAATCCAGGCTGCTAAGAGACACAACACTGTTTACTTGGCATACTGGGGTGGGGTTACCTGAGCCACCTGATGGGGTCTATGTGGCACATACGCTTCTAAAGGATTCTTTAAAATTATTTTCCCATGAAATATATGCGTTAATTCATATTTCTGGTGAAACCACATTTGACATTAGTTTCCAAACATCTAGGGGACTGGAACATTTTTGGTCAAAGTATAATTCTCTGTGGACTGCTGCATTATGGACCCCATTTCAGGCTTTTCCTCTTTCTAAACCTACTTTTAAGACGATCACTATTCTGTTTCGTAATGAGGGAGTTGAGGTGGAGGATGTTGTGTATTGGCTGAAACAGCATTGTGATGCTCAGGGACAGCCTGAAGCCATTTTGGATACCGAGAACATTTGGACTGGGGTCTGGATGTTTAAAGTCTTGTTACGATCTAATGATTCTGGGGTTGTACATCTGCCTAACTCTTTTTTCATAGGCCGAGATAGGGGGGTCTTGTTCTACCCGGGTCAGCCGAAGGCTTGCTAGCGATGTGGTGACCCTGCACATCTTAGTAATGTATGTGATAAAATGAAATGCAACGTCTGTGGGGAATTGTGCCACATAGGGGAACACTGTTTGAATGAATGTAGATGTAACCTATGTGACAAACAGGGGCACACCTTTCAGAATTGTAAATGGACTGAACATAACCAGGAATTTCACACTGGTGGAGTGGACCCGCGTTTTATTATTACACAGGCGCAGAAGGCCCGTCTCCAGACCACCTTGGCTGTACCTCCCCCTAGAGCAGCCCAGCCCTTACTGCAGGCTTGTAAGTGCCTGTTGTATCCTCTAAGGTCATACCTCAGATGGTTTCCTTCATGGATGACCACTTGCCTGAGATTTCTCCTGTCCATGATCCTGCCCAGTCTAATTTTCCTGTTCCGGACCCAGTCCAAGGTCCAAGTACTATGCCACCCCCCTGAGTGCTTACAAGTGTCATACGTAGAAGGTCACTGAGCAATAACCCTCAGGTTGCACCATCTCCTGTGAGTGGTCTGGAACCCCCCCCCAGTGCCCTTATCTAATTCTTTTGAACTTCTCCAACCCCTTTCTGATGACGCTGGAGGTGAGTCGGACTCTTCCTCCATAGCTTCTTCTCTCCTGACGGTACCACTGACCCTGAGTTGCAACTTGGCACTGGCCTTTCAAAGCGAAAGGCCAGAGTAAAACTTAAAGGAAGAAGGTGGTTGGAAAAGGAAATTTAAAATGTATTTTTGTCTGTTTCCTTTTGTTGCTATGTTTCACTTTGTTTGCCATACTATTAATGTAAATAGTATAAAGCGTATGGCTAAAAGGAGATTGATTTTTTCCTTTCTATGGCTTTTGCCTTTGGGTTTAATTTTATTACAGGATACAAGACTTCATACTATACATGAGATCTGACATGCACAACAGGACTGATTACTGGGTCCTTCTTTTTGGTCGATTGGTCAGGATACTTGTTCGGGACTGGGAATATTAATTAATATCCCAGACTTACATTTGCTAAAATTGTTTGATGTAGCCCCTGGTAGGGCGCTTATTATAGATTTTGTCATTGGGTCCTGTCCTTACCGGGTGATAAACATTTATGCCCCTCAAATCAAAACTAAACACATAGCTTTATTTACTTTGCTTAGTCCTTATTCGCATGCTTCCTTTCAGGTATTGTTTGCTGGTGACTTAAACTGTGGCCTGAGTCTTCAGGATAAGAGCTCCTTTGCTGCTACAAAGAAACTGTTTTGTGATTCCTATGAATTGGGTAAATTGGTTTGAGTCACCCACTTAACAGACTCTTATCTCTCCTTTACTACACAACACACCTCTACCTTCCAAAAGGGTAAACTAGCCACACATATTGATTATGTGTTTTCCTCTCCTACAGTACCAATTATTTCTGCCAAAGTTCAAGCGGTGGAGTTTTCTGATCATAAGCTGCTTTCTGTTGGTTTTGGTTCTGTTGTCTCTTCCCGTAAAGGCACAGGTATTTGGAAACTCAACACATCTTTGTTGCAGATTCCGATGTTTATGCAGTCCCTCCTGTCCTTCATACAAGCCCGTAAATCTGTTTTTATTTGTTATGAAGATCCTGTTCAGTGGTGGTTAGACACGAAACATGATCTGGTCACTTTTTTAAAAACTTACAGTCATTTAAAATGTAGGAGGGAATACCTAGACTGTTTGCAGAAGAGGGTACATTTCAGTCATTATTAACCATAGCATATACGACGGGGCAAGACCTTACTCAACAAATAAAAGTCCTACAGAATGATATGTTGACTTTCCATCACGGCAATCACAACAACTTTATTACCAACATAAATTCTGTACTGTTGGAACACGTGCTGTTATTTGTCCTTTTGAATATAATTCCCGGCAGTACGTCCGAAAAAATATGACTTGTCTTCTAAATTCAGAAGGTACCTTATGTTCCTCACAAACTGAGATTTGTCATATTGTAACGAAGTATACTACAGCCCTTTTTTCTCCCCTCCCCTCCCCTCCCTGCTGTGGCTGGTAACAGTGCGACTTTGTATAGTGGCCTTGATATCCCAGCTCCCTCACAGCTATGTCAGGACCAGGCTTGTTCTCCTATCACGGAGCAGGATTTGACACTGGCTATTTCTTCATTACCTGTACAGAGAACTCCTGGTCCAAATGGTCTCCCTGCTGGCTTATATGAGGTGCTAGGTGACCATTTGACCCCAGAACGTACATCTGTGTTTAATTCTCTGTTAACATGTGAATCTCTCCCTTTGGAATTTACTAAGGGTAGTTTGATTTACATTTATAAACAGAAAGGTAATATCCATTCTCTAGAGAATTGGTGACCTTTATGTATGTTGAACACTGACTTTAAGCTCTTAACAAAAATTATTGTGAAGCATTTGGTGAAGATAGCGGAGGTGGTTTTGCATCCCGGCCCAATCCTGTTCTGTGCCTCAAAAGAGAATTTCTGATCATTTGATCCTCTTACGAGAATTATTTTCTCATGGCTATGCTGGTCTGGCTTCAGGACTTGTCTCTGTAGATCAGAAGGCTGCTTTTGATTCAGTTAGGAATGATTTTTTATGGGAAGCACTTAGTTTTCTCCATGTACCTGATGTTATGGTACACTGGATTTGTGCTTTCTATAGAACGGCTACTGTTGCGCCGTAGGGAATGGTTGGATAGGACCCATGATCCCCATAATAAGGGGGGGATTTATCAGGGCTGTCCTTTAAGCCCATTGTTATATGTATTTTTTCTTGATGTTTTGCTCCGTCGGCTGAATACTAATTCTCAGATTCAGTCTATTTCTAGTTGTGCCTTATGCTTGCCTTATAAGACAATCGCTTATGCAGATGATGTTTGTTTTCTTGAATCTGATGCAGCCTCAGTGGTTCATTCTCTCTGTGAGTGCTCTATTTTTGGAAACTTCTCTAGTGCTGTTTTAAATTACACAAAAAGTTTCAGTCCAGCAACCTCCCCTTCGGACCGTATTGGCCCGTTACGTTTAGTTGAGGGCCCTATTCGCATTTTGGGAAATTTTTTTGTGACACAGGACTCAGATTTGTTTAACTGGAATGTTAAACTGCAACAAGGTAAACTTCTGGTGGCATCCTAGGACTGGGGGCAGATAGAAAAAAACATGCTTTCTTAATTAAAAACTATTTGATCTCTACTTTCCTTTTTCTGAGTTATGCATTCCCTATTCCACGACAGCTAGAAACTGCTGTCTTAGCCTGTTTTTCAGGCTCTTGGGAGTAGTAGGTTAAACCTGATAAAGTGGAATATCACTTATTTACCTATCCCTGAGGGTGGTGTTTGTATGGTTAACCCTTTGTTATTTTTCTTGTATTTTTTCACTGCAAACCTTAGGCCTTTATTGATTCATGCCCAAGGTGGGAACCTTGGTTTTATGACTCTTGCAGGATTTGGTTTCATCAATGGAAACTAATTCTTTAACTGTGTTAAGACAAACTGTTGGTATATCAACTTATGTAAAACATATGTTTTACATCTCAAATAATGGAAGGTGTCTGTTCAGATGTTATTAAATCATTCACATAAAGTTTATATAAGAAATTACTCCTGACGGTTTGTGCTGTATCAGTACCCTTCGATAAGTGTCCTGGTCAACACCTCCCTTCCCTTTTGTTATTGTAGAAATGTCAGAGGGTTCCAGCCAAAATGTGAGATTTTCATTGGCTTTCATGCCATGAAAAGATTAATGTAAAATCAAATCATAAGCATAAGCAGTTCCAAGATATAATGTGTTCTCGCTTATTATGTAATACTGAACTTGAAACTATTCCTCATTTATTTTTTGACTGTTCCT
Organism: Neoceratodus forsteri; assembly: GCA_016271365.2. Classification (NCBI taxonomy): domain Eukaryota; kingdom Metazoa; phylum Chordata; order Ceratodontiformes; family Ceratodontidae; genus Neoceratodus; species Neoceratodus forsteri. Next base: position 1,177,329,854 of record CM057449.1, on the reverse strand, counting down.
TTATCAAAAATTGGTGGTCCTTTTTGGCACAGGCATGGGATACCACCTTGCTTCAGTCGGTTACTTATTTGAATCTTGTATACAGGTTTTTTTTCTCCCCAGTGGTCAAAATGGCACCAGGACACTTTAAACCTTGCTTTTGTCTGCATTAAATGGAATATTTGGATGAGTGCGTTGCATGTTTTCTTTAAGGAAAAGGACTGCTCTATTTGGGCTCGAAAAAGATTGTACAAGATTTAAAAGAAATTATGAGCATGAGCGCATTTATACTCAGATATGACACTTTTGGAACTTTTGAAAGCTCTTCCTTGGATCACTGACTCTGATTTTGCAGTTACCTGAATGATTGTGTAATACTTATCCTGTTTTTCCTTTGTTTTGTATTATGCTTTGTGTACTATTGTACGATTTTTGTCTCAATAAAACATTCCCCTACTCTTGCCAGTAGGGGGACAGGCCATCTTCAGGATGGCCACTCTGTGCGAGACGCCGAGGGAGGAGGATGTCTGCACGGTGGAAGAGCTTGCCTCAGCTCCTACTGTTAGTAACACTGAGGCTAATTCTCTTTACAGCATGGATGCGGATTCCGATACTGAATTTCATGATGCACCTGTTTTCATTGAAGAAATGGGCAATCTTTCTAAAAGCCCTGAGAAGATGTTACAGGTTTCTAATTAGATTATCTCTTATGGAACTAAGGATGTGCAAGGACTATGCTCACCTGTGGGAATGTCAGTGCACCGAGCGGCAGCAGTGAATCTTGCTAAACAATTACAGCCTTCAGAGTTGCTCCCTGTCAGCAGCGCAGTTGCTCCTGTCAATTCTACAGCTGAATCTGAAGCTTTGGAAGGCCCTTCGGAGCACAGTGAGTCACTGCATAGTTTTACGGACACTACTCACTTTTGAACTCTGCTTCTGTTAATGTACAGGCTGGCAGTGGTTTTGGAAGCTCTAGTGAGTGCCTAAAGTCTGTTAGTTAACAGCCTCAGGACAAAAAAGTTTCTTTACCAGTTATTGCAGTGGATGTGCAAGGGCTATGCTCACCTGTGGTACTGTCTGAGCAATGAGCGGTAGCAGTGAATCTTGCTAAGAAATTACAGCCTTCAAAGTTGCTCCCTGTTAGCAGCGTGGCTGCTCCTTTCGACTCTGCAGCTGAAACTGAAGCTTCAGAAGGGCCCGCGGGGCACAGTAAGACACTGCATAGTTTTACTAACACAACATGCTCTTTAAACTCCTCTTCTGTCAAACTACATGCTGGCAGTGATTTCACAAGCTCTAGTGAGTGCCTAAAGCCTGTTAGTTTGCTGCCTCTGGACAAAACAGTTTCCTTACCAGCTATTACAATGGATCAAAGAGAGGTCCCTATAGTGTTCTCCACTACAAAATGTATTCAAAATGCAACTTCCCCGCTTAGTAAATTGGTGGGTTTCATATTGAAAACTCCTGCGAGCATGGAGTTACAAGCCAAGCCTGAAAATGTGTATCAATCTACTGCAGTGTCACAGGCTGGGGTTACTGAGTTTTTCTTTGCAAATATTGCATGTAAGCAGCAGAGTAATATGTCTAATAGACCTGCTCCTGCAGATTCTTCTTCTATTACTTTGGAAACAACTCAGAAGGCTTGGTCTCCAGGTAAAGCCCTTGCAGGAGTTGGATGGAAACAGGCCCCGTCGGGTATCTGGACACCTGACCCTGCTTAGGATACTGATTTTTCTTTATCACAGCACTCCCCAGCTTGGAAACCTGACTTATAGCTGAACACTCTGGAGGTCCTATTAATAAAGACTTGACTGATACACTTCAGCCTATCCCTCCCACCAGATCTCCTGATTTACAAGCCTTACCGCCCACCATTCCCAAAACAGATTCTGATCTCTCACTTCCAGATATTTCTCCCTCTTTGCAGGACTCTTCTTTGCTGAACCCTCCTCAACAGAAGCCCCTAATGTTGGAGCTGTTTTGTATTGCTAAATGAGAAGCAGCGCCAAGATGTAACGCTGTTCACATACACTACAAATGGGGCTTGGACAATAGGCCGGTCAGATACTTTGTGGGGAAAACACTACTGAAAGATTCTCTTCATTTTACACCTAAGGGTGTGGTCGCCTTCATCAATATTTCTGGAGAGGATAACTTTGATATTAGTTTTCGGACATCACATGCTCTGGATTTATTTTGGGATCGATATGGGCAGGTCAAGTTTTCTCCCACATGGACCCCATTTCTAGTCATTACCCTCACTAAGCCCCTGATAAAATTTGTGACTGTAATGTTTAGGAATGAGGGGGTCCATATGGAAGATATCACCTTTTGATTATCACAAAAATGTGAGGTATCGAGTGCCCCAGAACCCATCCTAGATTCAGAACAGTTTTGGACTGGGGGTTGGAAATATAAAATTAAATTAAAGAAAACAGATTAAGGTGTAGAGCACATACCTAATTATTTTTTGTTAGGCAGGGACAGAGGGGGTTGTTTTATGGGGGACAACTTAAAGCTTGTTACAAGTGCGGCTCTAGGACACATTTCTCCAGTGTCTGTGACCAGCTATGTTGTGATAATTGTGGGGAAGTGGGGCATATTACTTTGCAATGTGCTATTCACTCAAAATGCAATCTCTGTGAAGAATATGGTCATGTCTTCCAAGAGTGTCCCTGGATAGCCAAAAACAAAGCATCTTGAATAAGTCCAGACCTTTTAATTCAGAAAGCTCAAGATGCTGCAGGCTCCTCTACCCCCTCCTCCTCCTCCTCCTTCCCCTCCCTCTTCTTCCCCTTCTCCTTCTAAGATAAAGAATGATGTAATTCACTCTGAACCTCTTACCAGGTTTTCCTCCACTGGACCTGACATGGTTGTTCAATCTGCTAGCTCGGGTCCTCTTGGGGATACAAAACCCTGTATGGGATCTCTTGACCCCTTGGAATTTACTCCAGTATGTTATACTGATGTTGATTTAATCATTCCTGAGAAATATTCTAAGATTACTGTCCCTGTGTCTCCTCTGCCTTGTCAGAGATCTGCCAGGAATTTACATCCCAAATCCTCCCCTCCTGCTTCTCCTATAGAACCTAGAAATTCCTATGCAGCCTTATACACCTCAAGGGGGGACACAGAAATGGAATTGGGAAACTCAGACTCTCAAAATTCCACATTATCCTCCTTTTCTCAGCTGGTGGATAATTATAAGGAGAAAAAAAAAGAAAAAAAGGAAGAAATAGAGGGTCTGTATTTCTAAAATGAATTTCAATGTGGTTGTCCTGTTGATCTTTAAACATCCATAGCCTATTGAATACCACTAAAAGGCAAGCTCTTTTTCACTACATTCATGATTGACATGTTTCAGTCTGTTTTTTGCAGGAGACTTGGATACATTCCATTGAACAATCATCTGCTTTCAAAAGGGACTGGACTTTGGGACCCTCCTATTGGTCATTCGGAACTGATAGTGCAGATAGCATAGGCATTTTGTTTACTTCTTATTCATTTACATTGCACAACTTAATTGACTTGATTTCTAGCAGAGTTATGATATTGGATGGGAAATGGCATGGCATATGTTATCAGTTTATTAACATTTATAACCCACAAATGAAGGTGGATAGAGTCACTTGCTTGAAAGCAGTTCAACCTTTCCTGGTAACCTCAGTTAAGGTGTTATGGGGTGGTGATTTTAATTGTACTATCATTGATTCACCCAAACAGAAAAAAAAAGATTTATTGTGATTAACATGCACTGGCCAACATTATTAAGTTGGCTAGTCTAATTAATTGTATTACTTATTTTCCCTGTGGGCCCCAATTTTCATTTGTGAAAGGGAACATTCACACCTTAATTGATTATATGTTTGTTTCATCTTCTGTACAGGTGAACTCCTTTAAAATGATACCTAGTGAGTTCTCTGATCATCTCTTTTTGTTATGTACCATTCATTTTTTGGGTCTGCCTGAATGTAAGCAGGTTAGGTGGAAATTAAATATTTCCATCTTAGATTTACCTCACATACAGACAGGGTTTATACTTATTTTACAAGCTAGATTATCTGTGTTTTTTTATATACTAATATAGGAGATTGGTGGATGGAGACTAAATCAGATTTGTGTAACTGGTTTGAAAAGCAAGGGGTTATGGCAAAAGATCATAATTTTTTGAACTATCTGTCACTCAGACAGCAGCTTCAGAGGCTTATCACAATAGCATACACTTCCAGACATGACTATTCGGAGCAAATTACAAAGCTTAAAATTAGTACGAAGGAATTTCAGTACGATAGATCCAAGATCCTACAAGCCATACTTACTAATGGTACAAAAAAATACCCTATAGGGGACCCTTTTGAGGTTTGTAAAACCGTGAGAGACTCTTCCACTACTGATTTCTTGAGAAAGTCAGATGATTCTAAGGCCACGATGATTGAGCAGTTGAGGGAGCTAATTAAAAGCCATTATCAGTCCTTAGAATCTCCCCTTCCACTCTCTGAAGAATTGATGCTTTCTTATTTAAGATCTATTAAAACTCCTTCTGCATTCACAGAAGCATCAAAAATGTCATGACCTATTACTCAAGAGGAAACAGTTGAAGTAATTCAGAAACTAAAACCAAATATTTCCCCAGGAAAAGATGGTCTCTCTAATAAATTATATAAAAGTTTCCCTGATGAACTAAGCAAATGCCTTCTTATTGTGTTTCAATACTTTTTTGATAACACTGTTGTTTTTTTCTTCATTCTCATATGGACTATTAATTAATTTATTCAAATCAGGAGATAGGAATGATATTAAGAATTGGAGGCCCATTACCCTGCTAAATTCTGAATATAAAATTGTTGCCAATATTTTAAATAACATGATAAAAAATTATGCAAAGTAGGTGATATCTTCCTACCAATTTTGTGGGATACCAGATAGAAGAATCCAATCTGCATTGATGGTTATACAAGATGTCATTGAACACTTATCTCTATCAGGCATTTCTGATATGTATGGTTATTGCTGATTTTGAAAAGGCTTTTGATAGGGTACATCTACCTTTTCTTTTTTTAACTTTAGAACATTATGGGGTTCCTATTACAATGGTTAATTTAATTAAGATGTTATATAAGCATAATGCAGTTTTGCCTTCTTTTCATTCAATATACTTTATTGATATTTTCACAATACACCGGAGAGTGCATAAACTATGGTCACTGAACTAATTTATACATAAGAAAAGAAAGAAGACACAACCAACACAAAGACATATATTCCCCCCCCCCAAGTTTTTGCTTTTTTGAAAGGTTGCACAGCTGAAAGCTTTCACTTAAAGACTGGGGTTCATCAAGGTTGTCCCCTAAGCCCTCTTCTTTCTATATTCTCCTGGACCCTCTTTTGCAGACTTTAGTTAATTTACCACAGTGGACTGGAATTACAGAGAATTTATATGTGGATAGTCAGCTATTATTGCAGGCTTATGCAGATGATTTAATACTGTACTTTGATCAGACTCAAATTCATAAATTTTTGAAAGCCTTTAGTTCTTTTTCAAATGTTTCGAATGCCAAATTGAATTTAAATAAAACTCATGGGTTGTTTATTGGGGCAATGGGTCCTGCTGCTATGGTACAGGATGGCATTCATATTTCCTGGAATCCACTCAAAATTTTAGGTATTCTTTTCTGTCTCCAAAATTTGCCAGTTGAAAATTGGGAATTAGTGCTTGAGACAGTGGATAAAAAAGTAAAAAGACGGAAGCAGTGGAAATTTTCAAAGCTGAAGTGCATACACATTATTAAACAGTTCTTCATACCCTGTTTACAGTATGTGCCATGATTTTTCCTCTTCCGTCTCAATTGGAAATCAAGGCTTTTATTTTTTCAAATGTTTTAGGGGTAACAACTTAAATCCAGTAAAGAGAGGGTACACTTACTTGAGTAAAAAATCGGGTGGACTTGGGATGATAAACCCTGTAGTTTTTTTGCACTCCTTGTTCATTGTGAATTCTATTACATACGGTTTGATTCCAGTAGTAAGTATTGGACAAGGGTGGGTTAACAGGGCTCTGGGTAAATATTTTGTAAACTGGCATAACCTGGCTCCTAAATTGAATCCCCACATTCATATTCTGCAGTATTTTTAGTCTGCTGTACAGAAGTTATACCGATGGAAAATCACTAAAGAAATGATTTTGAATAATAGTATGCAGGTTTTCTACCAGTTGATTATGAAGACTTCATATCCACAAGACCCCGCTTCAAGAATTGCCCATCAGCTTTGAATTCCAAGGTATTAGCCCAGCTTAACAATATTCGATTGCCCATGCTACAGTGAGAAACACAATGGTTGATTTTTTATGGACATCTGAATGTTCAGGGCAATGCAAAATATAAAGTCATTGAAGAAAGGAATTGTCCCTACATGGATTGTATAAATATTGAAGGGATGATGGAGCATTTTTCGTTCAGTGTTCCTTTTCAAAGGGTTTGTGGGCTTATCTGGCACAATTATGGAACTTTAAATGGCTTACCTTTGTCACATATGATATTTTGGTTCTAGGAATTTATCCAGCTAACCTTTCTCATTTCCATATTGGGAAGCTATCTTTATTTTTTTTATTATTTATGATATTTTTAATGACAGGCTAGGTGCCAATGGGTTATATATCAGAAAAAATGTCATATACCTGTTTTAGTATATTGGTTTCCAATGAGCTCTTAAAAATATATTCACAAGATGCATGGAGGCTTGCTCCCCCTAAACTTAGCATTTTGGTAGCTTGGCAGAAGACACCAGGAGGAAGGAGTTCTTGTGTGACTGGACTTCTCTACTGGGACTTTATTGCCCTCCTTCCATCCAACTCAAAGCTAGTTCTACGTTTATAGGCACAGGATTTGACTGACAACAGAAACTTCCTGTTTGGGAGCAGGAAGTGAGTGATCACAGAGCCACCAAAGACCCACCATCCTAGAAGGGTAAGAGTAGCTCTCCAGCCCCCTCTAGCTGCTGGAGGTCTGCCTCTGAGCAAGTAAGGGGTCTACTGAGAAATATAGGATATTCTTGTCTCAGAACAGGACAATCAGGAGCTTAAAGGGCACAGAGGCAGAAAGTAAGTAGAGAGAGAAGAGAAAAAAAAAAACAGAGGAAAGAGTAAGGATTCCAAACAACAGTTAAGGGGCCAGAAATAAGACATGATGGGAGTGGTGCAGTGCAGTGGCTGTGGAGCAGCAGTCTTCCAGGAGACGTTCTGGAGGATGTGGTGTTGTCCCATCTGCAGGAACCTCTCTGGACTGAGGGAGGAGGTTGCTTATCTCCAGGCTGAGTTGGCCAGGATTTGTGGGACCTCCTTTTCCATCCAGGGACCACCAGTGCCACTGCCATTGCCTCAGAGGTTGCCAAGAAATAGGAGCAATTGGACCACAGACTCAGGGAGGGTGAGGGTGGTGTAACAGAGGTGCATCCCTCCAGTTGTACCTCTCCACAATTCCTATGCCATTCTGGCAAAGTGTGGTTCATCTATGGAGGCACCTACAGTGGAGACCAAGGAGGATGCTGGGAATCTCCACAAAGGAGACCGACAGGAGGGTGGCATGGGACCCCACAGGGGAAGGAAACAACTCCTGGTGGGGGACTCCATTGTTAGGAAGGTAGAACTGGGGGAGGAAGGGGAGAGGGAGCTAAGGTGCCTGCCTGGTGCCATGACTTGGAGGGACAGGGAGAAAATTCTCAGGATTGCTGGAGCAGCTGCACAGGGGAGGGAGCTGGATGTCACTGCCCACCTAGGGACAAATGATCTGGCTAAGAAAGGGATTAGAGCAGTGCAGGAAGAGTTTGTGGAATTGGGGAGGGGCCTTAGATAAGTATCATGCATGGTAACCTTCTAGGAGGTGCTGCCCATCTATGGCGTAAAAGATGCTAGGGTGTTCCGCACCATGGGATTCAGTCAGTGGTTGAAAAACTGGTGCAGAGCTCAGGTATTTGGCTTCATTGGGGACTGGGGGTCTACCTGGAGTGGTGAAAGCCTATACTGGCATGATGGGCTGCATCTGTCCAGGAGGAGAACCAGGATCCTAGGTGATAGGTTTAAATGCTTCATTGGCAATCATTTAAATTAGCCAAGGGGGAGGCACCAGAAAGGAGCAGGGAAATCCTAGCCCCCAATAAATCACGGTAGTAAGTGCAGTAAACACCAACATAGAGATGGAGATAGGGAGAAGGGCAAGGGTAAATGGGAAAAGTGACAAAGGCAAGAAGGACACGGATGGGGCAAAAAGGAGTAAGGCTATCAGTAAATGGAAGGTAATGAGTACCAATGCCCATAGTCTGGGCAACAAACTCCCTGAGCTGGTGGCCTTGATGGAACAGGGTTGCCTGAATATTGTAGCAATCACAGAAACATGGTACACAGAGAACCATGACTGGGATGTTAACATACCAGGGTACATAACCTACAGGACAGACAGGCAGGGAAGAAGAGGGGGAGGAGGAGTTTTCTATGTAAAGGAAGGGATAAAAGCATCTGAACAAAAGAGTAAACAGGGAGGAGAGGAGGCACTGTGGGTCACCTTGGATACTGGAAAGGCACCGCAATCTGACAGGATTGTGTACAGACTCCCATGTCAGGGAGGAATGGATAAGGATATGATAGCAGGCATTCTTAGGATGGCAGAGAAAGGGATATACTGTTGGTGGGAGACCCAATATGCCAGATGTTAACTGAGCATTTGCTGCAGCCACATCCAAGAGCAGGCCATTCTCGATGCCCTACAGGTGGCAGGCCTCAGACAGCTATTTTCAGAACCCACTCATGAGGGAGCAATCTTAGACCTCATACTCTCAAATGGGGGCAGTGAGAGGATCTCAGATCTAGAAGTGGGTTGCCATCTGGGAACAAGTGACCATCAAACAGTGTGGTTCATGTTAAACTCAGCTACAGAGTCAAACAATACAAAAGTAAGGGTACTGGACTTCAGGATGGCTGACTTTGGCAAGATGGGAGAGTGCCTCAGAAAAGCACTAGCAAACAGGCTAGAAGAAGGGGTGGAGCAACAATGGGGAATCTTCAACACTGCCATCACAGAGGCAACAAGGCTTTGTGTGAAGCAAATAAACAAATCAAAATGAAACAAAAAGCCACTATGGTTCTCAAAAGAGGTGGCTTGGAAAGTCAGGGAGAAAAAGATAGCGTTCAGGAAGTATAAGAAAACACAGAAGGAGCAGGACAGAGCGCTGTACCAGTTAAGGCAGAATGAAGCAGGGAGGGAAGGCAGAATAGCAAAAGCCCAAACTGAGGAAAAGATAGCCAACTCGGTTAAGAAGGGGATAAAACTTTTATAGGTACATCAGAGGCGTAGAAAGACAAAGGGAGGATAGTGAGGCTGAATAGAATGAATGGTGGGTGGGCAGAGGGACAGTGAAAAGCAGGGATACTGAACGAATATTTCTGCTCAGTATTCACAAAGAGGAGGGAAGTGCCTAATCCAATTAACAGAAGCACTCTTGATGGGGTTGATCCCAGCCCTTTCACAGAAGAAAGGGTTCTGCAAGAACTCCCAAAACTGTAGGTGGACAAAGCAATGGGCTGATGAAATTCACCCCAGAATTCTAAAAGAATTAAGGGGAACTAGTGAAACCACTGACTACTCTTTTAATAAATCATGGGAGGATGGTGTGGTACCCGAGGACTGGAGGAAGGCAGATGTGATTCCCCTTCACAAAAGTGGGACCAAGACAGAGGCAGGAAACTACAGACCTGTCAGTTTGACCTCTGTGGAAAGTGATGGAGTCACTTCTGAAGGAAAGAATAGTTGAGTACCTAGGGGCCAGTGGGGCACAGGACCCAAGGCAGCATGGGTTCACAGCGGGAAGGTCATGTCAGACAAGTCTAATAGATTTCTTTGACTGGGTGGCCAAAGTAGTAGACCAGGGAAGGGCTGTGGACATGGTCTACCTAGACTTTAGCAAGGCATTTGACACAGTCCCTCACAAAAAATTAATAGTCAAATTAACCAGCCTGGGAGTGGGTTCCAGGGTGGTAGCCTGGGTAAAACATTGGCTGGACAACAGGACACAGAAGGTAATTGTAAATAGAGTCTACTCTGAAGAAAGAGGGGTTACTAGTGGAGTACCACAGGGTTCAGTACTGGGTCCAGTCCTTTTTAATGTCTTTATAAGTGACATTGCAGAGGGACTGGAAGGAAAAGGATGCCTCTTTGCAGATGACACAAACATCTGCAACAGGGTTGATACACAAGGAGGCGTGGAAAGGATGAGAAGGGACTTGGAAAGGTTGGAGGAATGGTCAGAAGTATGGCAGCTAGGATTCAATGCAAAGAAGTGCAAAATAATGCACCTGGGGAACAAGAACCCAGGGGAAGATTACACAATGGGGGGGTAGTAACAACAACAAAAAAGGAAAGGGACCTGGGGGTAATGATATTAGATTAACTTAAGGTAAGCAAGCACTGTATGAGTAGGCAATAGGGAGGGCTTGGGGTATACTGGGATGCATAGGGAGAGGCATCACCAGCAGAAAACAGGAAGTTGTTATCCCTCTGTACAGACAGTTGGTGAAACCCCATCTGGAGTACTGCATCCAGTTCTGGAGACCCCATCTCCACAAGGACATAGACAGGATAGAGGCAGTCCAGAGGAGGGCAACTAAAATGGTGCAGGGTCTGCAAGAGAAGCCGTACGAGGAGAGACTAAAGGAGTTTAATATGTATACCGTTGAGAAAAGAAGGGAGAGGGGGGATATGATAGAAACTTTTAAGTACCTCAGTGGAATCAACAAAGTCCAAGAGGGTAGCATCTTTCAGAAAAAGAGACATGCAAGAACAAGGGACATAATTTAAAGATGGGAGGGTGTCCGGGGCAATGTGAGGAAGTATTTTTTCACAGAGAGGGTAGTGGATGCATAGAACAGCCTTCCTGAGGAAGTTGTGGGGTCTAAAACTGTGGGAGAATTCAAGAATGCATGGGACAGACATAAGGCAATTTTTGTAGGGTGGTAGGAAGAAATAGGCTGTTGGTTAACTAGGATCTGAGACCTATCCTGTAGGTAGGAAAATGGTCAGACTAGGTCAGCCAAGCGGTCCTTATCTGCCATCAAAGTCTATGTTTCTATGTTTAAACTTAAGAAATGGTGGAAAGGTTTTCTTCCTTTATAAAATTTAAGTAACATGGTTGATTATTAATTTATTATTCTTTTCTGTAACAGTGATTTATTCTCATTATCTTAATTTTTTTTTCTTCTCACTGTTACTTTGATATACTGTGTTGTTATCTATATTTATTATTGCAATAAAAACTCCCCTACTCTTTTCAATAAGTGTCATGAGATTTGTAACATCCACCTGAACTACCACCAATCCAAGCAGATGGTACCTCAGTTTAAGGTCTCATCTGAAAGATGGCACTTCAGAAGTGCAGCACCCTTCTCATGCTGCACTACAGTGTCAGTACTGGGATATTAATCCAAGTGCCAGCTGTGGGATCTGAACCCACAGCCCTCTGATCTCCTGGCCTCAGAGGCTAGTGTGCTACCTACTAAGCCACACCTAGCTATACAGTAGGTGCTCTGTGTGGCAGAACTGCCTTCTGCCAGTCCAGTAACACCAGTGAAGGGATGCCTTTCCTATCTTCTTTTTCCTACTGAAATTTGTTGCATAACAGTATTTCCCTACACTATACTTTATCTTTTTCTGCCCCTGGTATGGGTTGGCCACTTACATCAGTCTTTTCTATTTTCTCACTAAATCTTTTTTCCTACTGCCTTTATTTCTAGTTTCTGCACATCCACCCTCACCAAGAGCTCCCCAAAATAATGCACCAGGCTAATGCCAGCTGGCAGGAATGAAATAGGTCATTTATGGCATTTAATGCCAAAAGATATAAAGTGCCTTTAAGTATATTAGGTGCTGGTTGAATAAAGTGCATTTTTGAAATAAAATGCACAGAGTATTTGTGCCTTATTATGATTTAAAGTGCTGCAGTGCTTAATTAATTTAATGTTTTTGTCATTTTATGTATATGGTACAGAATGTTTTGAAATGTTTAAAATGGCAGTTAAACACAAAATAACATTCACTCTGATAGGTGGAATCTGAGTATAATGGAGCAACATTATGTCTCCCTTGCTTAAATTATTTTGCTGCCGCTCCTTTGTTATGTAAAATGTTATGCCAAAGAAATCCTGCATCAAAGCAGGAACTGTTAAGACCGAGCAGCAAACATTTACTTTTACTTTTGCTGCCACTCGGTATTTGTATTAATAATTATTGATGCCCCTGTATTATTAGGACTCTCAGCTGCTGGCTTTGTACAACCTATGCTGTAGAATTGTGCCAGCTAGTCATGAAGGAGTCCATGGCATGTGTGGAGCTAGTCCAGGCTGCTAGAGAGGCAGGCTTCCATGGAGTGGCAAACCTTTACTTTCCCTTTTAGCCACCCTGCTTACCTGAGTATGCAGTGCAATCTGAAAAGCAAGCGCTTGAAAATAAAAAGGGACCATGCTGTCCCTGGACATAAAAGCTACAGTCTAGTATAAAAAGAAACAAAAAAAAAAGCTTACCAAAACTATACAAAGCCCCAAAGCAGAGCGGCTAGATAATGATTGTCTAGCAGTCTGCCACTCTACTCAACACAGAAAACAAATGGTTTAAAAGGGACAGGAACGTCCTTTGTATGTGGAAATACTATACAGTTGAAGTAGCCCTCAGAATATGGAGAGGCTGCAAGATAAACTAAACTAACAAATAAATTAAACAAATTAAAGAATAAAGAGACACTGCAGGTCTTTAAAGGAGCCCCATTATGTATAGAGCCCTGAGATATAAATTATAGGGCTAGGGTCCATATACTATAACAATACAGCACACGTGTAAATATGATGAAGGTTTGCACTGTTTGCATATGTAGAAAATAAATGCTGACCTGTTAGCAGGACCTCAGGAAGGGGATTTCCTATAGAGGGACTTCCCATAAGTAAAACCTCATTATGTAATAGAGGGGTTTTCCTATTTAGGGACCATTCTAGAAGTAATTGGATGTTATTGGAGGGACTTTCCCATAAGTGGGAGGGCTATATAAGCCCTCCTCAAACACTAAGAGTCAGATTAGCTGCATAGCCAGTCTCACTTACCTGAAGCAGAAGGATCTGAGCCTGAACAGGAATGTATCTCTAACAGCAGGAAAGCTGATGAATTCTTTTGAGATACCTGATGTAAGGTGAAATAGCCTTAAGCTATTGTTTATTATTTTTTTTAGTTAATTGTTTGTATACTTGCGATATTTAGTCTTGGCATGTACTCTGCCTATTACCAACTTTGTAACATGAGAACTGCATTGTTTGTAGTGGTGGGCAAAGTGGGTAGGGTACATCATGGAGAAATCCGCAAAACGCCACCACCTCGAGCAGCCAAAATGCTAAATTTCGCCTGGCGGAGTGGGGAAATTTCACATGGTGGAACGCGAAATTTCACCTTCCACGGCAAAATGTTGCCTTCCATGGTAACATTTCGCCTTCCAACCTACCACGGGTGAAATGTATAAACTTAAAACAAGATCCCTGGTGGCTAGTGGTCCCTCCCCCCCACCTGTCCGTGTAATAATAATTCTCCATGGTGACTAGTGGTCTCTCCTCTCCACCTGGTAATCCGCCCACTTCAGAAAGGTACTAACCCCCCCACCTGCATCCCTCCATATCTCTTCCTTCTCCGATTCCTTTAAAAATCAGTGGTGATCTAGTGATTTTGGTAATGAACCTCCCGTCCTGATCCCCAGTTCAAAATAAATACCTGGTGATCCAGTGCCCTTCCCAGCAGTCCCTGTGAGGTCAGAGGGCTTTGTGCTGTCCATTTTGTTTGCATTTTGCTTATGGCTGCTGGCTGCACATTGAGCATCTCCTGCTGCTGTTTAAACATGACCTCATGTTTTCAGTAACTCTCCAGCTAACCTAATGCCTTCACCAGTACCGCTGAAAACATTGCAAAACAAGGGTGACGCCTATATCTATTTCTTTGTCCCGTACCAGTATCTATTATAATTGCCTTGGAGGCTAGTGCAGTTATTTTTCTAACAAAGTGGAACTGGGACATCTGAGTGAAATATACAAATACTGTATAGGAAAGCAGTCTCATGGAATGAGGATAAAATATACAAATACAGGAAAACGGTCTCACAGAACAATCTGCATTTATCCACAAAAACACACTGGTTCTCTCCTTATAGTTGTGATATCTCTCAATCTGCAATTCCTAGGATGTACAGATTAGCAGATGTAAGAGATCAAAGAATAGAAGCAACATCACTCAAACCTCTCTGATAGAAAAAATAATAAGGGACTGAAATTAACAAGAGCCTTGGTGGCCGGGCCGTTATTGTGGACGGAATTGCAGACTGAGTGAGATTAAAACTATAAGGAGAGACCGTTTAACTGTATTTATGTATTGTACACTCAGATGACCCATTGAATCATCACAACAGCAACATATAGCAGAAATTACCAATCAAGGTGTAGTAGGAGGAGTATAGAAAATAGGTTTAAGTTTAATGTTCTTTTTATTTTATTTATCACTTTATATGCACCCAGTCACCTTTCTGAACAAAGCAAGAAAGTCACATTTTTATGGATTACTGTTTTCCAAAAATGCTTGTTCATTCTAAGAATAGGTTTAAATGCTTCATTGGCAAGCTTTTAAATTAGCCAAGGGGGGGAAGCACTGGAAAGGAGCAGGAAAATCCTAGCCCCCCCAAATAATCACGGTAGTAAGTCGGCAAACACCAACATAGAGGTGTCGACAGAGAGAAGGGCAGGGGCAAATGAAAAAAGTGACAAAGGCAAGAAGGACAGGGATGGGGCAAAAGAGAGTAAGGCCATCAGGAAATGGAGGGTAATGAGTACCAATGCCCGTAGTCTGGGCAACAAGCTCCCTGAGCTGATGGCCTTAATGGAAGAGGGATGCCTGGATATCGTAGCAGTCACAGAAACATGGTACACAGAGAACCATGACTGGGATGTTAACATACCAGGGTACATAACCTACAGGAGAGACAGGCAGGGGAGAAGAGGGGGAGGAGTAGCTCTCTGTGTAAAGGAAGGGATAAAACAACTGAACAAAAGAGTAAACAGGGAGGAGAGGAGGCACTGCGGTCACCTTGGAGACTGGAAAGGGCACCACAATCCCACAGGGGTTGTGTACAGACCCCATGTAGGGGAAGAAATGGACAAGGATATGATAGAAGGCATTCTTAGAATGGCAGAAAGAGGAGATACTGTTGATGGGAGACCTGAATATGCCAATTGTTAACTGGAGCACATTTGCTGCAGCCACATCCAAGAGCAGGGCCATTCTTGATGCCCTACAGGTGGCAGGCATTAGACAGCTAGTTTCAGAACCCACTTATGAGGGAGCAATCTTAGACCTCCTACTCTCAAACGGGGGCAGTGAGAGGATCTCAGATCTAGAAGTGGGTTGCCATCTGGGGACAAGTGACCATCAAACAGTGTGGTTCACGTAAAACTCAGCTACAGAGTCAAGCCATACAAAAGTGAGGGTTCTGAACTTTAGGAGGGCTGACTTTGGCAAGATGGGAGAGTGCCTCAGAAAAGCACTAGCAAACAGGCTAGAAGGAGGTGTGGAGCAACAATGGGGAATTATCAAAACTGCCATCACAGAGGCAACAAGCCTTTGTGTGAAGCAAATGAACAAATCAAAACGAAAGAAAAAGCCACTATGGTTCTCAAAAGAGGTGGCTGTGAAAGTCAGGAAGAAAAAGATAGCATTCCAGAAGTATAAGGAAACCCAGAAGGAGCAGGACAGGCGCTGTACCAGTTAAGGCAGAAGGAAGCAGGGAAGGAAGTCAGAATAGCAAAGGCCCAAACTGTGGAAAAGATAGCCAACTCAGTTAAGAAGGGGGATAAAACCTTTTATAGGTACATCAGCAAGCATAGAAAGACAAAGGGAGGATAGTGAGGCTGAATAGAATGAATGGTGGGTGGGCAGAGGGATAATGAAAATCAGGAATACTGAATGAATATTTCTGCTCAGTATTCACAAAGAGGAGGGAGGTGCTTAATCCAATTAACAGAAGCACTCTTGATAGAGGGTCGATCCCAGTCCTTTCACAAGAAGAAAGGTTCTGCAAGAACTCCTAAAACTGAAGGTGGACAAAGCAATGGGTCCTGATGGAATTCACCCCAGAATTCTAAAAGAATTAAGGGAGGAACTAGTGAAACCACTGGCTACTCTTTATAATAAATCATGGGAGGATGGTGTGGTACCCGAGGACTGGAGGAAGGCTGATGTGATTCCCCTTCACAAAAGTGGGTCCAAGACAGAGGCAGGAAACTACAGACCTGTCAGTCTGACCTCTGTGGTAGGGAAAGTGATGGAGTCACTTCGAAGGAAAGAATAGTCAGTACCTAGAGGCCAGCGGAGCACAGGACCCAAGGCAGCATGGGTTCACAGTGGGAAGGTCATGTCAGATGACTCTAATAGATTTTTTGACTGGGTGACCAAAGTAGTAGACCAGGGAGGGATGTGGACATGGCCTACCTAGACTTTAGCAAGGCATTTTCACAGTCCCACACAAAGATTAATAGTCAAATTAACCAGCCTGGGAGTGGGATCCAGGTGGTAGCCTGGTAAAACATTGGCTGGACAACAGGACACAGAAGGTAATTGTAAATGGAGTCCATTCTGAAGAAAGAGGGGTTACTAGTGGGGTACCGCAGGGTTCAGTATTGGGTCCAGTCCTTTTTAATGTCTTCATCAGTGACATTGCAGAGGGACTGGAAGGAAAAGTATGCCTTTTTGCAGATGACACAAAAATCTGCAACAGGGTTGATACACAAGGAGGCGTGGAAAGGATGAAAAGGGACTTGGCAAGGTTGGATGAATGGTCAGAAGTTTGGCAGCTAGGATTCAATGCAAAGAAGTGCAAAATAATGCACTTGGGAAACAAGAACCCAGGGGAAGAATACACAATGGGTGGGGAGGTAGTAACAACTACAAAAAAGGAAAGGGACCTGGGGGTAATCATATCAGATGATCTTAAGGTTAGCAAGCAATGTGAGAAGGCAGTAGGGAGGGCTGGGGGTATACTGGGATGTATAGGGAGAGGCATCAGCAGCAGAAAACAGGAAGTTGTTATCCCTCTGTACAGACAGTTGGTGAGACCCCATCTGGAGTACTGTGTCCAGTTCTGGAGACCCCATCTCCGCAAGGACATAGACAGGATAGAGGCAGTCCAGAGGAGGGCAACCAAAATGGTGCAGGGTCTGCAAGAGAAGCCGTATGAGGAGAGACTAAAGGAGCTTAATATGTATACCCTTGAGGAAAGAAGGGAGAGGGGCATGATGGAAACTTTTAAGTACCTCAGTGGAATCAACAAAGTCCAAGAGGTAGCATTTTTCAGAAAAGAGACTTGCAAGAACAAGGGGACACAATTTAAAGATAGAAGGAGGCGTCTGGGCAATCTGAGGAAGTATTATTTCACAGAGAGGGTAGTGGATGCATGGAACAGCCTTCCTGATGAGGTTGTGGGGTCTAAAACTGTGAGACAATTCAAGAATGCATGGGACAGACATAAGGCAATTCTTGTGGGGGGTAGGAAGAAATAGGCTGTTGGTTAACTAGGATCTGCGGCCTATCCTGTAGGTAGGAAATGGGCAGACTAGATGGGCCTACGGTCCTTATCTGCCGTCAAAGTCTATGTTTCTATGTTTCTGTGTTACTGGTTCTTCCCATTTAGCCAAAAAGCTTACAGGAGCTGCCTGCTGGCTGCTACATTAGCCAATCAATGAGCAGGTGCTGCCATCCTGCCTCCTCCAGCTACTGTTGGCAAATTAACACCGGATTTAGCTACAAGTGGCAGACAAAATTTAACAAAAACAATAGCAGTTGGACATAATGTTTTCATGTGAGCCAAGTACAGGCAACACCTGATCTGCAAAGCATTCCGATCACATGGAGGGCAGGAGTCTCTATTTGCACTGAGGTATGGGGAGGGGATGCATGTCAAATAGAGCATCACAAGCCAA
This sequence comes from Neoceratodus forsteri, assembly GCA_016271365.2. Lineage (NCBI taxonomy): Eukaryota > Metazoa > Chordata > Ceratodontiformes > Ceratodontidae > Neoceratodus > Neoceratodus forsteri. The sequence goes on along the minus strand of CM057449.1, from coordinate 1,177,311,841 downwards.
GGGGCACATAAGTTCTGTTCTCTGTGAACCACAGATGACTTACTACATTTACAAAGAGGGTTTCCGACTGTGCTTACACAGCAACGTGGTAGCTGATATGCTTTTCCTAATGAAGGAAACTTTGTTTTATTATTTATTGAAAATTGGTAAAATGGAAAGGCTGGCAACATTGAAACTTATTTACAGGTGAGGGTGGACAGGGGTTACTGACAGCTAGAACAGAAAATTGAAAATGATACAAGCAGACTAAGCTTAGCTGTCAATGAATGAGTTTCATTGACAGCTCTATTGGTGGGCCGGCCATGGAGGAGAGAGGAGGGCTATGCCGGTCTGCCGCTGCAGGTCTGATTTAGGATGGGGGTGGAGCTGGGGTTGTGGCAGGGACATTTCGATGCTGGTGGGCTGGGTGAGCGGGCACTGGATCACCAGGGATTTATTTTGAGCGGGGGATCGGGATGGGAGAAGGAGGAGGAGGAGATACGGAGGGATGCGAGTGGGGGGGTTAGTACATTTCCATGGATTACCGGGTGGAGGGAAGGGACCACTAGCCACCATGGAGAATTATTATTTGAGGGACAGGTGGGGGGACTGCTGCACTAGCTACACCAGGAAAGACAAATTTTAGCCTTCTGGGGGACAATTTCGTGAAGTGATCTGCAATGCGGATTTGACCACTCCACTAGCAGTCAGTGGGCGAAATTTAAATTTGCTGCATCACTAATTGTTTGCTGCACTTGTACCTTCATGGTTGATTCTCGACCCCGGGTCTACCCTGAAAAAGGGACTATAATTGTCTCAGTTGACTTACCCGGTTACCAAAACTCAAATAAAAAATATATATATTTCCGTGTTCTGTTTGAACTATTTTATTACTATTTTTTTTATTTTTGTATAAAATAAAACACATTGTGAGTGTGTTGTACACTATTACTGTGCCAGTGTTATCTTTATACCCATGTACCTGCAACACTCTGTCAGGTTGGAAGAATATGTCATGTGACATGGGGTCTACTTGTAGCCAGTGTGGTAAGGGTATCAAACAGCACAGCACTTCACAAGAGCCGCTATCTGTTCTGCATACACTGTATGTATTATATTGCATGAGTACTGGTATGCATACGTCATGTAATACATTGTATACTATTATAATTACTGCAGAGCATTTTCTATAGGGAAACCCAATTATAATTTGGTGTTATAACCAGCTGGTTACATTAGCAAACACGTGCCTAGTTTCCCTTGCTCCACATTTGAGCCAGCAATCCCTCTTCCCTTCCTCAATGCAGAACACTTCACCAACTCTAGCACTCAGTGGTAAGTAAATGAAAAAAGATAAAACTCTTCTCTAATCATTGGAGTTTTCTAACATTTTAATCTTTGATCAAACCTTTAAAAGAAAAAAACCAAAAGATTTCAGCAGCTGCTTGGCCACGGACTGTGCTTCACCCTGACCAGACCACAGCTGAACAGTGATATATTTATAGTTTATATAATTTCTGTGGCAAAAAAAATGCTCCCTAGCAATGATATAAAATAAAACATGAGAAGTGTGTAAAACTTGAATTTTACTCAAACCCTCAGGTTTGGATGCTTAAATAAACCCCTTGAGCTTTGCTCTCGGGGTTTATGTAGCATCCAACACCTCAGGTACATATAAAATCTCATTAAATACACTATCAATGTATTATTCTATATATGTTGGAGTAGGTATGCCACACCAGGTTCTGTCATTGTGTTGATCTACACTACAGTAAGATATCCACCCCTCCTATTGTACAGGCATGCTTCCTGTGCCCTTGTTGTATGCAACTATGGAGCTACAGGCATCCTACTACTTAACATGATGTGTACATAGTAAGTAGCTGACAAGTAGGGGTATGTTGGACAGGGCACTAGCACGGAACTTGCATAGTCAGTGCTAGGCCATAGCTATAACACTGCTTTGTATTGTTGCGGCTGGGCCTGGGCCATGGCATACCCATCTGTGGCATGCATCGCTGTGCACTATGGTAAGATGTGGCTCTACACAGTCCTGTCCATCCCCAACATACACAGTGGTTGCTGTTGCACAGTACTGGTATACAGTCATGTGTACTGTTTAGGGTTTATGGTTTTGTGCCATGTGTTCTGCTGCATGCTACATGTTTCATTTGTTCTCCTCCACATATGCCAGGGCCCAGCAGGGCCAAACCACAGCCAGACAGCCAAAGCAGGGCTGCCAAGACCGGCAGTGGTGGGAGGATGCACCAGGCTGCGATGGGGCCCCATGGGCCCAGGGAATGGCAGGATAGTCTGCAGACACATGTCCACATAAGTACCCTGCATTATGGGTTTTAAAGTCTGGGTTGCATGTCTTCACTATTCTGCATGCTTCTGCATTTGGAGGAGGATGTCCATGTGTGTCTTGCCAGGTTGCATGCTTACCTATGGGGGCAGCAGCTATGCAATTGTGGTTGGGGACACTCATCTGGCCCTGGGCATTGTCCCACCACTGACACTGGTGTGTCAGGGGATGTGCAGCCTACAGTTTTGCTCATCACTGTGAGAGACATGATGTCCTTTGTGTGTGTACTGTGCCTTGGCATGCATTACACCATGTGGTGTCATGTCCCCTGTGCCACTGAATCCACAATTATGTGGAGTTAGCAGCTGCAGCCCAGTACCAAACTCCTCTCAGCCACCAGAGCACACTCCTTTTTTCTGGATTCCCCTGTGCCATAATGTTGGCAGTGATGCTCACATCCCCAGGTGGTACTCCTGTCATTGTCAGTCGGGTCTGCTGTGCCTCGTGGTCTCTACTAGGTATGCATATTTGTCTGGTGTGGGTAGGCACGGTCCACTGTTGTACTGATACACCTCTGTGACATGCAGTACAGCACCTGTGGCAGTCTGCCTGTATCAATGTCTTGCCCAGTACCATATGCATTGTGTGTCACACCACTGGATCTCACCAAAGATTAACTTATGAGGTAAATGTAAGGGGAGTCACCGATGGTAGTTATTGTACCTTACCATATTTGTTCAATATTGTGATGCAAAGATGGTAGTGTCTAACCAATACAGTGATGTCCAGAATCTGATCATTCCATGGTACACAGGTGGAGTCATGCTTACATTACAACACAACTGGATCTTCACGGGGCCAATGTCCTGCACTGCCTCTGTGTGATGAGAAACTCTCCACTTAGAGTGGAACCAGCGTCTGCTGGGACAGAGGTGCCTCAGGCAGCAGCTCACATTCTGGTGATGGCAGTACAATCTGCATTCATGTGTTACCCTGCCTGCTGCAAAGTGCTGCATAATAGTCATGTCTGTATATAGCTCTGCTGTATACCACGTGTGTGTGTCTGCCTGGGACTGCCTCTGCTGCTGCCCAGGATGACTCATGGATGTCTGTTGTCATGTACACATGTGTTGCAGTTTGTACTGGATGCCTGGTCTGCAGGGGTGTGTGTGTGTGTGTGTGTGCACATGCGCACAAGACACCTAGCTATTTGGGTCATTGACTGACAAACGTGCTCTGGCTTGGCACTCCTGTTGCATGTGCTACGTTTCCACATCTGACATGCCTAGAGATGTCCTGTGTCCCTTGCCTGGCTCAGTCATGCTCCATTTCAGCACAGTCCACTCACTGTATGTGCAGTCCTCTACTGTTCAGGTTCACAGTGCTGTCTCTAGCATTCCACACACATTTCATTGTGGCCGTTTGACTCCCTCCACCTATGTGTGGCAAATGGCCCATGTGTTGGCTTTTTGTACCTCTGAGAACTAAGAGAGGGCGCACAAGGAGTGGTGCTGTAAGACCGCACTTACTACCATAGGCAATAGGTCTCAGCACAAGCAACCTAAAAAGTGACACCACAGACAAAGTTGCCAAGTGTTTAAAAAAATTTATCTGCCACACGATGGACATCATCCTGCCTGACATGTTTCGAGCAAACAGTCCTTTCTCAAAGGCTAAGGAATACATGTTACAGGAGAAATAATATAAGCTTTAACAAGACATGTGATGCTATGGCACACCTGTGACACTCTGATGCTTTAGAGTTCAAAGGTTAAAATATTCATTTTTAAACAAAAACTTTTAAAACCATTGACAAAATGAAGTTAGAGGGATGAAATACAGTGCATCTTATCTATATGTCATCCCTGATAGATACAGATTTGTGTAGAATTAAAGTGCTTGAGATGGTTGGTAACTAAGAAACAACAGGAGAGGAATGGGGGTTGGGAGGAAGGAAGGGAGGGGAGGAAGGAATAGGACAGACAGGAATGTGAGGAAACATGAAACCTAAAGATAGTATGGGGAAAAGGGAAGAAGGAGGAGGGGAAGGGGGAGGGAAAGGAGAACATGGGGTAAAGAAGATAAGGAAAAGGACAGATAGGGCAGGGATGACAGTTAAAATACATTATTTAAAAGGTAATAGTAAGTTGTTTCTAATAATTACAGTGACTATGTCCATTGGTATGGAGGCAGTATAGCGCAGTGGTTTAAGTCTCTGAGCTGCAAATCTGGTGACATCCAGCAGACCCCACTTGCATACTGTGTGACCCTAAGCAAGTCACTTAACTTCCTTGTGCTCCCAGGTCGCACCTGGAAACAAGCTTCAGCTTAGTATGCCTTTCCTGGTTAAACAATTTCCTTTCCTTCCCTTGGTATATACTTATATGAAAACCATAACAGTTTCTACATATTCTGGAACTTCAGATATTGACATTAGACAAAAGGAAATGGATGGGGTTCAGAGACCACCTTCTAGGGGAATCAAAGTGTACCAATATAATAACAGTAATACTGAAGGACATATTTTCATTGCCACATTTAGTCATTAAATTAGTATTTTTTCTTTCTAAGATATGGTCGTATGTCCAAGTGAATGTTAAGACCTGTTGCTTTGGTGGCTAAGAGGGTTATAATCCAAAAATTTTCTCTTAGCAGCATGAGGTTGTCAAAAATCACCCCCTCTTGGACTGCTACTCACCTTATCAATCGCTGTGAACTTAAAACTATGGGCATGTGCTCTGTGGTTTTAATAATGTGTAGTGCTGTTGCATAGATAATATCTTGCTTCTGAATAGCTCTGATGTGTTCCGATACTCGTTTTCAGACTGTGTTTAGTTTTCCCTACATAGAATTCTTTATAAGAACACATGACTAAATAAATGCCTCCTTCTGTAACACAACTAATACACTGCCTGATATCAAAGACTTTTTCTGTATTATCTGAGGTAAAGTGTTTAGTTTGTGTGATGTAAGGGCATGTTACACATCTCCTGCAATTAAAATAGATTTTAGTTTTTTTTAACACATTTCTTCTGGTTGTCCTTAAAGTCGCTGTGTACCAACAGATCTCATAAGGTCGGGACTTTTTGTTGCCATCCTAAATGATGTGTCACATATTTGTTTAAGCCAGATTCCACTGCCAACACATACCAGTATCGTTTTAAAATGATTTCTAATTCCTCACCTCACTTGTGCAGAGTATTTAGTTATATAGTTAAATCTGGTGTCAGTGGTGGCAACAGTTTCTTTTTCTGCCAGAAGCTGGGTCCTTTCAATCATTTCTGCCCTACATCTTGCCTGTCAATCTTGTCCTGGCTATAGCCCTCTGGAGTAACTTAGTAGTAAGTAGGTCTGCTTCTTCCTCAAATCCAGTGGGTGTAGAACAATTATGTTTTGTTCTCAAGAATTGTCCTACAGGAATATTCTGTGCTATGTGGTGTGGGTGATAAATGCTAGCTAAAAGTAATGTGTTGGCATTGTGGGTTTGTGACATATATTACTTTCAAGTTCCCCACTCTGATTTTTTCTTGATCGTTAGCTATAAGTAGGCAACTTTTTCTCATTACTATGAAAAGTGAATCTTAGCTTGGGGCTTAATGCTATGCAAAAATCGACAAAAAGTTTCAACAATGTTAATCCTTCTTCCACACTACTGGAACATCGTCAATATATCTCTTCTATAAAACAAGTTTGCCTGAAAAGCTGTTAACCCTGCGGTTAAAAATTGCTTCTTGTTCCCAAAATCGAACATAAAGATTGAGATGGAGGGGCACAGATTGCCCCCATTGCTGTTCCCTTTATTTGATGGTATAGTTCCTGGTTGAACTTAAAAACATTCTGTTTTAAAACAAATTCCAAAAGTTTCACAATGAACTCAGTAGGTGGAATGCTAGTGGCACTGTTGTCATGGTTCAGGAAATAAGCTGCAGCTTCCAAACACCCTCTCATGGGGGACGTTAGTGTATAGTGATTCAATGTCCAATGTTATGAGCAGCATGTCCTGTTCAAGTTTAATAGATGGTAATAAATTTAACATCTCCTTGGTATCTTTCAGATATGAGGGCAGTTTGGCCACCAAAGGTTTCAGAAATTAGTCATAATACTTGAAAAGTGATCCAGTGAGTGAGCCAATGCCATTCACTATAGGTCATCCTGGTTGATCTGTTAATGTTTTGTGGATATCGGGTAACATGTAAAAGGTAGCTTCAACTGGAAAAGGTGTGATAAGGAAGTCTCTTCTTTTGATATCTATATCTCCCTTTTTATGTGCTGCTTGAACAAATTCATCAATACTAACTTTATAATCATAACTGGGGTCTTCTTGCAATTTTTTGTAAAACACCTCATTGTTAAGTTGTATAATTATTTCTTTTACATAGGCAGTTTTGTCTAGAAGCACAACCATACCCCTGTCTGTTGCTTTGATTATTAAATATGTGCCTGATTGAGGGAAGAAATTGCTTCTCTTGCAGTCCTTCTTAAATTATTAAAAGTTAAAATGTTCAGTAGCAAAAATTATTTCAAATCATTTTCTACCAATTTTGGAACACACTATGCAGCATGGGAGAAGGCAGAATATAGATGGATTGCTGAACTTATTAGAAGATTCATGGTCTTCATTAGTGGTTGGATTTCTTTTGTTAAAAAGCTTTAGATTAAATTTTCTACAATTCAGGTTTAAATCAACTAGGGTATCTACCCTATCCACAAGTTTAGTGAGTGAAAATTCTAGACCCTTTTTGAGTAGAGTTCTTTCTGAGTCAGTTAATAAATATTTATTTACAACTTGTTGGTGCATTTGGTGTTGTCTTACATCTGTCTCCCCTGTCCACTGAATGACTTCCTCACACTGAATTTCCCTCTGTGTTGGTTCAAATGATGGTAATCTCTTGGATACTATTTTGCATTTTCATCCTCTACGGTCCCCTTCTCTTCCTGGATCTGTGAAATATCGTGGTCTTTCATGAAGTCGCGGTCTTCTCCATGGTGGTGGGGGGTGTAGTGGTATTCCGTTGCTGGAGTTTGGACTGATTCTTGTGGCTGTGGATCTAAGGTTTGATCCTTTCTGTGAAAATTATGCCCCCATTGGTCTCTTCACTATCTCACTCATTCACATTCATGATGTATTCAAAGGAGACGTTTTTCTTATTTTTTAAAATTTCTCTAGGTGCACTTAGTTTTTTCCAGTTGAAGATGGTCCTCTTATCCCAATCTCCTTTACCTCGGATAAACTTAGTTTGTTTTAATGCTATTATGTCCAGGCCCAGCTTGTTATTCTAGTCTCTGAGTTTAGCATTAAGTTGGTCAAAATCAACATGGTTTTGAAATGTTAAAACTTCTTTTTCTTGCATTGTTAAATCTTCTTTTAGTTTAAGTTATTGTTCTTTCCCATACTTAATAATTAACCAGTCTCAGACTCACATCTATTAAAATGTCCTCCCATTCTTTGAGGAATGCTGCACTTTCTGTTCACGAGCTGGATTTTTAATTAAATGTAGCCCTCTGGGAACTCTTTTAACTTCTGCATATGCCTCCACATTTATGTTATTCCAATATAGTCTCTCTGCTGATGAGTTAATTTTTTGACCCTTTAAATGCTTCCATTAAGAACATTGCACCTGGTTCTGTAAGTGCAGAATTTGTGTCTTCAGTTAAAAATGGGTTTACATAGGCCAGTCCACCAGCGCAGTGGTTGGATTTACACTTGCACTGCCTGCAACCAGGGTTTGGGAATGGACTCAGGGAACCAGAGGGCTGTCCAGAGGGAGAAAAATTGAACATCCCAAGGACTGCTCTCCTTCTCCGGGGGAAGGGTGGGACAACATGCCTGGTGCTCGAGGGACTCCTAGCAGAGGCCAGAGGAACCACAGGAGACTGGTACCTTGAGATAGGAGGGGCAAGGTGGACACTGGACATCATTGCACACCCCTGCCTCTGGGGCAGACCGAAAGTCACATTGCCAGCTGCCCTGGCTGAAGTCTGCTCTCAGCTTCAATTAGTTCTCAGGCTGGCTCCCTGATCTATCCTGATAATTGTGGCACTATGCGCCACTGCTGCAACCCCACCCTGGGGGGTAAGCAAGGGTGTATCAGGGAGCCACAGCCAAATATGATAGTGGAAGCAGAGGGTCCGTGACTGGGCTGAGGATATGGGCAACTGTCAGCAGGAAAAAGTGCAATAAATAAAAAATAAAAATAAAAATGGATTTGCAGTTGCAGCAGATGTTAATATGCCATCCACATATGATAGGAGATTCTCCTCTTGTTGCATCCCACCTGGACATCCTGATCACTCTAATCTTTCCTCAGGGGTCCTAGTAGATGTCCACTTTGCACTGTACAATACAGAACCTGCTGTGGATCTCAGAGCCATTCACTTGCCATAACACTGAGGGCATGTGCTACCACAGTGACATGTAATCACTGTCTATCTGTACAATAGGTGCTCAGTCAGGTTGGAAAAATATGTCATGTGACATAGGGTCTACTTGTAGCCAATGCAGTAGAGGTATCAAACAGCACAGTACTTCACAGAGGACACTATCTGTTCTGTATACACTGTCTGCATTATACAGTACAGCATGGGTACTGGTATGCATATGCCATGTAATGCATGGTATACTGTAATAATTACTGGAGAGCATTTTCCTATAGAGAAACCCAACTATAATTTGCTCTTATAACCAGCTGGTTACATTGGCAAACATGTGCCAGGTTTCCCTCGCTCCACACACTTATTTATTTATTTAGCTTTTGTTTACTGGGTAAGTACACTAGACAAATAATATGCCTATTTTCAGGAACGACCCGGGAGAGTACAACATAATGAATAAAGAATAGTACAGGATAATACAGAAACAACATGGGAGAATGTCAACATAAAAAGAACATTAATCAAGGTGACTCAATAGTAAGGCACTTAGTTACACCCAGTTCCAACAGTGGTAAAGCACATAAAATCATGAGTTAATTATACAGATTAGACAAATTATAACTCAGTCAAGTGCCAAGATAAGAGGTTGAGTCATAGAGACAGTCAGAGTGTCACTGACAGGACTGTTATAAAGCACAAATGCTCCAGCAATCCCTCTTCCCTTCCTCAGTGCCAGACACTTCACCACCACTAGCACTCATTGGTAAGTAAATTAAACAAAATAAAACTCTCCTCTAATCATTGGAGTTTTCTAATATTTTGATCCTTGATCAAACCTTAAAAGAAAAACAAAAGGTGTCAGCAGCCAATTGGCCACAGACTGTGCTTCACCCTGACCAGACCATGGCTGAGCAGTGATATATCTATATTTTATACAATTAATGCCTTCCGTTTTTCAATGTAAAAATCTGTGTGTTAAATACCGTAACACCTGAGTAGTGTTCGGCAGTTCATCTTTCTTCCCTTATGAGATGTGCTTGAGACACTGAACAAACACAGCTCGAGCTTAAAACATTCCATTCTCTTCACACATTACTGACCACAAAACCTCAGGCTGCTTCCTCAGTGGGTCGGAGATGGGAGTATTCTTTCAGTGGGAGGCAGGTAAAAGGAAGTTGGCATAGTGAGGGACAGCCACATGGAGCGCGATGCAGCTCTTCAGTGCTGCAGGCAGGATCGAGTTTAAAACTAAACCTCTAAAGAATAAAAAGTCACCCTTATATTATAAATAACAAAATATGGGGTGCAGTGTATTTTACTTGAATTTCACACACTTCCTCATTGCTGGATAGCTAATAAACCCCTTGGACTTCGTCCTCAAGTTTTATGTATCCAACAACTCAGGGTATGTAGATTCCTCGTAACACACTGCACTCTATACTTACCCTATATATAATTTGTGACAAAGAAATGCTCCTAGCCATGATATATATGATATATAAGAAAGCAGTTGTGCTTCTGTTAGATACATTATACCACTCTTGTGTCCTTTGTCCTGTCTGCACACCTGGCAAGGTTGAGTGCATTTCTTTCCATAGGTGCCAGGAAGGATACAGGAGACCAGAGGGGTCATCAGAATATTACATTGATGAAAGGATAGGAGAACCACCTTAGGGTCCAGGTCCACCAGCTAAGGTTGCTAATGTGTTGGGTGGGTGAATGCACCCCTGCAGTCGAGGTCTGCCAGCAGCTGTAGGAAGGGAGCTACACCAGCAGCCACCACCACCACCACCATCTGCAGCCCCTTGGTGGGACTTCAACATTGTTATTGTGCTGAATAATGGGCAGGGGCTCTTTATTTTCTATTTATTATTCACGGATGAGTATCCTTTTATTTTATTTTTTTTATGTATTATTGAATGTGTGAGCTTGCAAGTAATACCTATTTGTACCCTTTTATATTTTTCCTTACTAAATATTTATTTAACTGTGTTTTAAATTCCTGCATTGTATTGCTTTCCACAACCTCCCCTGGTAACATGTTCCAAATTTCTGTCACTCTATTACTTAACCAATACTTTCTCCTATTTGTATTATATCTATCTTTTACCAGTTGGTAACAATGGGCTCTAGTATCATATGTTTGATTCCTTTTAACCAGGCCCAACAGATCCCATCAATTTGTATTAGTCAATGCCCTATAAATCAAACACATGTCTCCTCTCATTCTACGATATTCCAGGGAATACGGCTCTAACTCCTGCAGTCTCTGCTCATAGTTCAATCTGTCCAAACCCCTGATCCTCTTTGTAACCCTTCTCTGCACCCTCTCCATCAGTGCAATATCATTCTTCTTGTATGGGGTCCAAAACTGGACACAATACTCTACATGTGGATGCACCAATGCGTTATACAGAGGCATCACAACCTGCCTATCTCTACTTTTAATGTGTTTCAATATAAAATGTGTTATACCACCAACCTTTTTAATAGCTATATTACAATGCAAGCTAAAACCAAGATCATTATCAACCATAACCCCCAAATCCTTCTCCTCACCCACTACTTTTAATACAGATCCACCTAAGTTATTCTGGAATTTATTATTTTTCTTGCCAAAGTGCATAACAATGCACTTATCAATGTTAAAACAGATTGTTTCTGGGAGGCCCATGTGTCCAAACTATCCAGTGCTGTTTGTAGGACTAGATGCTCTCCCAGTTATTTACTGAAACCCAACCCTAGTGTCATCTGCAAATTTAGACAACCAGGCCACTGAATAGACCTGCATAGATGAAATATACAGATTAAACAAATGTGGTCCCAAAACTGAGCCCTGGGGACACCACTAGTCACTGCAACCTGACCAGAGCATTCACCTTTACACATACTTTCTGGCCCTATTAGTGAGCCAAACCTTCACCCATATTTGTATCCAAATTGGTATATCTAAATCATGAAATGATTTAACAAGCTCCCAATGGGGGACCTTGTCAAAAGCCTTGGCAAAGTCCAGGAAAACCATATCCACTGACTCACCCATATCCAGGGCTTTGCCAACCTTATTATAAAATCCAATAAGTTGGTTTGGCACGATCTTCCCTTGGTGAATCCATGCTGGGTCATGTCTATCCTAGCTGTTCTTTCTATATATTCCAAGATTAAGTCCTTTATTATACCCTCCAAAATCTTTCCAAGCATGGAGGTCAGACTAATGGGTCTGTAGTTTGAGACCTCCTGCCTACATCCTTTTTAATATATAGGTACACTCACAGCTTGCCTCCAAGCCTCAGGAACCTCACCAGTATCAATGCTTTCCTGTAAAAGGTAAGTTACTGGCCCCACTAGTAATATTGCCATTTCTTTAATCACCCTTGAATGAATCTCATCTGGCCCCTGTGCTTTATTTTGGTTAACATTCTGTAATCTAGTAAGGACTTTGGCTGGGTCTATCCTTGGGCTCTGTCCATTATGTCCAGTTATCCCATTGTCCCAAAAAATTTGGGGACCTTTGCCAAAGATCAATGAAAAATATACATTGTATTCTTCCGCAAGTGCTTTATTTTCTGTTATAATATTCCCGTCCTGCTCGTTTTTAGGGGTCCTATGATCTTATTCTTCCCTTTTTTGTTGTTTATATATGCATAAAAAGTTTTGTAATTATCCTGGACCTTTGCTGCTATTGTAAACTCATATTCTCTTTTGGCCTTGGCTATAGCCTTTTTTGCTATTTTAAGATTTTTCCTATAAAATTCCAGCCTTCTTCCATATTATTATATCATGCTAGGTGGTATGCTTTATTTTATTTTTAATTAATCACTTTAGAGACTGTGTTATCCAAGGTGCAGATGGACATGTAGCCCTTATATTTGTTCCTAATTGGTACATGTCTTGTAATTAAGCCACCTATAGCTTCCGTTAATTTTACCCACATTTGAGCTACTGTCTGGTTCTCAAACTCAGATTTCCAGTTCTCTGTAGCCAGATCCTGTCTCATCTGTGCAAAATTGGTAGCATTATATCTATGTATGACAGTTGTTCCCTTATTATCCACTAGGACACCATAATACTGAAACCCTATTATAGCATGATCACTTGAACCCAAGGGAGGGATATCTTACAATTTGTAATGTTGTCCCAAGGTTACTTAATATTAAATCCAGTATATACTTTCCCCTTGTGTTGGCTGAAACATATTGATCTAACCCTCCAAGACTAAAAATCTCCAACTATTTAGATTCAACCAATGTACTTGCTTTCAAGGTATCCCACTCAATACCTGGGAGGTTGAAGTCACCGACTAGTATTACATTAACTGCTAGTGATAACTGATTTACAAGATCTAGTATAGTGTCATCCTCCATTATCCTAGTGGATGGTGGCCTATATATTACAGCCAGATTGATTTTAGCTGCTCTAGGGTGGCTAATCCTTACCCAGATGGCTGACATCTAGCCACCTGGTTATATCAATACTCTTCATGGGGATACCGTCGGCTACATATAGAGCCACCCTCCTCCTCTAGATGTGGTTTGATCTTTATTATAGAGTTTGTACCCCTGTATTTGCCTATGCCAGGTATCCTCAGGTTTCCGCCATGTGTTCACAATCGCGCAAATGTGTACTTTCCGTGTCTTTAGGATTAACTGTAACTCATCAAATTTATCCGTTAGGCTCCTTGCATTAATGAGCATAACATTCCACTCGTTTTTGGAATGGCCTGTTTTTATAGCCCCCACATCCCCCTGCCTGTGTAGTTTAAATGTTGGTTAATGGAGTTTTTTAGTTGCTGTGCTAACAAGCGCTTGCCCAACCTATTAAGGTGTAACCCATCCCTAGCAAATCGCTGCTTATTCTGGAATTCATACCAATGATCAGAATACAAGTAACCCTCTCTGGCAGTCCACCTCCTGAGCCAACCATTAAATCTGTAAATTTCCTGATTTGTTTGTTCATTGGCCCTTGGTGTAGGTAATACAAATCAACACCTCACACCCTCCTCTTTTGAGTGCAGTACCTACTGCTAGAAATATCTCTAGATTTCCAATGTGTTCCTTTTTCCTATGTCATTTATACACACATGTAACACTGTAAATGGGGTAGTAGTGTTTTCTAATAAACCTGGCAAAGTTGTTTAATGTCACCTATACCTGCCCTGGTAGTACACTCACAGTCGTGTACTCATTTTGTTGTTTACATAACACATTATCTGCGTATTTTAACATTGAATCCCCAATACAAAGAATGTCCCATGGGGTATTACTTGCCAGGACTTGAGGTTGTGTTATTGAAAGTTGTGTATTATTCTGTATAATTCTGTTTATATTTCTTAAATCATAAGGTTCTATATTAGCATTCAATGGTTGTGCTGAAGATTCTACATTTTTTTGTGTGCTTGTGCATACATACTCCATGATCATGTGACCCTGCTCAATATTTGTGGTTGAGTTTCAACCCCTCCTCGATAGTTATCAGGGCCTGGAATTTGTTGGGGTCAAGATATTTGAAACACCTCCAATATTTCTCCTGCCTCTCTTGTACACTCTTTTTTTGGTCACCTCTGTCCATTGCTCAGAATTATCATCTATCATATATGATGGCAAGGTGTCCTTACACTCCTCCTCTACTTCCTTAATATTATCTTGTGTGATACTTTCTACCCCAAAATCAATGTATTTTTCCAGCAGGGATATTTCTAGCTGCACCTTAATCCTTGTTCTTAGTTCTATTATTTCTGTCTTAAGTTCTTTGATCTCGCAGCATTTACTGCACACACAATTCTCCTCCCTTTCCCCTTGCAAGAACATGTTACATTCGCTACAAAACAACATTCTTTACTAAACTTACTCACTTTCAGTATAATCCCCGGGTCTACTCAGCTAACTCAGCTGACACAGCTGACACCCTGAAGTCTCTGCATGTGTCTCCGCGTCGTCTCCGCTCGATGTCTCGTCGCCCCTGTCTCGCTTCTTCCTGCTCGCTACAAGTGGGATTTATCAGACTTTGGCCGGAAGTAGCAGTGCGTACTTTCTGTGTTGCTGTCAAGAACAAAAGTTGCAGTTTCCAAAATAAGAGTTTAAGCTGCCTCTCTTTGTAATTGGGCTCCTGGGCTTAGCTGGGAAGCAGTTATATTTTTAAGAGTACAATAGCGCCATAGTGTAGCGCAATGGTAGTAGTGCCCAACATTAAATCACGGGCTGTCTGTACCCTCTACCTAACACCCAAAGATTATTAGGGCTCAAACAGTTTAAAACAGTATTCCAGTTTAAAAGTATAATGGCGCTATAGTGTAGCGCAATGGTAGTAGTGCCCCACACTAAATCACTGGCTGTCTCTACCCTCTACCTAACACCCGAAGGTTATTAGGACTCAAAACAGTTTAAAACAGTATTCCAGTTTCATAAATTTCATCAGCTCCCAGATTCTGCTCACATATAGGGAGCATGTTAGATAATACTATTTTTATCTCCCCAAACCCAAGTAGCAGTGCATACCACTGGACTGCTTAGCAACAAAAGCTGGGTGTCTTTTTTTTTTGTATTAACAGGCAGGTGCCCTTTTAAATGTGTTTGGTAATACTGGGTGAATTCCCTGTTGTCTTATTTTGTATCACTCAGCAGGTGCTCTTTTTTTGTTTATTTTTGTACTATCGGGTGAGTGTTTTTTTGGGGGAGGGTATTTTTTTGCATTGTTGAATGGGTGCCATGGGGTGTGTGTGTGTGTGTGTGTGTGTTTTCCTGGGTGGGTGCACTAGGATTTTGTTATTATTGTTGTGTTTCTACAGCTGTTGCCTATGTATGGATTAAACTCTTTATGATGCATTTGCTGCTGTGTTGTGTGTCTTCATCAGTACCCTCTCTCACACTTTCAGCTCTCTGGCACTGCACCTGTGTACAGTGCTATACTCAATGCTGTAATCAGTGCTTTGAATGCACCTGGCACTGTGCCAGCTCTTAGCATTTGCATTGCACACATACACTGTGCAGAAGCCCAATATTCAAAGGTGTTGGCCCACAGAAATGCATCTGAATATTCCAGTGGTAGTGTGCTGGTACTAGCACAAGCACAAGTCCAGCAAAGGAACTGATGGCTGAAAATGGGCCTTTGTGCTGTAATCGGTGTCCTGTTATGTGAAGTAATTCAAATTGGCATCCAATTGTGTGTAATAATATAAATTGTGCATCTGCACAAATAATGTATGTGTTCAATATGTAATGTTACATATATATATTTTCTAATAATTTGTTTACACTTCTTTATTTTTTGTCTGTTTACACTATTTTTTCTCCTTACAATTTGTGTTCCACTTGCCTAGCAGTGGCTTATGCCACATTACAGTAATAACTAATTACCATTTAAGTTGTTTCTAGTTGCAGGATATGCAATCAAAGAGAAAAAGGTGATTTGGGGAGCCTCAGACACCAGCCATGCGAACCTGATACAGTAGCTCAGTAGTAGAGTACTGGCATGGCATTCCAAGGCAGGGTTAATTCCCTACTAGGTCACATAATTTCTTACTCATTACAAATTGTTTAGAATATGGTCATAGTGACCTAAGTTTTATTTTTGTGAGAATGCAGGATGCAATTCAAAATGAGTTCATGCTCAGTGGTATGTCCTATTGTTTAAAATAAATATAGTAACAAACAAACAATCTGGTACCTGTTGCATGTAGTACTATGCAAATTGATATCCTGCAGCATGTAATAACAGAAATATGCATCCAGTTGCACATAATAGTTCAACTACATCTGTAACTGCAGTTGCTATGATAAACTTTAATTGTCTTTAGTTGTGTTATTAGTTGAAAGTGAGCTGGGTTGTTAAATGCCAAAATTGTGCTATGGAAAATAATAAGGAAGTCTGTATGCATAAAATATTAGCCTTATGTTGCAAGTGACAATTTGACTTGTTGGAAATGTGTTTTAATGTCAAACTAGTAAATGAATACCTACTCCATTGTTAATCAGAGTCTGCACAGGGACTGAGTCTGCAAACAAAATGTGGATGTTTATGTCAATTACAATCAAAACATCTGTGCTATGTAAAGTATCAGTGCCCAGCCATGCTGAAAATACATCAAACAATAGATCAGCACAGTTCAGCACAAGAGTATTTGCATAAAGACCCTGCTGGTGTTATACACTTTGGCCTGGATATTCGAAGGAGCTGTGCCTGGCGCAATGGAGTAGCACCAGCACAACCCTACATTGCACCCCGGTGGGATATTGAGAGGCTGCCTGGCACAGTGCAAATCGATGTGCCAGGACACAATGATAATGTATGGCAGTGCAGATGCAGGGGCATGCCATGCATGATCACGACATCCCAATATTCAGCCGGAATGTGTGGCACACCCTGCACTCCATACGTGAGGGCTCAAAATTGAGCCAATGCAGAGCAGGAGCAAGCTCAGCCACCACAGGTGGGCTGCTGTATTGCAGGGTGAAACACAGCAGCCCAGCCTTGGGTGGCCACCCTCCCACCAAGAACACCATCTGCAAGTACTCACAACCCAGGTGGTCTAATAGAACCCTCCCGCCCATAGCCACGATCACGTGGTATATGTTCAGAATGATATCCCTGGAAGTCTAGTGGCCTACCAGTTCCTGATTCCCCAATAAGTATGTAACATGACCATCCCTGGTGGCCTACTGGTCCCCCCTCCAGCATGAGTCCCCGATGAATGGCAATCTGATGTCCCTGGTGGTCTAGTGGAATCCATCCCGCCCGTTGCCACGATCATGGTAAAATCCTTATTATAATGCCTGGTGATCCAGTGGCACCCCACCACCCACACACAGAACCCCTTGCCCACCCTGCTCCTCCCCAATCATCGGCGACTCAGATGCCTTCACACACCTGGCCGCCCACGAATGACAGGTACAGTATGGGTTGTAAGCCCATTGGTCCCCAGTGTGGACCAATGGGCTGCAGAAACATACTGTACTGAGACAATTCAAATCTGTCAGTGACTTCATTCACATATTTGGGACTGTCTGGTACAAGAATGACCTGCAAGCCCATTGGTCCCCAGTGTGGACCAATGGGCTTACTGCCCATACTGTACCTGTCATTGAATGTGCAGCCAGGTAGTGTAGTGGGGGATGCAGCTGCCTACTGATGATGGGGTGTGCGGGGTGGGCAAGGGTTCTGTGTGGGTGGTGGGTTTTGTGTTGGGTTACTGGATCACCAGGACATTACAATCGGTATTTTACCATGATCATGGCAACAGGCAGGGGATTCCACTAGACCACCAGGGATGTAAGATTGCCATTTATTGGGGACTCCAGGTGGAAGGACCACTAGACCACCAGGATGGTCATGTTACATACTCATCGGGAATCAGGGACTGGGGACCATTAGACTATCAGGATTTACTTTATTAACATATACTGCATGATCATGGCTATGGGGCAGTGGATGCCCCGGGATCCTCACAGCACATGTCATGCTGTGCAGGGCACCAGGCGTAACTCACCAGCCTGCCCTACGCAAGGCATGTAAATGGGGCCATGGGGCCTTGCATATATTATGGCCTCATTTGCATGCCCTCTGCTGAATATCATGGGTGATACTCCTAGCACAGCTGCACTTGCGCTGGCGCATCCCCGTGCTCCAAATCTGTGGCTTGCACCAGTTCAGTGCCACTGCACGTGCACATTTGTGCGCTGCCCATACCATATTCAATGGTGCTGTGTCATGGCGCAGCACCATTGAATATCACCTGGACCTGGCCCCGAGCATCACAGTTGTGTTGCACGAGGCTTGCGCCACTGCCTGGCACAGTCTGACTATCCTGGCCTTTGCATTTAAAATAATCGGTAACTGCCAATTTCAATCTTATGAATAAAAGCTCAGATCAATGGAAGGCACCACCTTGAAGAAGACCTAATATAAGCCCGTGAAATATTGAGTGTCTCCCTATGCTGATCTAATGATTTTTTATTTGAGTGTGCATCTTTATTACAATTCCACTTTGTATATATTTGATATTATAGTCCAGGGTGTGCAGTGTCTGTTCTTTATTTGAGTAGTGGACAGCCCTGACAAACAGCCCAGTTTAGTACCTCCAGTGTGTTTTCTTTAGTTTTTGATTGGTGGCAATATGACACTTTATAATGCATACTGCCATGGAGTGCAAACCAGTTTGGTACAGTATGACAGGTCTTCCACTTTATAGTGGAGCCAGCCACGATGCAATGCAATAACTTGCAGTAAAAATGTCACAAAATACTGCTGTAAAAAAAGGGCTTATTACCATTGAATTACACTGTTCCCTGCAGCATACTGCAGCATTTTGTGATATACTGCAGCATTACTGTTACTTCATCATATCCTGACTGGCACCAGTGCACCTCAGCCCTATTACTTACCAAACTGGTCCATATTAACTGATAATGACCTTGGTGGTGGACCTCATTGCTAATGTACAGTATGTAGTCAGAGCTGGTAGAGTACAAAACTGGCACCATTTTTCCGCAGTATGCCCATCTGTGTTTTATACATAAAGAAGTATCACGTGTTACTTGTTTCTGCTCATAATTGAAAAATAAATGTCTGAAAACATATTTTTGCAAAATGGAACTAGTTGATGTTTACTAAGAAAATTATTTTTTTTCCAACCAAATAGAGCATTCCAAAAATAAACACACTCTGGATATCACAATAGGTTGTGAAAATTGACTGAGATTTGATAGTATTTCCCAAGATTCACTTTTATTATTTTAGTACTGCACTTCAAATCTAGAAAAATATTCAACAAATACCGTTATAGAACACTTAAACAAAATATAATTTCATAAGTTGTGCCATGGTATGGATATATTAAAAAAAGCACAATATCATAAGTACTGTACCTCTTCACTCATAATAAAAAAGTGGGTTCTTTCTTTTCAGATGTTTAGTATTAGCTACCTTTCCAAAGAATTAATTGGTGTACCCTCTAACAGATTACATCAATTTAGGTCACATCCACATGTATTTGGTGCTTTTAATAGACAACCATATTGTGGAAGCTGACAGCAGCAGATAAAATAAACACTGACTGTACACATTAGGCCATTGTTTAATATTTCAGAGACATGTGGGTGTTGTGCCTTAAACAATTACCATCTGTTCTCAAACAGGTACTCTCTTTTTTTTAATTCTTTTTACTTTGGATAACCCATATGAGATGCAACAATCCATCTGCAGTGAAATCTTGCTTCTACCAAATACAGCATCACATGTCTATTAAATATGCTGGATATTAAGGACATCACAACATTAAGAACAGTTCTTGTGATCCTAACAGCAATTTCTTAATTACTGTGCAATGACACCTTAATATTAAGGACAGATGCTTTGAGGCTAAAGCCCTACTTAATAGAAAAAGTGCACTGTACTGTAAATGAATTACAAGGAGACTAAGTGACTTGCATTGAGTAGCAAGAGAACCAGGGACTGGAGGCAATGGCATTCATTCAAGAGTCTCCTGGATTACGTAGTATGTTGCTCCAACCACTAGACCACACTTTCTCCCAATTCATCTTCTCCTGTTTGCTAGTGTCTAATAAGACTTTTATAAATGTATCCATGTTCACAGATTAGGAGAATCTGTTTGCTGACACATAATCCCAAAAAGGAGCATAAAACAATATCGGAGTCAGTGATAAATATGTGCTGTACCAATGTGTTTGGCAGCAAAATAAATGATAAGCCTGTCTTGCAATAAATGCTCTAAGCAGCAGTCAGCTCTACAGAATAACAAATAGAATAATGGCTGGGTGGGTGTTCATAATGAGAATTTTACAAACACCAAACTTGTGGGATGCCACATAAACCCTGAAAGTGAAGCTCAAGGGGTTTGTTAAGGCATCCCACACTGAGGGTGTGTATACAATTGAGTTTTACACACCTACCCAGCCTTTATGTTATATAATTGCTGGGATCATTTTTTGCCACAGCCATTATATAAAATAAAGAGACATCCTTATGGAGCCATGGACTAGTCAGGTTTCAACATGGTACATAGCAGCTCGAGAAAGAAACCTATGTTTATTTATTTATTTATTTTGACAGCCAGTATTAAAAAAAAGAACTTACTGCTGACTATGAGTGGTGATGAACTGTGCAGTGCTGAAGAGCAAGGCTGGCACAGAGAAAGTTAAGATCACAGCTGGTGCATGCAGGAGTGAGGGAAACCTGGTGCATGTTCACCATTATGAACTGAGGATCATAAATAGAGGAATCTGATTGGTCCAGAGCTCCTAGAAGCTGTGATGATATTGGACTACATCATCATATGCTCCCTACTGTCTGGGAACTATTTTTCCAAAATGTAATCCTACACCACCCAAAAACTCATTCATAAAATGTTTTAAAATCTGTTTCTTTAATTTTTTATTTATAAAACTTGAAACTCAGTTCATAATAGCAATAAGTCACTCCAGGGTGGGGTATATCATGGGATATTATACTTCTCAGATGGTTGGATACACTTGGCCTGTGGCCTGTGCCCAAACACCTGAGGTGTGATGATATCCCATGATATATCACACTTGTCATGCCTTATTGCTTAATTATAACAAGCAACTTATAATGGGTGAATTATAACATGGTTTCCTATGGGAGAGAACACTCCCCAGTTATTAAAAACACTAATTTAACATCAGAATTAGCCTGTCTAACATCAGCATCATGCATAAGGAAGAGAGGGTGGGCTCTACAGCAAAGAGATATTTCGGTCAAGGGCTTCTACCAGTACAAAAAAAGTATTTGGATCAGGAGAGCACCACTACAAAAAGGTATCTGGGTTAGGTGAGGGGGATAGCTGCAAGTCAGAGTCTCAAAGTGACTGACAAGGGGACAAGAGTGGAGGCTAGCAGGAAGAAAATTCAGAAGGGATGTGAAGAAGTTTTTTTTTTCTCATACAGAGTATGCTTGAGCCATGGAACAGCCTGCTGGATGAGTTGTTGGGTGCCAAGACCCTTAATGGCATCAAAAAGAGTTGTAGCAAAGTTAATGGCTCAATTATCAACAATGGGGCTAGCAGTATGACACGAAACATGGGAGTGGGTACCATGAGCATAAACCTCATATAGACACTAGGTCCTGCGGGTAGGGTAAGGTATTATCGGAAGACTAGATGGACCAATAGTCTTTTTCTGCCATCAGCTTCTATGTTTCCATGTTTGCATTGTATCTATCCATGGTGGTTGCAATGTGCAACAGAAACATGAACAAGAAATGTGAAACATCGTCCTAACTCCAGCCACCTTTTTGGTAAAAGCCAGGGGTGTGCAAATACATTTTCCTGAATATTCAGTATTCAGCAGCCAAATATTCAGGTATTCAATATTCAGGAAAGGGTATTTGGCACCTTTCCTCCCTTCCAACCCGTACTGGGTAAAATGCAACCCTATCCCCACCATCTATCCAATGCACAAGACCACCTCCCCACCACAGCATCCACAAGTTATATATATATATATGTATATCATGACAAAAATCAGTTTAATGCATCAGTTAGGGTTGTTCCACAGCGAAAAAGTGAGGAAATTCGATGTTGGGGTTCCACCTTGCAACCCACCCACACCACCCCCCAATCAGCATCAGGTGTGCATTGTGGTCATTGGTCCTAACTCTCACCCCACCCCATGTGTAAACAAGCTGAGGTGGTGCAGTAAATGAGAATGGGGTGAGAGTTAGGAAAATGACCCCAAAGCACACCCCGATGCCTGTTGATGGTGGCAGGGTGGGCATAGGCTGCAAGGGGTGGGAACTCTAACATCTAATTTCCTCACTTTTGTCACTGTGGAACAACCCTAACTGATGCAGTAAACAGAGTTTTTTTCCATGAATTTCCCTTCTTTTTGAGAATGTACACTATAAATAGTGATGTAACGGTAACGCAAACGTAAGCGCAAACGGTAATGCACATGGTGACGCAAACGTAAACGATAATGCAAATGGTAATAGAAACACAGGGCAAACATTAATGAAAACAGAAACACAAATGCAAAACATAAAGGAAACACAAATCGTAACATGCACGGTCCCGGTAACGCAATTGGAAAACACAAACACTTACAGGAACAGCAACAGGGACGCCAAAGGAAACACAAACAGAAATGCAATGCAAATGGAAGCGCATACGGAAATGCAAATGTAAATGCACACAGTGACGCAAAGGAAATGCAAACAAAAACAGTAATGGAAACATAAATAGAAACATAGAATGTGACGGCAGATAAGGACCCATTGGCCCACCCAGTCTGCCCATTTCCTACCTGATGGATAAGTTGCAGATCCTAGTTAACCAGCAGCCTACTTCTTCCTACCCCACGCCCTAGAATTGCCTTATGACTGTCCCATGCATGCTTGAATTCCACCACTGTTTTGACTCCACAACCTCCTCTGGAAGGCGTTCCATACATCCACAACCCTCTCTGTGAAAAAATACTTCCTTAAATTACCTCTGAGCCGCACTCCTTCTATCTTCAAATTGTGCCCTTGTTCTTGCACACCTCTTTTTTTGAAAGATGCTACCTTCTTGGACTTTGTTGATTCCCTTGAGGTACTTGAAAGTTTCTATCATGTCCCCCCTCTCCCTCCTTTCCTCGAGGCTATACATATTAAGCTCCTTAAGTCTCTCTTCCGGTGCAGACCCTGCAACATTTTAGTTGCCCTCCTCTGGACAGCTTCCATCCTGTCTATGTCTTTGCGGAGATTGGGTCTCCAGAACTGCACACAGTACTCCAGATGTGGTCTCACCAGCTGTCTGTACAGAGGGATAATAACTTCTTGTTTTCTACTGGTGATGCCTCTCCTGTGCATCCCAGTATTCCCCAACCCTCCTTGCTGCCCTCTCACATTGCTTGCCACCTTTAGGTCATCTGATATGACTACCCCAGGTCCCTTTCCATTTTTGTTGTTGTTAGTATCTCACCCCCATTGTGTACTCTTCCCTGGGTTTTGTTTCCCAGGTGCATTATCCTGCACTTCTTAGCATTGAATCTAGCTGCCATACATTTGACCATTCCTCTAACCTTGCCAAGTCCTTCTCATCCTTTCCACCCCACCTTGTGCATCAACTCTATTGCAGATCTTTATGTCATCTGCAAAGGGACATACTTTTCCTTCCAGTCCCCCTGCAATGTCGCTTATAAAGACATTGAAGAGGACTGGTCCTAATACTGAACCCTGCGGTACCCCACTACTAACCCCCCTTTTTTCAGAGTGGACTCCATTTACTATTGCTCTCTGTGTACTATTCTCCAGCCAATTCTTTACCCAGGCTGTCATCTTGGGACCCACTCCCAGGCTAGCTAACTTGTATATTAATCTTTTGTGTGGGACTGTGTCAAATGCCTTGCTAAAGTCTAGCTAGGCCATGTCCACAGCCCTCCCTGATCAACTACTTTGGTCACCCAGTCAAAGAAATCTATCAGATTTGTCTGGCATGACCTTCCCGCTGTGAATCCATGCTGCCTTGGGTCTGTGCCCCTCTGGCCTCTAGATACTCAACAATTCTTTCCTTCACAAGTGTTAACTGTTAAAATAATACAAATGCAATGGCAAACAAAATGCAAAGGTAATACACGGTGGCATAGCGGAGAGCAGTAAAGCAAGTGGTTACGGAAATGTAAGTGGAAATGCTAACTGTAACAGCACAGCACACCCTTTTTTCCCCCAAAACTGCATTGAGAAAACAGTGAATACGAAGAATGTATGCAAAATAATGGGCCCCAGCAGAAAATGAACACTTGAATACTAAATTGCTTATATCTCAGGAACCGTACAATGTAGAAAAAATTAAAATTTCATGTAATTTATTACATTCCTGCTAGTTTAAAAGTCCGTATCTCAAAGCGTTTCCGAGATACTGTCCGAAAAGGTGCAGCAGACATCATAATGTTAGCTTATAGGAAAAATTGTCAGATTTGGAGTACCGTAACTTTGCAGCCCTCTAATATTTTGTCAATAAACCACCAAAAGGCATATCTGTGGGATCTTGGCTTTCTTCCTTCCATATTTCAGCCCAAAAGACCAAACTGTTCTTTGGCAGCAGGGTGGCAAAAATTTCCTAATCATTTGGCCATAGTGTTGCAAAGTAGTGTCATGATTTGCAACACTTTCAACTTGGCTTCCCAGCCAAATGCCCTTTGGGGTAAACCTTGCCTTAGTGTTTGCGCACAGAGGTTCTTTGTCTTTTAAATAGTTTTTTATTTTAATGGGTTCACCACAACATATCCAAGACACACTGTCTTAGGGTAGTTGGACCATTCCACTGGGGTGTCAAACAGACGAGGAATACTGATGAGTCCTGGTAGGATGAAACACATGTCTATGTCTTCTGTTAGCACCCTTTGCAAACTGTGTGAGAGGCCTTTCGGCACCATGCAATTCTGCTTAAAGTTGGACCAGCATAACACTCTGTGGTGATTTGCATATGCAGCCCATGATGCTTTGCATTGTGTGGGCATGTGTAATTTTGTATTTTCTTGAAACTTGGCTTCCCAGCCAAATGCCCTTTGGGGTAACCCTTGCCTCAGTGTTTCGCAGAGTTCTTTGTCTTTCATATATATATATATATATATATATATATATACACACAATGGGGTGAGGGATAAATGAGTGTGATAAACTATGTTATTTTCACTGCAGCGAGGATAAATGCTGATAACATCAGTGGAATGAGAACAAATTAATTTATTACACCTGTGCTAACCTAAGCATGCTGTGCAAGGCATGCAAAACTGCACAAATGATAACTTTCACAATAATAGGGGCCCCATTATACAGTATAAATCAAACACATGATGGGCAGATCATGGGATATTGGTGGTCTGAGGAAGGCGGGATCTCCTGCCCTCCCGAGCACCCAGAATGCAAAATCTCCCCAGCTCCGGTGGTCATGAGGGCAGTCAGAATCTCCTGCCTTCCCCAAACCCTGCAGAATGCAGAAACTCCCAAGCTCCAGTGGTCACGATGACAGCCAGGATCTCCCCTCTCCCGAGCACCACAGCATGTAGAAATCTCCCAGCTCTGGTGGTCGCGAGGGCAGTCAGGATCTCCTGCCCACCCCCAACCCAAGCCCAGCAGAATGCAGAAATCTCCCCAGCTCCAGTGGTCACAAGGGGCATTCAGGATCTCCTGCCCTCCTGAGTACAGGAGATGAAATTTCCCAGCTCCAGTGGTCACAAGGGCATTCAGGATCTCCTGCCCTCCCTGAGCCCTGCAGAATGCAGAAATCTCCCCAGCTCCAGTGGTCACCAGGGCAGTCAGGATCTCCTGCCCTCTCCCAAGCCTCAGAATGCAGAAATCTCCCCAGGTAGTGAACCTGCCAAGGCAGAGCACCAGCTTGTTTGTTTGCCTGTGTGTGTAGAACTTTGGGCTCCTTTTTAAACAAAGACCCTTGTTTTTTTTTATTGGCTGAGCAACGTGACAGTTTTCTGCCTATTTTTTTCTTTCAGCCTTGCAGGATTGTAAACCAGGCAGAAGGGAACATTAAGGAGAATATTATTTGCTGCTCTACTGACTGTATCAGAAAGGAGCTTTAAGGGCTTGTATGCCTGTGTTATTTCTTAATTCTGCTCTACTTCAGATTTAATCTCTGTTTAACTGCATGCTTTATTTAAACACCATTTGTGGCAGGCACTTTAGGGATTAATGGACCTTATAAACAAGCTACGCTACTGGGCTACTGAGGCTTAGTGCAGCTTTTAAATTTCATTGATTATTCTCCTGCACTCGATGTAAGTTTCCTCACCAACTTGTACCTACTGCTGGCCTTAATTCTCCCCAGTTTAATTCGGATCCTGGTGCTCATTTTAAAGTAAAGAAAAAAATTAATACAAAACCCCAAGGTTTAAATTCAATTCAGAACCTAATATTCATCAGAATCCGAGGTAACTCAAGATTGGGTGAATCCTACTGCAAGTAATTCTCTGTGCCCGTTAATCAGCTCCTCCTTCTCCCTACCTGGTATAATTGTTCCTGTTTTCTTCTTTCCCCAGATCCGGTGGTCACAAGGGCAGTCAGGATCTCCTGCCCTCCCGACGAGCCCCACAGAATGCAGACATCTCCCCAGGTAGCGAACCGCAGGCCAAGTCAGAGCATCAGCTTGTTTGTTTGCTCTGTGTGTGTGTGTAGCCCCACTTGCGCTCCACGCCAGCTGCACCACCACCCCCACCACAACCCTTGCCGAGGTGTTTGTTATATAGGCTGTCCCTTGTGACTGTCAGAACCAATCAGCCCACTTTCCCCTTTGCACTTTATACTCATCCAACACTAGTGGCTATCCTAGAGCTGCTGCTGCCCAAACACATTTTAACATGCTGCCACTCTCTCTCTAGCTACAGTCTGCCTACTCACAACCATATCATCCCTCCCACCCTCCTCCTACCCAAAACAACAACATCAGCATAGCTCCCTATTACTCATCACTGTGATTGCCAAGCACCTCCCACTCATTCTCCACCCTTGTGCAGTACCCTCTATATTACTGACAGAACTGGGAACTTGAGCAGCCATCCTCCCTCCCTCCCTCCTCCCTCCTTTCTTGCTGCTTTGTCAGCCTTAAATGTCTCCCCACCAATCAACTCATTGCCA
Source organism: Neoceratodus forsteri (assembly GCA_016271365.2). Lineage (NCBI taxonomy): Eukaryota > Metazoa > Chordata > Ceratodontiformes > Ceratodontidae > Neoceratodus > Neoceratodus forsteri. The sequence continues at coordinate 1,177,284,588 of CM057449.1, read as the reverse complement.
ACCTTGAGTACTCCTCAGCAACCCCCTACCCACCTCAAGTCACAATGAGCCATGCTCCTAGCAAAAAAACTATTGACTCTACTGCTCCTCCTAGCCAGGGATGTTGGATGAAACCCTGGTCCAACCACCAACCCCATTAACGGACTCCTCTCCCCCTGCTAACCACCTTCCAAGAGGTTTCAAAAAAGCACATCTAAATATGTGCAACATACTAAACAAACTCACGCCCTACAACCAAGCATCCTGTCTCCATGCCCCAATATCCTAATCATTACTGAAACCTGGCTGAAGCCCCGCAACTTGGATGCAGAGTTCTCTATGCCCGGCTACTCCCTCATTCGGCAGGACTGTCAGGGCAAAAGGAAGGGTGGTGGCACTGCCATGTTCATCTTCTCCAAGCTCCAGTTCAGCTCAATCAGGCTTTCCATACCCATGTTGTCAATAGACTCCCTATTAATCAAAATCTCTCTCCCCCTCACTCAATTCCCTTAAACGTAGCAGGGTCCTACTGCTCACCGGACACCCCACTGCCTGTCGTGCTGACCACTTGTGCACCCTAAAATCTCTCATGGCTGGTGGTGAGCAACATATGCTGGGGATATCAACCTGAACTGGCTCTCAGTGCTAGCTCCAAAATACACAGCCAAGTAAATGTGCTGAACCTGTCCGAACTAATAACCCGAACTCACCCGCCTCAACCACACATCCAAGAAACATACTCAGATTGGACTGGGCCCTAACCTCCCACCCCATCGTATTATTGATGCTGGACTCCCACCGGACTCTCAGTGATCACCACATGATGCTAGTTGAAAAAAAATGGCAGACCCAGTGCCCCGTAACTACTCATTGATCATATAATCCTGGACCAGACGGTGCTCTAAATAACCTGTGTCAAATCAACGGTCACCATCCCAGGGCTCCCTCAAAGGCGCTGTAGTTCCTTGCTATCTGGGACCCTCCTCAGAATATCCAGAGCAGGGGTGCCCACACCCTGGGTGACCCCCAGGTCTCAGATCTATTTCTAGTCAGGGACCGAGCCTGGAAAACCTATAAGTTAACAGGGTCTCAAATGGCAGTTCAATACTACCGCTCGCTGCAGAATGCCTGCACGAGGCTTATCCATAAGGCCAAATCTAATTACTTCAAGTCTTCCTTTCACACTAACTTTAATCACCCAGCTAGATTTTGGAAGTCAATTAAATCCCTCTTCTCCCCACCAGCCCAACCCCCTACACCAGCCCTCAATGTAGCCGGCATTACTATCACTGTACCGAGCACTGCGGACACAGAGCTTAACTCCTTTTTCACAAGCTGTACATCTCTCTCTTATCCTCTCACCCAGGCAGCCACCCCCGCTATCCCAGTCAAATCCCCATCCTCCCACTTCTCTTTTGCCTTGTCACACCATCAGAGGTATTAAAAGCACTATGATCACTTAATCCCTCAAAGGTAAATGCCCTTGGGACTAGACCCCAGAATGCTCCATCTATCTGCCCCAGCCATAGCCAGACCACTGGCTGTTCTCTTTACCCTTCTCTTCAGCCATGGATCAATCCCATCTAAATGGAAACATGCCACAGTCATCCCCCTCCATAAAGATGGTGATCCCTCCTCCCATCATCTGACCATTACCATTCCTTAGACCTTCCTTCTCTCCATGATTGGAGACTGATCCACAGTTCCAGAACCACTGCAAAATTCTGGGCACAGTCACTACCCTCCTACCTTGCGGCCACCCTAGCAGTTGTAATCCCGCCTGCTTACTCACTCAGGAACATTGATTCCTGGCTTCTCCATTTCCCCCACATGGCCACAGCTTCTGGCCAGGCTGCCTTTAGCTACCAGATGCCAAAATTATGACACTCCTTGCTGGTTGATATTAGGCACTCCACCAGCACACCTCAACTGCCCTATCTTACTTCTCCCATTTTAGCCAAAATCCAGAGCCCTTGTGCTCTCTTAGCTTCTTCCCTTTCTCAACTCCACCTCCTTTTCACTCCATACCAGGCTGATTTTAGAAAATCGCACTCCACCATCACCTCTCTCTCTGACTCACCAACATCATCCTCACAGGAATGGATAAAGGGGGTATCACCATAGCTATCTTCATCAACCTGGCTAAGGCCTTTGACACTGTCTCTCATGCCCTGTTACTGTCCAAACTCACCCTCGCCAGACTAATTGGACTTGCCACCAACCGGTTCCATTCATACCTGGATGCAGGTCCCAATCCATCCATATAGGCTCTGCAACCTCCACCTCACTACCTGGCACTACTGGGGTCCCCCAAGGCTCTGTTCTTGGCCCAATGTTGTTTTCCATCTTCCTCAGTGATCTGCCTTTGGTCTGCCCTCATACTTCCATTCACATGTATGCAGACGACAGTACTGCATGCCTCTGATCCATCCCCCTCTGCAGTAGCATCCAGACTACAGCAGGATTATGACAATGTCAAACTCTGGTTTCCTTCTCATCAGCTATTTCTAAACCCCAAGAAAACTGTCTTCCTAACATTTGGCACAAGGGAAAAACTCTCCCATCTTTCCACCACCCTAATTTACCACACTCTTGATGGCTCCCCCCTGGAGTGTTGTACATCCTTCAGATACCTTGTGGTCTGGCTAGATCAGCACCTTGACTTCTCTGCGCATATTGATGCATTACATAAGAAATGGCACCCCATGTTAGGTGTGCTATACTGAAACAAAAGTTGCATCCCCCTGCCAATGCGCCTGGCAATCCTATATGATCTTCCAAATCCTGGACTACAGGGACGTAGTCTACAGTGTAGCCCCTAAGTCCTCCCTAGCCAGACTTGATCCTCTCTTCCACTCTTTCAGTCATTTTGCCCTGGACTGCCCCCTTCCACAACCCATCACTGTGACCATTACCATTCCTTAGACCTTCCTTCTCTCCACAATTGGAGACTGATTCACATTGCCAGAACCACTGCAAAATTCTGGGCACAGTCACTACCCTCCTACCTTGTGGCCACCCTAGCAGTTCTACCCCCGCCTGCTTACTCGCTCAGGAACATTGATTCAGCTTCTCCATATCCCCACATGTCCACTGCTTCCGGCCAGGTGCCTTTAGCTACTGGATGCCAAAATTATGACACTCCTTGCCGGTTGATATTAGGCCTCCACCAGCACACCTCAGCTCAACTCCCTACTCAAGACACACTTCTCCACTATGTGCTCATGCAACTTGCACTGCTGAGAGCCAAGTAGTCATGCCTGTTTCCACTATTTCTGTCCAGCTTACTGAGCTGCACTGCTCCGTGCTTGTCTCCTCCATTGTATTTTTCTGCTGTTGCCTACTCTGTATATCGTTGTATTGCTATTATGTTATTTCTACTGTATTTCTCCCTCTCCCCACACCCCAGGGCACATCTGGAATCGAGCAGTACACTGCTCAGTATGCCTTCCTTGTAAAACTCTTAAATAAATAAATATGGAATATATTCTCACCATTATCTAGCCTTCAGCACTCATGAGAATACAGATCTCACACTGCAGGATTGAGAATATTTTCCATATCCCACTCCTTCCATCATGTATCCTATATATATATATATATATATATATATATTATGGTAACAGTATGGTGCTACCATAGATTAAGGTGAGGAGCCATTTATATATTAAACCCCAAATTTTGCACCTTAATAACTTTGAAACTGTTTGACAGATTGGCCTGAAATTTGGAATACATGATCAAGACCCATATGCCTTGGGATGTGCCAAGATTTTCTACCAGTTGGATACACAGCTGTGGAGTTATTAAAGCGTGATCTGCTGGCGTGCATTTAACTTTTTCTGGAATTCCACGGTCGCCTACAGGTCTGCACGTTCTTCGCGACCAGCCCGAAATCTTCAGGGAACATGTGGCCGGGGTCCCCGATGTGCCTTTCGAAGATTTCATGAAAAAATATTAAACTGTTCAAAAGTTATGGCAGTCCAAACTTCTGTTTTTTTTTCCATAGGATAACATTACAGTGTTCGTCGCGCCTTTGAGGGCCCGTATCTCGAAAACGGTGCGAGATACAGAGCCTTTGTCAAAAAATTATAGCCCTTATGTATAAAACTAGCTAGGAAAGTGATAATACATATGACTTTAAAATTTTTTTTTCTCTGTCGTACGGTTACTGAGATATAAGCAATTTACTATTACAACTACTGATTTTTGTGTTCCGAGAGTCATTATTTTGCATATATTCTTTCTACTCACTGTCTTTCTTTATACAGCTTTTGGGAAAACCAGTCTATACTTGCATTACTCTTATCATTACCGTTTCTACTTGCGGTTCTGTATCCGTTTCACTTACCGTTCACGTTTACGCCTGTATGCGTTACCCACTTGCGTTTTCATTTGCGGTTGCATTTCCATTGTTTTAACATTTCTGTCTACAGTACTGTTCCTCTTTCTGTTTTGTTTTGTGTCACCATGTGCATTACGATTTGCATTTGCGGGCACAATGTTACAATCCGACAAGACATCACCCTGCGCTCCTGCACTGACATTCACTTTTTCTCATTATCATTCTCAAAAGAAGGAAAATTAGAGACAAAAACTCAGTTTAATGAATCAGTTAGGGTTGTTCTACAGCAAGAAAAGCGAGGAAATTCGATGTTAGGGTTGAAACCCCCTTTGCACCCCTCCAGCCCACCCCCCAACTGGAATTTGGGTGTGCATTGGGGTCATCGGTCCTAACTGTCACCCCATTCTTCTATTCCTCAGTTTCTTTCCACATGTGATGGGGTGACACTTATGGCCGATGACCCCAATGTGCACCCCGATTCCAGTTGGAGGGGTGGGCTGGAAGGGTGCAAAGGGGGTTGCAACCCTAACATCGAATTTTCTCACTTTTGTCACTGTGGAATAACCCTAACTGATGCATTAAACTGAGTTTTTTGCCTCTAATATGTAGATATATATATATATATTCTATGCAAAAAATTGCGTTAATGCATCATTTAGGGTTAAAGCAAAAAAAGTCAGGAAATTAGAGTTGAACCTCTAACCCCCCACACATTTCCCAATCCTCCACTCGATGACAGATGCCAGGGTGTGTCATTAGTTGTAAGCTAAATCTCACCCATTCCATGTGTGAGCATGTTGACATGCTATAGTAAAGGAGAATGGGATGAGGTTCTACTCTTAGGGACCCCAATGACACACCCCAGCATCTGTCAGTCTGTGGAGGACTGGGGTGGGGCGTGTGTGGAGGGTCAGGGGTTCAACCCTAATGTCTCATTTTCTGATGCATTAATGCAGTTTTTGCATAGAATTTCCTTACTTTTAGAAAAGTGTTATATAAGTAGTTAAAACATATTGGTGGGAGTGCAGAGCCCAGTTCCCACCAAGCTGCCAATTTTGCATAACAATATGCATCTGGGCCCACACTCCCACTTACACAAAGCTACAGAGCCATGTAGCAGCACTATAGGGCACCAAACCCTTGAAACAGAAATGTGTATTATTCAGAACCGTAAGAGGTAGAAAAAATTCTAGCATCAATGTAATCATGACAGTGAGTACTTCACACAACATCACCATGATTGCACCTGTATCTCACATCATTTCCAAGATATGGGCACTGAAAAGCACTGGACAGGCACTCTTTGAACCCTTGTGACAGTAATTTCACAATATCTCATGAACCGTGCCACATATGAAAAAAATTCCACCGCAGGCTTACTCTATGATTTCAAAACTTTTTCCAGTGCCATAGTTCACCTGAACTAAGCCACCTGTAGCAGAAAGTATGTATATCACTTCATTTCTGAGATAACGGCACCGAAAGTCATGACACAGACTGCAATGTAATCCAATGGGAAAAACATCAATTATGTCATTGAATATCTCTGCAACCAATTAATTCCCCAACACCTAAACAACATAATTCACATCTCTAGGTCATCCCCTCAACACCCTCCAAATTTCAAGTAAAAAGACCAAACTGTGATTGAGATATGGTCGTCCCAATTTGGGCCATCTGGTCTTGTCTAGGGCCATCTGCTCTTTCTCATTAACATTGCAAAAATACATATAATATTTAGCATATGATATAATGTGAATTTCAAATTGTAATAACTTTTGAACAGATTAATTTTTTTTCTCCAAACAAATGATGGCATGTTTCTTGGCACAAGCTTCTTCTATGTTCCAAGTTTTGGACCAATAGACTACACAGTGTCCATGCAGCACCATGCACAAAAATGGTGAAAAGTGCATTTTGGGGCACTTCATTGTGCAAAAATTGTATGTCCGACTGAAATGCAACTTAGTAAATCAAGAGATCTATCATACCAGACCATGCATTCCAAATTTCGTGCACAACCATTGAATGGTTGCAAAGTTATTAATGCGCAGAAGTTGAGGTTTAACATTAAAGTGCCTATTCAACCCTAAATATAGGGGCATGACTGCACCTCAATAATATATATAGTAAAACTACTAGATCCCTGAAAGGCCATCAGCTCATTCTTCCCACTTCCTTGGCCTGCCGTTGACAATATAAAAGTGCTCAGCCTTCTCATGAATGAAAGCACTCACATGCTTGCTATTGCTGTAGTTAAACCAGCTGATCATGCCATCAGCTGGTTTTCATATAACAAGTGTGCAAGTGTTTTCATTCATGAAAAGGCAGCTGGCCATGGAGGAGGGGGGGGGTTGAGTTGATCACCTTCTCAATTTATATTTGAGAATTGGGTTCTGGTGGGTGGGAGTAGGGTCAGGTGCTGTGCTAGGTGTCATAAATTATATATTTTTTATAAAGTGCAAACCAGAACTTTACATTAAGAAAGTGGCCAGCCATGGTGTTGGGAAGCTTGAGCCAGTTGCTCATCGGGGGATCTAGTTTTATTTTAAATTATTAACAAAATAAACTTGTGGGTGCTGGGAGGGATGGTGGTACTGCACTTTTGATAGAGGGTGGGGGATGGGTGCTAGATATATCTAGTTTTGAGCTGTGGGAGAAAGGAGTGGGTTGTTTCCTTTTTCTTTTTTTTTTTGCAGCTGGTGGAATAATTTCCCAAATATGAATAGTCTCCTATTCTGGAAGGGTTGCCCTTCTATTCATGGTATTTGGAAAATAATACTCAGTCTCTGCACAGCCCTAGTAAAGCCCCCCCTTCCTTACCCACAATTAATGATTGGGGGGTAATAAAAATACACTGGACATCAGAGCAAGTGGGAAAAGAAAGATACACTTTTATTGCATGTGGAGTGTGGCTAATATTCTGTCAGTTTAGTTCAACAGAATTTTGATTTGTTTGTATTCCATGTAAACAAACACTTCATTAACAGAAAGTAGACAGATGGGGAGGAATTACTTTTTATTAATTATTTCAAACAAAATGACATACCAGTTTCTCATTAAAAAAAAGTTGCGCTTGTTTTTTGTCTCTCATGTCACCTATTTTATCAGTACAGTAGGACACCCCAGGGAATGAGTTGTTATGTGATATAGAAAATGGGTTGGAAATTTCCAGTTTCTTGGCTAGCTATGTTATGAGACTCATAATTTAATTCAGCAGAAACGCACAGATTGGAACAAGTTGAGGCAGTGGGATTTGAAATTTAGATAAATCACATACAGAATTCATAATCAGCTTTACTCATCCTTGGTTGCTATCACAAACATGGCTGCCAGCTTTCCCACTGAAAACCTTCGGGAAGATTCTAAAGGTAAACATTTTTAAAAATAATACATTTTTAATCAACAAATGTTCTTTCCTGTCAAAAGCCCCTGCTTACAAACATAAAATAAACAAGCAATTGTCAATGCTGAATGTTTGCTTGCTGGTATTGGCATTGTTAGTGCAGAAGTTAAAGAGATGCATAACAGAAATTTATTTATTTATTTAGCTTTTTGTTGACCGGGTAAGTGCTCTAGACAAATTCTGCCTATTTTCAGGCACGACCGGAGGGGATACAGATGAATGCCAACTGACCTTGAACCAGATTAAGCTGTTGGTGGTATTTTTTAGTGAATGAGGGTAATTTGGCCAGGACACCGGGGAAATTCCCTACTTCCTGCTTCCTGTGAGCAGGGGGGACCCATTTTCTGGTGGGACCAAGATGGCGGAGGAGGAGGATGTCTGCTTGGTGGGAGAGCTGGCCTCTGCTCCCACAGTGTGCAATGTGGAGGCTGACCCTTTGAATACTCAAGATATGGATTCTGATATGGAGTTTCATGATGCAGTGGTTCTTTGGGAGGATACAGCAGTTGATTTAAGAAAAAAAAATTCTCAAAGGACTGGGAGAAAGGAAATGCTTGAAAAGGAATCTTTGGATGCAAGGTTCAAATCCAGCTTGGAACCTGATGACATGGCTGCACTTAATACCTACAATATTGCTCTCCCTGAAACCGAGGTGTTTAAAACTGAGAAAAATACAGGACTGCACTTAAAAGAAAGCTCCGTGGAGCATGGTGAGTCTTGCAACAATTTTTATTATTTGGAAGCCGCTACTGAAACAGACAACCGCTTTTACAATCTGCTTTACCCGCTTTAAAAATGTACAGCAAAGTGATTCCATCTCGCTACACAATCAGTGTGTTACGGGAGTAAGGAGAAGCAAGCAGTTGAGCACTCTATGGACTTTGCAATTGATTCAGCCGCTCAGCATGAGTTTTAACTCTGCAGCAGGTAGAATCGGGGCTTGACAGCTGCAGCGTTTCTCTAATAATAATATGGCTGACTCGGTTCAGTCGGGAGTCCTGGCAGGGCGAGACCACTCTCTTTATAGCCCAGCAGCTATGCGGGAAGTTCCTGAAGTAAAATTGACTGTTAGTAAAGCTGCTAACAGTACTATAGAGGTTAGTGAGTGCATTCAGCCCGCTATAGCTCCGACTGCCCTAACAATTGAAAAGCCGAAAACAGAGTCCCCAAAGGAAGTACAACAGACTTTGTCTGCATCAGAGCTAAAGCAGTCTGAGTCTGCATGGTTAGACAAATCAGCTGGATTCAGTTTTAAAAAGCATGGGGCTCAGCATAATGTAGTTTATCAGTCCTCAGCTGTTTCCCAAACTGGAGTTAATGAATTCTTCTTTCAAAAAAAAGAAATACCTCTTATAAAATCTGGTCTACAAACACATAATGTTTCAGAGCTCTGGTCCCTGATAACGCACTAAAAGAGCAGGTTGGAAGCAAAATGCAGCAGGCATATGGAAGCCTGATCCTACTTGGGACTCTGATTATACCCTCTCACAGCATTCACCAGAGTGGAAACGGACTTACAACAGCAAAGCTGGAGCAAGATTTGCAGGACAATAAAAACTGTTTAGAGGTAGAAAAACTTCCATTGAGAGCTACATCCCTGGAGTCACAGATATCTTTACCTTCCTCGTTGAATACAGATTTGGTAACACCCTGCAGGAGCCTATTGCTTCTTCTCACACGCCCTCTCCAACGGAATCCGTTCCTCAGAAACCACTTATGTCTGAATTATTTTCTAACACTAAAAAAGCAGCACCTCACGGAATGCAGTTCGTATTCGTTATAAAGGGGTTTGGAGGATCGACAGATAGACACTACGTGGGGAAAACCTTATTAAAAGAGTCCTTGCATTTTACCCCAAAAGATGTGTATGCATTTATTAATATCTCTGGAGAGGATAATTTTGACATCAGTTTTAGGACACCACATGCATTGGACTTATTCTGGGATAGGTACAACCAGGTTAAATTCTCTCCTCTATGGACCCCCTTCTTAGTGATTCCTTTAACTAAACCCCTGATAAAACATGTTACGGTCATGTTTAGAAACGAGGGGGTTCATGTGGAAGATATATCATTTTGGTTGTCCCTTAAGTGTGAAATTTTAAGTGGGCCGGAACCTATCCTAGATTCTGAACAGTTTTGGACGGGAGGATGGAAATACAAAACTAAACTGAGGCAATCTGAGACAGGGGTAGTCCATATTCCCAATTCCTTTCTATTAGAGAAAGACAGAGGGTTTGTTTTATAGTGGACAACCCCGGCTTGCTACAGATGTGGGCTAAAACACACCTCAAGTGTTTGTGACCAACCACGTTGTGACAACTGTGGGAGGAGGCTGGACACACAACTATGTATTGTCACAATCAGCTCAAATGTGAGCTTTGTGAAGAATCTGCCACTCTTTTCGGGTTTGCCCTTGGGCTGCAAAAATAAAACATCCTGTATAAATTCAGAGCTTTTAATTCAGCAAGCTCAGGATGCTGCACAATTCCCCCTCTAGCTCACAACCCCTCTACCTGTTTCTTCTTCTCAAACCAAAGTTCAGACCCTTGGTGTAGTACCCCATTGACAAATCCTTAGGAAGAGCAGACAAGGTGGAACAAACTGTTTTGGTTATGGAAGTCATAAAAAATCAAGTATGGGCCCACCTGAGCTTTTGGATTTCCCCCCTGTGTGTTACTCTGAGGTTTCGGTGGAGACTTCTGAGGAAGCATCTAAGGCTTTAAATATTAGGCCTTCACTACCCCAACGCAGATCATCTAGGCATTTGCATCCCAAACCCCCCCCTTACTCCTCCCATAGAGACTAGCAACTCTTATGCTGCATTGTTTACTCCTTGAGGAGATACAGAGATGGAATTAGGAGATTCAGACTCCCAAAAATCTTCCACTCGATCTCAGCCAGTGGATAACTATAAAGAAAAGAAAAAAAAAAAAAAAAAAATGATAAAGTAGTTCTTTTTTTATAAAGCTTAATGCAGTGGTCATGGGGCTCTTTGAACACTCATAGTTTGCTTAATATAGTTAAGACGCAAGCCCTTTTTCACTATATAAAAACCAAAATTTATCAGTATGTTTTTACAGGAAACCTGGATGTACTCAGCAGAACAACTCACTACTTTCAAACGGGATTGGGTGGGGCCCTTCCTATTGGTCCTTTGGAACTGATACAGCAGATGGTATTGGGATTTTATTCAATACTTATTCCTTTAAACTTCATAATTTAGTAGATCTTATTCCAGGGAGAGTCTTGATATTAGATGGGAAATGGCATGATATATGCTATCGATTTATTAACATCTACAATCCACAGACAAAAGCTGGTAGAGTTTCTTGTTTAAAGCTGTTCAACCCTACTTGGTGACATCAGTTAAGGTGCTTTGGGGAGGTGACTTTAATTGCACAATTTCTGACTCACCTAATCAGAAGAAAAAGAAAATTTATTGTGATTCTCACATGCTAGCTAATATAGTTAAAATAGCAGGTTTATTTAACTGTGTCTCCCTTTCCTCTCAAGGGCCAAGGTATTCATTTACAAAGGAAATTGTTTTCCTAATAGACTACATGTTTGTCTCTCATAATGTACAACTGGATTCCTTTAAGATGATCCACTGTGAATTTTCTGATCATTTATTACTTTCTTGTAGTTCATTATCTACAGGTTCCCTGAACGTAGGCAGCTCAGGTGGAAACTGAATAACACTATGTTAGATATACCATATGTACAGTCCGGGTGAAACATATTCTAGCAGCCAGGTTGTCAGTGGGTTTTTTATGAGGATTTAGGAGATTGGTGGTTAACAACTAAGTTCGAATTATATAATTGGTTTAAAAGGCAAGGGGCAAAAACAAAAAATTTTAAGTTTTTGAGATATTTGTCCCTTAGGCAACAACTGCAGAAACTTATGACAATTGCATATGTCTCTCACTTAGACTATTCAGACCAAATTAGTAAAATAAAGGAGGAAATGAGGAATTTCCAATATGATAGAGCAAAAACCCTACAGGCTATTTTTTCCAATAGCATAAAAAAATTCCCCATTGGGGACCCTTTTGAAACCTGTAAAAATCTGAAGGCTTCTTCTAATATTGATTCTTTTGAAAACCTGATGGCTCTTCCAACCACGTTTGCTCAGCTCAGAGAAACAATTATTGGGCATTTTCGAACTCTAGACCCCCTCTTATTACAGAGGCAGAAATGCTTTCATATCTTAAAACATCTAAGCCCCCAGGTTAGCAGAAATCAACATTATTGGATCCAATTACACAAAAGAAATAATAAAAGTAATTAGGAATTTGAAATTAAACATTTCACCGGGTAAGGATGGCCTTTCGAATAATCTGTATAAAGTTTTTTCAAAGGAATTGAGTCAATGCTTGTATATTTTATTCCAGTATTTTATGGAAACTGCTGTTTTCTTTCCCTCTTTTTCTGAGGGATTGCTGATTTACTTATTCAAATCTGGAGACAGACAAAATATTAAAAATTGGCGACCAATTACCCTCTTAAATTCAGATTATAAAATCTTCACCAGTATTTTGAATAATCGGTTAAAAAATTACGCCAGATGGGTAATTTCTCCTTACCAGTTTAGTGGGATACCTAATAGGCAAATTCAGACAGCCTTAATGATCATACGAGAAGTTATTGAACATCTTTCTGAAGTGGGAGTCACGAATTGTATGATGGTCGCTGATTTGGAAAAGGCTTTTGATAGGGTATATTTGCCTTTTTTATTTCTAACGTTAATACATTATGGAGTTCCATTGCACATTGTTAATATAATTAAAAAATTATATGAACATAATATTGTGTTCCCCTTCTTGCAAGGTCAGACGGCAAAATGTTTTCATTTACATACTGGAGTTCGTCAAGGTTGCCCTCTTAGCCCCCTACTCTATATCTTTTCTTTGGATCCCCTACTACAAAAATTAACTACTGTTCCATTGTGGCCAGGTATTTCTGATGGTACAGTTAAGGACAAACATCTTCTGGCACAGGCCTATGCAGATGATTTGATTGTATATTTCTGAGATCATTCATATGTGCACATTTTTTGACCACATTTGAGGCTTTGAAAGTTTGAATGCAAAAATAAATGTGCACAAAAAAAAAAAGGTTTATTTATCGGAGCAACAGGTCATAAGGAAGCGGTGCAAGGTGGTATCCATTTTTCCAGAACTCCCTTAAAGTTTTGGGCATACATTTTGGCCCCCAGAACATACCAGTTGAAAATTGGGATATAGCCCTACAAACAGTGGAGAATAAAGTCAATAGATGGAAAAAGTGGAAATTGTCCAAACTGAAATGCATACATGTTATCAAACAGTTTCTTTTACCATGTGTTCAGTATGTAGCTATGATTTTCTGCTCCCAGTGCATCTAGAAACTAAACTGTATGGTTTATTCTTTCAAATGGTTTAGGGTAATAGATTAAACCCCATTAAAAGAAGCTATACATATTTAAGTAAAAAACAAGGAGGTCTTGGGGTGGTGGATCCAGTGATTTTGCTCACTCTTTATTCATTATGTGTTCAGTGAAAAGTGGCTTACGATTAGAAGCAGGGAGGGATAAATGGATTTCAGATCATTGGACAAATACTTTGGGAATTGGCTTTCTTTGGCTCAAAAATAAATCCTCACATTTATATTCCACAGTATTTTAGACCAGCTGCACAAAAATTATATAAATGGAAAATAGAAAGAGACAATTCTGAGTAATAGTATGAAAGAATTTTATCAGGTGGTAATGGCAAATTTACTTCCTTTAGAGCCATGTTTTAGAATTGCCCTTCTTCTTTGAATCCTAAAGTATTGGCCCAACTTAACTGTCCAGATTGCCTCAAATGCAATGGGAAACACAGTGGCTAATATTCTATGGCCATTTAAATGTTAGGGGTAATGCCAAGTACAAAGCCATTGAAGAAAGGAAGTGTCCTTACTTGGATTGTATAAATACTGAGGAATCGATGGAGCATTTTCTTTTACACTGTTCCTATGCAAAGGGTTTGTGGGTTTATTTGAGGCACTTTGGGTTTTAAGTGGCTGAATTTTCTTACATATCAAATCTTGGTTTTAGGGTTTATCCAGCGACTCTTTCTGATTTTCATGAGGAAACACTGTCATTATTTTTGGATGTTTACGTGTATTATTATGGCAGGCAAGGTGTCAGTGGGTAATATATCAAAGAAAAATGCCTTATTTTGTTTTAGTATTTTGGTTTCACAGGAACTCTCGAGAATTTACGCTCAGGATGCTGAAGGACAGTACAGACTCAGTTACTAAAAATGTGGAAAGGATTTTTCATTTTATTAAGTTCAAATAATGTATAAAAATAATCTGATAATTACTCTGATTATTGTATAAGTTTGTTAGATTAAGTTTTTGGTTCTTACTTTGTATAATTGATTACACTGAGTTGTTCTAATTATGTTTAATAATACAATAAAAACTCCCCTACTCTTTTCGATAAGTGCCATGGGATCTTTAACATCCACCTGAACTACCACCAATCCAGGCAGATGGGACCTCGGTTTAACGTCTCATCCGAAAGACGGCACCTCAGAAATGCAGCACCCCTCTCATGCTGCATTACAGTGTCAGTACTGGGATATTAACCCAAGTGCCAGATGTGGGAACTGAACCCACAGCCCTCTGATCTCCTGGCCTCAGAGGTGAGTGTGCTACCTACTGAGCCACTGACACTGCTAAATGGCAGTGAAGTATTAACTAACACCAACCCCCACCTGCAGAGACTGACATGCATTTGGGGGTGTGCCTTTGGGTCATCAGCCATAATGCTCATGCCATTCCACCTCACTCCACCCTGCAGACACCTACAGGTGTTATGGTGTGCCTTAGTCTTCAGTCCTTATGTTCACCCCATTCCATAAGAAAATAAACTGAGATGGGTGCAGTAGAGGAGAACAGGGTGAACGTTAGGGCTGAAGATCCCAAGCCACACCTCAATGCCTGTCACTGTTTGCAGGGTGGGGGTGGAATTGTATGACCAGTATGGTCGATGACCCCAAATCACAACACCTATGCCTGTTAGTCTCTACAGGGTGGGGCATTACTGTTGAAAACCCTAACACCTCAGGTGTTTGTTGGCATTTTTGTTTCAAATTTTCAGCATTGGCTTTTTGTGACCCCACCTTATGAACAGTGCCAGTATGACTTATGGCTAAATTTTTATGGAGTAAGGCATTTCCTGATTTGCTGTGATTTTAGTTATGTTTTATGGAGTAATTTGAGAATTTGTGAAGTGCCTTGTACTGTGAAAGGCGTTTTATTAAATAAAGTTATTATTATTATTATTATGATTTTGTTACTCAATCCTGAAAGGTGATTTCGCTGTGACTGAGCCATTTGTTGCACAGGTGTGAAAACACATTTTGGGCAGGATGTAAAAAATGACAGCTGTACTGTTCATGAGGAGGTGTGAAAAAATGGCAATGTTGAAAATCTGGAGTGAAAATATAAAAACATTGGTGTACTTACGAGCATGCTTAGAAACTGCGCAATGCATGCCTGTAATGCAACAATTACTTGAAATCTTTTCACCAAATTTTCAACATGGGCATTTTGATACCTTCCCTCATGAACAGTGCCACTATGATTTTGTTAATCTGTCTGAAATGTTGATTTCCCACAGTGACCACACCATCCTGTGCCTCAGATGAGAAAACACATATCAAACAGGATGTGAAAAATTACAGCTGTACGATTCATAAGGAGGTGTGAAAAAATTACAATGTTGAAAATCTGGAGTGAAAATATTAAAAAATGGCTAAGTTATGAGTGTGCATCGAAACTGTACAACACAAGCTCATAACACAGTCATTTTTTGGAATTTCACTCACATTTGCAACTTGAGTTTTTAGGACCACCTCATGAACAGTGGCACTGTCATTTCATTAATTGGTCCCAAAAGGTGATTCAGCGCAGCAACAGAGAAGTCACCTTTGGGACGGAGTAACCAAATGACAGTGATCAGAATTATGAGGTGGGGTCCCAAGAACCCCATGTTGAAAATGTAGAGCCAAAATTCCTAAAATGGCTGAGATATCAACCTAAGTTGAAACCCCACCCATTGACTCCCATTATACAGCTTACCGTCATTTCTTCAGTTTGCCGGTCGGCTTTGAAGAATGCAGACATGTTCTGGTCCATAGAAGATCACTGCTTCTGACCTCCGGAGGTAAGTATGGAGTAAGGGGGTGGTAAAGGGAGGTAGGTCTGCAGAGGGAGGGGGAATGGGGACACAATGAGGAACCATTTTCTTTTTCATGGGGGGAAAAAGATTTTAGGGAAAGTTTTCTTTATTTTACAGGTTATCAGAATATTTAGGCACACTGGGGTGGCCCCAGTGTGCCACAATAGTGTGTGTGGGGGGGCATGCTAACGTGGGGATTGGGCACCCTGACATTGGTACCTGAGATATTCGGGTGCAGTAGAGGGGGTCGTCTGACACTGGGAGTGGGCATCCTAGTTTCAAAACATAAATAAAAATTGTTTTGGCTTACACTGGGGTGTGTCACATTAATGGGAGGTAGGGGATACATGCCATCACAAGGACTGGGCACCCTGATGTTAGCTTTCCAGGTAGTGTGTGACAGGCGGCAGGAACCGCCAATGTAGAAAGCCGCGCCATGGCTCATTTATTTATTTATTGAAATAGTTCACCAGGAAAGGCACACTGAAAAAACAAGGTGGTCAGTAACAGGGGCTGACAAGAATTGTAACTCCGGCCATGCACATTACTGTGCACCGTAATGCACATGGCCAGAGTCTTGTCAGCTGCTGCCAACAGAGAGAAGGGATGTCTGTGTGCCTGGCTGCAGGGGGGTCCCACTGCAATGAGGAAACTGTCCCTCATTGCAGCGGCAGATTTCTTTCAAGTGCGTCCTCTCTCAAACTGCTGTCAGAGACAGCTCGCCAATTCATTGGTGCCTGAGGGATGAGCTTCATAAAGTGTCAACTGCACTGGGCAGAAACGCATACACCTTTAAAATGTCGTACTGTTCCAAGATGTTTCTTGCACATGCACGGTGTGCATACGTGCATGCCAACATAAAATGAAGTATTATTTACTTATTTTATTCATGGCATTTTTTTCTTTTGATGACCATGAAAATGTCACTGTCCCAGAAAACTCCTGACCTGCTTCTGCTTTTCTGGTCTGGGCCATGCTTTGATCACCTCTATTTTCACTTGGTTAGGATGGAGCTGTCCCAGCCTACAACATGTCTGAGATATGCCACTTCAGCCACGGCCACCTTGCATTTCTCAGCTTTGACAGTGAGCCCTGCCCTCTGTATCCTGCCCAGCACTTCCCTAAGGTGGGACAGGTGCTTCTCCCAGCTGGCACTAAAGATCGTAATGTCATCCAGGTACACCACAGCATACTTCTCAGTACTATTTAACACCAGGTTCACCAACCTTTGGAAAGTGGCTGGGGTGTTCTTCATTCCAAAAGGCATAACTTTAAATTCAAATAACCCTATCAGAGTGATGAAGGCTGACCTCTCCCTAGCTCTGGCAGTTAACTCTACCTGCCAATACCCCTTTGTCAGGTCAATAGTCATAAGGTATGTCACCCCTCCCAACTTGTCCAGGAGTTTGTCCGTCCTTGGCATCCGGTGGTCGTCTGACTTCATGATTGCATTCAGTCCATGATAGTCCACACAAAAATTAGTAGAGCCATCTGGCTTGGGCACAAGGGCTACAGATGAGGCCCAGGGGCTGTGGGATCTCTGGATTACCCCTAAAACCAGCATTTCCTCCACCTCCCTCCTAATGTCCTTTTGGACAGCCTCTGCCACCTGATATTCTGTCTGCTGTATGGGCATCTGTGTCCCTGTCTCCACATTGTCTGTTGCTTAGGGGGTAAGTCCAGGCTTGATGCTAAACAGTGGGGCAAAGTCTGCTAAAACCTTCCTTACTTCCTGGATCTTGTCTGAGGCCAGCTGAGGTGACAATTTAACCACCTCCACAGAGGACTCCTGCTTGCTTTCTTCCAGCAAGTCCAGAAGGGGTCTCCTTCATCTGTCCACTCCCAAGACTACATACTGCAAACACCATGTCAGCCCTATTAGCATATAGGCTTCATCATGTTGACATGGTATATTCTTTCTTTCTGTCTGTCAGATAACTCTATGATATAGTTCATGTCGTTTACCTTTCTGACTACTTTGTATGGTCTTGCCCACTCAGTCTGCAGCTTGTCCTTCTAAACCGGAATGAGGACCATGACCTCCTGACCCACTGTGTATGAGCGATCTCTGGCTCTGTGATCGCATCATACTTTTTATTTTTATTGGGCAGCTGCCAGGTTCCTCTGGGCTGTCCCCATAAGCTTCTTTAGCCTTTCTCTAAACCTAAGGACATAATCCACTATAGGAGTTCCCTGGGTGGCTTGATTGCCTTCCCAGTCCTCCTGGATCAAGTCTAGAGGCTCACGTACCCGGCGTCTGTATAAGAGCTCGAAGGGGGAAAACCCTGTCAACTCTTGGGGCACCTCCCTGTATGCAAATAACAGGTGTAGAAGGTATTTCTCCCAGTCCCTCCCATGCTATTCAGCAAATGCTTGGAGCACTGACTTCAGAGTACCATTAAATCTTTCCACAAGCCCATCGGCTTGCAGGTGATAAGGTGTCATGCATCACTGCACCACCCCACACCTCTTCCACAAATATTTCATCAGGTCCGACATGAAGGAACTCCCTTGATTGGTGATAACCTCCTGCGGAGACCCAACATGGGAGACAATCCCTAGTAAGACATCTGCCACTTTGTCTGTCCTCAGTGAGGATAGGGTAACTGCCTCTGGGTACCAGGTGGCATAATCCATCACAGTCAGGATGAACCTCTTCCCAGAGGAGCTGTGGGTATTTAAAGGCCCCACAATATCCATTCCCACCCTCTGTAATGACTCCTCCACTATGGGCAATAGAATTAGGGTGGCTTGGGTTTTCTTACCTGCCTTCTCTATTTCTTGGCACCGGTGACAAAATCTGCACTACTCCTTCACCTGCTGAGTGAAGTTGGGCCAATGGAAATTCTCGGTCAACCGCTGCATAGTGCACACAATTCCCAGATGACCAGACAAGGGAATATCATGTTCAGTCTTAAGCAACTGCTCACAGTACCCCTGGAGAATGACAAGCCGCCTGCCTATCACCCTCCCCTCTGTCCAGCATCCTGCATATGCATCAGTCCATTGTCCCAATAAACTTTGTTTCCCATCACCTCCTTGTATTCTGTCAGAGTCTACCCAAACCTCAGCTTGTCTAGACTAAGGTCACTTGTCTGAGGAGCTGCAAACTCTTACACATTCCTAAGGTATGGAACAGGTCCCTTCTGTCTCTAAACCATGATCCCTAGCTCTAGTGTCAGGGCACTCAGGATCACTACCATCCCTAACCCTCTGACAATGGATCACCCTCCTTCTACGGAATAACCCTCTGTAGCTGTTTGGTTAACTGCTACTGGGGAATTTTCTACCCCTTTCATTAGTCCCCATAGCGGGAGACACAGGCTTCAGAACCAGCCTCCCAGTGGTTTCTACAGTGGCTTCTATGTGGTCCAGGGGACTACAATTTTCCCTGTCCTCTTTGCTATGGGTAACTGCACACACCATCCCCTGTTTGAGATTGTTGCCAAGAATGACATCAACTGCTAACATTTTGGCTAGAGCAACCTGTTGCACAGTTCCCCCTGTCTCACCCCAGTCTAGGAGAACACTAGTGAGTGGAAGTGTTTTCTACCTCCCCAGTGAACCCCTGTACAGATACAAATGTATGGGGTATAAACTGACCAGGCTTTACCAAATCCCCTTTTACCAAAGTCTAGGATGCCCCTGTGTCTCTTAACTCTTGTGTCTGTGCACCATTCACAGTGACTGGGTGCATGTGTTCCCTCATGTTTACAGGCATGCTTTCAGGGACACACAAGCAACCCCACTTCTCCTAGCACCACTTTGCGTATTGCTCATCCTTTTGTTGTACCAGCTTCACCGGGGTAAGCATAAGCCTGACTATAGTGGGCTTCAACAGTCTGTGCATGCCATACCACACAACTGTCCATGAATGCAAGGGACAGCCCTAATTGTACCCCTGAAAACTGCTCTGCCCCTCATTCATCCCTCATGGAAAACAAGCTGCTCACACAGATGATGTCCTGTAAATTTAGACTTTATGGCAAGGGTGCCATTTCAGATTTCAGCATTGGGGAGCCAAAACCAGTGGAGGCCAGGTGCTAGTTAGCCTCTAGGTGACAAGCTCTAGAATGTCTGGAATGTCTGTAAAAGGTAAAACTTATTTGTTGTGCTTGAAAAGTGATATGCAAATCAGGAAACTTCAAATGTATAAGATTCATCTGTCTATAACCTGGAGCAGTGCATCAGATTTAGGCTTAAACCACCAGTTATTCACCAATTGTTTCCTGGCTGAAATTCTGACCCCCCAAAACAATTGTCCCAATTTCTCTCCCCAACCCATTCCAGTAAGTACCTATCCCATATGGGTCATAAAGCTGCCCAAAGGTGCAGAAACATGAAAAGCACATCAGTATTTCAGTCCTTACTACTTCCCCGATCCCCCTGTAAAAAGCATTATTTACTTTTACTTAACCGGGCATCTGGCCAGAACCTGCTGCCTAGCCCAGTGTGCCACGAGCCCAGTTTTCTGTTTGCTCCTCCTCCTCTGTCCTTCTACCAGAAACTGGATGCTAGAACTGACAATCCCAGTTCCTCAACGTGGACTGTGATCAAGTCACCTCACCAACCAAATCCACCCAACCTGTATTGCTTGCTTCTTGCTTGGCTGCTGCTGCACTACACTGATTAAGGCCTATGAAGACCACACACACCACTGTCACTGCTGCTGCTGTGGGAAGCCCATGCTGTTTTTTTATTTTGCAAGGCAAGCCTAATAGAGTAAGTAGGTAGCCTAGTCTTGAGTTAGCTTTTAGCTCACCCCCAGCCATTTCAGCCACCAAGGAGACAGACACTGAGTAGTTAAAAAAAAATATGCCACCACAACACTACTATTGAGAGTTCAGTGTTCACTGACTCCTCCAAGCTGTGGTGTGCAGTCTGTTTTCTCTGTGGTGGGAAAGACAGTGTCCCACTCACATGGCTCATGTGCTCTTGCTTGGCTAGAGCTCACATGTGATGATGCTGCTGCCACTAATAAGTGGAGAGAGTGGACAACACAATATAGACACAGTCAAGTCAGGAGTGCACCTGCAGTGTAGGCGCAACACAGGACAGGGAGCACTTGCTGTGCAAAAGATTAAACCCAAAATGTAATGCCATTATTGCCACACCATACGAACAACCTAGGCACAAATGTGTGGGGGGGACTGCCCCCATTTGCCCTTCCTAAATGGCACTCCTGCTTTATGGTAGAAATTAATTTTCAGTACAAGTAAATACAATGGTTTCCACTGTGTTCTGGGATACTGTATCTCCATGTTTCAAGATGTGTCCTGATCATCGAGCGTTAGTGTCCCTCATTGTCTCTCATTTTCAGTGCCCATGTCCCTCATTTCAGTGACAAAATGTGAGGTATGGTACATGCTTCCAAGATCCTCGTCAGCACAAAGAGTGCTGAACTTGGGCATAGTATATATGCACCATTTAAAATGACAAAGGGAAAGTAATTGAGTCATAACAGTCATGGAGAAACACATTTGTAGCACTAAATGTGCATAAGGAGATTTGTATGGCCCAAAACAAAATGTCAGGCTTCACAACACAGATGCCCTTTTGCGATCTGTAATGGGGATGTTAGCTGACTATATCCTAACCATTTAATGCAGTAAGCAAACAGTACTTTAAAATTAATGGCAATTTAATGACAAAAATCAAAAGCCATTAAACAACTTGCAAAAGGATCAGAATTAATGAGTTAACCTTATTTTAATGTGAAATCAATTAAAATGGTATTTTAATGGCTCTAATTGCTAGCAGTAGTTAAGAATTAGAAGCATATGTGTTTTTTTAGATGAGATGTGCACCAGCTTAGTTGCTGCACACATGGCAAGCATGCAACATGTGAACCTGATGTTATTTTTAAATGATGTTCACTCCAGCTTAACTGCTGCACTCATGTCAAGCATGCACCATGTCAATCTGAAAATGCTCACACCAGCTTACCTGCCGCACACATGTCAAGCTTGCAGCATGCAAACCTGATGTGCTTTTTAGACCTGGTTCGCATAAGTTCACTTTGTGTATGTGAACCACATGCAAATATTACACAATTAGGCATGTAGCATGAATTCTGCATGTACGCAGCACACTTATATTTCTGTAAGGGTACTATTCCTGCTATTTTCATGTTATCTGCATATTTACATGTCCAGTTTCCTGTTTCTTTGCACATGTCTGACATTGAAATAATGTAGGTCCCGATATGGATCCCTGTGGAACCCCAGTCATAACAGATCCAAGAGATGAAAGGTGCCTCTTTATGGATACTCTTTGTGTCCTATTTTTCAGGCCATCCCTTGATCCATTTGATAATACATGGACCAATATTAAGACACATCATTTTATCAATTTATGCTGTGTTTCTCTGTTGTGGATGATGTCTGTAGGTGGTGAGTGTGATCTTCTTCCTGCTGCTGCCAGTAAATATTAATCAGATGTATCTGCCTGTTCCTGTCTGTGTAGCAGCTGCCAGACCTGTAGCTGCATCCCCACACAGATGTCTAACCATCCCAAACCAATATGAAACACCTGGTCCAACTTGATATGATCATGAACTAATCAAACCACTTCAGACCAAAGCTGCCCCCAAGCTAAACCCCATCAACGGGCCACCTCACTGCTCACACACATGGACTCCGAGTTGGTCTCAGCACTGGTATAGTGAAGGACAGCCCTTTCCCTGCCCCAGCAATCGGCCCAAGAACTGGGATCTAGTCACTCCCCTCCCCAGTAAGGCTTGTTTAGTTTGCGGTATCCCCATGGCAGGACATAACTGTGACTGGTTTCATCAGGAGGAGCTGATCAGACAGATTAGCAACATCTGAGTGCAGAATCTGCAAGGTAAACAAAAAAGTATGGTTCCCAATAAGATTGGATGAGATTGTTGTGATCTGAAATGTTTACCCTGGCAGACTTTTTTTCGGGCTTGTGTGCACTGACATTGGAATCCCCTCAGGTGGTCTCGTACTTCCAAAATAGTCTGTAAAAACACGTTGATGGTCAGCAATCCATGTTTTCAGTAGGAATTGAGGTGGCAGGGGTTTAACTCACGAATGTGGTATTCTGATCTGAAACAAAATGAACCAATCACTTGATAGTCTGTTAATAAACTTTACTGGAGGACAGAATTTATTTTTATGGTACAACAGCTTCAGAGTGGTAGTGATTTTCTAAACAAGTAATGCAATATTAGGTTATATGTGTGGTTGGTTCACTTAAGACTGGTTTATATATAGGAATAACTATCATTGATAACCAATCTTTTGGGATGTCTCATTTAACCTGGGAAGCCTTGAATAAATATTTAAGCAGTTAGGCTATTGTAGTCGCCATTAATTTCAAAAGTCTGGTTGAAGTATTGTCAGGTCCAGCAGAATTGGGGGTTTTCATCTTGTGAATTCTACTTATTATATCCTCATCAGTAGTTTCAATAGGAGCCATATTGTTATCTGGAATATTTTCTGGGTACAGTCTGGTTTTGGAAAAGACAGAAATAAAAGGTTTATTAAATGTGGCTGCCATTTTACTCAGGTCATTTCACACCAGCAGTCTTGGTGGGACAAGTTAACTCAAGCAGTAGTCCTAACTTTGAAAGAGGGATGTTACACTTTCCATGGGATGCACAAATGACTGTCCTCAGCCACTGGTGAAGCAAAACACAGTCCATAACTGCAAAAGTAAACATACTGTATGTACAGCAGAGATAATCCTGGCACCTGTCAAGAGAGCTTCTTACATTGCTGTATCCTTACTAACGATTTTTAATTTGCAATTGTTCCTCCTCTGCAGATCAGACAGGTGGCTGCAGCCCTCCCTCGGGAGCTCCTTCCTCTTGTTCCAGACATTCTACACTCACAGCCCTTGCACAGATTGCCCCCCATTGGCAGGGCCAGGGGTAGTGCATCTTACTCCATCTCCCTGGAACACAAATACAGAAGTCGGGGGCGGCATCACAGAGGATCGCGCTGGTCTATCATGGGTCTTGTCAGTTTCCGGCAATTTTTCTCCTGTTTTTTGCCCCAATAGCACATATGAGCAATGGGTAGAGCCACTGCCTCATAATAAACCTTATGTTAGAAAAGGATCTGATGTGATATAAATGTCCTTATGCCCCACATGGAGAGGAATGTCAATAGGAGTCCCAGGGGTATCATAACTATGTTTAAACACAGGGTGGATAGAACATCAGGAAGGGGAAACTGGAAGCTCCTCAGGATCAGAGTCTCTGACTTCCAAACATTCATCATCAGTGGTTGAGCCTTACCAGCACACTTCATAGAGGATTCGGGGGTCAGAGATGTCTAGTAGAATGGGCTCCTCCTTAGTAGATTCAGTACCCTAAGCAGACACATTTTTATCCAAGGTTGGTAGGGAGCTCTTGATGCTCCAATTGCAGATTTCAACAGATGCTCTGGTAATGTCCAGTGAACCAGGGAACCAGCTGAGGATGTCCACTAGTGTATGATAACATATCGGTTACAGTTCATCATTAGTGGAGTAATTATCATCAGTACCTCCACAGCAGATTGGTCAGTTTGCTGCTGGGTATGAGCCTGGGTAGTGGGTTGTCGGGGTTCTTGGGCTCTGGAGCAACTATGAAAAAGTCTATATGCTCCATCAGAAGGTGGTGAATCATATACAAGGCCTTGTTTTCCAATGCCACTTCGGTGTATAAGATATACTGGCAGATAATGAAGCTGCTGTGTGATCTCAGACTGAATGTTTCTCCAACAACTGGCAGATTTGTGCTTGCCCAAGGTTTCTTACTAATACTCAGCCCTGTTCCAAATCATTTACCTTTACTTTATGGTCAAGTTTTGTGGCAAGTTTTCTTCCCAATAATCTCGGCCACTAAATGGTAGGCAATTTTAGCTGATCTCTGCATCTGTATACAGTACATACTGCAAATATGTCTCTGGGCAGGCCCCATCCATAGAAACTCCAAAGCAATAATCAATGGGCAATATGCATCTAGCCCACACATCTAAAATGGGGGAGGAGGATTCAGTGACATCATTCTTTGTGCAATTAGGTTTGCACCAAAATGCTTACTTGATGACTCTATTTATCATCATGTAACATCTCTAACATATTTAGTAAGTTGCACTTCAACCATTCTGGTTCAGGATCATTTTAAAGGGGATAAGGGGTGGTTCTATACATTTAAATGCCTTAAAATTAAAACATTTTATTGGTTAACTGTCAAAATCCCAGGCTTGATCAGAATGGACGCACTTGGGCGCACCATAGTGGACGATGAATTCATACATGAGGACATGGCCACTGTGGTAGCTTTCTGATCTTTAGTAGGGTAAGCATGAGCATAATGAGAGAAACGATCAATGACCCCTAGAATGTTGGAGATGTCTTTGGAATCAGGTTCCAAACTCAGGAAGTCTATGCAGACTAGATCCTTGGGTGTGCTGGTTTTGATGTTCTTTGTGGGGGCCCACTTTGGCAGGGTTTTCTTTGTAACTATTGGGCACCTTTTCCTGCAGTGTCCCTCAATCTCATGACCTGTTTTGGCCAGTAAAACTCAGCCCAGGCCAGATCCATAGTTTGCTCTACCCTGGCCAGATCCATAGTTTGCTCTACCCCAAGAGTCCAAATTTCATCATGCAAAGCTTGGAGCACTAGTTGTCAAATTTGAAAATCAAGAGCAGTTGTCATTTAGTGTAACCATGATAGTCACATATCTCTCATTGCAGCCAACTGTTCTGCGCCTCAGATTAGCCCATCCTCTCACTAACAATCTAATTTTAGGACTTCTCAAAAGCATTGTGGGATGACCGATATGACCTCAGAGAATGACTACAAGAATGAATCCTGAACTGCATTAATTACAGGAAGTATATGCATATACTTATACTGTTTGTTTTCTTTTAAGGAATCAAATATTATTAATAGTTTTACATCCAGCTGTCAAAAAAGGCACCAGACTGTGATGTAGAATATGAAGCAGTTAAGAAATGGCACAGCAAAAATATCAAGCTGGAAGTAAATAAGAAAAAGCGAGTGTAATTTGTATGAAGTATAATCCCTGAGCTATTATTTTGGACTTCTGACATAAGTGGCAGTACTGGACTGTGCTGAAAAGTGATTTGCAATTTTATGGCATGACTTATGAATATTCATGCCCTAATTTAAATATGATGAATCTGGAGATATTAAATAAGACCGTCAGCGCATAAAATAAAATAATGTCTAATTACACTTATGTAAAGGTACACAAGAGTGTGCTTTTTGAGGATTATTTGTATGGCATTACAGTATAAATGTTCAAATAGATGTATTACTATTATGTAATATGTTATAAATATTTATGAAATGCTTTACCTATGCCATATTTTCTATATCACTGCAAAATGAAGGTTCATTGTTGGTGTTTGCTATAAAGATGCATTGAACATTATTTGCACTTGTGAATCTTGTTTTTTCACAGGGGGGTATTTAAAGTATGGATTGCAAGTGGTCAGGCCTCCCTGAGGAATTGCACAGGCATGAAACCAGTTGGGGCACTTTGTCAGGGACACTGTGTTCTCCTCTCTGTGTACATTATGATAAGGAAACTGTGGGTTTTACCAACTTTTGTATCAAATTGCATTTTGAATAAACAATTATTCACACATGTAAGACTGGATGGTGGCAGCTTTTGTTGTTCCTGTCCCATCTGCACAACATACAATGCACTCAGACAGTGTATAAAAGGCCCATATTTAGTCCACAGAAACAGAAAATATAGTGCTACACCTTTATGGTGAACTAAAGTGATATTTGTACTGTTAGTGAAGATCTTATCTACATAACCACAGGTTCTATAATGGAATTTTCTGATAGAAAAACTCCTGATTTAGTGACATTTTGATTTCTAAGTTGAAAATTACTATACCTGGAGCTACTGCAAAATAACATTACACTAAAAAGAATTGTGACAGAATCGCGAGAATTACATGGTGGTATTTCCATTGAAGTTTTCAATATTAATATTTTTTTTTAATTCTGAATTTTGTGGCTAAAAATGTGGAATGCAAGTTTCTGCAAACAAAAATCATGAGAATGGTTGATTTCCACAGGCTGCGACACTATTTTGAAATTTTCCAGATTTTCACTTTGGCAAAATACTAATCCTCTGAATGCATTTGGTGAATTTTTACACTGTTGGCTGCAATTTTCTGGCTGAATAGCAAAATGATAAACATGAACTGTGGAATGACAGTTCTGTGAAATTCCATTCCATAGTTTAATACATCAATCCACAGTACAAGCAGTCATTATGAACGTGCAAACATATGAAGAAACCAGCAGAAGAAGGTCATTTGGTCTATCTAGTCTGTTCATATTGCAGGGTTCACAGCTTGAGCTACTGTTCCTGCCCTCCATCCCCTCCTCCCATCCTCCTACACATGAGCTTGCCTTCCCCCATGCCAGTCCCAGCCTCTCTTGAAACTGCTGCCCACTGTCTTCAACAAGATCACTTCTTCTAGCAGTGCATTCCAAATGTCCACCACCCTCTCTGTGAAGAAGTGCTTCCTGAACTCCCTCCTAAACCTCCCCCTCCAGCTTAAGACTGTGCCCCCTTGTGTTATAATTGACATTCAGCTTAAAGAGACCCTCCTTATGGGGCTTATTTATCCCTTTCAAGTACTTGAAAGTTCCACTCATGCCCCCTCTCTCTCTCTTTTCCTACAGGGAGTAGGTGCTGAATGCCCTCAACCTCTCCTCATGTGCATTAACCTGCTGACCTGCTGTCATCTTTGTAGCCCTCATCTGGACCTCCTCCAGCAGGTTAATGTTCTTTACGAGTGTGAGCACCAGTACTGAACTCCATATTCTAGATGTGGCATCACCAGTGACCTGTACAAGGGTAGTATCGTCTCTCTCTCCACCACTAATCCCCTAGCTAGCCATTCCAGCATTATATTTGCCCTTGTTGCTGCTTTCTTGCACTGCATGGAGTGATTCAGGTCACTAGTGATCATAACTATCAGGTTCTCCTCCTCCTCCTCTGATGCAGATACCTGGACTCCATCCAGGTAGTAATCCATCCTGGGATTCATGGCTCCAATGTGCATAACTTTGTATGTCTTGGCATTGCAACCAAGCTGCCAGTTCCCAGACCACCACTCCAACGTTTCCAGATTATCCTGAGGTGCTGTATCCCTTCAGCTTTATCCACTCTCCCACAGAGCTTAGTGGCATCTGCGAATAGCACATTTTGCCCTTAATGCCATCCCCAATGTCACTGATGAAAACATTGAACAACACTAGCCCCAGCAGTGAGCCCTGTGGGTCAACATTGATGACTTCTCTGGTGCCAGATAACTCTTCACCCTCACAACTACCTTCCGGGTTCTGTCCCTCAGCCAGTTTTCCACTCAGTAACTAGCTCTCTGGAATTTCTTTTCACAGTTTGAACTGCAATTCATGCATGCATTCTGCTGTGTTAAGTTGCAATTTTACAAAAGTTGGCAAAGTGCATTCTGAAATTTCATGGAAGCAAAATTTTGACTTTCATGAAAGCAGAATTTTATTTTTGCACAGCACTACTGCCAAGTATGGCCAGGTCTCGATTCCACATACACACCCAATTGGTCGGGCTAGTCATGGGGTCTTATGCAGTCATGGGTTCACATGTGTACATAGCCATGTGACTCTGTTTGTGCATTTATGAGTGCCTGTAGGACACAGAAGATCTGCATAGTTTGGTTGACACTGATACATAAGACTGACTCAGGTTTTTGCATAGAACCCAACCTGCTGTCATGTTTCTGAATGATTCTTAAAGCCTAAAAGCTGATGACATACCATTGCTTTAAATTATTATTTTAGCCAACATTTTCTTCTATGATAAGAAGTATTTATTGATCACTTTACAAAACTTTCAAAGTAATGTGTAAAACTTCATAAAAGCCAACTGGAGTAAACATATTTATCTGGAAATTTCTCTTGAAGACGGTTTCCTCTGTCAATCACTGTGTGATCATTTTGTTAAATAAAATTGCAATTTTTTTTCCAAAAGGTACTATTTACTTATAATATATGTTTTTCTTATTACTGATCTATAATCTTTTCCAGATCCATTACAGAATAAAGTGCAGACAGTACTTTTATGTTCACAGTGCATGCAGTGAACATTTTGTTAGAGAGTGTCTTTTGAGGGTGTGACACTGTCAGTCCATTGCAGAGTGGTCTGCAAGGGACAAGTCAGTGTCACACCAGTATCAACCAGGATGATCTTGACACTGTTCTTGGCTTGTTGGCAGAAACTTTCGTGTAGTTCAAAGGAGAGACTCAACCCAATCATATGTTAACTTTCCTTTAATCTACATAACCACTGCCCAGCAAGCACAGCTGCTTGTTAAGGAAGATCTTGTCAGACAAACCTTGTCAGGTTCTATGACTAGGTGACAAGATCTTTGGATGGTGGATGCTCGGTTGATGTCCTGTAACTGGACTTCAGCAAAGCATTCAACTCTGCAGCATAGGAAGCTATTGGGAAAACTGAGGAACTTAGGGGTGGGGGTAAAGATAATAAATTAGAATGGGAACTGGCTGAATGATAGTGCAGCATGGTGGCTGGGGGGAGATTTCTGCACCTAGAGGGTTCATTAGTGGGGTTCTACAAGTGTCTGTCCTGGGTCCAATCTTGTTTAATACATTCTTAGCGGATATTGCAGGTGGTGTCAATAGCAAAACGTACTTGTTTGCGAACAACTCTGAACTGGGGTGGTGGTGGTGGATGGAGAAGAGAGGAGGACTATCCAAGAGGGCCTGGAAACACTGAAACAGTGGTCTAACACAGGCAGCTCGAGTTCAATGCTCAGAAGTGTAGTATTCTGCATTTAGGGGTTAGGAACTCAGAGCGTAGTTACCAGCTGGGAGGGGTTGTACAGCTGAAGGTCTCAAAGGCAGAAAAAGATCTGGGGGTGATGACTGATGATAAAATAAATCATTCAGAGCAGCACAGCAGAGCAGCAGCTAAAGCAAATAGGATGCTGGGGTGCATTGCCAGGGGAATCACTTCACGGAGGAAGGAGGTTAATCTGTCATTGTATAATTCCTTGGTCAGACCTCACCTGGAGTACTCTGTGCAGTTCTGGTGTCTTTGCTTAAAGGAGAAGAAGAAGAAGAAGAAGAATCAGTATTTAGATAGCGCTTTTCATACACAGTGTATCCTAAAGCACTTGACAAGCAATACTAGACTGGCAGTGAAGTGACTGAATGTGTGGTGGCGGCCATATCACACATCATCACCCACACACAACCTGGATAATTGCATGAACCAGTTTATAGAAAGGGGAATGTTGGCCAGGACACGGGAATGTTCCCTACTCTTTGTGAAGAGTGCCTTGGGTTCTTTTACATTCACCTGGACACCCACCAGGACAACACCAGGATGGGCAGAAGGGACCTTGGTTTAATGTCATCTGAAGGATGGCACACCCCAGCAGTACAGCACCCCCAATACTGCACTGGATGCCAGCGATTATTAGGTGCAAGTCCAATCCTGGAGTGGGACAAGAACCCATGACCTTCTGGTCCAGAGGTAGATGTGCTTCAAATGTCATGCTCCTGGAGTGCATTCAGAGAAGTGTGACTAAGATGATCCAGGGCATGGGGAAAGGTCCTATTAGGAGGACTTGAGGCACTGAACATGTACTCTCTGGAGGATAGAAGGATGGTGGGGATATGATAGAGACCTTCAAATATTTGAAAGGATTAATAGAGTTACTACAGATCAGTTGTTCAGATTAAAGGAGGTAGGGTCCACTAGTTGGCACAGCCTGAAGCTAGTAGGAAAAAGGTTTCAAAGGGATTTGAGGAAGCACTATTTCACGGAAAGGGTGGTGTCTCCTGGAATAGGTTACCTGAGGATTTGATCTCTATGGAATCAGTGGGAAGCTTCAAGAAGGGATGGGACAGGTACATGGGCAAGTACAGATTGACAGGGGAAACAGGGTGTGGGGATTGAGAGGGAGACAACTTTGGGAGTGGGAGCATAAGGGGATGGGGAAAGCTGCTGTGACTGTAGTGTGTGCAGCACATGAATAGACATGATAGACCATTTAGCCTAATCTGCTGGCATCTTTGTATGTTCATATGTTCATATAATCTGTCGTGATTAGCCTGCTGAGGTTGAATTACATCCTGTAACAAAAAGCTGGCCATTGATGTCTGTGGCTGCCATTACTCTTCCCCCACCCTATCCTCTAATCAGCACCCACAACTAACCACCCCCGATATAACACAACACTGGGGTGCCCAATCCCCCAGTGTTGCTACCTGAAATGTAGAAGACCATCCTTGGTAGATTTTTTATTAAATATACATGTAAGAAAGAAAACTGTCCATCAATGTCTGTTACTGTTCCATTAGTCCCCACCCTACTTTCCATTCATTACCCACCA
Source organism: Neoceratodus forsteri (assembly GCA_016271365.2). Classification (NCBI taxonomy): domain Eukaryota; kingdom Metazoa; phylum Chordata; order Ceratodontiformes; family Ceratodontidae; genus Neoceratodus; species Neoceratodus forsteri. The sequence continues at coordinate 1,177,253,234 of CM057449.1, read as the reverse complement.
CCTACCACCCTCCACAAACATACCACCAGCACTGGGGTGCCCAGTCCCTGGTGTTGCCATCTGAAATAAAGACCATCCTTGGTAGTTTTTATTAAATATACCCTGTAAAAGAAAACTGTCCATCGATGTCTGTTGCTGTACTGTTAGTCCCCAACCTGACCAGCCCACTCAGCACCGCCATATCCCACACCCCCCACAAGCACAACAGTGATAGTGGGGTACCTAACCTCAAGTGTTGCCACTGGAAATAAAGAAACTGTCCCTAGTAGTTTTGAAACATATCCTGTAAAAAGAACATCCATCGATGTCTGTTACTGCTGCTGCTGCCACCATTAGTCTCCCGAACTGACCCTCCAACTCTGCACCAGCCACAACACTCTCCCTCTAAGCCCTTACTTACTCACCAGGGGGCCAATGTCAAAATCAACTCTGGACGCAGACACATCATCACTTTCAATGTCGGACCACCAGCTAAGGAAATTAGGTATGTAGTTCAATGTATTTCAATGGGGTTTGAACTTAAAGGCACAACATGGTAATTTTTATTTTATTTATTTATTTATTCAATTTTGGATTACAATACCTTTGAGCAGGAGACCTCTCTTTACAAAGGTTCCACACTGTAAAGGCAGGAAAACATACATTATGGGTTTAGGAGTATCTAGCAAGGTGAGTAAACATAGACAAAAATACGCTGTAAATAGGAAACAGAGATGGTTTTAGCACTATGATAGTTTAGGTAACAGTAGCAGCCTAGTTAGCATTGTCAGGTAAAAGACAGTAAGCAGCTATCCAGAAAGAGAGTAGGGACACTGAGTTGGGGGCATGATGACTATTTAGGAGGTGGAGAGGAGAGTGCAGAGTACTGCAGGGCAAAAATGGGGACAATTCAGGGTAGAAGGACAAAGTAGGAGTGACAAGGAGATGGTAATAACCAGAAAGATAAATAAGACTGGGGTCAGAAGTGGCTGTGTGTGGAGTAATTAGGAAGTACAGTCACAGGAGCTTTTCTTCAGTAGGTGTTGTCTTAGCTTGGTCTTGAAAAGCCCCAATCTCTGCGTGGTGTTATGTTCAGTGCTGAGGTTATTGAGCCAAAGTGGTGCCTGGTAGGCATATGACTTTTGAATGATTTTATAACACTTTTGCCCAACATTTTCAACATGCCTTTTTTGGGACCCCACCTCATTAACAATGGCAGTGAAATTAGGCACATATGTCTTGAAAGGTGATTTCAAAGTCACTGCATGAAATCACCTTTCAGGCAGGAGTTGAAAATTTTCTCTGCTCTTGATCATGAGGTGGGGTCATAAGATGGCTAGGTTGAAAATGTAGGGTAAATATATTAAAAACACAAATGTTATGAACCTACATTGAAATTTATGCAGGCTTGTAACTTTAGTCATTTTCAATATTTTGACCCCAAAGTTTCAGCAAAGCATTTTTTCACAGCACCTCATTATGTGACAGGTATCGTTTTCAAATCCTGGCCTAAATGTGTTTTCACACTTGTGATGCAAAATCACCTTTTGGGCAGGATTTGAAAATTTTCTCCACCCTTGTTCATGAGGTAGGCTCATAAGAAGGCTTTGTGGGGTCATAAGAAGGCTAGGTTGAAAATTTGGGGTAGAAATATCAGAAAACAACACAATTATGAGTCTATGTTGCAGTTTTTAATGCACATTCATAACTGGTAATTTTCAATGTTTTGACCCCAACTTTTCAACATAGCCATTTTTCATACCTCTTCATGAATGTGACAGCTGTCATTTCTCAAATCCTACCCAAATGTGTTTTAACACTTGTGGCACAAAATGAAGATTCGACCATTGTTTTATAAATTACACCTGTCATGCTCAAAAGGAGTGGTCATAAAAAGGTTGTTTTGAAACTTTCGGGTAAAAATGTGAAAAAACAACTAAGTTATGAGGAAGCAAATTGTTCCAACATTTATTGATTGCTTTATTTTTTGTAAGTTTTGTCCCTAAGGTTCAGCATATCTCTTGTACTACCCCACCTTCTGAACATGGCTGGTGTCATTTTCACATCCTTTCCAAACTTGTTTCCACATTTGCACAGCAAAATCATCTTTCAGATAAGATTTAAAAGTTCCAGTTGTCTTGATCATAATGTCATGTCATAAAAGACTGTTGGACATTTGGGGTCAAAATGTGGGAACCCACATAAAGTAGATACTGCCTCTCAGCTACCCTATCCTGGGTAATTACAATCTAATAATGTGCCAAAGCAGGACACCACTGAAAATGAGATAATGTATCTCATCTGCTCTATCCTGGTAAATCTACTCTCAGGGCATTTCTACTCTCCTCCAGCAACTGTAACTGTACTTGAACCTCCTCTACTTTCCTCACTCCTTCAATCCCCCAACTCCCGATGCCTACATTGACTCAGGGCTAGTCTGTATGCCCTCTGCTTGACTGTTTCTGCTCCTCACCCTCCTCAACACAGGGCATGACTAAATAGCCTCTAACATGTTTATTTGCATGTACTGGTGTTCTATCATAATGCTTTTTTCTTTGTAATGTCGTTAATTCACCTGTACTGTTTTGCTTTTGTACTGCTGGATCATTAACTGTTTCCCTGATGATGTACTGACTGTTAGAAAATTGTTTACTGTTTCCTGACATGCAGCCTATAAAGGAGTCTTTGACTCAATGGCTGTCATTCCAAAATTTTAATAACTAAATAAATAAATTAATAAATACATAGTAAAACTATGTACAAGCAAGACCAATACAACGCAATACCAGTGTGGAACATTCGGCATTGACAAATGCTTGTTTCTAATTCTCTTAATCAAATGCCAGATCATGGTATTATATACAGTACATGAAGTAGAAGTCAACTGAAAGAAAGCTGTATTAAACTTGACTTAAAGAGACCTTTTGTCCCTGCAAAGGTGTGATTTATCCTTGTCTTTCTCTATTCATCGAAAGCTGTTAAATCTTTGACCAGTGGTAATCCCTAGTATTTCTTTGATCTTTCTGTTAACCAACATCCAGGTTATTTACTTTATTTGATAACTTTTCTTTTCCTTTGTTCATTTCCTGGTGGGTGGTGGTGTACATTAGCAAACAGGCTCTTTGTCACAACTGGCTAATACCTGGATTGTGCCCATGTGGTTTCATTTCAAAAGCAGTAAGTGTTTGATACACCAATTGTTTTGTTGATTATACATTTATCCCTAAAAGTACTTTAAACACACAATATGAGCTATGAAGCATAATATACAAAACATGGTTATAACAGTGAAACTTAAATCTGAATGAGTATACACAGAGTTTAGTAGAGTCATTCCCTGTGAATCAATGCTAATACTGTAACACAGGCAGGCTAGGGACTGTCCTAAACATTTTTACATAATGGACAGCTTGGGTAAGTTATCTCATATTGGATTTTACCCAGATAAAGCTAATCTTAGAGGTGACAGCAACTGAGCAGTTTGTGTCTGCTCTATTGTGCCACCATGAAAAATAAACATATTTAGAAGTGCTTTCACACTACCAGTGTGGCACACGAGAAATGGCTAATCCTTATATTAGCCAGCATTACAGGGGTTAGTGCTTGCTAACATCATGGCAACTGGTCAAAGATGTGTTATGCCCTACACAACCTGTCCCTGCCACAAGCACTCCTTGGTGTCCAGTGGTACAACCTCTATCTCCCTGACTCTGTTATAAACATATTCAGTGCAGTGTAGTATCCCTGATTTCATACTAACCTGTCCCCCAACCACCCCAAAAAATACCACACAACCCTCTGACCATTACCACATTTCTCTGGCATACAGTGGTACAGTACCACCAACCCATCAGAGCGACTATCTCCCTGATTTCTAGAGGGCCTCTTATCCCATTCATCTGATGACTGTCACCCAACCCATTATTTAATACCAGCTCCCAAAACAGTCAGTATTATCTCCCTCATTGCATCCTTCCTAATGTTACCCACCCGCACAGCTCTGATGACATACAACCTTTCCCTGTCCATCTTGTCCCTGTGACATTTACAAACTTTTACTGAAAGTTTGTGTCCATTTAGATTGACAGATAGCTTCATTAGATGTGATGAGATACAGTAGGGTATTTCCATAGGGGTCTATATGTGCAGAAAGTTACAGTCATGCAGTAAAAAAGTTACATATTGATTAATGGACTGTTTGCAGTCATGCAGTTAAGATGACTGCAATGATTATGAGAAATTTACATAGGTAGTACAGTTGGTGCAAGAAAATACATGCACGATAATATTTATAGGATTTGTAGGATGTATTTCAGGTCAATTAGCATTAGCCTTTTGTGACCTATTTTTACAGACAATTTTATCAGATTCGTTACACACGTTACCTGGTGCATCATAGCTTTGTCCAATGATTTTTGAATTGACTACTGGTGGTACTGGATACTACTGAACTTGGCAGACCATTTCATGTAGCTACAACCCTTTGATTAAACCATCCATGCCTAGAGTTTTTTATAGTTTTCACCCTTAATGACATATTATGCCCCTTATTTTTCTGTTTTATAATTAGCCTCAAGTCCCATACATTCCCACAAGTCTCTATTATCAAATGCACTGTACACCATGAACATGTAACCTCTGACTCATCTGTAATTTAAGGAGTGCATTCCAAGTTTGCTGAGTCTTTCTTCATAGGTAAGATGTTTGATATCTGATATAAGTTTTGTCACTCTTCCCTTGATATTTTCTAATTTCTGTATTTCTCTCCTCTTACAGAGCATTCAGAATGGAACGTAATACTCCAGATGGGGCCTCACTAATGCTACACAGAGGGGCATCAGCACCCCATTGGCCCTACTTCTTATATTTCATTAGATACATGCAATAATACTATTATCATTTTTGGCTATGCTAGAGCAATGTTTATCAAAGGATAGCTTACTGGTCACCAATACCCTGAGATCTTTTTTTAAAGAACATTTATGGGTAATACTTTAGTGTCATTAACTACACTGTAACTACTGTATAACTACCAAGGCCTGGATTCTGTGGTTCTGCTGTTGTGGAATTTGCTGCAGAATTTGGTCATGCCACAGAATATATATAGTGCCACAGAATTCATTGTTTTTGGTGAACTTTCATATAAATATACTGTTTTTCCATAGTGTCAGGCTTTCTTTCCCATCTTGTTTATCCTGAAGCCCCTCCTCTATGCTCAGCATATGATGTCATCGATGACATCACATCATATTTAGCCAATGACAGGACTGCATTCTGCCAGAGAAGTGAATAAATCATGCATGAAATCAGAAAATGCTGCTGCTGCAGAAGTCAAGGAACCCTGCTGCGAAATCAAAAATTCTGCCGCAGAGACACCAGGGGCTCTGATAACTACACTGTAGTTACATGTAACTACTGTACTATGTAGTTAACTAGTTTCACATTTGCATGTTGTGCAGTTACACACAGTTTGCATGAAGTAACTACACTGTCACTATACTGTAACTACTGTACTAAGTAGTTGTTAACTAGTTTCACAATTGCCTGTTGTGTAGTTACACAATTTGCATGAAGTAGTACTTGCACATGCAACCACTGCTCTCTTCTTTTGGCACAAATCAATTCATTCTGACAAGTGTGACAGCACACATTTAATATCTGTTGCAAGGTGCAACAGATTATCTATTGTGCAACGACTACTGCATCTCTTTTTGCATTAGGTCATTTGTTCTTGCACTCACAACTACACATGTAATAGCTATTTCAAATTGTAACAGCAAATGTATTATGTATCTAATATTTTACTACTTTTGACAATATAATTTTTGTTCTGACAAGTGTTACTATATACATATAAACACAAGTGCAGGTCTTGTGCACTGTTTCGACAGTGTATGTCTCTCTGACATTTATTTAACGGTTATCACACAGAAAAACTTAAACGTGTAATCAGAATGGTAACTTAAATATGATAATAGTGTAACATCAGTCTGCTCACCCCTGGCCTCTGACAGATGTCAATAGAGCAACAAAACACAGTGCCCCCGCCACCCATGAAGGAGGAGAGCTCTCCGTGGGCACTTGATTCTCCCTCCTCAGCTAGCTCCTAAAATCCGAGCTCATTCCCAAAACCAGGTTACTTGCAGGTTCACAGTTGGTCACAGGCTTCAGATTCACAGTTGGTCTACCCACAGGCAAGCTAAGTCATTTGACTGGCAAGCTACATGTTTAATGTCTATACTAATTTCAGGCCCTGCAGGAAGAAAAACATTCAGGGAACAGGAGATTTAAGACAAGGGACACAGAGATAGACTTCCAGGTTCTCCCTATCTTTTGGGGTACAGAACGGAGTTGCTTTGTTTATCTGTGCTAAGAGGAATGTGTAAATTGAAAAGATGCAGAAAGAGTCAAACACAGTAATGTAGGGACTAAGAACAGCAGATAGAAAGCTGAGTATTGAGAGACACAGAAAGAGGAATATTGCAGCCATTATGGTCATACTGGAGTGTGTAGGGTTTACCTCAGTTGATCTGTCTGAGACCTTTCTGGCTCTTCTTTACATTCCCTGGTGGTGGAAGAAGTATTCAATGGACCAGAATGCTGTTTGTGTATGTGGGGGGGGAGGTGTAGGAGCAGTCATCACAGTTATCCTCTCCTGTTGATGCTGTATGCTCCAAAGAGAAGTCACACAGAAGTATTGAACACTGCTGATCTGATATGTGTCTGTAGCCTCTGTGACTGGGTCTGAGGGTAGGATAAAACAGAAATAGATGATAATTTCAGTTTTAACCCTGATTTCCCAAAGCAATGGAGGTAGTCTCCAGTCAAAACAAGAAGGGTGTGTCACTGTAATACTACAGCAAAATCCCTCATATGGTTGTATCCATTTTTGTTATACTTTTTCTAAGCCCCTCTACCAATTCTGGGGCTTATGTGATCTGCCTCCCATTGATCTGGGACTCTTTCTTCATGCCCCGGTCTCCAGGACTGTCATGGGAAGAATGGCAGAGCCAGCAATGTCTTCATCCAGAAACTGTGGTTGGACATTAACCAGAGCTCCATGTGAAGATGTCCATGGCTGTTGCTGCCTGTTCCCTTCACTCCTTGGGCCCCTCCAGTGTTCCCTGGGGCTGAGCCAGGAGAGAAGAAACAGATGTCATAACCTTGTTGGTATTCTCTGAGCCCAGAAACTGCAGCAGGCCAGGTAACAGTGAGCAGAATGTGGCAGCCATGGATGTGCTGTGACGCATGTGCAGATACACGGAATGGAGCTGGAGCTCTGAAAACTAAACCAGGCAGTATAACCACATCAACTGTGGATCCTAGCTCCATAGAGACATGTGGAGCCAGAATAAAAGATAACTTCTGCCATGGGGTGCCATTAAGAGTTCTTTCAGGCCCAGTAGTGTAAAATGGGCCAACAGAGGAAAAGAAGCAGTGCATATGCACACCCACATTGGAAAACTACTTGTACAGCTGCCTCCCACAACTGAGCACCCAACTGTAAAATGGGTTCTGTGCCACTACTAATAAACATATCTCTGCTCTCAGGGTTGGAAGCAGGGTCAGAGAAGCCTTGACTCATCTTTGGGAAACTTTTAATAATGGGGCAGCAAACTGAAATAATTGGGACACTGAAGTAAAAAAAAAAAAAGATTGTGGCCTCCATGAGTGCAGAGACTACTTAGCACCATGGAAAGGGGTCAAAGGTTAGACCCACTGTACCTATGAATGTGTGCAATAAGAGGTCAGCTGCCAGATATACATTCTGCCTGCGAATAAGAATGACAAATCAGGTGCTGAGTTTCAGACTGCAAAAAATGGTCTGTTTTTCAAAATGCATGGCTGTTCAGTCAGACCTCAGGGAGAGTGACTGTGAGTCAAGGTTTGGGTCAGTTTGCCACTGTCTGCCACAGCTTGGCCTGCCTGGCAGACTACCAGTTTTTGGTATCCCAAGTAAAGTGTTTGTGAAAAGAAAGAAAAAAAAGTTTTCTGTGAAACTAATTTTTAAAAGGCAAGCTGGAACTGGGGCTTTCCTGACCCTAGCGTGGTACCCACTGCAACTATTGAGAGACTTCTGACCCATGGCCTTCTGGGACAATTAAGATGGTGCACCTGCATTGGGGTTTTTGCAATTGCTGGGGTGTGGGCAGAGTTTATGGGCAAAGTATTGAAATGTTTCTTGCCTAAAGCATTTGGACAGAACAGCGGGACCAGTTATGGTGGGGAACACCGAATGTAAAGAACCAAAACAAATGTCAGAGGAATTTAATAAATACTTCACCTCAGTATTTGAAATAAAGAATATAATATCTAGTATGCAAGAGGGAGAGAGGAGAAGAGATGATAACGTATGTATTAGGGATAATGAGGTTACAGAGATAATAAATAATAATAATATTCAACTTTATTTGTATGACGCTTTTCAAAAACCAAGGCGCTTTAACAATATTAAAATCACAAAATAAACAAAACAAACATCTCAGCATCAAAAAATATATCAGACTGGTAACATCTAATAATCACCAAAAGCTTGGTACCAAAGGAACGTTTTAATGCCTGCTTAAGTCCTTCACGGTCATGCACTCAAGTAACCGACAGGGTAAATCCAGAGGGTGGGGCAGCATGCATAGATGCTCTAGCTCCAGAAGATTTCAAACATGCCCTTAGAATCTCCTCAACCCTCGTCGCTGAGGTAGAGCAATCTTCCAGTGCAGCAAGGACCAGAAGCTCTTTCAGACAGTCCAGGCCAAGTCTGTGTTGGGCTTTAAAGTCTGAAGACCAACTTTAAAGGTGATCCACCACTGAACTGGAAGCCAGGGCAGTCCACAGCACCATCAAAATGTGACAGAACTGAGGGATCCCATCAAAGGCCAGGCTGCCACATTCTGCACTAGCTGCAAGCGATGGATTTCACTCCTGTTAGCCTACTGTAGGTATAGGAGTTCAATAATCTAAATGTGAGGTCACAAAGGCGTGGATCAGAGTAGGAAGGTTGCCAAATGGAACAAGGTGCTTAATCCTGGAGATATTCCTCAGATGGCAAAATGAGGATTTGATGACAGCCAACTCCTACAAATGCAGGGTTAGCCCTTCGTCAAAATTTACCACCAGGTTTTGCACCCGTTCAGAGGTCATGATCAACATGCCTCCAATAAAGAGTCCAGAGGGCGAACCCACACATAACCTCCCAATCCAGCGACCCTGATCCACAACCAGTACCTCAGTTTTATCAGAGTTCAACTTCAACCAACTGGTATCCATCCACCCTGGATTTCAGTGAGGCAGCTATTAAAGACTGAGACAGCTCCATCCTGGTCAGGTGCAAGAGAAAGGTAGAGTTGGGTATCATCAGCATAGCAGTGAAACCTCAGCCCATACCTTCTTACAATGTCTCTGATGGGCAGCATATACACTGTGAACAACATGGGGGACAGCACTGAGCCCTGAGGAACCCCACATGATAGAGAAACTGGATCCAAGGAATAAACCCTGGACACCACTCTCTGAGATCTTTAATCAATCAATCAATCAATCAATCAGTCAATCAATCAATCAATCAATATCTTTATCTAGGTGGGCCCCATTGAGCAAGCTCATTTACAAGGTGGATCTGTGGTCCTACAGTAAAAATACAGAAAGACAAGCTACAATAGTACAAACAGTAAAAATAGCTGATATTATAGTAAAAATGCACATTTACAGGTAATATACATTAAACATTGAACTACAAGGAGTTGTGGATAATGAATTTGTGCTGGATCCAAGCCCAAAACTGTGTATTTTGTAGTGGGAAATGTTAGGAGATGGTAGGCATGCCACATAGAAGATATCAAGCACATAATGTAGGAAGAGGTGGGGAATAGGGGCACAAGCGAAGAGGACCCAATTGTTAGAGCAGAGTGAGGGATTGGGAGGGTGGAGGACCATACGAAAGGCAATGAAGAGATTTTTGCCCCAAAATGCGGTGACATATGGAGGAGAAAAGCTGCCATTGTACTAAATGCAAGAGGAGGAATATAGTAGCAGGGGCACAATTGGGAGGGTCCTGGAGGTTGGGGCAGAGGGAGGTGTTGGATGGATGAGGGACCAAATATTTTGGGGCGAAAGAAAATAATTCTCCCAAATGTGGTAGCATGTGCTAGAATCAGGCTGCAGCTGTTCAGAGCATCAACGAATAAGATATGGGAGTTCGGTAATAAATCCTGTGGATCTGTTGGTGGGCATGCTAAAGGCAGAGGCACACATTTCAGCTGGGGGTGCTGTTATGGTCGCCATTTGAGCGAGGCAGGTTAGTTAATGTCTAGTAAAGCAGTTGCAAATTTCTGTAATGCCAACAGTAAAGCCTTTTGAACAAAAGGGTACTTACTGGGGTTTTAGCTGAAGTATTTTGGGGTTTTATTCCATATTGATGGGAGTGAGAATCCAAAGGTGGCTCTCCTGACTCGTGTGAGTGCCCTGGGTATATTTAGCAGGAGTTGTGAGCAGCTTCTAAGGAATAATCTCTGGGCACAATCAGAGACAGACAGCCGATGATGTATTGAGGGAGTTTGCCACTGAGGGCTCTAAGTGTCCAGAGTGCTGCATTAAAGTTGCACCTATAGTGAAGTGAGGTCTAGTCCATGGTGGCATATAGTGCACAATGATGGGTAGAGAAGGGAGGTCAGTGATGAGGCGTATAGCTCTGTGGTACAGCATATCCAATTTTTCAAGATAGGAAGCCGCATAGCTACTGTATATGAAGTCTCTGTAGTCAATTAAGGACAGGATATGGCTTGGACTAGTCGTTTCTTTGTATCTGCTGTAAGAAGTCTTCTTATCTTGTAAAAAGGCCAAGTCTTTTGCCTTAATTTTTCCATTTTCAGAAAGTCTTCCAGGTAGTCAGTGAAGGATAGTTTACTGTTGATCCAGACCCCAAGATATCTGAATTTTGGAACGTACTCTAAGCACTCTCCCAGCATCGTGGTTATTGGGGGAAGGGAGTCAGTAGTGCTTGTGTAGTTTGTGGGGGAAAATAACATGGCTTTAGTTTTCTTAGCATCTAATAGCAGTTTTTTATTGATTAGTTGGAGTTGCAGGAGGTTGAAATCTTTTTGTAGGTCAGTACAAACTTCTTTTGTGTGGAATGACTCAGGTACAGCACTGTGTCATCTGCGAATAAGTGAATACTGCATCCTGATTCCGTCATCAATGGTGTTGATATACACTGTGAAGAGGAGGGACCTAATATGGATCCCTGAGGGACACTTTTCTGTAAGAGTTTTAGGGCAGATAGTTCGCCATCTGCTTTCACCTGCTAGTATCTGTCTGTCAGATATCAGAGAACCAGTTTAGAAAGTAGCATCCAGTCCTAGTGCTTTTAGCAAGTTGAGAAGCAGGTCGTGGTCGACTGTGTCAAATGCTTTGCTAAGGTCAAGGTCAAGAAACACAGCACATACTTACTTTTTTATGCTCCAACTCAGTTGCCAGTCATTGGTTACTTTAGCTAATGCCAAGACTGTACTGTGGTTGGCTCTGAATCTGGATTGAAGGAATTTAGTCATTTTTCTCTGTGATGAAGGATCTTAGTTGGCCATTTACTATTTTTCCGCAGCTTCAAAAGTATGGGTAGAGAGAAATTGATCTATAGTTATTAAGGTGCAAGTGTCTCCAGATTTAAATAGCAGGATAACATATGTGCATCTTCCATATTTGAGGGAGGGTACCTTGTGTTAGTGACAGGTTGAATAAATGAGTAATAGGCACTGCCAATACATGGCATGCTATCTTTAGGAAGTATGGTTCAAGTGCATCTGCACCGCACTTTTCTTAGTATCCAGGTGGAGAATCAAGTCTTCCACTTCCTTGAGGGAAACCAATGAGAATGAGAAATGTTGACTAACGGAGCCAACATTTGGTGGGGTCAGGCTACATGCAGGTGAGTTATCGAAGGTTAAGCCTGCTGTGGCGAAGTGCATGTTGAATGCCTGCAGAATCTCTTTTTGTCATTGATTACTGTATTGTCAGAGGTCATTTTGTAGGAGCATATTTTGTGATGTGGCTCCCGCCAGTTCTTTGATTGTGGCCATAATTTGGAGGGACAATTGGCTGCAGTATTTAGTTCTGCTTGATAATAGCAGGCTTTAGCTTCCTAATCAGTTTGGTGCAGCAATTTCTGGCTGTTCTAAAGAGGTGCCAGTCTTCCTCTTGGGATTTGGGCAGTTTTCCAGAGTTTATTCCTCGACAGTAGTGCAGCCTTGAGATCTTGAGGAACCAACAGCATTTCCGAGCCTTTATGCATATTTTTCACTGAGGCACATGTAGATTCATGGCGTAGGTAATGATGTCATGTAGTCTAGAATATGCAATTTTCACAGTTTTAGCAAGGTAAAAACTCTGGCACAAGGGAGAGTTTTTTAGGTCAAGTAGGTATGCTTTTGGGTCGAATTACCTGGTTGACCTTTTGGTGGAGAATTTGGCCATAGTTGGCACTTTATTGGCTGCCCAAACTCCAGCTATTAGGCAATGGTCACTAATAGTCACGTCAAAGGTTCCAACGTGGGAGAAGGAATGGGGTTTATTCACAAGCAGGACATCCACAAAGGGTACTTTTGGCTGTACTCTTTTTGTTGATGCGGGTGGGCTCTCCGTTGAGTAGGGTGAAACCAAGGGAGTCGCAGAAAGATTTAAGCTGGTGACCGGCCTCCAACAGCCAATCATAGTTTAGATCCCCAATAATAATTGTTTCCAGGGGGCTAGTGTCCAAGATAGTTGTAAGATAGGACAAGAGCTGAGTACCGGCAGATGGGGTCTATAGCATCCTATGACTCGGAGTGCTAATGATGGGGGTAGGTCGATTTTTATGTCCAGGCACTCAAATCCCATTACCAGTGAACTAGAATTAAGTGTTGATGCCACAAATCTATCTTTGATGTAGATGGTGACCCCACCTCCTCTGGATTGCCTATTGCACTAAAGATCTGGTAGTTAGGTATATTAATCACACTATTTGGCGTACAGTGCCATAGCCAGGATTCTGAGATAACAACCACATCTGGCATTGTATGGGGGGGTCCAAGCCTGGATAAGGGTGAAGTATTTTTAGCAGGCTGCACATGGTAATGTGCATAACACTAATACCTTTAAGAGACAGTAACTCAGAAGGGGAGGTAAGTTTACTTATGAGCCCTGGATTAAGCTCGACATTGCCAGAGCAGAGTAATAGGAGGAGTAGCAATTTTTTCAGGGATTCAAGTGAAATGCAATGAGCTTTGGGCTTTTACCAGCTTGGCATGGAGGAGGAACCAGGGTGCCAAGCTTTGTTTTTTGATTTATGCAAGCCTAAGGACACTGAGGCTAATACTCTGGCTGTGTAACGCCAGAGGGAGTAACTTAAATTAATTAGAGATAAGGAAGGAGGTGTAGACAAACCTGCAATAGTTTGCTCTTCGAGGAAGGTAGTCTAACTGGATCAGTTGGCAAGGAGCCTTGGCATAACATGTGATTTGTACAGTCAGATTGGGCGAGCAGTCTTCAGGATGAGGATGTGGTGTATCCCCAGTCTCAAATTTTTCGGATAATAAGCCAGTAAGGGGTATGATACACAGTGCAGTCAGGAGGAGGAATTTCCATGAGGCTGCCATAATTGCAGTTGTTGGGTAAATGAGGGAATTTTGATAACTAGGGTAGCTCGCCAGTTGCTGGTTGCAGGATTTCCCTGGCAGAATCCTGGCAGTAACAAATTGTTTTAGTAAGAAAAAGAAGGCAGGAGATTCACAAGGGATGGGAGTGGGCAGTGCTAACTGGTCTATATAATAACACACAGGAGAGGGAATGGGTGGATGGGCAACAAATTGTGGCTTTGCTGCACTCTCTCAAGCAGTGGAGTCCAATGAGGAGGTCTTGTGTGGCGGCTTCGAGTGCTGACCGCCCGTGTCCATGGTCCATGCGGAGGGCGTCTGAGCTGGGATCCCTAGTGGGTTCTCGGCTAGAGAAAGGAGAGAGGAGCTCAAATTAATGGTGTGGCAACACAAAGGTTAGCAGTCTGAGTGAAAACAGCTCAATTAGCAACTGAAAAGCCAGCGATTTACTTGGCGCCTTGCAGTCTGGAGAGAGCTACAAAGTCATGAAGGGGCTGTAACACTTGGTTGCTGGGAACATTTTTAGACAATAAACACAGTTTTTTGGCAAATCAGTCACAGTTCAGTTATTTGTAGTACAATTTTCAAGTAAAACAGTACCTTAGCAAGACAGACTATGCTAGTCAGCAAGACAGGATATGCTAGTCAGCAATAAGCAAACCTAAAGTACCAAAACGGTATGCCTCAGCAAGACAGAATGAGATAAAGCTGCTAGAAGGCATGGTTGCAAGATGGGGATGGGAGGAATTGCAGTTATTGACAGTAAGTAACCAATAAATTGAAACATCAGATAGGAGTGGGCGGAGACTGTGTGCATTTAAAGGAGGCCTAGGGGGGATGAGGGTGGGATGAAAAACAAGGAAGTTTGCAAAGCTAGCAGTGAATCAGTGCACATACAGTTGGAGAGAAACTGCAGCGTGGGGAATGGTAGTTACTTTACATAGGTCAAGCAGAACAGGCTAAATTAAAATATATAAATTAGAAGCGAGTACAGGGATGCAGGCTTACATTAAGTCACATGTCTCAGGTGCTCCTGTCTCAGGTAAGTGAGACCAACCATTCAGGAGCTGTACACAGGCATGGAGCCAACACAGCCAATTCTGAGAAGGCACTGAAATTGAAAACCACAAATTGCAAGTGATGATCTGGTTCAGCATTCACACAGCCCAGAGAAATTGTGGCAATTTTTCAAGTGTCGACCTTATCTATCTCTTTGGGGGGGGATAGGTGTATCAGGCTCCTTGCACCGTAGAGGTGCAATGGCTGGATCATGACTGCTGCCTGTGAGGGACAATGTTAACCAACTGAGGACTGTACCTGACAGTCCACAGATGAACCTCAGATGATCAAGCAGAACCTCATGGTCACACAGTGTCAAACGCTGTTGAGAGATCTTGGAGCACCAGAATAGAATGGCTCCTCTGATCTCTAGCCATCAGGAGATCATTGAGCACCTGAACCAGAGTTGTCTTGGTATTATGCTTCTTTTGAAATCTGGACTGGAGAGGTTCATAGATATCATGGATGGTCAAACGGTCCTCCAGCTGAGTGGCCACTACTTTCTCAATCACCTTCCCTAAAAAGGGGAGGTTAGAGATTGGTCTGTAGTTTGCAAGGCAGTCTGCATCCAAAGAAGCTTTTTCAAGAGTGCTTCACCACCACCTCATTCAGTGAGCTTAGAAACTCACCTGTCTCCAGGGATCACCAGACTATCCCAGCTAGGACTGGACAGATAGAATCACTACAACCCAAAATCAGGAAGTAGGTCCCAGATCCAAACTACAGCATGTAAGGTGCACACTTGGACAATCCACATGACATCCATGAAAGCCGTTGGTCAAAGGTACTCCAAGAAACCAGGACAGTGGCCCACTTTGATCCACAGCAACACCATAGAGTGCGCTGGATGGAGCGCCTCCTGATGTCAGCCACCTTAGTCAAAGAATGAAGCAAGCTTTATCACACTCCTTGTGAAAAAGCTTTCGGACTTGTAGACAGGTTGGGTTGCACAGTCTGTTCACAGCTCGGAACAGCTGAGCTGATCGGTTTTGAGCAGCTGCAATCTCCTGGTCAGGAACTCTGCCTTCTCATAAGTGGTTGCAGATTGATAGACTTGATAATCATCCATCAATCTAAGTGCTCAGCATCAAGGTTGATTTCCACCAGCAATGCTCTAACCTTCGCCCTAGTCTCCACACCTCCCTCAAAGTCCCATCAAACCATGGGGATCGAGGTGAAAGGAGAGGACAAACACTGAGAGGAGAATGATATCCAGAGCCATTGCAATGGCTGAATTATAAGCCATCACAAGGGCCTCTGGGTCACTGTTTGACTCTGAGAGGGATGAGAGATATAGCACTGCCACTAGGCCTTGAGAGCTTATATTTCACAAAGGACTTACCTAGTCATCTCCACAGGGGTAGACCTATGTAGGGGGGTGCTAAAACTAAACCCCATGGTGTAGTGATCAGACCATTCAACTGGTTCCACCCCCAAGTTGGAGGCCAAAATCCCTAGGAGAAAGACTAAGTCAAGAGAGTGACCATAACTATGTGTAGTGTTGGTAAATATCTGTGTAAGGCCCAGATGACATCAACTGGAGGAAGCGCTGACCAAATTAGATAGTTTGTTGTAAATCCAGGCACTGAAGTTGCTCAGGCCCATCAGCCTGGGTGACTCAAACGCATGTCAACGATGAAGTCCGGACTTCCTGAAGGAATTGCTTCATCTCCTAGTGGATGGTAGATGACAGCGATCTGACAACCTACACCTGCTATTATGGTACACTCAAATGACTCAGTCTCCCCAACTGGTACATTCATGAGGTTAAGTTCAGTCTGAAACAGACCGCAACCCCCCATGATCCAATCTTGGGCGTGTATCACCAAGTACCCAGCCAGAATTGCAGCCCAAAACGGGCCAGAGTTCTCATCCAGCCAGGTCTTGGTGACGCTAGCCAGGTCCACCGATTTAACAAGATCTGCACATTGGTATGGTCACGTGATGGGGTGTCTGTAGCTGCTTTCTCTGAGCTCCAGTCTACCACCCCAATTAATCGATATTTACTCGATTTAAAGCGCTTACATCAACAACCTTTTATCACTTTAAGTGCCTCTAACTGTTGAGATTGCTATCAAACCAAGTTATCTGCCAAGAGACAAGTTTAATCGTCGAGGGGACGATGGAATCGGAAATGAAGCTGGCTGGGGTTAAACACACTCCGCCTACAACTCCGGAGAAAAACGCCAAGAAAGCCAGAAGCACTAATACAAATCAGCCTACAAAGCAAGTGTCACCTGCTTCTCAGAGTAATTTGCTTACGGAGGATCGTTTTCTCCAAGAACTTCTCCCATTCAAAGAAACGCTTCAGGAGATTTCCAGCGAAATTAAAATAATCAGGAGTGATTTTACTGCTCTGTCACGGAGGGTGGGCGATATGGAGGCAAGGGCATCCTCTCTGGAAAACTGGAGGGGCCGAGTCGACCCAGAAATAATTAGGCTGAGGCAACAAGTACAAAAGCTTCAACTGAAGACTGAAGACTTAGAGGGCAGGAGTAGAAGGAACAACATTTTAATTCTGGGTCTGCCTGAGTCGGAGGAAGGGGAGATACCATACGCTTGTGCAGCAGCTACTCAATAAAATCATAGGTCCCTCCCCGCTCAACAACAATACCATATTGAAAGGGCACACCGCCATTAAACCGAGACCTCCACCTGATGCCCCCTCGCCAATCATTATTAAGTTCCTAAGTTTTATTGAGAAGCAACATGTGCTGGCCAAAGTAAAGGAGCTGGAGTCAATTCAGTGGGAGAGGAGCAAAACGAATCACCCAAGACCTCCTGTACGAAATCTGACAAAAAGATCAGCTTTCACCCCATAGTTAAGAGACTGATTGCAGCCGGAATAAAATTCAGGATGAGCTACCTGCCAAATTAAAAATATCGCTGGATGGAGCCTGGCATGTGTACGACAGCCCAGACCAAGCACTACCTGAGCTCATGAAGAAGCTCCCGAACCTGTTCAAGGAGGACTGAACTGAACTGCTGCCAACTTAATTCTGTTAAAACAGCTGTTCTATTTCTTTTCCTTTTTTATTTTAAATTGTCGGTTGATGATCGGTCCGAATAGGATATCTCTTAGTCCCTTTAGAGGATAGGGCTTACCTCTCGCTGCCTCCTGGTTGGATGTTCGGGCATGAGGGTGATGGGGGATGAGGTAGGAGGCTTCGAGGCCTAATAGGCCTGCTCAAAATCGTGGAGCCTGTAGTTCCACCAGATGCAGGGGTAGAGGAACTTAGTAGGGAGGGGGCGGTTCCTGGAGGACACATTTGGAGATCAGACCTTTCGGTCCGTCTGTGCGTCTTCCGCTGGAAACTTCCTGGCCGAGTGATTCTAATATGGTGGCGCAGGGGAGTCGGGGGGTAGAACCCTGTATTTTGATATCGTGGTTAACGCACGTAAATCAAGGGCTTCGGGTGCTGGTCTGCCAAAGCTTCTCAGATGTCCGAGTAAACGGGATGAGACGGCCTGTGAGAGTGGTGAGGTAAGAAGTTCAAGAATTTTCCCCAAATTGATATTAGAGTTGGGTTTAACGCTGCCAGTGTATGGTAGAGGCGGAATTGCTGTAAGCGCTCGGATGATAGTGGGTGGGGGTGGGGTGAGCTTGAGAGGAGATAAGCACTAGGGGATTCTGTCTCGTGGTCTAATTGGGGAGTTTAGGTACTTAGGACTGATTTAGATGGGGTGGTTAACTTAAACCATCACTGGCTTGGGAATAAGTTAGGAGTTATCCATGGGTTTAACCATGCTTCTGGGTTCACAACAGGTTTCATACTGGTCAGAGTACCTTTGGGGGGTTTCTGGTTCCACATTATATTGGGATGTTTCCTGGGTTTGAGTTAATTCTGGGAACTATTGTAAATAGTTTGGGGATGTGTAAGGAGGGGGGTTTGGGTAACGTTAAAGGGAGAGGGTGGGGTGGGGACATGATCTCTATTGCTCAAGTCATTTTCCCCAATCTGTTCTTACTTGGGGATTCAAGTGTGGGATACAGAGTTACATATATGTGGTTAGTTTTTCTCAGGTGTTGTATACCGGGGGTTTACAGGGGTAGATATTGGGAGGGTGGGTGGAAGGTGCCACTATGTAGAGGGTTGGCTCATAATGTCAGGGGTATTTACTGTCTGTTATACCTTTATATTTTGCTGTTCAATGGCTTTGGAGCATATTAAGTGTGCTTCCTGGAATGTCAGGGGTATCAGAGAAGTATCTAAAAAGAGGCAGATTTTATTAAACTGCTCTCTTAGAGGAGTGGACATTTTATTTCTACAAGAAACCCACATTCTAATTTCTGAAGCTAAACTATTAAAATGCCAAGGATTTTCCCAGGTTTTTACTGTTGAAGGTTCTAAAAACAGCAGGGGTGTGGCTATCATGATAAAGCGTAATGTGCCATTTGTTCTCGAGAAATGTATTCAGGACCCGGAAGGTAGATTTGTATTAGCCAAAGGATTGCTCAACAATCAGGAGATGGTTTTAGGGGCCATATATGGCCCAGTTGGCGGAGACCCTAATTTTCTTATGCAGTTATCAGTTAGATTAAGTGAATTTCTTCCAACTGTATTCATCTTGGGTGGGGATTGGAACATCACCCCTTCGCAGGTCCTTGACAGGACCTTCAAGACCATTAAGTCCCCTACAACTGCCCAATTGGCCCTTCAGGATTTCTGTAATCTGCTGGGTCTGAGTGACCCTTGGAGAATTTTGACCCCTCTAACCATAGTTACACATATTATTCATCCATACATGAGTCTTGGTCCAGATTAGACTATTTCCTGGTGAGCACTGTGCTCTTGGTTAATATTTCCTTGACTGGTATTGAACCGATTGTCATCTCGGACCATGCTATGGTATGGATAAGATTTTCTCACAACCCTCCCGGACAGAGAGATACCTCTTGGAAGCTCAATACGCAGCTTCTAAAGGATGAAAGTACTATCACTCATCTTAAAGATACGATTTCAAATTTTCTTGAAATTAATCAGGGCTCAGTCTCCAGAGAAGATTTAGTTTGGTGTGCATTTAAATGTTTCCTCAGAGGCGAACTCATTAAAATAGCCACTCAGAGGAAGAGGTCGAGGAAGGAGAAAGTTAATTTTTTGGCTAACAAGATTAAACAGGTGGAAAGGACTATCTCCTCCTCTAACTCTCAGGTGGATTTAGAAAAGCTATGCAAGCTTAGGAATGAATATGAAGACCTGATTAGAGATAAAGCAGAATATGCTATTTTAAAGTCTAAAACGCGTTACCTTGACCAGGGAGAGAAACCCGGGAGGTTACTGGCTCTCAGATTAAGAGAGGTAGAAAGCTCCAGGTTAATCCCTGCTTTAAGGCGAGATGGGTTAATTAAAACTACACCTAGGGAGATAGCGAAGGTTTTCAAAGATTTTATAAAGACTTTTATTGTAGTAAGGCTTCCTCAACATCTGTGGCAGACACAAAAGCCTTTCTGGAAGGAGTACCTCTTCCCAAGCTGCATCCGCATCAAGGGGATCTGCTTTCTTCTCCTATCAGTCTGAAGGAGGTTGAGAAAGTCATTCAAAACTTACCCATGGATAAAGCCCCTGAGCCTGATGGCCTTCCTCCCAATTTTTATAAAACATTTTGTAAGGAGCTTGCCCCGATTCTCCTTAAGCTGTTTAATTACATTCTCTCTTCTGAATCATTAGATCCTACCTTACTGGAGGCTACCATTATTTTAATTCCTAAAACGGATAAACCCAATCTGGACCCAGCCAGTTATAGACCTATTTCATTACTTAATTATGATATTAAAATCTTAACCAAAATTCTTTCTTTAAGGATTAAGCAGGTTTGGCAGGTTTTATTAAGTGATGAGCAGGTAGGCTTTGTTCAGGGGAGATCGGCTATGGACCATATACGCACGTTGGATCACATTTTCCGAGCAGCCCAGGAGTCCCAATTGCCCATGGCTCTAGTTGCCTTAGATGCAGAGAAGGCCTTCGATCGGGTTAGTTGGGAGTTCCTGTGGGCTACTCTAAGCAAAATGGGTTTCCAGATAGGTTTATTAGTTGGATAAAAGCGTATAAGGTTTCCTTTGGCGGGGTCTATTGTAATGGGGTGTTCTCCCTCGCTTCTATTACATTCCGTACCCATCAGGGATGCCCATTATTCCTTACCTATTCAATTTGTATTTGGAACCCCTTTTGCTTCAAATTAAAACCTCACCTAAGATCTCAGGTTGTGTTGTCTCTCAACGAGTTTTGCCCCTGTCAGTCTTTGCAGACGACATCCTTTTACACCTGGCCAATCCTGAAACTTCTTCAGTGGCGGTTCTGCGGATAGTCAATTTTTTTGGTAGAGCAGCTAATTACAGGCTGAACTTATCTAAGTCGGTGATATTTCCACTCAATTCACTCCAACTCCAAGACAATGTTTCCCAGTTTGGGATGAAATGGGCCTCGAGCCATCTCAAATATCTAGGCATTTATTTGGCCAGGATGAAGATGATTAAGAAGCTTAACCTGGAAGATTTACTGGATAGAATCCAAAAGATCTTAACAGGGGATAACCTCCTCTTGCTATAGGAGGGCGTATTAATATCATTAAAATGAACATATTGCCACGCATTTTCTATCCCCTGAACCTCCTAAATGTCTGGCTTCCTAAATCCTTCTTTCAAATAATTCATTCAATAATAAACAGATTTATTTGGGTGCCAAACAACCTAGACGAGCTTTCATGAAGTTATGTTTGCAAGGATAAGGGAGGCCTCCGTCTGCCTAATTTTGAGTTTTACTATTGGGCCAGTCACCCTAGCTAAACTAGGTAAGGATTAGACTCGAATGAGGGCTATAGCACCACATGGCTGGAGCTGGAGCTCAAACTAACGGAGGAACATAACATCTTACCCCACCATATTTTCTACTACAACTCTTCTTCCCTACCGGGGACCCTCCGGGACTCAGTGATAGGGGTGTCTGCTAAAGTTCTAATCCAATATGGGAATTGCTCTAAAATTCCGTTTACCAAGGATCTAGCCCAACCAATAATCCTCAACCCGAACATTAAGATAGGTGGGCATATGATAACGCGAACCTGGCTTCCACAAATGCAAGACTGCTTGGTAGAGGACCTTTATTTACAAGAATCCCTTGGTTCCTCTGCCGACATATTGGCAAAATGGGAATTGCCTCCCCAAAGTATTTTCAAGATTTACCAACTAAGGCATTTGATTGGTAGAAATTTTGGGCTGGTGAAATCACCCTCCATGTTAGCCTTTCTTGGAGCAACTTAAAGCTTGTGTCAATAATTCCCATTGTGTAGCTAAGTAATATAATTATTTGCTATCTACAAAGTTTCCTGAGCCTCTAGCTGGTTCCAAAATATGGGGCCCTCTTACCTCAGATCCTTCTCTTTCCTGGACTCAAATTTGGAAGAATGTGTACAAATTCATCACACTAGATAGGAATAGATTTATCCAATTCTATATTTTAAACAATATGTACTATACACCACTGAAAATGGTAAGATTTGGTATATCTAAATCTGATAAATGTGCCAGATGTGGCATGGATGTAGGAATCTACTGCACATATTCTGGTCCTGCGTCAAAGTTGCCCCATTATGGCACTCAATTCGCAATAACTTAGACTCGATTTTGGGTCTGGAGGATCTATTTACAGTTGAAGTTTGTATTTTTGGTCTATACTCAAACATTAACTGTAAAGAAAGGAAATTTCACATGGCCATAATCTCGATGGCAGTCAAAAGGTTAGTACTTAGGCACTGGCTAGACCAAGTAGTCCTCACCTATGATGAATGGTTGGAAGAAATCTCCAGGTGTTTTAAGACGGAAAGACTAATAGCCAGCTCCAGGCATACTATGTCAGCCTTTCAGAGAAAGTGGGGCAAGTTGTATGCACTGTATCTCCACTGACCCCTGCCTGAGATACCCTGATGAATCTACTTTGAGATGCCCTTGTTTGATTAAGTTTTTCAATGGGTATATCCTTGGCATATCTCTGTGTTCCTCAGGTTGTACCTGAGGTGGGAAGTGGCACCTTCCTGGGGAGGAGGGGGAGGAGGGAGGGGGAAGACCGTGGACTTTGACATTTGTTCTTACCAACTTCTGTGAACAGATCTTGGTGTGTTTTTATGGCTATAGAGCTGGTATGCTGTACCTGATGTTGTTTTATGTAAAATCAATAAAGCCTTAAATTTCAAAAAAAAAAAAGATCTGCAATAATTGCAGTCTTGTTTTTAATGGACCTAGCATTGCATAACAATAAATCACTCTGTCCAGATGGATTACACCCTGCCTACTGAAATAAGTCAGCTCATGGCTGTTAAAGCCTCTGTTACAGCTCTTTAATCTTTCTTCAAAAACTGGAAGTATACCTGAATACTGGAGAGCAGCAATTGTGATCACAATCTTTAGGAAGGGAGAGAGAACTACTCTGTCTAACTATAGACCTATTAGCCTCCCTGCCATCATAGGAAAATTATTAGAAACTATAGTCAAAGATAAATTAGAAAATTACTTGTTGGATCTGAATTATACAGATAGAACATAACATGGTTTTTAAAAACATTGCTCATGTGTAACAAATACTTTGGCATTTTATGAGAAAGTAAGTAAACTCCTCAGTGAAAAACCTGTTGATGTCATATTCCTAGATGACAAAGAGGCATATGAAAAGGTACTGCATGAAATTGTGATCCAAAGTTCAAGAAAAAGGAATAGATAAATATATAACTAGATGGGTGGAATCGTGGCTTAAGAATAGAACCCAGAAAGTAAGGATTAAGACAGTAGGGATGTGTTAAGTGGTGTGCCATGAGGTCTGGTCCTGGGCCCAGCACTGTTCTCCATATTTATATCTGATATGCATGATGAACTGACTAACGGTGTCTAAAATTTGCAGATGATGCAAAACTGTTAGCAGAAGTTGGATCTAGTGGAAACTCACCCACTCTACAACATGACCTTAATAAGCTGGAGAAATGGGCAGAATTTAATGGCATGTAGTTTAATTAAGACAAATGTACATTGATGCTTTGTGGAAAAGAGAACGCGTGCATCAATATAGTTTAAATGGATGTAGGCTAAGACACACAACTAGGGAAAAGGATCTGGGGTACATGTTAGTGATGATCTGACCTTAAGTTTTCACTGCAATGAAATAATTAATAGAACAAATAGAATAATTGGATGCATTAGAAAAACATTTACTACAAGTCATAGAGTCTGTATAATGCAGCTACACCACACTCTGGTTAGGCCACACTTGGACTACTGCATCATTCTATGGAGTCCACACCTGAGAAGGGATGTTGAAGGGGTCAATAGGGTGCAGCGGAGGATTACTAAGATGGTGGAAGGTTTGGGGTCTAAAACATATGAGAAGAGATTTGAGATTTTGGGTCTGTGCTCATTAGAGGATAGACTTTTAAGAGGAGACCTTTTGCAAATGTACAGGATCTCAAGGGATATGGAATTATCATAAAGCTTGGGTTTGGTAACAGGGTGTAAAGCGGTTGGATGAAGAAGCCATATTAACCTTACATACCCCAAAACTAAACTGAGAAGGGCTTTTTTCACACAAAGGATTATTCCACTTTGGAATGGCCTTCCTAGGAATGTAGTAGAAGTGGAAAATTTTCAGACCTTTAAAAAAAATTAGACAAACATATATTGGAAGGCAAAGGGTATTGATGCCCGCTAGTGTGAGGAACTTGCCATATGGGCCTTGAGCCTTCTGCTAGTCCTACTTACCTAGTATTGTATCTAGTATTTGCCTTTTATTGCATAGAGTATAGAGATATTGCTGCCCTCATTACTTACATTTTACCCTTGCTGCTGCTGCTTGTTCTTTTTGTATCCTTCCTTTTTAAATTGTTTGAATTGCACATTATGGTTTGGCGACTGTCATTGCTTGCTGTCTCACTTGCTGTGGAGAAGGGACTATGTGAGCAGTGTATGCATTGTTTCGTGGTGGGAGATAGTTATGTGTTTCAGCAGCCAGGTACTCCATGTCACTACCTGACATAGAGGCACCAAGCCATGTTAGGCCAATGTAGTACATCCTTGGGGAAAACAAGCCAAACTCCTCAGATGGGGTGGACAGTTGACCCCCGAGGGCTGTGGTACAGTGACCAGCTACATTGAAGGCATCACTGGGATCTCTGAACCACAAGTGCATCTCTCAAGCCTATGACTTTGTAAAAAACAAAAATTTGGGCTCTCCACCCCAAATTTTGAAAGTTATCATGACACTTCAAGAGTTGGAAGATTTGTGCAGAGGGAGTTCCTGGACCTGAAAAATGGTAATCTTGGTCATGGGGATCCCTGAAGGTACCAAAAAGGTTGCCATTCTTGAGCAACTAAACATTTAGCAATGTTTGGGCAATTTAAGTGTATACGGTGTGAAGTACAAGCGTGCCAAATAAAGTATGATTGCTTTAATTAAGAATTATTAAGAAATTGTTGTGAGCAAACTGCCAGCCACAATCAAACCTGAGAGTTCTGAAGGAGTATGGCACCTGTTCGGCAAATGGAATAGTCTGTCATCCATTCCTCCCCCCTCACCAGTGCAGCCAGAAGACTGGATGGAAAAAGTCAAATTGTCATTGGCATCTGAGGGAAAGACTGTACAAGAAATGACAGCATTCTTCAAGGAAGAGAAACCAGTGCAGACAGTACCACACAGCAGACTCTGGGTTCCAGGACTGGACTGGGTTCCAGGACCTGACTAGGTCCCTTATTTGGTCATGCCCCATGAACAACAGCGAAGAGTACATACTTTCTCTGGTGCCTTCCCATGTCTTCTAGTTAGGACGACTATGAAAACTGGATGAGCCGAGCTACACTGATGGAGAAAGTGTGGACATATTCAGATGATGAAAAATGAAAAGAACTGAGGAGAGCCTGAGAGGAATGGTGTCAGACATCATCTGTTCCCTAAGTGCCCACCAGCTGAACTGTACCACCAGTGACCACCTTGTCAGTCTTAAGAGTACATTTGGATCAGTTGAGCAGAGGGAGGACCTCTTTTTCCAGCTGGTAGACACTGTGCAAAAAGAGGAGAAAATGTTGCCCCATTACACGACTCATGTGGAAACTAATTTAAAGACTTGCAGAAAACAGGATTTACCCCCTGCACAGACTGCACAGATTCGACTGGATAAGATTTTGTGAGGAACTATATTTTCCTGATGAGCATTGATATCTCTTAGATTGAAAGAACGCAGAGCAGATCCCCAAACTTCCAAAGGCTACTGGATGAAGTAAGAGAAGAAGTGCAAGTAGCCATAGAAAATTAACTACAGGCACCCACAGGGAAAGCAATAGCTGCCAAAAGCAAAGTGACACACTGGACAGGGCTAATCAGCTGATGGAACTCACAGAGAGTGTGAAGGCCTTACAGATGGCAAAGGCCCCTCATCAATAAGCCAATTGTGGATGCCCTCTGAATCATTTGTCTACTCCTAGGGTCAGGCCTGGACACTCAATGCAGCCCAGGGATGGACTGTTCTGTTTTCACTGTGGGAAAGATGGGCATTTTGCACAGGGATTTGGCAGGCTGAGAACCAACAGCTTGTAGACCAGAAATGGGAAACATGGCAACAGTTGCAGGCAAGCAACAGCAGAGCCCAGTAAGGAGCGCCTTATACTCCAAAAGTACAATGCTTCATGAAGTAGACCGACCCTGAAATCCCTCAGGGGAGTAATTTATCCTCAGGACTGCTGTGCCTAGAGCAGACATTCCAATTCACATTGAAGGACAACCATGAAAACTGTTACTTGCTGTCCGGTGGCACAGAGGGCTGAGGTGCTGGCGCCAACCTCAAACCACACTGGTGACCCATATTCAGGGATAAGCAGGCTCTCTCAGGGTCAGTTGGGGAGGAAAAGGATTGAGTGCCTGACGGTTACCCTCCTTCTCCGGGTGGGGGACTTGCAAGCCTCACTGCTTAACTGCCACCTGGGGAACTTAGCAGATGTAGTACAGAGGTAGCACTGTGGGGGTAGACATCAGCTGATGACTGGAGTAGAGGCACATCTTGCTTGCCTTCAACTCCTTGCTCTCCTAGCATGCTAATGCCCAGGGGTGGGGGAAACCAGGAGGAAAACTGCCTGCATTTGCACCAGTAGACGGGCATCAGTGGCCGGAGATCGAGGGAACTGGGGCTGAGGCGCAAGCTGCACACTCAGCATAGGCCTGAGGGAAATACAGGGTCTCCTCCATCCTGACCGAGGGTTATCCAAATACCTAGGTTCCAGAGGGCACCCATATGCGCCATCAACCCCAGGAGGAGCTGTGATGCAGGGTACCACAGAGGCCCTGAAGAGTGGGCTGAATGCAGACACAGGTAGGAGGATAAATACAAGAGTAAAAAAAAAAAAAACCTGTTACTTCACAGTGTTATTATTCACGTGCTTTATAGTACACAGAAACATAGAACTTGATGTTAGGTAAGGAATGCTTGGCCAGTCCAGTCTGCCTATTTTTCCTACCTATTGTATCCCGCAGACTATAATTAATCTTTGGCTCTTTCTCCTCCCTCTTCCTTTCCAGCAAGATTTCCTTATGCCTATTTCATGCATTCTTGAACCCATCCACTATTTTTCCCCCACCACTTCTGCTTGAAGGCTGTTCCTGAATCCACCACTCTTTCTGTGAAGAAATACTCTCACATCTCTCCTGAATGTACCCTTCCAGCTTCATATAATGCCTCCTTGTTCTTGAGCTCCTTTTGTTCTGAAAATATCTCTCCTTTTCCTTATTTACTGCTTTGAGGTATTTAAGAGTTTTTATCATATCCCCCTCTTTCACCTCTCTTTCAGGGTGTACATATTGAGGTTCTTTAGTCTCTCATCATAGGGTTTTTTCGTGCAGACTTTGAACTATTTTAGTTGCCCTCCTCTGGACCACCTCCACTCTGTCTGTGTCCTTTCTGAGACGTGGTCTCCAGAACTTGACACAGTACTCAAGTCTGTGTCTTACCAATGATCTATATGTGGGCAACATCACTTCCCTCTTTCTGCTGGAGATGCCTCTCCCTATGCACCCCAGTATCCCACTAGCCCTCCCAGCTGACTTCTCTCACTGCCTGGCCACCTTTAGGTTATCTGAAATTATTACCCCCAGATCTTTTTCCTGCTTGTCATTGTCAATACCACTCGACCTGTTTTGTATGCTGCCCCTCTGGCCCCAGGTTTCTGTGACTTAGTTGTATTATTTTGTACTTTTTTTCACATTGAAACCCGGCTGCCATATCCTTGACCACTCCTCGGCTGGGATATTCAAAGGGGTTGCACATGGCGCAATAGTGTTCACCATGCACAACTCACTAATGCGCCCAGTATGATATTCAAAAGGGGATGCTGTGCTGGCAGAACTCTGATGCACCAGGGTGCACCAGTAATGTATGTGGCACAAGTGCGGGGTGTGCCCATACATATTCAGCACATCCTGATATTCAGCTCGGGATGTGCAGCGTGTATGCTTGCACACACCCGCCTTGTGCTGCACAGGGGAGCACAAAGATCCGCTGACAAAAAACAGAAGAAAAGCCTGGCCACCCACAAGTAAGCTGCCGTATTGCAGGGCACAACATGGCAGCTGTCAGCTGTGGGTGGCCACCCGACCTCCTGAGACACAGGCCGGGTGTCACCCCCCCACTCCCGAGCGTGGGCTTTGTAAATGTTAAATATCAAATGGTGGTCCAGTGGACCCTACCCCCTCACCCTATCACTGGTGTCTTCAAACAAATACAGTTCCTGGTGGCCCACTGGACCTGCTCCCCAGCCCGATCATGGGCTATGTAAACTACTGGTATACCTGGTGGTCCAGTGGACTGAACCCAGCCCAATCACGGATGTAGTAAAAGAATAGTATCCCTGGTGGTCCAGTGGACCTGCTCCCAGCCTGATCGCGGTTTTGTAAACAAAAACATCCCTGGTGGTCCAGTGGTACCCCCCCTCCCCACCTGCCCACTCAGACCTGCCACCCCGCTCCCACCTGGTCAGTGGCGGGCACCAGCTCCCCACCCGCAAGTCGCCCGGCCGCCCGCCAACTGACAGCGTACAGTATGGCTGTATGCCCATTGGTTCACAGCATGGACCAATGGGCATGTAGACCATACTGTACTACACAGTCCTGATATGTGAATCCATTCACATACTGGGACAGTGTAGTACAGTGTGGTCTGCACACCCATTGGCCCACGCTTGTGGACCAATGGGCATATAGCCGTGCATTTGCATGCTGCTGTCAACGTTGGCGGCTAAACGCTTTTGTGCCTTTCTCCGGGACACTCGACTACTGCATTTCTGGATATCGCCAATATCCCAGAGGTTGCTAGCACATGATCCACCACTGGAGCATGATTTTTGCCGCCAACTCATATCAGGGCATTCTCACCTACCTCTCTTTAGATGTTACCTTGCTGGTGGTGCTTTCTTCTGTACCACCACATTCTGCAGCTTGTAGATCATATGTGGTGCCAGACAAATGAACAGTAGGATTATGCCTCATCCCAGTTGTCTGAACATGTGGTGTTGGGTCAAATGGGTTTTCACAGTGTGACTCCACGATGGTGCGAGGTGATTCACCTGTCTTCAACAGACATCAACAATTCTTTGGGCACTGTCATCTTTCTGCATTAGTCACAAGATATGACCATCAATGAGGGGGTGGTCTCAGTTACTGTGGCAGGCTTCCATGTGCAGCCACATTTGATTTGGACTGTACAGTAGAAGCCGGAAATATTGCCAGCTGTTTCCAGATATTTCGTGAATTTTCTGAAGAGTTTCTCTCTGCTGCCCCTACTGTGGAAATAGAAACATAGAAACATAAAATTTGACGGGCAGATAAGGACCGCTTGGCCCACCCAGTCTGCCCACTTCCCTACCTAATGGATAAGCTGCAGATCCTAGTTAACCAGCAGCCTACTTCTTCCTATCCCCACCCCTTAGAATTGCCTCATGACTGTCCCATGCATGCTTGAATTCCACCACTGTTTTTGACTCCACAACCTCCTCCGGAAGGTCGTTCCATGAATCCACAACCCTCTCTGTGAAAAAATAGTTCCTTAAATTACCTCTGAGCCACCCCCCCATCTTTAAATTGTGCCCCCTTGTTCTTGCACACCTCTTTTTTTGAAAGATGCTACCATCTTGGACTTTGTTGATTCTCCTTGAGGTACTTGAAAGTTTCTATCATGTCCCCTCCCTCCTTTCCTCAGGCTATACATATTAAGCTCCTTAAGTCTCTTCATATGTCTTCCAGTGCAGACCCTGCACCATTTAGTTGCCCTCTTCTGGACAGCTCCCATTCTGTCTATGTCTTTGTGGAGACTGGGTCTCCAGAACTGCATGCAGTACTCTAGATGGGGTCTCACCAGCTGTCTGTACAGAGGGATAATAACTTCCTGTTTTCTACTGGTGATGCCTCCCTATGCATCCCAGTATCCCCCAGCCCTCCTTGCTGCCTCTCACATTGCTTGCCCACCTTTAGGTCATCTGATATGACTACCCCCAGGTCCCTTTCCATTTTTGTTGTTGTTAGTATCTCACCCCCCATTGTGTACTCTTCCCCTGGGTTTTTGTTTCCCAGGTGCATTACCTTGCACTTCTTAGCACTGAATCTAAGCTGCCATACATTTGACCATTCCTCTAACCTTGCCAAGTCCCTTCTCATCCTTTCCACCCCACCTTGTGCATCAGCTCTGTTGCAGATCTTTGTGTCATCTGCAAAGAGACATATTTTCTTCCAGTCCCTCTGCAATGTCACTTATAAAGACATTGAAGAGGACCGGTCCTAATACTGAACCCTCTGACCACACTAGTAACCCCCTTCTTCAGAGTGGACTCCATTTACTATTACTCTCTGTGTCCTATTATCCAGCCAATTCTTTACCCAGACTGTCATCTTAAGACCCACTTCCAGGCTGGCTAACTTGTATATTAATCTTTTGTGTGGGACTGAGTCAAATGCCTTGCAAAGTCTAGGTAGGCCATGTCCACAGCCCCTTCCTGATCTACTACTTTGGTCACCCAGTCAAAGAAATCTATCAGATTCATCTAGCATGACCTTCCTGCTGTGAATCTGTGCTGCCTAGGGTCCTATGCAACTTCTGTATCCAGAGTGTTTCTACTGTTTGTTTTAGGTACCTCCTCCTCTTCATTTGTAAATACTGAGCAAAAATATTTGTTTAGTATCTCTGCCTTTTCACAGTCACCCTCTGCCCACCCTCCTTCCCCTTTATTAAGCCTCGCTATCCCTCCCTTGGTCTTCCTTCGCTCCCTGATGTACCTATAAAAGGTTTTATCCCCCTTCTTAACTGAGTTGGCTATCTTTTCCTCGGTTTGGGCCTTTGCTGTTCTGACTGCCTTCCCAGCTTCCTTTTGCTTTAACTGATACAGTTTTCTGTCCTGCTCCTTCTGTGATTTCTTGTACTTCCTGAATGCTTTCTTTTTCTCTTGAACCTTCACTGCCACTTCCTTTGAGAACCATAGTGGTTTCTTACATCGTTTTGTTTTGTTTATTTGCTTCACACAAAGGCCTGTTACCTCTGTGATGGCAGTTTTTATTATTCCCCGTTGCACTTCCACCCTTCCTTCTTGCCCATTTGCTAGTGCATTCCTTAGGCACTCACCCATTTTGGAAAAGTCAGCCCTCCTAAAGTCCAGTACTTTTGCCTTTATATGGCTTGACTCTATTGCTGTGTTTATTGTGAACTATACCGTTCGATGGTCGCTAGTTCCCAGATGGCTACCCACTTTTACATCTACAAATGCAGAAAGCAGGAGATATTTCTGAAAATACCACAGAAATTTCTGGAAATATCTGGCAGTGTCTGAGGCTTCTACTGTATGTCCATTACTTATTGTAGGAAGTGGTCTAACAGCCCAGTTGTAGTAGTATTTACTGTGTGCCTGACGTTTCTTCAAGTGATCAATTGCATCTGAAACTATCCGTGGCTTGAGCAGATTGTGGTTCATAGTAATCTAGGTACATCATCCTGCTCATTAGTAACTAGGTTGGATTATATGGAATGCCAGCCAATGGGGAATTTCTATATTCCAGCAGGGCTACATAGGGGTACCACCCATCGTTGTCTGTGTTCCTGAGAAGCTGCTTGGTGGTTTGTGTGGTACGTTCTGCTGTACCATTGGATTGAAGATAGATAGGATTGGAGGTTACAGGCTTGTTCCCCAGTCATGTGTAAATGTTCAAATTCCTTACTTCCAAGTGGCATGTTGTCAGTGACAATCTCTGCAGGAGTGCCGTGGTGTGCTACAACAGACTTCATGCATGCTATAGTGGTCTGGGCAGTTTCATCTTTTATCAGCACTACTTCAGGACACATTGATGAAGTGATCTTGTGTCCTAAGCTCAAATATGTCTGCTGCAACCTTTTGCCATGGCAAATTAGGAACAGCATGAGGAGTAAGTGGCTCATTTTGGTTGTCTCTTCAAAATTTTGCACATGTTGACCACTACACTGTCTCTCTATGTCTTGGACCATGCTTGGCCAGTACATTAGAGCTCTAGCTCTGGCTTTGCATTTCTCCACCCCTAGATGGCTCTCATGCAGTGTGCTGAATATGTCATTCCTTAACTCCATTGGAATGATCAATTTATCTCCATAAAAGGCTAAACCTTCTTTAATATGAATCTCATCTTGCATAGATGAAAAGAGTTTCATACAGTCTCTCACACTTTTCTTGTGCCTTGGCCACCCAGTCTTAATTATTTTGCAAGGGCTTGTGGTGCCAAGTAAGTTGGTGTATCTGTTCTTCTCTCTCCCATTTTTTTATCACTCACTAGTATATTTTCCACAATGTCATGTATTATCACCTCTTTGCCTTCAATTGTACTATCATTCCCAGAGTTTCCTTGTTGCTCTGTTTCTGTCACTGCTCTGAATAATGAGTCTGATATGTACATGTACCTCCTTGGTACATATTTCATGTGCAGGTGGTAATGCTGAAGTGTCATCATCATGCGTTGCAACCAGGGGGTGCCTTACACAGTGGCTTCCTTACTAGTAACTCTAGAGGTTATGATCTGTGTGTACCTCCACCTTCTTGCCAAAATACAGTATAAGGGTGAAACTGATTGCATGCCCAAACAACTGGCAATAGCTCTTTTTCTATTTGAGCATAGTTTCTTAGTTTTGGCTGATGTGAGAGCTCTAGATGCATATGCAATGGGCTGACTCTCTTGTATCCAGCAGGCTCCCAGTCCAAAATACAATGGACCACTACTGTTATAAGGGCTCTAATCAGTTTATATATCACTTTGAAATGATTCCTTTATGGTTATGGTGAGTTTCTACAAGTACCTTATTTCAGCTCAAAACCTTCTGTAAAAGTTGACAAAATACTACTGTCAAGGTAAAATTATTTAACACATAGAAATTAGCATTGTTTTGATTCATAAACTGAGGTATTGAAATATGCAAATTAGTAATGTAAATGTGTATACTATAATGAACATTGCATTTCCCCTTCCTAAAGGAATTAAAACTTGAGTTCATATGATTTACTTTATAATTTATTAGCTTTTGATGATATTTCAAATTCATATTTTCATATTAGAAACAAAAAAAATGGACAAGTATTACTCATGTGACTTACAATCTTATAATGCAGAACTAATGCAGTCATCAGTGATCATCAACAATCACCGTTTGATCTCCCACAGATCATCAAAAACCATCATGCTGATTTAAGCGGAAGAACGGTGTCAGAGCGACAGCACAATCCCGACACCCACACAGCGACAGACGGAATCCCGACTAGAGATGCAGCAAATTTAAATTCTGCCAGCGAAGTGAATGTGAAGTGGGCACTTTGTGTTGCCAATCTGTTATGTGGAGTGGGCAATGCAAAGTGCTCACTCCACCTTGTCATTACTATTTCGCGTTAAGGTGGAATGGCAATGTGAAGTAAGGTGAAGCCATTGTATTTAATGGACTTCACGATCCTCATTATGATTCTAAGTGATCCACTTGGTGTTTCAGATTTGGAAGCCCCTCCATACATCACATGGCTTACAGTACTATAAGTCACATGCTCTTTAGCTAGGCAGAAAGAAAGTGAGTCATACAAGTAGACACTTTTACTTTTTCCTGTGCAGACGGAGAGAGAGTAGTGTTTCGTGACTGCTGATACTTGAGATCAGAGCGAGGAGGAGATTTAAACTTTGATTTAGACCCACCAGCTTTTTAAAAGCTACATTTTTTGTCTTTTCTGTACTCTTTTTACTTAATTTGTTCTTTCTGTAAATTTTATTTTCTTACCTTTATAAGAGTTAGTTGTTTGTGTCTGTGTGACTGTGTGTGTGTGTGTTGTGTGACAGTGTGAGTAGTGATTGCTCAGACTGAGGGAGCTCAGTAGGAGAGATGGACCAGGGTGAGGGAATGTTTGGGGTAGGGGCAGCTCTGGGAGAGCGTGGTAGTCATAAGCGTCATATCATGCGCATGTGTGGAGTGGATGGGTGCCCACTCCTGTTGGACTGCTCAAAACTTGTGAGCCCCCCCCAGAAGCAGGAACAGCACCGCCTCCTGTCCTAACTCTGAGGCAGTTGAACCACCACCACCACCACCACCACCAAGTCCAGCACCAGGTCCTCTGGAGCAGGATGTGCCTGTTCCCCCAGGCCCAGGTGTGGATCCCATCCCTGTTTAGCACCATGACCAGCCAGCTGCCAGTTCATCTGGCCATCCCCTGCCTGTGCCTGGGCCTCCCTGCACCTCCATTGTTTGGCAGTTTTTTGACTGTGTTGGGGGGACAGCAGTGTGGTCAGGTGCTGCCTATGTGAGGTGGAGGTGCACATTGGCCCCGTGGGACTCACCTGGGGACTGGGGGCCAGCACACCCATATGCTCAATCACCAGCAGTTGGAGTGGCAGGCTGCCAGAGAATGGACTGTGCCCACACCTGCTGGCCATTCTGTGGCAGAGGGTGCAGTTGTGCATTGCAGCATCCCTAAGAAGAGGAGGGCCACAGCAGCACTTGCTGCTCCACCAGCACCCCCACTCCCAACACCACCACCAGCAGGTCAGCCTGTAGAACATGTGGACCCCAGAGAACTGCATGTAACACAGGCTGACTTGGCAGTTCTCTGGAGTGTTGTTGAGGATAACAATGAGAGGGTGAGTGCTGTGGAGCAGCAACTGGATCACATAGAGT
This sequence comes from Neoceratodus forsteri, assembly GCA_016271365.2. Lineage (NCBI taxonomy): Eukaryota > Metazoa > Chordata > Ceratodontiformes > Ceratodontidae > Neoceratodus > Neoceratodus forsteri. Next base: position 1,177,218,408 of record CM057449.1, on the reverse strand, counting down.
GACATCAGTTGCAAATTATTTCCATGCTGGAACTGCTGCTGGACGACCATGGGATCCCACATTAGTTTTTTTTCCTCACATCATGTGCCCTCCCACACCTTCCTTGCTGTGTTATAAAATGTATTCCTCCACCATCCCTGACCCTTGTATGTAATTATGACCCTTTTTTTGTTGTCTTCCGTATGCGTGACACTTGGTATTCTGAGCAGTGCAAGTATACGGTACTAAAGTGCATGTGTGCAGTCAGTCATCCTTCCAGTCTGTGTATGTACTGCAGGCACTGTCTAACTCCCTGACTTAAAAACAAACATTATTGAGTACAATGGTGGGGTGGTGAAGCATGGAGAGATACTACAAAACAGGCTTACAATACATCCAAGTAACTATTAAAAAAAATTAATGTTGTGATTCGTGACATGATCGTGAGTCGTGATTTGTGACTGCATTTGTGACCATGATGATGAAGAAACGTGAATGCCTACAGCTGTATTTCCCTGATGAGCTGTAGCTTAAAACTCAGACTTAAACACACGTATCAATGAGTACAACGGTGGGGTGGTGAAGCCTGGAGAGATACTACAAACAGGCTTACAATACATCCAAGTAACTAGAAAAAAATGTATGTTGTGATTCAGAACATGAATGATCTTGAATCGTGATTTGTGACTGCATTTGTGACCATGATGATGAAGAACATGATTTGTATCGTGAGTGACTCGTGATGATGGTCCTGACTTAAAAACGCATATTAATGAGTACAATGTTCATGTAGAATTAAGCACCACACCTGTCCAGTACTCTGAAGGGAAGCTAAAGAAACAACCGTGACTTAAGTTACAGATGGAGATTGAACCCTAAAGAGATGCAAATGCACAGACAGATTAAGATTGCGATGTGCACTGAAGAGATGCAGACACAAAGGCACAACACCTAACCAGTGCTCACCATCAGAAATTCAAATCTGGAAAAGAATAATTTTGCCAGTTGAGGCAGGCCACGGGGGGGGGCAATGTACTGCACTGCTGCAGTAACAGTCACTAGTACTAGTAAAGATACCACAAAGAAGTACAAAAATCACACAGTTGCAGTGGATAGCAGCTTCACATTGCTGAAATTATTATGTGGCACAATAAAAGGTGTCTGATTTAATGACACGCCACACACACATACTCACACACTAAATAATGCATAGCAAATTGAAAACTTCAGTAATATAACCACATATTTTAAACAACCTGAAATTATGCACTGCTGCACCACAACAATCAGCAAAAAATGGCAAGAAATATTGAAAATATTACTGTGTACATTAACACAGTTATACAAGAAAATATCACCAAAGCAGAAGCACTGTCTTTTTCTCCAAGTTAATCTACCTACACCACAGATCGCCCCTCCTCCAAAGCACACTTCCACTGTCTCTCAGTACACAGATTGAGTGTTGTACATTAACATTCAAAATCCATACACAAACAATAAACTCTTGATGATATGAACACAGGAGGGTTTTCTATACTCAAACAACTAAAGTTTCAGCAAAAAATGACTCAAAGAGGCTTTTTAGCAGCTTTTTGAAGGTTTTAATCACAGAGAGCTCTCAGAGCAAATTGTCTCCTACAGCATCCTACACACAATACCACAAACTGAGGCTGTGCAGAACAATCTAGAGCCCATGTGACCTGAAATCCCATGAATCACTGCAAAATTTGCTTTTGGAGCTTAAAAACAAGGCAAAGTGAGGCGAAGTACATTGTTTTCAATGTACTTCACCTTAAGAATTGGTGGAGTAGTGGTTTGGGAAGGCAGAGTAATGTGATATCAGTGTTTTCAATGGACTTCGCATTACCTATTAATAACGTGAAGTACTTCGCTCCGTGTTGCGGAGCACTCCGTGAATTCACCTTCACTCCACAAATCACTTCGTGGAGCGAATTGGGGCCACTTCGCTCATCACTAATCCCAACTGCCGCAAGAGCAATCCGCACAGCAGTCAACAAGCCCCCCACAGCGTCAGCACCACCACCACCACCATGGCCACTGTGCACCATGCACCTGGCCCATGCCCACCTGTGGTGCTCTGAGTGGCCCATGTGAACTGTATGGGCACCCATTCCCCCGTCTGCTGTTCACGGGTGTCCCCAGTCCTGTCATTGCTGTCATGCTGAAAACTTGCTGCCCCTATAGTTCCTACTGGTGCCCCACCCATGACCTGCAGTGTCACTCCGCTGTCCGTAACATATGTTGAGGCTTGAGGGGGGCACAGGGACCAGTACATTGCTCTAGCATTGGTGTCATGCGCTATGTGCCGGTGCGTTGTGTCTGAGCTGTGTGCCTTGCAGTCCATCGGGTTGTCTGTTGCAGCTGCTGTGTCGGGTTTGTGGTGTTCAGGTTTGGGTGCATCGAGTTTGTCTGCGGCAGTTTCTAGGTGTCGCTGTGGGGGATGTCGGCATTACCTAAATGGTAATACTGTGGTGCTTCTCATTTAAACTTACAAAAATAATCAACAATCATCAGTTGGTGATTTGAAAGTTACAAGCTTGATGATTAAGCATTCATCAAGGCTGCTAAGAACAACTCCAAAGGATTGCCCTCCTGTTACTTCTTCTATCAGGCAACATCCACCCCAATCCAGGACCAGCAGGTTTATCTACAAATGGTGTTTGCTGCAAGCAGGGTACTCTAAGTTTGGCCACAATCAACATCTGCAGCCTACTATGCAAAATTGACTCCTAAAAGCCTGGTTTCACAGCACAACTCTGACATACTGTCTGTCATGGAAACATGGGTGTCTCCCAAAATACCTGACACAGCAATTGCCATACCTGGTAATATAATATTCACACTGGATAGGTCCTCCAAGCATGGTGGTGGTGGTGGTTGAACCATCTATCTAAAACACTCAGTAAAGGATCAGGCCTTGCCTGCAGCTGATATAGGTTGCCCCACCCATGTCCTGGTAATTAAAGTACTCTGGGAGCCCATCACAAGACACTCACAGTCTACAGTCTGTCTACATGCCCCCTAGAAGCCCAACCACAGGTTTCTACAAAGTCCTGGATTGTCTCTGAGCCCCAAATCACCTTGCTGAGGCAATCATTCTAGGTGATTTCAATACAAACTGGATGTCTCCTGCCACTGGCCCCATCAGCTCCCCTACCAGAATTAATTATAAGACCAAACACCACTCTTGACTGGATACTCTCCAATCTCCCTGACCGTATCTCTAATGTAACTGTACACCCTGACACTCTTAGTGACTACTCACCTGGTACCTGCAGCTGGTTCAACAAATTCCATACCCCACCACCTCAAACTATGTTCAACAAAGTGCTAAAGTGAGTCCATCTAGAACTCCTAAAACAACAACTGCACTGTCAGGACTGGACTCTGCTGGACTCCACTGATGACATTAACATAACACTTGAGCATTTTGTCAAAGCCTTCAATGCCGCCTGTGACATACATGCACCTCATAAGAAGATGAAGGTTCAGCACAGTGCATCTCTGGATCAATCCTGAGCTAATAGATAACATGAAACATTGGGACCATCTCTGGTACTGTGCCAAAGCATCTGATAAACTGCAGGATCTGCAAGCCAATACAGCTGCAAGAAATGCCTGCCTCGAGCTATTCATCAGGCAAAAAGTGAACACCATAGGGAGTGACAGACCACTACCTGGGGAGACAGCAGAACATTTTGGCCAAATATCAAAGATATCATTGGTAATGACCCAAAGATGTCACCTGCTCTGCTAAACCTTGATGGAACCCCCATCCTTGACCCACTTTCACCAACCTGGGCAGTGTCCTTCTGCAAGATTTCTTTGATGATATCCCTAAAGAGTCACTGTGCCACCCTGAGAACAAGACCCCTGAGCACCCCCCTTCTATTTTAAGAAGGTCTCAATGACCTAAGTTAGAAAACTTCTGAATAAGGTGTTGGGTAAATCCTGACATAGTGGTGATTCTCTAGACCTCAAACTTATTGCATTCACCATAGAGGAAGTTCTCCGCCATTACCAAGATACTTAACCTCTCTCTTACTGTGTCACAAGTTCCACAAATATGGAGAACAGACCTTGTGACACCAGTTCATAAATCTGGTGCTCGAGCCTTACATAACAACTACAGGGCTATATCAATCCTCCCTCCACTTTCAAAAGTACTGGAACAAATTGTTATGAACCAACTTGTAGATTACCTCAAAAAATACTCCATCCTATGTCCGCGCCAGCATGGTTTTAGGAGAGGACACAGTACCACCACAGCGCTACTTGAATTTACCAGTTTCATTCATCAATCAATTGACCAAGGCAATCTTGTAGAAGCAGCCTTTATAAATTTAGCAAAGGCACTCAACACTGTTAATGACTCACTTCTCCTCAGACAACTTTCTAAAACTGGTCTCTCACCTGATACACTGCACTGGTTTAGAAGCTATCTGGGTGACAGACCTTAGCATGTGAAGATATCTAATGTTACCTCAAAAGAGAGGCCAGTTCGATCTGGATTACCACAAGGATCAATTCTAGGTCCACTCCTTTTCAGCATCTTCCTGAACAACTTGCTGTCTGCATGTCACCTACAAACCCTACTCTACACGGATGACGCTGTCATCTTTGCAAGCCACTCAGACCTTAACCTGCTCAAAAGCAATCTGCAACTTGGATTCATGAAAGCTGAGCAACTGTTTAGTAAGCACAAGCTGGTACTAAACTACAAGAAGACAAAAGTTCTGATGTTTTCATTTTCCCTCAATAAACACAAGGCACATGCTGTTACTATCAGAAATAACCTAGGAGCCCACCTCAGACAAATCCAGCACTTTAAGTACCTAGGTGTAACACTGGATAGTCATTTACCTATGTGCAACACATTGAGAATGTTGCCAGGGCCATCAACAGTAGGATTGGGCTCGATCGGTCATGTGATGACTGGCTAAGGGGAAGCAGCATGCTCATCTTTCTCTCGCTGTACCAAGCAATTTTTCAGCTTCAAAATCTCTCAAAATCGCCTGGCAACATCTTTAATTCCCCAGTAAACCTTTCTGCTGGAAGCTAAATCTATCTTCTGATGAGAAGAAAGCCTGACACTCTCAGAATGGAGGTGGAGATGAGGCAGGAACTACCGCACCATATCCTCCTGCTTCTCCTAACAAGGCCGCTAAAAGTCTCGGCAGCAGCCTGTAAAGCCAGCTGTCTCTACTGCAACCAAATCTGCTACAAACCCGCTCACAGAGGAACGCTTTTTGGTAGAGATGAAGCAGCTTCGTGAAGCCCTATTAACACTGGCAACCAACATGACAGCCCTAAAACAAGACCTGAAGGAAGTCTCGAGACAGGCGAAGGACATGGAGGCAAGGGCTGTCTCACTGGAAAGGTGGCAATCACCTGTGGACCCAGAAATTTTAGCCCTCAGGAAGTAGATGTCAAAAATGGAGCTCAAGCTGGAGGACATCGCGAGTCACAGCCACCGCAACAACTTGGTCATCATTGGGCTACCAGAAGAAGAAGGTTCCTCCCTCTCCGCTTTACCAGAAGTTACTGGATAAAGTTGTCGGCCCTCTCCCTAACAGGCCCAAATACACTGTGGAGCAAGACTCCAAGCCTCTGCCCTAAACCAACCTCTGGCTCACCTCTGTGACCCTTCTTGCTTAAGTTACTAAATTATTTAGATAAGCAGCATATATTATCCAAGCTACAGGGCACACAAGCCCTGATGTGGTAGGGCCACAAAATCAGAATATCACAAGACCTACTGGCTTTCATCAGGCAAAAAAGGGGCACATTTCACACCACAATAACTCACCTGATCACTGCGGGGATCCAGTTTTGCATGCAGTATCCTGCTCAGCTCCAAGTTCAAGTGCAAGAGAAGTGGCATTCCTTCGAGACCAATGAGCAAGCAGTGGAGGAGCTGCAGGGGTTATTGCCCAATCTGTTTAAATGTGACTGCACAGGCATGTTACTTCGTCCACAAACTTGTTATTGAGGGCTGACACTTGTTGCGGTCATTGAGGTAAGGGGGGGATTTCTGGTCTCAGAGATTGTCAATACTGTGAATCAAGATTTTACAGCCCACGGCAAAGATGAATCACATCAAGGTCAAAACACATCCAACACTGTGTGCCACAGACTTCTGACCTGGCCCTTAAACTGTGCTCCCCCTCTCATCCTGGTGCCTGCTGGTGTAGGGATGTGCAAGCAACTTTTACACCTTTTCTGGGGGCATACAGACCTCCTCAAGGTGTGCACTTTGTGCAGCAGCCGAATGTCAAAGTTAACGCATCTAACATTCAAAGTGCTGCAAGTGGCGCCTGCAGTCATGTTGCAGCCTCTCCAACATGGCTCTCTTGAGTTATCCTATTGGGCACAGAGCTGCTTTCTTTTCAAAGACTGCGTGCAGTATGTTCCTCTCCACCCATTTTGTTCTGGTTTCCCACACACACTTAAGTGAGGCAGCAGAAAATAAGGGGTTTATTCAACTCTATAGCATTTGTATAAAGTTCTCTACGTATTTAGAGTTTCTGGTGTTTTTGTGGCTTTCAACTGATGGTGACTTGTTGGGTGGAATGTTCTTTCTTACTTCTTCACCTCAAGCTAATATATTGTTATTCCAAAGTTTTCTAAATTTCAGGTTGTTTGCCAGGAGGTCAAATATTTTCAGATAAATAAATAGTTTGTTTAAGTTAAAGGGAGGGTGAAAGATGAGCACATTAATGCTCCAACTTGCAGCATTACGTACTATATTGAAGGGGGTAGACCTTTCACTCTAGTTGACAGTAACACTTGTACTATTGGGGTTTGGGATGAAAGGTATTTTTTTACATACTGCATTTAAAAGTCTTAACTGGGATGTTGGGGGATTGAAAGGGGTGGCTCAGAATTTGTTTAAATTGTTTGTTATGGGTTGTGGATAAAGGGGAGGAGGGCCCATGGTATCAGTGTAAAGGGTTTAATAGAGAAACCAGAAGAATTTTACAGCAGTTTCGGATGTTCAGGGTATTATGGATAGTAAAGTAAATATTGTGCCTTGGAATGTCAAAGGGGCACAAAACAAAAAGAAGAGGTATAAACTGTTGAAACATATGCAAACAGTCAGGGGGCAGATTTCCTTTTTGCAGGAACCCACCTATTAGAATCGGAAGCAATATGGTTAAGAAGGCTGCATGTGGGCAAGTTTTGCTGCTGGATACAGCTCACAAAGCAAAGGGTGGCTCTCTTGGTGTTGAGGAACCTGGCCTTTAAATGCAGCAAGTGTATAGCCGATCCCTGGGTAGATACATCTTTGTGGTGGGGACACTGGAGAGGTCTGAGATACTCCTGGGATCCATATATAGCCCAAATATAGATACCTCTTCTTTCTTTATGAGATCCTTAACCTCCTGTTACCCTTCCTCTCCATTCCCATTTTGCTGGGAGGAGATTGGAATCTCCCCTTCTCCCCGGACATGGACAAGATGGGAAAACAGAAGTCTGGTCTATCTCTGGCACAGAGGGCTATCAGGGAAATGGTGGATAGTTTAGGATTGTGTGATGCCTGGAGGGTTTTACACCCTAATCTGTGGGAATATATGTTCCGGTCTCCGGTACACAAGTCCTTCTCCCACACAGACTGCTTCTTGGTGAGTAAACAACTTCTCCCAGGCCTTATGGCAGTGTAGATATTCCCAGAGGTCATATTGGGCCACTCCTTAGTGTGTTGCACCATTTCTCTGACTCCATCCCAAAAGGCTGAAACAGTCCAGAAAATTAACAATAGTCTCTTGAAAGATAAATGGGTATAAGATAAGTTAAAAACTACTATTGCACAGTATACATGCATTAATCTATATTCTACTGGCCACTCTGATGTAGAATGGGGGGCCTAAAGTGTTGTATCTGAGGGGAACTAATCAGAATCGCCTTGGTACAGAAGCGGAAAAGGTAAAACCAGGCCGAGGAACTACTAAATAAAATTTGGTACCTGGAGAAGCACATCTCCCCAGTGTTCATAGAAATGACCAGTCAGGAACTGGTCCATGCTAGGGCACAATACCATGACTTGTTAACAGCAAAGGCAGAATACGCTCTTCTTAAAACAAACTCTACTTACATCCATCAAGGTGAAAAAGTGGGTCACCTACTAGCCATGAGGGTGAAGAAGCAAGAAACCTTGAGGCTCATCAATTCAGTCTGTTCCAGGGCTGATGGCTGCCTCCTGACCGAGTCAAAAGACAGAAACTGATGAATTCCAGTCCTTCTACAGGGACTTATATGGGGTCAGATCTGATGCCCTTCAACAGACCAGATGGATGAATACCTGGGTTCTACTGATCTACCAGTCCTGTCCAGGGAACACGATCTCTTCTGATCTCCCCACCTTCAGAGCATGAAATCAGAATGTACACCCATAACCTATCACTGGACAAGGCCCTGGGACCAGATGGTTTCTCCAATACCTTCTTTAAGGCATTGGAGGAGGATCTGACCCCATGACTATTACGATTATTCCAGACCATCCTGATGGGGGAATGCCCAGACTTCTGTCTCTTTGAGGCCCTCATAGTGGTATTGCACAATGAGGGGAGGGATCCAGAACAGGTGTCCAACTACCACCCTATCTCACTGTTAGGCAATGACATTAACATTCTGGCCAAAATCTTAGCTAACAGACTAGGTCGGGTGATGCCCTCTCTGATCTGTGCAGAGCAAGTGGGCTTTATGACAGACAGAGCTGCCTTGGACCATGTGAGGAAATTAGACCACATCCTCTCTACATACCATACTGATACTGCTCCTGCTCCTTCTGTACTGATGTCCCTAGATGCAGAAAAAGCATTCAATAGAGTGGATTGGAATTTCCAGTTCAGGGCATTGGTTCGGCTCGGTTTTCCTCCTCTCTTTGTGCAATGGATAAAGGCCCTGTTTACCAACCCACTGCCCATATATATTGTAACAGAACCCTTTCCTCTTATTTCTCCCTCTATTCAGGTACTAGACAAGGATGCCCATTATCCCCTCTATTGTTCACCTTGTACCTTGAACCGCTTTTGAGCTGCATTAAGACGGACCCAGGAATTAAAGGAGTTACACTGGGGGGACAGGAACTCAAACTTTCAGCATATGCTGATGATATCCTCTTCCATCTTTCTAACCTGAGGTCATCAATCACCAGAGTCCTGGATGTGATTTAAGAGTTTGGCTTCCTGTCCAACTACAAATTGAATTTGGAAAACTATAATATTCCCTTAACTACCACACTTACTGTAAGGTAATTGAATGATTAGGGTTACGATGGGAACACAAGACAATTAAATACTTGGGGATATATTTAACCAGAGACTCTAAATCCTTAAGATATTATAGTCTGGACACATTAGTTCAAGTAATTCATCAGGACTTAAACAGATGGACAACATTGCCAATATCACTATGGGTGAGAGTGAATCTCGTCAAAATGAACATTTTGCCGAGAATCTTCTTCCCTCAATATGCTGAACATCTGGCTACCTCAGGTCTGGTTTTCCAGACTTCACTCATTGATTACCGAATTTTTTGGAAGGTAGGCAGGCTCGTAGGGCATACAGAAAGCTTACACTACCTAAAATAAAGGTTGGTTTGAGGCTCCCACATTTCAAAGTTTATTACTGGGCCAGTCACGCTGCAAAATACTGCATATGAGATGGTTAGAGAAATTAGACCTCTTATCCTTGGATCAGTACACACTCATCAGGTTAAAGTTAGAAAGTGATCTCATCTCCTCAGCAGACATCTCTGCACCCCCTTTACCATGTTTCCACCAAAACGGATCCCACAGTCATTGGTTGGTACTCCAATTGGAACTTCAATCAAAGTTCACATCCAACTGTGCCTCCCTCAAATATAAGCATACACTAGACCCACTCCAGCCTGTGATACGTAATCTGAACCTCAAGCTAGGAGGGAGAATGGTGATGGCTGCCTGGCTTCCCCACCTCGTACAGGCCAAGATTACAGACTTTTGGCAGGGGGGACACATCAAGACAACAGGAGATATCCTCAGCGGATTTCACCTAGGTCCCAACTCGAGCTTTAAGGTGTTTCAGCTCAGACACATGCTAGTCACATCCCAAATAAAACAAACAACAGGGGATGGAAGTGGCTTCCTGCAATCTCTGAGTGAAGTAGTCACCCAGCAACACGCGGTTTCTAATGTATACAAACTCCTTATTGGGAAAATCTTCCCAAACCAAGACGGGTCCTCCTTTTACTGGAATTCCCAATTCCCAGATGCAACAATCAACTGGGAGAAAGTCTGGCAAGATATCCACCGTTTTATATCACACGAAAGACTACGGGTGATGCAATATCAGATTCTTAATAATATGTACTGCATGCCAATCAAACTAGATAGAATGGATAAATCCCTCTCTCCAAAGTGTAAGTGATGTATGCAGGAAACAGGATCCTTATACCACATCTTTTGGAGCTGCCCCAAAGTGGCCCATTTATGGACCCTTATAAAAGAGAGAGTGGACCCTCTATTGGGTGTCTCTGAACATACAGAACCAAGGGCGTGCCTGGTGGGTGACTACTCCAATATACAATAGGTATCACTGAAAGGATATAACACATAGCAATGATTTCAATGTCAGTTAAAAAACTTGCACTTAGACACCAGTTAGACAGTGACACCATATCCTACACTGAATGGTTGCAGGAACTTTGTTTAGTCTCTCAGTGGAGAAGGTAATTGCTAGTATACATAACAGGATGTCCAAATATGAGATATTGGAGTAAGCTGCATATGCTATATTCCCTTTAAGGTATTGTGAATGTCCGTTAATGTTTATTTTACAGCTGAAGGGTACATCACCTCTGATACCATGGGAGGGGTGGGTTTGGGGAGGAAGGGCTTGTTTAAGTGTGTATTTAATGCAATTTCAGGCTCTGTCTCCTACTTTTATGTTTTCTGTAAAACAACCCTTTCAGGCCGAATGTATAAACTAATAAAGCGTGTTGAATTTAAAAAAAAAAAAAAAAAAAAAGGATTGGGCTTCTGTACTGACACAGAATGAGTCCAACTCCTGAAACTCTCAAACTTGCAATTCACAGTTCCATGCTACTGATCATCAATTATGGTCTAGTCATATACAGAGCTGCTTCCACAACTGCACTCAAAAGGCTAACTGCTTCCCTGAACAAGACCTGTAGGCTTCTAATGGGTGCTGCCCATTTCACCCACACTTGTGAGCTCTATGCTCAGTCTGGGTGGCTCCAGCTAAGTGGGAGAATTAAATACCAAACATGCCTTCTTACAAAAAAGGTGCTCATTGGGCTCATGCCACCGGGGATGGGATGTTTAATTAACAAATCTCTCAAGACTCAACACACTCGCACTTCAACAACTGCCTCCTTCTTGTCTCAAGGTGTCAGACTACTCAATGCCAATGCTCTTTTCTCATCAGAGCCCCTGTCGGGTTCAATGGGCTGTGCATTGAACTGGCTAAGCAGACTAAACTCGGCCAGTTCAAACACATGCTCCAACATCATCTCTTAGCTGAAAGCTCCTGCAATTGCATCTCTTAACTCCCAGGCACACAGTTCCTCAATTTCTCCCTCCCTCCCTCTGCTGTATCTCTTTGCCTTCTGACACCTCCTCCTGCTTAGCATCTACTAGCCTCCCAGCTGCAACCCCTTCCAATGCCATGCTCCTTCTCACTTCAACTCTGTTTTTCTTCTACTCCCTGTCTTCCATAAATGGAACTTTAACAATGCCTCTGGCTGCCACCTTTCTTCATTGGACTAATAACCTTATTACCCTTCCTTTCTCAATTTATCTCTCATTATCTCTCTACACTAATGCTGCTGTATATACTTGATGTACTTTAAAAACAAAAATAGTTGTACATATTGTTTTTTAGTACTCATTCTGTTAGTTCCTCCTATGTCTATATGTTAACCATCCCCACTGATGTGGAACCTTTGTAAATGTGCTGCTTGGTGTTCAAAGATACTTTGTAATCCTAGATTGAATAAATAAATAAATAAAAATTAAATCGTGATCTAGATGATGATCTTAAATCACAATCTTTCTTGATGATCGTATGGTAACATTTGATGATTAACATTGAACTGTCATGACTGACCTTCAAAAAACATGATTGATGATTTACCATTTCGCCCTGGTCCTCATGCACACTTCCTATCATCAATTCCCTAGTAAAAATATTGCTACTGTCAGAGTCACTGTCCTGCATGACACAGTTGATTTTTCTGCTTTAGCACATTTTGGTGAAGTGGTTTTGATGTTTGCAGTTGTGGCATGTTTGCCCAAAGTTCTGAACACTGGCATGGTTCATGCTTCTTTCTGCACCTGCCACATGGTTTATCATCACAGCTACCTTTCCTATTCTTTGAAGATTTGGCATTGTATTTTGGGGTTTCTATTGTGCTTATAAATATCTACCTTTTCAATACAAGCTGCAATGGTATTAATACTTTTTACTTTTAGGTTGCCTGCTCTCTTTGTGTCAATCTGAGCTTTATTTGCTTCTGATGCACAACAAACATTGATGACTCTATGAAAATTTAAATTATATTCATGCAGGAGCTTCTCCATAAGCTTCCCATCTCTAATGCCAAATCAGTTTTGTCTCTTATCTTGTCATCTGTTTCGTCCTTAAATTCACAATTCTTTTCCCTGGTGTTTAGCTCTGTTATATACTGATCAACTGAGCCTCCCTCAGCTTGCTGTCTTTCCCATAATTTATATTTTTCAATTCAACATTCTTTCAGGGGTTGCAGTATGTTTAAACATGTCTAACACTGTTTCTAGATCACCCAGATCATCATCTTCCACAAAGCATAAAGGTATTATACAGTTTGAGAGCATACTGCCCCACAATGAAATAAAATTGCTGCCTGAGTATTAGCAGGCTTCTTTGAGACAACAGAGGCCTTTCTATATGGTATCACATTCGAGATGGTGACAGCAATACAGTGAAGACCATTACAGGGACAAAATTTGCAGTTCGTTGCAATGGTCCCCGGTATTCTCAACACTGCCATCTCTGGGGATATCGCCCCCTCACCTAATCAACTACAACTTGGAGTTAGTTATCGATAGTATGAGGGGTGCGGGCAGCACAGCCCCCCTCATGTGGGGTGTGGGAGGGCAAAGAATCCTAAAAACACGAGTTTCCAGACAGCACAATGCCAACTGCTGGCATTGTGCCTTCACTGTAATGTTGTCCATACAATTTGTGTTGCTGTGACATGGTGGAACCGTCATATACAGTACAGTTCAATTTTCTGCTTCCATTTCCCAGTTCTCACCCAAATTACCTTCCAAAATGGCTGTTGGTAGTCTGAATAGTTTCATCTTCTTTTCTGAACTTTTAGCAGTTTTGTTACTTTTTGCAGCAGTGTTTCACCAGCTTCTTACACAATGTAATGGATTCATGAGTCAGCACACACAGTTCGGGGAGCTAGGAATGCAGTTTTTATGAAAAAAACGTCTGATTGGTTACACTCACAACATGCTATAGAGATGCAGAACACACTGAGAACCACAGGGTGGCACTATAACCACATCATTAGTGTACTTTAGTATACTGTATATACGTACCGTGTACTCAACTACTTTGTGTTGCACCCCGATCTGCCCTTCTCTCCATTGACCCTTATTTTCCCCTTTACTCTGTCCCAGCCATTTTTGAAGCTGCCTACCATATTCAATGTAAACACCTCTTCCAGAAATACAGTCCAACCAGCCACCACCCTCTCAATGAAGAAGTGTCTCCAAGCCCTTTGCTGAAGTCCAGGTAAAGGATATCCACCAGTTGGTCCCTGTCCACTGTTTCAGTAACTTAGTCAAATAAGTCAATCAGATTTCTTTGACACAACCTCCTTCCCATGAAACTGTGTTGCCTCTTACCCTGAGATCATTCTCTTCCAGATACTACTAATCTATCCTTGTATGGTTTCCATGATCTTGCACATAATTGAAGTCAAATGAGCTTGCAGATCCATTTGCCAGCCTGTTCAGTAGTTCCCTGACTTGTCCATTGGACAGTTGTTATGGAGGAGCACTACATGTGCAATTCTCCTGTCCTCTGGTACCACACCCAACTCCAGCTAACTACTTAACAGGCCAGCCAATGGATCTGCAAGCTTATCCATCAGCTCACTCACACCCTTGGGTGTGTGCCATCTTGGCCTGGGGATTTATCTACTATCAAGGCAAGCAACCCTGTCTTTACTCAGTCCACCTTTATCAACATACCCATTGCTCCTGCTCCCACCTCATCTCTCCTAACCCCTAGTGGCATTGGTCTGTCTCTTGCTGTCTCTGGTGAAGACAGAAGTACTAATTTAGTACCTCTGTTTTGCTCCCATTCTCCTCCACCCACCCATCCTTTTCCTGAGCTTAACAATCCCATATTTCTTGTCCATTTTCTCACTAATATAGGAAGATAAATGCCTTTTCCATTTGTAATTCTCTCATCTAATTGAAGTTCTTTCTAAGCATTAGCCCACTGAACCACCTTGGTATCATGTTATATATGTGAGTATTACTGAGCGGCTCAATATGAGCGACTCAATAAAACCGCTCGCACTGAGTGCAAGTGGTAAAAAACATTGATATATCCTGTAGAGCAAGTATAGCAGGGAGCTACACTTGTTACAACAGGATACAGGATGTTGTTTGGCCAAACTCTGCCTAGCTGGCCATTTAGCGTAGTGGTGTAAATCACTGCTTACCATGCCTGCAGACCCAGATTAGGTATGGTTCCAGGAAATATTTTTCACTTTTAAAAATAGTAATTTTCCATTGGGTCCACACCCACATGGAGTTGATTATTTTAAGTCTGACAGTGTGGGGCTTGCCCCACAAAGGGGTGCAGGGGTGTATCCCCAACTTAAAAATATTTATTTTAGTAGTTTTGTACTTTGAATGTAGCGACTGTCGATATTTGCAATGTTCGCTGAATATCCATTGCCCTTTGATGACGGGTCTTTTGATTCATTTTTGTGATCAGTGGTGTCTCAGACTCGCCATTACCACATAAAACCCATCACCTTACTCCTAAGTTAGCCAGTTTCAGGTAGTCCACCCTATCTTCCTTCCTCTGGCTCATCTAATGAATTTCTTTGTATAGTGACCACTTTTTTTACTGCCTGGGTAAACTATGTGCTAAACCAGCTGAGTGTTTGCACCCAGCCCTCAAGTTCTTCCCTTTGAGACTAATGCACTCCTTTGTGGCAACCATTATTCTCTCTTTGATGATGAATCATCTTTCTTCCACCCCATGTCCACTTGGATGCTTGCCAGGTGACTCCTTAGCAGCTTGTTCATCTTTCTGAAGTTTGTCTTTCTAAAATCTAGGATTTTAGACTTAGTGGGTGCCTTTTCACTGCCCTCATCTAATCGGAACCACACTGTGTGATGGTCACTCCCACCCAGGGTCTCTGGTGGGTTCCATAACACCCTGAGTCAGGAACCCACTCTGCAGCACATCTAGGATCAAATGAGTTCTGGTGCATATTGTGGCAGCACCCTTCAATCTACTTTGGGCAGATTGAAATCTCCCATTATTACCATCTCTCCCTTTCCTGCAGTAGTCAATATTTGCAAGTTCAGTTCTCTGTCTCTTCCTGCCTCATCCTGGTTGGGTGGTCTGTAAATCATCTCCATCCTCACCTTCATTGGACAGTAATTGAATCCACATTGTTTCTTCCATCCCCTCTTCCAGCTTTTTCCTTGAACAAGTTATACCCTCCCCAATGTAAACCACCACCTATCCCCCTTTTCCTACCTTCTTGTTTCTCCTGTATACTTTATTCCAAGGGATCAAGAGGTCCATGTCATGGTTAGGTGTTGCCTGTGTCTCTGTGACCATTGCAATGTTGACTTCAATCTCTGCTGACAGTTACTGCAGGTCATCCAATTTGTTTCCAAGACATTGCATGTTCAGGAACACCACCTTCCACCTACAATCTGGTCCTTCATCTGCTCCCTCCCATCTGTCTTTCTCACTTCTCCTCATTAGTTGTTCCCTCCCATCCATACTGCAAACCTCTTTGCCCCCCCACCTCCACCCTTCAGCTCCCCCACTGATATGGTTGTTTAAATTAAGTTCTTTGGTTTATGCCAACAGCTGTTCCCTGGCAAACCCTTGCCCCCCCACTACTGAGGTGCAGTTTTCTGGTGCAAAAGGCATTTTGTCTGGTCATGTGCCCCCGCCTCCAATACAGTCATACCTTCATCCTTGCACCATTCCTTTAGCCAATCACTTTACTCCACTGTTCATTTCTTTCTGACTACATTGTCTCTAGGTACTCACAACACTTCTGAGAATGCTGGCAGCTTGGCTACCTCTCTGCAGGTGTTCCCTGTCACCCTGTGTCTTTCCTGTACTACCCCACCTCCTCTCAGGTTAGTCATAAGTACCTTTTCATATAACTACTACTGGTTTGCCCCAGCTCCAGTTACCAACTCCCAGTTTTGGGTACAAAATCTCTGCTGTCATCCTGGCATGTAAACCACCTTTCTATCTGTAGTCCCTGTCATAAATGCACTCAGCAGGTCAGGTCCTCTGCTCCTACATTGCCAACCTCCAAGCACAGTAATATGAACAGGTAACAGACAGGGTAACCTTCCTATCTGCTTGTGGGTCCGAATCACCTTTAGTCACAAGTTCTGTGAGGATTCAAACTGTGAACCTTATGCTAGTGGACTCAAATGTACAGGCTCAGATAATCTTCTCTTCAGGGGGATGCAAGATATATTTCATCTAAGGGCATCTAACCAGGTATTCAGAATGAACCCTTAAAACTCTATAAAAGACCTTAGGTATATTCTTACCTTTTCCCAGTTTACTAACACCACCAAGCTCTTAAACAGTATTGACAGTCTTAACCCTCTGTAAGTCGCATGCAAAAGAAAGAACTTGGAAGACCCAAGCAGTATCTTTCAAATGCAAGGTTTACTAAAATGGATAAAAATATGTTAAATGTAAACACAGAACAATATGTCAAAGAGCATACAATCAAATAAAGAAAAAGGAAAACAACAGACAAACTCCTACCAACATACAGTTAGATCTTTTCTGTCTAATGTATTACCTCTGTACAGTGCTTAAGTTAGTTCAGAGATCTTGTTTCTCAAGAGCCCCAAAGATATATCTCACAAAGATCAGACACAAGTCCCAGTTAAACTGTGTCTCTCTCACACACCCTTTCTATGATGTCATCTAGCTCCTCCTTTTATAATATGAAAAATATACAAACAATGATCTTCCTATCAGGAGATATTATAAATACTGTGACTTCAGCAAAAACTAATTTCCAGAATTATGACAGTCTTTAATCAAGCCTTTCCTTTGATCTTGTGTGGTTTTCTGTTCCCGGTGCAGCAAAGGATGTTTTACAACTTTAGCACCATGGTGGTATAACATGTTTTTCCTCAAAGACGTCATAAAAGTTTAAGAGTCCTATATCCTGGCAGCTGGGTAAGTTCTAATTAAGATAGAAAAACAGGAGACCCTTAGTTAAGTCTCTAGTCTTTTAATTACCTCCTGGTTTCAGGTCACTTGGCACTTCACTGTCCGGGGCACCCATAGCACAGGATGTCTCATGTGAGATACTAACATACCACATTCTGTATTACAAATATCATAGAACAATCATAACCAGCTGGCCAAGCATCAAAGTCCTCCTACCTAGACTGAATTTAGGGCTCTATCCCTGCATGGGATGAGCTTCCCAAATCAGTTCACTCCTCATACAGATGCGATAGGCCATCAGTGTTCTGATTGGTCAGCCCTATGTAAGATTGTTATGTCATACCCTTGCAAGGAAAGACTCCATCTTAATAGTCTACTATTATTTTTTCCCATTTGGGTCAGCCAAACCAGGGGGTTGTGGCCAGTTTGTACCACAAAATGTTGCCTATATAAGTATGGCTCTAACCTGACTACCCTTTTTAACAAATCATGGGATAATGGGGTGGTACCCGAGGACTGGAGGAGGGCAGATGTGATTCCCCTTCACAAAAGTGGGAGCAAGGCAGAAGCAGGAAACTACAGACCTGTTAGTTTAACCTCAGCAATAGGGAAAATGATGGAATCGCTTCTGAAGGAAAGAATTGTCGAGTATCTAGAGGCCAGAGGGGCACAGGACCCTAGGCAGCATGGATTCACAGTGGGAGGTCATGCCAGACAAATCTGATAGATTTCTTTGACTGGGTGACCAAAGTAGTAGATCAGGGAGGGGCTGTGGACATGGCCTACCTAGACTTTAGCAAGGCATTTGACACAGTCCCACACAAAAGATTAATATACAAGTTAGCCAGCCTGGGAGTGGGTCCCAAGATGACAGCCTGGGTAAAGAATTGGCTGAAGAATAGGACACAGAGAGTAATAGTAAATGGAGTCCACTCAGAAGAAAGGAGGGTTACTAGTGGGTACCACAGGGTTCAGTATTAGGACCGGTCCTCATCAATGTCTTTATAAGCGACATTGCAGAAGGACTGGAAGGAAAAGTATGTCTCTTTGCAGATGACACTAAGATCTGCAACAGAGTTGATGCACAGGGTGGGGTGGAAAGGATGAGAAGGACTTGGCAAGGTTAGAGGAATGGTCAAATGTATGGCAGCTTAGATTGAATTCTAAGAAGTGCAAGGTAATGCACCTGGGAAACAAAAACCCAGGGGAAGAGTACACAATGGGGAGTGAGATACTAACAACAACAAAAATGGAAAGGGACCTGGGGTAGTCATATCAGATGACCTAAAGGTGGGCAAGCAATGTGAGAGAGCAGCAAGGAGGGCTGGGGGTTACTGGGATGCATAGGAGAGGCATCACCAGTAGAAAACAGGAAGTTATTATCCTCTGTACAGAAAGCTGGTGAGACCCCATCTAGAGTACTGTGCAGTTCTGGAGACCCAATCTCCGAAAGACATAGACAGGATGGAAGCTGTCCAGAGGAGGGCAACTAAAATGGTGCAGGGTCTGCACCAGAAGACATATGAAGAGACTTAGGAGCTTAATATGTATAGCCTCGAGGAAAGGAGGGAGAGGGGGACATGATAGAAACTTTCAAGTACTCAAGGAATCAACAAAGTCCAAGAGGTAGCATCTTTGAAAAAAAGAGGTGTGCAAGAACAAGAGGGCACAATTTAAAGATAGAGGGGAGGCGGCTCAGAGGTAATTTAAGGAAGTATTTTTTCACAGATAGGGTTGTGGATGCATGGAATGGCCTTCCGGAGGAGGTTGTGGAGTCAAAATCAGTGGTGGAATTCAAGCATGCATGGGACGTCATAAGGCAATTCTGGGGGGTGGGGATAAGAAGAAGTAGGCTGCTGGTTAACTAGGATCTGCAGCTTATCCATTAGGTAGGGAAATGGGCAGACTGGGTGGGCCAGCGGTCCTTATCTGCCCGTCAAATTCTATCTTCTGTGTTTCTCTGTAGGGCCCACACTATGGCAAGACATTTTTTTCCACAGTACAGTAAGCCTGCTCCCTGGGAAGTAACTTTTTACTCAGGTACACTACCGGGTGATCTTTCCCTTGGTTGGATGTCTGACTCAGTACTGCCCCAATACCCATGTCTGAGATGTCAGTCTGAAGTATAAAGGGTCTGCTATAGTCAGGACTTGTCAATACAGTAGCACTGCACAGTGCCTCCTTCAGTCTGGCAAAGGCTTTTTCACAGGCTGGTTCCCAGGTAATTTTCTTAGGCATCCTTTTTTACCAGGTCAGAGAGGGGAGCAGCCAGGGCACTGTAATTAGGTACAAATTTCCTATAGTACCCTGCTGCCCCTAGAAAACTCCTGACCTGCTTCTGCATTTCTGGTCTGAGCCATGCCTTGATCACCTCTATTTTTACTTGGTTAAGACGGAGCTGTCCCTGGCCTACAACGTACCCTAGGTTTGCCACTTCAACCATGGCCAGCTGGCACTTCTCAGCTTTGACAGTGAGCCCATCCCGCTGTATCTTGCTCAGTACTTCCCTAATGTGGGACAGGTGGCACTAAAGATGGCAATGCCATCCAGGTATGCTGCTGTGCACTACTCAGCACCATTCAATGCCTGGTTCACCAACCTTTGGAAAATGGTTGTAGCATTCTTCATTCCAAAAGGCATTACATTAAATTCAAATAAGCCTATCGGAGCGATGAAGGCTGATCTTTCCTTAGCTCTGTCAGTTATCTCTACCTGCCAATACCCCTTTGTCAGGTCAATAGTCGTAAGGTAGGTCGCCCCTCCCAACTTGTCCAGGAGTTCATACATCTGGGACATCAGTTGGACATCTGACTTCATGACTGCATTCAGTCCATGCTAGTCCACACAGAAACAAGTTGAGAAATCTGGCTTGGGCACAAGGACTACGGGTGAGGCCCAGGGCTGTGGGATCTCTGGATTACCCTTAAATCCAGCATTTCCTCCACCTCCCTCCTAATGTCCTTTTGGTCAACCTCCGACACCCAATATGCTGTCCACCATAGGTGCGCCTGTGTCCCTGTCTCCACATCATGCATTGCTAAGGAGGTTAGTCCAGACTTGGCTCTAAACAGTGGGTCAAAGTCTGCTAAAACCTCCCTTACTTCCTGGATCTTGTCTGGGACCAGCTGGGGAGACACTTTTACTGCCTCCACAGAGGACTCCAGCTTGCTTTCTTCCAGCAAGTCCAGAAGGAGGGTCTCCTTCATCCATCCCCTCCCCAGGACTATATACTGCAAACACCATGTTAGTCCTATAAGCATATGGCTTCATCATGTTGACATGGTTCATTTTTTCCGTCTGTCTTCTGTCAGGTAACTCTATGATATAGTTCACATCATTTACCTTCCTAACTACTTTGCATGGTCCAGCCCACTCAGCCTGCAGCTTGTCTTTCTGGACTGGGATAAGGACCATGACTTCCTGACCCACTGTGTATGGTGAGCTCTGGCTCTGTGGTCATACCACACTTTTTGTTTTCTGTGTAGCTGCCAGATTGCTCTGGGCTGTCACTATAAGCTCCTTCATCCTTTCCCTAAACATAAGAATGTAATCCACTATAGGTGCCCTGGGTGGTGCTTGCCTTCCCAGTCCTCCTGGATCAAGTTTCAGGGCCCACATACCTGGTGTCCATATAAGAGCTCAAAGGGGGAAAATTCTGTTGACTCTTGGGGCACCTCCCTGTATACAAAACACAGATGGGGAAGGTATTTCTACCAGCCCCTCCCATGCTGTTCAGCAAACGCTTGGAGCATTGACTTCAGGTCACCGTTAAATCTTTCCACAATCCCATTGGCTTGTGGGTGATAAAGTGTCGTACATCTCTGCACCACCCACACTTCTCCCACCAACATTTCATCAGATCCAACATGAAGGAACTCCCTTGGTCGGTGATAACCTCCTGCGGAAACCCAACATGGGGAGGAATCCCAAGTAAGGCATCTGCCACTTTGTCTGTCCTCAGGGAGGATAGGGCGACTGCCTCGGGGTACCAGGTGGCATAATCCACCACAGTCAGGATGAACCTCTTCCTGGAGGAACTGGGGATATTTAAAGGCCCCATATCCTCATTCCCACCCTATGGAATAGCTCCTCCACTATGGGCAATGGAATTAGGGTGGCTTGTGTTTTCCTAACTGCCTTCCCTATTTCTTGGCACTGGTGACAAGACCAGCAATACTCCTTCACCTGCTGGGTGAAATTGGGCCAGTAGAAATTCTGGGCCAACCACTGCATAGTGCATGTGATTCCCAGACAACCAGACACAGGAATATCATGTGCAGTTTTGAGCAACTGCTCACAATACCCCTGGGGAATGACAAGTTGCCTGCCTATCACCCCTTCCTCTGTCTTAACATCATACATATATATCAGTCCATTGTCCCAATAAACTTTATGTTTACCATCACCTCCCTGTGCTCCATCAGAGTCTGCCCAAGCTCATCAGCTTCTCTAGACTAGGATCACTTTTCTGAGCAGCTGCAAACTCCTTACACATTCCCAAGGCATGGGACAGGTCCCCTTCAGTCTCTAAACTAAGGTCCCAAGCACTAGTGTCAGGACACTCAGGATCACTGTCCTCCCTAACCCTCCCACAATGGGTCACCCCTCCCTCTTCAGAGTAACCCTCTGTAGCTCTCTGGTTAACTGTTTCTGGGGAAATGTCTACCCCTTTTATTAGTCTCCATATCAGGAGACACAGGCTGGGGAAATCAGCCTGCCAGTGATTTCACTCTGGCTTCTGTGGGATCCAGGGAACTACAATTTCCTTTTCCCACTTGGCTAAGGGTAACTGCACACCATCCCTGTTTGAGATTGTTGCCAAGGATGATGTCAACTGCTAATGTTTTGGCTACAGCCACCTGTTGCACAATTCTCCCTGTTTCACCCCACTCTAGGAGAACACTAGCAAGTGGCAATGCTTTCTCCTCACCAGTGAAGCCTTGTACAGTGACATATTTATTGGGTATAAACTGACCAGGCTCTACCGAATCTTTACCAGCATCAGGGATGTCCTTGTGTCCCTTATCCCTTGTGTCTATACACCATTCACTGTGACTGGTGCATGTGTTCCTCATGTTCACAGGCATACTTCCAGGGACACATAAACAATCCACTTTTTCTTAACCTATTCTGCATATTGCTCACCCTTTGGGACACTGTCTGACAATATGCCCAGTTTCTTTAAAAGAGCCAACATTCGTTTCTTTTCTCAGAGAACTCTTTTCTTTGAAACCTGGGGCTAACTGGTTTCGGTGGAGGCAGTGAGGGTTTTAGCTGCCCTGAATGTTCACTTTTCCCTTTCTACACTGCCATTCCTGCCCCATTCACTCACAGAGCAGGTCTGTTCTTGGTATAGTGGTTTGAGAGTTCAGCAGCCTCTTGCACTGTTTTAGGATCTCGGTCCTCCAGCCATGTTTTCAGCTGTGCTGGGAATGCCCAGAAAACTGCTCTAACAAAACAGCATTTTCAATTTTATCTGCGGTGTTTGCTTCATTTCTCTTCCACTAACATTTTAAACTTTGGCATTGTTTCATGGCTAGCTCCTTATAGCCCATGTCAGGGCTTCTCCTGAGCTTACAGAATTTAGCTCTGTGTGCTTCTGCAGTTAAATCAAACTTTTTTAAAAGTACTGCTTTGAGTTTGCTGTAATCATTACTGTCCTCATTGTCCATTTGATCCAATGCATCTCTTGCTTTCCCGGTAAGTAGCGGGGTAGCTGTAAGCTCCAGGACCCTCTAGGAATTTTTGCCTAAATACAAACTTTTTCAAAGGAATTTAAAAAGGTATCCATATCTTCCCCCTCTTTAACTTCAGCTATCAATTTGAAATTTGATTTGTAACCCAGTCCTGTGGTTCTAGTTAAATCCAAGCCACTTACCTGCTCTGATGCTGGTGGTTGGAGTCATAGCTTCTTCAGTTCATGTCACCTCTGGCACTCACAATCTTCATGGTCAGCCTCCGACTGTTCTCGCTCTGCCTCTTGCCGTTCTTGTTCAGCCTCCCTCTGGAACTCCAGCTCTATTCTGTGCAGCTCAATCTGCAGCTTGATTGCTTCTGGCTCCAGAATACTGGTGACCTTCCCCTGGTGCTGTGACCCTTCGCTGGTACTGGCATTGCAGTCATCTTCACCAGATCTGGTCACTGCACTGAACGCTGGCCCTTCCATGCTCAAGGTTTGGTCCCTTAGAGTCACAGTCAGTTACTTGATGATTTGGGCATCTGCTGCCATCAGGGCATCCATGAGGTTCTGCTTGGTGGTGCTCCCCTCATACAGGACTCCTCTGTCCTGGCACAACTGCTTCAAGTAGTCTATAGTGTGCCCACTGTAGTTGGAAGCCATCTTCTTCCATAACTACAGCTACTCTAACTTGCACTTTAGAAAAAAAAACAGGTAGGAACTTGACTATAAGCAAAATTATATAGTTCTGTTTCCTTTTTAAAAATAAATCACTGCCTTATTTTGCAAGTGAGCTGTATAGTGTTAAGGTGACACACTGAACAATTAAAGCTCGTGTTACCAAATTTATTCACACCGCTGCCAACCAAATCTGTCACAAATGCACTCAGCAGGTCAGGTCCTCTGCTACCAAGTGCCAACCTCTGAGCACAGTAATGTGAACAGGTAACACAAGGTAACCCTCCTGTCTGTTTTTGGGTCTAAATCACCTTTAGTCTCAAGTTCTGGGGGGTTTCAAACTGTGAACCTTATGCTAGCATACCCAAATCTACAGGCTCAGATAATCTTCTCTTCCGGGGGTGCAAGATATATTTCACCTGAGGGCACCTAATCAGATATCCAAAATGAACCCTTAAAACTCTATAAAAGACATTAGGTATATTCTTACCTTGTCCCAGTGTAGTAACACCATCACAATCTTGAACAGTTTTGTTTGTCTTAGCCCACTATATGTCGCATGCAAAAGAAAGAACTTGGAAGACCCAGGCAGTATCTTTCAAAAGAAAGGTTTACTTAAAAATGGATAAAAATATGTGAAATGTAAACACAGAACAATATATCAAAGAGCATATAATCACGTAAAGAAAACAAGGAAAACTACAAACTCCTACCAACATACAGTTAGATCTTTTCTATCTAGTGCATTACCTCTGTACAGTGCTTAAGTTAGATCAAAGATCTTGTTTCTCAAGAGTCCCAAAAGATATATCTAACAAAGATCATACACAAGTCCCTGTTAAACTGTGTCTCTCTCACATACCCCTTCTATGATGTCATCTAGCTCCTCCTTTTAGAATATAAAAAATATACAAACAATGATCTTCCTATCAGGAGATATTTAAATACTGTGACTTCAGCAAAAATTTATTTCCCAAATTATGGCAGTCTTTAATCAAGCCTTTCCTTTGATCTTGTGTGGTTTCCCATTCCCAAGGCAGCAAACTTTTTTTTACAACTTTAGCACCATGGTGGTATAACATGTTTTTTCACTAA
Source organism: Neoceratodus forsteri (assembly GCA_016271365.2). Lineage (NCBI taxonomy): Eukaryota > Metazoa > Chordata > Ceratodontiformes > Ceratodontidae > Neoceratodus > Neoceratodus forsteri. The sequence goes on along the minus strand of CM057449.1, from coordinate 1,177,193,487 downwards.
GACATCATAAAAGTTTACGAGCCCTATATCCTGGGATCTGGGTCAGTTCTAATTAAGATAGAAAAACAAGAGACTCTTAATTAAGTATCTCTAGTCTTTTAATTACCTCCTGGTTTCAGGTCACTTTGCACTTCACTGACCATTGGGGGGGCACCTATAGCACATGATATCTCATGTGAGACATTCACATACCACATTCTGTATTACAAATATTAACCAGCTGGCCAGGCGTCACAGTCCCCACTTTTCCCAGTGAATACCCTAATTATGAAACTTATGATTACCACCTTCCCTCCTCTGCAGTCCTGTCTCCTCTTACCTTTCGTGCCCACTATATGAGCTACTCCCCCACCTAAATGCTTCTTCTCTCTCCTCCATCTGACTTCTAACTCTTCTCCCCATCCTTTCCTTTCTGACCACCTACATACACACACACACACACACTCTCTCCCCTTCTCCTGTCATCATATTCCCTCTATCCCCATCTCCTAATCCACTCTCCATGCAGTCTCTTTCCCTCTCACTGTGACTACTTTGTATTGTTCTGTCCCCTTCTTCTGTCCTAATACCACTGACCCTGTTGTCTTAATTCAACCTCTCTCCCCACAAGCTGTTCTTCCCTCCTCAGATCCAAACAGTAGGTGAGAATCTATTCCTTAAAAGCACCCCTTTGAATGTTTTCACTCCTATTGCATGTTTTGCAGTCCCACATTTTCTCTCTACCACATGCCATTCCTCCACTCTTGGTTCCCCAGTCCTCTGAGGTAGGGGTACCCCTGGAGCTCGGGTGATCTCATCTATTCTCATCTCCTACCTGCTGTTCTACCCTTGGCATCCCTCATCTGTCTTCTTATCCACTGCCATGCTCCTTCTATGCTCCAATCCAGCCCTCCCCAGCTCCCATCTGAGCTGCCTTACATCTGCCATTATTTGGTCCAGGCTCTTGCACACTGGATGGCTTCCTATTACCCATATTGTTCCCAGGAACTGCTGCCCACAACCATTACAGCATACCACTCTGTTCCCACTATGCTGATGCCTGTACATGTTTCTATTCCCCCATGTTTTCTGGACTCCTGGCCTAGTCAGCCATATACTAGGGTGCTTCTGTTTTTTTCCTGTTTTGTTAAATGTCATGCCCTTGTACACCTACTCTGTATGGGGCATTGCTTCTATTCTAAATGTTGCCTACCTTTACCTTTCCTCTTCCTTTTGTACCATTACTCTTGATATAAACGACTACCCTTAAATATTTTAAATACACTCTAATACATTAAAAACAAAAACAGTTCAGCATCAATACATCAATACCATAGCATTACCAAAATAATAATAATGCGATTTACACTTACCTATAGAACAACCCCTTCTTTTGCATTGGACAACGCTTCATTCTATGAAGGAAGTGGGGAAACAAACACATCTCTAGAATAATAGATCTGCTAACTTCAGTCAAGAGTCTATTAGAATCACTCCAAGAATTACAACAGAAATACTCACTCCCAGAAATGGATTTTTGGAAAAATCTCCAAATTATAAGTCTATATAACCAATGGTCAAGAGTAGGGTGTACTTATTTCATCTGTAGTACAGCATATCTGGGGCAAATTAACAGGCTCCCTATCTAGAAGTGGATAAAAGTAACTAAAGGTTTGGCAGGCAACATCCAAAAACTTTTACAAGATGTGGCCCCTAGCCATACCACCTCAGCCAATGCAAAATGGCAACAGTTACTAAACATACAGATTTTGGATCAGGAATGGGCAGTGTTGGGATCTTGACAACAAGGCCTATGTGGACCGATGTAGTCTACCGATACAGAATAAAATACTGTAATAGTGGTACCGCACACCAGCACAGTTAAGGAAATAGGTGTTTTAAATCATGCTAGATGTTGGAGATATGATTCCCCAGGAGCAGACCTATTAAACATTTTATGGAGCTGTACTCTCATTCAACCTTTCTGGTGACAGGAAACTCAGTATTGCTTGACAGTACTTAAAAGGCCCATCCCAGTGGTTCTAGGCATGCTTTTGTTAGGTGCCCAATAAAGTTGCCTAACACCAGTACTTCAATGAAACTGTGGCTTCTTCTGGCTTCAGTGGAAGCAAAAAGACTAATCCTTACAAGGTGGTAATTAACAGAGGAACCTGGACTGCCAGAATGGTTACTGGCCATTAAAAACCTAGTGAACAATGTGAGAATGTTGCACTTTTCTTCTAATACAGGCCACAAATTCCAAAAAGTATGGGCTCCTTACATGCAATTCATTAAGGGCAGAGCCAACCTTGCCAATGTTCCTAGCAGTAAGGACATGCTTAGGCCACCATGACTTTGTCTAAGGGCTGGTAACTTTTCTAGAATGAGCTATAAGGTAACCTCAGATGGCTATCCCTTCTTTTCCCCTCTAGTGTCTCAGAAACCCATCAGTATGTTTTGTATCATTAATTAGTTTTAATACTGTCCATAGGTCTCAGACATATCAGATTGCTTTATAAAAGGTTATAGATGTAAACATTTAGGTACAATATAAGTTCTGCACAATGGTACCAATATGTAACTCATCAGATATGACTAGCTGTACTGTATGTAAGAAGGAAAAAGGAAAAATGCTGTATGTAAATCATATTTATTCAATAAAAAGATTAGCTGCAAAAAAAAATAAACACATAACTATTGCCAGCCCAGTGGTGCTGAGGGCTGAGGCACTGGGCTCCCTCGTCATGCCATGCCAGCGACCTGTGTTCTGGAATGAGCATGGACCACCAGGAGTCAGCAGGGAAGGAGAAGGATCCAGCGTCCAAGGGACTGCTCTCCTTCTCTGGTGAGGGGGTAGCCAGTGGTCGGCATTTGACTGGCCCCTAGTAGATGCTGGGAGATAGTATGCCAACACTGTAGAAAAGGGAAGGAGATGGGGTAGACGCTAGGAGGGAGCATGTGTGGACGCATGCACCTTCACCCCATAGGCATCATTGCACACCTTGTCTCCTGGGAGAAAACCAGGAAATAGTTGCTATGGCTGAATAATGTAGGATGCCTCACAGGTTCTGCTCCTGGCTAGCCATGGCACTGGCCACACTGGATCCGGTCTCTGGTGGGGGTTGTGGTACCCCACCGGACCTGCCACCAGGTGGGGCCCTGGGTGTATGAGCCGTGCCAGTTGGTGGACACTAGGGAATGGGGCTGGGGCTCTCTCAGGAAGAAAGAAGGGTCATGGTAATGAGGAAAAAATAAATAAAAAAATAATGTGAGTATTACAAATGGAATAAGATTATCAACACTTTTTCACACCTCCACCAATTCTGTCTGGCACTTCACTTCCTTGACCATCAGCTAGTGGCCAGCAGTCTGTGGAACACCTCAGTCATGTGCCTCACATGATCCTCTCAGGTCTGTCAATAGATAGCAATGTCATCTATATATGCCAGCACAGAGCTCTTGCCCCATTCAAAATGCAGTCCACAAGCTTTTGAAAAATGGGTGGCACATTCTTCATCACAAATGGCATTTCTCTGAATGGGAATAACCCACAGGATGAAAAAGATTGACTTGTCTCTGGTTTCATTGGTAAGAAGCACTTGCCAATATCCCTTTGTCAGGTCTATGATAGACAGGAGCATCTCCGCCTCAAATCTCTCTAATATCTCATCTGTCCTGGGCATGGGGTGTGCATACAACTCCCTATGGCTATTCGGATTGCTTAGTTGATGCAGAGCTTCTATGGTCCCATCCTTTTATGGATCAGAACCACTGAGGAGACCCAGGGACTACTTGATTCCTAGATCACTCAGTCTTCCTCTATAACATTGTTTACTCCTCAGTTACTCAGCAAGGTGGTTGTCTTAGGGAGTCCGGAACCATATATCCATGTGGCACTCGGTCAACATAGTATACCCAGGCTTCCCTGTGAACATCCCCTTGAATGTCTGCAGCACCTTACACATTTTGGTAGCTTGGGCTAGTGTCAGCCTCTCAGAGCATGACAGCATCCGCTGACGATTCTCATTTAACCTCTCACAAGAGATCCAGCAGTGGGTCCACTCCATCCCCTCCTCTGGGTAACTGCAAACAGCCAGGACCTTCTTGTCTGAGTTATGGTAGGGCTTCAACATGTGCATGTGGTAGCTCCACTGCTTGTGCCTCCTGTTGGGCAGCTCCACCATATACAGTGAAGCCTGCTATGATGAAACCCAATTCTGCAGCATACTGCAGCATAGTTACTACAGGAAACAAGATAGTTTTAATGGCAGTTAATCCTTTTGTAATGCAGGAAACTGTGACACTGTTCTTAATCCTGGTGGGTCTCACTATAGTTAACATTGTTCACCCTCCTGGCCACTGAGTGTGGATACTCACAAGCCACCTGCAATTTATTACACTGAAAGCAAATGTGCATCATCACCTGTTGTCCAGCTTCATATTCCCAGGCTTTGGCCCCAGGTTGCATCATGTCTTCTGTCTCTGCTGCACAAAGGCTTGGTGCTCCTGGGTGAACCCCATGAGCTCCTTGAGCACAGACCTGAAATTCAGGACATACTTCACAACAGATCCCCCTTGGGAGTAAGCTCACCTCTCATTCATCCCTTACCAAATCAAGGGGCACCTCACCCTATGGTCAAGTAGGGGTTTGAAGGGTGAGAACCCTGTGGACTCCTGCCAGACTTCCCTGTATGCAAATAAGAGATGGATAGGTACTGTCCATTCTTTGCATGCTGGCCAGTGAATGCTCTCAAAATAGCCTTAAGAGATGCATTAAATCACTTGACCAGCCTGTTAGATTGAGTATTGGGAGGCCCTGAGCTGCCTCACTCCATACTTCTTCTAAAGGCAAGTCATCAAATCAGACATGAAGTTGGTGACCTGGTCTGACAGAACCGCCTGGTGAAAACCAGTTAGATAAATATCCCCAGCAGTTCCTCTGCCACTTTCACTGCCTAAATGGAGGACAGGGGCATTGAATCTGGGTATTTTGTGGCATAATCTACAACCACCGAGATGTGCCACTTGCTGGTTTGACTTGTGGTGCTTAGTGGTCTAATAATGTCCATGGTAACTCATCTAAATGGCTCTTCAGTAATAGGCAGGGGAATCAAAGCTAAGTCTTGTCATTAACCTTTCCCACCCTCTGGCACTGCAGACAAGTCCAGCTGTAGTTTTCCACTACTCTAAAAATACTGCACTAGTACAACTTGTTAGCCACGTTTTTGTACGGTTTACCCCTAAGAGTCCAGAAAAGGGTATGTTGTTGGCTAAGACCAGAAGCTTCTTCCTACAGTACTTATCCTAGGAACCACTATTTGCTAGAAAACCCCTTCCTTTCTTCCTCCTCTCTTAAGAAACCATTCATGGTACAGAAGCCCATTCTCCCAGTACACCTCCTTTTTCAGAACTCAGAGACTCACTTTCCACACTTGTGTCTATCTTCCTTAATCTCAAGAGGATGGATCAACTTGCTGAGCTCTCCCCACCTCTACATATCTGACCTTCCAAAACATACGCTTCTGTGGGAGAGCCGCCCATACCTGAACTAATCCTGTGTCTGTAGATGTTAATCAGAACTGCTGCTCTCAACATGTCCTTCAGCTTTGCTACTAAGGCAGATGTTGCTTCCTCTTATACTGCCGCTCTGCATCCCTAGAAATCTGTTCTGCCACCTTATAATGGGTAGTGACACATACAATATTGGCTCTGCCATTGAAGTCATTCCCCATAATCACATTCAGGGGTGTAGCCAGCAATTTCAAATTTGTACACAGACCTGCCACACTGCTTCCCACAACATTACTATTTTTGACCCTGTGGCATACTGTTGGACTACACTCAGTACTTAGTGAACACCTTTTTCAGCACTGAGTACTGTTTCAATATGTTTAACTCTATTACCAAGGCCACTGATTTATGGTGATTAAAAAATGAAATTCCATTTTCAAGACTTCAGATTCCGGAATTGCACCAGTGAGTGTTACTCTAATTTCTGGATTTTACCAGAATTCTGCAGTCATTCTTTTACTATGTGTATAAATAATCAGAATAAAAGAAGGTTTAATATGCAGAGCATTAAATAAAGCAAATTGAAAATAATATAGGAAGCAATTATAAGAAAAATACAAGTTTTGTAGATTTACTGATCTGGTATAAAATGCCAAATTCCATGAAATCTTTGTTTTTACCGGTGTTCAGGCAGCCCTAATTCCAGAATTTTACCAGGTTTTCCAGTAAAACTGAAACCAGTGGCCTTGCTCATTACAAGGGAACAGAATCTCTCCTATGCTTGCAAACTAATATTATGGCAGTCCAACATTTCTTAAACATTAAGATAAAGCACTCATACAAATGATCTCTGTGCCACTGTTGGCAGCATTGTAATTTCAGAGCTAAGCTGCTTTTTATTTTAAGCTTCACACTTACTGATCTTCTACATTTGATCATTGGTCACTCAACTACTACTTAAAAGGTTAGCCTTGCATTGTTTCATAGCAAATGCACTACATCCACAGCTGTAGCATCATGATTTGTATACTTTGTAAACTTATTTATGTTCTTCAGTATTAAAATTAACAGTCCTCTACTTAGCAAGTCCACCGTATGTCCACTTTGTGTTAATGGATTTTAAAGAGCTATTGTAATGACCCTTTTTATGGCTGCATAACAGAGCTATGCTGACATATTGCTATGCTGTAAAAGAGAGATGGAACTCTGGAAGCATGTAATAGGATACCTCCACTCTGTCCTTCCAAAGTGTAGTTGAAGCACATTCCATCCTCTCCATTTAGCACAATACTATTTATCTGTCCCCTGACACTATCTTCCTAATTCATGTTCACTTACAGATTCAGAGCAAGCACTTCTTTTCCTCCCCTTTTATATGTAATAATGATTTCCCGGTGTCCAGTGGCACTCCCCACTATCTAACTGCCATTCCTGTTCTCTAGTACTGTTTCCCTGGCACCTAGTGGCCCTCTCATTGCAATCCATGTAATGTTCTATTGTTTTCCTGGTGTCTAGTGTCACCCCTATCCTCCAATCATCATCATCCCCATAATGATTAATAATGAATTGTTTTACTGGTGTCTAGCGGCACCTCCCAGCCTCCAGTTGCCATCTTGTTAGGTAATGCTTCCCTGGTGTCTAATTGCCCCCTCACCTTATGATCACCATCTCCATAATGATAGATTGTTTCCCTGGTGTCTAGTAGCCCCCCACCATCTGATCCATCCAAGTTAGGTACTGTTTCCTGGGTGTCTAGTGGTGCCACTGTCCTCTGATCACCATCTCCTTTTTGTTGTATTGCTTACCTGATGCCTAGTGGGGCCCCCCATCCTTTGATTCCCCCTTCCCATATTGTTGTTCTGTTTACCTGGTATCTAGTGGCCCCCAACCATCTGTTCACCATCCCCATTAGGTACTGTTTCCCTGGTGTCTAGTGGCTCCCACCTTCTGATTGTTGTCTCCATAATGATGGATTGTTTCCCTGGTGTCTAGTGGCTTTCCCACCCTCCAGTTGCCATCTCTGTATTGCTGTACTGTTTCCCTGGTGTCTAGTGTCCCCCCACCTTCTGATTGTTGTCCTCATAATGATGGATTATTTCCATGGTGTCTAGTGCCACCCCCCACCCTCTGATCACCATCCTTGTACTGTTTGCTTGGTGTCTAGTGGTGCTCCCCCACCCTCCAATTCCCATCCTCATATTGCTGTACTGCTCTCCTCATGTCTAGGGCTCCCCATTCTCCAATCAGTGTCCCTGTATTGTTGTACTGTTTTCCTGGTATCTAGTGGCTCCCCCCACTCTCCAATTGCCATCCACATTAGAAGTTGTTTCCCTGGTGTCTAGTGGCCCTTCCACCCTCTGAGTGCTATCCCTGTATTGTGCCAATGTGGCCTGTATAACTGAAAACTATCCCTCAAATGATTTTTTAACCTGTAAAATAGAAAATGGTCCCTTGCTGATCTGACCTCCCCACCTCAACTGCCCACTCAGCAGTCACCACCCCACACCCCCCACACATCCTCACTCACCTGAACAGTTCTCAGGGTGAAGATCTGCTCTCCAATCTAAGACATATCTTGCTGCTGGAACTGCCGACTGCAATATGAGAAACTAAGGTAAGTGTGGTTCAATGTATTTCAATGGGCTTTTGAATTTTGATGCATTACTTTGCAATTTTTGCATATTGTGACCCTGAAGTTTCGATGTCACTTTTTTAGGACCCCACCTCATAACCAATGGCTTTGTAATTATGCAAATATGGCCTGAATGGTGATTTCTTGCTTGTGTTGCAAAATCAACTTTTAGATGGGATTTGAACATGTTCACTGCCCTTGTTCGTCAGGTAGTGTCATGAGCAGGCAATGTTGAAAGTGTGGGGTCAAAATATGTAGAAATAACAAAGTTATGAGCACATGCTGAAATTTTTCTCTGCTTGCATCATACCAGTGTGAGAAGAGCAAGACACTGCACTGCATAAATGGGAAGAAAGAAGAAGTATGACAACTGAGGGAACTTCTCTTTGCTTTTAATTGTAAGGCAACTGACAGATCTGACACTTCCTACAGTGAGTCAGTGAGTTAAATAAATACCTCATCCACTCTGGCTCAGTCTGCTGGTCACTTCCTCCCATGCAGCTAGTTATCAAGGGGAGTCAACACGGACTGACAAAAATTACAGCTGGGACTGTAAATGCCTGACGTGAATGGGCTAGGTAATTTGTCTGGTAGTGTGTTAATAATACAGCCTCATGAAGAATCTAAAAATGTTTTCATTAAGGCTTTTTTTGTGAGAAATTGATTAGCTGCTGTGAAGGTGTGAATAGCCCTTCCTAACAACCATGACAAGATAACAATGGCTGTTGGGCTAGGTTCCTTGTCAGCAGTCCTCTCCTGCCCTCTCCCACAGTCTTGGGGTAGGGCAGTTGTGGAAGTGAGTTAAACTGCAAGTTTAGTTAATGGTTTATTTATTTATTTAGTTGTTTTTTTTTACTGGTAGGTACACTACACAGCACAGCTGCTTATTTTCAGGTACAACCCAGGAGATTACAACAAAGGGTATGTAGACAATAGTAGATACAAGAAAACATCATGGGAACAAGTAGAAGTTCAGACATAGTACCCTACACAAAACTTTCAGCAATGATAGTACATTTTCAGGAATCTATATGTAGCAACAAAACAGAAATATAAGTGCAAATAAGTAACAGTCATAAGTCATACAACTAGTGAGAAGTAGAAGAAGAGAAAACAGCAAGATTTTCAGGCAGGTTTGAGAGTAGTACACATTGGAGGAACCAGTACAGGAGGGTGGATAGAGAACTGGAGCAGGGTTCAGAGCTTAGAAGAACCATGTGAAGCTCCTGTTGAAGCTGTTTTGAGAAGGGAGATTCTTAGACTCAGTGGAAGGGAGTTCCATAGTTTAGGGGCCCAGCTAGGAAAGCATTCTCCCCATTCTGGTTTTACATCTCAGTTGGACAAGAAGGGATTTGTCAGCTGATCTCAGTGGGTAGGCAGAGGTCACAGGTTTGAGCAGTAGAGCCAATTTGTTAGGTATCTGGAGGAGATTATTTTCTTTTACAAAACAGTAGGAAGTAAACTGTCTGGAAGGCTGAGGGGGTAAACTGTCCCAGACTGGAATATAGTGTGCATCAGTAAGTAAGTTTGGGTAAAGACAGAGCAAAAAAGCAAATGCTGTTGTAGCAGATATCCCACTTTAGAGGAGCCTCCAGTAGTTGCTGGAAAGGTTATTAACCCATATGCCAATTTGGGTCTGAGGAACCCTGTGCAATGTCCATCCTCACTGTGGATGTTAGGCTATGTCTCACCTTATATAGCTAGCCAAGTTGAACATTGATGGATTTAATGACTGAGGCTAGGTACAGGTCAAAATCCAAGGTGGGATCAAGAGTTACTCCTAGGTATTTAAAAGAGGTAGCTGTGTTAAGGGGAGAACCATCAAGTGCTCTGATACTTAATGGTTGGGTGCAGGACTGAATTTCTGAACCTGAACCAAAGAGTATAGTCACCATTTAAATTTTATTTAAGACAAGCTTGTTTTGCAATAGCCAGCTGTGAAAGGTATTGACTTTACTATTGAGATTCAGGTTGATATCTGAAAGGTTTGAGGAGGATCAGTAAAGAACAAGATTGTTAGCATATAGCAGACCTGAGCAAGCATCAGTGAGTGGTAGGATGTTGTTGATGAAGACTGTAAACAGGAGAGGACCAAGAATTGAACCCTGGGGCACTCTAATCCAAGTAGGAGCAAGCAGGGACTTAGCACCTCTCTGATCTGGACAAATTGTTGATGCTTCAAAAGAATTTTGGAACCAGAGGTAGAGAAGCCTAGGGATGACAACTTTGATTGCAGCAGTGGGTGGTCAACAAAATCAAACGCTTTGTAAGATCAACAAAAGTAGCCTTAGTGAGAGAGCCTTTGTCCATAGTGAGTCTGACATCATTTGTAAACTGTATGAGAGCAATGGATATACTGTGCCCATGTCAGAAACCACATTCGTCAGGGGTGAGGAGTTTAAAGGAGTAGAGCTAATCCAAGACTTGGGTAGCAACAATTTTCTCCAGTATTTTGGAGAGGGTGGAGAGGATGGCAATAGGGTAGTAATTATCCAGATTAGTGGTGTCCCCCTTTTTATAGACCGGTACAACTCAAGCAATCTTCCAGAGGGAAGGGACATGTCCTGTAAGAAGAGACAGTTTGAAAAGTCTGCTCACTGGAGAGACTATAGATGGCGCAACAGTTCTTAGGAATTTTGGTAAGAGTCTATCTGCCCCTGCTGATCCAGCAGGAGAGATGGACTTAAGTAAGCATAAGATTTCACTCTCAGAGACTGGGTGAAAGGTGAACGATGGGTTGGAAGGTTTAAGGTTATCCTGTGAAGTGATAGGTAAAGGCCCAGGAGGTGCAATATAGGAAGAGAGGTCAGTGAATCTGGAGTTAAGAGCCTCAGTGACAGTGAGCAGGTTATTACAATTACAACCATCCAAGACCATATCAGAGATGGCATAGCACTTGTTTTTCCCCATGATGGCGTTAACATGACTCCAAAAACCATGAGAGTCACTGACAAAGGTACTAAGGAGCTGACAGTTGTAATTGTCCTTAGCAGATCTGCTGGAACCTTAGATAGGTTTAGGAGAATTCTTTACTCCACCCAATCTGATGGGGACTGGGTTAGCTTAGCTTTGTTCCAGGCTTTATCCCTCTTTTTCAGAGAGGACAGGAGTGAAGAATTTAACCAGCGGGTAGCAGATCCCTGGTTATGGCACTTTTTTACTGGGATATATTTGTCTTGAAGGTTCAAAAGCATGGTAAGGAGGTATTGAGCAGCACATTACGTATTATAAGTATTATACAGAGGTGCCCAGTCAGTGTTCTGTAGCTCCATGATTAGGGCACTTTTATCCATTTTTGAAAAATCACTGAAAATAATGTGCCGGGGGGGGTGGTTTTGGGGCCCTAGCCTTCCAAACACAGTAAACTTGAGAGTGGTCACTGATTAAGTCTGGTAAAACTCCAACAGCACTGATCCTCTCATGCCTGTTGGAGATGACCCAGTCTACAAGAGACTGGAGATTGCTGTTACTAGCCTGTCTGGTCAGAAGAGTGACCAACTGAGACAGGTGTAACCTGCTGAGTTCAGCAGCATAGAGAGTGGAGTTTTCCCCTAGCCAATCCAGGTTTAGGTCCCCCATAACAATGAACTCTTGTCTACCCTTTAGTGAGGAAAGATGGTCAATTACCTTTGTCAGACCTGTTAGTCCATTTTTAGGAGGGTTATAGATGGGCACTACATTTAGCTTCTTAGTGAGACCTAAGGTAATAACTATAGTAATAGTTTCACATAGACAGGTAGTGTTGACTGGGAGGACCATAATGTCAAGGTCCTGTCTGGTATAAAACAAAACACCACCACCACCCTTTTTAGCATTTGGATGATCACATCTATGAAGTTTATATCCATTGATCCTACATAATAAATCTGGTATATGGGGTTTTAACCAAGTCTTGGTTAGGCCTAAGATGTCAGAGGAGTTGTGAGCAATCCAGGCTTCAAGCTGTGCAAAATTAGCTGAAAAACTTCTAATGTTCATATGTGTAAGTCTAAGTCCCTTTTCTGTGAACCAATAAGATGGGTTCTTGGGAGTGATGCCATCAGGAGGGCCTGGGTTAAGTTCAATATCCCCAGAGAGAGAGAGAGAGAGAGAGAGATGACATGGGGTACCCAGGTCTCAATGAGAAAGGTTTGGAGTTTGCCCTCCAGTGGCATATAAAAAGTGGAATGGCTTAGGTAGTCAGCTATACTAGCAAATGGGATAAGCTTTAGGAGCCAGGTTTTAGGGATAGAGGTATTACCCCCTGATAATTATGTTTAAGAAACAATAGCTCCAGTCCTCAGCTTTATTTGAGTAATCAGAGTCAGTAAATGGCTGGCAGAGAAGATCTACTGAGAGATGGAGGGCTAGCAGAAGGGAAAATACTCCTACAAAGCTGCAGTGAAGTGAGATCACCCCCTTAGTGTACACTGGTAAGGAAAAGAAGGGAACATAGAACTAGGGGAAAAAGAGAAAGCAGCAAATTCAGGACTGGGGAAGGGACTGAAGCAAATGTACAGTTGACTGCAGGGGTGAGACAGTAACTAAGTCCAAGGATGAAACTATCCATCAGTCAGAGATATAGATCTGCAACTAGAAACCTTATTAAGGCTTCTGCTAAGTGTGGAGATATTCACCATCTTCCTGGGGCAATCCAACAGTGAAATTCACAAACTAGCTGCATTGAGAGCCTCACATCAAAGGAAAGGGTCAAATCACTGAGGGAAAAAAGAATATCTGCCCCAAGGAACAAGCATTTAATAAGAGGTGAGGAAGGGGGTGGGGGAAGGAGAAAATTTGACTTAAGTGTCTCTCACAGAAAAACAGGCTAGGAGCATACAGTTAAATCAGAAACAGTGCCATAAACTCCAAGATTGCAGTGCTCACAGAAATGCCATACACACCAAGGAGCTACAATGCAAGCCACAAATTCAGCTTACAGCTCAACTGGACAGAGCACATTTAAGTTAGTCTGCACAGGGGTTTATGTGGTCTCCTCTAGTCTGCAATAGTGCAGAGGTAAGTTGAGATAGAAATTCAGTCACAGTTTGGAAGGCAAAGTTCTGACTGGATTAACAAAACAACAGTGACAGAGTTCATGAGGAAGATGCCTAAAAAGGCCATGTTGAAAATTTGGTGAAAAAATACCTAAAAATGCCAAAGATATCAACATAAGTTCAAAATACCATTGAAATATATTATTTGGCACATATCTTTATTCTTCAATTTGTGGTTCAGCTTTGAAAAGCACAGACATGTCCCAGTCCACAGAAGATGACAGTAGATGACCTCTGGTGGTATGTATGGGGCAAGGGTGTGGGGTGGGAAGGGGGAGGTGGATGGGGGAAATGATGAGTGACCCTTTACTTTTTATTGGGATTAAAAAAATAAAAAAAGATGTTGGGGACTTTTTTCTTTTTTTTTTTTTAGTTGTTTGACCAGGAGTAGCACACTAAGCTCAAAGCTTTTTTACAGGTGCGACCTGGGAGCACAGGGAACTTAAGTGATTTGCTCAGGGTCATACAGTATGCAAGTGGAAAGCATGGGATTTAAACCCAGGTCTGGTCTGCTGGATGTCACCAGACTTGCAGCTCAGAGCCTTAAACCACTGTGCTATACTGCATCTCCAATGTCTACAGGTGTCAGACACATTTTGGGACACTGGGAATGGGCTCCTAATGTCCCAGACCACTGGGTGGCTACATATGTAGGGACACTGGTGATGGTCTCCCAGTGCCCCTGATGGTGGGGTCTCTAGTGCTGACTCTGGGATTGGGCCCCAATGTCTGCAACAGTGTGGAACATGCGGGACTGTTTTCTCTATTTTTGGTTATTAAGTAGATATATAGGTACACTGGAAGTGTGCTTCCCAGTATCGCACACTGGCAGGGTGGGAGACATCTTGGGACAATGGGAGTGGGCTCCTCTGTGTCCCTCACTGGTAGGATGGGCTTCTACCACTGACATGGGGATTAGGCATCCCAATGTTGGTAAAGATTCAGGGTGTTAATATTAACATGCTTTTGCCCCCTTTGAGGCAGTAAAAGGATTAAAATTCCTTTATTTACTTAAATACCAACAGGTGTTTAATTAAACGGAGGCCAAGAAATTAGATTTTGACAACAGTTTGGCCAGAAAATAGCTAGAATATTGTTTTTTTCCAGTGGCAGATGCAATTTTTTTTAAAAGTAGTGTCATAAACTGTGGCAATTTCACAAAAAAGTGCTGCAATTCTACAGCTAACCCCCTGGTGTTTGTATAGCAGTGGTGCAATTTGCTGCACATTTGTAAAGTACTGCTGCAAATCTTTGCAGAAGTAAAAATGACTCAATTAAAATAAACATATTTCTAGTCACTTTTAAAAACATAACCATGGAATCATGTTTCTTGGGCCTGATTAGGTAAACACAATTGTTGGTGTTGACCTAGGGGCAGTATGTTTTAAACAATTTAGATTTTTCACCTCGCTAACTAAAAATAAGGTGGCAGAATCTCAACACTACATTCCTCACTTGTGAAAGCAACTATCACTTTTGTGGCAGCAAAATGCGTTCAGAAGGCACATCTAATTTTTCCTATATGAAATAATGGGAAACTTAGAAATTTTAATAACTTTGAACAGATTAATAATTTTTTTGCCAAACATTCAAAAGGCATGTTTGTAACCCAAACCCTGTATACTCTGGAAAGTTTCAGACCAAAGCCCCCACTCCATTTCAGAGAAACAACGTGACAAAGAAATTGGCAAAAAAGTAGTAATTTTCACATTTTTTGATATTACATATCTCAACACCCATACATCAGACCAGACTGAAACTTTCAAAGTCCAGAGATCTATGTTACCCAATGGAGCATGCAAGATTTCATGTGAATCTGTCAAATGGTTGCAAAGTTATTAAAGTGCAAACGTTTGGGTTTAACATACAAGTGAAGAAAGAACCCTAACTATAGTGGTGCAGTATATATATATATACACACATATATTCATATACATGGCAAAAAACTCCATTTAATGCATCACTTAGGGTTGTTCCACAGTGACAAAAGCAAGGAAATTTGGTGTTAGAGATGCCACCCCTTGCACCCTATGCCCACCCGCCCCCACCAACAAGCATTGAGGTGTGTGTTGGGGTCATCAGCCCTAACTCTTACCCATTCCATAAGTAAATTAGCTGAGGTGGTGCAGTATAGGAGAATGGGGTGAGAGTTAGGTCCAACAAACCCAATGCACACCCAATGCCTGTTGGTGGAGGTGGGGTGGGCTTGAGGTGCAAGGCGTAGCACCCTCAACACTGAATTTCCTCACTGTTGTCACTGTGGAACAGCCCTAACTGATGTATTAAATGGATGTTATTGCCATGAATTTCTCTTCTTTTTGAGAATGTGCACTATAAATAGTGAATGGTATGTGGTGGTGGGAGTGAGGGGCACAAAGGGCCCCGTGCTCCCACCATGCTTGCCATTTGTGTGTAATAACCCTAACAGTAATGGTTATGCTAACAGTAAAAGTAACAACAGCTGTAACTGTAATCCTAATGGGCACATTAACGGTAACAGTAATGCCAATGCTAATGGTAATGGTAACAGTAACAAGAACAATAATGGTAATGGAAATGCACACGCAAATAGTAACACAAATGGTAATGCAAACTCAAGTGGAAACAGTAATGATAATGGTGACATGAAAGAAAACAGTAAGAGAAATGATAATGCAAATTCAAGCGCAAAAGCACACTGAAATGGTCACACAAACGATAATAGAAATGCAAGTGCAAACATGAACACAAACACAGATGGTAATGCAAGTGAGAATGAAAACGGTAACAGTAATGGAAATGGAAATGCAAATGCAAATACAAATGCAAATGGTAAACACACACAGTGACACAAATAAAAATGCTAAGGAAAATGGTACCAGAAACACAAACAGTATCAGTAATGCAAACATAAACAATAATGCCAACAGTGACTCAAAAGGAAACAACAATGCTAATGGTAAAAGAAATGTAAGATCAAACAGTAACACACACAGTAATGCAAATGGAAATGATTATGCAAACAGTAAGAGAAAAGCAAGTGCAAACATAAATGCAAACACTAATGGTAACACAAATGGTAGCAGAAATGCAAACGGTAAAGGTAACACAAACGGAAATGCAAATGCAAACTGTAAGGGTAATGGCAATGGTGATGCACAAGGAAACAGTAATGCAAGTGACAATGGAAATGCAAGCACAAATGCAATGCTAATGGTAACGGAAACACAAATGCAAATGGCAACACAAATGATGATGAAAGCACAACTGGCAATGGTAACGGCAATGGTGATGACAAAGGAAGCAGTAACGCAAATGGAAATGCAAATGCAAGTGAAAATGCAAATGAAAATGCTAATTCACTCAGTGATGCAAACAGAGATGCTAATGAAAATGGTAATGGTAATGCAAATGCTAATGGTAATGGTAACAGTAATGAGAACAGAAATGGTAACCCACGTGCAAATGGTAATGAAAACACATACAGTAATGGTAATGTAAATGCAAGCAGAAACAGTAATGCCAATGGTGATGCAAAAGGAAACAGTAATTGAAACTGTTATGTAATTCAAATGGTAATGCAAATGCAAGCTCAAAAGCAAATGGAAGTGGTTATGAAAATGGTAATGGAAACGCAAGCACAAACATGAAACCAAACACAGATGGTAATGGGAACAGCAACAAAAATGCAAAGAGTGATGGTAATGCAAAGAGAAACACAAACACAGGTGCAAATACAAATGCAAATGGTAATACACACGGTGATGCAAATGGAAATGATAACGCAAACGGTAATGGAAATGCAAGCACAAATGTTAACACAAACACAAATGCTATCGCAAATGGTAACGGAAATGCAAATGGTAATGGTAACGCAAACAGAAACACAAACACAGGTGCAAATACAAATGCAAACGGTAACTCAAATAGTGATGCAAATGGAAATAATGCAGACATTAATGGAAATGCAAGCACAAATGTAAACACAAACTCAAATGCTATCGCAAATGGTAATGGAAATGTAAATGGTAATGGTAATGCAAATGCAAATGGTAACAGCAATGGCAACGCACATGGAAACAGTAACGCAAGTGACAATGGAAATGCAAGCACCAAAGCAAACATTAACGGTAACGGAAATGCAAACGGAAATGGTAATGCAAACAGTAATGAAAATGCAAACGGTAACAGTAACACAAATGCAAACAGTAATACACACAGTGACACAAATTGAAATACTAACAAAAATGGTAACGGAAACGCAAACGGTAATGCAAATGCAAATGATAATGCCAACGGAGATGCAAAAAGAAACAATAATGCAAACGGTAAAGCAAATGGAAGTGCAAATGCAAACACAAACAGTAATGCACATGGTGATGCAAATGGAAACGCTAAAGCAAACGGTAATGTAAATGCAAGCAGAAATGTAAAAGCAAATGCTAATGGTAACAGTAACACAAATGCACACACTTTATGTTCAAAAGAGGTGCATCCAGAAGTACACTGAATACAAAGAATGTTGGTATAATAGTGGCCCTTGGACAGGAAAATGTGCACTTGGAATACTAAATTGTGTATATCTCAGGAACTGTAAGACATAGAAAAAAATTAAAAATCTCATATTATTTATGACTTTCCAGGCTAGTTTTGCATTTAGGCCCTCAATGGGGGACTAAGAATGTTTGCGATGAAAAGTCTATATCTCGAACCGTTTTCGAGATACGGGACCTGAAAGGCACGGCGGATGCTGTAATTTTATCCTATGGAAAAACAGTCAACTTCAGAGTGCCGTAACTTTGCTGCCCTGTTATATTTTGTCACCAAACCATCAAAAGGCACATCTGTGTGTTGTTGGCTTTCTTCCCTGCAAATTTCAGCTCAAAAGACCAAACTGTTGTTTTGCAGCAGGGTGGCAAAGATTTCCTATTGTTTGGGCACATACTGTCGCAAAATACTTTCACAAATTGCGACACTTTTGCAAAAAAAATCACGAAAGCGTCGGATTTGTGAAAGTACTTTGCGACACTACTTTTTACAAAATTTTTAAAAACATATTTTTGGGGTGTTTTACCCCCAAAAAAGAGAAGGCTAGCATCCTCAGGGCTCAACTAGGTGAACACAACAAGAATTGTGTCCCTAGGAGGTCTCAAATTTAAATGCCAAGCATTTTTATGACCACCAACTGAAAATAAAGTGGCTGAATCATGAAAGGAAAAGGGAAATTTGTGACAGTAAAAACTGAATTTGTGACACTTTCACATAGTTGAACTTTTCCCAAAGACTATAATGGGATTCAGTGTTTTTTGAATAACCTTTGAACTGTTTAATATTTTTTCATGAGATTTTCGAAAGGCACATTGGGAACCCTGGCTGCATATTCCCTGAAGTTGTTGGACCAATCACTTAAACCATGTGGGCTGTAAGCATGAGCAAAGAAAGGCACAAAACCTCATAATTGATGTGTTTTTGGTGCTCTGTAGTTCTGCAACTGTACATCCAACTGCACAAACCTTGGCATGTCCAGAGATTCATGGTACCAGACCATGCATTCCAAATTTCTGTCAATCCATCATATGGTGACAAAGTTATTAAGGTGCAAAATTTTAGATTTAACCTTAAATGGTGTACTCAACCCTAACTATAGTGCCACTACATATATAAATATATATATATATATATATATATATATATATATATATATATATATATATATATATATATATATATATATATGTTAGAGGCAAAATATCTGTTTAATGCATCAGTTAGGTTGCTCCACAGTGACAAAAGTGAGGAATTCTGATGTTATGGTTGAAACCCCTTGCACCTTCAGGCCCACCCCCAATGGAATTGAGGTATGCATTAGGGGCCATCGGCCCTAAGTGTCATCCCATCACATGTTGAAAGAAGCTGAGGAATAGGAGAATGGGGTGACAGTTAGGACCGATGACCCCAATGCACACCCGATTCCATTTGGGGGTGGGCTGGAGGGGTGCAAAAGGGGTTTCAACCCTAACATCAAATTTCCTCACTTTTGTTGCTGTGAACAACCCTAACTGATGCATTAAACAGAGTTTTTTCTCTAATTTCCTTCTTTTGAGAATGATTATGAGAAATAGTGAATGGTGCGGGCGGCGGAGCGCCGTCCGCTAATGCGATGTCTTGTCATATAATAACATTGTGCCCACAAACACAAATCGTAATCCGCATGGTGCCGCAACGCGAAACAGAAAGAGAAACAGTACTGTAGACAGAAATGTTAAAAACAACGCAAACGCAACCGCAAATGAAAACACAAAGGGTAACGCACATGGTGGCGTAAATGTGAACGGTAAGTGAAATGGGTACGGAACCACAAGCAGAAATGGTAATGGTTACAGTAATGTAAGAGCACAGGCTGGTTTTACCCAAAAGCTGTATAGAGAAAGACAGGGAGTACAAAGAATGTATGCAAACTAATGACTCTCGGAACGCAAAAATGAGGACTTGGAATAGTAAATTGCTTATATCTCAGTAACTGTATGTCACAGAAAAAAAATTTAAACTTCATATGAATTTTCACTTTCCTGGCTAGTTTTATACTTAGCCCCAAAGAAAATTTTTGACAAAAAGTCCTTATCTCGTACCTTTTTCGAGATACGGGCCCTGAAAGACGCGGCGAACACCGTAATGTTATCCAATGGGAAAAAAACAGAAGTTCGGACTGCCATAACTTTGCCTCCCTGTAATATTTTTTTCACCAAACCACTGAAAGGTACATCTGTGGGATGTTGGCTGTCTTCTCTGCAAATTTCAGCCCAAAAGACCAAACCGTTATGTTGCAGCAGGGTGCCAAACGATTGCTGCAATGCGTCGTACGCTGTAATGTTATCCTATTGGAAAAGGCGTCAACTTTGGAGTACTGTAACTTTGCCACCATGTAATATCTTTTCAACAAAACACTGAAAGGCACATCTGTGAGATGTCGGCTGCATACCTGACAAATTTCAGCCCAAAACTCCAAACCGTTCTTTTGCAGCGGAGTGCAAAAGAATTACTGTTATTTTGGGCACAGTGTCGCAAAGTAGTGTCGCAATTTGTGAAAGCTTTCACAAAAATTTGTGACACTTTCGTGAGTGCAACACTACTTTGCAAAAATACTTTTTCCAGAAATCTGAAAAACATATTTCTGGGGTGTTTTACCTCAAAATAAAGGCATGGCTAGCATCCTCAGGGCTCGACTAGGTGACTACAAAAATAATTAGGTTGTTAGAGGGTCTTAATTTTAAATGCCAAGCATTTTTCTGATCACTAACTGAAAACAAAATGGCAGATTTGCGACAGTAACAGGGCCATTTGTGACAGTAAAAAGTGCATTTGCGACACTGTCGAACATTTTGTTAACTTTTCCCATTGACTTATAATGGGAAATTGTTTTTGAATAACTTTTGAACCGTTTAATATTTTTTCAAGAAATCTTTGAAAGGCACATCAGGGTACCCGGCCGCATATGCCCTGAAGATTTTGGGCCAGTCGTGCAAACTGTGCGACCTGTAGGTGCGACAGTAGAATTCCAGAAAAAGCATACACGCACGCGCAGATCATGCTTAATAACTCCACAGCCGTATATCAGACCAGTACAAAACTTGGCAGAACCCAAGGCCTATGCTTCTTGATTGTGTATTCAAAATTTCAGGCAAATAAATCAAATGGTTGCAAAGTTATTTAGGTGCAAAATTTGGAGTTTAACATAGAAATGGCTCCTCAACCCTAACTATGGTAGCACTACTGTGCTACCATAATATATATGACAAAAAACTCATTTCATATCAGATAAGTTGTTCCACAGTGAAAAAGTGAGGAAATTAGTGTTAGGATTGAAAGCTCTCGACCCTCTGCCCACCCTTCAACCGCATCAGGGTGCGTTGAGGTCGCTGGGCCTAACTCTCACCCCATCACACATGTAAAGAAGCAGAGGTATAGGAGAATGGGGTGAGAGCTAGGACCGATGACCCCAACGTGCACCCCGATGTCGGTTGGAGGTGGGCTCGGGGGTTCAAGGGGGGCTTTCAACCCTAACACTGAATTTCCTCACTTTTGTCACTGTGAAACAACCCTAACTGATGCATTAAACTGAGTTTTTTGCCTCTAATTTCCCTTCTTTTTGAGAAAGAGAACAATAAATAGCTAATGGAATGCAGTGGGCCCCACGATCCCACCACATGATGTCTTGTTACATAGTAACAGGAACTACAAAGCAAAAGCAAGAGGCAATGGTTACACACATGGTAAAGCACAAGTAAATGGTAAAGCAAATGTTAATAGAAACAGAAGCGTAAAGTGATGCCGAAGAGAAAAGTGATGCAAATGGACATGCAAGCTCATTTGAAAATGCAACTGGTAATGCACACAGTGGTGGCACCGGTATTGTAAATGCAAATGTTAAATGTTACAGCAACAAGAACGCCAAAGGTAACAGAAATGAAAACGAGAATGGAAGTGCACACATAAACACGAACCGTAATGTGCACGGGCATGGCACCACAATTGTAAACAGAAATGGTAAAGTTAACGTGAACAATAATGCCATAGGAAAGAGAAACGTAAACACGAACGCAAATGCATACGTAAACGCAAACCGTAACGCACACAGTCATGTTACCGCAATTTTAAATGCAAATGGTAATGGCAACAGCAACAATAATGCCAAAGGAAACAGAAACACAAAAGGAAACACTAGCACATATGGAAATGCAAACCGTAATGCGCACGGGCACAGCAACGCAATAGGAAACGCAAATGGTAACAGTAACAGCAAAGAAGACGCAAAACGAAAGACAAACGCAAACAGAAATGAAAGGGCTGCCATAAACGCTAATGGCAATGCACACGGTGATGCAAACCAAAACATAAACATGAACAGTAGTGGAAACACAAATGGTAACAGTAATGCAAACGTAAGCGAAAATGAGAATGCAAAGGGTAACGCTCACGGTGACGTACATGGGAATGGTAACACAAATGGGTATGTCAACGCAAGTGGAAACAGTAACTGTAACATTAACAGAAGCTCATACCCTGTTTTTCCCCAACAGCTGCATAGAGAAACACAGTGTGTACAAAGAATGTATGCACAATAATGGCCCTCTGAGCTGAAAATTAGGTGTTGGAATACTCAATCGCTTATATCTCAGTAACCGTATGACCTAGAAAAAAATAAATAAATTCACATGATTCATGATTTTCCTGGCTACATTTCTGCCACAACAAAATTTCTGTATCTCGCACAGTTTTCAAGATACGAGCCCCAAAAGATGCGGCATATGCCACCATGTTAGTCTATGGGGAAAAAAGTCTACTTCGGAGTACTGTAACTTGGAAGCCATGCAATATTTTTTCACCACACTACTAACAGGCACATCTGTGAGATGTTGACTGCATTCCCTCCAACTTTCGGGCCAAAAGACCAAACAGGTCTTTTGCAGCAGGGTGGCAAAGAACACCTGTCATTTTGTCCACAGTCTGGAAAAGTAGTGTCATAATTTGCCACACTTTTCACAAATATTTGCAAAAGTGTCACAGGTGCGACACTACTTTGTGACACTACTGTTTCCAGAAATTTGAAAAACATGTTTCTGGGGTGTTTAATCCCAAAATAAAGACATGGCTAGCATCCTCAGGTTCCGACTAGGTGAACACAGAAATAATTTTGTCCCTAGACTGTCCCAATTTTAAATGCCAAGCATTTTTCTGATCACTAACTGAAAACAAAATGGTGGATTTGCGACACTACTAGGGCCATTTGTGACACTAACAAGTGCATTTGTGACACTTTCAAATTTTTTGTTAACTTTTCCCACTGACTTATAATGGGAACTTATTTTTTGAATAACTTTTGAACCGTTCAATATTTTTTCCCAAAATCATCAAAAGGCAAATCAGAGAGATGGCCACATGCTCCCTGAAGTTTTTGGACTGGCTGCACAAACCATGCTACCTGTAGGTGAGAGCAAATAATTTGCAAAAAATCATAATTGCGCATTTGGTTGTCGCATAATAACTCCGCAACCATATATCTGACCAGTACAAAATTTGGCAGATCCTAAGACCTACTATGCCCAAGCATGCTTCCCAAATTTCCAGCAAATCTGTTGAATGGTGGTAAAGTTATTTAGGTGAAAAGTTTCACCCTTTATCCTTAAAAGTGCTACTCAACCCTAACTATGGTAGCACTACAGTGCTACCATAAGATATATATATATATATATATATATATATATATATATACACATAATATATTGCAAAAAAGTGCATTAATGCATCAGTTAGGGTTGTTTCCACAGTGACAAAAGTGTGGAAATGCGATGTTAGGGTTACCAGCCCACTACCCAACCCGCACACCCCATCCTCAAACCCCTAACTCCACATTCCCCCAACCCTCCCACACACATGCAAGCAGTACAAGACACATCCATCATCATAGTCCAGCAATGGTATGAGTTCTGTTGCCATCAGAGTGCCTTGTGGGCCAACGCACATGCTGGGTAACCATGGGAGATGGCCCACAGTAAGCATTTCTCTGTAACAAACTTCAATAACAAGATTTAAGCAGATGTCTAGGTATCAATTGTTAAGAAATGATGAAACACACAGTATGTTACCTATAGATAGCTTTATTGGAAATAAGAGTTTGGATAACTGTAGTAATGTTTTGTAGTACACTTTACAAGCAACATGTGACAGCAACAGCTGTAACATCTAAAGCTAACCATAACATGCTGCTAATGAGTATTTCTAGTTAATGCT
Organism: Neoceratodus forsteri; assembly: GCA_016271365.2. Classification (NCBI taxonomy): domain Eukaryota; kingdom Metazoa; phylum Chordata; order Ceratodontiformes; family Ceratodontidae; genus Neoceratodus; species Neoceratodus forsteri. Next base: position 1,177,169,562 of record CM057449.1, on the reverse strand, counting down.
GCAGTATAACAACATGTAGTGGTGCTAGTTTTATACCTGAGCAGTACATGAAAAAGTACTATGTATGTGTCAGCTGTGCCTGTACTGCTTCCAGATGCCTATGTGGAGGCAGCAATACCTGCAGTGAACTAGTTGTTGAATTATGACAAGTAAAAAGCAGTATTTAGGACATTTGTGCAGACTAAGTTTCACTTTATGAAAAAGATATGCCAACAATAATGTGTCATCATACTGTGCTAGCATATAGGTTTGATCTGTATTTGTTTTCCATTACATAGTGGTATGTGAAAGGAGTACAGTGTTGTGATTATTGTGCTTACAGATGTGACTGAGTGATATAGTGTCTGACAATCTTGCATGTGTCTTGCATATGTGAGTGTATGTGTGTGTGGGGAGTGGGGGTGGGGGAATGTGGAGTTAGGGGTTTGAAGATGGGGGTGTGGGGGTGGGGTGGTGGGGTGATAACCCTAACATCGCATTTCCACACTTTTGTCACTGTGGAAACAACCCTAACTGATGCATTAACTGAGATGTTTGCAATTAAGTTCCCTTCTTTTTGAGAAAGTGTAATGTAAATAGTGGTATTGTACTTGTGAAATGATATGGGTTTGAGGGAGTGCAGGCCTCTCTGGGCTCTGTGCTCCTACTTATACATAAGCACAGAGGAATTCAGCAGCCCTATAGGCTAAGGAAGCCTTGCAACACTAATTTGACCATATCTGGGGAACTGTAGCAGCTAGTAAAAAAATTGAAGTGTGGTTGTAATCTTGAGAGTGAGCAGTTCTCGCAACATAAAGTCGACCAAATCTGTACCTCACATTGTGCCCACAATAGGGGCAGCAAAAAACACTGTGAATGCTAACTCTGTGGGTGTAATAGTGGGCCTCAGACATGAAAATGAGCAATTGAAACAGTAAATTGCAAATATCTCAGGAACCGTACAAGGTAGAAAAAAAAATAAAATGTTGTGTTATTTAAGGCTTTTCAGCCTACTTCTGCATTTAGCCCCCTTCTAGGGAGACTAAGAATTTTTGTGATGATAAGTCCATATCTCGACTTCCGGTGGTGCCACTTACATGATAGCAACTTAGTTTGTGAGGTCTGGGTGACATTCCACTAAAACATTCAATAATCCTCTTGCATCAAGAAATATTTCAACAGATAAACTACTGGAGAGTAATAATACCATGGCAGGAAGACCTCCGAGGCAAAAATACTTTAATTTCAAAGGGGGGAACCTAAACTTAAGCAACTCTCAATTGGAGCCACAATGGAGGACCTAACAGCCAGCTCGGGGACTGAAAGTAGAGAGGAAATAGAATTGGAAATGGAGAAAATGGAGGATTTATAACAACCTAACACTGCCAAAGCTATACAACAAATCTTAAAAAACAGTAAACAAAACTGAAACAGATTTTTAAACCGTTAAAAGCCACCTATGAAGTATAGATAAAAAAAGTGATCCAGAATGAGCAGAAAATTGCACAGGTCACGGAGGCACAAGAATCCACAGACCGGGTATTACTATACCTACTAAGAAGAGACAGGCTAGTCCAAAACGGACATGAAGATGCTGAAAATAGAGCATGCAGAAATAATTTTTGAATCTATGCTATCAAGGAAGGGGCAGAGGAAGGCTATGCTGCAGGAACAGATTTTATCGAGCATGTCCTTGAATCGCTGCTCTCATTTCCTTCAGATCTAACACTTGCTATAGAGCAAGCACACTGGTCCCTAGGACAAAAACCAATGGCTCTAAAAGCCTGGCCCAGGTCCTGGATAGTAAGGATGCTATAATACCAAGAGAAAGAATACATTTTACAAGAAGACTAGCATCAGAGAACACTCACCTTTGAAGGGGCCCCAATCTTTTTTGATCAACATCATTCAGCAGAATTGCAGGCAAAGAGAAACATGGTGAGAATGATCATCAAAGAGTTAAAAGAAAAACAATGAAATCACAGTTGGTGTTCTCAGCAAAACTCAAGGTAACTACAGCGGAAGGAATAAAAATGTACAACTCTCTGGTTGAGGCCATGCATTTTCTGTAGAAACACCGAGTCACTCTTCCAGATCTTACCATGGAAGAGCTCGAGAAAAAAGTAATTGCGGGCATGTGGAACATAAACAAAAAAGGGAAAAAACACAATCCAGCTTGGCAAATCCCTAATCACCTTTCACTCGATGTTACTCAGCTGACAATGAAACTGGCAGTAGAGGAGATTACAGAAACTTTGGAGGCACAACATCCTAGTGAAGAAGACTGACATCTGTGAGTTTGGAGAGACTAATCTCTATTAGTTTTATTTGCTAACTGCCGATACAGCTGTTGGGATAGCTTAAAAGACTCTCAGGAACATAAAAAGATGATGCAGGAGAATTACTTTCTTTACAAGCTCCAGCTACCTGTATGTAATTAATACTCTTCTTACTGTTATTCTACTTCAGCAATTCTGAAGAGGGGTACAGAAGAGCACATTATTAAAATGATCATAAGCTGTAAGAAGGGGAAGGGGCAAAATGACAGGAGAATGTTGCCCTATAATGCTGTTTGGGGTGTGTAAAACAGAGAGGCAATTACTGTAAGCTCTTGAAGGAGGCCTAGGGAGTGCGCACTGAGAACAAAAGAAATACTCAACTGAAGCACTCTGCCTTTTTTCCTGAGGTACATCAAGGGAATACATTAAGCTATAACTCAGTAGGGTTAAGCTGTTCACCTTGGAAACATATCAAGAGGGAAATGGTGGGAATAAAGTTATCTAGTTTGGTTTGCATGTTCAATGTTAAAACTTTTTTGCTAGTCCACGTTGGGGCTGGTATTTGTGCTATATTTTTTTCGTAAAAGAAGAGCTACACACAACAAAGAGACAAATAGAGAGAGGAAAAGATGGGTAGAAAACAGAAGAGACACAGACAGAAATATGTTTAGAAAAAATGGCTGATGTACAAATTGTTTCCTATAATGTGAATGGCATTCACTCACCCATTAAACACACAAGGCTGTTATCAGAATTAAGAAAGCTCAATTGTGAAGTAGCGTTTCTACAGGAAATGCATCTTATGGAGGAAGAATGCCTGAAACTTCTTAGGGGGTGGGTGGGACAGGTGGAGGTGGCAGCATCTAATAATAGAAAGAAAGCAGGGGTGGCAGTGTTCTTTCAGAGGGGTAGTGCCATTAAAACCACATCGATAGATAGGGACAGAGAGGGATACTACATAAGAGTATATGAAGAATACCAAGGGGAGGTACTTCACTTAATTAATGTGTATGCCCCGACCCGAGATACCGCAGATTTTTTATATAAAGTTTTTAAGAAATTGAGGACCTGCCCCAGGGGCCTGTAATATTAGGTGGGGATTTTAATGTTACTCCAAACACAGCCCTGGGTAGATCAACTCTTACACAAGTTCAGACAAGGTAGCCATCAGAATATTAGCAGGAATGACTAAAGAATTGGGATGAAGGGACATATGGTGAGACCAACATGCGGGCAAAAGAGACTACACATTTTATTCCAACCCTCATACCTCGTACTCAAGGACTGATCTTTTTTATACACAGCAGAATAGAATGGACACTGTTAAACAGTCTAAGATCCATCACATTACAATCTCAGACCATGGCCCTATCTCGATAAAATGGTGTTTGCAGAGGGGACAGAAAAGATCAGTGTGGAGACTGAAAGTTTCCTTGTTAAATGATAAAAATTTTGTAAACCAATTAACAGATAAAATCAAGGATATACATGCAATTAACATTCAGCAGGAGTGTTCACAAATATCGACTTGGGAGGCCATGAAATTAGTAATAAGAGGAGAAATAATAAGTTTTGCTTCACCCAAGAAAAAACTGTGCCTATTAACATATAACAGACTCCTTCAGGATATTAAAGAGTGTGAGGAACAACATAAAAAGAATCCAAGCAACAAAAAGATTTTCCAAAAGCTGACTGAGCCAGAGAAGCCCTCACATACCATGAAAATAAAAAAGTGGGGGTATTCTTAGATTCTGTAAACAATGGTACCACGAAACAGGGGTACAGGTGGCAGGGACACTAGCATTTCAACTTAAAACAACCAGGCAGACAGTGTAGTGCCCAAGTTGAAAAACAAGAGGGACCCCACAAAACCTTAGCTTAAACCAAAGGATATAGCTGACCAATTTAGAAATTATTATACACAACTTTATAAGAGAGAGGGACAAGGGGTAAATATCCAGGAGTCTACAAGAAAATTTTTAAGGACATATAAACTTCCCAATTTAGAGAAAATGGTAGGAGAAGATCTTGGTAAAAATATAACAGAAGCCAAGGTGAGATCCATAATACATGCAGTTCCAGTAGGGAAGGCCCCTGGCCCAGACGGCTTCTGTTCAGCCTTTTATAAAAATATTGTTGGTCCACTGGTTCCTATCCTCACTCAGGTGTATATAGTGACTGTATAACAGAAGGGAAGGCACTAGCTTCTTGGTGTGAAATCTTAATAACCACGATCCCCAAGCCTGGCAAACCTCCATATACCTGTGAAGAATACCATCCCATTTCCCCTTTAAATCAGGACCTTAAAATTTTAACGAAAATATTAGCCACTCGGCTACAGAAATGTATCGAGTCCTTGATTAACCCAGACCAAGTGGGCTTTATTCCCAAAAGACAATTATCAGATAATATAAGGAAACTCCTAAATATTATAAAATATTAAAATCAGAAAGTCACAACTCAGCCTTATTTCTTGACGTCAAAAAAGCCTTTGATAGGCTAAATTGGGAATATCTATTTGAGGTAATGGATTATGTGGGACCGGGAAGGAATTTCCTTAAATGGGCTCAAATGTGTTATTTTCAACCTACAGCCAAAATTAAAGTGAATTGAACTCGATCAGATGGATTCAAGATTGAGAGGGGCACGAGGCAGGGCTGTCCACTCTCCCCACTACTGTTCGCACTGAGTTTTGATCTGCTCGCAGTAGCCATTAGACAGAATCTGAATATTCAGTATATTGGAGTAATATCCCAGGTTTGAAAGGTCTCATTCTATGCAGATGATATGCTCCTCTACTTGGAGGACCACCAAAACTCAATACCATCCCTTACACAATTACTGCACCTATATGGTACTATTTCAGGGTTTAAAGTAAATGCAGATAAATCAGAGATTATGCTACTGGGAGGAAAAATAACAGAAGAAGAGAGAAAGAACATTCCTTATAGTGGGCTAAGGAAAAAGTCTGTTATTTGGGGATATGGTTCCCCACAAATCTTTCTAATTTATATAAGGTGAATTATAATAGATTGACAACAGATCTTTGAGGACCTTAAAATATAGAATCTGCTTCTCCTGTCCTTTGCAAGTAGAAGTGAAACTATCAAACAAAATGTTCTTCCTAGACTGCTATTTCTTGTCTTCACCTTACTGCTCCCAATACCAAAGCAGGACTGGAGGAGTGTACAGAGGAAAATATCTTTTTTTCTGTGGTGGGGAGGAAACCTCAAATAAGAAGAACATGTCTATTAACTCCTAAGGAAAGGGGAGGGTGGGGACTAACAGATTTATAATTACCTGGCAGCTCAGGTGGTACCAATTTTGTGGTTGCTGTCTCACCCAGGGGAGGGTACCTGGTGGCCATTGGAGGGTAACACTCATCTGACCATTCCAGTAAGGATACTGCCATGGATGATTCTTCACAAGGATCTGGGACAGATCCAAAACTGCTGGATGAGACATACATTGCAGTGCTGGCTTAAGGCTAGGGTCCACTGGGATAGCCCCTCACGAGTGTGGCAATATATTCCACTCAAGTACTTACCAGCCTTTCTGGTTCAGAAACTGGATAAATGCTTTGAAGCCTGGGAACAACTAGGATTGAAAACTATCATGCAATTTGTGCAGGAGGGTCATGTGGTGGACCATAATACATTGCAGAATAGATATAATTTACCTCATAGAGACTTTTACAGGTTTCTACAATGTAGACACTAAAAAAAACAAAAAAAAAAAGGAAATAGACAGGGGAGTGTTGAAACCCTCACCAGGGGGAGTGACACAGGTAATAACTAATAGGATAAGACAGCATAATACTAAACAGTTTATTACCTACCTATATAAGATTATGTTGGGTGAGGTTGGAATGCTAGCCATACAAACCATACAGGGGAGAAGGGAACAGGAGGCTAGTATTAATCTAGAGGAAAAGGAATGGATCAGAGACCTGAACCGCACCACCTCATCAGCAACATGGAGAGAATACAGATGAAGATAACGGGCAGGTTTTTCATCACTCCCACAATCAAAAAACACCTGGGTAGAAACCCTTCAGACAGATGTTGGAGGGGATGTGGAGGTCAGGGATCACATTTCCATATTTTTTGGAATTGTCCCCAAATCAGAAAATACTAGCAAACCCTGTCAAAGATTTTTGTGGGGATGTGAAATCTGACACAACCACTGGAATGTAAACATCTGGTTCTGGGGTTAACCCCAATAGGAATTAAACAAGAAGTACAGAAATATCTCTATCAGGTGATGGAGGTGGCAGGACTAAAAGTGATTATCCAAAACTGGTTAAGTACTACGCTCCCAAATGAAGATAGGTGGTGGATTAATGTACGAGAGATTAAAGAAATGGAGGCTGTTACAGCTAGATTAAGATTAGGAATGGGAAAATACAACTTGTGATGGAACCCTGACTTTCATTATGCTAGTAAATTACAGGGCACCCCTTACCTGGATCAAATATTACTGGCCTGGGGGGCAGAGAGGGGTATCATTTTTTCCTCCCTGTCTTGGCACTTCACCATTCTCTCGTTTCTCCTTCCTATGCTGGAGGGGATGGTGGTGCTACTTCTTCCATTTCTTCCTTTTGGTTTGATAAACTAGAAGGATTATATAATTGTATGGGGGAAATGAAGGGATTGAATCTAATAGGATGTTTCACCCTTAGGTAGCAGAGAGGTATTTAGAAGTATATTTCTGAACATGGTTTTGCTCTTTAAGTTTACACTCATCCCAGTTTAAGAATGAAGAAAACTTGATGTCTAGCACAAATTGTTTTTATTGTATTGTAGTACATGGTTAGTAAATCCAGTTAATACAGTTTTTAATTAGTCATGGTATATGTCAGAAATGAAAGAGAAAATTAAAAATATATATACTAAAGAAATATTAGGTAGATGGAAATGAAGAAAGAATAGATGGCACATTCACTATGTACAATCATATGGCATTCAGTTACAATTATCAATATAAGCTTTTACTTAATAAATAAAAAATCTTGATTTCCCTGAGTAAGTATTAAGCCGGAGACCTGATGGAGATGGACAACAACTTGAATGCTGGACAATGCCTATGGAAAAGAAACAGAGAAAAGACTTTCAGTCATTAATTGTACTTACTCAGAACAGTAAACAAGACACATAAATATATAAAAAGGGGGACTTTGGGAATTAAATAAGGAGTTTTAAAGCAAAAAAAATGTATTACTCTGTTACACGTTTGTAATGAGCGATGTTTATGATGTATATGATGTAACTTTTTTGATGTTGTTCTCAATAAAACATGCTTTTAAGTTTAAAAAAAAGAAAAGTCCGTATCTCGAACCATTTTCGGGATACAGGCCCTGAAAGGCATCATGGATGCCACAATGTTATCCTATGAGAAAATTTCTGAACTTCAGAGTGCTGTAATGTTTTGGAACCAAACCATGAAAAGGCACATCTGTGGGGCCAGGGTTTGCCACCCTGCAAATTTCAGCCCAAAAGCCCAAACTGTTTTGTTGTAGGGGATGGCAAAGATTTGCAGTTATTTTTAGCATACTTTTGCAAAATGCTTTCACAAATCATGAAAGTTTTGCAAAATAAATCACAGAACTTTCATATTTGCAAAATTATTTTTAGGCCTGATGACCCCAACTCATACCCCAATGCCTGCTGGCTGGGGCGGGCTGTGCGTGGTGTGCAAGGTGTGGCAAGCCCAACACCGAATTTCCTCACTTTTGTCGCAGTGGAACAACCCTAACTGATGCATTAAATAGATTTTTTTTTGCTATGAATTTCCCTTCTTTTTGAGAATGTGCACTATAAATAGTGAATGATATGTGGTGGTGGTGGTGGTGGTTCCCATTTGAGCATAATAACCCTAACAATAATGGTAATGCTAACAGTAACAGTAATGGCAATGGTAACGGTAATCATAACAGTAATGAGAACAGTAATGGTAATGGAAACACACACGCAAATGGTAATGCAAATGGTAATGAAAACGGTAACACCAATGGGGATGTGAAAGGAAACAGTAATGCAAATGGTAATGCAAGTGCAAAAGCAAATGGAAATGGTAATGAAAATGGCAATGGAAATGCAAGCGCAAACGTGAAACCAAACACAGATGGTAATAGAAACAGCAACAAAAATGCAAACAGTAATGGTAACTCAAACAGAGATGCAAACACAAGCACAAATACAAACACAAACAGTAACACACACAGTGATGCAAATGGAAACGATAACACAAACGTAATGAAAATGCAAGCGCAAACATAAACACAAACACAAATGTTAATGCAAATGGTAAAGGAAATGCAAACAGTAATAGTAATGCAAACGCAAATTCAAATTGTTAAGGGCAACAGTGGCACACAAGGAAACAGTAACACAAGCTACAACATAAATGCAAGTGCCAACGCAAATGCCAACGGTAACGGAAATGCAAATAGAAATGGTAATGCAAATGGTAATGAAAATGCAAATGGTAACAGTAACACAAATGCAAACGCAAATGGTTATACACACGGTGACGCAAACAGAAATGCTAATGAAAATGGTAACTGAAATGCAAATGGTAATGCAAACAGTAACGCCAACGGTGATGCAAAAAGAAACAGTAAAACAAACAGCAATGCAAATGCAAGTGCAAACAGTAACACACACAGTGACGCAAACGGAAATGCTAACACAAATGGTAATGGAAACGCAAGCAGAAATGTAAATGCAATGCTAATGGTAACAGTAATGCAAATGCAAATGCACATGCTTTGTGTTTGAAAAAGGTGCACCCAGAAGCACAGTAAATACAAAGAATGTGGGCATAATAGTGGCCCTCGGACAGGAAAATGAGCACTTGGAATACTAAATTGCTTATATCTCAGGAACCATATGACGTAGAAAAGAATTAAAATCTCATATTATTTATGACTTTCCAGACTAGTTTTGCATTTAGCATCCCCAGTGGGGGACAAAAAATTTTTGCAACGAAAAGTCTGTATATCAAACCATTTTCAAGATACGAGATCCGAAAGATGCAGCCGATGCCATAATGTTATCCTATGGGAAATATCGTCAAATTCAGAGTGCCGTAACTTTGCAGCCCTGTTATATTTTGGCACCAAATATCAAAAGGCACATCTGTGCAATGTTGGCTTTCCTTCCTGCAAATTTCAGCCCAAAAGACTAAACTGTTGTTTTGCAGCAGAGTGGCAAAGATTTCCTATTGTTTTGGGGATAGTGTCGCAAGTTACTTTTGCAAATCACAAGACCTTCGCATGAAAAAGCATGAAAGTGTTGCATTTGTGAAAGTACTTTGCAACACTACTTTTTACAAAAATTTAAAGAACATATTTCCGGGGTGTTTTACCCCCCAAAACAGGCATGGCTAGCATCCGCAGAGCTCAACTATGTGAACACAATGAGAACTGTGTCCTTAGAAGGTCCCATGTTTAAATGCCAAGCATTTTTCTGACCACTAACTGAAAACAAATGGCTGAATCAAGAAAGTAAAAGGGTAATTTGCGACAGTAAATACTGCATTTGCAACACTTTTGCATAGTTTGTTAACTTTTCCCTTTGACTATAATGGGAATCAGTATTTTTTTAGTAACTTTTGAACCGTTTAATATTTTTTCATGAAATTTTCAAAAGACACATTGAGGGCCCCAGCTGCATCTTCCCTGAAGTCTTAGGACCAATCAAGCATACTGTGCAGGCTGTAGGTACAAGAAAAGAAATGCGTAAAAACACGTAATTTCTGCATTTTTTGGCAATCAGTAGCTCCGCTACTGTCCATCTGACCATAACAAAACTTGGCAGTTCCAGAGATCTATGGTACCAGACCATGCTTTCCAAATTTCAGGCAAATCTGTCTTACAGTGGCAAAGTTATTATGGTGCAAAATTTCAGATTTAACCTTAAATGGGGTACTCAACCCTAACTATAGTGGTACTACCGTGCCATATATATATATATTCTGAGCTGCAAATCTGGTGACATCCAGCAGATCAGACCTGGGTTTGAATCCCACAGCTTCCACTTGCATACTGTGTGACTCTGAGCAAGTCACTTAACCTTCTTGTGCTCCCAGGTTGCTCCTGTAAAAAGCTTTCAGCTTAGAGTGCTATACCTGGTTAAACAACTAAATAAAAAAAAATATATATATATATATAGTGATTTGATGTAATATATTTCTTATTGTTTTCTAGCAGAATACATTCAATTTTTGAATGTGGCGCATGCAGTTGCATATACATTTCTGCAGCACATGTGGTGAGTTGTAATGATACTTAGATGGGGTGGTGTTATGAACATAGGTGCAAATTCCATGTGTGCTGCTGTGCTATGATGGTTACCTAACATGCGGCAGCCTTCCCATATCCTGTTTCCACAAATTCTCTGTATTATGCATTGGCAAACTCCATCTACCAAAGCACCACAACCACAAAACCCTTATTCTTGATTGTGACTGGCTGAAACACTGTGTTCACCAGTCTCTTATTTTGTGTCTTGTGTCCAGAGACATCCCCTTCTTCCATCCATAAGTTTTTCCAATGGCTTCCTCCCTCTATCCTTCCCCATTAGTTCTCACTAGTGTCCACTGATAATCCCTCCCTCCATCCATAAGAACTGCAGGTGTCCTTTAGCCCCCCTTACCCTTCTTCATCTAGCCTTCCCCATAAGTTCTCTGTGGTGTCCATTGGTACCCTATCCCCATCCTGCTAGATTCTCACTGGTGATCAGTGTCTCCCCTTTCTCTTTTCATATCTTCATAAATTATCTGTGTTATGTAGTGGCAAACCCACCTGCCATAGCACCAGAGCCTGAAGTCCATTATCCTTGATTTTGATTGGCGGAAACACTGATCACCAGACTCTTGCTGTCAAGTAACTTGCACTCCCTCCATCCATAAGCTGTTCAGAGGCCCCACCATCTCCATTGGCATGGGGTCATAATGCTGCAAGACATTATTCCTCATGGAAAAATTGCTCTGCAATACAGCGTGATTTCTGCCATGAGGCATGTCTTTTTTCTGTGGGGGGCTCCACCCCCCCCACAACCCTGTTATGGGAGGCTATGCCCCCCTGAACCACCCCCACTAAAGATTCCCAACTCCGGGGAGGGAGGGGGGTTCAACTCAGGGAACACATAAGTTGAAAAATAATAAACATTTCTGGGACCCAGAATCAAACCCAGTCCCAGATGCAACACCTGGATGCCTACTATTGTGGCTCAGTCCTGTGAGCCACAGCAGCTGCTTGATAGAACCCACTCCCAGCAGAGGTCTTATCCTCTGCCTGTGAAAGTACTACTGGTGCAATATCACATACAGCAGTATCGTGGTATTGCACGATGGTGCTAGCATCCTACTGGTGTTGTAATGTTGTCACATTAAGCTTGCAACATTATGACCCGGTAGGTCTCCTTCTACCCTTTCCCATTATTTCTACTTGGTGTCCACTGGCAACCCCTTCCTCCATCCATAAGCTCTCCTGGTGTCAATACTCCCCACTCTCTCTGTATAAGGCAATAGACAGTTAAGTTCTGTCTCTTTTCCTTTGACACCACATGTTTGGTGTTACACACTGTTCTACAATGCCTGCATTGCAGGTACAATGCTATGCCCTCATTCTGTATGTGAATAGTGGTGTAGTACATGGTCAGCATCTGTTCTGAGGGTTCTATGTCATACCAGCAGCCACTGAAAGGTGATCGCTGTTGCAGTGAAGTCACAGCACCGAAAATCTATTTTGGTGACGTGACACCCTGGTGCACAGCAAAACTGCACTGGGGACTTCAAATTTTAATGTTTTATGCAGGGGCTGTGCCCCCCGGGGGCCTTCACCCACTGCACCCCCCCCACTTAAGGATTCTCAACTCCAGGGGGTGCATGTCTGGGGGGGGTGCAAAATGTGGAAAAATAAAATTCCGGTCTGGCGCAACTAAAACATACCTGCTCCTGGACCCAAACCCAGCACCCTGTCCACTCAAGCTGTGAACCCACCCACCATGCTACTGGGCCAGCTTGGCAGCCCACCATGGCACCATCCCTCAAAAACCCTCCTGCCCCTCGCTGAGCATGCTCACTCCCACCCCCTGTGCAAGTACATGTAGTGACATCCTGTCACTATATGCACGTACCCCCATCCAGTTGCCCTACCTTGTTGGTAGCCCCCATGACATGCACTGTGATAGAGTTGTCATTTTTGGTTTCACTCACTCTCAGTTGCACAAGTCACAGGCTACTGTTCTGAGTAGAATATGGTGACAGGCAAAACCCTGCAGTACCACTGATCTGATATTAGACTGCTGTTTTGCTATCAATCTTTTGTCAGAGCAATGGTACAAGAGCAAGCAGTGGCCAGCAGCCAATGCCACAATTCAAAAAAAGAAAACATTTTTCAGCTGCCACTGTTGAAATAGGAGCAAGCATAAATGTCAAAATGAATTAAATGGCACCTGTCAGTAGCAGCAACACCCGTAGTGACCGCAGAAAAAATTAATAGCATTTGTCAGTTACGCTTGATCAGGTTTCAACAATGACAGTTGAACCTTTTTTTTTTGTTAAATTGTGGCATGCGCTGCTGGCTAAGGCTTGCTGCTGTAGTCCTGTGCAAGTACCTGTTTTTTTGTTTTATTTTCAATTGTGTGGTAAATCAGATGCTATCCTTCTACTATAACAAATAGTAGATGGTCTGCCACATAAAGCAAGCTACGGATTCCATCTCAGGCTCATGCCTTCTCGTGGTCCTCGATTTATTTTATTTATATATTTATTTAAGTCTTTCGTAACCTGGTAAGTGCACTGATCCAGGGGACCATTTTCAGGCATGACCAGGGCCACACAGGCAGCAGTTACAGGGGTAGTGATAAGTTATACAATGAGTACAAGCCATGTGGATATACAGACATCATTGATGAACAAAGTGGATATACAGACATCATTGGTGAACAAAGAAAGTGATATAGGAAAGTAAAATTAATGAGAGGCTGAAAAAACATTCAGTACATCATAATGAGCAACACTTACTATACAATTATTTACTTAGAATAAGTGGCCAGTGCAAATTAATGCATGATGTAAAACAAACAAACAAGTAAAAAAAAAAACATACACGGCAATAGCCAAGTAGGAGAGCCCAAGATGCAGGCAGTGAAGAATGTAAGACAGGAGTCCAAAGAAACGAAAGAGGGCAAGGGAGGCCAAAGCAGCCCAAGAGGGAAAAGTCAGAAAGGTAGGGGGGAGGGTTATCCAAGCTCGCAATGACATGTGGCCTCATCAAGCAGCCAGAATTTGAGATGTATCTTGAAAGTGGCATGGGAGCCCAGAAAGCAGATGGACATAGGGATTCTATTCCACAGAGTGGGAGCAACTACAAATAACACTCTGCTACCCATAGCCGATCATTCAAGTTGATTTAAGCAATGACTCTCAATAGAATACTGAGCTTGTTGCACATGGCAAGCCATCTACTATTTTTTTATCCATGTAGTGATAGTGTGTCAGTCATTGGTATATAGAATGCTTTTCTGACTGTTGTTCAGGTGAAGTATGTCATTTGTGTTATGTGCAGTATTACGATTTGCATTTGGATTGCCATATTTTGGGTTGTTTGCTCTTTTTATTTATTTATTTATTTATCATTGTGTACTAGGTGCCAATGTCAATGGTGTTCTACCATGCCCTAGGAACAGCAATGCAAATGCTGCCACGAGGCACAGATGGTGTCGGGGTGGTAGAGCAGGAAGACATCAGATGCATGTGATCTTGAAATGTTATGTGACAACTGTCTCAATAGAAACATCACTCAGGTTGATTTCTACACATACCTGGCCACTGATGATCCAGTGGACAATGACTCTCCCGCACATGGGCAAGTAAATCTGATTATATTGCCCATATTTTTAACCACTCAATCCATACATAAGCTCACTATTGCCCCTCTTACTTTACGTCTTCTCCATATTTTGTGACTGGTGTCCACTGGCAACAGTTCCCTCCATCCGTAAGTTCTGCTGGTGTCCATTGCCCCCCCCCACTGTACCTCTACCCTTTACCCTATGATCTCTCTTTGATGTTTAGTGGCACCCTCTAACCATCCTTTGTCCCATTTAAAAAAATCCCTTTGGCGTCTGTAGGCAATCCCATAGCACCATAGCCACAAGACCCTGATCACTGTTTGTGATAGGTAGAAACACTTTGCTCACCACTCTTTTTAGGTTCTCTCCGGTGCCCATTGGTACTTTCTCACTCCATCCATAATCAGTCTTGGTGTTCATTGACCCTAGTTCCTCTCCCCTTCCCCCACAGGTTCTCTCAGGTGTCCAGTGACACCCTATCCTCATTCTATTCCATTCTCCTTTGTGATCAGTGGTACTCTGTTCACTTTACACATCACTACATAGCCCCAATACACTGATCCCTGATGGTTACTGGCAGGAAAACTCTGCTTGCCATCCTTTTTGTTTCTCTTTGGTGTCCACTGGTGCCCCCTCATTCCATCCCTAATCCATCCCAGTGTCCAGTCACACACCTTCCCTACATCCATGATCCCTCTTGTTAACCAGTTACCACCCTTCCTCTCCCCATCACCATATGTTCTTTCTTGTTTCTAGTGTCACTTTATTCCCATCCCTTTACATTCTCCCTGGTGATCATTGACACCACATTTAACCTTACATATTCCAGAAACAAATTTTGTGTTAGCTAGTGGCAAACACCACCAACCACAGCACCACAGTCTCTAGAACCTGATCCCTGATGGTGACTACCAGAAATGTTCTTCTGCCCACCCAGCCTTCTCTACTCATAACCCCTTTCACCAAACCTCATCCTCAATGTGCCAGTTATCAGTGTGAAAGGGTATTAAAGCACTGTGCAAATGATTGCTTCAGAACAGTTTTGACATTGAGCTGTATATCACCATTTTCTACTTAAACAGTTAGCAATACAGCATAAGTGACAGAAGTCTGGCATTCAGGCCTGGCGATGAGAATGTTAAGATTGGATTTAAAAAAAAATGTTTTCAAATGCTTGTCAAGTTGTGGCTTTTGAAGTTGTAATAGGTGCTGGTGATGGTGAGCATGAGATGTGTTTTTTTTTTTTCACTTGCCTGTACTTTCAAGGTACTAAGTGAAGATACATGGAATTTCCCTTCTCCCAATGAGGTTACTGCTGTGGTCTAATTGTCTGTAGTTTTGTCCTCATAAATTGGTATCCCTGTTAATGTAACATTTGTTATGGTACTTTGACTGTAAACTTCTCTCTTCATTTGTGTTTTTCTTCTATCTTTCCTATTCCTGTTACCTCCCTCCCACTTTTAGTTCCTCACATTCCCAAATCAGTCATATTCTAGTGCTACACCTTATATACTCCAGCTCACTCCTCTGCTCCTTATAGTCCCGTACCCTGTCTCTGTCTTACCCTTCTCTCCTCCCCTACTCAACCCCCTCTCCTTTTAATCTACTCCTTCATACTTCACCCCTGTTGGCCAACCTTGGTTACAGAGTCTCTCTAAATCTCTATATAACATCTGCTTAGTATCCTCTTTGCTTCCTATGTCTTTCCCTTTTCCCAACTACCCCTACTCACTTTAGGATGCATAAGGCCTCATTCTATGCTCTTCACTTATTTCTTTATTATGCCTCTGGCTGGTGACATTGTAAGTTATCCTGGTCCCCAGTCCTATCCCCCTCCTGTCTTTCAAAGGGCATTTTCATATTCCGCCTAAATTACTGGAGCCTACTACCAAAATGTGACTTACTGCAAGTTTGGACATAGCTATACTCCACCATCCTACAGTGCTAATATGAGTATTTACTCTCTTCTACTGTTCTGTGCTCCAGACTGGCTCTCCCTGATCACAACCTCTTCCGACAGGTCTGTTGCAAGCACTGTTGCAGAGTTGCCTTGTAGATATGCCAGAATCCATACTACATAATTATCCAAACAGAAATGATGCCTTCATTTCTTGAGCCAGACTATCCATGCCCATCATCAGCCTTATTTATGTTGGTGTCATATATGCCTTGCCAATGATCTCTCCCCCAAGCTATGGATAAGTTTCACGAGACCCTCCTGAATTGTAGATTCATTAATGTCTTGCTTTATTATAATTTCCGCATTACCTTCAAGTTCTCTTTTGGTTACTTTCTGTAGAGTCTACATCTAGATACACAATGCATCATTTCTGATTTCTATTTTACTGATTATGTAACATCCAATATTGATAACCCCTGAGATTTACTATAATTACCCTTCCCTTTCCATTTGCAAGACATTCCAATATGTGGCATATCATTGATTCATCTGGTGGATATGGTGAGGCTAGAAAAGTTGAAAAAAAAAGAATATTGCCTGCATGCATAGTGACAGCTATATGCCATGCTTTTCCATCTGATGAGTACACTGGATTAAAGCCACTACCGCTGGAAGCTTTAAATGAAAACAATTAGTTTTCCAGCATGGCACTGAATGCTGGATGCTTACAGTGATTAACAATATCAGATACTCCTGTTTGATTCTTGTCACATGGTTCTTGACATACTTGCTTCCCTTCTGAAAGTTGTTTACAGTCCAAGTAACGTTTCTAAAAACTGTTTCTGTACTCAGGTTTAATTACTGTGCAGTACACAGTACACTCTGCATGGATCATACACTATAATAAACCCATGCCTGATCTTTAGTTACCCCCCAAACCATGATTACTAGTCCTTTCTTTATAGACAAAATCCGTGGTGGTACCCTCTTACTCTGATCACCAGACCATTACTGCCAGTCATAGGTCACTCCCCCCTGGCATATAGCACCACCCCTCCTCCACACCGCATCACCGAGTGCCCACCATACATTGTGACTGTATCAGTTGATGCTGTGCAGTGCCTTCATATGGTGTATGGCACAGCCCGTTTCACAACTCCATGTATGACCACTGAATGCCCATGAATGGAACACCCCCCTAATTTATAGCACTCATTGATGAGCCCTCTTCTAGAAATAAGAGGTGTTCTCCATGGCTGTCCATATGGTTCATGGCTAAGGTGATGTGAGGAGGGCTGCATGATTTGCACCATGTGCCCATGGTACCATGGAGACTGGTTACGTGAGGGGTGGGTTTTCTATGCTATGATCAAGGAAAGGGGGCACTTGATGAGATAGAGTACCAACATGTGATTGTCAGTGTTGTATTAAAAAATAGTATTAAAAAAAAAATATATATATATATATATTATAGTGGTGCCTATAGTTAAGGTTGAGTAGGCAGTTTAATGTTAAACCTCAAATTTTGCACCTTAATAATTTTGCAACCGTTCAACAGATTTGTACATTATTTGGCATGCGCTGTCCTGTTGGATAGATCTCTTGATGTGCCATGTTTTGTATCCATAGGATATGCGGCGTGTGTGCAGCTCATAGTGAAAAAATTGTGTTTTTTGCTTTTTTCCACCCATTATTCCTGATTTGTCTTAATCACACTGCACACACACCATTTGGAATTGTGGCCTGAAATTTTCAGGGTAGAAAGAGCTCACCCAAAAGAACAAGCCAGCATTGGTTTGGTGAAAAATATTAATCAGTTCTAAAATTTATTCAGTTTTGAAATTGTGGGTTCTGAGCGTGCTCAGTTCAGATTTTTGGATAGCTGCACAGTTGCAAACAAGGATTTGGCCTCACAAACAGAGATTTTGACAGCTCACAAATGGGGATCCCTGTTCGTATGTAAAATCTCTGTTTGTGAGCCGCCATCTTGTTTTCAATTTTCTTAAAAAAAAAAAATTTAACTTGCCACAGGAATGTTTTTTGTAGAGACTGAAGTAAGGTTTTTGTTCAGGGCGATGCCCTCTATAATCCCATGGCTTTGGTTCTGTTTAGTTTACTCAAAAAATAGCCATTTTTATGTTTGAAAATCCCTATTCGTGACTTACTTCCAATCTCGGTTTGTGAGCTGTCAAAATTCCCATTTGTGATACAGGGATTGGCTCATGATCAGGGATTTTGACAGCATGGGGGGTCAGGGTCGCAATTAATTCTTCATTTCCCTACTTTTGTTACTTCAACCCTTACTGATGCATTAGAAAAGTTTTTTTGCAATGAATTTGTACAGTATATATCTATCTATATATATATTTAGGATACATGATGGGCAGGAGTGTGATATGGAAAATATTCTCACTCCTGCAGAGTGAGCTCTGGATACTCACGAATTATGGATACTCATGAGTGCCAAAGGCATGAGTGAGAGTATCCAGAGTCCCCTCTGCAGAAGTGAGAATATTTTCCATAGCACATGATCTGCACATTATGTGTGCTATTTATGTAATGGGGGTAGGAGCTAAAAGTGTTCTTATGTTTTACTGTGTCCTTTTCCTGTTTGTTCTGTTTTTGATTTCAGTCTTTAGTAACCACGTATGTTTTTAGGGGTGACCAGGGAGCACGGGGCAGTTAAGTGACTTGTTCAGAGTCACACAATATGTAAGTGGAGGCTGTGAGAATCAAACCCAGGTCTGGCCTGCTGAATGTACCCAGCTTGTTCACAGCACATTACTCTAACCTCTAGGCTATGCTGACAGCACTGTTTGTGTTGTGGACTGAGTGTGTGTGAGTGTTTCTGAATGGGCTGGGAGTGTTAGAAACACTATGGGAAATAGGTGAGTGTGTTTTGCAATTCTAATTGAGTTAGTTGCAGTTAGCAGTGAGAAACAGAAACTGTGTGGTGAAGCACTGTCATTTAGAATGAAGACTTTTTTGAAGCTGAGAGTAGTATAGTAATGGGCTGGGAGTTTTAGAAACACTAGAAAACAGGCAAGTGTATTTTGCAATGCTAATTGAGTTGCTTGCAGCTAGCAGTGAGAAACAGAAACTGTGTGGTGAAGCATTGTCATTTAGAATGCAGGCTTTCCTGAAATTGAGAGTAGCATAGTAATTGGCTGGAAATTTTAGAACACTATGGGAAACAGCTGAGTGTTCTTTGCAATGTTAATTGTGTTATTTGCAAGTAGCAATGAGAAACAGATTTGTGAAGGAGTTCAATTTAGAATTCTGGCTGTAGTGAGTGAGTGGTGACATCAGCACAGTATGGATAAGCAGTATTCATTATCACAGTAGTGATATCATCGTCATTTGTTAGAATCCAGTGATGATATCTCCATTTATCACACTGTAGAAGCTCCCAACCCTACTGTAGAAAAAAAAAATATATATATACTGCTGGTAATCAAATGGAGGGGTAACTAGCATCAGGGTATCTATACATATATATATATATATATATATATGTATACTGTATATAAAAAATAGTGGCACGGTAGTGTTACTATAGTTAGGGTTGAGTACCCCATTTAAGGTTAAATCTGAAATTTGGCAGCTTAATAACTGTTCCATTGTATGAAAGATTTGCCAGAAATTTGGCATGGATGGTCTGGTACCATAGATCTCTGGATCTGCCAAGTTTTGTTACAGTCAGATGTACGGTTACGGAGCCACAGAGTACCAAAAAAATGCACAAATTATGCATTTTTGCACACTCTTTGCTCACACCTACAGGCAATACTGTTTGTGCGACCAGTCCAAAACCTTCAGGGATTATGCAGCCGGGGTTCCCGATGTGACTTTCAAAGATCTTGTGAAAAAATATTAAACGGTTCAAAAGTTATTCAAAAAACAAGTTTCCCATTATAGTCAATGGGAAAAGTTAACAAAATATGCTAAAGTGTCACAAATGCACTTTTTACTTTTGCAAATGACCTTTGTAATGTCACAAATTGTCCATCTTGTTTTCAGTTGGTGGTCACAGAAATGCTTGGCATTTAAATTTGGGACCCACTAGGGACATAATTCTTGTTGTGTTCACCTAGTCGAGCCCTAAGGTTGCTAGCCATGTCTTTTTTAAGGAGTAAAACACCCCAGAAATATGTTTTTTAAACTTTTGTAAAAAGTAGTGTCAAAAAGTAGTTTTGTATATGCTACACTTTTGTGATTTCATTTGCGAAAATATGGTGGTTTGCGAAAGTACTTTGCAACACTATGGCCAAAACAATAAGGAATTTTTGCCACCCTGCTGCAATAGAACATTTTGATCTTTTGGGCTGAAATTTGGAGGGAAGAAAGCCAAAATCCCACAGATGTGCCTTTTTTTGGTTTGGTAACAAAATATTAGAGTGCTGCAAAGTTATGAAACTCTGAAGTTGATGATTTTTTCCATAGGCTAACATTACGGCATCTGCCGCGCCTTTCGGGGCCCATATCTCGAAAACTCTTCGAGATACAGACTTTTCATCAGAAGAATGCTTAGTCCCTTACTAGGGAGCTAAGCACAAAACTAGCCTAGAAAGTCACAAAAATAATATGAGATTTTACATTGTTTTCTACATCATACAGTTACCGAGATATAAGCAATTTAGTATTCCAGTTGCTCATTTTCTGCTCCGAGGGCCATTATTATGCATACATTCTTTGTAATCACTGTGTTTCTGAATGCACCCTTTTGGGAAACAAAAGGGTGTGTATTTGCGTTACTGTTACTGTTAGCATTTCCGCTTGCGTTTCTGTAACAATTTGCGTTAACGTTTCCATTTATGTCAGCATGTGCGTTACCCTTTGCGTTTGCATTTGCATTACTGCTACCCTTTGCTTTTCCATTACTGTTTTTGTTTGCATTACTTTTTTATCTGTGTGTGCGTTACCATTTGTGTTTGTATACATGCTTGCGTTTGCATTTCTGTTTGTGTTTTCATTAGAGTCATCATTGGTGTCACCTTAAGCATTGCATTTCCAATTGCATTACAGTGACCGTGTGTGTTACCATTTGCTTTTGCATATCTGCTTGCGTTTTGCATTTCTGTTTGTGTTACTGTTTCCTTTGGCATCATTGTTGGTGTTACCATAACCATTTTCATTTCCAATTGCGTTACCGTTACCATTTGCATGTTCATTACCATTTGTATTTCTGTTGGCCTTAGCATTTGCATTTTCTGTAGTGTTTCCATTGTTGAGTGTGTTTCTGTTTCCTTCTGCAGTGCCGTTGCCATCACCATTTCATTTCTGTTAGCATTTGCATTTTCATTACCTTTTTCATTACTGTTTGTGTTTCTGTTGTTAGCTTTTGCGTTACCATTTGCATTACCATTTCTGTTTTCATTTACTTTTGCGCTTGCATTTCTCTTACTGTTTGCATTATCATTTCTGTTTGAGTCACTGTGTGCATTACTGTTTGCGCATGCATTTGCTTTGCCTTTAGCATTACTATTTTCTTTTACCTCTCTGTTGCCATCACCATTTGCATTAACATTACCATTTGTGTTTTTGCTTTGGTGTAGTGCAGTGCAAAATATTATGTTTTTGCTATTTTTCTGCACTGTCTTCCATGATGCATAGTGAAGCCAGTTTGTGGTTCTTTGGTCTGAACCTTGATATGTAGGAAGACCTTTGTTCAAGTAACATGCCAGTTTTTATTAGGTGAAAAAATGTTGTTCTGTTTCAGAGTTATTGCCTTTTGAGTTGACCTGCTTCACAGTTACTGGTTTTTCTGCCACCAGGTCTGCCATTTTAGTGTATTTTCTGCCATGATTTCTGCCATTTTGTGATGGAAGACTTCTTAAAGATGCAGAAATGTCAAAATTGAATATCACTGGAACAGTCTGGTCTTTTCACCTGAAATTCTGAGGGTGTTGAGTGGATGTCCTGGGGATGTAAATAATGCTGTTTACATGTTGGAAAAAATTATTCATGGAGGAGATACTGTATGATGCAGTTAATGTTTTGCACATAGCTTTCTGCATGGTACTACTGGCTTGAAATTTATAGCATAGGTAGCCCTAGTGGTACAGTGGTGCCTTGCCATGGTTTGATGTGTAAAACATTAATAGGTGCGGAATTATACCACTCTGACAAATGAAAATTTGTTTCATTGTGCTTCAATAACCTCTGAACTCTGCATCCAATTTGCCTGGTATTTTGAATGTGCAAAGATTTATCATACATCTTTGTCTGTGACAATTTTCGGGTCACTGGCACTTACGGTTGCTGAATTGTGCATGTTACATTGTTTGCTCATGGTGCTGTGTGACTGTTGAATGGATGCACACACAATTCTGGACACATGGGCCCAGATATTCAAACTGCACCAGGCTGTGGCACAAGCCTGGGCGCAGCTCAACTTTGTTGCGCAGGGTTGTGGAGTGGGTGATATTCAACTAAGCTGCGCTATGGCACAGCAGCTTTGAATATCGCACCATGGCCACCTCCACTGTGTATGGCACAGTGGCACTGTGCCAGTGCAAGTGGCCAGAGTGGACCATGGAGATGCGCTAGTGCAAGTGCCATTGCGCCATGCACAGCACCTGCGATATTCAAAAGGAGACATGCAAATGGGGCTATAATTTATGCAAGGTGCACAGTGGGCCATTTGCATCTCATTATGGCCCCATTTGCATGCCATTAGCATGCAGGTACGCCGATCCCTGATGACTTGCGCCTGGCACCCTGCCAGGCAGGATCCGTAGGGTGCCAGTCAGCAGCTGTCAGGGACCGACGCCCCCTGCAGCCCAATCACGGGCATCCATGCAAAAGGAAAAACCCATCCAATATCCCTGTTGTTCCAGTAGACCACTATGTGCCCAATCACGGGCATTTGTGTAGAGAATAAGCCCCCCTCCTATATCCCTGGTTGTCCAGTGGACCTCTATGTGCCCGATCGTGGGCATTTGTATAGTATCCCCCCACATCCAATATCCCTGGTGGTCCAGTGGACCAATTGCCACCCGATCCACGGGCATCTGTAACACATAAAATACCCCTACTACCCTGGTTGCCTAGTGTACCCTCCCCACCCACCCACTGAGCCCCACCGCCTGCTCCCCATCAGCCGGTGGGTGCAGCTCACCTGCCTGCTGCCCCTCCGGCCACTGCTGATAGCTCAGTAGGGCTGCATGCCCATTGGTTCACAGTGTGAGCCAATGGGCGTAGGCAACATTAGTACTATTTCGTCCAGATATGTGAATGAATCATTCACATATCTGGACTGAGAAGACGTAGTGTTACACACAATTGGCTCACACTGTGAACCAATGGTGTGCAGCCATACTGAGCTGTCAGTCAGTGGGCTGCTGGGTGGCAGGCTGGTGGGGTGTTGCCACCACCGCTGACGGGCAGCAGGCGGTGGGTCTCAGTGAGCAGGTGGGAGGAGGGCACTAGACCACCAGGGTAGTAGGACATTTATGTGTTACAGATGCCCATGATTGGGGCGGCATGGCATTGGGGTGCACATTGTTGTTGCCCCAACTCTCACCCACCATGTGTAAAGCAGCAGAAGTATAGAAGAATGGGGTGAGAGTTAGGGACCGATGACCCCAATGCACACCCCAATGCCGGGTTGGGGGTGGGCTGGGGTCCAGGGTTTTCAACCCTAACACCAAATTTCCTCACTTTTGTCGCTGTGGAACAACCCTAACTAATGCATTAAATGGAGTTTTTTGCCTCTAATTTCCCTTCTTTTTGCGAATGATAATGAGAAATAGTGAATGTAATGCAGCGGCGGGAGCGTGGGGCCCTCCGGGCCCCATGTTCCAGCCACATGATGTCATGTGACATAGTAACAGGAACAGCAATGCAAACAGAAGCACTATCAGTGGCACATGGTAACGCAAGTGCGAATGAGAACAGAAGATGCACACATGGTGGGCGTGACAGAACGGTCTGTCAAGTGGTGTGTTGTCACACAGTAACATGGTGCCTGCAAGCGGAAATGTCAATGGGCATGGTGATGCAAGTGAAACAGAAAGAGAAACAGTACTGTAGACACAAATGGCAAAAAATAACAGAGCAAAACGCAAAGGAAAACTAGAAGGATAACGCACATGGTGGCATAGACTTCAACGGTAAGTGAAAAGAGGTATGGAACCACAAGCGGAAAGGGCAACGGTAACAGTAATGTCAGCACACAGGTTGGTTTTCCCAAAAGCTGCATAGAGAAAGACAGTGAGCACAAAGAATGTATGCATAATAATGGGTATTGGAGTAGAAAATGAGGATTTGGAATACTAAATAGGTTATATCTCAGGAACCGTACGACGTAGAAAAAAAATTTAAAAGTCATATGATTTACGACTGTCCTGGCTAGTTTTGTACTTAGCCTCAATTAGGGGGCTAAGTATTTTTCCAACGAAAAGTCTGTATCTCGCACTGTTTCAGAGATACGGGCCCTCAAAGGTGCGGCAAACGCCGTAATGTTATCCTATGGGAAAAAAAGAGAAGTTCGGAGTGCCATAACTTTGCCTGCCTGTAATATTTTTTTACCAAACCAGTGAAAGGCACATCTGTGGGCTGTTGGCTGCGCTCCTTCCAAATTTCAGGAAAAAAGATCAAACCGTTATTTTGCAGCAGGGTGCCAAAGGATCCATGTAATGCGTTGGGCACCGTAATGTTATCCTATGGGAAAAAGCATCAATTTTGGAGTACCATAACTTTGCTGCCATGCAATATTTTTTCAACAAGATACTGAAAGGCACATCTGTGAGATGTCAGCTACGTTCCCTCCAAATTTCAGCCCAAAACTCCAAACCGTTCTTTTACAGCGTAGTGCCAAAGAATTTCTGTTATTTTGGGCATAGTGTTGCAAAGTAGTGTCGTGATTTCCGAAAGCTTTTGCAAAAATTTGAGACACTTTCGTGAGTGTGACATTACTTTGAAAAGTACTTTTTCCAGAAATCTGAAAAACATATTTCTGGGGTGTTTTACCCCAAAATAAAGACATGGCTAGCATCCTCAGGGCCCGACTAGGTGAATACAAAAAGAATTAGGGTGCTAGAGGGTCTCAGTTTTAAATGTCAAGCATTTTTCTGATCAGTAACTGAAAACAAAATGGCAGATTTGCGACACTAACAGGGCTATTTGCGACACTAAAAAGTGCATTCGTGACACTGTCGAACTTTTTGTTAACTTTTCCCATTGACTTATAATGGGAAATTGTTTTTTGAATAACTTTTGAACCGTTTAACATTTTTTCACAAAATCCTTGAAAGGCACATTGGTGAACCCCGGCCGCACATCCTCTGAAGATTTCGGGCTGGTGACGCAAACTGTGCGACCTGTAGGCACGACAGTAAAATTCCAGAAAAAGCGTAAACGCAAGTGCAGATCATGCTTAATAACTCCACAGCCGTGTATCCAACTGGTACGAAACTTGGCAGATCCAAAGGCGTAGGTCTTGATCGTGTATTCAAAATTTCAGATAAATCTGTCAAACGGTTGCAAAGTTATTAAGGTGCAAAATTTGGGGTTTAACATGGAGATGGCTCCTCAACCCTAAATATGGTAGCACTACTGTGCTACCATAATACTGTATATATATATAAATATATATATGGATAGATACACCACACACACACACACACACATTACTGTTGGTGATCGGATGGAGGGGAGTAACTAGCATCAGGGATTTTTTTAAATGAAATATGATCTGGCGAGTGGATGGAGGTGGGTCCCCTGGCAGCAATTATTTTTAAATTGCATTAACTGGCTGGCAATTGGCATGGGGGTGGTGTCATGGATCACAGGGGTTGAATGCACGCCATCAGTACCAAACAGCTAGTCATTTGTAACACCTCTGGAAGCCAGTAGGGTTGCCATGAGTAAGTCTGTGTTTTATTTGGCTGTGTTTCCACAGCGCAAAAAGTGCCATGCACATTTTTTTGATGCAGCCCAAAGCTGCTGAATCTTATGCAGCGTGGCTATTAATGATCATGCACATTCCCTTGCTCTTAGGCATACATTATGTTTTATGCAGACAATAACCATCTTTACCTGCATGAAATCACTTTTTTGAATAAGGGGATCTGCACCAAATCCAGGTTTGTGTAGGAAATGACCCCTCAGCATCCATTTAAACATCTGCAGTTTTTCTGTTGTTTTTCAAAACAACTGGATGTTATTAGATTATTCTTATGGTAGTGGTTTACCTTTGTGATAATGAGAAATTAGTTTAAAATGTTATTTGCTTTGTCACCTAACTTTAGACAAACGGTTGCTCCAAAATAAAATTTATTGCTAACAAAAGTGTGTGATTTGTCATCCATGTTTCTATTCAACAGTAATTGTAAACAACTGGAAACACTGAACATATAATGATATCGACCAACATATGACAACAGATGTAGTTTGCAAAGTAAATGATTTGAAAGTTATGAAATTTGTCTTGTAAAACCAATTCAATTTTCAAACTTTTTTTTTACTTTTCGTCATTATTAAAAATTCATTTCCAGATGTCCATTTCTAGCTCCATTAAGAAATCTTCAGTTAGTATATCCGTGATGGCTTACCAGTCTGCATTTCATTACAGTCACCTTGATCCTGAATCACAATAAAAGCTTGTGAAGAATATATTTGGAATGCTGTTGGATAAAATCTTTTTTACCTATAAAATTGGTAGGCTATATCAGTCAATCAAATTCCTAGCTCACTATGCATAAAATCTGTTCCTTGCATGGGTGAAAAAAAGAGCTGGCAGTAAAAAGGCCAAGATTCTTGTGCTTTAGAATGTTGGCATTCTTACTGGCAGCCATCTTTTCTTTACCACTGAAAAAAAACCAGCACACATTGTACCATGGCAGAACAAAAAAAAGTCAATTTTGACATTAGCATGTCCAACAAGGAGCTGGAATGCATCTTCAATACACCAGAAGAACAGTACATCACTGTGAACCCAGTTCAACCAAGTGGCAAAGTGAGTACCTTTAATCCCGAGTCAAATAAAAATAAAAGTATACCAACCACCTTGCACTATCTCTCGCTCATGTCAGAAGCTCTCAATGAAATTGAAGATAGTAAGAATGACCCCAACACTAACAAACAACTTCAAGGGCCATACAAGTTTTTAACGATTGGCAAAGAGCAAAAGCAGTAAATCTTGATTTCAAGACAGCAACCCCAACTGATCTGAATGAAGCATTTTGGCACTTCTACGCTGAAGCCAGAGATACAGATGGCCAAGAATATTCGATCAGCAGCTACTGCCCACTATGCTCATCTCTCAACAGGCATCTGAATTCTGTGGCAATTGGTAAAAAAAAATATTTTATAACAGATCCCACTTTCCAGAGCAGCAATAATGTCTTTGTTTCTGTCACAAAGTGACACTGCAGGGCCCCAAAAGAGACCAGCAAACACCATCCACCCATCTCCAATCCTGATCTTGAACTTTAAAAAAAATCACCCACTCTCCCTCCTGATACCATGCCTGACCTGTTCAGAAAAGTCTGGATAGACATTTAGTGGTATATGGCCAGGCATGGTTGGGAGGGAGTGTGAAATCTAACTTTGAGCAGTTTCATTTTCAAGCATGATGAAAAAGGCACCAAACATGCCACTTTAGCATTTAACGAGGCTACAAAAAAACATCTCAACCCAATGGAAACCAACACACAGGCTCACTGGGGATATATGTACTCCTAACCTGGCTGCTCATTATGCCCTGTCAGCAGTTTAAAGAAATATTTGAGTAAACTGACCCCCTGAGGTGACGGTGCTCTACTGTCATCTGCGCTGTCTGCCCCAACATTTCCTAGATTGCATCAAAACATAGTACTGTATACCCAATAGCCATTCAGTATTAATTTCCTTTCAACAATAATGGCCAAAATAAGCAAAGAACTGAACTGAGTGAAATTTAGACAAACCACTCAGTCAGGTCCACTGCCGTTCATTTACTGTCAGAAGCAGGTCTCCAGAGAAGAAAGGTAATGGCTGTGACTGGACACCACTGTGAGGCAAGCCTCTGATCTTATTGGTCTGCCTCTGCAACTGACTGACAATGATGGGGCTCAATATTGGGACAGCAAGACATAAACGTAAAAGAACATCCCCCCAAAAATCCAACAGCTGAAGAAAGCAACCCCAAAAATGAAACAAAGTAAAACACAACAGTGCCACCACCAGGAACGACATCATTCAAAAGTGGTCCATTCACTTTTAATGGACCCATGAATTTCAATGGAACTGTGAGTTTTTTCAGTCCCAACAGAAATATGAAATGAATCAAATTCCTATCAGAAATGTTTAAATACTTAAACTGAGTTAAAATAGTAAACCAGCCTCCACGTTATGATCATTTCCCTCCAATTCCCACCCATACAAATATGCATTACTTGGTGTTGCGTAAGGATTTGTTACCTAAAATAAATGTTTTTATGCATCACAATAATATTTTATCTGTATATTTTTCATTTTAACATTAATACACCATTTTATAAGTGCAATAAGATACTCCATGGTGTGCACAAAACATATTTTACCACATGACTAGTGTCTAAAGTCACTCAGCCTGTGGCCTCATGCCTTATTACGCCCCTGGCTGTGCAGTAAACCATGTTCCATGCATACCCTGTTGTGTCTTATTGCTTACATGTATATCTAAAATCTGATGGTTCATGTCAA
The DNA here is from genome assembly GCA_016271365.2 of Neoceratodus forsteri. Taxonomy (NCBI): domain Eukaryota; kingdom Metazoa; phylum Chordata; order Ceratodontiformes; family Ceratodontidae; genus Neoceratodus; species Neoceratodus forsteri. The sequence continues at coordinate 1,177,140,874 of CM057449.1, read as the reverse complement.
CATATCTGCATTTATATACTACAGTTTGTTATCCACTGCTGTTGTCTCCATGTGGAAATGAGAAAATTGCCTTTGCACCTCATCCAATTTATGTGGATGGTGGTACTTTGCAGTTAGTAGAAGTGGGAAAACTGATTGGTTGTGTAACTGGCTAGCCAAGGTGTAGGATGGGTACTGTTGTCAAAGTTACAGAACTTTCAGTCGGATCTCAGAAACATCCTACAATAACAGAAAAACAACAACAGGAAAACATCAGTCCTCTTAGCCCCCTCCCGCCAAGCTTTCATAATCAGATTCTGTGGTGGAAAAAAGAATGACGTACTGTGTCTTACCATGCCTGTCATAAAACTGGGAAAGACAATTCCTGCCTACTGGTACCCTGAGACTTGGTATCAGCCACTGGAGCACCAACAGTGGCTAAAAGCAAACCTCAGTCAACCAGGACAACTCAAATACAGAATTCATAGTTCCCTTACTTCATAATCTATATCTTAAACATGGCTATGGAGGGGCTATGTTATAGTACTTTGCAGCATGATTTTTTTTTGGCATGTTAGAACTTTAACAGTCTTAAGTCTTCAATTTTTTAAACCTGTGTCTAATGGCATTACTTTATAAAAGCAATATTGAAATGCAGGGATGTTGCTAGTCCTAGGTTTCCTCCATGTTCAGGGACAGAAGGCACCTGACTTTGCCTCACGCCTACAAATGCCTCAGATCGTGGGGTAGACATTGTAAAATCAATACGCTGTAGAGAGTTATTGTGATGCTCACCATAACTTAAATATATTTCTCCTGTGCTGTCCAGATGACAGAACCATAATCAACTGGGGTGGTCATGATGTAACAGACTGCGCAAAGCAGAAAGCCAAAGAGAAACAGTTGTCATGGCTTCAACCCCCCAAAACACAGACCGAGTTAAATACTACCCTTCTTGATGCTTCTCTTGCCAGTGTTATGCACATGGCAGGTATTAGCAGTTCTGACTGTAATGTTGAATTGTATCACAATGTCATACTGACATGATAAGGGTCAGAAAGGTAAACATCAAAGTTTTCAAAAAAGTATTTAAACCCCTGTCAAGTCATGCCCCCTCCATCTGTTGCAGGGCCAGCATGTGGGGAACAGATGGCATGATAAACACAGAATAGGGTGACCGCCTGTGTCGTGTTATGTTCCCCAGCTGCATACAGTAGGCCCATGTAGTCTTATGCTTACTCTGTATAGGTAATGGTTACATGTTTAATATTACAATTATATTTTTTACTGAACGTTGCCTCAGTTTTTACTGGTTTTGCACCTGCTTCCTCCCCCTTATTTTCCTTTAGAAAAGCAATCTTGAACCTCATCTCCACTCGCTTGGAGATTGTATGAGCATGGTGAGCATTTTCATTACAAATCCAGGCTCCCAAAATATGCCCAGTAACATAAAATAATATTATGATGTTCTCAGAACCTGTCAAAATATGCAATCAAAGATGAAGTATTGTGGTTCTCTGTAGTTCTGATACATACCTGATCCATACAGAGGAAAATAAAAAAATGGGAGAATTTAGGGGTAAGGTAACAAACTAGCCTATGGAATACCTCCAAGGGTCTGGTAGATCAAGGATAACTGCTTCAAATTTCTCAACAGATAGGGGCTGCTTATCACTTCACTCAGCATCTTATGAGCACAACTCCGTAAGTCAACAGAAACATACATGTTGTCAATAAGGGTAAGCACTGAATGTGTTTTCACATAGGCAATGATAATATATCATAATCCTTCATATTCTGTCCTTCTGAACAGCTCAACAATGATCCTGTGAGATCACCCATTCTCATCCATCCTTTATGTATTGTGCACATGACATGTTATGTCATACTTGATGTAAAGCACGCAACAATTACAAAATGTCCTAGAAGGATGGTGTGCCATTACAAAGCAAACACCACTTTGCTGGCTTGAAATTGTATTCGCAGACTGTCTAGACAAAGGGGGCCCACTATTCAAATCTTTGCTAAGGTGCATAGCCAAGTTTGCCAATGCAAACTGGGTATTGTAAGTATATGGGCCATTTTGCACTGTCCCCTTGTGTGGCACAGACACTGGCGACTGACATATGTCTTCCTCCTGTGCAATCCTACCGGTTGGCGTAGGAAGTGCATCATCCCCTGACCCCCACCACTGTTGTCCCAGGAGGTAGTGAACCACTTCCCCACTCATTGCAGGTCCCATTTTACAAAATAACCATTCTTTGGTGCTAGTGGTCCCCCAACTGCCAGACCGACTTTAACAAATAACCAATCTTTTGTGCTAATGGTCCCAACCCTCCCTCCCTGATTGCTTGACCAATGTGTAAAAGTACACAGTGGATGGTACTGGTGGTCCCTCCCACTACCCATACCCATGCACAATTTGTAAACAATTAATCCCTGGTGTGCAGTGGTCCCTTCCCCCATTCACACCCATGCCCAGTCTCTACACATACATCCCATGTTATCCAGTGTTCCCTTCCACATAACAGCACCCATGCCTAATGGTTAAATAGGCATTTTCTGGTGTCTAGTGACCACCCCACCCAGCCATCCCAATCCTATGTGCAATAACATACATCCATTCCCTGGTGTCTAGAGCACCCCCCTCCTATTGCTGATCCACCTGCACAACATAGTAAATCCATTCCCTGGCATCTAATAAACCCCCTTCCTATCCCCAGTCCTTTGTATATCTAGTGGTCTCCCCCTTTTCCACGTTGAAAACACAACAGTTCTGTGTAGCTTAGCTTTTGAGTTTGGATGCCACTGGTTGTGCAAACTTGTCTATTCAGTGTTCTATGTGCTCCTCCGACATCTTACTGAAGGCTATCTGGTGTGCAACTTCAGAAAATGTTCCTGTAAACACATGACATTCTGTTGCAAATTCTTAGGTAGTAATTACTAAGCACATGTTTTTTTTTAACCAAATTTTGTCTTGGTTTTTTTCACCATGGGTAGACTAAGGGAAGACATCACCATGACAATTGAGCACATTGCAGACATGGTTAACGATACTGAGCCACTTCAGGACTGTTACTTCACTGTCATCATTGTTGTGTGACAAAACACAGAACATTTGGACGGTGACAGATATTGACCAAACAAATGTATGTCTCCACAGTCTTTTTGTTTTGGATACTTTGTCAAGTTTTTTCTGACACCTTAAATTGAAAAAAAATGTCTTTGGATAACACTCTAGATAATGCATCATAAATTATGAAACCATACAATATTCAAACAACAGTGAGGTATACTACTTTGACGGTGATGACTCCATTCAAAAATTTTTATTTCACTGTTTGAACTCATGATGGCATTCATTGACACCATGATATGAGTTTGAGAATGTTGCACACCAATCAGTGATGTATCTTGCCTTTAACATCCATATTTTAAAAAGATACCCTGGAATGGCGTATCACTTTCTTATAAAATGGGTTTGGATAACATCAAAATATGATTGGTCAAAGAGCACCATCTGACTGTTGATTAAAACTTCTATGGATTCACCAGTTAGGCAAATAAACTATGCTTGTGCAGAGCCATCACTGATGTCCCTTTCTACAGAATTTTGAGGGAGAATGAGCGGAAGTACCTCGTAACCAATATGTGAGAGAGAGAGAGAGAGAGAGAGAGAGAGGGGGAGACAGAGAAAGAGAGAGAGAGAGAGAGAGAGAGACAGAGACAGAAAAAGAGAGAGAGAGACTAAGGCATTATGTCATGGACACTGTCCCCCAGGGTACTGGGTGAATATAGCATGGACAGAACCGCACATGGAATACCGAGTAGGACATATAGCACGGTGCAGTAGTGCGGCAGGGTACAAAACCCTGCAAGGCACAAATGCTGCACGTGGTTTTGTACCCTGTCATGCATGGGTGGCGGGGAAGAGTGGTGCAGAGGTCAAGACCTCTGTTGAGGAACTGGTCCACTGAGCTACTGCTGTGGCTCAGTGGGATGAGCCATGGCAGTGTAGGGTACCTATGCATTTGTGGACCAGGGCTCGAATCCCAATCCCAGACTTTTGCGAAACTGTATTGTATGGTTTTCTTTTTTCCCCACCATTGGTGTTTCCCCTCATCCCCTTGTTGAACCCCCCCTTCCCCACCCTGGAGCTGATTAGATTTATAGGGGGTGGTTTGGAAGATGCAGAAAACAAAGAACCTAATGGATTTTGTTCACTGAACTGTGTTTCAGCATTTAGTTACAGCGGTGGTAATGTAGCCACTGTATTTACAGCATGGTACATTGCTGTGCTGTTTTGGTATACAGCATCATGACCATAAGCCTTGCTCCAGAGCTGCACTTCCAAATGATATTGAGGTGAGTGTACTAGCCAAGTTTTCATTGTACAGATGGTGCAGTGTAGAGGAACTAGGAGAGAAAGGCACAAAAACAGTAATGAATACCAGTTCATGGAACGTGTGCTCCTATGGTGGCATCATTTTTGGAGTCTGTTCCAAGGAACTGGGGAGGAGGAAAGCATTTTGTGAAGTAATAAAACGTTTTTATGGAAAACAAATGTCAGATATTATGTACTGTATTTCTGGCATTTGTTTCATCATAAAAGAAATGAATCATGCATCACTTGCTGCAGCCAGCTTTTAAAATCAGTGGGGTACCCTTACATTTTCCATATGTAAACAAGAAAAAATCCTTTTTTATCATTTGTTTGCTTTTATTTTTGTATAACATAACGCATTGCAGAAGCCCAATAACACATAGCATGGCATGGGGAATTGATGCACTGCCTCGCAACATACCGGGCTTATGGGATAACGGTGAATGCCTAAAGGCGATTATCGTTATCACTCAGAGTGCCGAAAATATTTTTGCCAGTCTGACAACCCCGGCACCTCTGGACAACGGTGCCAGGGCACTATTTTACTGCTTTCTGTTGGGGGCTGTGACCCCAACACCATCCTCGCCAGGGGCTTCTGCCCACGCACCACCCTACTAATGGATTCTCAACTCCAGGGGGTGGCTGTCTGAGGGGGTGAAAGCAGGAAAAAAAAAGCTTTGGTCTGGGAGTGATAAAATTGTACCAGCACCCAGACCCGAACCCAATACCTCTCCCATCACATCCATTCGCCAACCCCTGATGCCATGATGCAGCTCAGCCAGCCACCACAGCGTCACCCCCTACAGCCTCAACACCCCCTCCCAGCCCATGCTCGCCATGCTTGCTCCCACCGCCCGTGCACATATGCATATCGACATCCTGTTGCCTAATTCACCCACAGCCTCATCCAGTCACGCTATCCTCCCCATTGCCATGAGGGATTATGCCAGGAAAGAGTCGCTGTAATGGACGGCACCCTTCCTCATGCACCCACTTCGCGGGTTACCCAACACACCTGGGCCATGCATTAATTACCATAACCCAATACCCTGTCATTGGTTACGTAAGCAAGAAGACACAATACAGTGTGCATTACAGTGTGATAATCACATTCCTAGGGGTGTAGTTATGCACAAGGCCAAAGGTCTGGTGCCTGTCACCCCTAAAAGTGCAGTTATCACACTGTAATTCACAACCCTGGAGTGACTCCTTGTGCTTATAAAATGGCATTTTATTTACTTTATTTTTAGGAGCAGTTTTTTTTTATTTGGAAATACATTTGCAAATATGTAAAGATGTAAATGAATATGTGTTTTAAACATAAAATAGCCTTCTGCCAATCCCCACTGTCAATCATCCTCCCTCCTACCAGCACTATTTTCTCCAGTTTTACAGTGAACAAATTACAAATAAAAAAGTAAATGAATATTACTGTATCAGACTATAAGGTCAGACATGGTGATTGTGCCATCGGGGAGAAATGCCTTAGTTAGGGCAAGTGGATATGAGTGCAGTAGTCTAGTCTAGCCTACCTACTCAGTTCCGGGTTGTTTTCTTTCTGCCTTTTGTATCTCACACTCCTTAAGCCAGTACTGGTACAAGTAAGCAAACAAAATGATTCAATAAATCAAAAGTCTAAAACAGCATGAGGTAAAGCTCAAAAGCTGCATGTATGTGAGAGTTGGGGGGAGGAGAAATGATAGAGAGTACTTAACATGCTGCTGTACATTTGTGACAGCACTATACAGTGGCCACTAAGGGACACGCTCACTACGAGTCAAGTGGGCTTTAGGCTGCAAAATGAAATGGAAAAGAAATATTGAAGTGGGAGTGTACTAATTGCATTTGGGATTTTTTTGTGGCTCTGTTCAGTGATACAGGAATGAGGAGGATTGCGGTTGGGTGAGGAAACAGATGGTGGTATTACTGAGATGCCACTCAGGATGATTGGTATGAGAGATGCTGTTCACTGTAAGCAGGTAATGGCTGTTGGGAGAAGTTGCAAGTGTTTCACAAACGTTTGAAAAGTTGATTGTGTTACTGTTGCCACATGGAGTTGGGTGAATAAAATGGCACAGAAGATTGGAAAGTAACAGACTGATAACTTTAGTGGGCTGGGCTAAAAAAATGGTAACTTATAATTTCTGTCAAATTCTAATTAGAATATCTAAAAAATGAATCACTGAGCCAGCAGCTTATGTGATGTGACTGTTTTACTGGGACTAGTTATTTATAGTGCAATATTGTCCTGTATTGCACTATAAATAATCAGATTACTTCACTGGTGTCTGCTATTTTATAATGCTTACTTACAGCACATCTCAAATGTTGCTTTATTTTTCCCTGATTCTTTACCACATTCAAGCATTGTAGTTACATAGATTACATAGAAATTGTGGGCAGATAAGGACCATTGTGCCCACCCAGTCTGCCCTTATTTCCTGCCTACCGTAATACTACAGACCCTACTTGATCTCCGGCTTTACCCTCTCATTCCAAACTAATAAAATTCCCTCATGCCTATCCCATGTATTCTTGAAACCTGTTGTAGTTTTTGCTTTGACTGCTTCTGCTGGGAGACTGTTCTTAGCATCCACCACTCATTCAGAAAAGACGTGCTTTCTAACATTTCCCCTGAATCTACCCCTTCCAGCTTCACAGCATGTCCCCTTTTTCCTGAGCAACTTTTTTTCTGAAAAATGCTTTCTACTTGCACCGTTAATATCTGTGAGGTATTTGAAATTCACTACCATATCCCCTCTCTTCCTTCATTCCTCTTGGGATACATATTGAGGTCCTTTAGCCGATCCTCATAGGGCTTTTGATACAGGCCCATCATTATTTTCTCCTCCGGACTGCCTTTATTCTGTAGATGCCCTTACAAAGATGTGGTCTCCAGAGCTTAACATTGTATTGCAGGTGAGGTCTCACCAATGTTTTATACAGTGGTATAATTACCTACCTCTTTCTGCTCGTGATACTCATCCCTATGCACCCCAGCATCCCACTAGCTCTCCCCACTGTCTTTTCACACTACTTGGCCATCTTTAGGTCATCAGAAATTATTCCTCCCAGGTCCCATTTCTACTTGGTAGTCATCAGTACCACTCCACCCATGTTATACTACGTCTCTTGGATTCTTTGCCCTAAGTGCAAGAGCTTGTACTTCTTCACACTGAATCTCAGCTACCACATTTTTGACCACTCCTCAAGCTTTATTAGATCCTTATTCATTTGTTCTCTGCAAAAAGACATACCTTTCCTTCTAGCCCATCTGCAATGTCACTAATAAAGAGATATTTGAAATTCTCTATCACATCCCTCTCTCCCTCCTTTCCTCTAGGGTATACACATTGAGGTCCTTTAGTTTCTCCTAATAGGGCTTTGATGCAGGCCCTGCCCCAATTTAGTTACCCTCCTCTGAACTGTCTTTACTCTGTCTATGTTGTTCCATAGATGTGGTCTCCAGAACTAGGCACAGTACTCTAGGTGAGGTCTCACTAGTGATTTATACAGCATTATCAATCCCTCCTTCTTTCTGCAGGTAATACCATTTCTCTTGCACCCTAGCATCCCACTGGCTCTCCTCACGGCCTTGTCACACTGTTTGGCCACATTTAGGTCATCAGATATGATTACCCCCTGGTCTCTTTCCTGCTTGCTGGTAACCAGTACCACGCCCCCTATTTTGTACTCTGTCCCTGGGCTTCTACACTCCAAGTGCAAGCATTTGTACTTCTTCTCATTGAAACTTAGTTGCCACACTCTTGACCACTCCTGAAGCATTCTTAGATCGCTATTCATTTTTTCCACTTCCCCTGGAGTGTCTACACTATTGCAGATCTTAGTGTCATCTGTGAACATGCATATGTTCCCTTCTAGCCCCTCTGCATTGTTGCTAATAAAGACATAAAAGAGGTCTAGTGCCAGTACTGATCCCTGTGGCACCAAACTGATCCCCATGGTGAACTCAATTAACCACCATCCTCTGTCTCTAATCCCCCAACCAATTCTGTATCCAGTTTACCACCTTTGTACCCATTCCCAGACTCTTCAAGAAATTTTATGACTGTTGTAATAGCACGCTCCAGGGAGTGTGGTAAGACCACAACTTACTTCACTTCTCAGGTGATTTTGCACACTCGGCTGCACCTCATCCTTCACAACCCAGCTGGGGCATGCAGCAATGAAGTATTACTGCACACACTATCAGATATTAGTGCTTACTAAACAACATCAATGTTTAAGTACTCTAAATCCATGAAACACTCACCATTTGACATTTGCCACACAAACAATGTTTCACTTTGGGTTGATTCTTTTTAATGTACGTCTTAACCTGAACATGGTGATCCATTACCAACTGCGCTATCTTACATTCCTTTCTTTGTATGTATGCCAGTCCACGTTTCAAACTGTTTAATTCAATTGCCATGCAATTCTTGACCTCAGATGACTGAAACACCAAATCAGACAAAGGCAAAAAGAAAAAGTAAGACATTATTGTTTAGAAACATCAGTTTGTGGATCTTGAGGTTCACAATGACTTTGGAAAATAAGGAGTTCTTCTTACCTGGATTAGTTGCAGGTGAATTACTTTTTTGGCCTGTAAATCCGTAAATGAGTGAAGGCCATACTCGACACTGTAACCATGGGAGTCACATCTTGCGTCGCCACCTAGGAATAAGTCTTTACTAGCCAGATTGTGCAACAGTTCTTCTTGCTGAGACTCCCACACTTGTTGAACTGCAGGTATAATATAGGACTTCTGAATTTTGTGGTAGGTCACTTGCGAAAGTACTGGAATGTTTACATACTGAAACAGCTGCAGCACTTTAGCTGAAGTTATTCCAATACAGAAGATACCACAGGCAGCAATATGTTCCCCAGTGGCATTCCACGTGTCATTACCTGGCTATTCCATAATCTGGTATGATCATTTCTACATTTTCTATAAATTAAGATCATTGAGCCCACTGACCTTAAAATGTATGAATCTGCCTTACTTCTGCATGTCACACAGTACTCAAACAATGTTGCAAGTTGCATTTCAGATACCATGAAGAAACATTTCTCATTTGCTGATTTCTGTTTAATACCAATGGGTTTATGCTCACTGTTAATGACAATGTAATTTTTTTTTTGGTGGGGATTTGTACATTCTTCATGAGGATTGTAGCTGGGGTCATTCTTGTCATCCTGACAAGCATTGATGGGTTCTCATAAATTAGTGCTGCACGGAATGTGGTATTCTCCCTGTGAAATTACCATGAAATGACCATTCTGCTGGCAGATTTTCTGCCAGAATTTCTCTGGTTCTTCTGTGGAATTCTGCCTGCTGTGATCCATGGAATAATATTCTGCAGATCACCATTTTTCCATGGAAAATCATTCTACAACAATTTCCATCACAGAGGTAACAAGCCTTTGTGTAAAGCAAATAAACAAAATGAAATGAGGTAAGAAATCACTATGGTTCTCAAAGGAAGTGGCAGTGAAGGTTCAAGAGAAAAAGAAAGCATTCAGGAAGTACAAGGAATCACAGAAGGAACAGGACAGAGAACTGTATCAGTTAAAGCAAAAGGAAGCTGGAAAGGCAGTCAGAACAGCAAAGGCCCAAACTGAGGAAAAGATAGCCAACTCAGTTAAGAAGGGGGATAAAACCTTTTATAGGTACATCAGGGAGCGAAGGAAGACCAAGGGAGGGATAGTGAGGCTTAATAAAGGGGAGGGAGGGGAGAAGGTGACTGTGAAAGGCAGAGATACTAAACAAATATTTTTGCTCAGTATTTACAAAGGAAAAGGGGAGGTACCTAAACAAACAGTAGAAACACTCTGGATACAGAAGTTGATACCAGCCCACTTACAGAAGAAAGGGTTCTGAAAGAGCTCTTAAAACTGAAGGTGGACAAAGCAATGGGCCTGATGGGATTCATCCCAGAATTCTAAAAGAACTATGGTAGAACTAGTGACACCACTGACTACCCTCTTTAACAAATCATGGGAGGATGGGGTGGTACCTGAGGACTGGAGGAGGGCAGATGTGATTCCTCTTCACAAATGTGGGAGCAAGGCAGAAGCAGGAAACTACAGACCTGTTAGTTTAACCTCAGTGGTAGGGAAAATGATGGAATCACTTCTGAAGGAAAGAATTGTTGAGTATCTAGATGCCAGAGGGGCACAGGACCCAAGGCAGCATGGATTCACAGTGGGAAGGTCATGCCAGACAAATCTGATAGAGTTCTTTGACTGGGTGACCAAAGTAGTTGATCAGAGAGGGGCTGTGGACATGGCCTACCTAGACTTTAGCAAGGCATTTGACACAGTCCCACACAAAAGATTAATATACAAGTTAGCCAGCCTGGGAGTGGGTCCCAAGATGACAGCCTAGGTAAAGGATTGGCTGGAGAATAGGACACAGAGAGTAATAGTAAATGGAGTCCACCTGGAAAAGGGGGTTAGTAGTGGGGTACCGCAGGGTTCAGTATTAGGACCCGTCCCTTCAATGTCTTTATAAGTGATATTGCAGAGGGACTGGAAGGAAAAGTATGTCTCTTTGCAGATGACATAAAGATCTGCAACAGAGTTGATGCACAAGGTGGGTGGAAGGATGAGAAGGGACTTGCAAGGTTAGAGGAATGGTCAAATGTATGGCAGCTTAGATTCAATGCTAAGAAGTGCAGGTAATGCACCTGGGAAACAAAACCCAGGGAAGAGTACAATAGGGATAAGATACTAACAACAACAAAAATGGAAAGGGACCTGGGGGTAGTCATATCAGATGACCTAAAGGTGGGCAAGCAATGAGAGGGCAGCAAGGAGGGTTAGGAATACTGGGATGCATAGGAGAGGCATCACCAGTAGAAAACAAGAAGTTATTATCTCTCTGTACAGACAGCTGGTGAGACCCACATCTGAGTACTGTGTGCAGTTCTGAGACCCAATTTCTGCAAAGACGAGACAGGATGGAAGCTGTCCAGAGGAGGGCACTAAATGGTGCAGGGTCTGCACCGGAAGACATATGAAGAGAGACTTAAGGAGCTTAATATGTATAGCCTTGAGGAAAGGAGGGAGAGGGGACATGATAGAAACTTTAAGTACTTCAAGGAATCAACAAAGTCCAAGAGGGTAGCATCTTTCAAAAAGAGGTGTGCAAGAACAAGGGCACAATTTGAAGATAGAGGGCGGCTCAGAGGTAGTTTAAGGTATTTTTTCACAGAGAGGGTTGTGGATGTATGGAATGGCCTTCTAGAGGAGGTTGTGGAGTCAAAACAGTGGTGGAATCCAAGCATGCATGGGACAGTCATAAGGCAATTCTAGGGGGTTGGGGTAGGAAGAAGTAGGCTGCTGGTTAACTAGGATCTTCAGCTTATCCATCAGGTAGGGAAATGGGCAGACTGGGTGAGCCAAGCTGTCAAATTATATGTTTCTGTGTTTCCACAGAACATATTGAGATCCACAGAATAATATTCCATGGAACAGCATTTTTCCCAAGGAAAATCATTCCACAATCATTTTCTGCTGCAGAATTCCACCACTCCATTTCTGGCTAAATTCATTGGGAATTTTGGCAGAATTTCAAAAATTCTGCAAAATTTAATTCTGTGGAATTTGAAAATTCCACATAGCACTATCATATATGACTTCAAGGTCAACCATTGAAGTGTGAGAAATGTCATTGGTCATTCTATGCCTGTCTTGAACTGATATACTTGGTATACATTCAGTTATACATATACTGTCCTCCATGATTGCACATTGAATTCCAATTAAACAGGTTTTTTTGGGTGACAATACCTTTCAAAATATAGTCTGTATTGGGTATGTTCATTGGCTTGGTTTTGTGTTCATCTGACATTTCATGTTTCATGTTGCTGTGTCACCAATTGTGGGGAAAAACATGCTGGTTTCAAAAAAAAGTGTTCACCTCACTCACAGATTCATCCAGTAGATCTTCATTGGAACTGCATGATACATCCATATCAACAACAGCTTTCTCATTAGGTGAACTTGGATCCTGCTCAGTTACCTTATCTCCAGCAATACAGCTATTGACTACCTGATTTGGTTCATCAACGATCTTCAAAAAAAAAATCATAAATAAGGATTGTAAAAGACATGTCTGATATAGGTGCCATGATACATAACTTAGAAATAAGCAATGACTGTATGTGCATTATAGGATTTTAATGCACACCCCAGGAGTACAGCAAGGCATGTGGCCAAAGTCCAACTGTCCTTATGCCCATGAGAAGTGCAATAAAATCATATGGTGCACAACCCAAAGGGTTTTGTTATACTCAAAAAATGGCTATAAGCTTTTCTGTTCTTTTTTTTAATGGGAAGGAACATGACTTTTGGCACCTGACTTTGACTTTATAGATATCTAATTCATGGTCATGTGACATATTTCAGCCAATGAAATTTCTAGATATTTTCTAGCAATTTTCTGGGTGAATATACAGTATTAAGTATCCCATTTAGAAAGTATCTACCATCAAGAAATCTATCCGATTCATTTGACATGACTTCCACTCCCCCCCCCCGGTGAATCCATGCTGTCTCAGAACCTGTAAGTCATTTGATTTAAGAACATGTACAGTCCTTTACTTCAGTAGTGATTCCATGAATTTGCCATCTACCGAAGTCAGGCTGAGTTGCCTGTAATTGCCAGCCTCCTCCATGCTACCACTTTTGTGAGGTGGGACTACATCTGTCCCTCTCCAGTCCTCCGGGACCGTTCCCATCTTTAGTTACTATTTGAACAGGGCTCTCAGAGGTGCAGCCAGCACCTCTATGGGCTCCATTAATATCCCTGGATGCATCCTGCTGGATCTCATTGCCTTGACTACATTCAGATTTGCAAGTTCCTTTAGCACTCTCAGCTCTGTAAATGGAATAGTATCCACCTCCATACTGTCAATGCACCTGACTCTTATCTAAGGACCCTCACCTTCCCTCTCTTCTGTGAACACTAAACAAAAATATTTCTTCAGGAAGTCTGTTTTTTTCCTGTCCCACCTTCCACACATTGCCACCCTTCCATCCTTAGCCATACAATCCCTCCTCAGGTCTTTCCCCTTTCGCTTACATACCTGAAAAATGTCTTGTCCCCGTACTTTACCACCTGTATTATTTTCTCATCCATTTGCACCTTTGCTTACCTGACTGCATTTCCTGTCTCCCCTGCTTCTCCTGATACATGCAGCCCTAACCTTCACTCTGTATGTCTCATTATATCTTCGGAATGCAATTTTTGGGGCCTTTTACATTCACAGCCACCTCTTTAGAGAATCATAGCAGTCTTTTTTTCTAATTGTTTTACCTTACTTGCCTGACACAGAGGTTTGTTACTTTCATTATCCCTGTTTTCAGCTTCTTTTGTTTTTTTTCTCACCCATACCTCTGCCTTTAGTTTTGTTTACTGTTCCTCCAGTCCAACCAATTCCTCACACGTTGCAAGGACATCTCTGAGGCATATCCCTATCTTTGTAAAAATTGGCTCTCCTGAAGTCCAGGACCCTTACCTTTGTGTGGGTCGCTTCTGCCACAGTACTTACATTGAAACACACCATATGATGATTACTGATCCACAAGTGGCCACCCACCATAAGTGCTGCAACACTGTTCACATTGGTGAGTACAAGGATGAATATTGCTCCCTCACAGGTGGGCTGCCCCCACAAATTACCTGAGAAATGTGCCATGCAGGGAGTCCTGGATGTCCATACTACTACCTGATGCTTCAGATGGACTGTTCCAATCTACATCCAGCAGATTGAAATCCCTCACCAGCAGCACCTCTCCCTCATTTGCCATCTTTTGAATGTCTTCCATCAGAAACTTATCCATCTCCCCCCCCACTCACCATGTGCTGGAGGTCTGTAGAACACACCAGTGTGAATAATGTCTACATCCCCTATCTATTGAGTGACCAATAGTACCACTGTCTGACCCTATGTTCCCTGTATCCATGATGCTTGTATGCTATCCCTTAAGTAAAGTGACACTCCTATTATTTTCTTACCCACTCTGTCCTTCCTGAACAGAGTATAGCCTGGTATGGATATATCTCAGTCATGGTTCTCATTGCAGTATGATTTGGTAATGGTGACAATGACTAGTTCAGGTTCAGTCATAATGGTCACTGTCTTTTTGAATTGCACTTTTCTGAAACAAAACTAATTGATATTTAAAACTCTTGAGCCATATTTATATTTTGTTTGCTACTATTTTCAATTTATTATTTATTTTAAGATTCCATTTCTACCTTTCCACTGTGAATATTGTTGAGATTGTGAACAATATTTATTTACCAGAACAATATATAACAACATACTGAGGTTTTATTTCATAAAGCTATGCTGAACTTATACCTAAGATTTGTTAGGTTAAAGGTTTTATAGGTTATAACCATTCTTACTGTACTACACGATCAACACACAATTAATATGTAATTGATAAACTGATTAATTGATAACTCCATTAATTTAATAATCCAGGTACCAGTAAATTTTATAACCAACAATTAATAGGCTTAAATTGAGTCAAATCAATCACTCAATAGAATGTTAAAAACTAGATATTTTAAACTTCTGACTGGAACTAATAACTAAGGGGTAAGACCTGTAGGCCATAATGGTCTCCACTAGAAGTAGAAAAAATAGCTCCCTTATAATGGTATCTGACCCTGTATATACTACTCCAAAGAAAATAAAAATATATGGAACATTCAGAAATAAAAATATGTCCTGAAATAGTTGATAATATAGAAAAATCCAACCTCAACACCAAAGGCCTTGAGGACAAAAATCAAAATAAACAAACTAAAATTACAGATTATTTACAAGGGTATAATCCTGTCCCAATAGATCTCTCAATGCCAATACCACATATACGGATGAATCCAGACAAATTTAGTGATGTTCATCACACTGAGGAAAACACAGAAATATCCTCATCAGATAGCATTTTTGAACCATCCCAGGAAGGCATCTCCCTACCTGTATGTAGTTGGAAGATGAATGGTCCCTCTGTGTTTGAGGATAATGCAACTACACAGGGTTCTGAGGGTATTTTTTTCCCTGAAAATGAAATTCATGCTGAGGAGATAGTAAATGACGAAAAATCAAGTTGTACCAGGGGACAAATGGAAACATAGGGATCGATCATAAGCCCACAGATGATATGACATCAATTGTATAGGACCTAAGCATAGCAATAGAAGGGATGAAACATCTAGTGCCTAATTTGTAAGATAGAAATGTCAATATGTGTAACTCAAAGTATATGGAAGGAGGTAACTCAACAGACACAAGTCGGATATCATGTCAACAAAATAAGGGGGAGTTAGATTTGAACAAAAAAAATGACAAATATCTATTTAATGGGGAAAACTTCCTTTCAACTTCCATACTTTCAAAAACAAATACTTGAATTAGTTAAAAAACCCTATTTTGTGAACATAGCCATATTGGAAAATATAGCCATCTTAAAAGATAAGTTGGCTAAACTTAGAATTGATGTATTTTACAATTGAACCATCATCAAAAAAGTGCTACAATCTAAAAGAGCAAGAAAGGATACACAGACCCAATCATTTGAACAGACAGAAATAGAAGCAATTGACAAAAGAAACAAAGCTATTCAAACAAATCTGCAAGCTCCTTTTATAAAAGAAACTGTTCAAGATTTGTTTCTCAAACGAACCCCAGTATAAAAACAAGGCCACTAAGCATAAAAAAGAATATCAATAAAGTATGGAATAAAATGATTAGAAATAAAAATACCCAGGACACCCTAACTAACATACAAGGAACAAATAATAATAAAAAGATACAAGATAACATCGCACACAAAGCGAATGACAGGCCTGAACGAAATCAGACTATTGTAGAGTTTGAAACTGTAAAAGGCAGGGAGACCAAGGGACACAAAAAACAAGTCACCTAAGACCTTGCATAACAATAATAATAAGAACACTGCTGAAATGGAAACAATGTCAACTCAACAGTCCCATAGGGCTGAAGTTGATAATAAACAAATAAATCAAGCTACAGGCCCAGGAAAGGTAAGATCTATGGAATATGAAAATTTAATTGAGATATATTGTATAAAGCCTCTAAGAGATGAGACCCAGATAAACTACTGTAAGGACATGGGCCTTATATCTCCTCCATCTAGCAGAAACAGAAGGAACCATATTCATTATGAGCCCACCGCATGATTTGATACAAGACTGTGTGCTGATGTATTGCAAAGAAGACCCACTGACAAAAAAAGATATGTGCTCAAAAACAAAATCTGAGCCTCATAGGCAACATTTACGCACTCCAATTAAAGTCCCCATTTTGTATCAAGATTCGGATTTCAGATCTAACTCAGATGACCTAATGAACATGCATAATGAACAAACTTTGTTAAGAAATATAAGAGAAACAATTGAGAACTATGAGGCACAACAGCTCAATGAATGGAAATGTAAAATCATCTCAATGTTTGGATGAAAAACAATCCAAAGTGCTTCACTCAATAAAATTAAAACAGAAATAACAACATTTATTTCCCATTGTCTAACACTACCTATTACAAATAGCTCAATTGCTAGGCTGAAAAATTTATAAATCAGAAATTTTAACTTCACAAATTGACCTTACATTTAAGAATTTCATGCTGCCAGCAACAATTCTTAAAAAATCTCACACATTGGATGTGTTTGGCATACACATGATATCCCCAGGAGATCTCAAAATGTCTACTTTTTCAAACAAACGAGTGGAAAGGGAAACTAATGTAAATAATACAAAAGGAGAAATACCACTAAACCCTGACTATAATATTATGGGTGTCTTACCAGCTGAGACACCTTCTTGCATAAAAGGCTAAGATGAGGCTAGTACAAATGATCTATTTGCCCCTAATAGACTAGGCTGACATTGTCTATAGTCACTGCCCAAAAGCAGCGCTGTATAAGTTTGACACTTTATACCATCAAGCTCTGCAATTTATATCTAATGCTCCACTAAGCACCCATGACTGCTCACTTTGCAGGATGCTTGGCTGGCCCTCCCTTACTAAGAAGAAGCAAAGGTTGCTGTTTTTGGTTCCACAGAGCAATTACTTTTTAGATTCCCTCCTATATTTCTTATCTCTCTACATGAATACAGGGGTCTTATGGTCTGAGATGCTACTCCCTAGTCATGTTAATCCTGGATTTAGAAAAAGAGCAGCAAAAATTGACCTTAAGAAATATATATTTACTGTCAGCTCCATGGTGCCAAGTGAAGGGGTTCACTCTGCATGCTGATGACCCAGGTTCACACCTGATCTTGAGTACCAGGAGCAGAGACCGGCAGGGAGGTGTTTCACAAGAGTCCATTGGATGCTTCCCTCCCAGGGGGTGGGGATGAGCTGTGGCTCGTGTGAGGTGATTGGTGGATGAGCTTGGTGAGGCTCCCCTGCACATCACCACCTCAAGATGCTGTCTTTTTACAGCTACAACATGGGAGAGGGACAAGAAAAAGTGGAAAACTGGCTCCTTGCTACCAGATGATGAGCACCAAGCCTGCACCACCACAAAGGCATGAACTAGCCCGGACCAACCCTACAGCAGCTTACCATGGATATGGAGTTCACCTGAAGGCACATCCCCCCTTGGAGGAGAGGGACCTTCCCAACACAGGAATAGGTTGGGTTACCTGAAGGTAAGGCTGCAAGCCAGGGTCAGGAGAATGGTGGTGTGGGGGTCAAGTGGAGGTGTGGGGCACTGGTGCTCTGAAGGGGTACCCACCAGGCGTGCCACACATAGGTGGAAAATAGATAAACACACTATATATATATATATATATATATATATATATATATTTAGCACCACTTAAAAAAAAAAACACCTGCTATCTTAAATAATACCCTTGCTCATACTGAAAAAGTAATTGAACCAAATAATGCAAACCTTGTATTAATTATGGATGACTTTAACGCAAGAGTTGCAGAAGGAAAATATCAAAAAAATAACTATATGGAAATGTTAGCTAGCATCCCAGTGAAAAACCCTAAGGCACAATACAATAGAAGTTCTGTTGACAAAGTACTGAACACCAGAGGAAAAGAACTTTATAAATTCATGCTGGAAAACAACATGTGCTTAATTAATGGGAGATTACCTGGTAATAAAGATGGGGCATTTACATATATGGGACACCATGGTTCATTAGTAATAGATCTTGTTTGGGCCAATATAGAAGCATTAAAAAATGTGCTGATATTAAAGTATTAGAGAGGATTCCTCTCATTTTCAAGTGCACACTCATTTCACTGTCCTAAAAAATGAATCTGAGGGAAACAACATACTAATGAAGGGGATATAGAAATCATTGATCAAAAAATAATTTGTTTGAAAGCTGACACTATATAATTTTTCAGAAATATTTTCTTCAGAACCACCTAATAAATACAGATTAGGAATCTTAACTCCTGGAGGCTTAAGCCAAGCTGTGGAAAATAGAGAAAAAATAAATGATTTGATGAGGCCTCACTGTAGGAGCCCATGTATTCACAGGAAAAACTCACAAAGTTGGTTTAGTCATACTTGTAGAAGGGAGAAACATCAATTATCCAAATTAGTAAGGAAGGTTAAGAAAAACAGAACTACAGCTAATCTTAAAATCTTAAATGAAACGAGAAACAATATAAAAAAGCATTAGAAGAGGAACAAAATAAGTACAATAAGACAATGTGGGAAAAGTTAAAGAAAACAGTTATTAAAAAAGACATTAAAGCATTTTAGACTTTGGTCTTTTCAGGACTCAGGTTGTACATTAACAGACTTAAAGCTCACACACCCCCAAAAGTTTGGGAACATTATTATAAACTACTTTATTTCTCTGAACAAGAACCACATAGAATTAAAAGGATCAATAGAGCAGAAGCACTAATAAATCTCTCACAGCACATATTCTTTGCTGAGAGTGAAATACAATATGCAGTTTTATCAATCGCCTCTAATTAAGCTCCTGGACCTGACCTTATGATAGGGTACCTTTATAAAAATATTTCATGACTGGTGGATCCCAATATTTACTGTAATATTTAATCTGTTTATTCAAGGTGCACAATTTCCCAATAGCTGGAAAGATAGTACGATTTTTCCAATTTACAAAAAAGGGAACCATCTGGATCCTGGTATGTACAGGCCTATAAGCCTGATTGATGTACCCCAGAAATTATTTGCAAAAACAATACTAAACAGACTTCATGACTGGTTGGAGAAAGAACATATTATAAGCAACCAACAAAATGAGTTTAGATCTGGATGGTCAATCATTCAGCACTGTTACAGTATGTGCTTTATCACTTAATCTAGAAATATGTCAAAATAATGAACCATAAGCTCTACTGTTGGTTTATTGACCTGTCCTCCACCATTAATAGTATCAGTAGAGCTATTCTCTGGTAAAAATTAGAAGAACCTATAAAAGACCCTACACTACTAGATATTTTAATTAGGCTTCTTCAAAATGCATGGATTAAAATCAAGTACTGTATAACCACCAGGGGGACTCCACGGAAAACATTTCCACCAATCTAAGAGTTAGGCAAGGCTTCATAATTGCCCCACCATCTTCAACATCTACATAAATTAAATAATCCAAGATATGGAAGATCCAAACTTTCATTTGCCAACAGTATTTAACAAAAAAAACCACCTTGTCTTACATATGCGGATGATATCGTCCTCATTTGAACTTCTAAACTAGACCTACAATGAAAACTTAATCACTTCTCAGAGTTGTGTAAGAAGAAATGCCAGGTTTTTAACAAAGAAAAAACAAAAATGGTTATACTTGGCAATTGCTGTAAATCAATCCCTAGAATTACCATCAGTAGCATCAAAACAGAAACTGTTAAATTATACGATTACCTAGGAGTCAGATTCTCTGAAAACCTAAAGTGGAAAGACCACATTGACTTAACATGGGCCAAAACAATGACGCCAGCTAATGCTTTAAAAATATTCAATGCTAAACTAGGGAAAATTACGGTAAGAGGCTAGATTAAGGTGGTGAGTGCTAAAGTCAATGCCAGTATTTTATATGCCACAGAGGTCTGGGCCATGGAAAACCTAAATTCTCTAGAGAAAATCATGAACAAACTTTACAGGAATATTTTAATGATCCCCCAGTCAGCCCTGGCCGAGGTCCTAAGGCTGGAATTAGGATAAAACTCACTGTAAACTATGGCCATAGAAAGACAATTAATATTTCTTATGGCCCTATTAAAGTCTCCTGAGTCATCTACATCTAGATGCTGTATAGAGAAAGAAATTGAATACAGCACAAAAGGCTTAACATTTACATTCATTCTTAAAATTAGGAACAATTTACTTCCTCTGGGATTAGCCTATCTCATAGGTGAATCTGATTTGCACCCCATGATATGAATTAAAGAAATAATAAAGAACAGAGTCAGTGATGTAGTTACAGTAAAAGATCTAGAAAGATTAAATAGTTTGAAACTCTTTCACCGGTACAAGCAAATGAATCAAGCACACAGTCTTGAATCTTTATCTGACATGTATGATTAACCCAAAACAAAGAAGATTAATACCCAGGTTTCAAGTTGAACTTTATAAAGCCAACTACATTTATTTTCAACGTAAAAGATCAGAGGTGGATACTCAGTTTTGTAAATGTGGTTTAAAATTAGAAGATGATCTTAAGCATGTAACATTAATATGTTCCCTTTAAGCACAAAGCAGGAAATATTGGTTGGGTGAGATTTTGGCTTCCCTTGGTCTTCCTCTCTCCCAATTGATTACTACTGTACACTATATTCAGTACATCTCAGGATATACAACAATTGTACAGGTTGGCATTTATTTAGCAGCAGCACATCTATAAAAGATGACTGTACAATTAATAATACTTACTATATTGTCTCAGATTCCTCCTTTTCCCCCACAAAAGACAGAGACCATTGTATGTTGTGCTCAGATTGACAATTCATTTATTATATATCACAATTCCATTTCCATTTCATCATCTTTTATTATTATATCTTTCACCATTTTATTTTATTGCATCCATATATCAATCTCTGATCATCCCTCCTTCTTCTTCTTCTCGCTCCCCCAGGTGAAAACCTGGGTGCCTTCTTCTTCTTCTCTTTTCCTGTCAGGTAACGGTGAGAACCAAGACCGTTTTTTTCTCCTTCAGCTTCTTCTTCTTTCATCCTATTCCTATTTCTTTCCCCTCCCCCCTTATTCCCCTTTCTGCCATCCACCTTTGGCAGTCCAATAACCATCCTACTGGACCGTACTGTCATCCACCTCTGACAGACTTCCATACAGCCCCATTCTGACTGTCTTCCCTTCATGCTCTATAGTTCAAGGGTGGGTGGGAGGAATCAAAATTCCAGCAAAAGTGGAAGAACCACTCCTGTGCTGCCCATTATGTACCTCCTTTAGCCCCTTCCCTTCCTGTTGCCTGCCTATTGTTCTGCCTCCCTGTCCCTCTCCTTCCCTTCCCCCCTCCCCATTCTGAGCACACCATCTTAAGGTAAAGGGAAGGGGTGCACCAGGACAACTTGGTCTGCTCCATAAAGGGCAAACTCCATTGTCCTGGATTCCCTCTTTTCCCCCACAAAAGACAAAGACCATTGTATGTTGTTGTGCTAAGATTGGCAATTAATTTATTATATGTCTCAATTCCATTTCCATTTCATCATCTTTTATTGTTATATCTTTCACCATTGCATTTTATTGCATCCATATATCAATCTTTGATCTTCCCTCCTTCTTCCTCTTCTCTCCCCCCCAGGTGAAAACCCTGGTGCCTTCTTCTTATCTTTTCCTGTTAGGTAACGGTAAGAACTGAGACTGCTTTTTCTCCTTCAGCTTCCTCTTCTTTCATCCTATTCTTTTCTTTCCCCTCCTCCTTCCCCCTTTTTCCTATTAGCCAGTCTCCAGCTTGTGTTGATGACTGGCTTTCCTCAATTTAGGTTTCCTTCTCACTTTTTTTTGTGTTATCTTCCACTTTCTGCATGTCTCCTCCATGCTTCTATAAAACCCATTGTTTCTGCATTAAACATATCTATGGCTAGATCTGACAGATGCACGCCATCTGACCTGTAGAAATCCTCTACCCACTCTTCCACACCCTGCAGTATTACGTACTCTCCCATTTTCCTTATCAGTGTTCTTACCCTTCTATTCATCTTTCTCCTGGCTTTATCTATCGCCCTATGACTGTGTTCATCTCTTCATACCCTTCTTGGGATCATGCCTGACCAGACAAGGCATACCCCTGGCCACCACTGCTGTATTTTCTCTAAGTCCCTTTTCGATTGCATGTATGTGTCCACCCATGGGCTTCTCCCAATGTCATTACCCCCTAGATGTACGATAATTAGGTCTGGAGTGGGTCGTCGCTCTTTCATTTCTTTCACGGTAGAAAGTTGTTGTGCCCATCTCATCCCATGGATGCCACACCAAACCAACCTACATTTTTTCACATCCTAGTACAGCTGCTTTCCCCCAACCTTTTTCTCAGCTCTCTTTTCTGCCCAACAAATGTAGGAGTGATCGCAGATTCATACTTCCATGATCCTCCCTCTTCCTATAGGATTTAAGCAAAATAGATATATATGTTCTTAACTCCCTTTTTCTATCCCCACCCCTATGCCCCCTCCCCCCAATGTGGCTCTGTATCTGTAAAACAAAACACAGGTGATACGTTAGTCTCCATACTACAGTACTCAGATGTACAGTATCTTTTGTAACTGGCAGACTGCCAGCACCCCCTCTCCAAAATGGTAGTCACCATCTCACCTGCTGCTGCCCACTGTGATGTAGCCCCTATCCATAAGGAATGAGATGAGTAATTGCATGGGTCCTCCCCCATGAATTGCATGTGTTTTTTGAGCATGGCCGTGACTTGATAGCTTGTGACCCTTTTTCCATCTCCATGCACAAATAATCTCCTTGTCCTACTCCCACGCTCTGCAGCGTAAGCCCACAAAACCTTTACAGGGCACACTGCATCATCCACGTGCACCTTCAGGGTCACTGTACAACCCTGCCCCTTTTGATCCATCTTTGACCTCTTGATCATGATTTGTATCTCTTCCATCCCCCAGCTTATATCTTCCCATTCCAATCCCCCTTCTTCATCCTTACTCCTATGTCCCATAGCCTCGCTTACTCTCATGGCCCCTGCAAACATTACCAGATAAATTGTGTGGAATAGCTGGGCCTCAGCTTCCGATCTGCATATTGCCGGTGATATCCCTTTTAGTTTTCCAAGCCACTGCTCCGCTATTGACCTTCTACTATTTGTAGCTCTCTGTTTTAACCTACCCCATCCCTGCATCATTCTTCTAATCAACATTGACTTTGTCAGGTCCTTCCAGCCCTTCAGGCTGCAAACTAAACTGATCCCTGCTAAATAAACTCCCATCGTGGTGTGGGCTGTTCCTCTCTCCCATTGCTTTACTGTGAATTTCCCTATCTGCTTCTCTGTAAGTGGCCTTCTTACCTCCATGTGGTGTGTTGCCCTGAATGTTTGGAACACCCACCAGGCCCCTTCATAGGCCCTCAGGGTCCATGGTGCCCATAGGCTGCAAAACAACAGTTCTGTTCCATCTTGCTAACGTCCCAGATGTTCATTGGTATGGGTGTCTTTCCTTCCTCTGCTGCAGGTACCAGCCTCTGGAAATGATCCAGCTGCAGACGGGAAATGCTGTCAGCCAGGATATTGTGTTCCCCTTCTATGTGTTTGGCCCTAAATGACATGTTCAACTTCAAGGCTCTTAACACCAACTGTCTCAAGACCCCCATGACCGTTTCTGACCTGGCCCCTCTGTTGTTTAAAACATCTACCACTGCCTTGTTGTCATACCAAAATGTCATCTTCTGATTCCACAGCTCTTCCCCCCACACTAGAGTGCATTCCCAAATGGGCATGATCTCCAACAGTGTGATGTCTTTTACTTTCCCGTCCCTCACCCATTCTGCAGGCCATGGTTCCATGAACCACCTGCCCCTCACATAGCCCCCCATACCTAAGTCCCCTGCTGCATCTGTGTAGAGATCGAGGTCCGTGTTGTAAACCCAGTCCTCCTTCCAAAAGGAACAGCCATTATAGGTGCTGAGGAACTTCTCCCACACCCGGAAATCTTCCTTAACTCCTTTCGTCATGTCTACCCAGTGGTGTGGTCTGGTTACTCCCACTGTGGCCCTTCCTAGCCTTTTGGTGAAAGCCCTCCCTGGTCCAGTTGCCCTGCATGCAAAGTTTAGGTGTCCCAGGACCTGCTGAGCCTGCTTTAATTGCACTCTTCTTCTACTTATATGCACTTTAATCAGTTCCTTCAGCTTCAATTATTTTTTGTCTGGCAACCTAAAAACTTCACCCAGGGCATCTATTTCAATACCCAAGAATTCCAAAACCTTACTGGGACCCTCTGTTTTTTCCAGTGCCAATGGAACCCATAATTCTCTGCATAAATCTTGGAAACTGGCCAAAATTCTTTATGTCTCTCTCCTCCCACTGCCTATTAAAAGGAAATCATCCAGATAGTGAATGATCATCTTGCAACCACTTTTTTCTTGAAATATCCACTGTAAGCAGGTGCTGAATACCTCAAATGTAGCACAAGCTATGGAACATCCCATGGGCATTGCTTTGTCAAAATAATACTGCCCCCCAATTTTAAACTCCAACAGGTCCCAGTCTTCCCTCCTAACTGGAAGCAATCTGAAAGCAGACTCTATGTCCGTTTTTGCCATCCAAGCATCAAGAGTTACTCAGATGATCTGGACCGCTTCTTCTAATGTGGCATAAGTCACTTTGCTGTGTTCCTTGCTTATAAAGTCATTCACAGATTCTCCTTCCGGAAATGACAGGTGGTGAATTACCCTGTGTTCCCCTTGCTGCTTTTTGGGAACCAAGCTCAATGGAGAAATTCGCATATTCTGCAATGGAGGGTTATCGTATGGCCCTTCCAGTCTACCAACTGCCTTTTCCTTCTCTATTTTCTGTCTTAAGATTTCTTCCTTTCCTTTAACTGAGCCCAGGTTGTTTGCTTCTCTCGCTTGCCTCAGACCTTCACACTGTAATGACAAACCTGTCCTAAAACCTGTCTTGAGCATCTCTGCCACTTTTTTATCTGGTATTTTTCTAACCAATTCCCCCATGCCTCTATCTTGATGGGTGTTCTTGCTTCTTGAAATTGATCCCATGCCCTCTGCTTTTCCTTTCTGCCATACTCCCTTCCCCTACCATTGTCTTGGCCCAGGCAGTCAGTAAGACTGACTCCCTCTACCTGTATGACCTCTGTCTCTCCTCCCCCATTCCATGCCTGTCCTCTATACACTTGCCCTTCTTGAAAAAACTGCTGACTTGTTCCTTGCTCACCTGCCCCTTGGGCTCCTTGTGCCCATGTCATTCTGCATCTGCTTGCCGGGTGTGTTCCCCCGCATTTGGAGCATGCATGCTGAAAGCGGCATTGTGACCAGGAACAAACAGCCCTATTGTAATGCCAACAACACCTGAGAAGCATCACGCCGCTCCTCCCCATCTCTCCTTCCA
Source organism: Neoceratodus forsteri (assembly GCA_016271365.2). NCBI lineage: Eukaryota > Metazoa > Chordata > Ceratodontiformes > Ceratodontidae > Neoceratodus > Neoceratodus forsteri. Next base: position 1,177,114,927 of record CM057449.1, on the reverse strand, counting down.
GTGTGGACTGATCGGTTAAATAGTTAGTCCACAAATCTATTTGTTTCGTGTCCCATCTTACATCCCTGTACATCGCCATCCTTTGTTGGAAAAATGCCTGCCTTATTATCAGGGACTATGTGATGAGTGGAATGCCCAGCTCTGGCTTCCTCTCCAGTACTATCGCTGAATACGTGGCAAACCCTACAAACCATCCATCCCAAGTCTTCCCTTTAGTAAATTTGTGCTCCTTTTTCTTACCCAACAAAACTACTGCTGCTGCCATTTCGCTCTTTCCTATATTCTCTGTTTCCTCATATTTTGCCGCTGCTTCTCGACTTACTAATGCAAAAATTTCCACACACTCCTCCTTCCATATTTTCTGTTTTGTGGCCAAGGGCATGTGTTCCCCTATCCTCATTCCTGGCATTCCTATCTTTCTTATTCCTTTTCCCATGCTTTCTATCCATTTATTTCCTTCCTTCGTTGTCTCCTTTTCTGACTTAATCTCAGCTAGTGCTGTCTCCATCTGTCCCAACCCCCCTGTCCTGAATGCCAAAATAATTTGGCTTATATATTCTTGTATGCTTTCTCCCACTAATGCGGATACATTACCTGTGCCCTTGTCAACTCCTTGTGGCCTGTTGTCCTTGTGATGCCCTGGATTGCTCCTCTGTGGTTGACTGTCTGGTTGCAATAATGGTGATTGTGGAGAAACCATTGTGCTCAAGGGATTCAGTCTGGGCTCCACCATAGGAACCACCTCCTGATCTTGGAGAGGTACTGACAGTACTGGGTCATCAAGCTGCAGAGCTACTGGGCTGGCCACTCTGGGTGGTACCGCCATTGTTGGCTATATCCTGGATGGGCTGTGCAGCCTCCCTGCTGGCTGTTTCCCTCCACCTCCTTTTCCCTTCCCAGCTTTCTGCTTCTCCCCAAATCTCCCCGCCTCCTCCCCCTCCACCAACTGCCACATTCTGTTGGCTTTATCTGCCAGCTCCACAATAGCCCTGTAGGCTTCCTCTTTTGAAGGCCTGTTTTTTTTTGGTGCCATGTTTCTCATTTCCTGTGGAAAGCTGTGGAGACAACTGACAGAAAGTGTTTTCATTAAACACTGTTGTAACTAGCCTGTGGTATAGCCAGTCCCACCTTCCCTTTGATTTTCTTGTCGCTGTGTATGGGAAAATTCTCCATTATATGCTCTATCTGTCTCCATTTTCTAGGCCTATCTCTTGGCCTATTATGCCTCTCGTGTCCTTCCACCCAACCGGCCCCTCGGCCCGGCACTCAGTGCCTCCTATCCCTTTCCCCATAGCCCTCCAAGGTTCCCAGCCATCTGCTGTGGCTGACCCCTTTCTGGGGCCTCTGTTCCTTTTCCTTTCCCCCTGCATGCCCTGCTCCTTTCCTCGAACTGCCCTATTTTAGGGTGCCATCATCACCGTGTGCTTCCCAGGACATGATAGAGACAGGCCATGAGGCCGCTGCCTGTTTTTTAGGCCCTGGCCCTACTGACCAAACCTCTTAAATGCCCTTCTGACTCCCCCTCCCTCGGCCCATTCCAGTTCTTCCCTTAAAATACTTGCTCTTCCCCAGTATCCCCCTTCCTGAAAATTCATTGAGCAGCATCCATTTTTTTTTTGTTGCCATTAGGAAGACCCATCATCTCGATGTGTGGCCTACCCACGGTGTGCGGCATCCTGCCATGCAGCTGTTTCCTTTCTCCCCTGTCTGCCCCCCATCAAGCTTCTAAGACAAAAACCCCACCTTGTCCTGTGGACACGGTTAATCTTGCATGGCTCCTGCACATACATCTCCCCTGGTTAAGGCCTTTGATCCCCTTTTCTAGAAAAACTTTGGTAAAACCAAAGCAGGTGCCGCCATGCCATGTGACCACCTCTGTCGGCCCTCAGACTGGGTTTTTTCAAAGGCCTTCCCGATCACTCACCCTATCCCAGTGCAATTACTTCTCTGTCTGGCCCCCAGGTCCAAATTCCCCTCAGAAATACAGTCTGCTTCTTTCTTACTGGTTCCTTGAAAACGGCATGCAATGTCACTCTTCTATGCCCTTTCTGTCACCCCTCAGGTCGAAATTCCTCTTAGAATTACATTCCAACTGCCCTATTGCAATAATACTGCCCCCCACTTTCTGCTCATCTATCCTTGGAACTGGCGTGTGACATCACGCCACGAGGCCCTCTCTGTCGGCTCCCCATGCCGGCCTATACCCCAGACCCCCGCCTAAATGCTGGTGCCAGTGCGCTCAATGCTAGCCCAGCTCAGCACCAGGCCAAGTATGAGGACTTCTCCCTTCTTTTGCTGCCCTTGCACACTTCCATATCTAGCTCCCTTGCTCTTTCGGCAAGTTGCTGCTAACGCCATCCTGCTTCACCCTTCCCCAAGTCAGCCAGCTCATTTCCTTACCGGCACCTTCCTTGCTTCCTTTATCTTCTCCTTCACCTGTCACTCCCAAAACCTCTTTGTCTGATCTTTTAGGCTGATGCCAGCTGATCCTTTGCATGATGGTCTTTTTCTTTCAACGGTTCGAATTAGTTCTCCACTTGCTTTCCCATTTCTCTCCCAAATTCTGGTTATCGTCCAAATACCTGCAATGCTAAGCATAAACATCCCCAGGTGTCACTTTCACTGCCTCTCTTTTAGAACTTAATTAAGGGAACAGGAGAGTAAATAACTGGAACTTCTCAACAGTTATTCACAAGCACAGGAGAGATTTGAGCCCCTTATATAGAGCACTATAATACAGCAATGCATCCTTAAAACATACTGTATATCCCACTGAGGGTTGCTCATCTACTAAAAAAACACTTGCATACTCAACAACAGCATTCACCCAAACCAGCATTCATGTTTAGTACTCTTCTTCTAAATTACAGGCAGGAGCAGACCAGAACCTCACTCTGTTGGCAAAACCAAACAGTCACTTTTTTTTTTGTTAAAATGCTGCCTCATGGCTAAACAAAGCTGTTTGTTTCTTACCTGTTTTCCTAGTGCACAAACCTCTGCTCAAACAATCAAGATGCCAATCTGACATGCTGCAGTTTCTGTGTAAATCAAAACTCCAGCAAAAGTGGAAGAACCACTCCTGTGCTGTCCACTATGTACCTTCTTTAGCCCCTTCCCTTCCTGTTGCCTGCCTATTGTTCTGTCTCCCTGTACCTCCCCTTCCCTTCCCCCCTCCCATTCTGAGTACACCATTTTAAGGTAAAGGGAAGGGGTGCACAGGACAACCTGGTCTGCCCCATAAAGGACAAACTCCATTATCATTAACAACTCAAGCCTCTCTTCTTGGTACTATTATAAATGACTAACTCTGAATTTTGAGATGTGTTTATCTGAACCTTTTATAATAAGATGCAAGATACTTTATATTGTAAAATGCAACTGCAAAAAAATCTGTACATTTTATACAATTTTTACATTCATTGTTTTTAAAATGTCTTTATCTTGTTTTCTTTTAAATTTTGTAATGGCTTTATTGCTGAACAAATAAATCATTTTTTACTTGCATATCCCAGTCATGGTTCTCATAGAACTATGACTCGGTAATGGTGATAATGACCAGGTCAGCTTCAGTCATAATGGTCACTGTCTTTTTGAATTGCATGTCCACATGTATGTAATCCAATATGATTACAACCAGGGCTCCATGTTCACTGCAGCAAACTGGACCTACATTCTGTGGCAGGACCTCAAGGCTTGCTGCAGTCAGGCTATGAGCAATTCTGCGTCAATTCTGCAGCAATTCTGTGATGGGCATTACATTCCCTGACAACTCAAATGAGCCCCAAAATAAAATCTAGTTACCCAGAAAGAATGCACATGAAAAGGCAGCGTGGGGCAGTTTGGCAGATGTACAGGCAAGGCAATGCAAAATAATTCTGGCATCATGATTTGGATTGGTTGTAGAGCATGGGGGAACTGTAGGGATATGTATTTTTTTTCCACAGTCTGTTTTATTGTCCTATGGTTCCCTCATACCTGCCCAGTGCTGGTTTACCAAGCTGTGCTCCTGAGAATTCCTCCCCCTACCTGCCCAGTTGCTTGAAGACCAGTATTGCCCTGCTATAAAATAGTGCTGCTCCAATGGCTTTCTCCCACCCACTTGCTTGAAGCCTGGTGGTGATGGTTTGTGCTGTAACACTGCTCCAGTTACTTCCTCTTGCTTGTGCAGTTCAACACCAGTGATGTCATTTGTGTCAATGACACATGGATTCCATGTCTTCTCTCCCTCTCTGTAAGGATTTACTTTGAGGCTAGAGAGTAGCTGGAGCATTTTACATTAGGCAAAGGTGCAGAAAGCCTCCCATTTTTTGTCTGCAACAATTACTATTCCTTTTTTTATACCACAGCTCTGCAATTGGCAAACAGAACCACAATTCTTTTTCATGAAATAGACCTCCTGAAGTCCCCTTAGTGTTTGTAGGCTATACTGGTCATAAACTTCAAGGCTGAGTGCCAGGGGATTGGAAAGTGGTGGTCCCCCTGACTACTGCAACCTGGGGGGGGGGGGATGTTTATTTATTTATTTTTTTATTAATTTATTTATTTCAGTTTAGGATTAATACCTTTGAGTCCATTACTCATTTTTAAAGGTTCCAGGTCATTGTTGAACAAACACTACAAATATAACAGTGTTTACAGAGAACAGAAAACTGTTACTCAGTCATTCAAATACCAAAAAAATCTTATATATCCAACTAAAGGTTGAAGAGAATATGGTAAATAGGGTTCAGCCTTGTAGTTCACTATTTAGTTAGTCAGTCAGTCTAGTTTAAGGGGGGTAAGGGGTCAGCCAGGGATGGCGGCGTGGTGGTGGAAGTGGTTTGTCAGCTGAGTGGGCCTCATTCAGGGATGGGGGGTTGATGAGATAAAAGGGGGGGTGAAAAGGAGAGAGTTGGGTGGCTGAAATTCTGCCATACTAGTGCAGGCAAGCACAACTCTTTTTTATGTCAAGAAGGGATTTGAGCCCAGATTTGAAGGTACTAATCTTGGGTGATTCTGTATAATGTATAATGGAACTGCCAACAACTCACACTAATGCCATTTTAAGCTTGCACACACTTTTGTTAGCCATTTAGTTGGGGTTTTCAGTGATGATAGCCATTTTTGCTGCACCAAAAAATGCTGTTTTTGCAGCAGAGGCTTGTTTCTATGGCAGGACCATGTTTCTGTGGTACTTGCTGCAACCACAGAATTGCAGAAAACACGGGGCCCTGATTACAAGTTTTCCTTGTAGTTTGTAGTTTATCGCACCATTCTCCCCCACCAAAGGTCCAGCAACAGTTCTACCCTGATATACATAATTGGTCTCATAGTGAAGGAACTCTATCAGATTACTTTTGACATCCCCTCTCCCCACCCCAGGTCTCTGAGCTGCATGATTTCTTGCAAACTGCTGTATTCAAAATATTCCATAATCCTTTCTTTCATACTGACTCCACTACTATTCCCAACACTGATGTCAGGCTGACTGTCATGCAATTGCAAACATCTGCCCCACTAGCACTTTTCTGTGGTGAAACTACATGAGCCCTCGTACAGTCCTCAGGCAGCACTCCTCTTTCCACTCAGCTGTTAAACAGTGCCTTAGTGGGTTCAGCCAGTACCTCCCTGCCCAGTGTTCCTTCACTCCTCCCAGCTCATCCAACCCACCAGATAAATGCTGAGGCACTCATCAATAAAGTCCAGGAAATGTGCCAACTTATGGTTCGACTCCACACCTGTCTATGTATTGTAACACAATGTACTATGATTACTGGTCCACTGGTGACCCTAACTTTGACTTATACAACACTTACCCTATTGGTGATTAGCAGGTTAGATATTGCCCTATCCTCTTAGTAAACTCTGTTTATAAAATGGACAATGGATTTCAAGCAATCTGATTGGTAAATAGCCACGCATTAGAAATGTCTAATGCACAACAAAAACAAGAAATCTCATATAGAATACACATGCCCATTTTATGTAAGCAATAAAACATGATGAGGTGTGCCTTACACAGTACTAATGCATGACTAGGAGATGTAGTGAGTCAGGGGGCCACATGTTCAGTCCCTTATCCATGCATTAGAACTGTCTAATGCACATTCCCAGAGTCTCTTATTGCACATATATAGAATGGGTCTGTGAATTCTGCATGGGGTTTCAGTTTTAGCCATGCATTAGGCACTTCTAATGCACAGCTAGCAATCAATCAGATTGCTTGAAATCCACTGCCCATATTTAAAAGTGCAAGAAGACACTCCAGGGATGTGTGTTACAGACCTATAGCCTCATGCTTCATTATGCCCCCTAGCTGTAAATTACATATAGGATAAAGTATGGGGAGAAGTGTGTTACGAGAATTTAACATACACCCGAGTTGTTGGATGGCACATAAACCCCGAGGGCAAAGCCCGAGGGGTTTATGAATGCCATCCAACAACGAGGGTGTGTGTTAAATTTGAGTTTAAATACACTTTTCCCCATATTTTATTTTTATATAATTGAAGGGCTCCGCTTTGAAAAGTCCGAGGTCGCTTTTTGTTTTTTTGAATTGTGTTGCTGTTTTCTTGCTCTTGTCTTTCGGTTTCGTTCGGTGTTTGGAATCGACTTTTTTTTTTTTTTCAACTTCTAGGCTATGTGAGGCTGCTGGAGGCTATTTGGTATAGAGGCAACCCCCGAGAAGTGTGTATTTCAGTCAGTGCCACTTGAGGTGACAGGGACAATTTGAACATCGCGCTATGTTTAGTCTCGAGCGCTTTGTTGTTCAAAGGGAGCACGTGAATGCCGTAACACCCACTCAGGTGTTACAGCATTTAACACACGGTTTTGGCAATGGGAGAAAATGGAGACCATTAATTATAAATGTTTAACGCACACCCTGTCATGTTTTATTGCTTACTTATCATCATTCTCTGCTGTCTATCCCCTAATCAACCTCCTTTGCTCCAAGTAACAAACTACACAGCTTGCTTACTAATGTCCTATGAGGAAGGTTGGTGAAAGTGTTAAAGAAGTGTACGTGGGAAACATCCACTGCTACACACTGATTTACTTAGTCACACTAGTAAAAAAATCTTTCAGATTCCTTGGCTAAGACTCCTCCACCCCAGGGACCCATGCTGCATCTGGTCATTGAACACATTGGTTAAAAAGTACTGCACAATACCTTCATTCAGCAGTGATTCCATAGCCATCGTAAGCACTGTTGACAGACTGAGTGGCCCATAGTAGCCAAAGTCTCCACTACTACCAATTTTGTGAAATGGGAGTCCATACACCTTCCCCCACTGAATCTCAAAACACTATTGGAACTCAATGAGATGTGAAATTGGATTGCTAGACATTGACAATACCAATATATGTACCATGTCTGCCACCATTGAATTCTTCATTTTCAGAGTAGTGAGTCCCTCCAGGAATTTGTCCTGTGACAACAGTGTAGGGTCTACTTACATCCATCAAAAGATGTTCCCCCTCTGCACCACCCTACCAAAACATTTTTTTTTATTTTACAATCCCACCACTGGCTTTCCTGTTTTCAATTACATACACCAAATATATCTGGTTTAGTTATGTATCAGCTTGGTCTATTCTTTCCTTACTTTGATCCTTTGCACACCACATTATCTCCCAGCATCCCTCTGTTTCTCCTGATACACCTCTCTATCATCATACCTCTGCAATACCCTTAATGAGTTTGATGGCTTTCCCACAGTTCTGCTCATCTGTCACACAACACAGGCTATGAAATAAGATATGTACTGCATATATGGGATACCAGAAAAACATTGCTTCATATCACAACACCATGATAAAAATAAGTTTACCCTCAGCCGTTGTCTTTGTGTGTGCTCCTGACTTCAAAGATGACTCCAAAGCAACAGGGGGAAGAACAGCTTGAAAAAAGCTGAAGGCACCACATAGGGTTTTAGTTTGGCCTTTGAGTTCAGCTGTCCTAGTTCTGCAATTTTTTCAGGGACTCTCTCATATGCAGATTTCTCAAAATGGGCAGAGCATATTGTACTGTACTTTGACAGAACATAATTCTTCCTTCAACAAAAATGAATCCATGATTTTCTAACTGGAATATTGTGTAGAAAATGAAAAAAGTGGCGTTCACACCCTTTACTCTTAGTTTTGCACCTGTAAACTAAATAGTAAAGCATTATAACCCCCCAAAGAATTATAATAAACTACGAGACAAATGTATAACGAGTACAGTTATAATAACAGAAAACAACTAAAATACCAATACACACTGGTAAAACAGAGCAGAAAATGACAATAGATAGATAGCTAGATAGATAGATAGACAGACAGACAGACAAATATTTTATTTATAAAGCACCCATTTCCATAGACTCTTGGTGCTGTACAAAACAATTCAATAACAAAATACATATAGGCAGCAGCTCAACACAAACTTAAAATTTTATCCATCCCATTAAAACCAAAATCAGTCATTAAAAGCCTGCTGGAACGGATATGTTTTTAATGCTTTCTTAAAGGCTTCTAATGAGGGGGCCTCCATTAGATAACCAGGAAAGGAGTTCTACAGAGTGGTTGCTGCCACCAAAACTACCCTATCCCCAGAATGCCACAGTCTCACTCTGGGAACTCCAAGGAGGCCTCCCCCAGCAGAACGGAGTGCCCAGGGTGGACGGTAGGGGGCAAGAAGATCTTGCAGATAGACAGGTCCCCTTTCGCGTAGGGATTTATAGGTCAGGAGCCCTATCTTGAAGACAATCCTCCACCTGACTGGCATCCAGTGCAGTCTGCGGAGGACCTGGTGATATGATCACTCCATCTTGCCCGAGTCAATAATCTTGCTGCCGCATTCTGCACCATCTGCAGCCTGCAGAGGTTGCCCCCAGATAACCCTAGGTACAGGGCATTATAATAATCCAGCCTGGAAGTAACAAAAGCATGTACAAGTTTGGTCAGATCCTCTGGTGGGATCAGGGCTTGGATTCATGCAATGTTCCTTAAATGATAAAATCCATTCCTGATGACTGCTGACACCTGAGCATCAAGCGTCAAACTGTCATCCAGAATCACACCCAAATCCTTCACTTGTCTAGATGTAGTAAGGGGAACATGCCCCAATACAAGGTCAGGGGGTAACCCCTCACAAAGCCCTCCACCCCAATGAACATAATCCACAACAAGTACTTCTGTCTTGTCTGGGTTGAGCCTAAGCCAGTTTTGAGTCATCCAAGCATGGATCTCCTTGCGATAGCTGTTAAATACTCAGTCTGACACTTGGGCATTGGGTGCACAGGACAGGTACAGCTGGGTATCATCTGCTTAGCAGTGAAAATCCAGCCCGTACCACCTGATAATGTCCCCCAGTGGCAGCATGTACACCGTGAACAACAAGGGTGACAAGACTCAACCTTGCAGTACCTCACAGCACAGAGGCTTTGGGTCAGATGAGGCTAACCCTATCATCAACCTCTGCACTCTGCCTGTCAGGTATGACCTGAACCAGCTGATGACATTACCAGACAAGCCACACCAAAACCACAGGCGGTCAAGTAACACCTCATGGTCCACGGTGTCAAACGCTGCAGAGAGGTCCAGGAGGTCTGGTCTCTCCTGTCCCTCACCACCAGGAGATCATTAAGCACCCTCACCAGGGCAGTCTCTGTACTATGCCCTACAAGAAATCCAGACTGGTAAGGCTCATACTTGGAGGAAGAGGCAAGATGTCTCAAGCTACATGGCCACCATTTTATCAATAACCTTCCCTAAAAATGGGAGGTTTGAGACCGGTCTGTAATTGTTGAGGCAGTCCGGGTCCAAGGAGGGTTTTTTCAAAAGGGGTCTAACCAAGGCCTCTTTCAAGGCCATTGGGAAGACTCCACTCCTCAAGGAACTCCAGACAACCCTGGCAATCACAGGCCCAACCGGGTCCAAACATCCAACCAACAGTTGGGACGGACTTGTGTCCAGTTCACATTGGATTGGCTGCAGCTTCAAGATTATTTTCACCACCTCCTCCACCCCAACCAGCTCAAACTCATCCTAGGCAGGGGGAGTGTTTTGAAACTCTCCAGGCTGGTCCATGCATCCCCTTTGAGAGATACTCGAGGAGACCTCATCCCTGATAGAGGACACCTTGCCGGCAAAGAATACAGACAGCTCCTCACACCTAGTGCTCGAATCTGCTCCTCCAACACAGAGACAGGTGGGACGTAGTAGCCCATCCACTGTGCAGAAAAGCTGAGCTGGTCTGTTCCTTAACACAGCAATCTCCCTAGACAGATATTCCACCTTCTTACAGGAGATTGCCCCCTGATTGTTGGTATAATGTGACCTCAGGGTCAACCTGTCCTCCAGCAGGCCAGATCTCCTCCAGCATCTCTCTAACCTCTGCCCCTTGATCTTTAAACTCCAGAGACCCCCATCAAACCAAGGAGGTCTCCGGTGAGTGGACAAGGAATGGCCATGAATGGGTGCGATAGAATCGAATGCCGCAGCAACCGCCCCATTATAGGCTACCACTGCTTCCTCCACTCCAATTACACAAACCACCCCAACAGTTGATAGGTACAGCACCGCAGATAGTCCGTTCAAGGAAACTCCTCTTAATGGGCGGTATCGGACCACCTCCACAGGAGCAGGACCATCAAGGGGGGGGTGCCACCAAGCATGAACCTCACAGTGCAATGATCTGACCAAAATACAGGATCAACACTGAGGTCATTAATATCTAAGCCTAATGAAAAAAACAAACCCAATGTGTGGCCATCCGACTGCATAGCTGTTGTTACTTTTTGCCACAGGCCCAGGGCCCCCATGCTTCCTAAAAGATCATTTACAAAACCCAAAAATCCACCATCAACCCAGGCATTGAAGTCCCCCAGAATTAACCACCTTGGAGACTCCAGCACCAGACCAGCAATGAGCTCCTTGACCTCAGCAACAAAATTCCCATGCACTCCAGGGGGACAACAAAGCACATGGACCCTGAAACCTGCCCCTACACCCCCTCAGGTGGCCACACACTCAAACAATTGCGTATGACCTACAGGTAGCACCATGAAGTTCAGGCTGTTTTTTTTTTTTTATTAGTTTTCTCTTTATGGCCACTGAGTCCCTAGCCCATGAACAAGCTTGCTCCTGGCCACGGTACCTCGACCTCATCTGGAAGACTTCGAGTGGTGCCGCCAAAGTGGAACTGTCATGGCTGAAGGGTCAGCACCATACCTGGCTTGTACACGGGGGCCAGCGATTTTGTAGCTAGAGTCCCCCCTTGAAGCTAGGACATGCAATGACGCAAGGGTGCATGTGTCTGTCCTAGCTCCACCCCACATCTTGGTGCGGTGTGCTTGTCCACAACCCTCCACTAGAGGGCAGTTGACATTGATACCCATGAGCCCCCACACCCCGGAGAAAGAGAACAGTCCTCCGGATGCTTGATCCTTCTCCTTCCCTGCCGACCCCTAATGACCCATGCTCGTTCCCAAACACGGGTCACTGGTGTGGCATCCAGAATCTCAACCCTCAGCACCACTAAGCCATCTAGTTCAGGCTGGTTTTAAAATAAATGGCTACCTCCCCCACCCCAGCGATCCTCCCTTGGGTTATGTATAGCACGATGCCTTCACAGAGCAGCTTCAGCCTCGAGTGGCATGGGTATTTCCCTCCACTACATGAGGTCATATTTATTTATTTAAGAGATTTACCAGGAAGGCATGCTGAGCAGAGTACCGCTTGATTCCAGATGCACCCTGGGGGTACAGAGTTTACAATGGTACAGTAATACAGAAGAAACAAAAACATACATAATGTGTTTGGGACAAACAATGGATGAGGCAGTCATAATACAATAGAGTAGGTACATTTTCATTAGCATTATAATAACATTAGGTGCAGACCGAAAATGGAATAACCAGACTGGTGGTAACAGCTGGTAGTTAGGAATTGTGACCTGTATGTTTACACATGACCCCACAACATCAATAACTGGGAACAAAAACCAGTGATAGGAAACACAAAACACCTTACCAAAAATATGCATTTTTATTGTCAATTTGTAACGTGAAAAAAGAAACCCACAAAACTAACAATGCAATCACACATCTGCATATTCTCAATGAAAGTCACACATCATTGGATTTATTATAAAATGTTTTTTTATCTTAGCTTCATTATGACACTTTATTTCTAAATAAAAACCCATTCAGGACATAGAAACATTATGGCAACAGTGGCAAACTAACGTACATGCTAGTGGGGAATAAATATGCTTTTTTTAATGAAAATTCATGATTTCTGCTTTGGCACAACTGGCAGACACTGACAGCACTGATGTTCACATGGAGGTGTATATTGACAGCGGTCCAGATGATCACATGTGGAAGCATGAGATTCATCTTGCGATCAGCAACAGCAGCAAACTACATGCTAGTGGAAAAAATATGTAGGATTTTATGTACATGCATAATTTATAAATCAGCACAGATGATAGACCATGACATCTCAGATATTCACATGGAGTTGTATTTTGACAGTGGAGCAGCTGCTCACTGGCAGGGGAATCAGGGTCAGATTGTGATCAGAAACAGTTGCAAACTACAAAAAAGTAGGAAAAATATGTTTCATTTTATTTAAATTCATACTTTCAATTTTAGCACATTTAACAGACCATGGCAGCTGCGATGATCAAACAAAGCGATATTTTTACAGTGGCCCAGCTGATCACAGGTGGGAAGATCGGGGACAACATGCTATCAGCAACAGTGAAAAAATATATATGGGAGGGGTATAAATATGTTGCTTTCATATGGCACACCATTAAAACATAAGCAGCATAACAAAAAGGACCACAGAAATACAAGTTGACACAAAATTTTTGAAAGCTTTTTCTTCACTGTGAACACTGCTCTTAGGTACATTCTGTCAATGACTTGCTTCAATGATGTAATCTCAAACACAGTGTAGGCTCAGATTGCCTGAGGCATGAACAAAAATGCATAAACAGCAGTGGCATTTTCAAACAGTTCATTTTGGGTGAATTCATAGAGCAGAACAAACATCTATGCAGCATTAGAAAGCTGAGGTCGACAACTGAAACCTTTTATTTTTTTTTATTTATTGAAATGTTTAACCAGGAAAGCACACTGAACAGCTAGTTGCTCATCTCCTGGTGTGACCTGGTGGGCTGGGGTACAAAAGGATGAGAAAGTCTGACATACAATTTAACATTTAACTAAGTGCAGGAAACACAATTCATTTGCATAAACATGTAAATACAATTTACGTTTGTAGAGTGGGTTATACATTTGCATGTAACATGATGGAGGAATTAATACATATATGATTGAGAATTAAACATACATAGATATGCCCTGTCTGGAAAGGTCAATACATGCTAGTGAATCAGATCCAAGTGAACACATGCATATTTAAGTGTGGAGGGGTGAGGAGGTGGGCTGTGGTGGGCTAGTTGGGGGGGACAGAACTGGACAAGAGTAGAGGGGGTGCTGTAGGGGGGTGAAGAGGCTTGTCCTGTATTAAGCCCCTCCAGGATGCTGAGAACCTTGCTAGGGGGCAAGACAAGCATAGGTAAGTTGGTAGTGGTGGGAGAGAAAGGACAGAGATAACATAAAGGAGGAAGATAGCGTAGAAGAGCAGGAGTGTTGGGTAGCTAGCTGAGGAGGGGAGGAGAGGATTAGTGGGAAGTTGGAGCAGTCAGACTACTACAGTAATACTACAAACTAAGGTTAGACTTTTTAAATACTGTCAGTGAAATGCCTATTTAGGTATCCTTTAAATCTATGGTGCTGCAAGAGAGACTACAGTAATTGGCATGAGGGGAAATGGATGGTCTGGAACTACAGAAGAGTGAAAATGTGTCTCCAGTTCAGAGAGAATTACAGCATTGGACCCTGATAGGTAAGTAAGTGATAGGGGTGTGGGGGGTGATGGGTGCTTAGTAGGGGGGATCAAGGGGGGTGAGTAATGGTGATGGAGGGCAGTGGCAGCAACAGACATCAATAAACCATTTTCTTTTTTACAGGCATAAAAATAAAAAAAGAGTATGAGGGATAATTTTCTTTATTTCAGGTGCCAACACTGGGGATGGGGCATCCCAGTGTTGGTTCAACATTTTTGGGGCAGGGGAAGAGACAGCGAGGAGGGAGGGATTCCTTGCAGTGGGGAGGGAGTTGCTTTGGCAAACTGAGGCACAAGAAGGGATGAGGAGGTGGGAGGGAATACTCGACAGTGGTAGGAGATGATTTCACGGACTGGGAATGGGAAGTAAGAAGGAGCTGAGAGGGATACTCGCAGTGGCAGGGAGTTATTTTCATGTACTGGGACATGGGAAAAAACAGGAGGTGGAAGGGATACTTGGCAGTGGGAGGGAGTTGTTTTCATGGACTGGGGCACAGGAAGTGGTAGGGAGTTGGGAAGGATATATGACAGTGGGAGGTTGCATTTGGACGTACCTCTCAAGCAGCCAGGGCCCAAATGAGGGGCACTGACCTTTGAAATCAGGGACAAATGCTCAAACTCAGGTACACTACTTTTTACTCCACATATAGCATGGCATCACAATTTTTACATCTATTTAAATGCACACCACAACCTGCCTAAGGGTAACATTATGTACCTACCACTGATACATACAACACTCTTTGTAAAATGCATGCTTATTAATCTATCAGACTAAAGGTAAATTGTCAATTTGCTGAACACAATTGCACAAGTCAAAATTCTGACTAGAACAATGGTCAGGTCTTGAATTTTCACTCAATTAAACAAAAATATAATCTCTCTCTCCTACCTCCTACCTTTCCTACCTTTCCCTATGGAAATCAATAGAAAAGTGCTGGGGGCAGTGGGGCCAGGAGGCTATAGGCAGTCCCCCCTGGAAGAAACTTTTAAGGGCAGACACCAGGACCATACCTTTAAACCCCTTCGGGCATGTTACAAGTTATTGGTTGGAGCCCTTCCAGAATAGCTGGATAGACTCAAAAAGGGCTGGGAAGAAAATGTGTTTGCTGACTCTCTTACTGGGGGTGACTGGGCTTGGATTTTTAAGCAATCTCTTAATTGTTCGGTGAACAATCACCTATGGGCAATCCAATATAATGTTCTTATGAGAGTCTACTTCATGCCAGTTTTGGCTCATAGGATTGATCCCTCAGCCCCAGACCTTTGCCCCAGATGTAAAATTCACACAGGTACATTCTTTCATTTGATTTGGGACTGTCCCAACGTCTATGCATACTGGAAAGAAATTCTGTTGCTATCACAACAAATTCTAGGGCAGCCCCTTGCCTTGGATCCAGTGGAGGTGCTCCTGGGCCTGAGGGTGGGGAACCAGCAATGAGGCGATGCTGGAAATAATTTACTGCTATGGTTAGGACTGGTGCTGGGCCTTCATCAGCTTGCCTTGTTCTGGAGACTACCAACCATGCCACCTGTAGTACTGTGGGCTCGAGACTTGGTGGAGTGTATGAAACTAGAAAGAATACAATACAGGTTTAAACAACAAGGTGAGAAATTTAAGGAAATTTGGGAACCAGTGGAAAGGGCGATGCAGTCCTCCTGGTACCCGCTGTTCTAACTCCTGTATAACTCTGGAAGTTATGCTCTAGGTAAAATACAAAGGTTGAAGCCCACCCATATGTATCTGTATATATTTGCCAAATAAACTACTGACTGCATACCCGACCATAGGAATCCAAGTAGCAACATGGGCTCCACCCCTGTATAGGGTAAACTTATTGCATGTTGAAAACACACTCTAAGAATATGTCATGTATATGTGTCATACATGTGTATTGTATACTGAAATACCCTGTATAATCCTGTATAACAGAAGTACCTACCCTCTTGAGGGCTGGTGCTGTAATTGCTTGTAATACTTGGAAGACTTTTAAAATCAAGTTTACAAAAAAAATGCTGATTAAGCAAAAGCTTATTTAAATCTTACACTCAAGACAAGTACTGAATATTATCAATCTTTGGCTGGATTTTCTGGCTCCCCAAAATTGGTGCCTTTGTGCGGAAAAACTGCCACAAGTGGGCCTTCAATGGTGTAACCACAGTTTTACCCACATGTGCTGTATTTTTAAAGTGGAAGCCAGTTTATGACCAGCTCACCAATTTATGGCAGCTTGTGGCCATTTTTTTCCACACAGCTGTGCCAAACTTTTATTCCTGGTGGGACTAGGCATAACATCTCCCACAGCTCCATGAGCTAAAAGATATCAAAGTCCGTAGGTGCTGAGCATTTGGCCCTCATTGGCAATCTGTGGAGTTGGACTTAGTTCCTGACAGGCTGAAAATCCAGTCTCTTGTCTATGATATTTTATAAATGAGAAGAGTCAAACATGGCATATTCAATAGGTTACTGTGCAAGAACCACACATTCATGGTTTATAATAAGTGTACTGTGAAATTTAAATTTATGTAAAAGATGTAAGGGCTGGATTATAATCATAACATAACAAAAAGGTTCACATGTTGATGTTCCATTAGTCATAATACCTCTTTGCTTCTTTTAAAAAATTGGTCAGCATAGGATATTTAGGTAAGAATTTGAATATCAATCAATCAATCACTTTTTATTCATAAATAGTGCTATTCCAAAACCATAGTGCTAGCACATAACCGTAAAATACATAAAAACAACTACACCTATCAATACATATAAAAACATCTGCAGTAGATCAGATAACATCAGAAAATGCCAAAGTAAATAAATAAGTTTTTAAAGCAGACATAAAGCTCTCCACCATCAGGCATTGTAGAATCTGACGAGGTAGAAAATTCCACAGGGACAGAGCAACAAATTAAAATGCATGGACCCCAGATGACTTTAAACAAACCCTGGGAATCTCTAGCAATCCCTTAACGGTGGAGTGAAGCAACCAGCAGGGGCAGTAGAGATGACTAAGATCTTGCAGATAACTCGGCATATATGTATACATGCACACATTATACTGGCACAGTAGTGCCAGTATAGTTAGGGTGAAAGGTAACTTCTTTGTTTAACTTGAATCTTTGAACATTATTAACTTAGAAACTTTTCAACAGATTTGCTTGACATCTGGCACATGTAATGTCTAGCAGGAGGTGTCTTATCATACCATATTTTGTAGGGATCTGTTGTATGGGTTCTGAGATACAGAGTATTAAACAAACAGAAAAATCTGTGTTTTTTGACATTTCTTTGTCCACCTGGATCTCAGAAATGGCTTTAGATTGTGGTTTGAAATTCTTAGGGTAGAAATCCTTTGCCTCACATATGTGCCCTTTGAATGTCTGGTGAAAAAATATTAATCCATTCAAAAGTTATTAAACTGTAATGTTTCCTATTCTAGCCTATGGAAAAAAAATATATGATCTCATTCTCCCCCCCAGCTGCTGGTGGTCTGACACTGAGTAAGGAAGAAGGAGGCTACAGAAGAATATAGGAAGTTGCTGTCCCAGAACAGGAAGGGTGAGAGTTATAAGGAGAGAAGAGAGTAAGCATACAGAGAAACAAGAGAGGGGACACAAAATAAGACATGATAGGAGTGGTGCATTGCAATGGCTGTGGGGTGGCACTGTTCTGGGAGACATTCTGGAGGCTGCGAT
Organism: Neoceratodus forsteri; assembly: GCA_016271365.2. NCBI lineage: Eukaryota > Metazoa > Chordata > Ceratodontiformes > Ceratodontidae > Neoceratodus > Neoceratodus forsteri. The sequence goes on along the minus strand of CM057449.1, from coordinate 1,177,097,344 downwards.
GCTACCCTATTTGCAGGCACCTTTCTGGTCTGAGGGAGGAGGTTGCCCATCTCCAGGCTGACCTGACTAGGATTTGTGAAACCTCCTTCCCCTCCCAGGGACCACCAGGGTGAATGCCACTATCTCATAGGTTGCCAAGAAAGAGGAGAGGCTGGACCAGGGTGAGCTCAGGGAAGGAGAGGGTGGTGGAACAGAGTTGCATCCCTCCAGCTGTACCTCTCCACAATTCAGTTGCTCTTCTGGTGGATAGTGGTTCCTCTATGGAGGCACCTGCAGTGGAGACCAAGGAGGATTCTGGGAACCTTCACAAAGGAGACTCACAGGTGGGTGGCATGGGACACTACAGGGGAAGGAAACAACTCCTGGTGGGGGACTCAATCATTAGGAGGGTAGAAATGGGGGAGGAAGGGGAGAAGGAGGCAAGGTGCCTGCCTGGCACCACGGCTTGGAGGGACAGGAAGCGAATCCTCAGGATCGTGGGAGCAGCTGCATGAGGGAAGGAGCTGGATGTCATTGTCCACCTAGGAACAAATGACTTGGCTAGGAATGGGATCAGAGCAGTGCAAGAGGAGTTTGTAGAGTTGGAGAGGGGTCTTAGATAAGTAGCGCATACGGTAACCTTCTCTGAGGTGCTGCCTGTCTATGGCAAGGGTGATGCTAGGGTACTCATCACCAGGGAATTCAATCAATGGTTGAAAAACTGGTGTGGAGCTCAGGGTTTTGGCTTCAGTGGGGACTGGGGAGCCACCTGGAGGGATGCAGACCTATACTGGTGCAATGGTCTGCATCAGTCCTGGGGGGGAACCAGGATCCTAGGTGAGAGGTTTAAATGCTTCATTGGCAAGCGTTTAAACTAGCCAAGGGGGGAGGCACTGAAAAGGAGCAGGAAAATCCCAGCCTTCTCCCCAAAACACGGTAATTAGTGAGGTAAACACCAAGGTAGAGAAGTCATTAGGGAGCAGGACAGAGGTAAATGTAAAAAAAGGCAAAGGCAGTAAGGACAGGAATGGTGCTCAAAGGGGTAAGGCCATTAAAAAGTGGAGGGTGATAAGTACCAATGCCTTTAGTATGTGTAACAAGTTCCCTGAACTAGTGGCCTTGATGGAAGAGGGTTGCCTGGATACTGTGGCAGTCACAGAAACATGGTACACAGAGAACCATGACTGGGATGTCAACATACCAGGATAAACAATCTACAGGAGGGACAGAGAGGGTAACAGAGGAGGAGGACTAGCTCTCTATGTAAAAGAAGAGATCATAGCAACAGAACTAAAGAGCAGACAGGGAGCAGATGAGACACTCTGGGTCACCCTGGAGACAGGAAATGGCACCACAATCTGCATGGGTGTTGTATACAGACCCCCATCTCAGGGGGAAGGACTGGACAAGGAAATGATAGAAGGCTTCCTTAGAACAGCAGAAAAAGGGGAGATATTGTTGATGGGGGACCTGAATATGCCAGATGTTAACTGGAGCAGCTTTGCTGCAGGCACATCCAAGAGCAGGATCATTCTTGATGCCCTAAAGGGGGCATGCCTCAGACAGCTAGTATTGGAACCCACTTGGGAGGAAGCAATCTTAGACCTGGTACTCTCAAATGGGGATGGAGAAAGAATCTCAGATTTAGAAGTGGGTAGCCATCTGGGAACAACCGACCACCAAACAATGTGGTTCACGATAAACACAGCCATACAATCAAGCCATACAAAAGCAAGAGTATTGGACTTTAGGAGGGCTGACTTTGGGAAAATGAGAGAGTGCCTCAGAAAAGCACTAGCAAACAGGCAAGAAGGAGGGATAGAGAAACAATGGGGAGTAATCAAAACAGCCATCGCAGAGGCAACAGGCCTTTCTGTAAAGCAAATCAATAAAACACAATGAAGGAAAAAAGAGCTATGGTTCTCAAAAGAGGTGGCAGGGAAAGTTAAGGAGAAAAGAACAGCATTCCAGAAATATAAGGAAACACAGAAGGAGAAGGACAGAGAACTTTATCAGTTAAAGCAGAAAGAGGCTGGGAAGGCAGTCAGAATAGCAAAAGCCCAAACTGAGGAAAGGCTAGCCAACTCTGTTAAGAAGGGGGATAAGAACTTTTATAGGTACAATAGGAAGTGAATAAAGACCAAAGGAGGGATACTGAGGCTTAATAAAGGGGAGGGAATGTGGGTAGAGGGTGACAGTGAAAAAGCAGGGATACTGAACGAATATTTCTGCTCAGTATTCACAAAGGAAGAGAAGGGAGAGGTATCTAAACCAAACAAGAGAAACACTCTGAAGATGGGTCTCGATACCAGTCCATTTACAGAAGAAAGGGTTGTGAAAGAACTAATAAAATTGAAAGTGGACAAAGCAATGGGGCCTGATGGGATTCACCCAAGAATTCTAAAAGAACTAAAGGTAGAACTAGTGACACCGCTGACTACTCTTTAACAAATCATAACAAGATGGGCTGGTACCTGAGGACTGGAGGAGGGTGGATGTGATTCCACTTCACAAAAGTGGGAGCAGGACAGAGGCAGGAAACTACAGACCAGTTAGTTTGACCTCAGTGGTAGGGAAAATGATGGAATCACTTCTGAAGGAAAGAATTGTTGAGTACCTAGAAGCCACTGGGGCACAGGACCCAGGGCAGCATGGATTCATGATGCGAAGGTCATATTAGATGAATCTAATAGATTTCTTTGACTGGGTGGCCGAAGTAGTAGACCAGGGAGGGGCTGTGGACATGGCCTACCTAGATTTTAGCAAGGCATTTGATACAGTTCCCACACAAAAGATTAATACACAAGTTAGCCAGCTTTGGAGTGGGTCCCAAGGTGGTAGCCTGGATAAAAAATTGGCTAGACAACAGGATGCAAGGGTAGCAGTAAATGGAGTCCACAGTGAAGAAAGGAGGGTTACTAGCGGGATACTGTAGGGTTCAGTACTGGGACCGGTCCTTTTTAATGTCTTTATAAGTGACATTGCAGAGGAACTGGAAGGAAAAGTATGTCTCTTTGCAGATGACACAAAGATCTGCAACAGGGTTGATACACAAGATGGAGTGGAAAGGATGAGAAGGGACTTGGCAAGGTTGGAGGAATGGTCAAATGTATGGCAGCTCAGATTTAATGCAAAGAAGTGCAAGATAATGCGCCTGGGAAACAAAAACCCAGGGGAAGAGTACACAGTTGGGGGTGAGATACTGACAACAGTAAAAATGGAAAGGGACCTGGGGGTAATTATATCAGATGACCTTAAGGTGGGGAAGCAATGTGAGAAGGCAGTAAGGAAGGCTGGGGGGATATTGGGATGCATAGGGAGAGGCATCGATAGTAGAAAACAGGAAGTTGTTATCCCTCTGTACAGACAGTTGGTGAAACCCCATCTGGAGTACTGTGTGCAGTTCTGGTGACCCCATCTCCGCAAAGACATAGACAGAGTGGAGACTGTCCAGAGGAGGGCAACCAAAATGGTGCAGGGTCTGCACCAGAAGACATATGAAGAAAGACTAAAGGAGCTTAATATGTATACCCTTGAGGAAAGGAGGGAGAGAGGGGACATGATAGAAACTTTCAAGTACCTCAAGGGAACCAACAAAGTCCAAGAGGGTGGCATCTTTCATAAAAAGAGATGTGCAAGAACAAGGAGGCACAATTTGAAGATAGAGGGAGGACGGCTCAGAGGTAATGTGAGGAAGTATTTTTTCACAGAGAGGGTTGTGCATGCATGGAACAGCCTCACTGAGGAGGTCGTGGAGTCAAAAACAGTGGGGGAATTCAAGAATGCATGGGACAGACGAAAGGCAGTCCTAGTGGAGGGTAGGAGGAAGTAAGCTGTTGGTTAACTAGGACCTGCAGCTTATCTGTTAGGTAGGAAAATTGGCAGACTAGGTGGGCCAAGTGGTCCTTATCTGCCATCAAATTCTATGTTTCTATGAAAGTGAAAGCAGGTAAACATCCCCAAAAAACAGTTTCTTGACCACTACATAGCAAGAAAATGGTTATAACTTTTGGGCTGAAATTTGCAGCATGGTAAACCCTTGCCCCACAGATTGAGCCCTTTGCTAGTTTGGTGAAGAAATGGACACTGGTTACATAGTTACAGCACTCCAAAGTTGCACATTTTTCCATAGGATAACATTGTGGCGGTCAAGGTGCCTTTTGGCAGCTATATCTTGAAAACAGTTAGAGATGTGGAATTTTTGATAAGTGCAGCTTAGTACACCTTCACTAAGCATGCATAGAGGTGGCCAGGCCATGGATACAACTGCAAAGAAATTTTTTCCAAAGTCCCTATGGTTCCTGAGATATTGCAACTTTTGTAGCACAAAGGTTACCTGGAATGTCTCTCGACATGTGCTATGTCTCTATACGTATGGGTAAATTGGAGCGCATGGCCTTGTATCCCATTGCGGAATAATGGGAGCACAAGGCCCTACATTATGCAGTAGTGGGAGTGCAGGTCCAGCTCCCACATAGAGCTGTAATATCATTAAAACATTGGTACACTTATGTATAGATGAGAGAGCAGAGCCCTCCAGGTCTTGCACTACCACAAGAGAATCAGAGACAATTGCAAAATGTATACAACCACAAACAAGTAACATTACACTTTCTCAAAAAGAAGGAAAATTCATTGCAAAAAAACTTCATTAATGCATCAGTTAGGGTTGTCATTACAGCGATAAAAGTTTGGAAATTCAATGTTAGGGATACCAACCCACCCACCCTTACTCCCCACTTCTCCATCTACCAATAGATTGGAGCCTTGGGTTGGTGGGCCTAACTCTCACCCAGTTGTCCTATACTGTACCACTCAGCTTCCTTACAAAATGGAATGGGGTGAGAGTTAGACCAACAACCCCAAGGCACACCCGACATCTGTTGGTGTGTGGAGAGTGAGGGTAAGTTAGAGTTGGTAACCCTGTGATTGAATTTCCAAACTTTGTCACTGTAATGACAGCCCTAACTGATTAATGAAGTTTTTGCATATATATATATATATATATATATATATATATATATATATATATATTATGAAGACAGAGTTGTAAATATGCATCAACTAAAAAAAAAAATAAGATTCACAAACTCTGGATATCAGGCTGTTCTTGTTATCTTTACCTCTGGTGATAAAAGAACAAATCTGCAGGCAAAAACAGATTTAAGACTAAATACACTGCCTGTATAAGTGTATTTGCCAGCCTGTTTTTGTAATGTCAGTGTCATTTTATCTTAAACATCACTAAATCATATCATGGCCAGGAAATAGTTTCTGCTGCACAGACAAACACCATCAGAGCAGAAGTTTAAATGTTCTATCATCAGTGGGGCAGTAGCAGCTGGTGATCAGGAAGGAACATGAACAAATTTAAAAGATAATTTAATTTAAGAAACAAAAATCGTCACACATAGGCATAGCTGGGGTGGCCCTGGGTGCACGGAAACCTCCCTCCCCTGCTTGCTTGAATATTTGAATTGTCAACACTGAACTGTCACAACTGTGGGGTCAAGGAAATCAAAGGGCCAGAGCGACATGGAGGTGGGCGTCAGCTCATGAATATGCTGCACAAGCCTGCCTCCTCCGTAAACAGGACAGCCGAGGTCCCACCTCTGAACATCGCTGGACTGGTCAGATGATCAGGAGGAGCAACATCATGTGGGTGCTTGGAGAAGCAGAGTGCACAGAGTCACAGAAAGTCACTTTCTAGCTACAATCAAGTTGGAGAAGTGTGTCTCTGAGAGCGCTCTTGCCGATATATTTTTAACATCATCTCTCACTATTTCAGGTGGCAGCATAAAACTGGAACCAGTCTGACTTTCCCTCCTCAACTCGACATTGTCTCTGTGGATCAGATTTGAGAAGCTCGGAGAGTCACTCCTGAAGTCAGTGTCTGCAGTCCCACAGCTGCTGCAGTTAAGTGCAACAGTATTAATTGCAACATTCTTAAGTGCCTTGCCCTAAAAGCAGTCTGTCACTGTAGTGGCTGCATATTGTCCTGGCATAAAATAATTAAAAAAAAAGATTTAAACCACAAATCATTTGAGAATAGAGATGGGGAAACAAAAATCATGGTGTGGGGGCGGGGGGCTGCTGCTGTACCTCCGCTATTCTCAACACTTTATATCTTACAGCAAAACAGAAAGTATAAAACTGTTATTAGTAGTCAAAGCTATCCTGTACTGGTAGCCATAGAAATAGTAACTGGGCATGTGCACAAAACATTGTGGACCAGTAGTATGTGGACCAGTAGTATATTTTATTGATTGTTATTGTGTTGTGTTGTTTTCATTTGATTGATGTATGGCGCCCAGAGCCTCCAGGATGGGCGTCTTTTTAAATAAAATTTGCCTTGCCTTGCCTAGATCCTTTTTAGTGACTAGTGATGATATTTTAAGTGTCCATTAGCTACTTGGCTATTGGATGTTTTATAGCAGTCACTGCGGTTTTGTTCCCATTTCTGGCACAGTTGTACTATATGTGCATCCACAACCAGGACACCCACATCATTCATCATGACTATCAGGATAAAGCAACAACATTTTATAATTCAGTTTTCTATTACAATCTTTTTTATTTCTGCTCCTATTTCAAGTCCAAAGCAATTGTTCATAAGGGGTTAATATTGACCTGCAGTACTAATTAGTAAGGGGAATTCAAATACAGGAGATCAGGAGTTCCAATGTAGAAATGCCTGGGCAGGTACCGTCTGAGGAAAGAGAACATTTGAGTCAAATGACAGAGTTTGTGAAGACATAATTAAGTGAAGGCAAAGATGAACAAGGCAGGGGGAAAATAACATAATATTTCTGTTAGCAAATGAAATTCAAATACTGGAGAGAATAAAGGAGTTCCAACAACTGCCTCAGATCAGAAGAAACAGAGTATTTGGGTCAAATGACAGAAATGTTTGTGAATCAACATATTGGGACACATAGAAAGTGCGAGCAAAGATGAATAGAACAAGGCGGGGGGAATAAAGTAATATTTCTGTGCTGGTGGGGTTGTGTCTGCATTATGCATGTAATGTAAGTAGAGGTGAAAGGGAGGGAGAGTAATGTAAAGAGAAGTCATAGAAAGTCAGCAATTAAAGGGGAAAAACATGTAATGGGAGAGATGGAACATAAAAGGCAAGGTGATAAGTGAAACCAGATGTGAAAATGGCTGGAGGAGTGAAAATAAAAAAAAAAAAGCCAATAGGGTTGTGAAGAGCTACCAAGTGACTAAAGTTACACATGTGCGTAGAAATTATTCAACATCCGGGTGTAACTTGGCCATTTTTTTGAGGTGTTGCTCCAAATTTTCAACATGGCCTTTTTTGGACCCCTCCTCATGAACAGTGCCAGTGTCATTTTGTTCACTTGTCCTGAAAGGTGATTTCGCAGAGAAAACATACTATTCTGCACCACAGGTGCAAAAATACTTTTTGGGCAGGTTGTGGAAAATAACAGCTGTACAGTTTTGAAGGAGATGTGCAAAAATGGAAATGTTAAAAATGTAGAGTCAAAATATTAAAAATTGGTGACATTAGGAGTGGGTGTAGAAACTGCGCAATGCATGCTCGTAATGCAGTAATTTTTTGGAAGTTTTTCATCAAATTTGCAACATGGGCTTTTCGGGACCCCACCTCATGAACAGTGACACTGTCATTTTGAGAATCAGTCCTGAAAGGTTATTCCACGCAGCAACCATGAAATCACCTTTCAGGACCAAATAACAAAATGACAGTAACGATTTTCATGAGCTTGGGTTCCAAGAACCCCATGTTGAAAAATGGGGGCCAAAATTCCAAAAAATGGCTGAGATATCAACATAAGTTGAAAACCCCATTGAATGGCAGTAGAGCATGCTTACTTCAGTTCATGGTTGGGCTTTGAAGAGGGCAGACATGTCCCGGTCCAGAGAAGATGACAGTACCAACCTCTGGAGGTAAGTATGGGGTAATAGGGGGTATGGGGAGGTGGGTGTTCAGTGTGAGGGTGGAGAAGGGGGAGGGCAACTGCAGTGATGATGAGGGACCATTTTCTGTTTTACGGGGGAAAGAAAACGCAACAAAGAGGGACCGTTTTCCACTTTACAGAAAAAAAAAGAAATGAACATTTCAGCACACTGGGGTGGGCTCCCAGTGTGCCACATGAATGGAGGGGTTGTACAGGATGCTGACATAGGGACTGGGCACCCCAATGTCGGGATCTTCCTTGGGCACACTGGGGTGGGCTGCCAGTGTGCAGCATGACTTGGGGGAAGGGGGGCACAGAAAAATCTTTGTGCACATTGGGGTGGGCCCCCTGTATGCCAGTTGAGTTGGTGGGGGGGGCACAGAATGCCATGGAGCTGGTGGCTGATGTTGAGAACATCTTTATGGTGAATGGCATTTTGCCATTCACAACATGGTGGCACTTGCAGAACTGCGCATGCGCACGAGTCACATGAATGCGCAGTTCATGCACCAGAATGTGGAAGTAACAGCCAAAATAGTGCTGCTGTTATTCTGTAGCAGCAGATCATGGCAGAGGGTTTCAAACTCTGTTGGGTTTTGGAAGGATACTTCCAAAAGTCCAATGGAAGGTTTCACGATCGGCCATTTTTTAGAGCTACTGAGCGATCACAATAGTGTTGTAGGCTCTACCCACAGCCCTCAAAAGGATCTACTGGTCCACAATGCTTTGTGCACCTGCCCAGTTACTATTTCCAGGGCTATAAGTACAGGATTGCTTTGACTACTAATAACAGTTTTATGCATTCTGCTTTACTGTAAGATATAAAGTGTTTTTTTTTTATTTTCTACCAGGAAGATATGCAGCCAATATAGTGACAGACTGCTTTTAGGGCAAGGCACATAAGAATGTCACAATTAATGCTGCAGCAATTAGCTACCGCAGCTTTAGGACTACAAACACTGACTTCAGGAGTGACTATCCGTGCTTCTCTAATCCGACCCACAGAGACAACACTGAGTTGAGGAGGGAAAGTCAGAGACTGATTCCATTTTTATGCTGCCACTTGAAATAGTCAGACATGACATTAAAAATTTATTAGCAAGAGCACTCTCAGAGACACACTTCTCCAACTTGATTGTGGCTAGAAAGTGACTTCTTGTGATGTTGTGCACTCTGCTCCTCCAAGCACCCACATGATGCTGCTCCTCCAAGCACCCGCATGATGCTGCTCCTCCAAGCACCCACATGATGCTGCTTCTCCAGATCATCTGACCAGTCCAGCAACATTCAGAGGTAGCTCCTCAGCTCTCCTGTGCCAGGAGTGAGGGAGGGAGGTGGGCTTGTGCTGCATATTCATGAGCTGACACCCACCTCCGTCTCTCACTCATCCTTTAATTTCCCTGTCCCCACAGTTGCCACAGTTCAGTGTTGACAATGCAAATATTCAGGCAAGCAGAGGAGGGGAGTTTCCGTGCACCCAGGAACACCACGCCCCCAGCTACACCTATGAGTCCATCTGTCCTCCTGGCTCCAATTCAAGCTGTTTTTTGTTTCAACAGAGCTTAGAAAAATGATAGTGAACTTAGTGATTTACAAGGCTATTTTTGTGTGGTGGCTGCTGGCTTTCTCAGACATGCAGGCCTGGCTAGAGTGCTCTTCAGGGCAGATCTAGCTGAGGCTGGAGCAGGACAGGAAATTGTGCTGTGGATTCTACTCTCTGGTGCTGCTGTGGGTTGGTGACAGTGCTCTCTCTCTCTCTCTCTCTCTCTCTCTCTCCCTCTCTGTCATTTGTCTCTCTCTATATCACCATCCTGGACTCAGGCTTTTAATTCTGATAATTCTGACTGGTGCTGTGGAAATGAAGTCAGGTCAAGCAGGAAGACATGATGGCTTGGTCTAGGAGATCATCTCCCTGACTCCATTCATGTTGTGGAGACAAATCTGAGGGGGAACCCTAATCATCTGCAAGTGGCAGGAAAATGACTGAGGGGCATTTTTTTTAAACTTACTGCGTCAGTGTATAGTGCAACTCTTTTTTTTTAATCTTTGTTAGTTCATGCAGAGATTTACAATTCCAAACTATAGAGTTTCATTTTTCCATCAGATATATTATGTTCCCATTTTATCAAATCATTGTTCTGAACATTATAGCAGTACTGCATAAGCAAAAGCCCCACAGAATATTTGTACACTGTTTTGCCTTTTCTATATTATAAATTTTAACCCATCTAAACTCGGTCCTAGGAGTGATCATGGCACAAGAGCAGTATTTTCCCTTGAAATTTAAAAAACCCAGGGCCTCCATTTCAATTCAAAACTGGATTGCTGACCATGGTAGTATGCTGTTGTTCTCTTACATAATAGTGTCAGTGGCTCAGTAGGTAGCACATTTGCCTCTGAGACCAGGAGATCGGAGGGATGTGGGTTCAGTTCCCACATCTGGCACTTGGGTTAATATCCCAGTACTGACACTGTAGTGCAGCATGAGAGGGGTGCTGCACTTCTGAGGCACCGTCTTTCGGATGAGACGTTAAACCGAGGTCCCATCTGCCTGGATTGGTGGTAGTTCAGGTGAATGTTAAAGATCCCATGGCACTTATCAAAAAGAGTAGTGGAATTTCCCTGGTGTCCTGGCCAAATTTCCCTCATTCACTAATAATACCACCAACAGCTTAATCTGGTTCAAAGGTCAGTTGGCTTCCATCTGTATCCTCCTCCCCTGGGTCATGCCTGAAAATAGGCAGAATTTGTCTAGTTCACTTACCCGGTCAACAAAAATGAAATAAAATAAATATAGCATTGACAACAGCCTGCCATTGAGACAACACTGGAGCAGTAGGGGTATGCCACATGCATGTAATTGTTTTCTTGGCTGCAGCTATATATAGATATAACATACTCCTTGTGGAAGGTATTTTACCTTCCTGATCAATATATAGAAGCATTACTTGTAAGGATATTTCTATATCAGGAGTAAGTAATTGAGATATTGCCTCATTAAAGTCACGCCAAAAGGAGTCAAGTTTATCACAATCCCAAAATATGTGTACAAAATCAGTGTGTGACTCCCCACACTGCCTCCAGCAATAGTCACACTGGCTGGGTAGGTATTTCAATAGTGTGACAGGTGTATTAAAGTACCTTATGTGGCATTTCCAAATGAATTCTTTCCAATACAGTGCTTGAGAGATACGCATGGAGGGGGCTATTGACTCTTGCCATTTCTCATTTGAGATATCAACACATAGTTCTGTATTCCACACACGGAGAACTGAACTGGTGTTGTCTGTCCAGTATACCCGAAGGGCTTTATATAATATTTCAATCAAATGTGGATAGGACACTCCCCCAAGTGCATCCACAATCACTTTGAGCATCTGAGGAAGCTGGTTTAGGAAGGCATTCCATGGAGGGCCCTTTTGCTGCAAAAATTCACGTACTTGCATATAATGGGCATGATCAGATCTGGGCAGTTGGTACAATGCCTATATTTCTGCAAAGGTGATTATTCCATTTGTATCCAGGAATCGATAAAAATTGGTAAGGCCAATTCAATGCCAATTCTGAAAGGCAAGAGTCATCCAGCATCCAGGGCTGGGAGGAAATCTGCTTTGGCCCTTAGTTGTCTGATAAAGTAAAAGGGGAGTTTCAATGTTGGAATAACTCTGATTTTATACCAAGCTCCAATCATGTCTCTTGTACCAAAAGAAAAATCCTTAATGTTTGGGGGGGGGGGGGTTCAACGGTGCTAAAATTACTGTTTCAATGTCAAAGAGATCATTAAGAACAAATTCTATGTATTTCCAAATAGCTTCATATTGAGGGTGAGCCAGAGTAAGATCACTTTAGTTATTACTGCTTTTAGATATTCTGACAAATTAAGTAGATTGAGACCCCCCCTATCTATTGGGAGTATCAATAGAGTCCAGCAAACCCGAGGTCGGTGTCACCCCAAAATAAATCTAGATAGCAGTAAATTCAATGAGTTGAAATAATAGGGTGCTGGTATTGCTGGGAATGTCTGAAATAGGTAAAGAAGTTTTGATAATATTGTCACTTGTACCGCCTTGACATTTGATAATAAAGATATGGAAAGATGGGACCAGTCTGTTAATTCCCTCTCTATGGCTTGGGTCAACGGTTCATAATTAATTAATTCCAAATGCATCAATTTTTTAGGCAGATATATACCCAAGTATTTTATTCTTGTGCAAGTCCATCTGGAAGGAAATAATTTTTTAAGCCCAGTGGAGGGGGAAAAGTAAAGTGTCAGAATCTCAGTTTTCTGCAGGTTTATGACATACCCTGAGGATACTCCATATGCCTGTACTATCTCTACTACCTCTGGGATAGATTGTTCTGGGTTCAGGTAAGGTAAGGAGTACATCATCTGCATAAACAGAAAGTTTGAAAACTCAACCCCCCAATGGGATACCCTCTCTCAGAGATGAGTTTCTGGTTGCTGCTGCTAATGGCTCTATATAAATTGCAAAAAGAAGGGGGGGGAGAGGGGGCATCCCTGCCATGTTCCTCTTGCTAATGGAATCAGGTGTGAATGTTGTCCATGAACTCAAATAAATGCTTTGGGAACTTGATATATGTTTCTTAATCAGTCAAGAACAACCTCTGGAAATCCCATACATGTCAGAGTTTGCCATAAAAAAGACCATGATACTTGGTTAAAAGCTTTATCAGCATCTAAACTGATCAGTGCTGCTGGTATTTTTCTTTGGTTTAGGTGTCCCATAGGATGTATTGTTCAGTGGATATTGTCCGCTGTCTCTCTGGAGTGAATAAATCCAGTTTGGGCTGGGTGAATTATATTCAAGAGTATATTCTGTATTCAGTGGGCCCATATGGACATATGTATCTTGTAGTCCATATTTAATATGGAAATAGGTCTATAAGAAGGTGTGTTCTTGGGGTCTTTCCCAGGTTTCAGAACTGGAGATAATATGGCAAAGGCCTTGGGGGGAGACTGTCCCTCCTGAACCTCCTTACAGGTTGATAATAAGGAAGTGATCAATTGTTTGGAGAACATCTTATACCATTTGGATGGGAATCCATCTGGTCCAGGGCATGTTTGGGGTTTAGCCTGGGCTATAAGTACTTTAATTTCATCTGCTCTAATTGGTGCTAATAAAATTTGTTTTTGTTCCTGGGATAGGGTAGAGAGGGCCTTTGTCACCAAATAATGATCTATCTTGGTAGTGTTGCTACTTGGTGAAGCCTTATATAATTGAGTATAAAATTGCTGAAAGGCTTCCAGAATTCTTTTAGTCATATGTGCTGTTTTCATTGATGGTTGCAATGTAATTTCTGAGATAGTGGAAGATACTTTCTGTTTTCTAAGTCATCGTGCCAAATTTCTGACTCCCCTAGGACCACCTTCATATTTATAGTTTTTTAAATTGAACAAGGCCTGCTGTACCTTCTGATCTATAATTTTTTGTATTTCCACTTTTAAGTAATGATTGCGAGTTTGCATTTGAGCTGTACCAGAGTCCAGATCTTGTGGGAGGTGTGCAATTCCTCTTCCATTTTAGCATATGTGGATTCTCTCCGCTTCCATTTATACGCTGCATAGGAAATTATCTTCCCACCTTTAATGTATCCCAGGTTATTCCAGCCACTATGTCCGGGTTAGTATTTTCAGACAATATTAGTGGGATTTTAGTTTACATCATTTTTTTTTAAACCAGGTCCCATAACAGGGTTATATTGAGATGCCATTGGGAAGTTCCCTGGGAATGACCTAAGTTTAACTTCAAAACAATGGGTGAGTGGTCTGAAAGAAATTGAGGACCTATAGTGATATCTTGTATTTGATCCTTATGTTCCTTAGTAGTAAACAAGTAGTCTATACAAGATAGAGTATGAGATCTAGGGGAGTAATAAGTATTTGCTTTTGTGGTGAGGAAGAAAAAATCTCCAGACATCTAGTATCCCAAGGAGCGTATAGTGCAACTCTTATTGGCTGTTGCCATGGATGCATGATGACAGACTCCAATGGGCAGCTAAAAACATGTGGTCATTGTTGGGGCTGATGGAGACAGAACTAAACACATTGTCATTCTTTTAGTTTGGGAGCATTTGCAGGCTACTCAGGACTTTGGGACAGGGGGGTCTGAATTCAGGAGATCCCTAAATAATCGGGACAGTTGAGAGGTATGGTGGAGTGGAGGACAAGTTACAGACTGATTATGATGTAATCAGCTGTTTGCTGGGTGACATCATGTAGATTAGAGCAAAGAGCCACCCTGTGATTTAGGCAGCTCTTTTCTTTGAACTTCACAAAGCTTCCACCCAGCAAGCCTAGAAGAGTGTCATGATCAGCCTGGTTGATGATTGGTCTGACACTGTTGAGCCCCCTGCAAACTTATTTATATATGTCTTTGATTACTGGGTAGGTGCACTAATCCAAGACACCATTTTCAGGCATGACCCGGGCCATACAAGATAGCAATGGTTAGCAACAGTTGCAGTCACAAGGAACAAGATATACAATACACAGAAGTCAAATTAAAATACATCAGGAATAAATTAAATATAAGAATATTGGCATGCAGGGTACAGGTGATAATTTCATGTTAGAGAAACCACACAAGACATAGGAGGATACAGCAGTAGTGCTGCACCACCCTAATTTACACACCTTAAAGAGTCCTGTCCCACCCCTCAAGACAAAGAAGTTACAACAGTCCTGCCCTCCTTATTAAACACACCATTGAGGGTCCTACCCCATCCCTCTATTCAATACTCCTTTGAGAGTCATAGTGCAATAGAGAGAGAAAAGAGAGAGAGGGGAACTTAATACAGCTTGAGTATAGTAAGAAACTCCCACCAGAGATAGGGTTGATGCGGAGGTAAAGTTGCTGGGTGGGGGGGGCTACCCTGGAAAGCAAGAACAATGGGCCCTGTCCATAAGCCACGCTTTAAAGAGAGATTTGAAGGCTGTATGGGTGTTAGGTGAGTGGAGGAGTGCAGGAATCCTGTTCCACAGCATAGGGGTGACAACTGATAAAGCTTTCCCTCCCATGCTGGTAGAGACCCTCGCTACGTTGAGGGGAAGGACAGTAGTAGTAGTAGTAAAAGTTTTATTTATATAGTGATAACACCATTAGGGCTACGTATGCCCTACTCTCAAGGTGCACCTGTTATTGAGTTAAGAATAAATATGCATACTGAAGTGTATAGACATTAAAAGACACTTCACATAGACATTTTAAATGCATATGACAAACCTGCTTTCAATCACTTTGGTTATTAATCAATATCAGAAATTATCATTGCATTCACAATTATATTTCATTTCCTGCTGTATAGCTGTCTTCAAGCGGTTGGAAGCATATCTAAGTCCCTAAGGTGCTGAGGAAGTTGATTTCAACAAGCAGGTGCTTTATATTGAAGTGTCAAAGTGACAAACTTATTTGTATTCTTTGGTATTACTAATTCCCTGGCCCCTTTTTTCCTTAGGTTAAGGCCATTGTTAGTTTTTTTTTTAACCTCCCCATCAAGTCATACAATATATTGTTTTTAAGGATCCCCCGTATATGTATTGCTCAAGTTCGCTTCCTTCTTAGATCTAATGGGCTCCAACCTAGAAGGCCTTACATAGTACAATGGTGTGTACTGAACTCACATTTCAGCGTGTATCTTGTCAATCTATTTAAGGCTGTATTCAGCTTGATCAAATATTGTTTATTTGCATGACAGTAAATACGACTTCTGTAGTCCATGATCAGCAGTATTAACTATGGTTAAACGTATTTCCTTTGTTGTACAATAGGATATCCACCTTGCTGACCCTAATCTGATGTTAACTTTTTTACTAGTTTTTTAATGTGATATTCGACAGTTAAATATTGGTCAAAATGGACCCCTAAGTATTTACAAACCTTAGTTTGAGTCAGGGTTTTCCCTTCTTTAGTTTTTACTTCAAGTTTAAAGTTCAATTTATTTTTACTTTGCTTTGGTTTAAAAAACATTGTTTGAGGTTTTTTTTGTTATTTATTACTAAATCTAATGCAGAAAAATGTTCTTGCATGACTAAAAAATATTTTTGTAATCTGTCCTTCATGTCCCCTGGATGGTTTCCATCTGCAGTCAAGACAGTTTTGTCTGCGTATAATTGAATGGAAGAATTTTTGATATGAGTAGGCAAGCTGTTTATGTACATAATGAATAGGGGACACAGCATAGAACCCTGGGGTACCCCTCATGTAATATGCAATGGTTCTGAAGTAACACCATTTATATTAACTACCTGTGTTCTATCAACTACATAGGAGTGAAACCACTAACATGGTTCATTTGCCACCCCCACTTTTTTAAAAATATCCAACAAAGTTCTATGATTCACAAAGTCAAAAGCTTTTAACAGGTCCACATACACTGCATCCACAGACCTTGCATCCTCCAAGGGGGTAGCGACCAAATCTAAGAGGTCTGTGAGTGCAATGGCTGTGGACATGCCTCCTCTAAAGCCAGACTGAAACTGAAACAATTTTCCACATCTTTCCAGATAGCCTATTAGTTGTCTATGGACAATTTTCTCCAGTATCTTGGACACAGTAGACAGTAAACAATAGGGTGATAGTTGGAGGAATGGGTGGGGTCTCCTCCTTTAGCAACTGGGACAATTTTTGCTATTTCCAGCTCTGGGGGAAAATCCCCTCACTCAGACTCCAGTTGTACAAACCTGTTAATATGGGGGATATTTCTAACACTGATTCTTTTAATAAGCAGTTTTCTATACTGTTAATACCACTGGCTTTGCTAGTTTGTAATTTGTTAATAACATCTGAAACTTCCTTTACTGGAATCCTTTGGAATCTAAATTTAGGGGTATTATCTCCAGTATCTTCTACGTGTTCTACTTTATTTCCTTGGTTAACCCTTACAGTTTCTACATCAGGGAGATTTATGAAGTAGTGATTTAACAAGTCAACTGTAACATTTGCCTGTTGTAGTATCTCCTTTTGTTTGATCTGTACCTGTGGATTATTTCTGTTTTTTTTAAGTTTATTTATCAAATACCAGTAGTGCTTTGAGTCTGTGGTATCCTTTATTTTTTGTTTGTAAAAATATGCCTTGGTGTTTCTAATTTCAGTGGTAACTTTGTTTCTCATAGTTTTAATTTTAGCCCATGTTTCAAGGCACAGAGTTTTAGTTGCCTTCTTCCATAGTTGATTATTTGCCCTTATTAATTTATTTTTTCTGGGTCCCATCCACACTAGTCGAATAGACTTTTTATTACCTATCTTTTATGGGGCAAACTTGTCACAAACCTCTAAAAGCATTGCAGTGAATTCGTTCACTGCCACGTTTAGGTCAGGCATAAGAAAAAGTCTATGCCAAGGCATTTTTGACAAGTGCCTACCAAATAGTGACTTATTAAAGCTGGTGTAACTTCTTCTGTAGATGGCTGTTTGCTTTAATTTCAATTTGTTGCTATTTATACCAGTATTTATACCACACTGAATCACTCTATGGTCTTCCAAATTTGGACTGTTTACACTGTGTCCTGTTACCATTAGGTATGAGGAGACAAATATTAAATTAAATATATTTCCAGAGCTTGTTAACTTGCCCATTCTGGTGGGGGTGTTTATTATCTGAATAAATTGTAGAGATTGCATTGAGCTTTCTAATCTCTGGCCTCGCGGACATCCCCAGGTTGCATTAAAATTGCCAATGGGAATAGCTTTTTTTTTTGTCCAGTATGTTCAGTAAATATATGACTAAGATTTTCAAAATATATCAGATTTAGTTTTGGTGGTGAATAAACTGCCCCTATTACCAAATTTAGGGATTCAAGGCACACCAACAAGCATTCAATACCACTTACTTTGTCAGAGTATATTATTTTTGAATGTCCCAGAGAAAATTTGATATACATTAAAATACCCCCACTTCGTGACCCCCTATCCTGCCTGTGGTGGTAATAATCTTGCAGTTCAATTTCATCTTGCCCAACTCCTTTGTGAAGCCATGTCTCAGTCAATATTATGGCACTGGGGGACTCTGCAATAGCCCATGCCCTGAGGAGATTCATCTTTTTACTAAGCTTCTAGCATTATTGTGCATTACTTTGATGGTATCTCCTTCAGGGTCTGGATTCAGCTCTACATCCCCACAGAGGATTAAAGATATCCAAAGTGCCTGCTGGGGGGGGGTCATGTTTTGATTTGGATTAAATGTCGGGGATATCTTTCACAATCCAACTTTCACTAAGTAAAAGGTATTTCACCGCTTATGGGCATTTGTTCATCATTTTGTGCTTAACCCCCCATCCTCAAACTTCCGAGAATACCCCCCGCAACAGTGTTATCCCTTTTAGTAGAAACACAAAGAGAAATCAAAACAGTGAGCCTCACCAGGCCCCTAATCACCTTTAGGACATTTCTTTCCATTTTGAAGAATGAAGCACCTTTACACACTTATTTAACTGCTAAAAAGAACACTTGTTTATATAAAACTCCTAAAAATGTTTATACTTTAAAAACCAAACTAGTTTGAAACACAAACAAGAGAGAGAAAATGTTTCCCCCAAGGACTACATGCCTAACACCTTATCCTTCAATAGGTTTTGCTCAGAAACATGCACAGTGCTCAGTCTGGCCCTTTATCCAATTAACTCACCTTACCCCTGTGAATGGAACCGAGCAAGACTCCAGGAGAACCAGACACAAGATCAATAAATAGGCCCTTGTAGTTATGACAAACTTCTTTCTAGGAGTGGTGCTCATGTCACTCACTTACTCGTGCGCATGCTCATGCATAGCGAGTGGTGCAGGCTTTTAAAGTCTTTGGCCCCCGGCCCCAGAGAGGTTCAATTGGCTGCTGGCTGTAACTGAGTTGGCTGGATTGCCGGCACACCGAAAGTCTAATAAATCAGGAAAATACAGCAAATGGGACCAGGTTCCCTCTGCAAAATTGGCATGTCTTGCTTGCAGGTATCGGGTCCCTCTCTTACAGGCATCAGATGGCAAAAATGCTTGCCTGTGCTGATGCTGGTAGTAGCAAGCGATGCAGGCTTTTAAAGTCCTTGGCCTTGTCTCCAGAGATGCTCATCTGGCTGCTGCTCTAATTGAGTTGGCTGGATTGCCAGCACACTGAAAGTCTAATAGTTTGGGAAAATAAAGCAAATGGGAAAAGGTTCCCTCTGCAAAATTGGCAGGTCTTGCTTGCAGATCTTGGGTACCTCTCTTACAGGCATTAGATGGCAAAAACACTTGCCTGTGCTGATTAGTGGACAGTGAACAAGAGTAGTCTCCTGGGTAGGGTTCTAACCTTGAGCAGGGGAGAGAGATGGGACACATTGCTGCTCCTTATGGTGTTATTCACGATACAGCTGAGAGCAAAATCAAAGCGGCCTTGGAGGGGTAACCAGTCATGGGTGCTATAGCGGTTGCAAGGGTGAGAAGAGAATGAGGCCATAAGAGCAAGCAGTATGTACAACTGTAAGTGGATGTAAGCATGGTTCTGAGGGCAGAGGATGTATGACAGTAGATAGGGGAGCAGTAATCTATGATAGGAAGTAGATTTCCCTGGACAATAGCAATTTGAGCCTCTGGGGCTAATAAGTGGTGTAGATGGTAGGCAGCCCCTAGTTTGTGATTGACCCTGAGAATCACAGAGTTGATGTGGTTCGAGTAGGTCAGTGCCGGGTCAAGTGTTACCCCCAGGTACTTGAAAGAGGCATCGTCTTCAGCAACCAGCCCATCAGGGGCTAGTATTCAGAAGGAGGAGCCCGAGCAATGAATTTTGGAGAGGTGGGGTTTGGATGCAAATAGCATGTTTTTTATTTTACCCATTAACCAATAACAGGTTGGATGTGAACCAGCTAAAAGCACTGCTGTAGTTCAGGGAAAGGACTGAAGATATCTGGGCGAGGGACTTATCACTGTGGTAAATGACAAGGTCATCAGCATACAGAAACGATTTAGATTTGAGGCTTTCAGAGGGGAGAGATTTAATAAAAATGGAAAAGAGTAGAGGGCCCAAGATGAAACCCTGGGGGATACCAGTTTATTTATTTATTTATTTATTTAGTTAAACATCAGTTTAGAAACCTTTGAGCCAGAGGCTCATTTATAAAGGTACCTCGTCACAAAGAGGACATCAGTTGAGACAGGGAGGGCAGGTGAGCAGGCAGAACCAATGCATACAGATTGAGAACGGCCTGAGAGGTAGCTCCTGAACCAATCAGCAGTCTCAGTGGAGCAACCAAGGAGGTGCAGCTTGGAGAGGAGGAGTGCATGGTTGACCATGTTGAAGGCCTTTATAAGGTCGACAAAGACAGCCCCAGTGGCATGCCCTCAATCCATAGTAGTAAGGACATGGTCAGTAAAGAGTGCGAGTGTAGAGGTGGTGCAGTGATTTTTGCAAAAGCCATGCTGTTGACTATACATAAGATTGTATTTATTTATGCGTTCCAGCAGCTGACAGTGAACGATTTTTTCTAGCAGTTTGTTTAGATGGGGGAGGATAGAGATAGGCCAGTAATTATCGGATGAGTTCCCTGCATTGGACTGACAATGATGCATCTCTCAAATCCACCGTCACAGCAACATGTTCACTTTATGCAAACAGTAACATAAAAAAGGGTTTTTCTCCTTACAAGTTTAAAGATAATACTAAAATGGTGTAAATGAGGAATATAGGGGTACATAAGATTATGTTACCCCTCCTTGTAGAAATGAGATGTGTATGTGATACAATAACCCCTCCCATCCCATGTATCTTATTCAAATGATACAGCTAAAGGTACAAGGAAAAAGAGAGGGAGGTAAAAAACAATTATAAAAAACAGGAAAGAGGAAGGGATAAGAAGGATTGCTAAAAAATGAGAAAGGGAAAGATGTAAGGGACGAACGGGAGAAGAAAGAGTGGGGAAGGATACATAAAAGAAAAAAATGAAAGGAAAAAAGAGGCAATGAGAGAGATACCAAAGTAACATTTCACATTCATTCAGGGAGCCCTCCAGTATGAAACACAATATGAACTTCAATATCATTCAGTTAGTATGCATCAATACATATCTTCTGTCTTTGTTGTCTGAAGGGTTAAGGAGGGATGGCAATACCACAGAAAATCTCCAATGGCTTCTATGTCCTATGGATATAGATTTTTGGGAGGATTGGAATTGCCTTGTTAGGTAAAGGGCTGGTTAATGTAGCAGGATTAACTGGAGTCAGTAAAGCAAAAAAAAAAGTTCAGGCATGAAAAATATATCTTATGATTTCAGTAATAATCTGATAGAGAAGATAATCAATCACTGCTTGAGACTACCAGAAAACAATGAATAAAAGTACTTTAACAATACCCAATACAGGCACTTTAAAAAAACAACAACAAAAACGTCAATACATACAGTAGCTAAAAGACCAGCTAACAGACACTAGAGGGCGATATGTGATAGACAAACTTAAAAGTGAGAAACCAATTACTTACTATAACTAATATATACTCATGCCCCAAATGAAGAAGATATTTTGTTTTTTTACCAACTGTTTTAGACCTATTTCAGTTCCCAGACCCTCATCTGATTCTCCCCCAGCCTTGCCCTGCCAGGTATCTACCTTGGTCCCAGAGATGTACTCTGGTCAGGCTCATTGGTCCTTCTGCTCACCCCTGTTTTCCTATGCCCAAGGCCACTGATTTCCAGTGATTAAAATAATCAATTTCCATTTTCAAGACTTGAAAATTCAGGAACTCCCCTTGTAATTGTTCGTCTAATTTCTGGATTTTTCTGGGGTTCTACTGTCATTCTTTTAGTATATGTATAAATAAGAAGACTAAAAGAATTTTTAATACACAGAGTACTAAGTGAAGCAAAGTGAAGCAACTTGAAACTATTACAGTAAGCAATTATAAGAAAAATTCAAGTTCTATAGATTTACTGGTCTTGTGTAAAATATCAAATTCTGTGAAATTCTTTGTTTTTGCCAGTGTATTCTACAGACAGGCCAAATTCTGTAATTTTACTGGGTTTTCCAGTAAAAAATAAAAACGTATGTTCCTGCCTATCCCATCATCAGCATCCTCCATGGTTATTCCCCCAATGGTGGAGGCTGTTGGAAAAAGATGTCCTCCCTCTGCAAGGCAGCTCACTGAGTGAGCTAGGGTCCAGTGACAACAAATGGCTAGGCCCAAGGGGAGCCAGGAAACACAGGCCACCAAAGAGGCTGTGCCACAGGAATTTGCCACCTTGCTTTCCTCCCAGCCTCCCTCCTCCCATGACATGCACCAGCATCTGTGCAGTGTCATCCTTGCACAGGCAGCAAGCTCCCTTGGCTCATCACATGGGTCACTGTAGCACCAGATATGCAGTGCCAACCCTTCCCTACCACAAGGCACTGCCAAGCAGCAGCTGCCTTGGTCAGGCTGAACCCCTGACGCAATGTCCCTAGCTTGCCCTCAAACTGGGGTCACCTCCACAGTAGCAAAATGCAGTGCTGCTGGGCCACTGGGGTGGCCCAGATAAGGGATGATTTTAATTTAACATTGGCTAGATCACTCAGATCTCTAGAAACAAAACACAAAGCAGTTGGTGCTAGTCATTATTAAGGTGGGTGTCCAGAAGCCCCACTTATCTGTCTATGAGGGGGATATCTAACATATACACCCAGTGTGGTGTCATACTGCAGTATGGTGCCAACAATATGGATAGCTCACTGACATACTAAACTATTTTCTAAGTTCACCTGCATTTGTGGTACTGAATGTTTGCATTCAGGATTTGTGACAGTCACAATGTCTGTATGCAGCAGGCGACAACTAGCAGTGACGGTTAGTGTTGGGTAAGTGCCATCTCTGCCATTGCAGTGGGGAAGGTTGCTTGGTGTGCTGGCATGGGTATCGGGGTGGGCCCACTAGACTACCTGTGCATCTGTGAAATGTAAATAGCTCAGGGATCAGGGTGGGTTGTGCCTCCACACATCTGGTTACTGTCAGGTTTGTGGAGTGGAAGTGTTAACTTGTGTGGCTCCACAAACCTTTTAGTGTGCCAGACTGCTTGTATGCAAGGTGTATGCTAGTGATTTGAATAGGCGCATGGCATGTTTTAGCAGTTATACACTAATGGGGTTGTACCTCGCTAACTGTGCCTTTCAGTATGGTACTTTTACTGATTTCCCTGCTTCCCAGGTTCAAAACCATGGTGAGCGAGGCACTAACCCTGTTAGTACAGTGCTACATTCATCTGTTTGAATATCCTGAGCTCAGCGTTCTTCAGTCTATAAATAAACTGAAGGTAGACATTGTACACCTCACTGAATTACGAATGAAATTATTGAATGCACATTGCACATCTCACTGATTTATGAATGAAATTATTGAATGTACAGTCCGTATTCTTCAAGTCATGCTTGATTTATTTTAGGCAGAGAATGTTGACCCATAACAGAGAGTTAAATGAGAGAAAACGATGTTTTTGATAATTTAATAATGATAATTAATATTGTCTTAGTTGTCCCCATACCCCTTCCCCTGAATAAGCACATACATGCAACGTCTTAGAGAAATGGCCATAACCATGTATTTATTTACTAACGTTACACTATTAGAGTAGCATGTGCAGCTGGGGGATCTCAGCAGTCAACTTTGGCCCCAGCACCCCCTCCAGTGTAGAGTCAACCTCTTGTGTGGGCTGAGGAATATTTGTACCTCCTCTATTGGTACCCAAACCCAACATCAGGGAGGTCATATGGATGACTGACAAGCGACCACCCTGTCTGGTATCACCATACTCACAGGCAAGCCTAATGAGGTTGGACAGCAATCTCCCCCCAACTGGAGTCCTGGTCTTGCAGTCCCATAGGTCTCATGCCAACCAGAGGAGACAAGACCACTGGAAGAATTTGACTTATTCCTCCATTTCCCCTGTACCGTTGGTCTGCGATACTCCCAAGCTGCCACAGAGCAGATGCATTACAGTCCCCCAAGCAGCCCACCCATTTGTTTTGCCAAAACCTCATAAAAGAGGCCAACAACAAATCCCGTCCATCATCTTACAAATGCACAAAATCCTTGGCATAATATCCCTGGCAGGAGATGTTATTGTCCTTGTGACGAGCCGTAGTTCCCCAAGCTAGACTCCATGAATGGTTGCATTTCCCTATTTATTTACTTACCTAGTTTTTGTTAACCAGGTGAGTGCACTAGCCAAGACTTGACTATTTTCAGGCATGACCCGGGAGAATATGACGGACAGGTATTGATTCAAGAGAGCAAAACAATTACATGCACATGAAGGTCAAATCAGTATAAAGTAGTAATACAAGTTGTCAAGCAGCATATTGGTAAACATTACATAAGAGCAGGACAGTAACAAAAAGGGGTAGGTCAGAACAGCATAAATGACCAATAAAATAGGTAGTCAAAAACAGCAAAGCATAATGCAAGGCTTCAGATAAACAGTTACATAATAAAAGAAATAAGCAGTGATTTATGCCAGGATAGCATTCAGCAGGAGCAGTAAACATGATGTAGATCATGTAGGGAGAGAGAGAGAGAGAGAGAGAGAAAGAGAGAGAGAGTACAGAGAACCTGTGAGGACAAGCAATGTGCAATAGTACAACATGGATAGACAGAAATGGGTGTAAGAAGAGAAAGATAGGACTTAACTGGAGGGGGGAAGTAGAGATGGGCCATAAAGTAGGTGAAAGGTTGAAAAGGGAAGCAGAGAGGGGGAGAATTGAGAGAGGTAGGATAATTAGCAGAAAGGAGTGCAGGGGAACATTGCAGGATAGTAGAAAGGGCAAGGACCTCATGCCATCAAGTAGGGTCAAAACAGGTGCATGGGTCAGCAAGAGATAGATATCATCACAACCCCCTTATAAAGCAGATATGAGACTTTGCCTGTCGAAGGCCTAGGGAAAAAGAATTCCAAAGCTGAGGGGCAGCATGTTAGAAAGCAACGGTTCCTTTGAATGTGCGACACCAAGGCATATTAAATAATAATTTTTTCTGCTGACTGTAGACCATGGGAGGAGGTTTGGGGAACCAGCAGCGATGCAAGTGAGGATGGGGTTTGTTGCCAGATAATAGAATCCATGAGTGAGCTGTTGCTCATACTGATTGACTAGTCAGGATGATCTTCAGCAACCGTAATAAAACATGGCTTATAGGGCTGGCAGGTCCCACTCAGCCAGTAGGCTCACAGGGACAAATCCATTGCCTGAGGGTGGTCCTACTTGTACCTGCAGTTTTGCAGCCAATACTTCAGGAAGACCAATCACCCCTCTAGCTTCTCAACTCAGCTCTGGTTCAAAACATCCCAGCCTTGACTAGAACCACCACTGGTCAGTCTTTCTGAGACTGCTTCCAGCACCAACTACTCCCCTCTTGCATCAGCCAGTTTCACTCCTACAGAGGACTGCTCTCTTCACAGCTCAGATCTTATCTGCCAGACTCTGCTCAGCCAGCTCCTTTTATAGGGCTGAAGATCTGACCTGTCAATCATAACTTTACATGTTAATTAAATGTTTGCAACAATTTTAAATATGTCTATTTCATTCAGAAAAGAAAGTAAACATGAAAAATAATAGTTTAACACAGATCAGCATTTAAACAATCAAAAAATAAAGCAATAAGAAAATAAAGAAAGGAACTTCCTGGCAGAAAATCCCACCTTTCTTGTTCCCAGACTCCCTCATGCTAGAACTCTATAAAGCCCACAGAGTTCTGCCGGCCTGAACCCATAGTAATCTACAAAATGGATGCCAGCAAACTAAAGCACATGGAGTCAGGCATTTCCCAAACAGGTAAATTTTCCTCAACATATAGCAATGTGTACAGTTTTGCCTTAAAGAAACATTTCATCTAATATCAGGAAAATACAAATTAAACCAATATAAAGCAAAATACATTGCTAATTCATTGTTTAGTAGCAGTTTGTAAAACATATGTTTGGTACATTTCAAACAGCAAGAACTTTGAGATTCCTAATACCTTCCATACAAAACTAAATGTGGTTTATTGTAGTTCTTCAGTACTTTTTATTTAATAGGGTCAAAAACCACTTTCTTCCCCAGGTTTACTATTTTGCACATGGAAATTTAACAGGGGAATCCAGCACCAATGTACACAACATTTCTTTCACCCTAACCATGCTAAGACAGCTCTTGTATACTTAATGCTAGCTGTGCCTATGTGTGTGTGTGGGGAGTGGGGTGGGGAGGTCAGAAGGAGAAGAAGAAAGAGTACTGAAGTTTCAGTGCTGGGTGATCAGTCCAGCAAAGACAAGATAGAATAGTAGCGTAGAAGAAAGGCTGCAGCCAAAAGGATAGGAAAGAAACATTTATTTTGATATGCTGTAAGACTATTCCTGCACTGAATATCTCAGGTCTCAACAGGCTTTCATTTTTATTTGATACCTTAAATCAGACTTATTGTGGCTGCAAGGCTTTCCTGCAGCCCCTTAAAAACTGATCCTCTATTTTCATTAATCCAAAATACAGTAGGAGGATTTCACCCTTCTACACGAGCCACAAGCATATTGTCTGCTTGCAGAGAGAGAAAGCCATTTCAGGTCATTATAGAGTTGACAGCGGTGCTTGAGATGAGGAGATGAAGATGCATACCTACATATATTGTTGTAAGTGATGTCCAGTTTATGGTGGGAAGCTTTACGAGCTGCAACATAGATGGGAGAACCATATACACAGAAACATAGAATTTGACGGCAGATATGGACCACTTGGCCCACCCAGTCTATCCATTTCCCTACCTAATGGATAAGCTGCAGATCCTAGTTAACCAGAAGCCTATTTTTTCCTACCCCCACCCCCTAGAATTGCCTTATGACTTTCCCATGCATGCTTGAATTCCACCACTGTGTTTGACTCCACAACCTCCTCCAGAAGGCCGTTCCATGCATCCACAGCCCTCTCTGTGAAAAAATACTTCCTTACATTACCTCTGAGCCACCCCCCCATCTTCAAATTGTGCCCTCTTGTTTTTGCACACCTCTTTTTCTGAAAGATACTACCCTCTTGGACTTTGTTGATTCCCTTGAGGTACTTGAAAGTTTCTATCATGTCTCCCCTCTCCCTTCTTTCCTCCAGGCTATACATATTAAGCTCCTTAAGTCTCTCTTCATATGTCTTCCAGTGCAGACCCCACACCATTTTAGTTGCCCTCCTCTGGACAGCTTCCATCCTGTCTATGTCTTTGCTGAGACTGGGGTCTCCGGAACTGCACACAGTACTCCAGATGGGGTCTCACCAGCTGTCTGTACAGAGGGATAACAACTTCCTGTTTTCTACTGGTGATGCCTGTCCCTATGCCTCCCAGTATCCCCCCAGCCCTCCTTACTGCCCTCTCACATTGCTTGCCCACCTTTAGGTCATCTTGTATGACTACCCCCAGGTTCCTTTCCATTTTTGTTGTTGTTAACATCTCACCCCCATTGTGTACTCTTCCCCTGAGTTTTTGTTTCCCAGGTGCATTACCTTGCACTTCTTAGCATTGAATCTAAGCTGCCATACATTTGACCATTCCTCTAACCTTGCCAAGTCCTTTCTCATCCTTTCCATCCCACCTTGTGCATCAACTCTGTTGCAGATGTTTGCGTCATCTGCAAAGCTTATTATACTTTTCCTTCCAGTCCTCTGCAATGTCACTTATAAAGACATTGAAGAGGACCGGTCCTAATACTGAACCCTGTGGTACCCCACTAGTAACTCCCCTTTCTTCAGAGTGGACTCCATTTACTATTACCCTCTGTGTCCTATTCTCCAGCAAATTCTTTACCCAGGCTATCATCTTGGGACCCACTCCCAGGCTGGCTAACTTGTATATTAATCTTTTGTGTGGGACTGTGTCACATGCCTTGCTAAAGCCTAGGTAGGCCATGCCCACAGCCCCTCCCTGGTCTACTACTTTGGTCACCTAGTCAAAGAAATCTATTAGATTCGTCTGGCGGAGTTGTATTTCACAGTTTGTGACCTATTTAGCAAATAGATTCTAAACTATTCACCTGCCCTCACTTACACCATAAGTGAGGGCAGGGAGCAGAATACCCTTGGCAAGAGCCAACCTAGCAGAGGGTGTCAGCATATAACTGCTTTTGTAGCTGACACCCAGTTTAGCAATTAGAGCTTTGTAGGTAGATTGTATGTGCAGATTGAAGTCAAGGGATTGTTCAAGCAGGACTCCCAAGTAGTTAAAGAATGTCATGCACTCAACTAGTGAGCCTCCTACATCACCTACCATCAGGGTTGAAGGATAAGCATTGTGCTTATGGACTGAGCCTAGAAGCATGGCTTTCATTTTTTTAGTGTTTAGTACCAACTTATGGGCATTCAGCCAGTGTTGGACTTTTGGATTTTTGAACTCGGAGGACAAGGATGAGTTGATATTCATTATGTTAGAGGAGCTTGAGTAAATAACAAGATCATTCGCAAACAGAATCGATGAACATGATGTAAAAACATCTGCGATATTGTTTATGAAAAGTGAGAAAAGCAGGAGTCCTAGGATAGAGCCCAGAGGCACCCCAATGTTGATGATGGTACTGTCAGATTGGGAGGAGTTGTATTTCAGAGTTTGTGACCTATTTAGCAAATAGATTCTAAACCATTCAACAACAGGTGGTGAGAAACTGAGTTTATGGAGAGTGGTTAGAAGCAGGGGAGATCAACCAGGTCAAAGGCCTTAGTAAGGTCAACAAAAACAGCACCTGCAAGTAGTCCTGCATCCATGTTGTAGAGTATATCTGTCGTGAGTTTGAGAAGAGCTGTTGATGTACTATGTCCTCTTCTGAAACCACGTTGGGTTTCAGAGAGAAGATTATATTTAGTTAGGTGGTCAATTATTTGTGAAGTGACAAGTTTCTCCAGAAGCTTACTCAGGACTGAGAGGATAGCTATAGGCCTGAAATTGGTGATATCCTTCAGGTCACCCTTCTTGAATACTGGTGTTATATGAGCAATCTTCCAGAAGTCTGGAACTATACTACCACAGAGAGACAGCATGTAGATTTTAGCTAGTGGCGAGGCAATGAGAGGAGCAGCAAGCTTAAGGAGTTGGGGTTTTAGGGAATCAGAGCCAGAGCTAGTATTGCTAGCAATGGATTTCAGTAGTTTCAGGGCTTCATGCCTAAATATGGCCTTAAAGTAAAATGTGGAGCATTGGGTAGAGCAGCAGGAGCATCTGGCAGGTCAGCAGGAAGGGTCTGAGGGTAAATAATTCTAGGTGGGAAGGATGAGGTATACTGGGATAGATCAGAGAACATACGGTTGAAGGAGTCAGCTATGGTGTTAGAATTATTACAATGAACACCATTCAATATCATATCCATGGGGTTTACTGATTGAGAAGCACCAAGAAAAGACTTAACATGAGTCCAGAATTTCCTGGTGTCACCAGCAGAGCTTGGTAGTAAGTCTTTGCAGTATTTACTCTTAGCTGCTTTGATTATTTTTTTAATGAGTTCCTAAGAGCTCTATAGGTATTAAAATCAGAAAGTAATCCAGTTTGCTTATAACGCTTCCAATGTTTATCCCCAAGGTGCAAGTTAGCAAGCAGGTCTTTATGGAGCCACCTGGTTTGTTTACCTCTAACCTGCCTGGTAGCCTTAGGAGCATGCTTCTGCTGAACAGCAAGGAATTCATTTAGAAAGATTTTAAGGGTATCCTCAACATTGCTGGAATGATAAATAGCAGTCCAATCAATACAGGAAATGTCATAAAGGAATGCATCTTCATCCATCTATGCAAAATTGGTAAAAATAACGAAGTGCAGTGGAGCAAATCCATACATTTTCGATAGCATTAGAGTCAATTGCATGCAGCCAGTTCATCTGTTGAATATGTGAGACTAAATCATCATGGTCTTAGGCTACCATGCCTTTATGGATCATAGGTCTTCCCTAATCGTTTGGAGCAGATCAGTGGTTTTCCAGAGCTGCAGGTCATTCCTGTCCAGATAAATTATGAGGATGTCTGCTGAATGCTGTGGTAGGGCCTTTGCTGTCAGCCTAGGGAGAAGCTCCTCCCAGTGCATACCTTTCTTGCCAATCCAGTGAATCTGCACTTTCTGTCACGTTATCAATAGGTTCCGTCCTCTATGCTGATGGGCTACTCTCTCCGCTGCCCAGTAAATGAAGGAATGGCCACAAATCCTTATGGACTTGGAGCCCTTGATGGAACCTGGAACAGTGTGAAACAAAATTTTTAAAGGATACCTACCCCATACATTTTAAATATAATTTTTCTAAAATCGGGCTTCATAGTCCTCTAAAGGAAAGGTTGCTGTTTACATGAATGCTGAAACTGCATTTCTTTAACTGTGATAAACATAGTTTTATAGCATTTAAAATGTGTAAAAAACAGCCTCTCCCAATTCACATTTCCCACCTTCAGCTTCTCTAAAATATCTGCTGATGTGCAATGTGATTACGTTTTGTGAACATGACTATTTTTGTTTCAGCATAGTGTGTTTTACAAACTTAAAAAATCATCACTTACCATGTGTATTAGCAATAATACATATGTTAAGTGTTGCTTTTACCCTTTCAAAAAAATTGACTGTTAAATGAAGTGAGAGCATTGCCCTACTGCGTGACAACTGCTCCTGCTACAGCCCTTGTTGAAGATAGGGCTCCCTCCTCATTGGTGTAATCATGTTGAATGTCAGCAGCCATTTTAGAAAAGCTGAAGGAGGAAAATTTGAATTGGCAGAGACTGTTGTTTAAATTTTTTAAATGCTACTTTGAAATGGCTTTCATCTTAATTAAATAAATGCAGTTTAGCATTCATGTAAACGGCAACCTCTCCTTTAAAGGGCTATGAAACCAGAGTTTAGAAAATCAACATATTGAATTTCTGTTTAGGTGTCCTTTAAAACAAATGTGAATGGACATACTGTAACATAAAAACACTTGGGATATCCACTGCCCCATGGCCTGGATCTCATTATCTGATAGCCACTGGTTCCTGACAGTCGTTGATGCCCCAATCCTAAAGGAATCAATATTGTACTCCTGGCCATTCAGGCCAGCATGGCAGACTGCCAACTCCAGTATATGCCAAAATTGATAAGCTGTCACTGGCTTCACATCTGCATGCTACAAGAAAGCCTTGCCCTCCACCAGGCAGAGAGCCACCTAGATGGCCATGAAAGATTGAATGTTCTGTGCTGATCTGACTGAGGTCTTCACTGGGCACCAGTGGCCAGTACCCTTTTGATCAGTTTTGCTTCATTGCAGCTGTGTGAAAACTTCCTTTGTGGTCACCATGATATCTGCACCCATCAGGCTTACCCTGGCTCAGTTTTGGGCAGTCTGCACTGATTCCAAGACCCAGATTGCCCCACAGAATGCCAAATCAAATGCAGTTTTGAATGGTATGGCCTTATAAGTATTCCAACAAACCACTGGCAAAGCTGCCCACACCTGCTCTAGTGCTGTCAGTGTGGTGGTGTGCCAGGTGTCCCACCACCTGGTATGGCTCTTACTCTATCCATCGAGGACCTTCCAGACCTTTAAATACTGAAATGGGTGGTGTCTGTGAACTGTAAAACTTGGGAAAACCATTACAGAGCCACCAAATGTTGCCCAGTAACCTCTGGCATCAGGCCTCACCACTTGACTTCCATTATATAGCAGCACAGTTGATCAACTGGAATGGTCCAGCTGTTTGGCCATCCTGCTTCTGCTCTGGTTGCATGATAATGCTCTATGTCATGTTAATAGGCTGCTCTGGTCTAGGAAGCAATAGAATTATCTAAAGACTTCCAGGTCTGAATGTCACCACCTTCCACAGAATGACGGGACTGGTTATGGATCCTGTTCTGCCACTGGAGCCAGCTGTCTGGATGTCTACCACTGTGAATGAGATAAAGTATCAATAATATCATTCTTCATGCCCAAGATGTCTACAACTTTAAAATGGATATTCATCAACATGCATTTTAGGACAAATATTTTCATGAGTTCACACTTAGCCCTGAACTGACCATTTATGGTGTGCACCATGCCCATATTGTCAGATCAAAAGATGACCCTCTTGTCTCTCAGCCTGGGGGCCCCATATGCACAGGGCCACCTTGATGGGAAATAACTCGAACAGTGTTATTTCCTTGTATTGTCCCATTGCTGTCAACATAGTGGGCCAATAGGAAGCACACCTTTCTCCTTGAAAGCATGCTCCGAATTCCAGTCCACCAGCTATGTCCATGTACAATTCCAAATCTTTGTTGTACACAATCTATGGCCACATAGAAATGCTATTAAAATGGTCAATAAATGTCTACCACACCTGTAGCACCTCTCAGAACTCCTTTGTCACCAAATTCAATGATTGGATTTCCAAGCACCTGCCCCCAGCTTCACCATCTGCTGCTAGATGATCCTCCCCATGGGAGTAACCTGATAGGTAATGTTGAGGTGCCTCATGATCTGTTACAAGTCCCACAGGGTTATCTCTTTGGCCACTGTGGCCTTGCTCAAGAAAGCTCTTAAGGCTTCTATCTTGTCACAAGGTAAGTAACCCTCTTGCCTCATTGTGCCAATCTCTATGCCCAGGAAGATCATCACCAAGCTCAGTGCCTTGACATTACCAGTGGCCAGGAGCACACTGAAGAGGTTGTGCAAGTCCATGAAAGTGCCCAGAATCTGCCCACAAGCCAGAGAGTGTGCCAGACCCATGAACAAAAAGTCATCAAGGTAGTGGATGATGCCCTGGTTCCCTGATGCCTGGGCTGTCACCCAGTGCAGAAAGGTGCTGAAGTCTTTGAACACTGCAGAGACCACTGAGCAACTCATGGGCATGCAATGGTCCACATAGTATTTCCCCTTGAATTTCATCCCCAGCAAGTCTTGCTTGGCCAGATGTGCTGGCAGTAGGTGGAACACAGACTCTGTGTCTGCCTTTGCCATCCAGGCATGTGGCTTTGCTGCCTATACCACTTCAACAGCCCTGTCAAATGACACATATTCAACCACTGTGAAGTAATGATCACTGTGGTCATTAACTGAATCCCCTTGAGGTGCAACAGGTAGTTGATCATCTGGAATTACCCCAGGGCCTTTTTGGACACCAAGCCAATTGATACCTTGAAATTCTGTAGGGGAGGCTGAGAGTGGGCTGCTCACCCTCCCCATCTACATATCTTATTCCAATTCATCCCAGACCACTTGTGATTAGTCTTTCACAGATTTCAGAGTCTTCACATCATACCCATGGTGGGAACCCCTGTATGGGATTCTGAAGCCTGTCGAAAAACCTTGCACTAAATGATGGGCTGCCACACTGTTCACATACCAGTCCAGCTTGTCTCATTGAGATTTATTGAATTTTTTGCATAAGGGGTTGTTGTGTCCTTTCTAGGCCTTTGGGGAGTGGCAATGCATGAGAGAGTGTCACTGTCCACAAGTGACAGATTTATGCTGAAACATACAATTGCTTTTTGAACAAATCTTCTTGTTAACATTAAAGAACATCTAGGAGTGCGGCTTGGTGGAGTCAGTCTTGTGTAGCTGAGGTGTCCTAATGGGCAATCCACTGTCTGTGTGGACTCCCACTCCATGCATCCTCTCCACCAGGAGAGGTATGTCCAAGACACCCCAGTCAAGTGACATGTTGGTTTCCATCCATCGCCTGTATTCTTCATCATAGTCTCATTATGCCACCTCCCTTTGTGCCTATGTGCCAACATGATCATATTTAAATAAATAAATCCAGGCCTTTTCCTGGGGAAGTTTGGGCTATGATGCTAGCAAAAACAGTGAATCCACCAACCAATTATCAAAGATGTGGTCCACCTTGCCCTTTTTCTTTTCATGGTCCTCATTCTTTTTTTTTTAACTAAATTCACTTTATTGATTGCTTATTTCATAACTATAGTCAGTATAACATAAAACCAAACTGTACAGAGTACAAGAAACAAACCAACAAACAGAGTACCACATCATAATCTAACATACTGAACCAAGATAGGATGCCAGATATTAAAAGATGTTAACAAAACCAGAAAAAAAAACTGCTGACCAGAGCCATACATTGATGAACAGTAGTGTGTAGATATGGAAAGAAAAGCAAAAGACCATAGATTAACCATGAATAAACTGAGAGGACTAAATAGTGAACATGTATCACCAGAAATGCAGTGTATCTACTGTTAAAAATGTGCACTATATGTCATGAAATCAACAAAAGAGTGAGTAACTTCTCCCACCTGTTTCGATAATCTGAAAGGGCATGGCACAAACTTGTTATTGATATTTTCATCCAAAGGATGTACAACATTTTTGCATGCCATTCTCTGTAAGAGGGAGGTTGAGTATCTGCCCAATGCCTCAAAATAATTAGTTTGGCCACTGCAGCAATAAGGGCCATTTGATATTTTTGGGAGCCCAGGAGACATTCATCTCCCAGCCCCAACAGACAAAGTTCCAGTGTAAAAATCTCTTTTAACCCTAAAAGTGGGTCTAGATGTGATTGAATTTGTAACCAGAATGGCTGGGTTCTAGGGCAATCCCATAAAATATGACGAAAGGAGCCCACTTGGGCATTACACTACCTACACTTTGGACTAGGCTCCAGTCCATATTAATGCTGTTACTGTGGCATATGATAAGCATTGTACAAAATTTTCAATTGCATGAAGCTTAATTTGTCCAGTTTAATATAATGGTAAATATAATCCCAGGGAAGAGATGTCTGCAGGTGAATAGCCTACGAAGAGAATTATTTTGCTCAATAATCACAGTTCAGCTTTACAGATTTGCCCACAACTTTCCTCAAAGCTTTATATAACACTGAAATAGCATGTGGTTTGGACACTAGTGCAGCTAATTTATGGTAGGCTGTGCCATCTGCCATACCCTAGGGGTGAGGGCCCAGAAATGTCTTTACTGAATGAGTAATCTGGGAAAAAAAAACATGGACTGGGGAAGAGTATGGGCTGTCCCAAAACTCTTTAAATGTGACCAAGCGATCACCCTGCAGAAGACAAGAAAGATGATCCAAATTAACTGTTAGAAGAAAGGATAAAGAGATATGTTTGTCCCCCAATATAAAATTCAGGCTCAATTGAAAGAGTTGGGCAGGATCCTTATGGAAAGCATGTTTCAATACTCAACAAAACTGAATGTTAAACTGGACAGACCATCCTATGGGGGTGAATCAGAAAGGTAAAGGCAGTTTTGATCAAGTTATATGTGGTAATGCATGGGGGGAAATACCACTAACCTTACATAAATGTAGTTAACTATCTTTCCAGTAAGGGTGGGGACACTCTGGTAGTGTACCCCTATCTGGAAGATTCCATGTCAAAAATTTACTTGCTTGAGCTACTAAGTAATACCAGTGAAACTTAAGAAGCTGAAGTCCCCCATGCTGTCTGACTAAGGTTAATTTAGAGAAAGCTATACAGGGCTTTATACCCTTCCACAAAAAGTCTGATAGGAGACTATGTAACTGAGAAAACCAAGACTGGGGAAGTGGAACTCTTTCATAGTCAGAGAGTAAAGCATCCATGGTAGTACATTCATATGAATGAGGGATCTTTAGCCCCAAAATGTAATGGGAGGGTTTGCCAGTGTGAAAGATCAGCCTGAATAGTATACATCAGGGGGTATGTTTCCTATTGATCAAAGGCTGGGTACTGAGTGCCATCTTAATCCCTAATGCATCTTAATCCCGATGTAGGTGAGATCAGAAGCTGACCAACATCCCTGCAGCTCCAGAACTAGATCCTGTTTATGGGCCCAATGACATTACCTCCAAGAAATGCCTGTAGGTGGCAGCCAAATCATCTCCCTTGTCTCCCACAATGACTTCATTGGCAGACAAAGACTTCCTGTGTGCCCTGGACATGTCTCAGGTCATCAGGACTATTTCTCTGTATTACTTGTGAACCAAATTGAGTAGAATTGACTGCATAGCAGTATTAGAAAGATAATTTTGTGCTGAACAACTTTGTCAGTGATACTTTGTGTGTATCATGTATACTTTAGGAGTTATTCATATTTGTTTATAGGATGGTGTGTGTTACTGACATTTGTCCCTCAAGCCTCAGCTAAGCACCTTGAATAAAATGGGAAAAATATGTATTTTATATTAGAAAAATTGTTTTTTAGTACACAATTACTTTGGTACCTACATATAATGTATGGATGCTTAATTTGGTGTTCATCTGTTACATATTTTCCTACCAAAAATGGTTTAAGTTGACTTTTTTATTGCAAAAAAAACCCCACACTTTTTTTGCTATTTCAACTAGTATAGAAGAAAAGAAATTGCTTATAATTAATTGCATAGCACTATTGGAAAGGTAATTTTGTGCTGAACAACTTTACCACTCATACTTTGTGTGCAGCACTTACACTTACCTGGGAGGAATACAACTGGAATCTTCCAAACAGAAAATAGATCTGGGAGTAATTAAAATGGATGACCTAAAGATGTCCAAACAATGTGAGAAAGTGGTACTACAGGTGAATGGCACATTGGGCTGCATAGGCAGGGGAACCACCGGAAGAAAAAAGGATGTCATCTTGCCACTCAATAAATCTCTGGTGAGGCCACACCTGGACTACAGTATACAGTTCTGGAGACCACACCTAAAAAAGGATATCAACAAACTGGAGACAGTGCAAAGAAGAGCTACCAAAATAATACATGGCCTACAGAACAAAAACTATGAACAGCGTCTGCAAAACCTGAACATGTACTCCCTGGAGAAGCGGAGGGAGATGGGAGACATGATTGAGACCTACAAGTTCCTAAATGGAATAAACAAGGTGCAGGTTCAGGAACTGTTTCAAATCAGAAAGCAAACAAGAACTGGGGGCACAACATGAAGCTGGAGGAGGGCAAATTCAGAAGTAACACATGCAAGTTTTTCTTTACTGAGATGGTGGTGGATACATGGAACAGCCTTCCTCAGGTAGTGGTGGGTGCAAAAATAGTGGTAGGTTTCAAGAACACTTGGGAAAGGTACAAAGGCACTACCACACTGAGTAGCAGTTAAGGGAGGGGGGTAGGCCTATGGGCAGAATAGATGGACCGTAAGGTCTCCTCCTGCCATCACTTTCTATGTATCTATGGTTCATGAGGTATTCACATTTGTTTGTGGCATGCTGATAATGGCTTGATTTTGCTTAGAAAGGCCCAGGATACAGTGTTAAGAGTATACAGGACACAAGTGGTGGAACTCTCAAAGAGCTACTGTAGAGTGAATGAGTTAAGGGAATAATGACTGTTTTAGAAATATTTTACTTTTACCCCTACAAGGACCTGAAATCAGTGAGCAATTGCAAGGTAGTTGGTAAAGATGTGTTCCGGTGTGATAAAAATATTAAAATATCATCAGTATAAGTAGATAACTTAAAAGAAAAATGTCCAATGGGGTACCTGTAATATTCGGATGTAGTAAAATATTTCTGGAAGTGGTTCAAGATATAAATTGAACAAAAAGGGGTGATAAATTGCCCCTGAAACTTACCCCTTTTTAAATTAAAGGAATCTGAAAGTACCCCATTGCATGGGATATGAGCCGAAGAGGCAGAGTAAAGTAATCGGATCCATTTAGTGAATTCCCCTGGGAAACCAAAGACAGTCAGTCTTTGTAAGAGAACGGGCCAAGAGACCTTGTCAAATGCTTTCTTGGCATCCAGGGAGACCAACACTAACACCAGTCAGACTCCCTAGATGCTGAGAGCAAATGAAAGATTTTTCAGATATGATGACTCTGCATGAAGCCCTTCTGTTCCTGACCAATTAATAGTTGCTAAATCATTCCAAGATGTTGGGCCAGTATATGAGGGAGGATTTTAACGTCAACATTCAATAAAGAAATTGTTCTATAATTTGTAATATCTAATGTGTCCTTGACAGGTTTAGGTATAAGGGTAATAAATGCCTCTAAAAAAAGAACAGGGGAAAGCATTTGACTGAAAATAAAAATGTGAAAAATCCTTGAGTTGTGGTGCCAATTGATGCTTAATGTCAAATAAAAATTAGGAAAGAACCTGTCCAGCCCATGGGATTTATCTGGTGTAAGATTGGAAATTGCTTTCCCGACCTCAGAGACCATGATGGGGCCCCAAGTTGGTGGGCCAGTATAGGGTCTAAGTGAAGAAGCTGGGCTTGCTGGAGGTACTCCATAATCCACTGATTTAAATTCAGAGGGGGGAAGTATCTTTGGTCTATAATTATTTGTAATAATATTTAAATTCTGCTGCAATGGCTCTGTGTGAGGTCACCAAAGGATTATCTTTTGAGGACCTGACTGACTTAACAAAATGGGCCATTTCATGCTGTTTAATATGCATTGGTAAAAGTTTACCAGATTTTTCTCCAAACAATTCAGAATTTGACTTACCCTAAAAAGAGCAGATTCTGCCTATTACCTGTTAAGTTCTGCCTATTTGGCTCATTCCTGGTTAAGTCTAAGTCACTGCTGTCTTGGGAAGCTGTAATGTGTATACCGCATTTTTCTAGTTGGCAAATAGTTTGTAATAAATCTTGCACTTGTTTTTCCTTGTGCTTTTTCCTTGAGGTGTCCAAATGAATAAGCTCCCACTAATAACGCATTGATATGAATTCCAGCAAATAGTTAGTGAGTGGGTGAAAATTTGATTTATATCAAAATATTCTGTTGTCATGTGCTTCAATTTGGTGAAACACCATTCATCTTTTAAGAGATGATTATTCAGCCTCCAAGGTTTGCCCACCTCTGAGGAAGAAGACCAACAGAGAGAAATGGAAAGTGGGGCATGATCAAAAATTACCCAACTATGAATTTGACAGTATCGAGTCATAGGCA
Source organism: Neoceratodus forsteri (assembly GCA_016271365.2). Taxonomy (NCBI): domain Eukaryota; kingdom Metazoa; phylum Chordata; order Ceratodontiformes; family Ceratodontidae; genus Neoceratodus; species Neoceratodus forsteri. The sequence goes on along the minus strand of CM057449.1, from coordinate 1,177,058,642 downwards.
TGAAACCAGAGCTAATCAACACATAATCTGTCAGGGAATGTGTACCATGAACAGAAGAATAAAATGTATAGTCCCTTTCCGAAGGGTGGAGAACACACCATATGTCTATCAAACCATAGTTGTCGAGGATGTCTCACAGGGCTCTTTCAGCAGGAGAAAGACCTCTATGACAACTACCATATCTATCCAATATATCATCAAAAGTGATGTTCCAGTCCCTTATAAAAATATTAGGAAGAGAATTATAAGTAGAAATTATTTGTTCAAATTGAATGAAAAAATGAGGAAGTGTCAGCATTTGGGTCATAAATACAGTCTAACAAAAGTTCATGTGTGCCCACCAAAGCATGAAGAAACAAAAAGCAACCCTCAGGATTTATGTGATCTTGAAGTACGTGGAAAGATAAATGTTTCCAGACCAAAATAAGGACCTCAGCTATACGAGAGATGCTGTCCACACCATAAGACTGACCCGCCCATAGGCGGCGGAAAAATATTTGAGTTTTTGACCAAAAGGTGCATTTCTTGAAGCATCACAAGATTAGGTTTATAAATAGTAAAGTGTTTAAGAACTTGTGTTCTTTTAATAGGTAAATTACCCCCTTTAATGTTTCAAGAAACACATGTTAACTGTGGAATTGCCATCTGAAAAATGAAAAAGGTAAACTTTTTTTTATCATATAATATTTTATTGAGTGTTATCTTTTTCAATACAGCAGAGTAGAAGCAACAAGGTGTTTAACAAATAGAGATAACCAGTTATTGATGCAGAGATTTCCAGGTATCATACAGTAGAATACCACTTCTAATACACATCAAGCATGAGTCTAGGCTATATTGAACACCTTAACATCTAGCCAGCAATTACATACTAGTTGAAGCCATTATTACTAAGCCAGAGGAAATGTATAGGCTCTGAGTTGATCCAGTATAAAAAATTAAGACAGAGCAGCTTATTATCTATCTTCACTCTCCTTGCATAGTTTATAGTAGATGTAGCAGATTTTAAGACACAGATAGAAAAAAGGATCAATAGGTGAAATCAGGTGGGGTGTAGGAAAGTTTCTCCAATAGTGAGGTAAGGACTCCTTTTTTCATGGTGGGAGCAGGGCTGGATGAGTTGCTATAGATCACTGCCTTGGGGATTATTTGGTGGGGGAGGTGGGACTGCACAGATATGCGAGTGCAGGTATGCATTCCATTTTTTGCGGTATCTGGAGAGGTGACCCTTCCTTCCATGGTAAGCCTCTCAAAGATGGCCAATCTAGCCAGGGCTGCCCGCCAGGCAGATACCGAGGAGATGGTGGGTTGCCTCCATCTCATCAGGATAGCCCTTTTGGCTTCCATGACTGCGGCAAGAGCCCATACTTTAAGAGGGACAGGAATGGGATCCAATGTGGAAACATCTCCTAACAGAAGGAAGTCTTGTGACTGGGAAAGCCTTTTGCCCATGATTCTTGAGCAGTCTTTCAGTACCTGTGACCAGAAAACTTGTAGGGCTGGGCACTTCCTAAGAATATGGAGTAGATGGGCTGGGGAGGACTGACACCTCCAGCATCTGTCATGATTCAATACTTTAAGTTTATGAAGCATGACAGGTGTCCTATACCATCGAAGAAGGATTTTTAGTTGTATTAATTGGCTCTTAGCATCCTTGTACACTGTATGTGCTGTCTTTAAACAGTCGGACCACAGCTGCGGTGGCAAGGGACGTTAGAATTCCATCTCCCATGCCATTCGGCATGAGGAGGTGGTATCCAGCTGGGAGTCTCTCAGTATTTTATAAAAGACTCCCACCAGTCCTTGCCCTTTTCTCGACTTGTGGAATGTGGCCAGCAGCTCCACCCAACCTGCTCGGTGTGTTTGACCAGAAGTGGGGAGAGGGCACTTTGTATCTGAAGGTATCGCCAAAAGTCTTGTACCTTAAGATCAAAGTGACTTTGCAATTGCTCAAAGGACATCAGAGTTTTACTGTTTGGGAGGAGGAGGTCTCCTATGAGGCGAATCCCCTTGGAGGCCCAGTGGGGCCAGCAAAAAGGTCTACGGTCCACCATAATTAGCTTATTGTTCCAAAGAGGGGCGTAGGAAATTGGGAGGGAGTACTCCTTACTTGGAACCCCCGAGAGGGCCGTCGCTCGGTGCCACGTGTTACAAGTGTCCTCCATAATTGGGGTAAGCTTATTTTTGGGGGGGTTTCTTACTGGTTAGCAGGGAAAAGAGAGAATTATCTGGTATAAGAGCAGATTCTAAGAGTACCCACTGCGGGGGTGATGTGAGGGACAAACCAGGCAGTGGATTGGGCCATACGGAAGGCTAGGTGATAGCCAACGAACCATGGGAGTCCAAGCCCTCCTTTAGACCAGTGAGCTTTTAGCATCGTGCACCCCCAGAGGGCTGCTTTACCTTCCCAAAGAAAAGATGAGACAAGCTTGTCAAGAGAGAAAAATGGTTTAGGGAACAAGGGAATTGGGAGGTTATTTAAGAGATATGAGACTCTTGATGGTATGAACACATGCATTGCTTTGATTTTGCCCTTCAGAGATAGCTGCAATTTGTGCCATCGCTGGACTTCAGCTGTGAGGGCTACTAGAAGAGGGGAGAAATTGGCTTTTCCAAGGTCACTCCATGCTGAGGAAATAAAGATCCTGAGATAAGGGAAACCTTGAGAGGCCCAGGTGATATCAGTGCCTGCCAGGCAGTTCCTACTACATTTTGTGTTCAGTGGGGAGAGAATTGTTTTCTTTTAATTTATGAGCAAGCCAGAGAGGGAAGCAAATTCCTGTAATACCATCAGAATTGTTAGTATGGAGAGTTCTGGATTGGACAATGTGAGTAGCACGTCATCAGCATAGGCATTAACTAGGAAACATTGGTTTCTGATGGGATCCCACTAATACCCATGGCACTTAGATATTTCCTAATCAAGGGATCAAGAGCTATAATGAAAAGAAGAGGGGAAAGTGGGCACCCTTGCCTGGTGCCCCTTTGTAGAGGGAAATAGAAGAAACATCTAGATTAGTGACAATTTTGGCCACTGGTACGTGGTATGCTGTGGAGACTCAGGAGAGGAAATGGGATCCAAATCCATAAATATTTAGGACATTATGGAGGTAGTTTCACTCCAATGAGTCGAACGGCTTGGCGAAGTCAATTGCTAAAGCAGGCATGGGTGTTGAGGATTGGAGCACTAGCCATTTCAGATTAAGGACAAGGTGCAAATTCTCCACCCTGACTTGCCCTTCAAAAATCCAGATTGCAATGGGTATATTAGAGTGGGAAGAATCTGGGTTAATCTATTCGCCAGCACTTTGGCTAGTAGTTTGGTGTCCACTGAGAGTAATGAGATGGGCCAAAAGATGGCACAATCTAGTGCATCTGATGACTTTTTGGGAATTAAAGTTATTAGAGCTTCCCACATGGTGGGGGGGGCGGATTGTAGCTGTGTTTTGGGCCTCATGGAAACATTTGCAAGGGGGGAGGAATCTCGGTTTTGAGAAGTTGGTGGAGTTCTCCCATCATTACATTGGGTCCTGGGGCTTTTCCCTTCACCATTTGAGAAAGAGCAGATTGTAGTTCCTCTGAGGTAACAAGGGTGTCCAGGGTATCACTGTCTAGTTGTGAGAGTTTAGGGAGAGAAATCCCTTTAAATAGCTCCGACATTCGTGACGACAGCTCACCAGCAGAGAGCTTAGATTGGGTCTGATAGAGAGTCTAATAGTATATCTGCATCATTTCATTTACATCTTTAGGTGCTGAGACTACTTTATCCTCTTTGTTCTTAAGCGCTAGTATTCTGGATGATGCCTGTTGCTTACGGAGGTGATAAGCTAGCAGCTTGCCTCCCTTATCTCCACCCGCCCACGACTTGTGTTTGGAGCGCAGAAGTTGCCATTCTGCTTTCTTGTTTAGTAGTGTTTTTATTTGGTTTTTCAGTCCTATAATGGTGGGTAGAAGGGGGGAGTGAAGTGACTGCTGTGTCGAGGCTTTAAATTGCCTCTCCAAAGTTGCAAACTCAGCTTGCAAGTTATGCAGAGTCTCCACATGGGTTTTATTCTTGGCTGCTGTAAAGGAGATAATAAAAGCTTCCCATACCGTGGAGGCTGAGACCTCATCAGAGGTATTAAGAGAAAAGTAGGAGACAGCCTCTTCTTTTATGAGGGCCCGTAAAGTTTCATCTTGCAACAATAATGGGTTTCATCTCCACCTCGTGGTAGGAGCCCCCTGGCCAAGAGGAGAGAACAAGATCGACACGGAGGCATGATCCGCTATAATAATGCTATCAATTGAGGTTTCCACAACCCCTGGTGTGGCTACATAGTTGGTCAGCCAGAAGTCTAGCCCACTGTGGGTGTGATGGACCACCGAGTAAAAAGAGTAGTCACGCCCCTTTGGGTTATTCCTCCTTCAGGGGTCACATAAGCCCCATTCTGCCATAAGTTCAGTAAGGCCTGCTAGCACTTTGGGGTGGGTTTGCAGGGTGGGGAGGGGAAGGATTTGCCAAGGAAAATATCAAGGACCAGATTGTGGTCACCTCCAAGCAAAATCGGTATATCAGAAAAGCCTCTGGTGAGATCAGTAAGGCTTGGCTTAGTTCAGGATAGACTTCTTCTAAGTCTGTGTTGTGACCGTATACATTGGCTAGCAAAACCCTACCCCCAGGTCGGAGAGTCTAACTGTCACCCATCTTCCTTGAGAGTCTGTCCGTTTATCTTCTACTGCCCAAGGGGAGGCTTTGTGCAGTAGAATGGCAACACCCCTAGATTTAGTGGTGGCACAGTTAGCAATTACTTAGCCTACCCATAATTTTTTGAGCCATTGCACAGTTCTGTTAGTTAGGTGCATCTTCTGGAGTAAGGCTATGTCCGTACCTTTAGAGTTCAAAAATTGCAGAATGTTCATGCGCTTAGCTGGGTGGTTAAGCCCTTTGGCATTCCAGGAGAAGCACCTCCAACCCTGAGCAGTAGAGGGGTTACACGCCATTGTTATCAATTTGCCCATAGCCAGAGAAAGAAAAGAGGGTACTCACCCAGTAGGAGAGAGGGTAGCTGAGAGTAAGCAGATAAAGAAGTCACCTGGTTATTAGCTCAGATAGAGGGGGCCCCCGACCTGGTATACAGGGAGGATAAGAGTATGTAGAAACAGTTATGAGAAGAGCTGCTGCAACTGTCACCAGATGGTAATAACCTGGTCAAATATAAAGAGAAAGTTTATGTGCTATGTTATTGAAAAGTAACAGTACAATACTACAACCAGTAAAACTTTGTTACTGCAGATTATCAGTATAGCAATATATCCAGTAAAACAGGTATAGAAACATTGAACACACAGATCAATAGATCAAAGTTAATGATGCTGAGGAGATCATGTGAAGGAGTCTCACGTACTCCATGTCACACTGCTTCAGGCACTAACACAGGTGATCTGTCCCAACCTGGCCTCAAAGAACCACTTTGAACTAGGTCGGAGGATCCAGGTATTCCTAACGGCGACTTGCGATAGGCTACAAACAGAATTATTAGCACCTGAAAGTGTATGTGGGGGGGGGAAGGAGGGAAGGGAGGGAAAAGGAAGTAGAGAAGCAGGGAGGTGCATTCCTATGCTTGGAAAGAACCTGCGGGAAGGGAGAAGGAAGGGAACCTCTATCAGCCAAGTATTAGAAGTATGTTAATGGTAGGTCCAGAGAGCCATACAAGTGAGAAGAGGGGGGTGCGCCATATGCTCTACTTGGCTACCAAGTATCCCTAAAGTCAGTAGGCCTCTGGTTATCCATCCCCAGCCCCATCGCCGGGTACCACCCCTGACAGAGATATGCTGAAATTAGGGTCATCCAGCTTTTTTTGGGGGGGGGGGACATCCCCCTTTAGTAGACCTCTCCAGTTGGCTGATAACTGTGGTAAATGGCTGTTAAAACAGGGGGTGAGGTGCAACAGCAGAGATAGTCAACCTTGCATGCCACCAAGTATCAACCAGGAGTTTGCTAGCCAGTAAAACAAACTGTGTGCCAAAATGCTAACATTCTGAACAGTTAGCAGAAAGAAAAAGTCTTAGCCATGTTTTGAAAGTCCTGCAAGTCATCCGTCTAGTCCAGATTTCACATGGTCTTCCACCTGATTCTTTTCAATTCTGCCAGGTTGTGGGGGGGTGGCCAGGGCTTCTGAGAAAGATTTGGGGCCCGGTTTGAGTAGGCCGGCCGCCAGGGCGATTTCTTCCTCGCTCTTTTCCACTGTGGATGACTAATCCAGCAGGGCAATGTCATCCATGGGCTCACCTGGCTCATTTGGGGAGTCATACACATTTACACCTGTTGGGGATGATGCTTCTGCCCGTGGGAGCTTGGCAGGAGGTGAAGCAGAGGGCTTGCCTGTAGATAGATGTCCTGGGCTTCTGGAGCGCTGGCGTTGCCGTTTGGCATTTGGATATCTGGACCGGTTTTGTTTGCCTGCTGTTTCCAACTCCACAGAGGGGTGCTCAGTAGAGGATAGTAGGCTATCAGTAGAGCGGTGCCCATAATCCCTGGATTGTTAATAGGCCTGTGAGGAGGGCGTGGGGGATGTTTTTGTGCTAGGATCAGACTGACTGAAATTTTCTTCCCCAGGAAAGCGTGCCCCTGGTTGATCTGTTCCCCTCCCCATACGATCTCCCAGGGCCCAAAGGCATCTGGAAGATGAAGCCCGAGAGAAGAGGCCTGGCCAGTGACTGTTGATCCAAGTTTCAGCTTCCCTTGGTGATTCTGCGAGGAAAAACTTCCCATCCTTGGAGACACGTAATGCGGTAAGCTTTTTAAATCGGTATTTAAAGGAATTGGCCATCAGACTTTTCTTTAGAGGGCCATATGCCCACCTCCTGGCAGCTACCTCTTGAGTAAAGTCCTGATAGAAAGAAATATTAGCACCCCTCCATATAATCTTTCCCAGGTCTCTGGTAGCCCGCAGCAATTTCTCCTTCACTGAGTACCTCAGAAAATATGCAAGTATGGTTCTGGGGGTGTTGGAGCTGTCTGGCCTGCCAGGTACCCTGTGAGCCCTTTCCACACCAATTGGCTCTCTCCACCTGTCCCCTAGCAGCTGGGGCAGCCAATCATTTGGAAAGCGTTCCATGTTTGGGCCTTCAGCCCCTTCTGGGACCCCCAGGATTCTAATATTATTCCTCTGGCTCCTGTTCTCCTGGTCCTCAGCTCTATACCAGAGTCTGGAGAGTTTGGCTTCATGATCTCTGAGGCATTGCAGTACAGTAATATGTTGCCTCTTGAGCTCCTCAGTTCTCTGCTCTAAAACATTTTGTTTATCCTCTAACCTGCGAACGTCTGCCACATTCCCCGCCAAGGATGCCCCAATGCTATCTACTCTCATTAGGAGGGCTTCTACCATCTTTGTGATATTTGAAAGACCGTCCCCAAGCTGGGCTTGTTCATGGGGTGGTTGAACAGCTTGTGCACAGGGATCTTGTACGTTGTCTCCAGAGGTGTCCATCCATCCCTCTCTCTGGCACAGCAATTGTATTTAAGAAAAAGAACTGTGGGCCAGCAGCTTGTATTCCTTTTACAGAGATTTGCAGTTAACCACTGATCACGATCTGTCAGGCTGTAGTCAGGTGCCAAAATACTGGCAAGTGTACTGCAGGCGAACTCATATCCCTGCGCTCAGGCCTGTGGGGCCTGTCCCGACTGTGTGGGCCCGAGATATGAGCACTACAAATTTACTGTCAGAGCATAGCTGTCTGAACAAGAATCAATGGCATGAAGGTGGCAGATGTAGGGAGGGGTTTTTCAGTTGCTTTCAAGGTAGTTCAGTCCAGCATTATGGCAGATTGCATACGATTAGGTGCCAGGTTGGGGCAGAGCGAGAGTCTTATGCTGCCATTTCTATTGGGTCCAAACCATGCCCCCTCCCCCAAAAAAGGTAAACTTGATGTACCCAATAAATGAAGTAGGGTATAAGAAGGAAGTGACTCACTCTTCTAAACCAACCTATGACCCTTCATGACAAAGCTCCATCTAACATTAACAATGAAAAGCCCCATAAAAAAAAAACAGTAGAATTTCAAAAAGAATCCAACAACAAGGAGAAACCATACTAACAAGTGTAAAAGTGCAACATCTTTAAGTCTAATGAAGAACTTTAACAACAATCCAAGAAAAAGGAAAAAAGAAAACCTGGAGGGGAGGGTGAAGAGACCAACACCTATGGTGGCACAAGGCCACCAGTCTCCAGTAAGACTGGTGGCACAGGGAAGGTTAGAATGCTCCAGTATCCACATCTCAGCTGATCTAACTTGGCAAAAGGAAATGGCAGTAAACAGCCTGAGAGGGAGAGGGAGAGGGAGAGGGAAAAACAAAAGGGGTTCTACTAGCCTGCACCCAGAAAGGGTTGTTTCTGTGGTCCTTCCTCAACTGAAGCTTGTAGGTCTCGTGTGGTAAACTCTCATAAGCATACAAATAGTCCTCCAAGCTGATTAGCCACATTGCATCTCAAACATCAAAGCCCAACAGAAAGTGTTTGTGATTGAAAAGCTTTGCAAGTCCATCCTGCGTAATAATTCACTCTAATTAGAAGGGAATTGATACTAGAAATGGTAAAGTAACCAGCTGCTTCCATCAAAAAAGATGAAAGAAAGAAAAAAAGAAGAAAAAAAAAGTTCAAATCCAAATAGTCAAATATAGTATGTAGAAAGATATATGGAGCAGCCCAGGGGCATTAGCCATTATAGTCACATAGGGTCCAGTTTATAAGAAACAGTTCAGTTCTGCAGAAGAACCAGAATCCTTAAGCTTTCAGTCCTCTTCCAAAGCCAATAACTGGGAGCCACAAGAGTCTCAACTAGTAGGTTTGCCCTGGGAGTTAATGAAAATCTGTGGGAGATATTTGGGAAGTGCCAAATGGGCTTGCTGAGTTGAAGAAAACTCCACTCTGCCAGAAGATGCATGAACAAACAAATTGGTCTAATAGCTCACATAAAACTTGATGCCAGTTTTATACAAAGTGCGCTTCAAATCTTTGTAGGCAACCTGGTGCTCCCAGATCATCGGGGTGGTGTCGCTGAAAATAAAAGCTTGCATTCCAAAGGAGAGGGCATTTGTTGCAAGGTCTCTGCATAATAAAGATCTTATCTTGATAGTTCAATCATTTCAGAATTATGGCTCACTATTTACCCTCTGGTGGTGGCTGAGGCCAAAGAGACCTATGCACCCTCTCTATAAGGAAAGAAGAGCCATGAGGAGGGTGTGGTACAGCATGTGGGATGAAGAGACACAAGACCACAAAGAAGGACTCAAACATGCACAAAAGTGTGTATTTATTAAAGAATGAAAAAAAAATAACTTGCAAATAAATAAAAGCAAAATAAACAGAAGTATTCAACAGTACACAGCTGTACACAGCTAGGAATTAGACAGCAGCAGTCCCATCGTCTGTGTCTTCAACCTGCCCTCGGGATGAACTGAACTGAACTAACTTCAGAAGCATTCACCCAGAATATATACACAAAAAAAGTTACTTGATTCATAACTCCACCTCCTGGACTAATACACCATTTGTAATACTCTAAAACAATTCAAAAATATAATTATTTAATTCAGTAAGCAAAGAAACTCAAAATCAGATTGTATTTGATGATATTTAGAGTTTAGTAACTTCAATAAAAAAAAATTTCCTTAGAATGGGTTGGGAAGCTCCGCCCATACAGCTGTGATTGACAGACAGAAAGGTATAACAGTAGCAACCATTTTGGGGCACTGGCTCCTAAGGAGAGAGAGAGAGACTGTTTGGTTGCTAAGGTAAGTTTGGTTAGGATTATCGTAATTATACCAGGCTTGCTGCCTAAAAAGAAATATTGTTTGTAGTAGCAAGAAGGTTGTGCAGTGAAAAATAATAATAGGAGGTTTTATTTCCTCAGGTGAACACTGTGCAAAATAAGCCAGCACAAAACAGCAATGTTGTCCTTGTTTTACCCTGCATGGAAGGTCTGCGCACAACCTGGCATGCAAGGTGAAAATACATTAAGGCCAAAGCATGTTAAACAATAAATATTCAAAGCAAGAACTCGACCATTAATTTCATTTAAGTAAAAGAGGAGTGAAAAGCAAAACAGACACATTTCAAGCGGGAGGAGTGCACGTATAAGAGCGTATTGTGCTCCTGATTCACACTCATACACTCCCCTGCTAGGCTGACAGGCTGTAAGATACATATATTTGCTTGTTGGGTCTTTTCTTTAGACCCAAGGGAATTATGGAGGAATTATCAAGAATTGAATTATAAAGAATTAGCAGTTAAGATCAGTGAAGCAGGTGAGTCACGGAGCGATACAATAACCTGTCATATTACATAGCTCCATAGTATCACCCGCTTCTTAAAGAGACTTATTTCATCAGGCTTATTTAATATTTCACATTACCTACTTCTTGTAATGAGGGCAAACACGAAGCATGTACTTACAAGCAGTCAAACAGTACTGCTCAGTACTTCCAAAACGTAGTTCCGTGTCCCCAATGTACATGAAAATATTTTAACTTTGGGCTTGCTTTGACATGTGCACTCCTAAACAGCATGTCTTTTCCAACGCATCTTAAAAAGGGCAGAATAAAATCATGTCCCTGTACTGTACAGGTACTGCTTAACTTACAATAATGAACGTGAAAGTCCTTCTACTAATACAACTGTATGCACAGGCCTGCAGTGATATAATAGCAGCTTCGCAGCGAATTATCTCTTGCAGCTTCATGCTGCTAACCTACACATTAATTACTATCTCAATTTCAAAGTTGTAGCCCTTTTACATTAATATTAATGCCATTACAAACATCAACAACAGCCTAAGCAAACTCTAATGCAGGGAATGCTTATAAACCAGGCGTCAATGGCAGGCAGACAATATGACAGAAACAGAAGAAGGAAAAATGAAAAAAGAAATAAATGGTGTAGCTGGCCAGCCTACAGGATAGAATAGAATAGAAAAATGGAAGAAATGCTGTTGCAACAGACCTTTTAAGAATGAGTCAGTGTCTATCTGCACAATGTCTCCCACAAATGGGGGGGGGAGGCTATGAAGCTCTATCCCACACCATCCCACTCAGAAGGAAACCAGGGTGTACCTATCTTACTGGTTTTCCAAATTGGGACACACAACCCACTTGGGACAACCCAGGGGATGGTTGGGACTTCTGCCCATCCTCACTGGAAGCCCCACCACAGGGCACCCTAAATCAAAATCATACGTATTATAACATATTTATTACACCATAATCCTACATGGTTGTAATAACCTATCAGTCAACAATTGCCCTGGGGTATCTGATATTTAACAGTATGCATAATACCAAATATCTACAGTATATACATTGTCTGATTGATCATCACCCTTCACCAACATTTACATATTTACATTTACATTTCAGGAGGTGTTAAACCTGCTGCATAATGAGACATAAAGTCTGCATTGTTTTTATGCTGTAGCCCTGGTCTGTGCAGGACAACAAATGTATAAGGTTGTAGGGCCAGGTACCAGCATAAAATCCTGGCATTTTGACCCTTCATCTGGCTCATCCAATGAAGAGGGTTATGGTCAGCTACTAGGGTGAATTCAGCTCCCCACAAATAGAAACAAAGTGCTCCGATGGCCCATTTTATAGCTAAGCACTCCTTTTCTATTGTAGAGTATTTTGTTTCCCGATCATGAAGTTTTCTGGATATGTATAAAACAGGATGCTCCTCCCCATTAATATTCTGGCCTAACTGTGCCTATGCCTACATTTGAGGCATCAGTATGAACCTCAAAAGGTTTAGAAAAATCTGGACAATTTAGAAGAAGAGATGAACATAAGGCTATTTTAATAACCTGAAAATCTTGTTTACATTCAGGAGTACACTTTACCATCTTTCCCCATCTCTTTTTAGTGAGGTCAGAGAGAGGAGATGCTAGGGAGGCAAAATTTGGTATGAACCTCCGGTAATAACTGGCAAGTCCCAAGAATTACCTTACTTGTTTCTTTGTCTGGGGTGTTGGACATTGTGATACTGCTTTGATCTTTGAAACTTCTGGCTTCACCTGTCCATTACTGAAGATAAACCCTAAACATTTAGTCTCCCTCATGGCTATGGCACACTTACTTGGGTTAATGTTCAACCCAGCCCCACTAATGGTCTTAATAACAGCTGTAAGATGTCCCAAGTGTGTCTGCCAATCTGGACTAAAAATGACAACATCATCCAGGCAGGCAGCTGAAAAGGAAGCATGAGGAGCTAGCAGTTAGTCCATGAACCTTTGGAAAGTGGATGGTGCCCCATGTAAGCCAAATGGCATGGTTATACATAGATACATAGATACATAGACAGTGTTGGCAGATAAGGGCCTATGGCCCACCCAGTCTGCCCATTTGAGCTTGTAAGTTCAGTTTGTTTTCCTAGAAGTCTGTTGCCCCTTACCCCTGACCTCCAGAATTCCTTTATGTCTATCCCATGCATTCTTAAATCCCGTGATTGTTTCAGCCCCCACCACTTCCTCTGGCAGGGTGTTCCACTTGTCCACCACCCGTTCTGTGAAGAAATTCTTTCTCATGTTTCCTCTGAATCGTCCTCCCTCCAACTTCATCCCATGCCCTCTAGTCCTGGAACATCTTTTCACTTAAAATAGTGTTTTCCTGCACCCTGTTCCTCCCTGTAAGATACTTGTATGTCTCTATCATATCCCCTCTCTCCCTTCTCTCCTCCAGGAGTACATGTTCAGTTCCTGCAACCTGTCTTCATAGGACTTGTGATGCAATCTATGCACCATCTTTGTTGCCCTTCTCTGAACCTTCTCTACCCTGTCTATGTCCTTACGTAGGTATGGTCTCCAGAACCGTACACTGTACTCCAGGTGGGGCCTCACTAGTGTCTTGTATAGCGGAATTATGACCTCCTTTTCCTGCTGGTGATGCCCTGCCTATACATCCCAGCATCCTATTTGCTTTACCTGCTGCCTTGTCACACTGTTTCCTTACCTTGAGGTCATCTGAGATGATAACCCCAAGATCCCTTTCCTGCTTGGTGCATGCTATATTCTCACCCCAACTGATATATGGTGCCAGGGTTTTGTGCCCCATATGCATTATCTTGCACTTCTTTGCACTGAATTTCAACTGCCAAACCCCTGACCATTCTTCAAGTTTCTGCAGGTCCCTTCTCATTCTGTCTACACCCTCTGGTGTGTCTACTCTGTTATAGAGCTTTGTGTCATCAGCGAACAGTGAAATTCTGCCTTCTAGGTCCTGCGCCATGTCACTGATGAAGATGTTGAATAGGACCGGTCCCAGCACTGATCCCTGTGGTACCCCACTGGTCACTCTTCCCTCTGTGGAGTGACAGCCATTTACCACCACCCTCTGTGTCCTGCCACCCAGAAAGTTACCTACCCACAACACTACTGTCCTGCCCACACCCATATTCCCCAGTTTGTGTAATAGTCTTCTATGTGGCACAGTGTCAAAGGCCTTGCTGAAGTCCAGATAGGCCATGTCCACTGCCCTCCCCTGATCCACCTCCCTAGTCACCCAGTCAAAAAATTCAATGAGGTTGGTCTGACATGACCGCCCCCCTGGTGAAACCATGCTGCCTTGGGTTATAAAGTGGAAGAGGCCCATAGGGGTACTGAATACCATCTTTTAGCGAGATGATTGACTCAAAGGAATCTACCAATAGCTTTTAGTTAAATCAAGTGTTGAAATATATTTGGAATTCCCTATATGGTCAATCAAATCATCGACTCGAGGAATGGGGTACCCATCAAATTGGGATACCTGGTTCAGTTTCCTGAAGTCCAGGCATAATCTAATTCCTCCCTGTTTCTTGGGAACTGCTACAATGGGTGATGTCCAGGGACTCTTTGAAGGCTCAATAATACCCAATAGTCTCATATTTTGTATTTCTTGCTGGACTTGGGATCTAACTTTCTCAGGGAGATGGTAAGGTCTCTGCTGGATAGGAAAAGAAGTGTGTACAGTATAGGGTGTTCGACCCCTGTGACTCTCCCTGGTACTTTTGTTATGGATGCACCAAACTGCTACAAAACCTGAAACAACTCATCTCTTTTTGAATTTTCTAAACAGGAGTTATATACAATTCCCTTAGCCTGGTTTGTACCTCTTCATCTAATCAGCTATAAGCTACCTCCAGATCTGATTCATCTTTTTCTGGAGCAATCCATAGACTTACCACTGACTCTGATTTATCCTGCCATCTTTTTAATACGTTGGCATGATAGATCTTCTTGCTAGGGCATTTCTCTGATGTCTCTATCTCATATGTAACAGTACCTACCCATCTCATTATCTTATAAGTCCCTTTCCACTTCATCAGTAGCTTATTTTCGGTTGTGGGTAATAAGAAAAGTACCTTCTTCCCTTCCTGAAATTCTTTCCCAGCTACTTTTTGTTTGTAATACTGCTTCTGATTGTGCTGAACCTGACTGGCATTTTTATGAGCCACCTCAGTATATTTAGCCAGTCTCTTCCTCAGGGTAATCATGTATTCAATAATGCCAGTATTTCCTGTACTGGTCCCTTCCTCCCAATACTCCTTAATAACATCGAGAGGTCCTCTAGGATTTTAACTATACAACAGTTTGAAGGGGGAATATCCTGTTGAAGACTGGGGAACCTCTTGATATGCAAAAAGGAGAAGAGGGAGAAACTGATCCCATTTCTTCCCTTCATCCTGTACAAATTTGTGTAACATAAGCTTCAAGATCTGGTTAAATCTCTCAATGAGACCATCTGTTTGGGGATGGTAGGGAGATGTTTGAACCGCTATCACTCCCAACAGATAGTAAAGCTCTCTTAACAAGGCTGAATTAAAGTTACTGCCCCAATCAGTCAATATTTCTTTTGGAATGCCCATCCTACTAAAGATCTTAACCAGTTCCTTAGCTATCTTTTCTGTTTTGATGTAGCATAGGGGTACAGCCTCAGGATATCAGGTTGCATAGTCACAAACCACAAGAATTAATCTGTTCCCCTTGGCACTTTTCTTAATGGGACCAACAATATCCATTGACATTCTCTCAAAAGGTTGGGATACCAGGGGTAGGGGCTCTAATGGAGTCATGTCCTTCTTTCCTATATGCACTACCTTTTGGCTAGCCTCACAAGATTTACAGTACTCTGTAACATGCTCATGTATGGAGGGCCAAAAAAACCTTTGGAGTAACCTAGCCAGGGTACGGTCTCTACCTGCATGTTCTGAGCATGGTAAATCATGTGCCAAAAATAACAACTGCTTTCTACGTTTATCTGGAATGACCAGTTGGTCGACTGTTTCTTCTGTTTTAGGATTAAAACACCTCCTATATAACACATACTTTTGTAATATCATCTCAGAGGCACCTTTTTGTACCACCTTACCAACCTGTTGAAATAAGAGGGTTAAAGTAGGATCACATTTTTGGTAATTTGTTATGTTATATTTTGTTACATTCAATTCAATAGGCACTTCATCAAATCTCTTATTAGTCCATAAGGTTTTCAACCTTCTCTTCTCTCTTTTTGTCTCCTTAGACGTTCCTGGTGCTTCTAAGATGTCCTCATCAAAAGGGAATGTCTCACCTAGGAGTTTTTCTTGTCAGCTTTGGGCCCTTGTTGTTACTGCTGCAATATCCAGGTGATTTTTAGCCAGCATCGTTTCAAAGTTTGGAAAGTCATGTCCAACAACAATTGATACTGGCAAATTTGGAACCAGGCCAGCACATACAGTAGTGGTTTGGTCTTTTACAGTCAGGTCCACTATGGCTGTGGCATAGCTGTGCGTGTCCCCGTGGATGCATACCACGTCAATAGGTTCTCCTGGTTCATTTGTAGTGCTTAACAATTCAGGCCGAATCAGGGTATGCTTGCTACTGGTATTCAGAAGTCCCAACACATGATGGTCATTGATAAGAACTTCTACCATGTTATATCTGGCAGTTAATAAAGCTAGTTGCTCTGGGTCATTTTTTTGGGAGGCACTATCTAGCTATATGTCCTTTTTCAAAAGAATGATGGTGCACAATATCAGAGTGGAAGGTTCTCTCACCTTTTCCAACTTTAGAATCACTTCTAAATGGGCCCTTCCCTGTAGTGGATGGAGTAGGGGTAGGAACATATCTGGTGGTTACTGAAGTCAGAGCAGATTCTGCTTGGTAGGTTTTTTTAATTATGGGCCTGGCTGATAAAAAATCTTCAGCCAGGGTAACAGCATTCTCTGCAGATTCAGGGTTATGTTCCCTCACCCATATTTGCACCTCATTTGGAAGAATCTAAAAAAAACTGTTCCACAACCAAAGTCTCAACTACCTCAGTACTGAATCTTTCCTCAGGCTGTAGTCACTTATGGCATAGTTCCCCCAGTCTTATAAAGGTTTCTCTAGGGGTTTAAGATGGTTAATATCACAGAGAATGGAACCTTTACCAGTATGTCTCTGTATTTATATCATACCTTCGTAATATTTCTTTTTTTACTTGTTCATAATTGTCTGCATGCCTGGGTTCCATGTTAGAATAGGCAAGTTGGGCTTTACCCGTAACATAAGGGGCAAGTCGGACAACCCATTGTGTCTGGGGCTACCCACATGCTCTGGCTACTCTCTCTAAAGTTGTTAAATATGCCTCTATTTCATCTGTGGGGGCCATTTTGGTTAATTTAATGTCTTTTGGGCCAGTGTCTTGCCCACTGTTAACTGTGCCAGTACCAATGGTTTGAAGTGCTCTCAGCATCTTTGCCCATCACTGGTCCTGCCACCGCCTTTCCAGTTCTCTTTCTCAGAGGTCCCTCTCCCTCTGTCACTCCATCTCCAATTGTCAGATTGCCAACCATCTCAGGAGGTCGTTAATATCAGTGGGTGGCTCCTTTGAGGCTTCTTCTTCTTCTCCATTATCAGAAAAGCTAGTCCTTGCAGGTCCCTCCAGCTTTGTCTTGGGCCGGGCTCCGGGATTTAGAGTAGGTACCAATGTCTCCCCAGACTGCTCCAGTCTGGATCATGTTAAGACACCAGTGACTTCAGCATCCACAGGCTCCTCCAATTCCTCCTTCTCTGTTTTCTCCATCATGATATTCTTCCTTTGTGTCTCAGCAGATATCTAGGCAGATATCATGGAATGGTGTCCCCCACAAGGCTTCGATCACCAAATCCCACTGCTAACACCACTGTGGTAGAGGCATGTGGAATGAAGAGACACAAGACCACAAAGAAGAACTCAAACACACAAAAGTGTGTATTTATTTAAGAATGAAAAAAAAAACTTGCAAATAAATAAAAGCAAACTAAACAGCAGTACTCAACAGTACACAGCTAGGACTTAGACAGCAGCAGTCCCACTCTCTGTGTTTTCAACCTGTCCTCAGGCTGAACTGAACTAACTTCTGAAGCATTCACCCAGAATATATACGCAAATAAGTCACTTGATTCATAACTGCCTCCTAGACTAATACACCATTTGTTCTAAAACAATTTTAAAATGTATTTACTTAACTCAGGATGCAAAGAAACTCAAAATCAGATGGTATTTGATGATATTTAGAGTTTAGTAACTTAAATAAAAATATTTCCCTTAGAATGGGCTGGGACGTTCGGCCCATACAGCTGTGACTGACAGAGAGGTATAACAATAGTATCCATTTGGGGTGCTGGCTCCTAAGGAGAGAGACTGTTTGGCTGCTAATGTAAGTTTGGTTAGGATTATTGTAATTACACCAGGCTTACTGCTGAAACAGAAATATTGTTTGTAGTAGCAAGAAGGTTGTGTAGTGAAAAATAAGAATAGGGGGGTTTATTTCCTTAGGTGAACACTGTGCAAAATAAACCAGCACAAAACAACAATGTTGGCCTTGTTTTACCCTGCATGCAAAGTCTGTGCACAACCTGGCATGCAAGGTAAAAATACACAAAGGCCAAAGCATGTTAAACAATAAATATTCAAAGCAAGAACTCAACCATTGCTTTCATTTAAGTAAAAAAAGGAGCGAAAAGCAAAACAACCACATTTCAAGTGGGAAGAGTGTGCATAGAAGAGCGTATAGCACTCCCTATTCACACTCATGCAC
Organism: Neoceratodus forsteri; assembly: GCA_016271365.2. Classification (NCBI taxonomy): domain Eukaryota; kingdom Metazoa; phylum Chordata; order Ceratodontiformes; family Ceratodontidae; genus Neoceratodus; species Neoceratodus forsteri. The sequence goes on along the minus strand of CM057449.1, from coordinate 1,177,040,595 downwards.
TCCCCCGTTAGGCTGACAGGCTGTAAGATACATATATTTGCTTGTCGGGTTTTTTCTTTAGACCCAAGGGAATTATGGAAGAATTATCAAAAATTGAATTATAAAGAATTAGCAGTTGTGATCAGCGAAGCAGGCAGGTCACGGAGCGATACAATAACCAGTCATATTACACAGCTCCGTGCTATCACCTGCTTCTTAAAGAGACTTATTTCATAGGGGTAGTTTAATATTTCACATTACCTATTTCTAGTAATGAGGGCAAACATAAAGCATGTACTTACAAGCAGTCAAACAGTGCTGCTCAGTACTTCTAAAACATAGCTCCATGCCCCCAGTGCACATGAAAATATTTTAACTTTGGGCTTGCTTTGACATGTGCACTCCTAAACAGCATGTCTTTTCCAACGCGTCTTAAAAAGGTCAGCATAAAATCATGCCCCTGTACTGTACAGGTACTGTGTACCTTACAATAATGAACATGAAAGTACTTCTACTAATAAGACGCCGTGCACAGGCCTGCAATGATATAATAGCAGTTCTGTGGTGTACGATTTCTTGCAGCTTCGTGCTGCTAACCTACTAATTAATTACTACTGTATCTCAATTTCAAAGTTGTAGCCCCTTTTACATTAATATTAATGGCATTACAAACACCAACAAAGGCCAAAGCAAAACCTAATGCAGGGAATGCTTATAAAACAGGGGGAGGGGGGAACCTCCCAATGGCAGGCAGACAATGTGAGAGAAACAGAAGAAGGAAACATGAAAAAAGAAATAAGTGGAGTAGCTGGCCAGCCTATAGGATAGAATAGACTAGAAAAAGGGAAGAAATACTGCTGCAGCAGACTTTTTAAGAATGAGACAGCGTCTCTGTGCACAATGTCTCCCACAAATGGGGGTGGAGCTACGAGGCTCTATCACAGAGGGAGACTCACAATGATCTGGACGAGTCCTTGTTCAAATGATAAAATATCGGAACCTCCAGTTTACTCTTGCATGCCCATTAAGATGAGATTATTCTGACGGTTGCAGGCTTCAAGACCATCAGTTTTAACTTCTAATTTGGCAACCCTCTTTCATAAGTCCTGTAGCTCTTGAGCATCTTGAGTCTCAATGCCCTCTAGTGAGCTTATGAGCACCTCCACATCTCCCAGCCACTTATGGAACACCTCTAAAGAGGGTTTGAAAAGTTGCAGATCCTCCACCACTTTGGTTAAAGTAATTTTGATTCCTGCCATACAGTATATGCCAAGAGACATGATGACTGGCTCTTGATTGGTCTCCGGGGAGTCTGGAGTTGGGCATTTCCTCCTAGGCTTCAGCCTAGTAGTCTGCATGGAAGGATCACACAAACTGGGTGAGTCGGAAGACATCACCGAGTCCACAGCCACCGTTTATGACTCCAGAGACATCATTTAACACAAACCGATTCAAACAGTGGGTGAAAATGAAAAAAGGCTGTTAATTAGTAGAAAAAAAGCTTTTTTCAAAACTGAGAGCACAGAGCCATGGAGCAAGCATCCACTCAGCCAGAGTACATCATGCGATGGTCCTCATTCTTAACTTTGTCTTTTTGCTTAGATGGTTGAGCAAGGAAAACATATCTACGTACTCCTATTTCCAGATCTGCTGCCAGACCTTATCCATCAAGTGGGAACCCACAAGTTTCACCATGATGACATACAGTAGTTGCCAGGGCTACTGTCTGTGGCTAGCTTCATTGTTGTGCTGGCGCATGCTTTGCTCATAGGCACCTGGCCTGTCACACCCCCTTAGTGTTGGCGCTGGACTGAAGTAGCAAACCCGATCATAATGTCCATGAGCTTGTCTGACTTTTCTTCTGTGATGGACAGTTTTACAGCCTCTAGCTGTATCTGGACAGGGCCCAGTAGGGCTGGGTCCTCAAACACTGGTTCAGCCATGGGAGGAAGGGGAGTCTTCGACTCCTTGATGTTCAAATCTGAACCTGAAGAGGCTGATTTCCTAGGTGCTTTCCTGTGTTTGGCTGGTGGAGTCACCCTGTGAGGAGGTCCAACAAAAACCCATATCACCATCTATTTGAACTCTTCTGATAGCTGTGGAACCCCAGCTCTGCTCTTACCGTCCTGGGTTTCCTAGGGTACCTTCACCAGAGGTGCTGCTGGCTTCTTTTCTGGCCATTTACACTTCTCTGTGGTTCTGGTCCCTTTAGGAGTACTGGTCCCTTCCAAGCAAGCTTCAAGCCATTCATACCCATTCTTCTTATACATCTTTCATAGTTGCTTCTCCAGGGCTACAGCTATCCCTACCATTGTGGTGGTGGTCTTAGTTTTACTGGGTATTGTCTGAAGCTTTAATGAAAAATCAGAAATTAGGCAAGCAGAGCTGTGGTCTATGGATGTCCAGGCATTTTCCAGGAACTTTTATCTGATCTGAAAAGTGATCCAAAGAATAGGGGATGCTGGCTTCAGCTCTTTTTAATCCCTTGCTCAATGCTCAATCCAGGTGGCCACCACCCTGCAGGAAGATCCAGTGGTTCTTCCTCTTGGGGTGGTGCCAGGGCTTGTGCCACCTCCCGGAGGTGAAACTCTACCTGCCTGACTAAAGGTTATGGGGATCCGCTTGTCCACCAAGGCATATTACATATTTTGGTCGGGACTGGGGGGGTCTGCTAGCCCACCAGGGCATTTTAAATATTTTGATCAGGGCTGGGGGGGTCCCCTAGCCCACCAGGGCATTTTACATACAGTATTTTGATTGGGGATTGGAGCTGGGTGGTCCACTAGTCGACCAAGGCATTTTACATATTTCAGTCAGGGATCAGGCTGGGGGGCACTTACATCCTTTGTCTGTATACTGCCACAGGCTTATGGCAACCTGTCCAGGTGTGCTGTCTGTGTGGCACACTGCTAGGGTTGCCACAAGCTATTGGACTTAGCTGCTGGAACTCTGCCTGATAGAGAATCGGGCACAGGGTCCCCAGCACATTGCAATCAGTGCAAGTCTCCTTTGGCATGACTTGCACCGACCATTTGAGAATTGACCTCTGGGTGTTCAAACTCAATTGAAAATATTGCTTTTTTAAAGCTTTGCAGCAGCCATATTTATATATACTCACCATTAATAGTTTCCAATCCAACAAAAATTGCTAATGCAGATTCAAAGCAGGGAAAGGGGGCATCTTAAGAGCAGTGAGACAAAGGGTGATTAATAATAGTACAAAATGAATAGATAAAAACTTTTATCATAACACATAACACAAACTGCTGCTATAAGACATACAGATGAATCAGATACTTACTGTATGTTGATGAGAGAGTGACAAGATGAGGAGGGTGTTTCAGTGTATCTTCTGAAAGGAGACTTACTATATTAAGTCATGTATAAGTCAAACTCACGTATATGTTAACCCTCATTTTCTTGTGGATTTTTGTATTTAAACAGTACCTATACCTTGCTATTAGTCAAACCTGCCAAATAGGAGTAAACACTGTAGAGACATTTACTGCACAAGTAGCAACAGTATTTTTTTCACAGCACCATTTTTATTCTGTGCCAGCATCTCACTTCCCTTCAGCATTTCCCTTCAGCACACTATGCCCACTCGTTTGTAGCACTGGCTTCAATCCCTCATTGACCTCCCCCTTAGCAAAATATTCTAGCATTATACGGTGTCATTCACACTTCCCTCAGCCATCAGCAGCATTCACTGACATTAAAACATTTACAACTTTTACCCCAAAATCAGCAGGCCAGGATTGGAACAGTCCTCAAAAAACCCTGAATCAACTCTCGCCAGCAAATATACAAATCTTTCTTTTACACAGATCAGCAATGACATTCATCATTATGACCACGGTGTATAGCTTCTGCCAGCAGTATGGAAAGGTGTCTGTCTCAGTCAAATATTTGTCCTGCTTAACAGTGCTGTGCCACATTTGTTCCCTTATCAGTTCAAAACAACTGTCAGACATCAACAGAAAACCTACAATATGTTTTAGTCAATCACGCATATAAGTTGAGGCACCATTCTTCAGTGCCTATTTTTGACACCAAATACTCGACCTGTACATAAGTATATACAGCAGGTGCATGTCTTCAACAAGTATTAATATAGAGTTTTATAAAAATACAAGGTAAACTGGAAGGGTATTCAATTCCTTTCACATGCAAATGAAATTATATTTCTGATAAGTACTATGAACATATAAACATATGAATTTGCCAGCAGAAACAGGCCATAATGGTCTATCACGTCAGCTTAAGTGTGCAGCTCAAGTTTAGATTTAACTCTGCCCTTCCTGATCCTACAACCTTTAACATTGGAGTTCACCAGTTTTCCATACTAGGTCCCCTCCTTTTCTCTATTTTTATCAACAACATCTCCAGGGATATCCCCTTCTCATCCCTACTCTATGAGGATGATCTCATCCTGTATTACACATTCAATAATGTACTGGACATAAGCCTCAAGATCTCCCCTGCCTACTCTAACATCTAAGCATGGCTCTCTGAGCACAAGCTCGTACTAAACATGGGCAAAACCCAATCTATGCTCTTTGGCTCTTCCTCCAGACTTAGATCCAGCCAAAACCAGCTCAAGGTATCCTGTGCCTATGATTCTCAAACAGTGTTGGGTAAGTTATTTTTTCTATTACTTTCTATTACATTTGGAAACGTGTTTCAGGAAGCTCTGTGCAGTCACTAGCAATGATGGAGAAGTACTAGAAAAAGTAGTACACCTTACAATTATAGTTACTTATTTCTTTTTATACAAAAACAAAACAAAAATAATAATTAACTGTAACAGATTACATTTTTTGAAAGTAATAGTTTAGTTACTAGTTACTTTCAAACAAATGCAATCAGTTACAGTTATGCATTTCTTTTGTATAAAAAGACATAAGTAATTATAACTGTAAGGTGTATTACTTTTCTAGTACTTCTCCATCCTTGCTAGTGACTGCACAGAGCTTTCTGGAACAAGTTTCCAAAAGTAATAGAAACTAATAGAAAAAGTTACTTACCCAACACTGTAATCTTAAATTGGGATTGTAAACTCCTTTAAATATTTCTGCCCTCTATTGGATCAGTCTCTTGACTTCTACCTTCACATCAAGGCCACTTGTTAATCAGTAAATGCTAAACTAGGGATTGCATGTAAAACAAGCTATGTTCTGACCGCTTTGGCCAAAGTGGCCATTGCCCGTGGTATTTTAACCCTTGCTCTCACCTACGAAATTGCTACCTACACTGCTATGCCTAAGACCACACTTCACAAATGGGATACTACATATAATATTTTTAGGTACACCTCCTCATCCCCACGGCATAAACATCACTGCCACCTCTACGCTAATCTAAATTGGCTAGCCCCTCTGCCCTCAGACTCCTCTCCCTTGGCTCCCTAATGGATAGCATTACTAAATCACAGCCCTCCTCATCTCTTGTCTCCTTGCTGCTCCCTCAATCCTCCTCCTATGGCCTACATTCTGTTGACGACTCCCGTCTAAATGTACAGAGGTGTAAAACTTCTAAGGGTACCTGTGCCTTCTCACATGTGGCCCTGAAACAGTGGAACTCCCTTCCCTGGACATTCATTTCTTACCTATGCATGCCATCTTTAAAAAGAGACGTTTGAACTTCCTGTCCAGTTCTTCCCACTGCTCTTGCTTTAATCCTCCTTAGTGCACTCATTTCCTCACTCACTTGACAGACAACTTCTCATCTCTACCCTACTGACCTTTTTGGCTTTTTTGATTTCCTCCATGCCCCTCTGTCCTAACTTTGTTGATGGTCTGCCCAAACAAATCTGGGAAATGTTCCCCTTCCTTCTATCTTAGGTTCACTTTATTGGTTGCACTTACCCTGTATTCTTCCATTTTCTCGTTTGCTATGTCCCTACTTAGCCCTATCCCCTCACATGGGTTTCCCTTATTATTGAAACTCTCCCCTATTATTCCTAATTAATCACTTTTGTACTTGCACTTATTTATGGTGTGTTGATCAAGTTTGCTTTCTGCAATTGTCTTCATTGTGCCAATCAATTTTATGCAGTCAATGTTATATTTTGTGCTTTACATTACCTTGTATACCTTGTATTACTATGCATTCACTGTGTGTTCTTAATATAGAATTGTTACTGCTATTTTTCTGCAATGTTCCTCTTTACCTCAGTATCCTGCTTTGTATTTGTCTATCTTGGTAATCACCCCAGTCATGTCTGAAAATAATGATTTTTATGGCTAGAGCACCCACCAGATAAACAAAAACTAAACAAATAAATAAATACCCTCCCCTTCCACATCCCATTAATGACTTCTCCTGTACTAATTTTCTTCTTTACCCTATCCCCACCCTCCCTTGAAGCTAGCCACTGTATTTACTGCAGCTACCTCCCCTGGCAACTTGGTCCATCTGGACACCACCCTTTCCGTGAAAAACTGCCTCCTCAGTTCCTTCTTAAATCTACCCCCTACTAGTTTCAGACTATGCCCCCTTGTTGTACCCTCCTTTCTTAAGTTAAAGATGCTCTCTAATCATACCCATTTATCCCCTTAAGGTACTTGAAGGTCTCTATCATGTCCCCCCTCTCTTCTATTCTCTAGGGAGTACATGTTGAGATCCCTCAGCCTCTCCTCATATGTTTTGTCCCCATTCCTGGATCATCTTGGTCACACTCTGCTGGATTCCCTCCAGTAGTTTGATATCCTTCTTCAGATATGGGCACCAGAACTGCACACACTATTCCAGGTGTGGCCTCACTAGTGACCTGTACAGTGGCAGTATAGCTTCTTCCCTCCTTGAGGTGATTCCACCAATGATGCAGCCTAACAATTTATTTGCTTTGGTTGCTGCCTTGTGGCACTGTGCTGAGTGTTTCATGTCACCTCTGACCATCACTCCAAGATCCTTTTCCTCCACCAAGACTGTCACCTGTACTCCTCTCAGCCAATAACTGCCCATTGGTTTCCTGACACCCAGATGCATGACTTTGCATTTCTTGATGTTGAAACCCAACTGCTGGATGCCCAGCCACTTCTCCAGATTAGCAAGATCATCCATTAAACCCTGTCTCCCCTCCACTGTGTCCACTTTCCCATAGAGCTTAGCATCATTTGGAATGAGGCAGATCTTACTTTTGACTCCCTCTGCTATGTCACCAATAAAGATGTTGAACAGCACAAGTCCAAGTACTGAGCCCTGTGGAACCCTGCTGGTTACAGGTCTAGGTTTGGAAAATTCTCCTCCACCACACTGTCTGGTTTCTATCTCGCAGCTTGATCCACCCCAGCAGTTTGTCCCCTATGCCCAGGTCTCCCAGCTTGTTGATCAGCCTGCCATGTGGCACTGAATTGAATGCCTTGCTGAACTCCAGGTATAGGATGTTCACCACCTTTCCCCCGTCCAATGACCTTGTAACCCAGTCGAAGAAGTCAATCATGTTGGTTTAACAAGCTCTCCCCCTGACAAACCCATGCTGCCTATCATCCTGAGATCATTATCCTCAAAGAAGGACACCAACCTCTCCTTCAGAATGGTCTCCAATATCTTCCCCACTATGGAGGTTAGGCTAACTGGCCTGTAGTTCCCTGGCTCATCCCTGGGACTGCTCTTGTGAAGTGGTACCACATGAGCTGTTCTCCAGTCCTGCAGCACACTCCCCTTCTCCAGTGAGGTGTTAAACAAGTCCATCAGAGGGGCATCTAGTTCCTCCACCAACTCCCTCAGGACCCTCAGGTGTACAATATCTGGGCCCTGTGCTTTGTCCACCAACAGTTCCCTTAGCCCCCTTAAGACCCTGTCTACCTCTATCTCCCCTTCCTAATTTTTGTATGCCTCTAATTGTCCCCACTCACGTGCAGTGTGACCTTCAACATTAGCTTAACAGTACACCTACCACAGATGTGAGAGATGTGACAGTTGTCCTACCACCCCAACTATTTGTAATTAATAATTAACCAGGTAATGCTAGATAAGTTGATCCTAGATATTAGTAGATAGGTATTTGAACTAAATTACATTGTCTAAGCACACCTTATCCCCCCAGTCCTCCCCTGTGGCATCTGCCTGTCCTCTTCCTTAGTGAAAACAGAACAGTACTGTTTCATTATAGAGTGTTGTAAAAGCTTGATACCTTTACAGAAAATAAAAAAGTAGAAAAGTGTTTTCTAATTGAATTCAAGCAATTTGGTTGTGAAAGGTAAAGCATGCAAATGGTGTGTGCTGACAGCAGCACGGAATGGGGTATACAGTTTTTAAAAAGAGGAGTAGGATGACTGGTAAGCTAGCAGTGTGGAAGAAGCTAATGCCTGCACAACTAAAACATACCATTTCTCTGTTGACCTGCATGTTTCTCAAGGCTCAGTACTGGGACCTTCTCTGTTCTCTGTCTATGTCAACAACATCCCTAACTGTATCTCTGCCTCCAGTCTTCACCATCATGCAGATGATAGGGTCTCGTACACCTCTGAATTGCTCGTGTTTAACATCAGTCATAATCTCCAGCTGGATTTTACCAACATAATGTCAAAACTATTTTTTCAGAAAATGGTCTTGTCTTACAGCAAAAGGAAACTTTGTATGTCTTTTGTTATTAAACATTGACAAATAGTTTTGATTCCTTAAGTGTCTTCTTCTTCTTGGATAAAGTGTGCTTAGACAATGCCATTTAGTTCAAATAACAATCTACTAATATCTAGGATAAACTTATCTTATCTGGCATTACCAGGTTAATTATTAATTGCAAATAGTTGGGGGTGTATGACAACTGTCACATCTTTCACAACCATGGTAGGTGTACTGTTATGCTAATGTTGAAGCTCACACTGCACGTGAGTTGGGAGAGTTAGAAGCATACAAAAACTAGGGAACAGGTGAAACATGCTATCTAGGGTAGTGGTATAAAAGGGTTTGTAGTAAATAAAAGTCACACAAATATTAGGCAATAGGTGTAACACCCTATCTAGGGTAGGGGCATATAAAGAGTTTGAAGTAAGCAGGTAAAAAAAAACAGGCAGGGTATCAAATAGGTATGTTGGGAGTGGTACAGTGCAGTGGCTGTAGGGTGGCAGTTTTCAGGGAAACTTTCTGGAGTCTGAGGTGCTGCCCCATCTGTTGGAACCTCTCTGGGCTGAGGAAGAAGGTTGCTAGACTCCAGGTCAAACTGGCCATGATTCTATGGGCCTCCTCCTCCACCCAGGGACCACCAAGTCCACCATCGCTGCCTCAAAGAGTGCCAAGGAGGAGGAGTGCCTGAACAGTGGTGGGCTGGGGAAGGGTGAAGGTGGTGGGGCAGCAGCACATCCCCCCTTAAGGTACAACTAAACAATTCCTACATTGTTCTGGAGGAGTGGGACTGTCCCAGGGAGTCAGCCATAGTAGCGACCAAGAGGGATGTAGGGGGCCTCCATAACAGAGTCCCCAGAGAGGGTGACAGAGGACTTCATAGAATGAGGAAGCAACTTTTGGTGGGGGAATCCATTGTCAGGGTATAGATTTGGGGGTAGGAAGGGAGAGAGAGAGAGGGAGGTAAGTGCCTGCCCAGAGCCATGGCTAAGAGGAGTGGAAAGTGGATACTGAGGATTGCTAGTGCATCAGAATAAGAGGGAGAGCTGGATGTCATTGTCCACCTAGGGACTAATGACCTGAGCAGGGATGAGGTAAGGATAATGCAGGAGGAGTTCAGTGAGTTGGGGAGGAGTCTTAGGCAGGCAGCACACTCAGTGATGTTTTCTGAGATATTGCCTGTCTACAAAAGGGGGGTGGATTGGATAATCCATATCAGGAGCATCAGTCAATGGTTGATGGGGTGGTGCAGAGGAGAAGGATTCAGCTACATTGTGGACTGGGGTCCCACATGGAGGGATAAAGGACTATACAAGGGAGATGGCCTGCATCCATCTGGGAAGGGAACACAAGTCCTCAGTGAGCAGTTTAAATGTTACATAGGCAAGCATTTAAACTAGCAGTAGGTGATGGTAGAAGGAACCAGGGAGACAAAGGCTGTCCCCCTCTGCAAGCTGAAGTAGTCAGTAGGGAGAACCATAAGGGAAGCAAATCCCCAAGGGTACTTAATAACAAGAAAAACAAAATGGTAGGTATGAATAGGGATGGAAATGAGGGCAGAGTGGGTAAGAAAAGAAGGCAAAAGGGAAAAGTGGGGTTGGCAAGCAGGCTGGTAGCAGAATGTGGAAGGCCTTGTGTGCAAATCCTAGATGTCTGGGGACTAAGATCCCTGATCTATTGGCCATTTTGACCAAGACTGATCTGGACATCGTCACCTTCACAGAGTCATGGTGCAATGAGAACCATGACTGGGATTTAGCCATATCAGGACATATGCTGTTTGGGAAGGACAGGGTGGATAAGAAAGGAGGAGGAGTTGCTCTTTACATGAGGGATAGTATAAAAGCAACAGAGATACAGGGAACATAGGGAGGGACAGAAACCAACAGAAAAGGGGAATGGAGCCACTGTTCACATTGGAATGATCTACAAACCTCCAGCACGGGGGGGGGGGTTGGACAAGGTTCAGGTGGAAGCTCTGTTAAAAATGGCAAATAAGGAGGAGGTGCTGTGGGTGGGGGACTTCAATATGTCTGTTGCAGATTTGAGCATCCCAGCTGCAGCTTCAACTAGGAGTAGGAACAACCTGGACTCCCTGCATTGGAGGTTCCTCAGGCAACTAATAAGAGAACCCACTCATGAGGGAGCAATAATTTGACCTTGTACTCATCAACCAGGACTATATTGTGGATGTCAAGGTCGGTGGCCACCTGGGGAATAGTAATCACTCTACAGTGTGGTTCAATATAAGAACTGTGTCAGAAGTGAACCACACAAAGGGAAGGGTCCTGGATTTCAGGAGTAGTAATGTGCGAATTTGATTAAATTCACTCATTGAATTAATTTGCAAAGTTAGCACAATTTGCAAAGTGTGGATCCATCTGTGAAGTGTGGAATTTCATCCTCAATTAGCAGACTTTGCCAGCGAATGGCAGAATTGTTTTTGAGAACACCAAAATCTGCCCATAAATGGTGCAATTTCATCCCTGAATGATGGAATTTTGCCCGTGAATGGAAAATTCCCCTGCTAATTCTGCAATTTGGACATTTTCATTGAAAACTTCATGATTTCAGACACAGTCTAAGTTGCAGAGGACAGTGAAACTTCATGAAACTCTGTGAATGCGAATTTGAGCCACTTTGAGGCAACTCCATTAGTGAAGTAAAACTTGCTGCAACTCTATTTGGGAGGGCTGATTATATAATGATGGAAAATGCCTCAGGGATGCCTTGGCAGGTTGGAAGGAACTGGGTGGAGTGGAGGAACAGTGGGCAAAATTAAAAGCGGGTATACTGGAGGAAACAAACCTCTGTGTCAGGCATGCAGTTCAAAGCAAGAAGAAAAAGAGACAGCTATGGTTCTCCAGTGAGGTGGCTGGGAAAGCAAGCACAAAAAAAGTTAGTATTCAGGAGGTATAAGGAGATGCAGAGTAAGGACAACAGGGAGGTGTATCAGGAGAAGCAGATGGAGACAGGAAAAGCAGTCAGGAGCACAAAGGTGCAAATGGAGGAGAAAAATAGCCCAGGCAGTAAAAAAAGAGGGCAAGACATTTTTCAGGTGTGTAAGCAAAAACAGAAAGATCAGGGGAGGGATTGTAAGTCTGAGGGGGGAAGGAAGAGAGTGTGAGGAGAGGGACAAGGGCAAAGTGGATATCCTGAACAAAAATACTTCTGTTCTGTATTCACAGAGGAAGGTGAAGGAGAGGGACCACAGATACATGTTAGAAGCATTGCAGGAAGGGAGGTGGACACTAGTCCATTTACAGAGGAGAGTCCTGAAATAACTTGCACATCTGAAAGTGGACAAAGCAAAGAGGCCAGATGGGATACATGCAAGAATATTGAAGGAGCTTAGGAAGGTGCTGGCTATACCTCTGAGAGTCCTGTTTAACCACTCAGTGGAGATGGGAGAGATTCCAGAGGACTGGAGGAGGGCAGATGTAGTTCCACTTCACAAAAAAGGTAGTAAGGAGGAGACTGGCAATTACAGGCAAGTCAGCTTGACTTCAGTGGTGGGGAAATTAATGAAATCACTACCAAAGGAAGGATTTGTGGAATATCCTGAATCTGGTGGCTTACAGGATCCGAGGCAACATGGATTCACTGGGGAGATGTTATGTCAAACAAATCTGACAGATTGCTTTGATTGGGTGACCAGGGAATTAGATCAGGGTTGAGCAGTGGATGTGACCTACTTAGATTTAAGTAAAGCATTTGATACCGTTCTACTTTGGAGACTCATAAACAAGCTGGGCAGTCTGGGAGTGGGTCCTTAAACTGGGTAAGACATTGGTTGGGGGCTAGGTGACAGAAGGTGGTGGTAAATGGAGTTCACTCTGAGGAAAGGAGGGTGACCAGTGGGATGCCACTGTGATCACTACTGAGACCGGTCCTCTTTAATGTCTTTATAAGCGACATTGCAGAGGGGCTAGAAGGGAATGTCTTCCTTTTTGCAGATGACACAAAGATCTGCAATAGGATAGACTCTTAGGGGGTGGTGGAAAAAAGAAAAAGGGATCTAAGAAAGTCTGAAGAGTGATCAAGAGTGTGGCAACTAAGTTTCAATGCAAAGAAGTGCAAAATCATGCACTTGGGACACAGAAAATTAAGGCCAGGGTACACGATGAGGGGAGTGATACTGATAACCACCAAACAGGAAAAATAATAATCATATCTGAGGACCTAAAGGTGTCCAAACAGTGTGACAAGGTAGTGGGAGAGCCAGTGGGATGCTAGGGTGCATAGGGTGGGATATCACCAGCAGAAAGAGGGAGGTAGTGATGCCAAGGTATAGATCATTGGTGAGACCTCTTCTGGAGTACTGTGTCCAGTTGTGGTGACCACATCTCTGGAAGGATATGGACAGAATAGATGATGTCCAGAGGATGGCAACCAAAATGGTGAAGGGTCTGCACCAGAAACTGTATATGAACAGACTGAAAGACCTCAATTTGTACACCCTAGAGGAAGGGGGGGGGCACAGACTTTCAAATACCTCATGGGTATAATAAGGTAAAAGAGGGAAGCATTTTTCAGAAAAAGAGATGCTCATGAACAAGAGGTCATGCTATGAAGCTGGAGGGGGTAGACTCAGGGGAAATGTGAGGAATTACTTCTTCACAGAAAGAGTGGTGGATGTCTCCCAGTGGAGGTGGTGGAGGCAAAAACTGTAGTGGAATTCAGGAATGCATGGGATAGGCATAAGAGACATTAGTGGTTCGGGAAGGGAGGGTTACATCAGAGATCATGCAGGGTCTGTGGTATTACAGTAAGTAGGGAAATGGGAAGACTAAATGGACCAAGCAGTCCTTATCTGCCATCAATTCTATGTTTCTATGACTTTGTGGGAAAATTATGGTTCCAGTTCATGTGAATCATTTATTGTACCCACTAGAAGCATCCTGCCATCCAGTTCCTCCCTAATATGCACCTACCCTCTATGTCCACCTTCATGTCCTTGGGGACAAAGCTCACAGTCCTCCTCATGAGTATTGCTATGCCCCCCTTCCACCATGTTTGAAGTTATTTAGGTTAAGAATACTTGACTGGCCTAATCTTTCCCTACCTTCTCAATGTCCTTTGGCAGAAGATGCAGCTCCTCAAAAATATATGAGCTGAAACTTGTTCAAATGTGGTAGGGTTTTCTTCTAATAAATGGGGAAGTGAAGCCCATTGATAGTCCATGTCACGTACTTTCAAGCACTATTGTGACCCATCATTTTGCCATTCTTTGTAGTTCAAGTTCAAGTTTAAGTTTATTGCAGGAAAATACTCCATTGAGCAAGCTCATTCACAAGGAGGTCCAGTAAACATACATAGGCATAAGGACAATCCATACAGGTATCATTTCAATAAGAATATAAGTCAAGTACTTACAGAATACAGTGAAAGTCACAAAGGAACAATGTAAGACAGAAATAAGGACTAACACTGGCAACATGATCAGCTAAACAAATTAAAAGAACTAAGGGTAGAATTAATGACACCACTGACTACCCTGTTTAACAAATCATGGGAGGATGGGGTGGTACCCGAGGACTGGAGGAGGGCAGATGTGATTCCCCTTCACAAAAGTGGGAGCAAGGCAGAAGCAGGAAACTACAGACCTGTTGGTTTAACCTCAGTGGTAGGGAAAATGATGGAATCACTTCTGAAGGAAAGAATTGTCGAGTATCTAGAGGCCAGAGGCACAGGATCCAAGGCAGCATGGATTCACAGCAGGAAGGTCATGCCAGACAAATCTGATAGATTACTTTGACTGGGTGACCAAAGTAGTAGATCAGGGAGGGGCTGAGGACATGGCCTACCTAGACTTTAGCAAAGGCATTTGACACAGTCCCACACAAAGATTAATATACAAGTTAGCTAGCCTGGGAGTGGGTCCCAAGATGACAGCCTGGGTAAAAATTGGCTGGAAAATAGGACACAGAGAGTAATAGTAAATGGAGTCCACTCTGATGAAAGGGGGTTACTAGTGGGGTACCGCAGGGTTCAGATAGACCAGTCCTCTTCAATGTCTTTATAAGCAACATTGCAGAGGGACTGGAAGGAAAAGTATGTCTCTTTGCAGATGACACAAAGATCTGCAACAGAGTTGATGCACAAGGTGGGGTGGAAAGGATGAAAAGGACTTGGCAAGGTTAGAGGAATGGTCAAATGTATGGCAGCTTAGATTCAATGCTAAGAAGTGCAAGGTAATGCACCTGGGAAACAAAACCCAGGGAAGAGTACACAATGGGGGTGAGATACTAACAGCAACAAAAATGGAAAGGGACCTGGGGGTAGTCATATCAGATGACCTAAAGGTGGGCAAACAATGTGAGAGGGCAGCAATGAGGGCTGGGGGGATATTGGGATGCATAGGCAGAGGCATCACCAGTAGAAAACAGGAAGTTATTATCCCTCTGTACAGACAGCTGGTCAGACCCCATCTGGAGTACTGCGTGCAGTTCTGAAGACCCAGTCTTCGCAAAGACATAGACAGGATGGAAGCTGTCCAGAGGAGGGCAACTAAAATGGTGCAGAGTCTGCACCGGAAGACAGATGAAGAGAGACTAAAGGAGCTTAATATGTATAGCCTCGAGGAAAGAAGGGAGAGGGGGGACGTGATAGAAACTTTCAAGTACCTCAAGGGAATCAACAAAGTCCAAGAGGGTAGCATCTTTCAAAAAAAGAGGTGTGCAAGAACAAGGGGCACAATTTGAAGATAGAGGGGGCTCAGAGGTAATTTAAGGAAGTATTTTTTCACAGAGAGGGTTGTGGATGCATGGAATGGCCTTCCGGAGGAGGTTGTGGAGTCAAAAACAGTGGTGGAATTCAATCATGCATGGGACAGTCATAAGGCAATTCTAGGGGATGGGGGTAGGAAGAAGTAGGCTGCTGGTTAACTAGGATCTGCAGCTTATCCAGTAGGCAGGGAAATGGGCAGACTGGGTGGGCCAAGCGGTCCTTATCTGCTGTCAAATTCTATGTTTCTATGTTAAACAAATTCATTATAATAGTTTAATAGTTACAAGTCTTATGTACAATGGTCCCAGGTAAGGCCTAAATATAAACAGTATGAAGTATCAGATACTAACCTATGGGTCAGGGAGGCATTAGTAGCAGCTACAGGAATCTTTTAATTTGGATAAGGATAAAGTTTTGAAGAGATTAAGTGATATGGCGTTGGTTAGCATAAGTGTAGATTGGAGTTGGTTCCATATGGTAGGGAGGGAGTATGAGATGGCTCGGTGACCAAATGTAGTACGAGTTTGGGGAAGTCAAGTAAGATAAAATTTGATTTCCTGAGAGAATAAGCACTGCAGGAGATGTGGATAACAGATGTTATGTAGCTAGACAATCTGTAAAGAAGTATCTTAAGGGTCCAGAACCCAGCATGAAGCAAGCGTCTAGTGGCAAGTGACATCCAGCCAACAGTTGAATACAGGTCGCAATGGTGGGTTCTGAAGGGGGAGCTGGGATGAATCATATAGCACGATGATAAAGGACATCCAATTTCTTTAGGCTACAAGTCACTGCGGAGGTGTAAAGGAAATCACCATAATCGAGTAGGGGAAGAAATGTGGCCAATATGAGCCTGGTTCGAGTATCAAAAGGGAAGAGGGATCTGTTTCTAAAGAAGAACCCTAACCTTATTTTTAGCCTCCTGGATAAGTCCTCGATGCGGTCATAGAAGGAGAGCTTATTATCAGTCCAGAAGCCGAGGTATTTGAATTTAGTAACCACTTCTGGTGGTTCGCCTAGTGAGGTGACTATAAAATTCTTTGGGTTTGAGGGGTGGGTGCTGATTGTAGAGCTACTAGAGAAGACCATTGCCTTGGGTTTTCTTGGTGTTTAGACGGAGCTTTGCTTCAATAAGATTAATTTCAAGCTGAGCAAAGTCAGCTTGCAGAACATCCCTAACTTCCGATAAAGTAGTACCAGAGGTATATAACACAGTGTTGTCAGCGGAGAAGTGAAGAGTTGATTTTGTTATAAGTGAGTCAAGGTCATTGATATATACAGAGAAAAGTATCGGTCCTAAGATAGAGCCTTGGGGGACTCCCCTAGCAATTGGAAGGGGGGCCGAGAGGAGACCATCTACTTTGACTTTCTGTATCCTACCAGAAAGGTAACTGGTGAACCATTTCACTGTAGATGGATTGGCACCTAGCTTAGTGAGGCATTGAATTAGGAGGAGATGGTCAACAGTGTCAAATGCTTTACTCAGGTCCAGGAACACTGCACCGGTGGTCTTCTTGGAAACCACTGCAGAAATCCAGTCATTAGTAACCTTAGCCAGTGCAGTGATAGTGCTACGATTGGACCTGAACCCGGATTGGGCAGGGTTTAGCAGAGAGTGGGATTTGATGTGTTGTTTTAATTGATTATGGACTAGCTTCTCAAGAATTTTAGAAAGGATAGGCAAGATGGAGATAGGCCTACAGTTGTTTAGATCACAAGGATCTCCCTATTTAAAGAGAGGGAGAATGTGGGCTGCTTTCCAACCAGATGGGACAGAGGCAGAAGTAATGGAAAAATTAAAGATATGCAGGATAGTGGCGGCAAGGTGAACAGCACCTAATTTAAGGAAATATGGTTCAAGACCATCATCGCTGGCACTCTTTCTAGTATGTAGGTTAAAGACAGCATCTTCAACTTCTTTAAATGTGAAAGTGCTTAGTTGAAAGGTAATGGTTGGAGTGCCGGTAGCAGTGGTAGAGCTAGCATGATTTTTAACAAGATTAGCATAGTGAAAGGAGTCAAAGGCAAGTCCAGCAGTGACAAAGTGCAAATTAAGTTCCTCAAGAATTTGGGGCTTGTTTTCGACCAGCCTCCCATTGGTGATTATCTTAGATGGAATGGATGGGGCTGTGGACCAGCCTTCAATAGATTTAATAGTCTTCCACATTTTTTGAGAGTTTCCTTTAGCATGGTCCAGGGTGGAGATGTAGAATTGAGCTTTTGCAGTAAGGATGCTTTTTACACATGCATGACTGCCAGTCAGCAGGGCTCTTAGAATGCCTTGCCTTAGCCCAAAGTTTGTTTCTGCTAGTGAGCACAGCTTTAAGATCTGGAGTAAACCAAGGATAGGAAAGGTTACGCATCCTTACTGTGATGAATGGGGCATGTTTGTCTACCAGGGTGTTAAGGTTAACATTAAGAACGGAGACGGCTTCATCGACGGTTTTATCAAGGAATAAATCTTGCCATCTGACCTTGCTTAAGTCAAGCAGGAAGCTTGCACTATTGAACTTGCCCAGGGACCGTTTAGTCCTAAGCTTAGATTGTTGGCTGGTTTTGGCTTGCAGTCTTGTGCATACCACCATATTGTGATCACTCATGTCATTATGAAACACTGCTGTGTTGGAGATTTTATGAGGGTGTGTAGTTAGTATGACGTCTAGGATGGAGCTATTGTGAGGATTAGAAATATTAATCCTTGTAGGTTCAGTTACTAGCTGTACAAGTCCAAGCTTGTCGCAGAGGGTTTTAAGGCTGCAGGATTTTGCAGAGGCCAGTCCATTTTGAAGTCACCCATAATTATTGTTTCAGCGTTGGCAGCTACGGTTAGGGATTTCAGGGTGTCAAGGAATTTGGTGCTGCCAGATGGAGGCCTGTAGCCACCTATAATGGTATTGTGTTCAGAGGAAGGAAGGTGAAGCTTCAGGGAGACGATCTCAAATTCGTTGGACTTGGATTTGCCGATTATGTCACTAACTGCAAACTTTGTTCTGGCATAGATAACCACACACCCCTCCCTTGAATCCCTATCTGTCCTAAAGAGTTTATAATCAGGTAGATTAATTTGGTGGACAAAATTAGTCTTTTTAAGCCATTATTCAGTAATGATGATAAGGTCTGGGTGAGTGTGCATGGCCCATGCTTGAAGTTGGTCAAATTTTTTGATCAGGCTTCGGATGTTAACTAGCATAATTTTGAGACCGGGAGCAGTCGCAAAACCCAAGGAAGAGGAAAATTGAGCTGGTGGACCTGGGTTTAGTTCCACATTGCCTGAGCAAAGAAGGAGCAGCAACAGCATTTTCTTTAGGTAGTTAATTAAAAATGAGAAGTATTTTTTGCTTTGTGTGCAATTTTGTTGGTTAGCCAAGGGTGCTATTGTGGAGTGGGTACACGTGGACCAGCTCTGGTAGTTTAGTGAAATAGTGGTGAGGGCACAGATAGTCATGGGTGAGGGGCTCAGGTGGGGTAGGTCCGAGGTGTATGCAATATAAATATAAGGAGAATGAAATAACAGGAGAGTGGAGGTGCTGTGAAGAGGGGCAGTGTAGGACACTGTAAAGGAAGCAGTCTCAGGGGTATTGCCTGTCACATTGTGCTGCCATACAGTATAGGGTACACTACTGCCAAGCAGTAACAGTAGGATAGTGTAATAAGCCATTGGGTCAGGCAGTAAAAGTCAGTAGGTGATAGGACTAAATGGGTAGTTGTACCTAGTCAAGGGTCCTCTGCCTCGTGGAGATTAGTAACAGAGGTAGAAACTAAGGCAGGTTAGGTGGAAACACCCTATCCCTTTTAGTACAGTTTAGATGGATACTGCTTAAATTGGGATATCTAATAGGCATCAATGGGCCCTGCGTGGTCAGAGCAGAGGTGTATTTAAAGGAGGTCTTGGAGGGGGTGGTGGGAGTACGAGAAAATTCAATCAGCAGTTAGCAGGGAAAGGACAGCTAGGGAACCAGCACAGAGTTTTTTCCCTGTTTAATTCAATGGCAAGAGGCACACCAATCGGAGAGCAGCAGAGTAACAGACAGTCCAATCAGGGAGCTCCTGTGCACTAAAATCACCAATCGTGGTTCAGGCGCTCTAGGATGAGTAGCAGTGGTTGTACCTGCAGGTTGAATCTTCCAAGGAGGGTCCCGGAAACGGCAGAAGATTGTCCAGGGGGTCGGACAGTGACCCAGGAGATGGTTCTGGCGCACAGGTCAGGGAGCGCCGCTCAGGTGCGAGAGCCTAAGGGAGAGAGGGGAGAGAAAGATGAATTAATATAGCCCAGGGTAGAGTGAGTGAAAAGCTAAGACAATTACAGGGCGGGAAGCTGGCAACAGTCTAGAGGCAGGGGGTGGATGAGATTAAGTCTGTGGCTAAAGAGGAGCTAAGCGATAGGGCAGGGTCGCTGTGTAAGAAGAGCAGGTGAAGATGGCCGGGGGGGGGCTTGCACCGAGACAATTCGGGCTGGGACAGAGAAGCAGAGATGTTAATAGGAGTACTTGGCTAGGGAGAGAGGCAAGGGCGGAGTGAAGAAAAAAGGTAGAAAGGGGTGAATTACTCAATAATTCAGTTGCAGATTACAACACTAACAGTTATTGCAGGCAAAAATCATCTAGCTTAGCAAAGCATAACTTGGGTTCCATTGTGCCAATACAAGTACAAGATATACACAAGCACTACGAGCAAGCTTTAACTTAGCATAAGAAAAATACTTAATATTCTCCTTGAAAGTAAATTCAAGCAGCAGTTAGCAGGAAACGGACAGCTAGGGAACCAGAACATAGTTTTTTCCCTGTTCAATTCAATGGCAAGAGGCGTACCAATCGGATACATAGATACATAGATACATAGATACATAGACAGTGCTGGCAGATAAGGGCCTATGGCCCACCTAGTCTGCCCATTTGAGCTTGTAAGTTCAGTTTGTTTTCCTAGAAGTCTATTTCCCCTTACCCCTGACCTCTAGAATTCCTTTATGTCTATCCCATGCATTCTTAAATCCCGTGATTGTTTCAGCCCCCACCACTTCCTCTGGCAGGGTGTTCCACTTGTCCACCACCTGCTCTGTGAAGAAATTCTTTCTCATGTTTCCTCTGAATCGTCCTCCTCCAACTTCATCCCATGCCCTCTAGTCCTGAAACATTTTTTCGCTTAAAATAGTGTTTTTCTGCACCCTGTTCCTCCCTGTAAGATATTTGTATGTCTCTATCATATCCCTCTCTCCTCCTCTCCTCCAGGGAGTACATGTTCAGTTCCTTCAACCTGTCTTCATAGGACTTGTGATGCAACCCATGCACCATCTTTGTTACCCTCCTCTGAACCTTCTCTACCCTGTCTATGTCCTTGTATAGGTATGGTCTCCAGAACTGTACACTGTACTCCAGGTGGGGCCTCTACTAGTGTCTTGTATAGCGGAATTATGACCTCCTTTTCCTGCTGGTGATGCCCTGCCTATACATCCCAGCATCCTATTTGCTTTACCTGATGCCTTGTCACACTGTTTCTCATTTTGAGGTCATCAGAGATGACAAACCCAAGATCCCTTTCCTGCTTGGTGCATGCTATATCCTCACCCCCAACTGATATATTGTGCCAGGGTTTTTGTGCCCATATGCATTATCTTGCACTCTTTGCATTGAATTTCAACTGCCAAACCCTTGACCATTCTTCAAATTTCTGCAGGTCCCTTCTCATTCTGTCTACACCTCTGGTGTGTCTACTCTGTTACAGAGCTTTGTGTCATCAGCGAACAGTGAAATTCTGCCTTCTATATCCTGTGCAATGTCACTGATGAAGATGTTGAATAGGATCGGTCCTAGCACTGATCCCTGTGGTACCCCACTGGTCACTCTTCCTCTGTGGAGTGACAGCCATTTACCACCACCCTCTGTGTCCTGCCACCCAGCCAGTTACCTACCCACCACACTACTGTCCTGCCACACCCATATTCCCAGTTTGTGTAATAGTCTTCTATGTGGCACAGTGTCAAAGGCCTTGCTGAAGTCCAGATAGGCCATGTCCACTGCCCTCCCTGATCCACCTCCCTAGTCACCCAGTCAAAAATTCAATGAGGTTGGTCTGACATGACCTCCCCTGGTGAAACCATGCTGCCTTGGGTCCTGTAGTCCATTGACAACCAGATGTTCCACCAATCTCTCCTTCAGTAGTGCTTCCATGATCTTTCCCACTACCGAGGTGAGGCTGACTGGTCTGTAGTTCCCTGCTTCCTCTTTGTTCCCACTTTTGTATAAGGGGACTACATCTGCTGTCCTCCAGTCTTTGGGTACCTCCCCTGTTTCCAGTGATTGGCTGAACAGGATAGCCAGAGGTTCAGCCACCACCTCTCTTAGTTCTTTAAGGACCCTGGGGTGCACCCCATCTGGCCCCATTGCTTTATCAGCTCTTATTACTTCCAGTTCCTTCAGGACCCTTTCTCGTGTAAAGGGACTTGTGTCCATTTCTGCACCATTCTCACCCCTTGTACTCCCTTCAGACCCATTACCCCCCTCTTCCTTAGTAAAGACTGAGCAGAAATACCTGTTCAATATGTCAGCTTTACTGTTGTCATCCTCCACGCTGCTCCCATCCTCCCCCTTCAGTCTCACTATCCCTCCCTTTGTCCTTCTTTTTTCACTTATGTACCTGTAAAAGGTTTTGTCCCCTTTAACCACTGATTTTGCAATGTGTTCTTCTGTCTGAGCTTTGGCTTCCCTTACTGACTTCCCTGCCTCCCTTTGTTTCTCCTGGTACTTCTCCTATCCCTTCTGCCTGTGTCTTTTGTATTGCCTGAATGCAATCTTTTGGTTTCACTTTCTTTGCTACCTCTTTGGAAAACCATAATGGTCTCCTCTTTCTTTTCCTCTTGCTAACCTGCTTAATGCATAATTCTGTTGTTCTTATAATCCCCATTTTAAATACTGCCCACTGTTCCTCAATCCTGATTCCTGTTCCATTCCCTTAATGCCTCTTTCAAGTATCTCCCATTTTCCCAAAGTCTGCCCCCTAAAATCCAGGATACGTGTTTTGTGTGGTTTGGTTCTGCTCTTTCTGTGATTTCAAACCACAATGACTGGTGGTCACTGTTACCCAGGTGCTCCCCACTGTTACCCCCATCACACTGTCCCTGTTTGTGAGCACAAGGTCCAGTATTGCCTTCTGCCGAGTTGGTTCCATGACCAGTTGCTTGAGGAAGGCACCTGAAGGGAGTCCAGGATAAATCTGCTCCTAGTTGATGCTGCTGCTGGGATGCTCCAGTCCACGCCTGGTATATTGAAGTCTCCAACCAGTACTACCTCACCCTTGTCTGCCATCCTTTGGATGGCTAGCATCAGCTCCCTATCTGTTTCTTCCTCCTGGGCTGGTGGTCTATAGACCACACCTGTGCGGATGGCTGGCCCCATTTTCCTTTCCAGCTTAACCCACAGTATCTCTCCCCCATTTTGTTCCTCCTGGATCTGTGTGGCCCTTCTGTCATTTTTCACATACATAAAAAACTATGTACTGGTTCCCTAGCTGTCCGTTTCCTGCTAACTGCTGCTTGAATTTACTTTCAAGGAGAATATTAAGTATTTTTCTTATGCTAAGTTAAAGCTTGCTCGTAGTGCTTGTGTATATCTTCAAGAGGCATACCAATCGGAGAGCAGCAGAGTAGTGGACAGTCCAATCAAGGAGCTCCTGTGAGCTGAAATCACCAATTGTGGTTCAGGTGCTCAAGGGAGAGTAGCAGCGGTCGTACCTGTGGGTTGAATCTGCCAAGGAGGGTCCCAAGGACCCTCCTTGTAGCTCACCTGCAGGTTCCCTCTGTAGTGCCCTTGCTCTTTTACCTGATTCTCAATGGATAAACAGGTTCTCTGTGTACTATGCTCGCTCCTTTACCCAGTTTGCAATGTGTTCCCCCTCTTTCACATATATTGTTTGGCCCCTTTCTTGTAGTGGAGTTCAAATCCAGTAATTTTATTATATCTCCATCAGGGGATCTCTGTCAGTCGCTCACCATCATTAACTTCAGTGCAGCTATTCAGCTTCCTGAGTATGGGTTATTTTAATGTTTTGGAGTAGTAAATACTGATGGATAAACCATGTACTTTGTATATAAAATGAGCAAACTGGACCAGATGAAATTCATAACATTAAGAGGCAAAACTGAGAAAAGCAACATGTCATCTACTCTTTCTCGCATACTGATCTAAAACAATGGATCAATGTATCCCTTCAAAACAAATGTGTCATCTTTACAAGCAGTGAGGCCCCTTTAGTCTGATGAGAGACAGAGATAGTCCCATAACCTCCCTTCAAATCCCGATCCTTTGGACCTGCACTCAGACTGGGTTAGATGAGTACTCTCTTATCACTTTTTCATGCAGCCTTCTATAATCTGGCCTTCTTCAATAAAAAATAAGGTGAAAACCCCAGACTTTAAATTTTGGGTTGGGGATTTAAACTGGATGGGGAGATAAAACCCTTCTTCTAAAAATGTCATTAAGCCAACAGTATCAAACTTTAAACCTTAGTAAAAAATGTACACTAAAGAAAACTTTAGACTAATCTTGGTACTGACAGAGAATGCATGCTACAGTTGTGGAGGAGTTGCTGGTTTGTATAATAACATGCTTCACTTTTTATTATAAAAGATATGGTACCTGTTGCACAAATTTTAAAGAGAATTGAGACTCTCAAGTTCTGTGTGCTGTGTGCAATTTTCTCTCCCAATGCTGTTTTTTAACCCCCTTTTTGCAGATATCAGCTCTTGGCACCCTGTTGAACCACAGAGAATGCCTGCAGGAGCTGAGGAGTACAGTGCAAATGGAGCAAAAGGGATATTTCCCAGTATCCTTCCTGGTGTGAGAACAAGGGGCTTGAACTCAGACTGAAGAAATTGACCAGAGGTGACCGGAGATTTCTATAGAAGTGGCTATGGCAGTTGGTGAAATTATCAGTGGGACATGTGCTCTGAGTCAGGGAGATCCAATTCATGGGGGTACCCAAGAGGAAACTGTCATACTTGACTCTGGTATCAGACTGAAAAGTGAAATGTTAGGTAACATACCCAGGGACATTGCCATATCCTCTCCAGATGTACAATATGTTGTGTAATATATAATAATGATGAACAATAAAGCTGAGGATGTGAGAGTCCTCCTGAACTCGATGCATTGCTTATTATTTTGTGGTCAATAGTGTTTTCTGGCAACATGTAATCTAGAGAAAACTGATCCCTTTCAGGTCTTATTGAATTTGTGCACAGTTTTGGGAAACTTTGTGTACAACATACCCTACCACCATCTTAAAATGGATGACTAAACAATTTTGAGCCTGGTTAAAAAGAGTAATTGATAAATGCCTGTATACAAGTGTTTTTAACATTCAATTTACTTATTTTCTGAATAAGCATTTTAAATTTCATATGTTTTTTTTACTCACATGATTTCCTATTATAGGCAGGAGGATATGCTATAAATGTCACTACCAGCACTTTTGAAATGAAGGCCAGGTAGATGCAGTTATAGTAGGAAATGCCATAGATTGACTGCAGACCAGTGCTAGAAGCTCAGAGTATCGCACAGATGATACCAACTAGCCTGAGACTGGACATCATTTACTCCAAAGCAATTCAGCAAGAAAAGTTACCAGACAAATTACTGGTTGCACAATGTACAGTAAGTTTGGTTTTGCTCTTACCCTCAGATACCTCACTGTTAGTTACAGTGTCACTAAACTTTTTTAAGACATGTTTTTCTTTAGTTTTTGAATTATGTTTTGTAAGGCCATTTATTTGAACCCACACCAAGATACACCAGGCAGATGCTGACAGCTTTAAGCAATCATGATTTCTTAAACAGCAAACACAGAATACAAAGCACAAGCAAAGGCAACTGCTTTTTTTAAAGTTAATTGTTAAGTAAAATACTACTGGCTTGACAATAGTACTGGAGCAGTCTTCAAACAACAAGGCCGGCAGCACTGATTCACTTTTCACACTGAATGAATGGGCTGTCAGGACAGATCCAGCCAGGAACATCATTGCCCGAACATCGCAGCCCAATATAAATCGGTCAAAACATCGCGGCCGACAATGTCGGCATGCACAAACTAATGGCCACCCTGCATATCGCAAGTAGGCAGTACTAGGCACTGCGCCTGGTAGACGGTGTGCCCCTCAGCCCAGCTGCCATGTCCCACCCACAACAACAGACCACCCAGTAGTAAACAATGACCGTAGTGCCCCCCATCGCAGATCGCTGAACATCCACCCCCACACCACTCCATCACAGCAGTTGAAATGGGTGAAAACTCCCTGGTGTCTAGTGGGCCCTCTGACCCTCAGGTAGTTCCACCACCTCACCCTTCCCCAACTGCTAGTGGGTGACCAGTTGTCCACTCATTCTTCACTAATAGGCTGGCCACCCAACTGTACTGCAATGCATGAGTGCTTATCCTGGAGCGCAGGGTAAGTGCCTCACTTAGTGCAGTTCAGTCGGGCAGCCAGCTGAGGTGGAGAGTGGTGGGCTGGCTGGTCGCCCACTAGCAGTTAGGGTAGGGGTAGGAGTGGGGTGATGGAGGACTACCTGGGGGCTGGGGGGGCCACTAGACACCAGGGAGTTGTCACCCATGTCATCTGCTGTGACAGAGTGGTGCGGGGGGGGGAAGATGTTCAGTGATCTGCAATGGGGGAAGCACTGCAGTTATTGTATACTACTGGGTGGATTGACCTTATACTGAATGAGGCCTTATATGCCTCCATTGAAGATTTGTCAGAAATATTAGCATGTGTGTTTACTGCAATTAATCATACCCTTCAGACCCCATGTAAATGGGATATGGTTATAATTGTACCCCTTTCTGAAAAAGATGATAGACTTAATCCATCTTGCTGTTGTCCAGTATCACTCCTTAAACTCATTGGGTCCAGGTGGCCATTTTAGGTCATGTTTAGCAATGGATGGTTCCAATGCCATATGGTGACTACTGGACCCAATGGGTTAATATCTGTATGAAGATATATACTAGTTACATCTTATCACATGGGGAAAAAATAGCTTACCTAACATGTCTGCAAGCCAGCTTCAGGCAAGGCTTCTCTGCTACTGAATATATATTTACTTTAAAATATCTAATGGACTAGTACTTAAGGAATGGGAATAAAAAAAACTACATGTGGTATATATATTGACTTGACACAAGTAACGCTTTTGACAGTATCGCTTGATCTATCCTTTGGGTATACTGCCTGTTAATAATTTGGATTCTAGATTCATCGAAATCATAAAAATGTTAAATACAATCACACAAGTAAGAGTCCATACATCAAGGGATTGTAGTTTATTTAAAACCATTGGCACTTCTGTTGCAATAAAGCAAGACACTTTTTTAGCCACTTTTCTCTTTAACATTTACTTTAAGTGCATAACTGAAAGAACTCTCTATGAATCTTGTACCCCACCAGAATAACAAATAAGGAAGTGCCCTTACCTATTTATGCAAATTATTTTGTATTTCTGTTTTTAAATCTGATTGGCTACACCGGTTATTAACTACAGTGTCAAAAAGCTAGAGGAAGTGAAACTTAGAATTAAACCAAAACAATGGTCTTTTGGGTGTCAGGCAGAAATCCTAAGGCTTAGTTTATTGATGAAAGAAAACTAGAAAATTTTGCAAGTTACAGATATTTTGGGGTCAATTTCACATCAAATAATCAATGGGGTGTACTCTGGGAATGCTATAAAGAGAGTCAAAGGAAAGACATAAGTGGGTCTCATAAACTTTGTTGTTCTTATGCAAGAAATTATTTCAAAGCAAATATTAATATTTTGGTACTAAAATTAAATCATACTATATGGCTATGACATATTGGGTACAGACCCAAGGTATAATACTCTAGAGAGTCTTCAAAATTACTTCATTAGAAGGATATTAGTCTGTCTTCTGGTAACATCACCATAGGATGAGGAGGTAGGAAATAGAGCACTCACAAAACCAAAATAAAAATTTAAAAATCTCCCCTACAGCTACCGCAAAGCATCTCTGAACCATAAAATGGAGAAAATTCCAGTGACAATAAGGCAGAAAATGAAAGTGTTCACCACAGAAAGTGTTAAACAGCAGTAAAACTTACAAGTCATTCTGGCCTGTAGCACAAGCTGCTCCTCCTTGAGCTGTGCTGAATCGCTGGACCTGCTCACAGTGATTGATGAAGGGGAGGATGAGGATACCTTCAAGATCACCTCTAATGAGCTCCTCCAAGAACTGTGCCAATTGGGGCAGTCCCTGGATACCATTCAAGGAGAAGTGACAAAAAAACAACCGGAAGATTTAAACAAAAACAAGAGCAAAAAAGAGCAGAGCTGGAGAAACAGGTCATCGACTTAACAGAAATTACAGACTTGTATAATGTTGCCAATTTGCAGCTCTGCAATAGAGAGGTCCTGATGCAATAAAAACTAGGGGACTTAGAAAATTGATCCAGGAGGATTAATTTATGGATCCACAAAATACAAGAGCACACGGAAACTGGGAATATGGTGCATTTTATTGAGAGTGTCATTCTGAAAGTTTTAATCCTCGATGCTGATTACCTACTCAATATTATAAGGGCACATAATGCATTGATAGCACTTCCATCAGAGACAAAATCCCACCCCAGGTCAGTATTTGTGACCTTTTTGAACTACTGAACCAAAAAAGAAATACCAAGAAAGGCATGGTAAAAGAAGGAAATTACATTTGGAGACCACAAGCTATTCTTTGAACAAGATTATGCCCCCCACTACTATGAACTGGAGAAAACAACTGTTCCCTGTTTTAAATATATTGAGAAACAAGGGCCTAAAAGCCATAACTGAATACTCAGCCGAACTGAGAGTCACATCAGATGCTGGTGCAAAGGTATTTGATGACATGACTGAACCTACAATATATATATACAAGGGTGGTTCAAAAGGTTCGGAACCTAATATAGAAGGAAACACCAGAGACCATTGATGTTGCAGCTAATTATAGTCCACGTGAAGTACAACTCAGAAAGTGTGGGCAAACAATTCTAGATTGTTTTCTTGCCCTTGTAACAAGACTGAGAATACAGCAGGGTGGACTTTTAGATGTACAGAAATTAAAGGAATTGGAGAAGCAAAAAAATGGACGACAACCAAGAGGTGGAAAAACCAATGGCACCGAATTAACAGAGACAGTCCTCGGGACCAACCCATGGACTAAGATGAAGACTGCATACAACAAAAGTCTTCAGGGACTTGTTCTCCTCCACCACAATCATCAGAACAGCATGAATGCAGATAGCAATATCTAGAGACCTGTGTTTTTCTTAAATAAGAAATAACAACAAATAACAAGAAATTTAAAGTATAACAAGAAATAACAAGAAATGCAACATATAAAAAGAATAATAAAAAAACACATGAATAAAGTAAAAAATAGCTTTTTGGGCATCAAAAACTAAATAAATGCTTACAGCATTTGTTGTTTAGGCTCCGATGTTACCACAGAGGCAGTCCTCAAGAAAGTGACAGCAGAATTGTTTCATTCACAAAACGTTTCAAGACCATAGCATACTGCTGCTTAATACAATGTAGTATACTAGGAATATAATTTCTAGTGTGAATAAGTTCATTTTAAGGTAATTTATGAATGTAAATGCAATAACAAGAAATAAAACATAATTTTTAATGAATAAAAAGAAATAACAAAAAATTCCAGAAAAAAAATAGAAATCATAAAAAATAAAAAGAATTTCACTGGTCTCTAGCAATACCTGGAGGAATCATCAGAAACATCAGGGAAACAACTGGGAATGAATATTGAGAAGGACTTGACCTCCAGAACTCAGGTGACTCCCTTTAAGGATGAAATAAAACAAGAGTTAGAAGACTCTTTGCAAGCTTCTTTTGGAAGGACATGGGGTGGACAGAGGGACTACAGTTGCATTAAAGACACTGAGGAAGAAATGGGAGGGGAAAAGAAAAAAATTCAACCTAATGGAGGCATCTTACAGGACAAGAAAAGGACACAACCAAGAACAATCTTAAGTAAATTATAAGGTGGAGTGAAATAACTCAGAAGAATATATACAGTATATATATATATATATATATATATATATATATATATGGACAGTATTCGAGAGACAAAGTGTGACATTCATACACTCAAAAAAAGTTTTATTATTAGGCATGACTCAACCTTAATTTTAATGCATATATGTGATTAGTTGCATAATAAAAATATAAAGATAGTTCTGTATTTCTAAGTTTGGAAACATCGCACAGTTAGTTATGACATGGAAACTACTTTTGTGGGTAACTCGGTGTCCATTATGCATTATTTCCCATTTGTAGTAATAAATAACATTTTCAAATGCAGTGTCCCTGTCTTCTATTTAAGTGTATTTGTTTGCAACATCTAATGGTTTGATGTTCTTCCATACTTATGTGTTGCTATCTATCCTCTAATGTAAACAGCACTGAAAATACAAACAGGAGGTTACCAAAGTTTCATTACTTCATGCTTATACTGTTGATGTACAGTCTACATGCCTTTCACACATAAGCTGGCCATTAAGTAGAAAGATAAACATGAACAAATCACTTGGTTGTACTTGATTTTATTATGTGACCATCTATGTTACATAAAACTACTGTTGGTAACGCGGACACCACGGGAGCAATGCAACATATGAAATACATGTTACAACTTTTATTAACGGCTTATTATCAAGCAAATAGCTAATACATATTGATAAGTACCATGCCACATCAGGGGCCATTTTGACATCACTGTAGCTCTGCATAGCCAGACTGAGGAGAGGCCCAACCACAGTTAACAACAAGAAAACACCCAGGCAAGCTGTTTGGTACTGATAACTATACATGAGGGTGCCACATGATGCTCCCTGGCAACCCCATGCTAGCCTTTGAGGGGAAAATGATGCCAAAATATCACACAGGCCCACCCTAAGTTCACCACTATGTGCATCACAGGGATGCCACTACAGCAGGGTTCTTGTTCTGCACGTGGAATGCCACATCCAAACTACTCTACAAGTCAAAACAATATACCAAAGTTCCTAATGAACAAGCAAATGCAAGGCAAGATACAGCTGGATGTTACACGGAAGACCTGAGCCACATCAGGGGTCATTTTGACATCACTTTACCTCCACAGAGTCAAACTGAGGGCAGGCCCAACCACAGTTACCAACCAGAAAGCACCCAGGCACTCTGTTTAGTGTTGATAACTGTAGATACAGGCACTGCATGGCATCCCCTGGCAACCCAGTGCCAGCCATTATGGGGAAAATGATGCCAAAATATCACACAGGCCTACCCTGCACTCACCACCATGTGCATCACAGGGATACTGCTGCTGCAGCGTTCTTGTACTGCACATGGAATGCCTCATCCAAACTGCTTGAGTCAGACCCACGTGATGTATTTTTTTTATTTTCAAACAGTTCCAAGATATTATGCAAGACTTTACATTTAATTTATAGGCAGTCTCATTATAAATACATTTTCTAAATGTTTTTGCCAGAAGAATCCACACCACTGATATTGCCCATCAGGCACTAGTACACCCAGGCAATGACCAGATTCCAGTACTACACATGGTATCCCTCCCATGCACCTGAATGTACTAAGCAATACCATAAGCAACCTTTCTGAGGTAAGCCCAAGTGCTGTTTTTTTTTATTTTTAAACAGTTCCAACATATTGTGCCATCACTTGACATCTAATTTAGAAACAGTCTTATTATAAATAAATCAGAAAAATGTTTTTGCCAGATTAATCCAAAACAATGATGTTGCCCTACAGGCACTAGTACACCCAAGCGATGACCCAGTTATTAGACATGGTACCCCACCATGCCATGAGCAACCATTTTCAGGTAGGCCCAAGTGCTGTATTATTTTATTTTTAAACAGTTCCAACGTATTATGCCACCACTGGATGTCTAGTTTGGAAGCAGTCTCATGCCTACACCTGGTAACCCCCCCAACCTTAAATGAACTGACTAATGCTATAAGAAGCATTTTTGAGGTAGGCCCCATTGTTGTAATTTTTTTTTTAATTTCAAACAGTTCCAATATATTATGCCACCACCCACACCTCATCCCCTAGTTCAGTATGCCAATACAATGATGCTCTTTATAATATTACATCAAGAAAGGCAAGTTTATCATTTTAAAATAACACCACACACTCACACACACACACACACACCTACCTTAATCAGAGTTAGCATCACCCCTTTGTTCCAAAAATTATGAGCATCTCTCACAGATTGCATTTATTTTTATTTAAAACATTTTAAGAGTGCAGCTTTTATATTCATTCCACATACACACTTCTAAAATAGAGCCATCATCACATCAAAAGGTGCAGCATTCATTCAACAATCACACATTCTTAGAATTTACCAGTAGGAACCCCACAGGTGTTGTTTTTCCCCCTATTTAAACATGATTAAAGTCATCAGCAGGGGACAGTTCACCAATATTAGCAATATTCTGAAAAAATCAAATTATACAATGGAAACCCACTTGATGGATTGTAAACAAAAAACTATAAATCTCAAACAAAACTCTATTTGATTAGAATGGTCACATATATGCACAGGCCCATTTTGAAGAGGGGTCCTTCACAAACAGCTGGACCATGAGATAACACACAAATTTAACTTTTCTGCCCCCAAAGATGATAGAACACAACTGCTGCACTATAGCCAGATAGTATTTAATATGCCCTATTTAAACAGTGCCAGCACCAGAGGAAAGTTCAGCTGATATACTTCCCAAACAAAACTTTAAAATATGCTATTTCATATGTCCCATTTAAACAGTGCCAGCACCAGAGGAAAGTTCAGCTGATATACTTCCCAAACAAAACTTTAAAATATACTATTTAATATGCCCCATTTAAACAATAACCACACCAGAAGAAAGTTATGCTGATATACTTCTCATACACAACTTTAAACTATACTATTTAATATGCCCCATTTACACAGTGCTAGAACCAGAGGCAAGTTCTGCTGATATACTTCCAAAACAAAGTTTTAAAATATACTCATTGTGCTTCATAGCCCACTAATCCAATCATCCTCTGTTTTGAAGAGGGGCTCATCACAAACAGCTTGACCATGAATTTTTTTTTTTTTCAAATTGAATATACTTTATTTGTATGAAGAGTTAACAAGTCATATGTTCCAAACATTAGACAAGAAAATATGCATGTTACATTAACATATACATACGTTATATATTAAAGTTCTGGTACAATGTTAACTGTTTGTAAGCTACAAGAAAGTATCTAGTAGAGCTATAGTCATAATCATAATTACTTGCTACAATCCCTTTGACCTACAATAACATGCCCATATTCCTCCTCCTACTCCCCCCCCCCCCAGATTCTATCCAGCACCCTCCCCCTTCTCCCCAACCCTGTCAGGTATGCAGTGACACTAGCCTGTACTTTCATTAGCCAAGGTACAATAGTCAGAAAGGGCCAAGATTGATGTTACAATGTGACAGATAATAATATTCATAAGACAGAAGGAAAAAGAAAAGACAGAGGAAAAAGGAAATAGATTATTTCTTTTTCTTTCCTCTCTTCCTTTCCTTCCTTTCTTTCTCCCTTCTCCCTCTTTATTATATTATCCGGGGCCTTGTGCCATTAAATGTTCAATAAAGTATGTAAAGGTGCCCATACTTTCTGGTAATATTGCGGCCTCTTTGTCATATGAGCGATAGTGTTTTCAGCTTGCAAAGTGAAAAGCATCTATTTTAACCACTCTGTGTATGTTGGGATGTTCTGGTTAACCAGTGGTGCATGACAACTTTTTTGGCGCATATAGATATTAATGTCATATATTTTCATTGAGTGCCACTTAGAGTTTCCCCATAGTCTCCTATTATACAAATTTCCGGATTGAAAGCTTTGGATAACCCTAATAGGGGATCCAAATTAGACTTGATACTATCCCAAAAGGGTGTTACTTTATTGCATTCCTATAGTATGTGCAGCAATGTGTCAGGACTCTGCTTACAGCGGGAACATAAATTTGAGTAAATTTTCCCCATTTGATGAAGTCTAGCCGGAGTGTATTATAGATCATGTATTACACAGAACTGCAGAATGCAGTATCTCATCCATTTCACATCTTGATTCAGCTGTGACCAAATTTTAGACCATGGTCATGATGTTAAAGTCTTTGGAGGTAGTACCTGGTACCAGACATAATGTGGCACCCCTCGCAATTCCTCTATTCCATCCCTTAGGAGGCAGTAAAAATAAGAAATGAGATGAGAGGAGGGTAAGTTAGCAATAGCCAGAAGAAAGGGACCAGCTAAGTGCTGTGTCCAGTACCCAGGACCAAAGTGTTGTAGGAGTATATGCTGTAATTGGAGGTACTTAACACAAAAAGAATTAGGGAGATTGAACAATGTACTGGCAGTTTGAAAGGGTATCAGTTTGTGTTCTTGAAGTAAATCTATGACTCTGAGCTGAGTATTTCCTGGCCAAAAATTATGTGAGAGGGGCACTCCCCCAATTTTAAAATTAAAGTACGCACTTATAGGCTGGGAAACATCCTTCATCAGAGATATCTGGAAAGCATTATACATTTGGGCGTGTACTCGAAGTGTTGTTCCTATGGGCAAGGTCTTGAAACTTTTAATCAAGTTTTTTTTTGGGAAATGAGGGTATTAAGAGATATATTATATGGGGAAAGTAAAGTCTGCTCTATTTGGTACCACAAGGGGAGGTATTGGGCCTGCCCATTATATGACACATCTTTCATCCAGTATGCAAGGACTGAGCATGTAATAGAGAACTGATAAAGAAGTAAGTCTGGGAGTTGTAAGCCACCATTGTTCTTGTTCCTTTGCAGTTTAAAGAGAGCCTGCCGGGGTGCTTACCACCCCATAAAAAGTTGGACATGAGTTTGTTAACCTGAGTAAACCATATTTTAGGTAAAAAAAAAATGTCATCTGTAGGGGGGTATAGGATTCAAGGAAGAACATTCATTTTCAATACATTTACCCATCCCCAAAGAGTAAGTGGGAGCATAGCCCAGCGGGAAAGATCCATTTTAATCTGAGCGACAATTTGATCTAGATTGTATTGCTTCATTTTGGCTTCTGAACAGGAAAGGTATATTTCCAGATATTTTAGTTTGTCCCTGGTCCAGCGAAACCCAAAATAAGTGACCTCGGCTTGAAATATATGAACATTTAAGGGCATCATTATTGTTTTTGTAATATTAAGCTTATAATTAGAAAATTTACAAAATGCTTTAATAAGTTCGAGTGCAGCAGGGATCAATTTTAGAGGGTAAGTTATATGAAACAGGATATCATCGGCATACACCGAAAGTTTATACTGATTGGGCCTGATAAAGATACCAGAGATGTTTGGGGAGTAATTAATGCATCGAACAAGTGGTTCCAAATATAAGTTAAACAAAAAGGGGGAGAGTGGGCATCGCTGTCTAGTTCCTTGCTGTTAATGAAAGGATTGAGATAGGTGCCCATTGCTTAGTATATGTGCAGAGGGATAAGTATATAAAATCTTGATCCATTTTATATACTGTGCTGGTATATTATAGAGCTGCAACAAGTAGAATAGGTATTCCCATGAAACCCTATTGAATGCTTTCTCTGCATCCAGGGAGACCAGAGCAGCTGGGATTCGGGACTCCCTGGATGCAGAGATCAGATAGGACAATTTATGCATATGGTCAGAAGAGACCCTGCCAGCAATGAAGCCAACTTGCTCACTGCTTATGAGACATTGCCAGACATTAGATAGCCAAGTGGCCAAGATTTTTGTTAATATCTTTATGTCGACATTAATTAGAGAAATCAGGCGATAGTTTGTGACTTGAAGAGGATCTCTGTTGGGCTTAGGGAGGACCACAGTTGTAGCCTCGAATAGAGAGGGGTCTGAGATACCTTGCTGAAACATAAAATTATAAGTGTCTAAAAGAACTGGGAGTAATTGCCCTTTGAAAAGTTTGTAGAATTCTATAGTAAACCTATCTGGACCTGGGGATTTGTCTGTGGGAAGAGAATCAATAGCCTGTTTTATCTCTTCTTGGGAAATTGGGGCTTTGAGTAGATTTACCTGACATGTGTTAAGTTGTGGGAGTTGCAATGGTTGCAAAAACTGATCTAGCATTTCTGGGCTAAAAGAAGAAGAAGCATTGGAGTGCAAATGTTTATATTATTCTTGGAAACAATTAACTATTTCTCTCAAGGAGGTGACAATTTGTCCTCCAGGTTTTTGGATACTTGGGACAATTCTATTAGAGGCTTGTGCCTTGAGTCGTAAGGCCAGGAACTTTCCAGTCTTAACCCCCTGATCAAAATACTTAATCTTGGAATGTACAAGGAGACACTCTACGTGTTCAGTCAGGATTGAGTTATATTGATCTCTTGAAATTTCTAGGGCCTTGAACTGATCCATGGTAGAGTCCATAGACAGTGCCAATTCCAAGGTCCTAATATTGCGTAGTAGAGCAGAGGTTACCTTAGAGGTCATCTTTTTTTTTAACTGTTGCCGTGCAAATTTTTTCTCCTCTCACTGAACATTTTAAGGCCCCCCATAACATATTTAACTTAGGCATAGAAGGGGTATTTAGATTTATAAAGTTAGCAATAAAATCAGACAGTTGGATTTTCAAGTATTCTGATCGAAAAAGTTGACTGTTGAATCTTCATACCTTATCTCTGGAAAGGGGCGGGCCAGGGCTCCAACTTAATAGAATGGGGTGGTGATTGGAGATCACCTTAGGAAGGTAGTTACAGGACGATACAGATGGAAGATGTCCCATATCTAAAAGAAAGTAGTCTAAGTGAGAGAATGAGTTGTGTGGAATAGAGTGAAATGAGTATTCCCTCCGATGTGGAAAAAGAGCCCTCCAGGGGTCTATTAAACCGATAGAATCCATCATATCTCTAATGGCAACCTGTGCAGGGGAAAGAGACAAAGGACGACTAGTAGAATGGTCTAAGATGTTACAATAGACAAGATTCCAGTCTCCTCCCAGCACAATGGGAAAGGAGGACCATGGGATCAAGTCATTCATAAGGGAAACAAAGAAGGAAAGGTCTTCTATAGTGGAGCCGTATATGGAACCAAGCACTACCTCTGATTGACCTAACAAAGCCTTGATCAAAATGTATCTGTGCTGGGAGTTTACTATAGTATCAATAAGTCAAAAAGGGACTCTCCTTGCTATAAGGATAGCTATCCCCCCTTTACGTGTGTCTGGTCCACTCCCTAGGGCCTGACCTACCCAAGATCTTCTTAGTTGTAAAACCTGGGGGGGGGCAAGTGGGTTTCCTGAAGAAACGCTATGTCAATATCAAGTTTACAGAGATGCAACAGTACTTTGGCCTGTTTAACCGGGGACTGGGACCCTTTCACATTCCATGAACACACTTTGTAAGAAGTCATCTTATTAATACTTTTTACTTCCTTTAAACCATAGGCAAAGTAATATTTTATTTTCCAGGTTAGTGAATGAACAACGATATTAAGGCTTTGTTGTACTGCATATCTGATCCCCCTCCACTTACCCTTAACTACCCGCCCTCCTCCCACCCCTTACCTTGTACCCATGTCCCCTGTACACAGCTACTTGGTAGAGATTACTTTGGAACTGTCCTCTGGTCTGGCTATCTTGCAGATTCACCAGTGGGATGACTATCAGGCCAAAGGACAGTTCAGGGAGTAACTTACTGAGGAGCCGTGTGTGCCCCCCTCCCTCATTCTGATTCGTAACACCCTTCTTGAATTGCAGTGTTCAGATTACCCTACTCCCACCCCAACTCTAATGATAAGATTGTAGCATATTAGACTATAGTTCTTGTGTATTAAGGCAGTAATGTTGCATTCACCATTACAATTGGTTAGCTTTAAAGAATGTTCACCCAAAAACATTATACAAATATAGAATTCCTCTGTATCTCTGCGTGCAAAATAGGTTTCTGGAACTTCAGAACATGTGCTCTCTACTATATTTCAGTGGGAGAGAGAAAAGCATGAGTCCAGTGAGGAGGGGAAAAGCAAAAAAAAAAAACCCTTGTGAATACATGTACAAAATTGTGACTACCTATTATAAAGATGGGAGCCACCATTTTGCTTCTGTCCCTTTGGTTATGTTTATCATCAGGCTCCATAGTATGAGGCTGCAAAAATGTACCACTATATACTAAGAATCTCACCAATAGACTATTGGCTATGTGCCGATATAAAATGACTGTTTCTCCCTGGTAAGCCTTATAGCATTGGTCTCCTACCACCGGAGGTTTTTTATCTCCTCTAGCCATTTATTTTAAAAGGAGAGAGAACGAGGAAACATGTATGTAACTTTAAAGCCGCACTTAGAAGTCAGTCCCCCTTGTCCTTTCCCCACCCATCCCCCTCACCCCTTCCCCTCACCTTCATTATATATATATATATATATACATATGCCAACTTATAGTAATGCAGCAATGACCAGATAAGCACACTTTAACCATAGCAATATAGCTGCATGATGGTACTTGGTCAGCTTTGACCATTATTTTTCCCATCTTAGTTTTGGGAGGTGAAGAGGGAAGCAGGAGCGAGAGGAAGGACTAGAGATAAAAAAAAAGAAAAAAGGGGGGGAACCAGGGTATAAAGATCTGGGAGGTTCCCCAATTATTCAGATCCTCATCAAGGATTTTGGGGTTTCCTACACCTTGTTACACCAGTGTGGCGGCTAGCGCTGTAGGAGCGTGCACTTTTAAGCTTATTACGCCACAATAGGAGGCTTTCTCAGCTGTGAAGTGGAGTGAATGCGTCTCTGACTGTATAGTCGTGTGGAACGACTCCTCAAAACAAAAAAGATTAAACATTCCCTACTTAAGCTCAGGAGGGAAGTATTCACACATTGATATCACAGCTTTACTTGTTGTCCCTTGCAGAGTATAGAAAAGCTGATACCATATGCTTAATTGCTGGGAAATAAAATGGAGAACAAAGATTGACTGAGTCACCAAACCCATACATGGGGCTTGAACGCCCTCTTGTGGAGATACACTTAAATATCATTGACTTAACACAAACTGTGACAGTGTCAGGCACTAAGGGCATATTAAAAAAAGGAAAATTAATCATCCCACAGGAGATATTTCATGAGAGACTGTTCCACCTTGTTCCTTCTTATATTCTTCTCATCTTCTGGGGAAGATGGAGAAAATGAAAAAGAAATAGAAGAAAGCAGGGGAGGTTTGCTTTTGAATCACTCTCGCCAAACTAGGTCTGCCCATCCACTGCCTCTGTAAGTCTATACCCTTTGCTTCCACCTCTGGATTCACCAGCTTTATCAATTTAAGAATAGAGTGATTGGCAGCACAGCATAGGGTTTCAATTGCTGGCAATTTCTAATTAAAGTCATAAAAACCATGGACTTCTTCTCATAGATACATAGATACATAGATACATAGACAGTGTCAGCAGATAAGGGCCTATGGCCCACCCAGTCTGCCCATTTGAGCTTGTAAGTTCAGTTTGTTTTCCTAGAAGTCTGTTGCCCCTTACCCCTGACCTCCAGAATTCCTTTATGTCTATCCCATGCATTCTTAAATCCCGTGATTGTTTCAGCCCCCACCACTTCCT
This sequence comes from Neoceratodus forsteri, assembly GCA_016271365.2. NCBI lineage: Eukaryota > Metazoa > Chordata > Ceratodontiformes > Ceratodontidae > Neoceratodus > Neoceratodus forsteri. Next base: position 1,177,001,677 of record CM057449.1, on the reverse strand, counting down.
CTGGCAGGGTGTTCCACTTGTCCACCACCCGTTCTGTGAAGAAATTCTTTCTCATGTTTCTCTGAATCGTCCTCACTCCAACTTCATCCCATGCCCTCTAGTCCTGGAACATCTTTTTCACTTAAAAATAGTGTTTTCCTGCACCCTGTTCCTCCCTGTAAGATACTTGTATGTCTCTATCATATCCCCTCTCTCCTTCCTCTACTCCAGGGAGTACATGTTCAGTTCCTTCAACCTGTCTTCATAGGACTTGTGATGCAATCCATGCACCATATTTGTTGCCCTCCTCTGAACCTCCTCTACCCTGTCTATGTCCTTATGTAGGTATGGTCTCCAGAACTGTACACTGTACTCCAGGTGGGGGCTCACTAGTGTCTTGTATAGCGGAATTATGACCTCCCTTTTCCTGCTGGTGATGCCCCTGCCTATACATCCCAGTATCTTATTTGCTTTACCTGCTGCCTTGTCACACTGTTTCCCTACCTTGAGGTCATCAGAGATGACAACCCCAAGATACCTTTCCTGCTTGGTGAATGCTATATCCTCACCCCAAACTGATATATTGTGCCAGAGTTTTGTGCTCCATATGCATTATCTTGCACTTTTTGCACTGAATTTCAACTGCCAAACCCTGACCATTCTTCAAGTTTCTGCAGGTCCCTCTCATTCTGTCTACACCCTCTGTGTGTCTACTTTGTTACAGAGCTTTGTGTCATCAGCGAACAGTGAAATTCTGCCTTCTAGGTCCTGCGCCATGTCACTGATGAAGATGTTGAATAGGACCGGTCCCAGCACTGATCCCTGTGGTACCCCACTGGTCACTCTTCCCTCTGTGGAGTGACAGCCATTTACCACCACCCTCTGTGTCCTGCCACCCAGCCAGTTATCTACCCACAACACTACTGTCCTGCCCACACCCATATTCCCCAGTTTGTGTAATAGTCTTCTATGTGGCACAGTGTCAAAGGCCTTGCTGAAGTCCAAATAGGCCATGTCCACTGCCCTCCCCTGATCCACCTTCCTAGTCACCCAGTCAAAAAATTCAATGAGGTTGGTCTGACATGACCTCCCCCTGGTGAAACCATGCTGCCTTGGGTCCTGTAGTCCATTGACAACCAGATGTTCCACCAATCTCTCCTTCAGTAGTGCTTCCATGATCTTCCCCACTACCGAGGTGAGGCTGACTGGTCTGTAGTTCCCTGCTTCCTTTGTTCCCACTGTTGTATAAGGGACTGCATCTGCTGTCCTCCAGTCTTTGGGTACCTCCCTGTTTCCAGTGATCAGCTAAACAGGATAGCCAGAGGTCAGCCACCACCTCTCTTAGTTCTTTAAGGACCATGGGGTGCACCCCATCTGGCCCCATTGCTTTATCAACTCTTATTACTTCCACTTCCTTCAGGACCCTTTCTCATGTAAAGGGACTTGTGTCCATTTCTGCACCATTCTCATCCCTTGTACTCCCTTCAGACCCATTACCCTCCTCTTCCTCAGTAAAGACTGAGCAGAAATACCTGTTCAATGCATCAGCTTTACTGTTGTCATCCTCCACGTGGCTCCCATCCTCCCCCTTCAGTCTCACTATCCCTCCTTTTGTCTTTCTTTTTTCACTTATGTACCTGTAAAGGTTTTGTCCTCTACCCACTGATTTTGCAATGTGTTCTTCTGTCTGAGCTTTGGCTTCCTTACTGACCTCCTGCCTCCCTTTGCTTCTCCTGGTACTTCTCCTATCCCCTTCTGCCTGTGTCTTTTGTATTGCCTAAATGCAATCTTTTGTTCACTTTCTTTGCTACCTCTTTGGAAAACCATAATGGTCTCCTCTTCCTTTTCTTCTTGCTAACCTGCTTAATGCATACTTCTGTTGTTCTTGTAATCCCCATTTTAAATACTGCCCACTGTTCCTCAACCCCTGATTTCTGTCCCATTCCCTTAATGCCTCTTTCAAGTATCTCCCTATTTTCCCAAAGTCTGCCCCCTAAAATCCAGGATACATGTTTTTGTGTGGTTTGTTCTGCTCTTTCTGTGATTTCAAACCACAATGACTGGTGGTCACTGTTTCCAGGTGCTCCCCACTGTTACCCCATCACACTGTCCCTGTTTGTGAGCACAAGGTCCAGTATTGCCTTCTGCCGAGTTGGTTCCATGACCAGTTGCTTGAAGAAGGCACCCTGAAGGGAGTCCAGGATAAATCTGCTCCTAGTTGATGCTGTTGCTGGATGCTCCAGTCCACGTCTGGAATATTGAAGTCTCCAACCAGTACTACCTCATCTTGTCTGCCATCCTTTGGATGGCTAGCATCAGCTCCTATCTGTTTCTTCCTCCTGGGCTGGTGGTCTATAGACCACACCTGTGCGGATGGCTGTCCCAATTTTCCTTTTCAGCTTAACCCCAGTATTCTCCCCATTTTGTTCCTCCTGGATCTCTGTGGCCCTTCTGTCATTTTTCACATACAGTGCCACTCCTCCTCCTTCCTGCCTGCTCTGTCTCTTCTGAATATGTTGTAGCCAGGTATGGCCATCTCCCAGTCGTGTATATTACACCAGGTTTCAGTGATGGCCACAATGTCCAGGTCTGACTGTACCATGACAGCCTCCAGATCTTCCATCTTGTTGCTAAGGCTCCTGGCATTTGCACACATGGCTTTCCATGATTTGACCTCCCTAGACTGTTTCACTGTTCTACTCCAGCCCCTTCCTTGGTTGTCATTATCCCTGGTTCTCCTTGCTGTCTGCCCTTCTGCTGAATTTTGCCCCTTTTCAGCTTATCCACCTCTTGGGCACTAATCTCCATCTTTTGCACACTGCTTTGCAGAGATAGCCACTCCTCTGGTTCACTGGTTCCACTGCTAGCTGTGGGGGGCAAATAGGTACCCTCCTTGCTGGCCTGCCACCCCCCCTTTGCTGGTTTAAATGCTTGTCAATGTAGCATTTAAACTTATCATTGAGTGCTTGGATTCCCCTCCAGGATGGATGCAGGCTGTCCAACTTGAACAAACCTCCATCCCCCCAGGTCCCCAGTCACCAATGAATCCAAACCCTTCCTCACAGCACCAGTTCTTCAACCATGAGTTAAAGTTCCTGGTGCATGCACTCCTATGCTCTCCCTTGCTCTCACAGGTAGTACTTGAGAAAGTGACAGAAGTAGCTACTTGCTTGAGACCCCTCCCCAGTTTCCAAACTCTTCCTGAACTTCCTTGGCTCCCCATTTGCCAGGTCATTAGTACCTAGGTGGATAATGACATCCAGCTCACCCTCCTGCCTTGCCTTTCCAGTGATCCCAGGATCTTCCTTCCATCCTCCATGCCGTGGCACCTGGTAGGCACCTCACCTCCCTGTCCTCCCCCTCCTGTGTTCCTAGCTGGATCCCTCTTATGATGGAGTCCCCCACCAGGATTCGCTTCCTCCTCATCTGGGGTCCACTGCTTTCCCCACTGAGGTCACCTCCATGGCTAACCTCCACATCCTTTCCTTCCACTTCTCTGGGTACCTCTATTTGGTTGTCCTCATTGGCCAGTTCTCATAAGCTATTTACTTTCCAAGGAGACTGACAAGCAGCTCAAAGGCTCAGTGTGGCTTAAACAGGTCTGGCATCAGCAACTTAAGTTCAGATTGAGCTTGGTCTGCTGTGTCAAAACTTTTCCAGGTGCTCTGATAGTAAACAGATATTTTGGATGGGTTCTGGACTTTGTACTTTATGCTGGCAGCAATTAATTTGGTGACAATGGGATGATATGCGGCTCTTCGTTATCGTATGGTGGCAGGAAAATCTTGCGCAAAACGCAACTGTTGACCCTCCCATAAGATTTCTTGTAGACTTCTGACCTGCCCTAATATGTGGATTTTGTCCAGGTAGTTTAAAAATGTTAGTATTAAAGGACTTGGTGGTTGCCCTGCAGCCGGCTTAGATCGAAGTGAGCGATGAGCCCTCTCGATTACATAGGTGGTGTTATTAGGAGAGGGTCCAGCAATTTTAGTTAACAGCTGCTGCAGAAAGGTAATTGGCACAGCTCCTTCTGAGTCTTCTGGAAGGCTGAAGATAAGGATATTGTTGTGGTGACTTCGGCCTTCCAGGTCCTTGAGTTTAGCCTCCATCTGGTTGAGTTTTTGGCAAAGTGCAGGGAGTTCAGAGTCTACTGATGTCTTCCATCCTTCTAGTGAGGTCGTCCTGGCCACCACATCCTTGATCACTTTATTGGTATCAGTGAGCTCTGTAGGCATGGCCTTCAGCTTTGAGGTGAGTTCCTGGAGTGCTATGCTGAAAGGATTTAGCTCCTCCATGAATTTCTGCTCTGTTAGAGGTGTAGCTGGTGATACAAGTGTTGAGGTTGTGCCTGCTTTGGAGGTAGCTCCTGCTTGCTCCCTGAAGCATTTTGAGTTTTTCTCCGGCATCTGCAGCAGTGTGTGCGGGGGGAGGTGCCTGGTGCATCTCTGCCTCCATACCCAGACTAGGCCACAATCTTCTTTCAGTCCGATCCTCCGGAAAGACACTACCACTCAATTTGCTTGCTTCTCCGCTAATATGGGGAGCCCTCGAAAAGTATGTGGTGAGTGCACCTTTGAGTTTAGTGTTGTAGAACTGGAGAAATTAGCTGTAGAAGTAAGAGCTGGGGTGGAGATAGGTTCTCCAAGCTGCTATCCCTTCCGTGGCATCACGTGATCTCCGACCATGAAGTTTTAAGGTGAATACTTTACTTTTTCTGTACCCAAAATGACACTGAATAACTGCTGCACTTTGGCCAGTCACTATTTAATATGTCTCCCAGAATTTGAACTTGCTGTTCTGTAGCAGAATGCTGAAGATCATATTTTCTAGTGACTGGAGACCTCTGAGATCCATTCAAACTCTTGTGCAGCACACCAGATTTAAAATGGACAACACTTCATTCTACCTGTTTTGAAGAATGGTAAATTGGAGAAGCAGTGAGAAGAGCACAATTTTGCTTAGAGCCAGAGTACCGAAACTGAATGCCTGATGTCACCTTCAGGTCCTGGCTATTTGTACCAATACCAGCAACATCATCATCCACGTGGGTAACATGAACGTGACAGCAAGAGCCACAGCTTTTGATGCTGTTGTTCCTAGCAGGCTCTATGTACCACTGCATTAAGATTGCAGATCTGTGTGGGGGAACACATTAAGCAATGTGAACTGACACTGAAAAAATACCTCAAAGCATAAAGACAGAATACACAAAAGAAATTATGCAACAATATAAGACACCACAGTAATGCACAAAAGTAATAAATTACAAGTGGTGTCATGTAAATGTAATTACATCTGCACAAAATCAATAATCACTGTTACACATCCACTCTGTCAACTAAAAAAGAAAACTTTAGTATTGTGTTTTAAATACAGTAAATTTAATGGTCACCAAGATGTGTAGCCCAGCCATGTCACAAAATAGCTACCTTTTTAAAGGCTATTTTCATTATTAAAATGTTGTCACAATAAAATAAAAATACATACACCTTTTTTTTATGCACACTATCACCTGACCATGTTGGCAACAGTACAGAGAACAAATTCTGTATTTTTAATAAATTATGAGTAAAATACAGACCTTATTTAAAGTACACACCCAAGTTTCTCGAATACTGTCCACACACACACACATATATATATATATATATATGGCAAAAAAACTCCATTTAATGCATTAGTTAGGGTTGTTCCACACCAACAAAAGTGAGGAAATTCCGTGTTAGGGTTGAAAGACCCCCTTGGCCCCCCCTGCCCACACCCCCAACTGGCATCAGGGTGCACATTACGGTTGTCGGCCATAACTCTCACCCCATCACATGTGTAAAGAAGCAGAGGTGTAGGAGAATGGGGTGAGAGTTAGGACTGACAACCCTAATGCACACCCCAATGTTGTCTGTTGGCTTCCTGTAAATACATTTATGTAAGGTTCTGTCCTTAATGGTGACTGTAGTGTCCATAATTAACCAAAAACATAGGGTGCCAGTGCTTTATTTTCTGTCAGACATTCTTTCTGATAATGTATTACTGTGGCTTATAAATTAATTAACTAACTTACTCATTGCATATTTCTTCAATTGTTTTATATGTTTTTCATGTTACAACAAGTCTTCTGTGTCTATTTGTTGCTCAAGTTTAGAACCAAAAATTAACTAGCACTTCTGGAGGTCTTGTACTCATTATATGGAGGATAGGCCATACCCTGGTCTCAGTGTCTTCTTTCACCTCTGTTGTGTCCTGTTTACTCTCCCTTTCTGATATCCACTGTGTCTAACCTTTCCACTTTTCTTTATGTTTTTCCTCGGTTAGTCATAGTTTATCCATCATTATCTCCATTTCATGCACTTTTGTCGGTCTACTTAACCATTCCTCCCTAGTAGGTATTGCACCTGTGAGTCAATGTGCTTTGATGCCCTTTAGGGCTGTCACCAAACAAAACAATAAAGCAGGCCAGAGTGTTACAAGAAACTTAATAGCATATATATGTATGTATATATATATATATATATATAAAAGAAACACATCTTATACCCAAGGAACATGAAATTTTAAAGCATAAATGGGTGGAAGATGTATACACAGCTTCATGGGGAGACCATCTGCATCAGAGTGCATGGCCATATTAATCAGAAAAGATAGCTCAATAAATATAGAACAGGTGGGGTTGGACTGAAAAGGTAGATTTATCAATTTGCAAGGGAGGTATAAGTACTTTATGTACCTTACTTAATCTTTACACACTGAATGAAGAGAGGAAAATATGAATGTTTTGAAGAAAATGTTTTTGGATATGGTCATTGATCCCAACCTATTATATATAATTGGGGGATATTTTAATGTGGTTATGTCCATTAAAAAATATAAAAATAGAGGGACTCCCAAAAGGGGTAATAGAGTAGGTAAATTTCTTACCAAATTAGCCACAGAATTGGTTCCAACAGAAATATGACATTATTTTAAGCATTTTGGGGGCATAAACTAGATTATTAAACCCGTAGCAGAATAGTAATCTCACGCAGGCTCGACCGTACGTGAGATAAACTGATTAATACTACGTGAGTACATCCTGAGGTAAACTTAAACATTGTTTTTATTGGCCTATATTTTTGGAGTGGAAATGGACCAAAACATAACTCTTGAAGGTAAAGCTGGGACACAATGTATTGAATGTGATATGTATTTGTTTTCAGAAATACCAATAATTGATTTTCCATTTATTTGCTTGAAGTGTAAACAGAATGCAGAAATGAGTATTGAACTCTCACTATTTAGTACAAGGTTAAAGGCCCTAGAAATCAGCCAACAGAAATTAATAACAAAGATGGTTAATGAAGAATGTGATGATATATCTAGTGAGAATGTAACAAACAATACAAAAGAAAGTAGCAAACTGGAAACAAACAACATAGCATTACAACAACAAATAGCTCAGCCAATACCCTCTATAAACTGTCAAAATAACTTGTTGCAGATAGTAGTATGGTTAAATAGTGTTAAATTTTTACTCTGCAGATATTAAGAGACATAAGCCCTTTTACTCAGGATTTCATGACAAGTTGTATTCCTTTGGGGAACAATTGCAGTGACGGAAGTTAATATAGGTTCACTAAGACAGAGAGAGTGTGTGTGTGTGTGTGTCTGTGTGTGTGTGAGAGAGAGAGAGAGAGAAAAGGAGGGGGGAGAGAGAGAGAGAGACAACATCTCCTTTAAGCTATGTATCTCCCCCATCCACAGTATTGTGATGTGGGTGGGTTAGGATGTATTGTTTGTATGAAGAGGAGGAGAGAAATTACATTTTTATCTCTTTTTTAGATTCCTTAGACACTTGTGGTACATCAAGTTGCTACATTCTCAGTATATATTGACATCAGTAAATATCAGGCTACATGGTCTTAATTCCTTGAGGTTCCTTGACTAGAGTTTTTTGTTTGACACTAATATTATCAATTTATTTTTAAATGATCATTTATATACTCCTGAGGTTTTTGAAATTTCTTGGGCCTTTTATCTAGCTTGATAATACAGCTGGGTGACATGTCCTGCTAGGTTTTACACATCACACAGTGTGCACTGATGTTTTTAAGACAACTTTACTGGTAAATGCTTATCTATAATACTAACATTGAAATTTCATGAGCCCTATAACAATCTTAGTTTGTCTTTAATCTGGGTGGGGGTTGCCTTTCAGTAATCACATCCTTATACTAACTGTGACACTCATAGCTTGATTTAGGAGTTATCTGCTTCAGCAGTGTTATCTTATGTCAATTAAATTTATATGCAGTAGGATTCTTTGTATGTGTGTTTCACTAAGCACATCTGAACCCAAGGTTTTTTTTCTGGCTGAAGGCAGTATTGTACTGTTAAACTTCTCTGACTACATCTTCTGTTTTTTTTTTAAATGAGTATTTTAAACCAATGGGGAATTTTTCTGTTTTTATCTGCATTATCTAGCTGTTATAAGTATTGTATTTTCTAAACAACTGCCATGAGCTTCTGAAGAAAGACTGGTTGGTCTGAAAGTTAGAGCACTTTGTTCTTGTTGTTACATCTATGTTGGTCCATTAAAATGTATTAAATCATTTACATCTGGATCTATTCTTGCAAGGACCAATACGGCAACTACTAAATCTAGATTTCAACATGGAAGAAACTAGAATTCGCCGTAGAATATGGCAGTTACATAACATCAAGAAGAAATTGGCACAGCTAGACAGTGACATCTATTTTCTAACCCAGTGCAAGAGGAGAAACATTATCCCTAAAGGTCTTACTATTTGGAATCCATTAAGAAATACAAACAATTCTACATATGCAGAACAACTTTGTCATAGGACCTCTGAGAAACTGAGAAATCACAGGATTCGCATGTCATATGCCCAAAAAGTTGTTCTTAACAAAGAGTTTGCTGAAATTGTTACCACTCTGGAAAGGGTGTTTGAGGAACCTATTCAGGACATATTGCGAGAGATACACATTAACTACCAACAGACCTTAAGAAAAGCCATGCTTATGAAAAATAGAAAATTAGATTCCCTTCAACATACCATACTTCCTAACAACCATGAAGAACATAATGGAGTCAATGAACAACAACACAATACTGATGGGCACCTTTCAGTTGTTAATTTGTCCAACCACACTGACTACTGGAGAACTAAATGTACTTTCAAAGGGCCTCACTTTCTGCCCAACAAAACCACTGGATAACATATTGTTTTGTGGTGAACTGGAGGAGTACTTCTGTAGATTGCGACTTAAAGAATTCTTCATGGCAGGGAATAAATCACTGGTAGTGAAGACAATGCAAACAGTAATAATGTAATGGATAAGAAAAAGGAATCTGATTTTACCCCCTCAAGTGGGCGTAACAAAAAACTAGACAATTATATTAATTGTTTCCGCTAACAAGACAGTGGTCAGATCCTTACCTGGCAAAAACAATCCTATTATAACCTTTCTCCACTGGAACGGAGAGCTATAAGGACACTGAAATCAAACCACAACATTGTCATCAAAAAAGCTGATAAAGGTTCTGCAGCGGTGATTTTAAACAGAGAGGATTATATTACTGAAGCTAATTGCCAGCTAACAGATCTTACATACTACAGAGAACTGGAGAGTGACCCCACTACAAGATATAAAGATGAACTATGTGACTTAATTAAAACTTTTCCTGACCAAGTCTGAGAGAAACTAACTCACCTCATCCCTGATGAACCCAGACCAGGGACATTCTACATGCTGCCTAAAATACATAAACCTGGCAATCCAGGGAGACCCATAGTCTCTGGTATTGGTACCTTGACTGAGGGGATCTCAGGGTTTGTAGAGACCATTTTGAAACTGCTGGTTATGGAAAGAGACAGTTATATCCAGGACACTACACTTTTATGTGTACTTTCTGGTTATAAGGCTTTACCACCTGATACCATTTTAGTGACAATGGATGTAACATCCCTCTACACTAATATTCCACACACAGATGGCATTGCAGCATGCCTTAAATACATACATGAGAAAGGACCAGAACAAAACATCAACCCTGGAGTGGTGGGGGAACTTATGGAATTTATTTTGACACATAACAACTTCAACTTCAATGGTAAACATTATGTTCAAACTATGGGAACAGCAATGGGCACCAAAATGGCTCCACAGTATGCTAACCTCTTTATGGGTGACTTGGAGGAGGATTTTTTAAGGCAGTATCCCCACAAACCACTAGCTTATTTCCGTTACATTGATGATTTGTTTATCATCTGGACGGAAGGCACAGATGCACTCAAACATTTTCATCACAAACTTAATAATCTCCACCCTACCATAAATCTTACCCTGGAGTACTCTACCACCAAGGTTAACTTTCTGGACACCACAGTCATCATTAAGGATGGAACCTTACATACATGTATTTACAGGAAGCCAACAGACAGACAGAGATACCTGCACAAGAAAAGTAACCACCCAAACCATACAATAAAATCTGTCATGTACAGTCAAGCACTTCGTTGTCACCGTATTTATTGAAATGAGGATGACAGAGATACACATTTGGCTATGTTGAAAAACACCTTCATTGAGCAGGGACACTCTTCCAGGGAAATTGACAGGATAACAGAATGGACAACGCAAGTACCAAGACAACAACTACTTCAATATAAAGAAAAGACAGCTACAGAAAGAATACCCTTGGTAGTCACATATCATCCAGACCTTGAATGTCTGTGTAAGATTATTAAAGATCTCCACCCAATATTTAGTGAGGATGACACCCTTAATTGTAGTTTTAAGGAACACCCACTACTATCTTTCAAACAACCACAAAATTTATCCAGCCTAATTATTAGGAGCAAACTTTCACCAGAACAGAATACCATGTCACACAATGGCACACGACCCTGCAATCAACGCCCCTGTAAGACTTGTGGGCTCATTTCTACCTCAGACTGTGTGGTTACATCACAAAACAGACAATTCCAGGTGCATGGGAGTTATACATGCATGTCACGACATGTTGTTTAATTCATTCAGTGCAAGAGATGTCCACAAACAGGTTATGTAGGAGAGACACGCCAACAGCTCCGCACTAGGATGAACTCACACAGACATACTATTACAGCAAGGAAGACTGAAAACCAGTGGGCATCACTTCTCCCAGCCTGACCACTCAGTCTCAGGTATGTCAGTAATGGTCTTAAAAGGAAATCTCAAAAACACACAACAGAGACAAGCTTTTGAGATTAAACTTATTTTACATCTCAGTATGGTAGCAGATGGGATGAACATGGATCTTGGCTTTACGGGACACTACAAAAACTAACATCCACAGACCTTTTCTTCTTCAAACTGACATATCGTAGGACTTCAGCATGTGTGGATGTGGATGCATGTGTGTATGTATGTGTGTGGGTATGTGTTGTGAGGTATGTGATATAACAGATGTGGGGCTTGCTGTCACATTGAGTTAAGTCTCTATTTAGATATATGGAGTTATAATGTGTTACTATTTTTATTTCACACACATAATGAATATTAATTCCGCCTTACTTTTTATCTTTGCCTGGGGGGGGATTGATTCCATTGCACCATATTCAGATTACCCAGCCTGCTAGTGTACATACAGGAGTGTTATCTTATAATGTTATATATAATTTTTGTAACTCTGTACATATTGGGGTGTGTGATCTCATTTGCATGGGGGTCCTGCACAGATCTTTTTACATTAGGCTAATATTGTAGTAATTTGTGGATATGTAGGTATGTTAGACCTCTGGTCTTACACATATACTTTATATTTAATTCTAGTAACCTTATCCTGGGGAGGTGGGCAGGTTTATTTCATGGTAGTTCTATCTAGTATCCTTGGAAATGTTACTTTGCAGATAGTAGTATGGTTAAATAGTGTTACATTTTTAATCTGTAGATATTAAGATACATAAGCCCTTTTACTCAGGATTTCATGACAAGTTGTATTCCTTTGGGGAACAATTGCAGTGACTGAAGTTAATATAGGTTCACTAGGACAAAGTGTGTGTGTGTGTGTGTGTGTGTGAGAGAGAGAGAGAGAGAAAAAAAAGGAGGGGGGAGAGAGAGAGAGAGACAACATCTTCTTTTAGCTATGTATCTCCCCCATCCACATTATTGTGATGTGGGGTGGGTTAGGATGTATTGTTTGTATGAAGAGGAGGAGAGAAATTACATTTTTATCTCTTTTTCAGATTCCTTAGACACTTGTGGTACATCAAGTTGCTACATTCTCAGTATATATTGACATCAGTACATATCAGGCTAAATAGTCTTAATTCCTTGAGGTTCCTTGACTAGAGTTTTTTATTTGACACTGATATTATCACTTTATATTTAAATTATCATTTATATAGTCCTGAGATTTTTTAAATTTCTTGGGCCATTTATCTAGCTTAATAATACAGCTGGGTGACATGTCCAGCTAGGTTTTATGCATCACACAGTGTGCACTGATGTTTTTAAGACAACTTTACTGGTAAATTCTTGTCTATAATACTAACATTGAAATTTCATGAGCCCTATAACAATCTTAGTTTGTCTTTAATCTGGGTGGGGGTTGCCTTTCAGTAATCACATCCTTATACTAACTGTGACACTCATAGCTTGATTTAGGAGTTATCTGCTTCAGCAGTGTTATCTTATGTCAATTAAATTTATATGCAGTAGGATTCTTTGTATGTGTGTTCCACTAAGCACATCTGAACCCAAGTTTTTTTCTGGCTGAAGGCAGTATTGTACTGTTAAACTTCTCTGACATCATCTTCTGTTTTTTTTTTTTAAATGAGTATTTTATACCAATGGGGATTTTTTTCTGTTTTTCTCTGCATTATCTAGCTGTTATAAGTATTGTATTTTCTAAACAACTGCCATGATCTTCTGAAGAAGGACTGGTTGGTCCAAAAGTTGGAGCACTTTGTTCTTGTTGTTACTTCTATGTTGGTCCATTAAAAGGTATCAAATCATTTGCTTCTGGATCTATTCTTGCAAGGACCAATACGGCAACTACTAAATCTAGATTTCAACATGGAAGATACCGGAATTCGCCGTAGAATGTGGCAGTTACATAACATCAAGAAGAAATTGGCACAGCTAGACAGTGACATCTATTTTCTAACCCAGTGCAAGAGGAGAAACATTATCCCTAAAGGTCTTACTATTTGGAATCTATTAAGAAATACAAACAATTCTACATATGCAGAACAACTTTGTCATAGGACCTCTGAGAAACTGAGAAATCACAGGATTCGCATGTCATATGCCCAAAAAGTTGTTCTTATCAGAGTTTGCTGAAATTGTTACCACTCTGGAAAGGGTGTTTGAGGAACCTATTCAGGACATCTTGCGAGAGATACACATTAAATACCAAAGGATCGTAAGAAAAGCCATGCTTATGAAAAATAGGAAATTAGATGCCCTTCAACATACCATACTTCTTAACAACCATGAAGAACATAATGGAGTCAATGAACAACAACACAATACTGATGGGCACCTTTCAGTTGTTAATTTGTCCAACCACACTGACTACTGGAGAACTAAATGTACTTTCAAAGGGCCTCACGTTCTGCCCAACAAAACCACTGGATAACATATTGTTTTGTGGTGTACTGGTGGAGTACTTCGTGAGATTGTGACTTAAAGAATTTTTCATGGCAGGAAGAAATCACTGGTAGTGAAGACAGTGCAAACAGCAATAATGTAATGGATAAGAAAAAGGAATCTGATTTTACACCCTCAAGTGGGTGTAACAAAAAATTAGACAATTATATTAATTATTTCCGCCAACAAGTCAGTGGTCAGATCCTTACCAGGCAAAAACAAACCCATTATAACCTTTCTTCATTGGAACGGAGAGCTATAGGGACACTGAAATCAAACCACAACATTGTCATCAAAAAAGCTGATAAAGGCTCTGCAGCGGTGATTTTAAACAGAGAGGTTTATATTACTGAAGCTAATTGCCAGCTAACAGATCTTACATACTACAGAGAACTGGAGAGTGACCCCACTACAAGATATAAAGATGAACTATGTGACTTAATTAAAACTTTTCCTGACCATGTCCGAGAGAAACTAATTCACCTCATCCCTGATGAACCCAGGCCAGAGACATTCTACATGCTGCCTAAAATACATAAACCTGGCAATCCAGGGAGACCCATAGTCTCTGGTAATGGTACCTTGACTGAGGGGATCTCAGAGTTTGTAGAGACCATTTTGAAACCGCTGGTTATGGAAAGAGACAGTTATATCCAGGACACTACGCACTTTTTGCGTGTACTTTCTGGTTATAAGGCTTTACCACCTGATACCATTTTACTTACAATGGATGTAACATCCCTCTACACTAATAATCTACACACAGATGGCATTGCAGCATGCCTTAAATACATACATGAGAAAGGACCGGAACAAAACATCAACCCTGGAATGGTGGGGAACTTATGGAATTTATTTTGACATAACAACTTCAACTTCAATGGTAAACATTATGTTCAAACTATGGGAACAGCAATGGGCACCAAAATGGCTCCACAGTATGCTAATCTCTTTATGGCTGACTTGAGGAGGATTTTTAAGGCAGTATCCCCACAAACCACTAGCTTATTTCAGTTACATTGATGATTTGTTTATCATCTGATGGAAGGCACAGATGCACTCAAAGATTTTCATCACAAACTTAATAATTCCACCTACCATAAAGCTTACCCTGGAGTACTTTACCACCAAGGTTAACTTTCTGGACACCACCAACATCATTAAGGATGGAACCTTACATACATGTATTTACAGGAAGCCAACAGACAGACAGAGATACCTGCACATGAAAAGTAACCACCCAAATCATACAAAAAAATCTGTCATGTACAGTCACACTTCATTGTCACCTGTATTTGTTCAAATGAGGATGATAGAGATACTACTTTAGCTATGTTGAAAAACACCTTCATTGAGCAGGGACACTCTTCCAGGGAAATTGACAGGATAACAGAACGGGCAACGCAAGTACCAAGACAACAACTACTTCAATATAAAGAAAAGACAGCTACAGACAGAATACCCTTGGTAGTCACATATCATCCAGACCTTGAACGTCTGCATAAGATTATTAAAGATCTCCACCCAATATTTAATGAGGATGACACCCTTAATTGTATTTTTAAGGAACTCCCACTACTATCTTTTAAACAACCACAAAATTTATCCAGCCTAATTATTAGGAGCAAACTTTTTCCAGAACAGAATACCATGTCACACAATGGCACACAACCCTGCAATCAACGCCCCTGTAAGACTTGTGAGCTCATTTCTACCTCGGACTGTGTGGTTACGTCACAAAACAGACAATTCCAGGTGCATGGGAGTTATACATGCATGTCACGACATGTTGTTTATTTCATTCAGTGCAAGAGATGTCCACAAACAGGTTATGTTTATTTATTTAGCTTTTGTTGACCGGGTAAGTGCACTAGACAAATCCTGCCTATTTTCAGGCATGACCCGGGGGAGGGGGGATACAGATGAATGCCAACTGACCTTGAACCAGATTAAGCTGTTGGTGGTATTTTTAGTGAATGAGGGAAATTTGGCCAGGACACCGGGGAAATTCCTCTACTCTTTTCGATAAGTGCCATGGGATCTTTAACATCCACCTGAACTACCACCATTCCAGGCAGATGGGACCTTGGTTTAACGTCTCATCTGAAAGATGGCACCTCAGAAATGTAGCACCCCTCTCATGCTGCATTACAGTGTCAGTACTGGGATATTAACCCTAGTGCCAGATGTGGGAACTGAACCCATAGCCCTCTGATCTCCCGGCCTCAGAGGCGAGTGTGCTACCTACTGAGCCACTGACACTGCTATGTAGGAGAGACACGCCAACAGCTCTGCACTAGGATGAAGTCACAAAGACATACTATTACAGCAAGGAAGACTGAAAAACCAGTGGGGCATCACTTCTCCCAGCCTGACCATTCAGTCTCAGATATGTCAGTAATGGTCTTAAAAGGAAATCTCAAAAACACACAACAGAGCCGAGCTTTTGAGATTAAACTTATTTTACATCTCAATATGGTAGCAGATGGGAAGAACGTGATCTTAGCTTTATGGGACACTACAGAAACTAACATCCACAGACCTTTCTTCTTCAAACTGACATATTGTAGGACTTCAGCATGTGTGATGTGGATGCGTGTGTTTATGTATGTATGTGGGTATGTGTTGTGAGGTATGTGATATAACAGATGTGGGGCTTGCTGTCACATTGAGGTAAGGCTCTAGATATATGGAGTTATAATGTGTTACTATTTTTATTTCACACACATAATGAATATTAATTCCTCCTTACTTTTTATCTTTGCCTGGGGGGGGGATTGATTCCATTGCACCATATTCAGATTACCCAGCCTGCTAGTGTACATACAGGAGTGCTATCTTATAATGTTATATATAATTTTTGTAACGTTGTACATATTGGGGTGTGTGATCTCATGTGCATGGGGGTCCTGCACAGATCTTTTTACATTAGGCTAATATTGTAGTAATTTGTGGATATGTAGGTATGTTAGACCTCTGGTCTTACACATATACTTTATATTTAATTCTAGTTACTTTATCCTGGGGAGGGTGGCAGGTTTATTTCATGGTAGTTCTATCTAGTATCCTTGGAAATGTTACTTTGCAGACAGTAGTATGGTTAAATAGTGTTACATTTTTACTCTGTAGATATTAAGATACATAAGCCCTTTTACTCAGGATTTCATGACAAGTTGTATTCCTTTGGGGAACAATTGCAGTGACTGAAGCTAATATAGGTTCACTAGGACAGAGAGAGAGAGAGTGTGTGTGTGTGTGTGTGTGTGTGTGTGCACGTCTGTGTGTGAGAGAGAGAGAGAGAGAGAAAAGGAGGAGAGAGAGAGAGAGAGACAACATCTCCTTGTTGTGTATCTCCCATCCACAGTATTGTGATGTGGTTGGTTAGATGTATTGTTTGTATGAAGAGGAGGAGAGAAATTACATTGTTATCTCTTTTCAGATTCCTTAGACACTTGTGGTACATCAAGTTGCTACATTCTCAGTATATATTGACATCAGTACATATCAGGCTACATGGTCTTAATTCCTTGAGGTCTTTGACTAGAGTTTTTGTTTGACACTAATATTATCAATTTATATTTAAATGATCATTTATATAGTCCTGAGGTTTTTGAAATTTCTTGGCCTTTTATCTAGCTTTGATAATACAGTGGTGACATGTCCAGCTAGGTTTTACACATCACACAGTGTGCACTGATGTTTTAAGACAACTCTTACTGGTAAATTCTTGTCTATAATGCTAACATTGAAATTTCATGAGCACTATAACAAATCTTAGTTTGTCTTTAATCTGTGGGGTTGCCTTTCAGTAATCACATCCTTATACTAACTGTGACACTCATAGCTTGATTTAGAGTTATCTGCTTCAGCAGTGTTATCTTATGTCAATTAAATTTATATGCAGTAGGATCTTTGTATGTATGTTCCACTAAGCACATCTGAACCCAAGGTTTTTTTTATTGAAGGCAGTATTGTACTGTTAAACTTCTGACATCATCTTCTGTTTTTTTAAATGAGTATTTTAAACCAATGGGGATTTTTTTCTGTTTTTATCTGCATTATCTAGCTGTTATAAGTATTGCATTTTCTAAACAACTGCCATGAGCTTCTGAAGAAGGACTGGTTGGTCCGAAAGTTAGAGCACTTTGCTCTTGTTGTTACATCTATGTTGGTCCATTAAAAGGGATCAAATCATTTGCTTCTGGATCAATACATCTAAGAAAAGACCAAGGGAAATGGATATTCAGGACAACCCAGTCAATGAATGGTATGAAGTCCTAACTAGAAGACCACTAAAAAAAAAAAAGGCAGGAAAGCTGAATGTTTTACACTACCACTATTAAATAGTTTTGACCCTCTGATTACATTAACCGATGGGGACATCACACCATCAAATGACTTAACAATCCATAAACAAGTGAATATGATAAATAAGGAGATTCTCATCAATACAAAAGTGACAATGTTACTCAAACCTTTAGACAAAGTAATTAACTAGCATTATCCCACAAAACCAAAAATTATAATCACAGAAAATCACACTACTGAAAGCTCTTCATCCAGTACTGTCATGACAGATATAGAAACAATAGCTCCACCAGGTATTAATTCACTATTGGAAAGCCAATTGGAATCAAATAAGGAACAGGAGTTACCAGAAATTCATAAGGAATGAAATTTAGACCATGAGTTGCCGGGACAAATATTCATCCTGTGGGACTCAATAATAAAGTTTATAGACAAATACACAACAAGAGAAAATAAAGGGGAATTGACTAGCTATAGTTACAGTGGGGCATTGATAAATGACATTACCAATGTGATTCCAGGGGTATTAAAAATGTGAGTGGGCCCAAAACTGTTGTATTACACGTAGGAACAAATAACTTTGGGAAGCAGGGACTACAAGATATTATTTCTGACATGGAAAATGCCATTAAATGCATTCAAGATCATAATGCAACTCCCATTATTTCAGAAATTGTACCAGTACCTAGGGCATGCTACTATAGAATGAAAAACATCAAATTCCTTTAACAACTGGCTGCATAGGTGGTGTCTAACAAATAATATCTCCTGTATAAAAACCTGGGAGAAATTTGAGAATAAAAATGAGATATATGGTTATGATGGGTTACACTTACACAAACATGGTTCAAGATTACTTGGGTGCAACATTTATGATGCAGTCAATATATCAAAAAACTAATAGGAAGGGGAGTAGGGAACACTGTTTTCAGAATAGAAATTATGTGATACCTAATCCAAAATCAATCAAACAGGTGAATAAGAAAGAAAGTACATGTATAATGAAGACAGGTTTAAACTTTCTATTAACAAATGCAAGGCACCTACATGGTGCAAAAATGACTGAATTTCAATATATTTTAAACAATGAAAAAATAGACATAGCCGCTATAACTGAAACATGGTGGAACGAAAGTTCAGAATGGTGTAACAATATATTGGGATATACAACATATTATAAAAATAGAAAGGGCAAAAAAGGAGGTGGAGTGGCATTATTTGTTAAAGAGGACATAAAATCTAAACAAATTATGGATTTAATAGACAATGCACTAAGTGAAATCATATGGGTAGAAATATTAGGCGATAATATACCCAAATTACTTGTTGGTCTATGTTACAGGCTACCAGACTCTAACTTAACAGTAAATCAGGAAATAATAAAGAATATAAATGATAAGTCAAATTACAACGAAACAATATTAATAGGTGACTTTAACTTTCCAGGAATTAATTGGAAAGATAATATAGGTAGTAACAATACTGAAACTCTGTTTGTGGACACATGTACAACAGATGGATTATACCAAGTAATCAACCAGCCCACCCGAAACAACAATATACTGGATCTAGTATTAATGGACATGCCCGATAAAATAACTAACATAATGGTTAAACCTCCTTTAATATGTAGTGATCATATGATAATTACCTTTAGTAATTCTACATGTTTTAAACCAGTAGTGGGTAAAACTGTTGTTACAAATTATAACAGAGCTAATTTTGTTAAGATTAAGCAGAAACTATCAAATTGGAAATGGGATAACAACATAAATTCCTGTAATGCACTATGAATTAAAATGAAAAATAAAATCATAAACCTAGAAAATATATACCAAATCGAACTATGTACAATAAAAGAGGTAAATTGGATGACCCCAGCAATTATAACATTAATTAAACAAAAGCGTAGACTTTATAGAGCCATGAAAAGAGACAGTAGTGATTATAATATTTGGAAATACAAGATTTCATTAAAAAGATGTAAATCTAAAATTAAAATTGGGGAAAAAAAAATTTGAAACAAAACTTGCCTATATTAAAGACGGTGGAAAAAGTTTCTACTCCTATATAAATAACAAAAAAACAAACTCAAGAAATATAGGTCCACTAGTCATAGATAATAGTGAAATATCACCTCAAGGTAGTACAGATGAATTCAATAAATATTTTTGCTCATTCTTTAATACTAAGTCATATTCATCACACCAATCAACAGTCACTATAAATCCAAAAGACACCACAAATGAGATATCTAAACAAGAGATTATAGATAACCTAAACAAGTTAAACATAAATAAATCACCTGGTCCAGACAGGGTACATCCTAGGTTACTGAAGGAAATTAAAGAGTGGATTGTAAATCCACTACATAAACTCTTTAATATGTCATTAAATACTGGGGATGTCCCAAAAGATTGGAAAACAGCAATTGTCACACCTATTTTTAAAAAGGGAAATTGATCACACATTTCAAATTACAGACCTATTAGTTTAACAAGTATAGTAGGCAAAATGTTCGAATCAATATTAAAAATTAGGATTGACAGTTACCTACAAGTAAAAGGACTAGAAGATAAATCACAGCAGTTTTCGAAAAAACAGATCTTGTCTAACAAGTAATATGGTATTCTATGAATATATACAGTAAGTAAATGTATAGAAAACAACAAAGCTATGGATGTAATCTATCTTGACCTCTACAAGGCATTTGATAAAGTCCCACATGGACTCCTAATAGAAAAAATGGTTAAACTTGGTATTGACAACCAAATCATAAAATGGGTAGAAGAATGGCTAAAAAATCGTACCCAATGCATTCATATAAGAGGACATGTATCAGGCATGAGGTCAGTGGTGAGTGGGGTGCCTCAGGGATCCATTTAGGGACTGATTCTATTTTACATATTTATATCTGATATGACATCAAATTCAAACAGTTTAGCTATAAAATTTGCTGACGATACTAAATTAACAGCCCAGGTTGATACTAGGGAAGATTACCAAAAGCTTGTAAATCACCTAAAAAAATTGAAATATGGGCTGAGAAAAATCAAATGACCTTTAGTAACAAAAAGTGCGTTGTTATGCATTTTGGGAAAAATAATCTGCATTATGAATACACACTAAAAGGCCAAGTCATAAAAACTGTAAACCAGCAAAAAGACCTAGGTGTAATAATAGACCCTGACCTAACATTTCAAGCACATTATAATAGTATTATTAATAAAACAAACAGGTTAATAAGTTGCATAGAAAGAAGCTTTACCTCTAGAAACAGAAAATGTATTATTCCACTTTATAGGGCCTATGTGAGGCCTCATTTAGATTACTGCTCCCCTTTGTGGAACCCATATTGGAGGAGGGATGTAAATAGAATGGAGGGGGTTCAGCAGAGAGTTACCAAAATGGTGGAAGACGTACCAAGTATGAGTTATGAACAAAGAGGAACTAGAGATGTATTCCCTGGAGCAAAGAAGAAAAAGAGGAGATGTACTTTTTATGCATAAAATATATAAGGAGGAAGAGTTACTCATACAACTAAACCTATCATACAATAAACACAAATGTAATTTAAGAAGTCATAGATATCAGCTATCTCTAACATACCCTAAAAATAATAAAAGGAGATTTTACTTTAACCAGAGAATAACTACCTTATAGAATTCATTACCCAATTTTTTGTTAGAAAACACAGATCATACAATCTTTAGACATAAACTTGATTCAATCCTGTTAAGATAACCATGGAACATACCAGCTTGGCTGGAGACTAACTTATATGGGCCTCGGCTCTCTGTATGTCTATATCTCTTAGTATAACTCCTAGCATGCGAATAGTGAAAAGCATGATAATACTCACTTTTCAGAAAGACTCAAACGTTACACACATATCTATATTTTTTTTGCAGCTATGGAATTGGTACTGGGTAGAAAACTGCTAAATGTTATCATGCACTGTTTCTGACCATGCCCCATGCCCCAGTCTAATTGCTGATAAAACTCTCCCTGTCATTACACAGTTCTAACTGGAGGCTGAATGTGGGACACCTCAACTCACCTGACTTTTGTGAATTTAAAAATCAAACTAATCAGGAATTTGTGCAGTCTAACCCTGAGGGAGTCATCTTCAATGCAATACAATGGGATGTGCTTAAGGCAGCAAAAGCAAAGGATAGCTAGACAAAGGGAATTAGAAAATCAAATTAAGTAATTAGAATTCCAACATAAAATCACAATGAACTCGCAGTTAAAGGGACAGTTGGAAAGGGCAGAAAGAGGATTGAAGAGATTATTTTTACATAAAATGGAAGGAAATTATAGGAAAATACAACAGCAATATTATAAGGAAGGAAATAAGAGGGTAAATTATTGACCTGTACCCTTAGAAAACAGCAAAGTCATAGGGTAGTACTCAGATTACATAATCCACAGGTGGCAGGTCAGTTAACAACTAACCTGGGTGAGATAGCAGAACTTTTTGCAGAATACTATAGAGAAATATATAGACAGGAACCAATAGCATCCCTCGGAACCAAACTGGAGGAATATTTTTGGGAAGTACCCCTTCCATCCATAATGGAATATGAAGCAGCCAGCTTAGAACAGAAAACTGGGGAGCAGGAGATATTACTTAAGATACAAAAACTAAAACATGGAAAGTCTCCAGGCCTGGATTGCTTACCTGTTGTGTTCTTAAAATAAATTACCAAACAACTGGTTCCCTTGTTGCAGAACATATTCTGGGAAATACAAAATGCAGGGCAAGCTCCAGCACTGTGGAAATATGCATAATGTTCAGTATTACCAAAACCTGGAAAAAAGGCTGCAGAACTGTTCTTACAGGCTAATATCTCTCCTAAACACAGATTTAAAGATTTTTACTGGCATAATGGCTCAAAGAATACAAACAGTTATTACTAAAGTGATCCATCCAGATTAGATGGGATTTATAAATGGCAGATATTTGCAGGAAAACATACATTGATTTTGAATGTTTTGGGGGCCCAGAGGGCACAGGATGAGATCCAAATAGCCATCTTCATGAATGCTGAAAAAGCATTTGACAGGGTGAATTGGATTTTTCTTACAGAAAACCATGGAAATTATAAATTTGGCCAAGAATTCTTAGACACTATTAAAGCCTTGCATACAGACCTGCAAACCTTAGTGAGAGTTAATGAAATTAATTCAACTTTTTTTCCTTCTTACTAGAAGTTCACCTCAGGGTTGCCCCATCCCCTATATCATTTGTTCTATGTATAGAACCAGTTACAGCTAAAATCTACCAAGATGTAAATATAGTGGGGATAACAATGAGAAGAATGGAACAAACGATATTTTAATTAATGGCCAGTATTTTTTTATGTACAGATAACAGTAGTTTTATTCCCGGTTATACCACCCAGTTGATATTTTCAATTATAACAGGGAGGCTGTAATTGGCACCTGTCAATCTCACTCATGCTAAACTAAAATGGTGCAGGGTCTGCAACGGAAGACATATGAAGAGAGACGAAAGGAGCTTAATATGTATAGCCTCGAGGAACGGAGGGAGAGGGGGGACATGATAGAAACGCTCAAGTACCTCAAGGGAATCAACAAAGTCCAAGAGGGCAGCATCTTTCAAAAAAAGAGGTGTGCAAGAACAAGAGGGCACAATTTGAAGATGGGGGCAGCTCAGAGGTAATTTAAGGAAGTATTTTTTCACAGAGAGGGTTGTGGATGCATGGAATGGCCTTCTGGAGGAGGTTGTGGAGTCACAATCAGTGGTGGAATTCAAGCATGCATGGGACAGTCATAAGGCAATTCTAGGGGTGGGGGTAGGAAGAAGTAGGCTGCTGGTTAACTAGGATCTGCAGCTTATCCAGTAGGTAGGGAAATGGGCAGACTGGGTGGGCCAAGCGATCCTTATCTGCCGTCAAATTCTATGTTTCTATGTTTCTATGCTCATCTTAGTGCCAGCTAAGCAACCCACTCCGAACCACCTGTACAGAATTCCTGACAGACAAAACACTCAGCCAAAAAACAGCACAAAACCACTTCATTAAAAATGCTGGTCGATAATTAAATAAATAATATATGGTTGGGTGGTGGTGTGAATGACAATTTTACATACCTCAGTGTGGAATGCTTGTATAAACCTCTAAGACTTCGCCTCAGGGTTTATGTAGCATCCCTCACCTCAGGTGTGTGTAAAATACAGGTTACACACACCCACCCATGCATTATTCTATATATTATATGTGGATGATTCCCTGGTTTTCATAAGTAAGCCAGAACAACAGTGTTGGGTAAGTTACTTTTTCTATTACTTTCTATTATTTTGGGAAACTTGTTTCAGAAAGCTCTGTGCCGTCACTAGCAAGGATGGAGAAGTACTGGAAAATGTAATACACCTTACAGTTACAATTACTTATGTCTATTTATGCAAAAGAAATACGTAACTGTATCTGATTACATTTATTTGAAAGTAACTTGTAACTAACCTATTACTTTCAAAAAATTGTAAATCTTTTATAGCTATTTATTATTTTTGTATTGTTTTTGTATAAAAAGAAATAAGTAACTATAATTGTAAGGTGTATTACTTTTTCTAGTAATTCTCCATCCTTGCTAGTGACTGCACAGAGCTTCCTGGAACAAGTTTCCAAATGTAATAGAAAGTACTAAAAGAGGTGACTTACCCAACACTGCAGAACAATCAGTCCCTAAGTTAGTGTCCCACTTAAATGAGTTTGGCTTCCTTTCAGACTACAAAATCATTTTGCAAAATCAGAGACACTGGTACTGTCAGGTGATATTACAAGAGAATTTAGAGGAACATTTCCATTTAGTTGGACATGCCAGAACAAAATTAAATATTTGGGAATACAAATTGCAACAGATTTTAAAAAATGCTTTCCCTAAATTACTAGAAACTTTGGGAAAATATTAGCATAGATTTAGCAAGGTTTAACTTGTTGTCTCTCTCCCTGGTGGGGAGAATCTTTACAGTAAAAATTAACATTTTACCTTGATTTTTATTTGTGTTCCACACTCTTTCTGTAAAAGTCCCAAATGCCTCCTGGAACAAGGTCACTCATCAGCTACAAACCTTTGTGTGGGCCAGTAAATGTTCGAGAATAGCAACAACAGTTTTGCAGCTACCTCATGATAAAGGGGGCTCATCCCTCCCAGATTTGAAAAAGTATTACATGGCAAATCAAATATCAACTGTTTGAACATGGGCAAAACAAAGGATTGATTCAGTTTTGTATGAAATGGAAAACTTTATGTGGGGCAGCCAACATCTCTTTACCCTGGCACTAACACCAGTGCCCCGAGAAGTTAAGAAAGAAATTAAGAATAACTGGATAAAGCATAACCTGGGAACCTTGCAGAAAGTTTGGGATATCACCCCCCCCCCCACGCGTACACATTAATCAGATATAAAGGTTTATTGCCACATAAACTGGAAGGAGTTATGCCAGGTGGGAAAGACTAGGAGTAACAAGATTTACACATTTTTTAGAGCAAGAAAACAGTATCACTTTCACCAGAGCCAAAGAAAAGTTTGGTGGGACAACACAGAGTTATTGAGATATAGTCAGGCTAGATATTTTATTAATACATCAGGCAAAAAAGATAAATAAACTGACTAGTTTGAAAGATTTCCTCTATGGGGTAGTTACCATAACTGGACCCCCTCAATATATCTTGGGTATATACAAATACTCCAAAAAGAACAAGGATTCACTATATCCACAATCAAGGCAACATGGCAAAGAGAAGCAAATACAGTACTTCAAGAGGCTGAATATGACAACAAACTAAAAAAGGATGGGAGGTAACAGCAGCTTCTTTATGGAGAGAATTTTATTGGAAAGTGTTAAAGAGATATTTCTGGACGCCAGCAAGAACAAGACATTACCAAGTGATGAACTCAGATCAGTGTTCGAGGGCCTATGGAGAAGTTGGGAGTCACTGGCTTATATTTTGGCAGCGTACAAAGGCACAACATTTGGGCAATGGTTCTGGACCTGACTGACCAAATCACTGGTAAATCACTGCCCTTGGAATTTACAGAATGGGTATTAGGGCTTCCTTAAACAGTAAAATTAAAAGTGGCACAAGAAAAATAACTCTAATTTGTTTGGTGATAGCCTTAAAGGGCATCAAAGCACATTGACTCACAGATGCAATATCTGCTAGGGAGGAATGGTTAAGAAGACTAACAAAAGTGTATGAAATGGAGATAATGATGGATAAACTATGACTAACTAAGCAAAAACATAAAGAAAAGTGGAAAGGTTAGACACACTGGATAACAGAAAGGGAGAGCAAGCAGGACACAACAGAGGCGAAAGAAGACACTAAGACCAGGGTAAAGCCTATGCCTGCATATAATGTGTACAAGACCTCCAGAAGTGCTAGTTAATTTTTGGTTCTAAACTTGAGCAACGAATAGACACAGAAGACTTGTTGTAACATGAAAAAACATATAAAACAATTGAAGAAATATGCAATGAGCAAGTTAGTTAATTAATTTATAAGCCACAGTAATACATTATCAGAAAGAATGTCTGACAGAAAATAAAACACTGGCACCCTATGTTTTTGGTTAATTATGGACACCATAGTCACCACTAAGGAAGGAACCTTACAAAGATGTATTTACAGGAAGCCAACAGACAGACAGAGATACCTGCACAAGAAAAGTAATCACCCAAACCATACAAACAAATCTGTCATGTACAGTCAAGCACTCCGATGTCACCGTATTTGTTCAAATGAGGATGACAGAGATACACATTTGGCTATGTTGAAAAACACCTTTATTGAGCAGGTACACTCTTCCAGGGAAATTGACAGGATAACAGACTGGGCAATGTAAGTGCCATGACAACAACTACTTCAATATAAAGAAAAGACAGCTACAAACAGAATACCCTTATTAGTCACACATCATCCAGACCTTGAATGTCTGTGTAAGATTATTAAAGACCTCCACCCAATAATTAGTGAGGATGAAACCCTTGATTGTGTTTTTAAGGAACTCCCACTACTATCTTTTAAACAACCACCAAATTTAGCCAACCTAATTATTAAGAGCAAACTTTCACCAGAACAGAATACAATGTCACCCAATAGCACACAACCCTGCAATCAACGCCCCTGTAAGACTTGTGAGCTCATTTCCACCTCAGACTGTGTGGTTACATCACAAAACAGACAATTCTAGGTGCATAGCAGTTATACATGCACATCACTTGTTGTCTATTTCATTCAGTGCAAGAGCTGTCCAGAAACAGGTTATGTTGGAGAGACAAGCCAACAGCTCTGCACTAGGATGAACTTGCACAGACATACTATTACAGCAAAAAAGATTGAAAAAACAGTGGGGCACCACTTCTCCCAGCCTTACCACTCAATTTCAAATATGTCAGTAATGGTCTTAAAAGGAAATCTTGAAAACACACAACAGAGACAAGCTTTTGAGATTAAACTTATTTTACATCTCAATATGGTAGCAGATGGGATGAACGTTGATCAGGGATTCATGGGACACTACAGAAACTGACATCCACAGACCTCTTCTTCTTCAGACTGGCATATTATAGGACTTCATCATGTGTTGGATATGGGTGCGTGTGTGTGTATGTATGTGTGTGGGTATGTGTTGTGAGGTACGTGATATAACAGGTGTGGGGCTTGCTGTCACATTGAGGTAGGCCTCTATTTAGATACATGGAGTTACAGTGTGTTACTATTCTTACTTCACACATATAATGAATATTAACTCCGCCTTACTTTTTATCTTTGCCCGGGTGTGGGGTTGATTCCATTGCACCATATTCAGATTACTTAGCCTGTTACTATACATACAGGAGTATTACCATAGACTGTCACATATTTTTTTAACTCATATTGGGGTGTGAGATCTCATTTGCATGGGGGGTCCTGGACAGATCTTTTTACATTAGGCTAATATGGTATTAATTTGTGGAAATGTAGGTATGTTAGACCTCTGGTCTTACACACATACTTTATATTTACTTCTAGTTACCTTATCCTTGGGAGGGTGGCAGTTCTATTTCATTGTAGTTCTAGCCAGAATCCTTGGAAAAATGTTACTATTCAGATAGTAGTATGGTTAAATAGTGTCACATTTTTGCTCTGTAGTATTAGGATACATGAGCCCTTTTACTTAGGATTTCATGACAAGTTGAATTCCTTTGGAGAACAATTGCAGTGACTGATATGAATAAAGGTTCGCTAGGGTGTGTGTGTGTGTGTGTGTGTGTGTGTGTGACTGAGCGAGAGAGAGAGAGAGAGAGAGAGAGAGCATCTCCTTAAAGCTAGGTATCCCCCCCCCACGTAATGGTGATGTGGGGTGGGGTAGGGTGTATTGTTTGTGTGAAGAGGAGGAGAGAAATTACATTTTTATCTCTTTTTCTGATTCCTTAGACACTTCAGGTACATCAAGTTGTTACATTCTCAGTGTATATTGACATCAGTACATATCAGGCTACATGGTCTTAATTTCTTGATGGTCCTCAACTAGAGTTTTTTGTTTGACACTAATACTGTCCATTTAGATTTAAATTATCATTTATAAAGTCCTGCCACTACACTAGAGGTTTTTGAAATTTATTGGGCATGATATCCAGCTGGAGAGTACAGCTGGGTGACAGGTCCAACTAGGCTTTACACATCATACAGTGTGCACTGATGTTTTTAAGACAACTTTACTGGTAATTTCTTGTCTATAATGCATGCATTGAAACTTCTTGGAATCCCAAGACAATCTGGTAACCTGGAGGGGAGGTAGATCCAGAGAAGTGGCACTGGGGTTGACACCCCTGTCCACTTACATATATTACTAAATAAAATAAACACTAAGCTTGAGGAGTGCGGGCAGGACATCTGGAGGGTAGGGGGAAGCAAGACGTGGTAGTGGGGGTGGACACCTGGGTCAGCTTAAAAAACAAATAGATAGATACTGTAGATAGATATACTGTATAGAATGATCGATAGATACACAGATAGATAGATAGATAGATAGATAGATAGATAGATAGATAGATAGATAGATAGCTGAAGTAGGCAGAGACAGAAAGACTGGGGAATTGGTGGCTCATTCTTCTCTCTGCCGTACACACCAGAACTCCAGTTGTGGCTGTAGAACTCAAACATATCCCACTGTTCTTATACAGAGAATATAGGAAAATGGCTCCTCTTGCTCAGTTGGGCATCCTGGATTTTGGGGTGCCCAGTAAAGATATTTCTGACAAATTATTTAGCTAAACAAGTCTCATTTAGCAAGGCTCAGGTGTTTTTTTTTAAATGACGCCATTTTATGTATTGTCAATGTTTTTTAATACAAGGGTAAAAGAAATAAGATGGTGGTTCTCACAGAATAAGAAAATGTCGTGCTGTGAGAATCAAGTGGTGAGGAACCAAAAATGGTCTTGCAACACAGAATTTTTGATGTGGTATTAGAACATTATTCCAAAAACCCTACTGAGCATGCTCAGAACAGAAATAAAATCAAAACTTTAAATCCTTGTAACTGTGGAACTGTTTAATATTTTTTACAAAACCATCGAAAGGCACTGCCTTGACACAGCAGCCTTCTGCACTGAAATATTTAGAAAAAAATGTACTTCTGTGTAGGCTATAGGTGACAGCAAACCCAAATTCCATGTTAAGTATAGGAAAGAAATTAGATGACTACAGGAACATGACATATCTGGATTTTAGAAACTGCACAAGCTACTGTCGCTAAACTTTCCACAGACTTAGACCTTACTAGAGATGGGTGAAGTGGCCCCAATTCACTCCACAAAGTGATTCGAGGAGTGAAGGCGAATTCGCGGAGTGCTTCTCAACATGAAGCGGAGAACTTCGCATTATAATGGGTAATGTGAAGTCCATTGAAAACAATGACTTTGCATTACTCTGCCTTCCCAAACCACTACTCCACCAATTCTTAAGGCGAAGTAGCTTGAAAACAATGTACTTTGCCTCACTTCACCTTGTTTTCAAGCTCCAAAGGTGAATTTTGCAGTGATTCATGGTATTTCAGGTCACATGTGCTCTAGATTGTTCTGCACAGCCTCATTTCGGGGTAGTGTGTGTAGGAAGCTGTAGGAGACAGTCTGTTCTGAGAGCTCTCTGTGATTCAAACCTTCTAAAACCTGTTAAAAAAGCCTTTTTGAGTCTTTTTTTTTTTTGCTGAAACTTTAGTTCATCGATTGTAGGAAACCCTTCTGTGCTCATATCATTGAGCGTTTACTGCTTGTGTGTGGATTTTGAATACTAATGTACAACATTCAGTCTAGGTACTGAGAGACAGTGGAAGTGTGCTGTGGGGGAAGGGTGTATCTATGATGTAGGTAGATTAACTTGGAGAAAAAGACAGTTCTTTCTGTTTTGGTGATATTTTTCTTATAACTATGTTAATGTACAGACAGTAATATTTTCAATAATTCTTGCCATTGTTTTGCTGATTGTTGTGGTGCATCAGTGCATAATTTTAGTTTTTTTAAAAAGTGTGGTTATATTACTGAAGTTTTCAATTTGCTAAGCATTACTTAGTGTGTGGTGAGAATTTGTGTGATGCGTGTCATCAAATTAGACACCTTGAATTGTGCCACATAGTAATTTCAGCAATGTGAACTTGCTATCCACTGCAGCTGTGTGATTTTTGTACTTCTTTGTGGTATCTTTATTGGTACTAGTACTAGTGACTGTTACTGCAGCAGTGCAGTACACTCCCCCCCCCCGCTGCGGCCCGCCCCCAACCGGCAAAGCTATTCTTTTCCAGATTTGAATTTCTGATGGTGAGCACTGGTTAGGTGTTGTGCCTCTGTGTCTGCATCTCTTCAATGCGTAGCACAATCTTAATCTGTCTGTGCATTTGCATCTCTTTAGGGCCCAATCTCCATCTGGAACTTAAGTCACAGTTGTTTATTTGGTTTCCCCTTCAGAGTACTGGACAGGTGTGGTGCATAATTCTGCATGAACATTGTACTCATTAATATGCATTTTTAAGTCAGGACTATCATCACAAGTCTCTCATGATACAAATCACGTTCTTCATCATCACGGTCACACATGCAGTCACAAATCACGATTCACGATCACGTCATGAATCACAACATTAATTTTTTTACCAGTTACTTGGATGTATTGTAAGTCTGTTTTATAGTATCTCTCCAGGTTTCACTACCCCACCATTGTACTCATTGATACGTGCTTTTAAGTTGGGGAGTTTTAAGCTATAGCTCATTGGGGAAGTGCGGCCGTAGGCATTCATGTTCCCAATACAGTTTCATATTGATTATCTCACGCCATCGACACTGAATCACGTTCTTCATTATCATGGTCACAAATGCAGTCACAAATCACGATTCACGATCACGTCACGAATCACAGCATTAATTTTTTTCTAGTTACTTGGATGCATTTTAAGCTTGTTTTGTAGTATCTCTACAGGCTTCACCGCCCCATTATTGTACTCACTGATATGTGTTTTTAAGTCAGGGAGTTTTAAGCTACAGCTCATCGGGGAAGTACAGCCGTAGGCATTCACATTCCCAATACAGTTTCATATTGGATATCTCACACCATCGACACTGAATCACGTTCTTCATTATCACTGTCAGAAATGCAGTCACAAATCACAATTCATGATCACGTCACGAATCACAACATTAATTTTTTTTCTAGTTACTTGAATGTATTGTAAGCCTGTTTTGTAGTATCTCTTGAGGTTTCACCATCCCCACCATTGTACTCATTGATACATGTTTTTAAGTCGGGGAGTTTTAAGCTACAGCTCATCGGGGAAATACAGCCATAGGCATTCTCGTTCTTTCTTGTACAGCATGTGAGTTACAGTACTATATGTAGTGTTGGGCGAAGTGGCCCCAATTCACTCCACGAAGTGAGTCATGGAGTAACATGGAACCCACGGAGTACTCCACAATGTGAAGTGGAGTACTTTGCTTCATAATGAGGAACGTGAAGTCCATTGAAACCAATGACTTTGTGTCATTCCACCTTCCCCAAACCACTTCTCCACCAATTTTAAGGCGAAGTACAATGCAATCTTAATCTGTCTGTGCATTTGCAGTGCATCATTAATTCCGGGAGACTGCATTTCCTGTTATGCTCTCATTTCACTTTATCAGCACTGGAGAATTTTCTGGACACAGGACAGTAGCATTTCATTAGCACTGAGGAATTTTCTGGACACAAGACAGTAGCATTTAAGGTATGCACATTAATTCTGGTGACTCTGTGTGTGACCACTGCATGCATGACTGAGTGTGCCATTGATTCTGGGAGACTTTGAGTTTCTTGTTAAGCTCTCATTTCACTTCGTCAGCACTGGGGAGTTTTCTGGACACAAGACAGTAGCACTTTGGGGATGCACATTAATTCTGGTGACAGTGTGAGTGGGGTGCTGCCAATATTGTTGTCATTCCATCTTACTTTGTGTTTAAAGTGGAATGAAAATGTGAAGTAATAATGACAAGGCGAAGTGAGCCTTTCCTATGGGGCACTCCACATAGCTTAGTGCCAACGTGAAGTGGCCACTTCGTGTTCACTTCGAGGTGGATTTTAAATGCACTGCATCTCTAGACCTTACCTGCCAGAAAACACATGCAAAATGTCAACTAAATTTGTCAAATGCTGCCAAAGCTATTAAGGTGCAATGTTAGGGGTTTAACATCGAACACCCTACTCAACCATAAACATAGGAGCACTACTGCACCACTATAATACTTATTAAAATACTAAATTTATTAATTAATTCTAAAAATAAATGGGAGCTGCTGGCTTGGTGGCACTGAGGGCTGAGGTGCTGAACACTGCACCTCAGGCCACACTAGTGACCCAGGTTCAGGAATGGGCCTGGGTCATTTGGGGTCAACTGGGGTTGAGGGCTGGAGCTGGACTGAGCTACTGTGAGGTGGCTGTCCTCTCTCAGGGAGGGATGTTGTTGCTCCCACCACATGACTGCCACCAGGTGGAGGCCAGAAGCAATGTAGGGCAGAGGGTGGCATGAAGGCAGGGTGTTACAGGATTGCAGGGTGTGCTCACCTCCATGCACATATGTGTGACCACAACAATGGGAGGGGCAAACATGGAAAAATGGGTCTGTCAGGCTCCATGATTTCTGTGGGAGGTGGACTGTTTGAGAGAGAACTGAGCCCCCTGAGGGGGTCCGGAGCCACCTGCCAGTCCCACAAGAACCAGCTCTAAGAAAAAGAAATAATAATAATTGGGAGCTGCCCCAGCTGATGTGACAGATCAAAATAAAATATTCACCCATAAAGGATTTGGATAGACAGTGGTAACTCATTGTGGTGGGAGTCAGGAGCTGTGCTTTCTCAACTGCTTGTTCTGGTGGTGTGTCTTGTGGCTGCTTTTTGATTGTTTTCTTACTAACAGCTTGATGGATGGGGCTTTCCCAATGTTATTGTGTCAGTGTGTCATAACCTTAGACAAACTACAGAATGATAGACTAACAGACTGACTGAATGACTGACTGGATGCCATTTGGGCACAGACACATTTCATTACAAAAAAAATATTCTTACATCACTGTAGGGCACTCTGCGCTAAACTGACCCCCCTGGAGGAGAGGCTTCAGTTCTCTGTTTTATCTGTTGCAAAGAAACTCCTTTACTCTCCCCCCAAAATCTGACTGACATCATGGACTTCAAACCACTTAGGAGGTCCATATGA
This sequence comes from Neoceratodus forsteri, assembly GCA_016271365.2. Lineage (NCBI taxonomy): Eukaryota > Metazoa > Chordata > Ceratodontiformes > Ceratodontidae > Neoceratodus > Neoceratodus forsteri. The sequence goes on along the minus strand of CM057449.1, from coordinate 1,176,968,017 downwards.
TCCACAGGACAGAACCTTGATACTCTGCTGAGGGCAGTGTCTGCTGCTGGTCAACAATCCTTTGTGGCCACTGCACCAAGAGTATGGAACAATCTCCCCCCTCTAAGGTCATGGAATGCCTGACCTATACATCCTTCATATCTGCTGTGAACAAGTACCTATTTGTTAGTAGACCCTGAGCCTCCTTTAGCTACTTTCAACTTTAACTTTAACTTTCAAGTACCTCAAGGGAATCAACGAAGTCCAAGAGGGCAGCATCTTTCAGAAAAAGAGATGTGCAAGAACAAGGGGGCACAATTTGAAGATAGAGTGGGGACGGCTCAGAGGTAATGTGAGGAAGTATTTTTTCATGGAGAGGGTTGTGGATGCATGAAACAGCCTCCCTGAGGAGGTCATGGAGTCAAGAACAGTGGGGGAATTCAAGAATGCATGGGACAGACATAAGGCAGTCCTAGTTGGGGGGTAGGAGGAAGTAAACTGTTGGTTAACTAGGATCTGCAGCTTATCTTTTCGGTAGGAAAATGGGCAGACTAGGTGGGCCAAACGGTCCTTATCTGCTGTCAGATTCTATGTTTCTGTGCAGCTAGTTTATCTATTAATCTGACTCTCTGTATATATCTATGAGTAGTGTCCATGTTGTATAGAACCTAGTGTCTCCTAGTACTTATCTGTATCCTGTATTTAACTACCAAAGAGGTGCTCAAAGTTTTTTTCTTTTGGTACTGTATATATAGTCATTGTCTGCATCATATTTTATTTGTATTTTGTCATGTACGTTTGCACTGTATGCATTTATTATCTGTATATAGTTGTACTATTTCATCTAATTAACTCTGAGTTGCTCCTGAAAAAAGGACCGCTGTCTCAGTGAGCCTACTCAGTTAGCAAAATCAAACAAATAAATAACTAAACTTAAAAGAAAATGCCACAACCTGCATACTGAGGTGCTGAACAAGACTGTGGATTTGCAGGCTGGCCCATCGGTGCAGTAGTAGTGCTACCACTCGTGATGCCAATCACACATGTTCAGAAATTTGCCCAAGTTGTCAAAGGGCTGGCCAGGGGAGAAGAGCTGAGTATCCCAGAGGATGATCTCCATCTGTGCGAGGGAGGGAAGATGGACTCTGCTGTGATACTGCCACCTGGGTGACCACAGGTGGCAGTGTAAGTGCAGCCATGGGGTCTGGGCGGAAATCAACCTGCTCTGATGCGCAACACACATTGAGGAAACGTATTGAAGTCCTACAAGGGCTGGGACAGAAAAAAACAGAAAAAAGTCCAGACATTGTAGGAGGAGGTTAACTCCTCACCCAGGCCTCCCAGCACTGACCGAAGCCCTCTCCTCTGAAGCATGGACCAACCTGGCCAAGTCTCCATTGGGGATAAAGCCCTTTCCCAATGGCTCTGCCCTTGGGTGTAAGCCAGGGTGTCAAGATGAAGAGGTACCTGTCGGGGAAGGCAGGTGAGGGGTCTGAGTGAGTGGGTAGGACCAATAGGGTCCAACTGGCAATAAGGAATAAAAAACTTAATAAATTAAAAAAAAAAAACACTCTAGCTTTTTAGCCCTCCACAAATAACTGACCAACTGGCTGCTGTCTGACACACACAAAAATTTTTTTTTTATGTAATATCATACTTAAAAATGCTGGCACTTCCTAATTTCTGAGGTGAACACCAGGACTACTGTATTGATTCATAGCTGGAAAAATTTCTGACTGTTTTTTGGTACATAGAAAAATTATTTTGTATGTAATATTTATTTTGAAAAATCATCTCACTTCTAAAATCACAGACATAGTTGCCAGGGTACAGTCACAGTTATTTTTGCTCAGAATCCATCAGTTAGACTCTGAGTCATTGGATTCCTGGCAGTTTACAGGAAATTAGAATTTTTGTATTGAAGCCTGAAAATCCAATTTCTGACAAAGACTGAACTCAGATGCAGAATCAGATTGGAAGCCAATTTCAAATCTAATTTCATCTACAGTAAAACCTCCCCCAACACCCTGCACAAAAGCTAGAAAACAAAGAGTTCAAGATGCCTTTAGCTTCAGACTACCTCCTTTCCCCATCTTATCACAATCCTACCAGTGACCCACCTTAATAAGCTCAGCTGCACTGTGGCACCCTGGGGGACCCTCTAGCACATCTGGCTGTGTGATGTGCCAACACCTAATCAGATTGGTCCAGTTTGGTCCAGGTAATATTGGGTTCATCAATTTCACAGAGAGAGACAGAAAGAGTGAATCCACAATCTGCCACTTCACCCCTCTACTTTCCCCATTCCAACCCCACTAGTAGACATTTCTCCACATCCAGTGAGTCTGTCCCACTCCAAAAAACACACCTGACCCCAACCTGACAAAAGCACTACTTTCATGTCATCATGGTCCTCCAAAGACCCATGAAACACTCTGAGTAATGTGGGAGGTCACTGGAGGGGAGAGCTGACCTACTAGCACAAAACCCTGGGTAAAACAGACCTTACTCCACTCTTAGTGAGGATGGAGTTCCTGGCAGCTCCAGGGTTCAGTGCTGGTAGATCACTTCCCCTACCTTGTCAATATGGTGCAGAGAGAACCACACATGGAATTCTGTGCAGAACATATAGCGTGGTGAACTAGCATGACAGATTACAAACCCCCGCAAGGCACATATGTTGCATACGGTTTTGTACCCTGTCATGCGGGGGTGGTGAGGAGGAGTGACACAGAGGTCAAGAGTCTTAGACCTCTGTTCAGCCGAGCTGCTGCCATGGCTCAGTGGGATGAGCCACAGCAGTGCAAGGGCACTATATGTCTGTGGACCGGGGCTCGAATCCCGGTCCCAGACTTTTGTGAAACTGCATTGTGCAGTTTCTTTTTTTCCCTCTTGGGTGGTGTTTCTCCCCATCCCCATTTTAACCCCCCCGGAGTTGATTATATTAATAGGGGTGGTGCGTGGAACATAGTCCCTCACAGAAAACACAATGTATTTTTGGCAGTTTGTTTGAGTGGCAGCAATGTATCCACTGTATTTATAGTGCTGTGATTTTATGTCATATGATATAATGACCCTACGCGGAGCCACTGAGTCAACTTGATCATCGTGGCTGGGATCATAGCCAGCCAGGTCTCCGAGGGCTACAGAACAGGAGCTTTGGTTTTCTTGTTGTTATTTTAATCAGTGGTTGATGGGCCAAAGAAGAGAAAGTTGTGGATCTGGCTGACTGTGGGGCTGGGACAAGTAGCAGTCATCTATGTGAGGTGGTGGTCATTCTCAATATTTCTGTATTTTACCAACCCTACCTGATGTAATTACTGATCTGATCACAACCATGGCATGCAGGAGGACTGAACTCAGTGGGAAAAAAATGGAGATGAAGAAAGGCAGGAAGTGGAGCACTGGGTCTACCAACCAGGTGGGCAAATAGGTAAGCAACATGTCACAGGCTACAACAAGATGTTGAGGGACACACTCCCAGAGTAGCAATATGTTAAGGTAGGATAGGAACAGAGATTGTGATGGGGGGGGGGTCAAGCAAGGTGATGTATTTTTTTTTCCTAATGTGTGTCAGGTTGTAGAGGCTTGTGAATACCTGTCGGTATTGTTATGCAGAATCATCTGGACTCAGAATTGGAACAGCCGAAATTCCAACTGGATGCAGACAGACTGGATTGTAAAGAATTCAAACACTCCTAGTCACAATCAGTGGGCAGCAGCACAGAGCAATAAAACAAAAAGCTGCAGTGGTAAAAGCATTAAAAGTTTTAAAAATTAATAAAATAACACTGAAACTGAGAGCTAACTCTCTCTTCCAACAGATTCTGTTTAAATTCTGTGTTCTGCACTCTGAGAATAAATATAGTTAAACCTTTAAAAATATACAGTATGCTAAACATGTTGTTCTCTAAATAAAATCATTTTAAATCCCCTCTATAAGGTATCCAATGATGACAGCATCTGTAAATGAGTGACTGTCAAAACAGCCACTCATTTACAGTGCTATCCCGTTGGGCTACCCTGTAAGGGTAGCGACCTTATGCGACTGTAGGGGAGGGTGACCGGAAGGGAAGGATAAGGAAGAGGATTTGTCTGGGGTAGTTTGCCTGCTGCAGCTGAGCTAGCCATGTGGTGTTCAAGTGACGTTGGCTAGCTGTGGTGCAGCAGGTACTGGGTTCAGGGCTTGGGACCAGGGGGAGAAAATATTGCTGCTGCCAGCTGCTGTCGTGTTTTTTTTATTTATTTTGGAGTGTTTTCCCCTTCCTGACATGCACCCCCCTGGAGTTGGTAATTCTTAATCATGGTGGTGCATGGGATGAAGCTCCCCAAGGGGGAGACATGGGGGGTTGCAGCCCCCTCACATAAACACTTAGTTTACTTGCTGGATGTCTTTTCACCAGCATGTGTATATCGCCAATTTGCTTTTCAGCAATATACACTCACCATAACAGTGATCGCTATTTTGCAATCGCTTTTATGACATGGAACCCTTCTACAAAGTCTCAACCTCAAACAGAGCCAAGGCCTCGAAGGAGAGGAAACTGGAACAGGGGACCAAGAAAGAAGAGATAGACTTCTTTAGATATATTAGGGAAAAAAGGAAAACTTGGGAACATATAGCCACAATTAAAAAGGATAATGGGTGGGCAGAGCAGGGGCAGAACCAGCAGAGGTACTTAATGAGTATTTCTGCCCAGTCTTTATGAGAGAAGGAGATAGATCCATCCCAATGGGGAGGAGGGTGGGAGGGGAAATGTTAACAGACTGTCATATTCCGGTGGAGAAAGTACCGGCTAGCCTTAATTCCTTACAGACAGATAAGGCACCCAGGCCAGATGGATACATCTGCGACTGCTAAAAGAGTTGGCAGAGGTGTTGGTGGCAACCTTGGTGGATGTGCTTAATACCTCCCTGCACACTGGTTGTGTGTTACTTGACTGGAGGACAGTACATGTGGTGCCCATCCATAAGAGTGGCCCAAGGGATGACTCAGGGAACTACAGGTCAGTCAGCCTCACATCCATAGTGTCTAAACTAATGGAGTCCATCATGAAGAAGAGGCAGGAGGCATTCATGCAGGAAAACAGTCTACAAGATTAACACCAGCATGGGTTCAACCAGGAGAGGTTATGCCAGACAAATCAGGTGGACTTCTTTGATTGCGTCAGTAGAGCATTGGATGGGGGTAAGGCAGCTGATGTCCTATAACTGGAGTTCAGCAAAGCCTTTTATTTGGTGCTGCATGATAGACTAGGGGGCAAACTGAGGACCCTGGGTGTGGGGAAAAAAATTGGATACATGGATAGAATATTGACTGAGCAATAGACAGCAGAGGGTGGTGGGGAGAGCATTCAAATCCCTAGGCAGTCATCAGTGGGGTCCCACAGGGATCCACTCTGTGGCCTGTGCTCTTTAATATCTTCAAGGCTGACCTAACAAGGGGAGTTAAGAGTAAAATGATCCTATTCACTGATGACACCAAAATTGGTGCAATAGTGGACACAGGGGAGTAGGAGAGGGTTCTACAAAGAGATCTGGATACACTAGGAAAATGGTCAAATACTTGGCAATTGGGATTTAATGTCAAGAAATGCAAGGTTATGTACTCCGGGTTGAGGAACCTAGGTACAGCTACCATATGGGGTGGGGGCTAAAGGTCTCAAAAGAGGAAAATGATCTGTGTGTGATAGTAACAGGGAGATTAAACAACTCAGAGCAATGCAGAAGGGCACCCAAGGCCAACCAGATGTAAGGATTACCAACTCCAGGGGGGTGCATGTCAGGGAGGGGAAAACACTCCAAAATAAATAAATGTTGAGGAAAGAAGGGAGAGAGGGGACATGATAGAAACTTTCAAGTACCTCAAGGGAATCAACAAAGTCCAAGAGGGTAGCGTCTTTCAGAAAAAGGGATGTGCAAGAACAAGGGTGCACAATTTGAAGATAGAGGGGGGACGGCTCAGTGGTAATGTGAGGAAGTATTTTTTCACAGAGAGGGTTGTGGATGCATGGAACAGCCTCCCTGAGGAGGTCGTGGAGTCAAGAGCAGTGGGGAAATTCAAGAATGCATGGGACAGACATAAGGCAGTCCTAGTGGGGGGTAGGAGGAAGTAAACTGTTGGTTAACTAGGATCTGTAGCTTATCTGTTAGGTAGGAAAATGGGCAGACTGGGTAGGCCAAGCGGTCCTTATCTGCTGTCAAATTCTATGTTTCTATGTTTCTATGTTGGAGTGTATAGCCAGAAGGATCACCTCCAGAACTGCAGAAGTTATCCTGCCATTGTATAGATCGCATATAAGGCCACACCTAGAGTACTGCATTCAGTTTTGATGCCCCTACTTAAAGAAAGACATCAAGCTCCTGGAAAGGATCCAGAGGAGGGTGACCAAAATGATAAATGGGATATGAAGGAGATCTTATATGGACAGGTTGAGGGATCTCAACATGTACTCCCTGGAGGACAGAAGGGACAGGAGAGACATGATAGAGACCTTTAAATATTTAAAAGGGCATGAATAGGGGAGATGAAGATCACATGATCAGGCAAAAAAGGGAGGGGTCACTAAGGAACACAGCACAAAGCTGGTGTGGGTAGATTCAAGGGGGAACTAAGGAGAAACTATTTTACGGAGACAGTGGTGGAGTGGAATAGGCTACCAGAAGAGCTGATTTCACAAAAGACAGTGGACACCCTCAAAAGAGGATGGGATAGACTCGGGGTAAAATAAGTACAAGAGGAGACCCATCTAGGAGAAGAAGTGGAGGGGGGGAGAGTAAGCTGTGGTATAGACCACATGCTGAACAATTCGAGCAGACATGATAGACCGACAAGGCCTTTATCTGCTGACTTCTTTCATATGTTTGTATGTTTGCATTTCTGTGTAATTCTGATCTTTTCTATTCTAATTATACTGGTTTTCTTCAAATTCTGGAACATATTCTACTTTTTCTGGTCTTACTGACTGCACAACCATGTGTCCCTAGTACACATCCTGCTGCAGTTTGTACCATGTACCAGTCATTATGGACAGAAAAAAAACCATGTGACCTGTTCTCTTTTATGTACATTACAAAGTGCACTGCACTTCACTGGCAAAGTGTTGCCATCAACACACTACATAAAGGTCCAACTCTTCTAGTTCGCAGCAAAGACTACACAAAAAGCATAGTTTTGTTTTACTTCACTGCATTGACTGTGAGGGATACTGTAGCAAACAGGCTTTTCCCATTCCTAATGTTTAGGAAAGGTACACTGAGCTGAAGCTCATTTCCAGGTGTAACCTGGTGGAGGGGTTACAAAAGGTGAGAAGATCATAAATATATAACAGTAGCAGAAAGTACAATAGGTATAGTCTATACTAAAAATGCAGAACACAGTGGTTCCAAAGTGCAAGGTACAGCAGCACATAAGAGGAAGGGATCAGTGAATTTTGCTTTGAGTTGGTAAAGCACAAAGCTAAAGGGTAAAAAAGGTTAAAAAACTCAACTTCTTTTTACCCAGATGTTTTGTGGTTTAGATTCTCATATTAATGTAATTTGTAACATGGGTATTTAGCCTACTGAAAATCCAGCACAGTGATCCGCTGAAATGGAGCAGCTGATCAATTTGCAGCAGGTATTAATCCCACAGTAATGCACACTGCTGCTATCCCTCTAAAGCCCACCAAAGATTCATGTCGCAGAGAATAATGCCAGCACTTACAGTATACTACCGAAAGTGGCCAGTTAGATAACGTTGTATGTTACTGAAATAACTAGCACACCCCACACCCACCCAGCCCATGGACACTGTGTTCTGAATGCAGATACAGTCAATTCCACTTGTATGCCTTTCGGATGTATGCCTTTTTCGGTTGTATGCCCGTTTTTACCAGGTCCCGATTCCTTTCCTATATTTACAATGATAATTGTTCCGTTTGTATGCCTGTGTGATTTCGCTTGTATACCTTTTATTTTGGCAAGAAGCTGACTGAATTGCTGCTCTTGATTACCAAGTTAGATGTTAATTGCCCATTAGCAGAGGTTAACAGCTTTCCACAGATTTCTAGTGTATGCAGTCAATGGATGTTTTTTTTTGTCTAAATAATTGGGTGTTTATGGCATTATTACACATGGGGAGTTCGCTGTGTGACTTTACTAATTGGTGTATAGCAAAATAGTGTTCCCGCTTATATGCCATTCCGCTTGTATGCCCATTTTACCGCAGTCCGGAGCACAGGCATACAAGCGGAATCGACTGTACTACCATGACTGTTGCCAAATGAAGAAATGGATCAAGTAGCCAGCTGTGATACCTCGGGCAGTGTTAAAATGTCCTGATCAGTACAACAGCAGTAGTGAAGCAAGCACAGCATGTAACGCACAATACCGGATTGAGTAAAATAGTAAAATATGCAAATAAGATATGAGCATTTCCAAGCACAAGTAACACATACAACAAACCACAGAAGCGAGTGAAATTTTAAAGTTTTGTACATGTAGAAAAAAAAACACACATTTACAGTAATCACAATGTTTGCTTCCAATGACAAATCTGTTACTGTCTCAGTAGAAAAACACCACAATATTAATAAATATAGTTGTGACAAAATCAAAAGTAGTATGTATTTTGTATCCCAAGTCATGTTTTGTGAAACAATACAGCTATGCATATGTTTCAGATATAACAGTTAATAATAGCATGTAACTACTATTCACATTGCCCATGTTATAAGAGCATTAATACCCTCCAGAGTAGGGCTCTACTATGGGAGTAATGCCTGGCTGGTAGTTGGAAGCACGCAGCCTCGAGCACCAACCCCCCCCAACCAGGCATTAATCCCTAGTAGAGTCCTCCTCTGTCGGAGAGTAATGCTTACATATTTGAGCTGGAGGGCTTTATCAATGACCAATAAGGAAACCTTTGGAAGATTATTATTATGTTTTACTACAGTATGCTGGCTTCTTTAAGGGCTGGGCAAACATTCTTACAGATGTGAAAACCAGAGAGGGACTTTGGAGTTTTGTATCAAATTTCAAAGTTCATCTATTGCCTGTAATGATATCCTTCCTTATGTCTAATGTAGGACAGACATGAACCCGCCAGTTTAATGGCAGAGAGTAAAATGAGCAGGAAGGAGGGGTGGAAGAACAATGGGGAATAATAAAAACTGCCATCACAGAGGTAACAAGCCTTTGTGTGAAGCAAATAAACAAAACAAAATGTTGTAAGAAACCACTATGGTTCTCAAAGGAGGTGGCAGTGAAGGTTCAAGAGAAAAAGAAAGCATTCAGAAAGTACAAGGAATCACAGTAGGAGCAGGACAGAGAATTGCATCAGTTAAAGCAAAAGGAAGCTGGGAAGGCAGTCAGAACTGCAAAGGCCCAAACTGAGGAAAAGATAGCTAACTCAGTTAAGAAGGGGGATAAAACCTTTTTTTGGTACATCAGGGATCGAAGGAAGACTAAGGGAGGGATAGTAAGGCTCAATAAAGGGGAGGAGGGTGGGCAGAGGGTGACTGTGAAAAGGCAGAGATACTAAACAAATATTTTTGCTCAGTATTTACAAACGAAAGGGGGAGGTGCCTAAAACAAACAATAGAAACACTCTGGATACAGAAGTTGATACCAGCCCATTTACAGAAGAAAGGGTTCTGAAAGAACTCTTAAAACTGAAGGTGGACAAAGCAGTGAGGCCTGATGGGATTCATCCCAGAATTCCAAAAGAACTAAAGGTAGAACTAGTGACACCACTGACTACCCTCTTTAACAAATTATGGGAGGATGGGGTGGTACCTGAGGACTGGAGGAGGGCAGATGTGATTCCCCTTCACAAAAGTGGGAGCAGGGCAGAACCAGGAAACTATAGGCCTGTTAGTTTAACCTCAGTGATATGGAAAATGATGGAATCACTTCTGAAGGAAAGAATTGTCAAGTACCTAGAGGTCAGAGGGGCCCAGGACCCAAGGCAGCATGGATTCACAGTGGGAAGGTCATGCCAGACGTATCTAATAGATTTCTTTGACTGGGTGACCAAAGTAGTAGATCAGGGAGGGGCTGTGGACATGGCCTACCTAGACTTTAGCAAGGCATTTGATTCAGTCCCACACAAAAGATTAATATACAAGTTAGCCAGCCTGGGAGTGGGTCCCAAGATGATAGCGTGGGTAAAGAATTGGCTGGAGAATAGGACACAGAGGCTAATAGTAAATGGAGTCCACTCTGAAGAAAGGGGGGGTTACTAGTGGGGTGCTGCAGGGTTCAGTATTAGGACCAGTCCTCTTCAATGTCTTCATAAGCGACATTGCAGAGGGACTGGAAGGAAAAGTATGTCTCTTTGCAGATGACACAAAGATCTGCAACAAAGTTGATGCACAAGGTGGGGTGGAAAGGATGAGAAGGGACTTACCAAGGTTAGAGGAATGGTCAAATGTATGGCAGCTTAGATTTAATGCTAAGAAGTGCAAGGTAATGGACCTGGGGAACAAAAACCTAGGGGAAGAGTACACAATGGGGGGTGAGATACTAACAACAACAAAAATGGAAAGGGACATGGGGGGTAGTCATATCAGATGACTTAAAGGTGGGCAAGCAATGTGAAAGGGCAGTAAGGAGGGCTGGGGGGATACTGGGATGCATAGGGAGAGGCATCTCCAGTAGAAAACAGGAAACTATTATCCTTCTGTACAGACAGCTGGTGAGACCCCATCTGGAGTACTGTATGCAGTTCTGGAGACCCAATCTCCGCAAGGACATAGACAAGATGGAAGCTGTCCAGAGGAGGGCAACTAAAATGGTGCAGGGTCTGCACCGGAAGACATGAAGAGAGACTAAAGGAGCTTAATATGTATAGCCTCGAGGAAAGGAGGAGAGGGGACATGATAGAAACTTTCAATTACCTCAAGGAATCAACAGTCCAAGAGTGGCAGTATTCAAAAAAAGAGGTGTGCAAGAACAAGGGGGCACAATTTGAAGATAGAGGGGGCGGCGGCTCAGAGGTAATGTAAGGAAGTATTTTTTTACAGAGAGGGTTGTGGATGCATGGAACAGCCTTCCAGAGGAGGTTGTGAAGTCAAAAACAGTGGTTGAATTCAGGCATGCATCGGACAGCCATAAGGCTATTCTAGGGGGTGGTGGTAGAAAGAAGTAGGCTGCTGGTTAACTAGGATCTGTAGCTTATCCATTAGGTAGAGAAATGGGCAGACTGGGTTGGCCAAGCGGTCCTTATCTACCATCAAATTCTATGTTTCTATATCTCTAAAAGCCATGGCTGGATGTACTAGGTGGTTATTTTTATGGATGATCATGGCTACCACAGCAAGAGATGTGTTTTTTTTTTGTATCAGGATGTGTAGAGAGACAGAGTCATAGCAAAAGCTAAGTTCCAATATACTATATATCTAGATAAATTATATCACAGGAAATCCTGTTTAAATAAATGGTGATTTCTTGTGATATTGATTAAGTTTTAAAGACTGGTTGGTTTGATGGGCTTAGAAATTACCATTTATTAAAAAGGGGAAGAAGATGATTTAGCAGTTTTATGGCCAATGGATTTAGAGTAAGTTTCTCTATATGAACTGTATATGTGATGGGAATGGCATGAAGGGATCATGCAAAGTAAGTCAATGAAATACAGTATGTCATTTTTCTACTGTATACAAGAAAATCACTTGCCCATTTTTGCTGTCTTTAATATTACAAAAAGTGAAGAAAAAATTAGATGTTGATAGCCTCGCTAAAGATGGAGTTAAAGGATTGTGTAGAGTAGTAATGGGACATAAAAATAACTGATGATATAAACATTAATAAACATCTACATATAGCACAATAAAGACTTTTAGCCTGTAAAGTAATTTCAAACATGTTATCCAAAGTGGCCTAGTTGATTCATACAAAAGAATTTTGGAGTAAAGCTATTTCTTTTGCAACATATGCTTCACGATAGTCCTAAAATATTGTAACCTAACAGATAGATTGATAATTAAAGGTTAGTATCATTTTGCTCCAAACCAGATGGATAAACTTCCCATGGTATATTATGATACATACTGAAAGCAGTAACTGATTCAGGTGCAGTAAGTTTCTTCATTAGCATTATTATGATTATGTTTTCAGTGGTATAAAGGGAAGACAATCAAAGGACACCAAGGTTCATGTAGTTTTCAGCCAGCATGTCTGAATATAAATGCAAGGGTACTAGAATGTAAAAGACAAATGGACCACGTAATGGAAGAAAAAACAGAGACTAAGGTATATGAGCCTGCTAAAAGATCCATACGCAGAGATTAGAAAGCAGGATTGATTGATGCTGCCCCACTTTTTCACTGTACTTCTGCTTCCCCGGTACATGAAAACCTCTCTGTTCTTTCAAGCCTCTCTGTTTTCCTCCTTTTGTCTGCTTGTTCCCCTTCCTAACTCTGGGATAAGGTATTCTTCTGCTACATTCATGAAAAATGTAAAGTCAAGGGAGTCATTATTTTGCACCTTAAGAAAGGGGATGTCCGGGAACAGGGAGGCACAGGCACAGCTAAAATCAATACTTCAGTTCAGTATTTACCAAGAAGAATGAAGAGCCATTGCCAGAGTGCAAGTTAATGAGTAAAAGCAAGGAGACAAGGTGCTCCATGAAGCAGGGCCTATCGCACAGACAAGAGTGTGAGAAGTGATGAGGGGACTGAGGTAAGACAAATCAATAAGACCAGAAGAAATGCATCCTAGGATACCATCAAAAATCATAAGTATTATAAGCACCTATGGCGAACATCTTAAAATGCTCCTTGGCCACAGGAGGCATCCCTATGTATTGGAGAGCTGCCTTTGCAGTCATGCGGCATAAAAGCAGCAAGATGGATGAGTCAAGAAAGTCAGTCTGATAACTATAGTGGGAAAAGTACTTGAGTCTATAAGGGAGAAGTCAGTGAACTTGCTAAAATAAATAGGTTACAAGATGACAGACTGCATGGGTTCACAAAGAGGAGGTTGTACCAAACAAACCTGATAGACTTCTTTCACTGGGTATTAAGGGCAGCAGCTAAAGGACAGGCAGCCAGTGTAAGGTATCTGGACTTTAGTAAGACTTTTGACTCTGTCCCCCACAAAAGGATGGACAAAACAATGAGGGACTTGTGGGTAGAAGAGTATACTGCAACATGGGTGGAAAATTCACTGAGAGAAAGGACAAAGAAAGTAGCTGTAAATTATGACTTATCAAATGTTAAAGAGGTTATGAGTGGAGTTGCAAAGGGCTCAGTCCTGATTCCTTTACTCTTTCACATATGTGACATAGGGAGGACATACGGAGCAAAATCTGTCTCTTCACTGAGAACACTATGATATCTCTGGAGGTGAGCACTGTGAATATAATGAGCGCACTAAGGTAGGATCTGCCAAGTTGATAAACTGTTCCTACGGAGTGGAAACATGCCATTGAATTACCCCTGCCCAAAGGAGGTGACCCCTCCTCCCCTGAAAAATACTGCCCTATCTATCTCCTCCCTGCACTCGCAAAACTCCAAGAACACCTCGTGCTCTAATTTCCTCTCTGAGTCCAACTTCTTCATGCCCTATCAGTCTGGATTTAGGAAGAATCACTCCACTGCTACCTCCCTGATAAGACTCTCTGACACCATCTTATCTGGGAGGGAAAGAGGTCTAATCACCTCGGCCATCTTTGTTGACTTAGCCAAAGCTTTCAACACTGTCTCCCATCCCCTCCTACTAACCTGCCCCTCTGCAGCTGGACTAGCTGAGTCTGCCACAAACTGGTTCAGTACCTACCTGATAGGCAGAACCCAATCAATCAGAATTGCTGATTCCACCTCCCCTCACCTACCTATCAATACCGGTGTACCTCAGGGTTCGGTACTTGGCCCAATCCTTTTTTCTATCTTTCTCAATGACCTTCCACTTATCTGTTCAACTTCCTCCATACACATGTATGCAGATGACACAGTTCTATTCTCCACTGCCCGCACGCCTGAGGACATGACTACCAGCCTTCAGGCCGACTTTCATAAAGTCCAGCTCTGGTTTTGCTCTCACCAACTCTCTCTCAACACCAAAAAGACAGTCTCCATGACCTTTGGCACCAGGCAGAGACTGTCCAGGCTGACTGCACTCCCAAACTTCCACACCGTCGACGGGACAGTCCTTGAGGACACTACTACCTTTAGGTACTGAGGGGTTTGGCTTGATCAACACCTATCATTCTCTGCACACATAGATGATATCCTGAAAAAAATGTGCCCCAAGCTCAGTGCCCTGTACTGGAACTGCAGTAGCCTCACGTTACCTGTGAGATATGAAATTGTACAGAAAATTATCTTACCTACTTTTGACTACTGTAATGTAGTCTATATTGTCGCTTCCAAGTCTACCTTATCCAGGCTGGTTCCCCTCTTCAATGTTTTCTGCTGCTTTGCTCTTGATGCCCCCCCTCACTCACACCACTGCATGCTCCACCGCTCACTGGCATTACCCTCCCTTGGTAACCAACGTCTTCTCCACAGTGCTAAATTCGTGTCGAAATTCTGGCTCAGCACATTCCCACTCTACCTTACCCCCTTCCTGTCTTCCCCACCTATTCCTTCCCATGCCCTCAGATCGACTGATTCCTGGCTACTGTCAGTCCCTCACTGATGGACCTCAGTGGGTCAAGCCACTTTCTCCTACTGCCTCCCTAAACTGTGAAACAACCTCCCACACCAAATTCTGCACTCCTCCTCTATGGATTCTCTATCCACTGCCCTATCCATATTTTAAATGGTAAAATGCACCTGCACCTGATACCATCTCTCTACTTCCCCCTAAGCCTTTTCTTCCTTACTCTCTTCCCCAACCCTACTCATCCCCAGTCTCCCTTCCCTTCCCAGTACCCTTCCAAGCCCCCACCTACCTCTCACCCTGCTAGGGTCTGACGAGCAGCCTTAGTTGCTGGCGTATATCTTCAACAGCTGCACTTTTGCCTCTTACTGCACTTAATTTGCCAATGTATTGCCTATGTTTTCATTGCCAAATGTCTGTCTCAAATTGCATAGTATGATAGTGCATCCATTGTAATTAACCCATTTTATGCTGAACTACTATGAAAAATGTAACCAAAATGTTATGTAACCTAACTGTCCTCATATATGTTGTGTTCAAAATGGTACAATGTTAAGCTTGAATTCCATATTTGTCCTCCAGCTGTAACCCTCCCCCCAGGTCGCACCGTGAGACGAGCATCTTGTTGCTCAGTGTGCCTTTCCTGGTGAAACATTTCAATAAATAAATAAGTAAATAAAAATGTAGCAGTTTAGCTTTAATGCAAATAAATGCAATGTTTTGCACGTTGGAGAAAATAACCTGAAAACAAAATATATGATGGGGGAAGTACAGCTAGTAAGCCCATCAGAAGAAAAAAGATTATGGTGTAATAATAGCAGAACATCTTAAATCATCAAAACAGTGTAATAAATCAGTAAGAAAAGCATACAAAATGCTGGGGTACATACTGTAAGTAGGGGAATCAGTAGTAGTTACCAGGAAGCGATCCTGGAGCCTGAAGCGTTTCACCTAAAACAATATCAATTTATGCCATGGATTCTGCATACCAGGCTGTACGTAATGATTGTCACTGAGTCCTAGCCCTCTTCTCAGATTTGCAACAATGAATATCTTTGTTTCTGAACATAATGTCTACAGGAGGGTCCATAGAAATGGAGGTGGAGGTGGGGTTGCTATGTCCAGTAACCTCAGCCTTGGCTTCAAGGTAACTTATAGATATCCTGTCCCCTCTTCACATGAGCTCCACCTTGGTCAGCTCTCTTTCCCCAGCTCCCTTCTGATCACCATTGGTGAACTTTACTAACGTCCTAGTCCTAAGTCTAATACATTCCTAGGTACCCTCTTCTCCCTGCTCTCCTTGGCCTAGTCTGGTGAATTATTGGGTGACTTCAATATAAACTGACCATAACCATCCTCGTAAAAACCTATTCTGCAAATTCAAGACTTTTACCTGATAAAGCACATTACGGAGTCAACATATCTCAACCTGAACAACAACTCCCTAAATTAATGGATTCTGTCCTCCCACCATAACAGTATCTGGAAAGCTGGAATGCTGCCGGGGCACTTAGTGATCACTCCACTGTATACCATATGAGAATAATTCACCATGACAAGACCCCTCCTAAAGTCATCCTTCTTCAGCCCCAAAAGTACATAACCTGTCTTTCCTACTGCCTGACCTTTACAATATTGTATGGTTCCCATCTGAGAATTTGGCAATGTTGATGATCTTCCTAACTATATCCATGGAGGGACAGTAGGTCTCAGGTCTAATTGGGAAACTTGTCAGACTGAATGGACTGTTAATCTTTTTCTGTCATCATTCTCTATGTTTCTGTTTCCATCTTCTCCAAAGTCTAATTTCACATTTGTCAGAGAGAAGAATGCCCCTCTCAAGAGAGTTGCTAGAGTGAACAGCTTGCATATCCCATGGGTTTTATGCAACTTGATTGGCAGTCTAAATGCCAGAGACACTGCCTGGCACCTACATAAAGCCTCTGGCTCACATAAAAACTTATTAATTTAAATGCAGGTCTGTAACACCTGTTCCAAGTCTGTCAGGCTGGACAAGACAGACAATCTTGCTTCTATCTTTTACAAGAATTTAAATAGCCCATCAAAGTTCAAGAATGAAAACCCTTTTTTGACACCCCTACCAGTCTGCAAACATGGCAGTTCCACCGTCTCTGACCTCAGGAGGTCACCTCTATCTTCAACAATGTCTTCTCATGTGTACACTTTTTCATTTCCCTCCTCTCCACCCTCACTCTGACCCTTCCTTTTCCTCTTGTCTTCCCTCTCTACCCAGCTGCTACTCTCTCAGCCTTCCTGTCCCATAATCTGGCTAAGAGCAAATGTCCTGAAGGCTCCCCCCCCCCACCAGATCCTCTATGTAGTCACACCTGCTATTGTGGCTGAACTTTCTTTCTTCTTCCTTTTCCACTTTGTCAAATCCCTGATGCCTGAAAGTATGTTAGGGTCCTCTCACTCTATTAAGGTGGGGAATCAATTAACTCCTTGTAATTATTGACCTTCTTTTCTCACACCTGTACTTGCTAAACTTCCATAGAAGGTGATGCTGTCTCAGCTTTCCTTCTTTTTGACTTCTCATTCTACAGCCTCTTCCAGTCTAGTGTCAGAAAACCTTTTCCACTGTTTCCTTTGCCCTCATACTGAAAGGGATGGATGGAGGTTTGCTATCCACTGAAATCTGAGTTAACCTAGAAAACATTTTCAACACAGTCAATTACCCCCACTTACCTCATACTGTACTTGATAAACTGGTCAATATGGGAATGTCTGTCCTGATGACTGGTTTCACTTTTACTTGTCTGACCAATATCAATCAGTCCTAGTAGGTGATAGAGGCAGGTGAAGTCAGCAGGCTTTACTTAATGAAAAATGACATGAAGTGCTGCTACATTGTGTAGCATGCTTTGCTTCAAGAAAAAACTACTTGAAGGGCTGCTACATCATGTAGTATAAAGTGGCACTTCATGTCGTTCTAACAAAGGGGGCACATCTCTGGACAAAGACTATAAGAAATGGCATATATCTAAGCATTTTGCTCATCGTATCTGAGGTATGTTCATATTATTCTATTATTCCTCATTTTTAAACCCCACAGTCAAAACCATAGTGGTGCTTCTCCTTAAGGGACATGATACACTTTTGTAGGTAGTTTTTCCAGCACTAGCTGAACAAACACGTTTGGGAAGCACAACACAATTCAGAATGCAACACACTTACAACATTTCATATTTGGGTGCAGATATTCTGCTTATGAAGATTACAGGGAATTACAACAATGTGCTCAAGGAGTGCTGCGAGTACAAACTGATACAACAAACATTCAAAGCAGTGTTTTTACTTTTACAGTCTCACTCAACCCTCCTCGCATATCCTTTTGGGTTCAAATAATCTTCATGGCTGTATTGCCAAATTCCAACCTTTTTCGGTAGCTGAGGGTCCACGCTGGGTATGTCCATTCATTGGGTGACTTGGGGTCAGGTTCACGTAGCTTAAAAGATGCATTTTATTTCTCAGAGTACCCTGATTCATTCATCACCATCTTAGCTACTTCCTGGTCTTCCTGGCCATGACGTGACAGTTACCACGGTGATTGCTGACTTTTCTGAATTGTGTACGTCTTCTTCAGAGCTAATGCAAATGTCCATTAAGGTTTACTTTATGCCCCTTTAGCTAGCATGGTTACTAATAACACTATACTCCACCATTAGCTCTTGCTAGAGCTTTAAATGTGAACACAATCTCGTGACCTAATACCACCAACATTTACAAAGTGCAATTATAAAACAGTGTTTAAAAACAGCATATATGTGATCTCATTCTCTGGCACCAATAGTAGATCCTATTTTTACTCATTTTGTGCATTCAACAAATTATGTATATGTTACTGCAGCTCATTAATTTATTAGCACCAATTTCATTTTATGGTGCATTCAGCTCGGCTGTCTGTTTTTCAGTGCACTTGTGATTTCTTAACATACATGTTATATGGCGATGGAAATCCTTTACATCCTTTTCAGCTGCTCTTTTTTATTTTTAATATTTCCTAGCATTACTCAATTTTATTACATCATTGTTATTGTTATTGCAACAGTTGCAGACTCACATGTATTTAGACTCTTTCAAGCCCACATTCCATGATGTCTGCCCATTGAAACCTTCTGTTGCAATTTTTTTTTTAAGTGTGTACTCGGGCTTCCATGAATTCAGCCTGTTTTCCACATCTGGTTTTGGTTCATGCCTATATAAGAATGTGTACTCAGGCTTCTCTATTTAGCCTCCTTTCCACATCCCCATTTGCATGGCTGTACATCTACAGTGTCTCACGGATATAACTTTATTTATTTTAGCACACAGCAAAGTTCTCTATATATACAGTACTCTTGTTAGATTGCTTATTTTTTTAATTTTATTTATTACAGTCTGCTGAGAAACTATATTCAATATATACTTAGTTTTACTCACTAGTCATACAGCAACCAGATCTAAGCCCATTTCTCAAATAGGCCACATTTTTTTCTTCTGTACTCCCCTTTATTCAAGTGAAAGTGTACAGATAGTACCCCTTAAAATAATTTAATCCCCAAGACTGTACAAATGAATTTATAGAACAACCCTTCCCCATCCTAGAAACATCAAAATTCAAGTCCCCCTGATCAAAATGTTAGCATTTATACCTGTTTCTACACTCTAGAGAGTATCCAAGCCACTTCTATTCCCCCATGCCACCCACTGCACCAGCGAAAGGATACAGTCAGGTCAGTACTACACTGGCATCTGCATTGAGATAAGGGTGGACAGATTTGATGGACCATTGGTATTTATCTGCCCACATTGTCTATGTTCCAATGTTTCTATCATACGAAGTCTCAATGTTTCTATCATACAAAGTCTTAGTGACAAGGAGCAATGGCAACTGGAATAAACCCTTCTTACACCATCTAAAAGAGAGCATGTGTTTAGAGTAGTGATCTGATTACTACTCTTCACATGCACTCTCAATTATGAGATGGTGGCTGGGGTGCTGCAAGAAGGGTTTGTGGTGGTTAGTGTCCCTCCTAGCCATCTGGACTTTTTATCGATGTGCTGTGGGGTGTGCCATGGGATAGGAGGCAGATTTTGGGTGCTACAATGTTTAGTTTAGATTTTTGATCAGCTTAAAAGCCATTACATAAAAATAATAAGACATACAAAGATACAGCATACATAAAAACCATATTCACATGGACAGAATATTAAATACACGGATATACATATTGCACACACAGAAAGTACTTTTCTTAGTGTATCAGTGGATGTTTCACATTACCTCTGATCATAGATGAGTATGGCCATAAACAAAGCGAGCATAATTGTGAATGCTCAAGTACCATTATAGTTGGCTATATACCTGGTTCTTGTTTTTTTTTTTTTTTCTCAGATAAAGTTCAAGTTTGTTTAGGATATTAACAATTTCTGAAATTAAAATTTGGTCCATTTGCAATCTGGATGGAATAAATAAAGAGCAAACTATCTCATTTAAATATTTACTCTAGATTTGTTTATACCATGGACATCTTAAGGTAACATGTTCCAAGTCCTCTACTTCTTTCAGGGAGCAAAAACATAACATTGACTGTAAACAGATCTTATTATAGCTGGCCTTAAGAAAGTTACTCAGGAAGACTTTGAATCTATATTGAGCGATTAGGCATCTGTACTGAGGTACTTTCACTGCCTCCAAAAAATATTTCAGTGAGTGTTCTACTGTGTTTTTAATCAACCCTCTAGACACTTACAACTATTTGATGCTATCCAAATCAGCTTTCTTGACTTTATATGGGTTGATTTTTTTAATGTGTTCAATATACGAGATAGAGTAACCTGTTGATCACTCCATAACTTTAGATAGTATAAGTAGTTGGTTTTTAATTCACTATTCACAGAATTAAGCCAAGAATCTTGCATATGGACATTTAGGATAGCTTTTCATCTAAGCACCTAGCCAAAAGGGTATCCTTGACTTTAGACTTTAACTTTATCCAGTAAGAGATCATACGTTCCTGAGCTAGGTGTCTGAAACTAATTTGCCCTAGTTGAGATCTAAAAAGCACATTGGGTGTACTACAAGGAATTCTTATTAAATGTTTAGTTTGATTGAGCACTGAATCTATGTATTTTGTTCAGATTATCTGTTCCCAAAACTTCTGCCGTGTAAGCTGTTTGTGTAATAATTTTTGTGTTAATGGCTTTAATCATTGGAACTACTGTTTTGCCTCCATATAGTATATTAAATCTTTTCAATAATTTAACTGAATTTTGAAGCTTTTACTTGACCAAGTGATATGTTTATTCCATTTACCATTGCTTGAGAAAAGTACACCTAAATATGGGAATTCACTGATGAGCTCCAGTTTGTTTCTAGCCAGTGTAAGAGATCTGTACTTGTTTTTACAAACAATGGCTGGGGATGCAGATTCATTCTGAAAGTCCTGGAGCTTGAGAGGAATGTGGGATAGGGTGATATGATCAAGAGAGGTAGGAAATTGTTTTTTCCATGTGTTTCTTTACAAGAAGTTTGAGCAATTGCAAAGCGGTAGAAAAGTGGCAAAACTTCATGAAGATACATGTAGCACAAAGTTAAGTATATTGACACCACTTAACAGGCAAAATAAAACTGTGCTGCATCACTAATAAGTAATTAATTCTTCCTCCACTCTTTACATTTTTCAGGCATCCCACAGAGCTTGATCCTAGGTCCTGTCTTGTTTTTTTATCTTCCTGAATGATCCCCCAAAATGTGCTCCCTTTTTCATGTTCACATGTATACTATTGGTACAAAGCTCTTCCTCAGGTTCCTTATCAACAAATCTGGAATGTGATTAGTAGTGTAACTTTAACTGCATCCACTGCTGGTACCAGACAACCAACTTACCCTGAATGCTAAAAAAAATGATATCCATGACCTTTAATAGAAAGCAAACATTGACCAGGGTTATCAAACCCTTGGGGCAGGATTTTCCAAACAGAAAGAATGCCACAAACCCCAGGTGCACTGAACATGTGTCACATGGGGCTTGCAGCATTCTCCTGGCTGATGATTAGGATTTCCTATCCTGTGCACTGATTGCTGCATGCTAGACCAACTTTTTTGTGCTCTAGCTTTTGGCAGTCACAAGGACCTTTTTTGTAGAGCTTACTCCAGATATTTGGTCATACAGCAGCTTAGCAATTCTTAAAGCGAGAGACCTGAGCAATATATACAATAATACATGGAGTGGTGTGTTTAACAAGCATTTTACACAAGCCCAAGGTGCTGGATGCTTCACAAACCCTGAGAGTGAAGCTTGAGGGGGTTATTTCAGCATCCAATACTGATGGTGTGTCTACAACTTGGGTTTTACACACCACCTATGTTTTATTTTATATAATTGCTAGGGAGTGTTTTTTCACCACGGCAAAGATATAAAATAGAAACACATTCCTGCAGTCAGGTTCAAGTGTGGTTGAGCTCAAGCAGTTGTTGCAACATTTTCTTTTTTCTTTTTGTAAAGCGGTTCCTCCCAAATAGACTTAAAACAGCTAAGCTGAGTTTTTTTAATATTTACCTGTGGCTGAAGTCGCATGCAAGAGGTGAAGTGTCTAGCTCAAGGAAAGGAGCATAGTGGTTGGTGCATGTGTGGAGCAAGGGAAACCTGGTGCATGTTCACCACTGAAGGCGCAATCCCCCCACCCTTGATGCATCCAGCTGGCTCGCTGAGCTTGCCCACAAACTCCATTCACTAGAATATCACAGAGCACTTCCAACTATGGTAAAAGCTAGCACAACACACATTTCTTAATTTTTTTTAATTTTGACCCCATTTTTTTTCAAGATAATCATTTTATGACTCCCCCCTTATAAACATGATATGTGGTATTTGTACAATACTGGCTGAAACATAATTTTGTGCCACAGATGTGAAAACAAGTCGCATCCTGGATCTTAAAAACAACACTTGTCACATTTATTAGCTGGTAAGAAAAAATGTCTATGTTGAATGGTTTGAGTCAAAATACTGAAAATTAGCAAATGTATGAGTAAACACTGACATTTTTCAAAGTTCTGTCATAATGCTCATTGTATTATATTTTACCCTAACTTTTAAACATTGGGCTGGATATTCAAAAGGGTTGCGCCATGCACAATAGGGTTGCACCTGCACAAGTCTGAAATTGCACCATTCTGCCATATTCAGCAGGAGGCAGTTGCGCCCCCAAGGCAAGCTGAGCAACAGCGCAATGCAAATGAATGCATGCTGAACTAGAGGGGGAGGAACCATGCATAAACTGCACAGCCTGATATTCAGCGGGCTGTGCAGAGTTGTGCAGGTGCAACCCCCAACCTGTGCCTGCACAACTTTGAGCCAAAAAAAGTAAGTTGAGGGCCACCCACTGGTGAGCTGCTGCATTGCAGGGTGCAACACAGCAGCTGCCACCTGTGGCTGGCCCTCAACCCTCCCTGTGCCCCCACAGCCTGATAGTGGGCAAAAGTGTAAAAATCCCCACCCCTGACTGGCCCGATCGCGGGCAAAGCATAAAATCCCCCCCTGAGTGGCCCAATCATGGGCATAAGCTTAAATAAACCCCCACCAGCCTGATCACGGGCAGCACAGAGTCCAACCCCCAGGACATATCCCTGGTGGTCCAGTGGACTGCTAAGCCTGATCGCGGGCTGCAAAATGTTGAATCACACCCCCAGAACTGATCCCTGGTGGTCCAGTGGACAGCTAAGCCCGTCGTGGGCTGCAAAGTGATGAAACCTCCCCCAGACCATAGCCCTGGTGATCTAGTGTCCCCCACCACCCACCCATGAGCCCACACCCGCTCCCCGGCGGCGGTGGCAGGCATCCACCGCCTGCCGCCCGCCACCCACCGACTGACTGCCCAGTAGGGCTGCATGCCCATTGGTGCAGAGCAAGAGCCAATGGGCATGCAGCTCTTATAATAAGGCAGTCCAGATATGTGAATGAAATCATTCATTCACATATCTGGACTACCTTATTGTACGGTATGGGCTGCATGCCCATTGCCTGCTCTGCACCATGGCAAGTGCTACTCTATCGGGCAGTTCAGTCGGGCGGGTGGTGGAGCGGTAGGTGGGTGGATGCTGCCACCCGCCTGCTGCTGGGGGCGGGTGGTGGGGCCGTGGGTGGGTAGGGTGGGGTGGGGGACACTAGATCACCAGGGCTATGGTCTTGGAGGGCTTCATCACTTTGCAGCCCATGATTGGGCTCAGCAGTCCACTGGACCACCAGGGATATGTTCTGTGGGGACGCTGTGCTGCCCGTGATTGGGCTGGTGGGGGACATTTGCCAATTATGCCCATGATCGGGCTGAGTGGGGGGTTATTTTACCTAATGCTCATGATCGGGCCAGTCGGGGGAGGGGGATTTTCACACATTTTCCTGCGATCGGGCTGCAGGGGGCGTCGGTCCCCGACGGCTGCTGCCTGGCAGGGCGCCAGGTGCAAGTCCTCGGGGATCGGTGCACCTGCATGTTAATGGCATGCAAATGGAGCCATAAATAGATGCAAATGGCCCCCCCATGCCTTGCATGAATTATGGCGCATTTGCATGTCACCTTTTGAATATCGGAAATTTGCGCATGGCGCAATGGTACTTGCGCCACTGCAGCTTGAATGCTCCACTCTGACCACTTGCGGTGGCGCAAGTTCCACTGTGCCATGCACAGTGGCTGTGGCTGGGGGGTGATATTCAAAGGAGTTGCTCAATAGTGCAACTCCTTTGAATATCGCCCCCGCCACACCCCTGCGCAACTATTTTGTGCAGCACAAGGGCTTGCACCACAAAATAGCGCAGTTTGAATATCCAGCCCATAGTTTTCTTATGACCTCATGTTATAACTGATAGGTGAACATTTTCAAATCCCACCCAAAGCATGATTTTGCAGAGTGACTGCAAAATCACCTTTCAGCCTGTATTTGAATAATTTCACCTACCCCATACATGAGGTGGGGTCCCAATAAGGCCATGTTGAATGTTTGGTTCCAGAAATATTAAAAAATTAACAAAGTTATGATTGAACGTTGAAATATTTCAACATTTGCTCATAACGTGGTCACTTTGCATATTTGTCCACCAAATTTTCAACATACTAGTCTTATTGTGACCCCACAAGATGAACCCATAGGTGAAAATTTTCAAATCATGCCTGAAAGATGATTTCACCGAGTGAGTATAAAATCACCTTTTAGGAAGGATTTGAAAAAATTCATCTACTTTGTTCATGAGGTGTGGTAAGGGCATGTTGACAATTTGGTGTAAAAATATTGAACATTTTATGTTATGGGTAACAGTTCAAAATGCATTGACATACATTAACTGAACTTACCTTATGTTCTCATATAGCAGTTGCTGGTACCAGCAGCAGGATATCTTTTGGATCAGAAAGTGGATCCATGTTTGTGGACGTGCTTAGTTGAGTGAGGGTGTGTGTGGGTTGGTGTGGAGTGTGCTGAGTGGGGCAATAAGGCTGGGGAATCAGATTGTTGAGTGACCATTTTCTTCTTTGCAGGTTTATTACAAAAAAACAAAAGAAGATTAATAGGGGATTTTTTTTTTTTTGCAGCTGGACTGTAGCCATCTCTGGTAAAACACATCGGGCAGGATTCACAAAGAAGGCCAAAAATCCCGCAGCTGCAGGGAAAAAAGCCTGCAGCACTGTGGAAATGCAGTTGCATGATATTCTGAATGAAAACTTGTGCAGGTGTGGAATTCCACGAAAATCCCCACAGTTGTGGAAATTCAGCAGCTGCGGAAATTGAGCAAGTGCTGAAAATCAGCAACTGTGGATCCGCAGCTGCAGAAATGGCTTAGAAGGCACAGCAACCTAATTAGCTGGAGCAGCAGACTTTAATACTTCTGCCATAGCACGAAGCTGAAAGCACCCACAGGGAGACTAGCAACCAGTCCCTCAACCTGGACCACTGCAACACCACAAGTACCAGCAATACCATGGCACCACAGTGGCTGTCTGTCACTGCTGGTCATCCCTCCCTGGATTGTTCCTGTTGCCTGCAGGAGCAACACTCACTGCAGGCTGTTCAGGCTCCACTGCCTGTGGGGCTCCTTCATGGGCTGCACTGGGTCTGGTGGTTGTTTTTTGTTGCCATTCAGTGGCAGTATGTGCTAATGTTGCTGTAACTTCAGCCACTGATATGCCCACTGGGATGCTATTACCTATGCCTGACCTCCACTTTAATTGTATTTCAATTGTTGGGGCACTACTGCAGTTTGCTGAGTGAGTGTTACACCTCACTCCAATGTGTGTAACATTTTTTTTCCACAACTGCAGAAAAAAACTGGCTGAGAATAGCCTTTGAGGGGCTGGGCCATACTTATCAATTACCTTTTTTCCTCAGGAACTTCTGAAGCTGCACTTTTTCCACATTCTGTAGTGTATTTTTTCTGCAGCTGTAGAGGTTTTTGTGACTAGCACTCAGAGCAATTTTCTGCTTTTTTCCATAGCTACAGAGTTTTGGGGACTTAGGGAAGGTTTTGCACCTTCAGAAAGCTTTGTGAATCCTGCCCATCATCTTTAGGTATTTTCCAAGTTTTTAGTTAAAACAAAAACAAGATGGGGGCTGTCATGAACCCCCCCTAAAAATTCAGTTTGTAAAAACAGTTTTCAGTTCGTGACAACTAAGTGTGCCAAATGAAAATAGCCCTGCAAAGTGAAAATATTCAATTTGTATCAATTATCCAAAACCTCTACTGAGCACAATCAGAAAAAAAAACTGTAAAACATTACAACTCAAGAAATAGAAAATAATGACTGAGTAAGGGGTTATAATGAGAATTTTACACACACCTTGAGGTGTGGGATGCCATACAAACCCTGAGAGCAAAGGGTTGTTAAGGTGCAAAAATTGGGGTTTAACATTTAACTGTATTATATATATTTATAGATTGTATTCTTTGGTAACAGGGTAAGGCCCATTAATCACAAGTGCCTATTTTCAGGGTGACTTGAGAGCATTGGGGAGGATAAGTGACAGTCACATGCCAATACCACTAAAAATGAAACAACGTGGTAAAAAAATTTAGCAGACAAAAACTCAAAAGGCAAAAACGCATCCTTGCACAACAGCTAAGGGAAAAACCTTGCCCAGTACCCACCCATACAACAGCACATTCTTTGTCGCACATATTCCTTTTCCACAAGTAAGTCACTTCTCACACAGATTTACTATTCTGACACCACGCCACCATGTACCACCACTCTAGTGAAATTCACCCTAACAGCACGTGGTTCAAGTACCTCAGAACTATGCGGTCTGGCACAAGTGCTATTTTCCCGCATCATTCTTCTGAATTTCAACATTAAGACTATGTGCTTTAACCATGCTCCTTTGTTCCACACAAACTTGATATGATACCTTAAGTGACATGCTCAGAGTCACACAGTAGAAAAGTGGAGATTGTGGGAATCAGACCCAGGTGTGCTGGATATACAGTACCAAGTGCATTCATAGCCTGTTACTGTAACTTCCAGGCTATACTACCAGCACCCACGAAGAGATAGAGATACATGTAATATATAGAAATCTCAGTTACACAGGAACCGTGTTAATCTGAGGAACAGTCAGTTCTTTTATGAGTAAGAGAGTGCAGAGGCACCTTACCATTGGTAGAACGTAAGACACCAGGGAACCGAAGGTAGAATTGGATGATTTAATGACAGTCTGTAGACTTAAATGTTGGAAAATGCTTCCCTCTGGAGAAAGGAAGTGCTGAGCTCAAAGCCGATGGCTGCTAATTAAGTCAAGGAGGAGCCAAACTTAGTGGTTAATGGTGGATTTGTAGTGAAGTTCTGTCCTTGCATACTCAGAATGCTTGCAGCCCTCTAGTAGAATAAGAGAGAAAGGTTATTTGGAATGCGGAGTGTGAAGATCGTTTTGCTGCTGGGAATGTAACACAGAGCTTGTATCCAGAATGTCTGATTTTTGATTTGATATGATTTTTCATTTTTTACCAGGAAGTGAACTGGACACAGCCTTTTTTTCAGTCATGCCTGACATATAACAATGGTGTTTGCCCATTGAAAAGGGGGCAGACCAAGTTGTCCTGGTTGACCTCTCCCCTAGGCAGGAAATGGTATGGCTCAGAGAGGTAGATGAGGGTGTGGAGCCCCAGGGACAATAGGCAGGTACAGGAAAGGGAGGAGCACAGGGAGGAACAGGATAGCCATAGGAGGTAGAGGGAAGTGTGAGGAGAAAAAAGCCAGGGTACATAACAGGCTGCACAGAGGTATTCTGCCTCTTTTTGCTGGATAATTTTGTTGGCTTAATCAACAGAACCAGCACGTCAGAATCAACTATCATTTGGAGATTGGTGGAGGCTGAACTAGCCTGAGGTAACAAGTTGGTGGAATTCCTACAAGGTAAAAAAAAAAAAAAAAGAAAAACAATAAAAATTTATAGAAAAAGGTTTATAGGTGGCTAAATGGCAAAAGAATGCATGAGAATGCTGAAGAAAGGCAGTATTGAGCATTTTATCTTGTAGGAGAAGAGTCAGTTTTGTTTGTCCCACGTGGGGATAGTTTGGTGAAAGAAAGGCTTTATGGGGTGGAAAAATTGAGATAACCCCAGTCCTGAGTTTGTTTTTCAGTGTTAGAGCTTGTTGTTCAGTAATTTCAATAGAGCCTGGCATTGAGGGGATGAGCAGCCATAGTGACTTAAATCGTAAGAGAAAACATCCAGTATAGCTTAGATGGTGGGGGTTTTGTATCCCATGAGGCACAGAAGGTTTGGTTTGAGAAGGGGATCCGGAGTTTCAGCTGTGGCCTTATAGGGAAGGAGGTTTGTCATGAGAAACGCACAAGAAAAAGTGAGGATGCATTTAAAAAAAACAAATAAAAAAAATGAAGCAGTTGGAAGCCTTGCATCAAGAAATATGATGGCAGGCCCCAGAAGCAGAGAGAAAGCCAGTGGTAGGGTCATGCCCAGCAGCTAGGCCAGCTTTGAAGCAGGTGAGCAGTGGTAGTGGCGCCTGACGTCACACTGTATGGTGGGGGGCAGGAGAACGAGCGAGTTCAGTGTGGGAGAGCTTTGGCCACATAAGAAGTGAGAACATGGTTTTTTGCTCATCTGTACTCCCCAGGACATAGAGACTGGTGTTTGTCCCTGAAAAAGCAAAAAGAACTGATCGCTTTTCTCGTAGCGCCTGGGTTTTTTTAGTGGGAATTTTTCCTGCAACTCGCTCAAGGTACTGCAGACATTCAGGCAGTTTGGGTGGGTGGTGTCTGACATCACGCCACGTGGGGGGATTGGTTTTGGTGAGGGGTACCATGAAGGACTCGAGGGGAACAAATTGGGAAGCCCTAGGATCAGTTCTAGAACAGCAGGCTCACAAAAGCCTCCATTTTAAAAACAAATCTGAGAATTGTAGACAGAAGCTTGACAAGTGCCTGGGGCTAGCTTCTGGCCAGTGGGGGAGGCAGGAAAAAAAAAGAGAAAAACAATATGGAGCTATGGAGAAAAGCTCTGAGCTGCAATTTGGGGAGACCATTTTTTTTTCAGACTACAGCCCAAAACTGGCATTCTGAAGAAGAGGAGGCTGGGACATTTCACAAAAATCAGTTGCTTCCCTCATGGGCCAGGGGCAGAAGCGGCACTGGGGGTGGGGGATGAACCGAGGGCCAGGCCATGAGGCCTGTTTAAGAAAAAAGGGTGTCTTTTCGGGGGCCATGGGGGCACTTTTGTTTCACTTAAAAAAAAAAGAAGGGGAGCGGTTACGGGACATGGGAGTATGGTGCCAGATAGTTGCCAAAAAGTTTTCTCTTACACTACTTGGAATCTTTGGAGGTGAGGGGGGCCGTGTGTCTCTAGACTGTGGCTCTAGATGATAACAACCAATCTTTTTTCAGTTTTTTTGCAGTTTTTGTGTGTAGCATGACTGGGAAAAGATGGCACCGAAGAAAAGCAAACCATCCAGAGCGGAGGCATACAAGGTGAGAATTGAGCTGGCAGAGAAGGCCAACATGATGTGGCAGCTAGTGGAATGGGATGAGCCAGGGAAGTCGGGGGGAAAAGCAGAAAGCAGAGAAGGGGTGATGGGAAAAGGCCAACGGGGAAGAGATGGAGTCCAGCAAGACCACAGCGGCAACTACTGGTGGAGTCCTCTCCCAGGGAGGCCAGCCCAGTACCATCCCCCCTTGTGACCCTGAACCAGTATACTACCCCCTGAGCCAGTACGTTTACCCTCGATGGAACCCAGGGTGGAGCCCCAGTCTGCAGCTGCCCTCGCATCCCTGTCAACAGAAAGGCCAGCACAAGAAAAAGGACTGAAGCAGCTCACTGACAACAGGCCTCAGAGAACAGACAGGCCAACAGGTAGTGTAGCAGGTTCTGTGGGGAGAGTATCAAGGAATATATTGGTCAAATAATTGTGACTCTTGGGGCCGGGGGGGCTGTGGCAGATGGAGACTGCACTGGCAGAGATTAGGTCAGAAAAAGTGGGTGCAGAGGGAGAGAAGAAGGAAGCAGATAACATGGGAAAGGGCACATGGAAATTGGAACACCAGTCATGAGGATAGGTGAACATGTACCATTGGCCACAAATGAGAAGATTTGGAAGGGGAAATATGTGGACATATTCACATTGGTAATCAGGGAAGTGGTTGCCAAGTACAAGGAGTCGGAGAGTATAGGCAAGAGTGAGGTGGCAGCTGCGGTAGTGATATTAGGTAAGAAGGATGAAGACAAATTTACAAAAGGGAATATGTGGGATGGTTGGTTTGTGGGCTTCGCCACATATTCAGCCATAGTGCTGGAGAAGAAGCCAGAGATGAGGATTCTGTTGATCACATATTATGTGATCATATGGCCAGCAAAAGCAAAAGGGGGCATGAGGTGGATATACTACGATTAATTTTTTCATCAAAGGATGGCCACATATGGGGATGTAAGATGGGATACTAAACAGCTCGATTTGTGGATGGACTATGTGACCAACCAATCCACCCCAGAGGGAGAGACGGGAAAAAGTGTGGGAGGTACTTCAAAAATGCTGCTGGGGTTACAAAACAGCATTCTGTTCATGGCCACAGTGTCAATTTAGGCATGCATGCTCAAAGTGTGTGGATGCTCATCTCACGACATGATGCAGGAACCAGTGGCCCAGGAGTTTCAAGTGGGGGGCAGTCAGGGGCTAGCCACAAGCCTTTTCATGAGGGACAAGTTTATAAGGGTCAGACCTGGAAAAGAGGTATGAGAGGCAGAGGGAACTGGAGTAGGGGAGCCCAATCTTACTGAAGTAGGGAGAGGAAGAAAGAGTGAAGGGGGGCAGGTAGGGGAAGGAGGGGGTAGGGTGGGTCATAGAACATTTTCAGGCAGCCAGTACACCCATCAAGTGGGAGGCCTAGGAGGAGTGGCTGGCAGAATACCTTGACAGGGAAACTGCAAAAACCTTAAGAAGAGGCTTTTGGTCAGGTTTTTCCTTGCAGTGTAAGATGCCAAGACAGGCTAGGGAGGCAAATAATTTGAGTTCAGTCAGGGGAAAGGAAGACATCTTGAGAAAAAAGATAGAAAAGGAGAAAAGCAGCAGGGAGGGTAGAAGGCCCTTACCCTTCTCCCCTGATAGCTAACTTGAGGATCTCCCCTCTGGGTTTGGTCCCTAAGAAACAGGAAGGGGAGTACAGGGTGATCCATCACCTATCATTCCCAGAGGGAGACTTGGTTAATGATTTTATAGGTGAAGAGCACAGTCGGGTGACTTATGCTACATTGGAAGAGGCAGTGCAGATCATTCGGGCAACCCCGGATGCATGGCTAGTGAAGACAGACATTGAGTCAGCCTTTCACCTGCTTCCTGTTAGAAGGGAGGACTGGGACCTTTTGGGTTTTAAGATAGGGGACCAGTATTATTTTGATAAAACAATGCCTATGGGTTGTTCAGTAGTATGCACAACTTTTGAGACATTTAGCGCCTGCCTGCAATGGATCTTTCAAGAAAAAACTGGGTGTAAGACGGTCATACATTATTTGGATGATTTTTTGTTGATAGGTAGTGGATGACTGGAGACAGAAGAAATGTTGGCCAGTTTTCAGCAATTGTGTGGGGAACTAAGTGTACCATTGGCACCAGAAAAAATGGAAGGCCCTAGTAGGGTCCTGGAGTTTTTAGGGATTGAGGTAGATGCACTGAGTGAGGTATTTAGGCTGCAAGACAAAAAAGTGAAAAAACTAAGGGAGTTGATTCAACACCACATGGGCAGGAGGCGCGTGCAGTTAAGGCAAGTACAGCAAGCCCTGGGACATCTGAACTTTGCATGCAGGGCAATAGGGCCGGGAAGGACATTCACAAGATGGGTAGCAAGAGCAATAGCAAGGGTGATGAGGCCGCATCATTGGGTGGATATAACGCAGGGGGTGAAAGACGACTTCAAGGTTTGGGAAGAATTCTTGAGAAGCTACAATGGCATATCCTTTTAGCAGGAAAAATGGGTTTTTAATACTGATTTAGACTTGTACACGGACACGGCAGGGGGGAAGGGTATGGGGGGATACTTGAGGGGAAAGTGGTTTGCAGAGCCATGGCCAGATGAATGGGTGAAAGAAGGCAGGGTGAAGCACATCATGCTATTGGAAATAATTCCAATTTAGGCCTGCACCCTGGTTTGGGGGGAGGAATTGCAAAACCAGAAGGTTACGTTATCGTGTGATAATAGGCAAGTGATGGATGTCCTGAATAACAAAGGGGGTAGGTCAGCACCAGTAATGCGGGTGTTGAGGCAGCTAGTGCTAAGAATTTGCAGTTGAATATGTCATTTAGGGCAAAACACATAGACGGGGAAAGGAATATACTAGCTGACAGCCTTTCCTATCTGCAGCTGGACCATTGTTGGGCACTGGCACCAACAGCAGAGGAATGAAAAATGCCCATTCCAACAAACATCTTGGACGTTGGCAAGAGGGAGCAGAGGTGCTGTTTCGCAGCTCATGGGTACCACGGACCTTATGGGCCTATGAAGGGACATGGCAGGCATTGCAGGCTTTTAGGGCAGTGCATCACATGTAGGTAAGTGGGCCAGTTATGGTAGAGCAGCTGGGAAAGTTTACAGTTGAACAATGGCAGAGAAGATTGATGTACAACACGATGGGGGTATACCTATCTGGGATCAGTGTGGTATGCAGCCTAAATAGGTGGCAGGATCCCATGAAATCAATGTTGATATGTAGGATGATGTAAGGGTGGAGCAGGTTGAGAAAGAAGGACAAGGATGGCTGGCGACCAATAGCAGAGCACTGGCTAGCCAGGTTGTAGGACATATTGCCAGGGGTGTGTGAATCCAAAGATGAAGCACAGCTATTTTTTACAATTTATGTGGTAATGTTCGCAGGGGCTTTGAGAGTGAGTGAGGTAGTAGGTCATGGCCAAAAAGCTGAGGATGGGGGGTTGGGATGGGGGGATGTATTTTGGGGGCAAGAAACAATACAGCTGGTCATCAGGAGGTCCAAAACAGACCAGGTTGGAAAAGATTGTGTCATAAACCTAAAACCACAAGCTGAAGGGTCATTGTGACCAGTGAGGGCTCTGTGGGCTTACACCGCTGAGTGATATAACAAAGAGGGGTGATTATTCATACACAGCGATGGGAGGAAACTGACCTGTTACCAGATAAGAGCTGTACTTAAAAAAGGCATGGAGTTTCTGAATGAGGACCTGGCAAG
The DNA here is from genome assembly GCA_016271365.2 of Neoceratodus forsteri. Lineage (NCBI taxonomy): Eukaryota > Metazoa > Chordata > Ceratodontiformes > Ceratodontidae > Neoceratodus > Neoceratodus forsteri. The sequence continues at coordinate 1,176,934,764 of CM057449.1, read as the reverse complement.
TTATTCCTCCCATTCTTTTCTGATAGGAGCCATGTCAAAACCGGGGGCTGAAGTTAGTTGCTATCTTGAAGGTAGAAGACTTGGTTTGCTGGCCAAGGCACCTAGCTTCACCTGAGCTCTTTCCTTCTAAGATTGCTTGAAAGGCAGAGTAGAGAACCTTACCAGAGCAAGGGAAAAGGATTAAGACTTCTTTTGGCTAAGCAGATTTACTGTGTGTTGTTGTTTTTTATTTTGTACTCACAGGGATTGCTACTGTTTGTTGCTAACATGTCATTGCTTTATTTTCTCTGATTCAAATTGTTGTTGCTGGTATACCTTCTTCTGCATTATTACAAGGTGTGCCTATAGGTGTGTGCTAACAGATTACTGCTGTCATCTTCTGATTCCAATTGTCTTTTGCAAGGTATATCTTCTGTTACTGTTTTATTTTTCTCTATAGCAAAGTGTTTCTTACAGGGTATATCTTATCTGAAATTATTACAGGTGGTGCTTTACAGGTTTTACAGTTTTATCTAACATTAGGATAAGCTTTCAGGGTTACTGCATTTGTTGTTGACTGTTTCTGCTCTTACCTCCTTGTTCTTTTGTCCGTGGTTGTTCTTTATCGGCTGGGGAAGGGCCCAGCACCCCATCCCCATCCACCCCACGCACTACACTCCTTTATAGGGTACCACAGTTGTGTCATTTCCTGTGTGAGAGCAGGAAGAGGGATCAGTGGGCATCCAAGGTGAGCTCATTTACAGGGGCACTAGTAATTTAACTTGGTATAACAAGTTATACAAAAACAAAACACAAAATCAAACCATTATACTTGCATTTTTCTTCCTTCTAATTACTCTGACTAGGTTATAAACCCAGCAACTTATCTGGAATGGATATCATTAACTGCAGGTACTGTGGAACAATTTTCAGAAGGACAGTCTTACAGGATTTAGGACACTGTCCTACATGCTGGGCCATTGGAGATCTTAGGGCTCAGCTCCAGGCAGCATGGGCAGAGGTTGCGCGCCTCAAATTTCATATTCAAGAGGAAATACATTATAAGAACCACCTGCCATTTCTCCAACATCCAACAGAAAAACCTCGACTGCAGAGGGTAGTTAGTCCAGGAGGTTGGCAGGTGGCTAGAAGGGGCAAATCGGGTGCCCCATCACTCTCTGCTCTCCAACATATTACCTCCAAAAACCATATAAACACTACAAACATATATCTGCCTCTATCTCTGAAATCAAACAAAGGGGCTGAGGACACTGCAGAGCAGGACACTACAGCACAGGAGCTAGCACAACAAAACTCACCCAAATCAGGAACCAAAACAAAAAAAGCAAAAAGGAAATCAAAAACTTCTGATCATAGGAGATCCCTGATTCGGGGGTTGATTTACCCATCCAGCCAGGGGTAATGGTCAGATGTCTTCCAGGTACATCAGCGTGGAGAGACACTGACCGCTATCTAAAATTGTTCACAAAGCAGGAGAAAACATTGATGTCTTCGGTACACATAGGGACTAATGATCCCACCAGCTGGTCAGTTGTGGATACCTAACACACATGACCAGGCTAGGTGACAAACTATCATCTATTTGCTCTGTCATCTCCTTCTCTGAGATCCTGCCAGTCTGAGAGGGGGACAGATGGACGGAAGGTCAGAGAAGGAGAGATGGGGGAGCTAAACATGTGGCTCAGGGTTGGTGCCAGGAAAGGACATGGATTTGAAGGAACTGGCAACAGTTCTGGGAGGCGAAAGTTCTTTAAATTTGATGAACTGCATCTGACTAAGGAGGAGTCAGTGCATTGGGGCAGAAGTTTGATGTCTTTGCAGAATATTTAAACTAGCAAATGGGAGAGGGTGCAGCACCCATATGTCGAATGGAATAACACCTCCCCCTCAGCTAGTGGTCAAACAGGGATTCAGCATGTTTGCAGTTCATTTGCATCACCAGGTAAGAAAAAGGTCTGTCTCCCCCCATACAACGGACAGGAAATGCCAAATCTCACCCAACAACTAACACACCAAAATCTGGCCAATGGAAAATCATGTACACAATGCTCACAGCCTGGAAATAAGATCCCAGACCTGCAGGCAATAATGTCAGAGGCTAAACTGGACATAGTAGCAATTAGTGAGATGTGGTTTACCAGTAACCACACTGAGAGACTTCAGTATCTGGCTATGTATTGTTCAGAAGAGACCGAGGTGAAAAGGGGGGGCGGAGGCTCCTGTATGTCAATGAAAAATATCAAAGCTACAGAAATTCAGAATACACATAAGGAGCCAGAAGAACTGTGGGTCACACTGGAAGCAGGGAATGGGACAGCCATAAGAACTGGGTTGTCTACAGGCCCCAGACCAGGGGAGGCATAGACACATTACTGTTAGAAGATATACAAAACATGACAGCTAAAGGGAAGTTCTGATAATGGGAGACTTCAACATGCGGATACAGATTGGTCAATACCAGCAGGAACATCTGCAGAACTAGACACATGGTGGATTCCTGCAGGGGAGGGCCTCAAACAACTGGTACAACAACCCACAAGAGACAGGGCTATCCTAGATCTAGTACTGACTAACAGGGAAGGGATCACAGATCTCCAGGTGAAGGGACACCTGGAGCCAGTGACCATCCACATGGTATGACAGCAATTTGGCTACTACATCTAAATCATCCCATTCCAAGGCAAAAATATGGGACTTCAGAAGAGCTGACTTTGATAAGATGGCCAACAGAGTTAAGCTAGCTCTGGCAAAAAGAAACACAGTGAGGGGTTACAGGCAAAGTGGGCAAGCATTAAAGATGCAATACCTGAAGCAACATCCCATTGTATCAGACAGAAAAGGAAGTGCAAAAGAAGAAGGAAACCACTTTGGTTCTCAAATACAGTAGCAGAAAAGGTCAGAGCCAAAAGGCTGGCCTTCAGGAAATATAAGGGAACCCAGTGGGATGAAGATAGGGGGGCATACCAAACTGCCTAAGGGAAGCAGGGAAGGCAGTAAGGCAGGCAAAGTCCCAAACTGAGGAAACACTAGCACGAACAGTAAAAGTGAACAAGACTTTCTATAGATACATTAGTGTAGAGGAGAAAAGTCTAGAAGGGTATGCTGTCAATGGAGAAAGGGGACATGTGAGGAGGAGGACCCTGTAAAAGCATCTATCCCAACAGATACTTTGCTCAGTATTTACTGAAGAGAAGGTAGGGCAGGCCCACAGCTCAGCACCATGGACACAGAGGGGAGGGAGGTGAGCACTACTCCCTTCTACAAAAAGAAAGGGTCCTACAAGAGCTCATGCTAAGCTCAGGGTGGATAAGGCAATGGGACCTGATGGCACATCCCAGGGTACTTAAGGAGCTAAGGGTGGAACTAGCAGAGCCATTAGCAGAACTGTTAGTGAGTCTCTGAGCACAGGGAGAGGTCCCAGAAGACTGGAGAGAGCTCATGTAGTCCCGCTCCACAAAAGTGGTAGCAGGAGGAGGCAGGGAACTACAGACCAGTCAGTCTTACCTCAGTAGTGGGCAAGATTTTGGGAGGACTCCTTAAGGAAAGGATAGTGCAACACCTGGAATCCATAGGGGCACTGGATCCAAGACAGCATGGGTTTACAAAGGAAGGTCTGTCAAACTAATCTCATAGATTTCTTTGACTGGGTAACCAGAGTGGTGGACCAAGGGGAGCAGTTAGTGTTGCCTACCTCTGACTTCAGCAAAGCTTTTGACACTGTTCCATATAGAAGATTGATAAATAAGCTGGGTAGGCTCGGTGGTCAGAAGTTAGTCAACTGGGTGGCAATCTGGTTGACGGGCAGAAAACAGAGTGGTGGTAAATGTTATACAGTCAGAAAAGATGCAAGTCACAAGTGGGTACCAGGGATCAGTCCTGGGGCCAGTCCTCTCAATATCTTCATTAGTGACCCTGCAGACGGACTAGAGAGTGAAGTTTGTCTGTTTGCAGATGACACCAAGATCTGCAACAGAGTAGATGATCCAGATGGGGCAGGCAGAATGAGAAGAGATCTGGATAAACTTGCAAAATGGTCAGAAGAGCGCAACTGGGATTTAATGCAAAGAAGTGCAAGATCATGCACATAGGAAGAGAAACCCTGAAGCCACCTATAGGCTGGGAGGGTTGCTGGCAGTCTCAGGAAGAAAGGGGCTTGGGCATCATCATCACTGATGACCTGAAATCATCAAGCAGACTTCTAAAGCAGTAGGTAAGGCTAGAAGGATGTTAGGGTATATAAGTAGGGGTATCAAGTCGTAAGAGAGAGATAATAATCCTCCTTTTACAAGACACTGGTTAGTCTCCATCCGAGTACTGCATGCAGTACTGGAGGCCACACCTTCACAAGGACATTAACCAAATTGAGGCAGTCCAGAGAAGGGCAACCAAAATGGTGCAGGACTGCATCAGAAGACATATGAGGACAGATTAACCCGAGCTCAATATGTATACCATTGAGCAAAAGGAGGGAGAGAGGTGATATGATCAAGACATTCAAACACCTTAAGGGCATTAACAAGGTGAAAGAGTCTAACATGTTTAAATATAAGAAATATAGCAGGACAAGAGGACACATCATGAGATTAGAGGAAAGCCGATTAAGGGGGAATGTGAGAAAATATTTTTTCACAGAAAGGGTGGTGGATGCATTGAACGGCCTACCTCAGGAAGTGGTAGCTATGAATACAGTGCAGGGCTTCAAACAGGCATGGGATAGGCATAAGGGAGCAATACAGATGAGTATGAATAGGTAGACCACTGACAGAGCAAAGGCCGATGGCACATTTATAAGGTAGAAAAAGAAATGGGCAGACTGGATGGGCCCTGCGGTCCTTATCTGCCGTCAACTTCTATGTTTCTATGTTTCTATGAAGGGGAATCAGTGGAGAAGATTTTGGAAATGGGACGATGTCGGTCTGCCAGCTATAAAAGATACATCCGTGCATTTAAAGATTAACATGCCATCTTGTTTTGTTTTGCAGGAACAGAGCTGAAAAAGGGAAATGGTTGGTGGGGAGGATCATTTAAAAAAGGGGGGGTAGTCATGAAGTAAGGTATTAAACAGTGTTTTGTCTAATTCATAGGTATAGGGAGGATCACGGAGGAGTGGATCTACGGGCATTCCTACATTTGTTGGGCAGAAAGGAGAGCAGAAAAGAAGGCCAGGGGAAAACAGCTCTACCAGGATGTCAGATACTGTAGATTGACATAGTGTGGCATCCGAGGGATGAAGTGGGCACAGTTACTCCTGATGTTGCTGGAGATGAAGCAACAGAGACCCACACCGGACTTGTTTATTTTGAACCTGGGAGGGAATGACACAGGAGAAAAACCATGGGTGGATACCTATCTAAGAGCGAGAAGTGATTTTGAAAAAGTAAAACAATGGTGGCCAGATGTGTGTTTGATATGGTCTGACATGATACCACGGAGAGTATGGAGACATGCACACAGACATGTAGCAGTAGAGAGAGTCAGGAGAATGATGAATAGGAGAGTGGGGACTCTAGTAAGAAACTTGGGAGGATACATAATACTGAAGGGAGTTCAGGAATTGGTGGATGAATTTTATAGATTGGACGGAGTGCATTTATCAGACCTAGCTATAGATATGTTTAACACAGAGATGATGGGTTTCATTTAGGCATGGAGGAGACAACAATAAGTGTGTGGGGGGGGGAAGCCATCCAATGCAAGCTGGAGAGAGGCTATGGGAAAAATGAGAGGGGAAAAATGGGGTGTGGGAGGGGAAGAAGAAAATGGAGGAGAAGGAGAAGCAATGGAGGGAGAAGAAAGCGGTCTCGGTTCTCACCATTATCCATAAGAAAAAGAAGAAGAAAGCTCCCAGGTTTTCACCTGGGGAGGTGAGAAGAAGCAGAGGAAGATTTTGAACCGATATTGATTATGTAATGCAATACAATTGAAGAGGTGTAATATAGCAACAGAAAGATGGTGATAATGATAATGTAAACAAAAAGAAATGTGATTATTGTAATAAATTGATTGCAGATCTGAGTGCAACAACACACAGGTGGTCTGCCTTTTGTGGGGAATAGGGAATCCGGGACAATGGTGTTTGCCCCTTTAAAGGGGGGCAGATCATGTTGTCCTGGTGGACCTCTCCCCTATGCAGAAAATGGTATGGCTCTGAGAAGTAGATGGAGGAGTGGAGCCCCAGGGACAATAGGCAGGTACAGGAAAGGTAGGAGCACAGGGAGGAACAGGATAGCCATAGGAGGTAGGGGGAAGTGTGAGGAGAAAAAAGCCAGGGTACATAACAGGCTGCACAGAGGTATTCTGCCTCTTTTTTGTTGGATAATTTTATTGCCACCCACCCACCCACCCATCCATTTAAATGATGTAATAGAAAGGAAAAGTGGTTGTATGGAAAAATGGGGCAAAGTGGGCTGTTTCACAGGTGGATGACAGCAGGTGTCCAGTCTACGTGAGAGATCTGCCAAAGGTGGATGGCAGAAGAAAAGGGGAAACATGAGGGGGAAGGGGAAATGGGGTGGGGGAAAGAAGAAAAAGGAGGAGAAGGAGAAGCAACAGAAGGAGAAAAAAGTGGTCTCAGTTCCAACCATTACCTATACCAAAGAAAAGAAGAAAGCTCACAGGTTTTCACCTGGGGAGACAAGAAGAAGCAGAGGAAGATCTTGAACCGATATTGATTACGTAATGCAATATAATTGAAGAGGTGTAATATGACAATAGAAAGATGATGTTTAATGATAATGTAAAAAAAAGAAATGTGGTTATTGTAATAAACTGATTGCCAATCTGAGTGCAACAACACACAGGTGGTCTGTCTTTTGTGAGGAATGGGGAATCCAGGACAATACACAATACACAATAATAAATACATCATAAACAAGACAGTACTCAAAGAACATTGACATTTAGCATTCATGCTGCAGAATCTCTTTAATCAGTGTTTAAAATGCCTTTCGTTGTGTGCTGATTAGGCAGTGCCAGCCAAGTCATTTAAAATATTCAGAACAAACCAGGAAAAAGATTTTTTGCACAGTGTTAACTTTATAGAATTGGTAGAAAAAAAGCTTGGATACATTACTCCTGGTACTGTAAGGATTAGACAACAGATTGAAAAAGGAGAATGGTATATCTGGCCCTGAGTTTTTAAATATACGATAAGCAAAAACTGCTGCATTAAACTCAATCCTGAGTAGAAATGGAAGAATTCCAATTTCATAATATAATTTGCAGTGATGTGTTCTGTATGGTGCCTTAAGGGCAAAATGATGAATGCTGTTAAATATTAATTGATATTTTTCTGCAAAAGTATTATTTTGATTCACAGATAAAATATTACCATAATCTAAATGTGAAATTAGAACCTGTTTTGTAATGAGCATTCAGTCTTCATCAGTCAATGAGCTGCTGTTCTGATGCAGGTAGCCCAGTTATTGGTTTTCTTGTTCCCTACTCTTTCAGTTCTTCATTTTTTAATCTGATCCTGGCCAAACATGGGTAGAACCAAAGACTGAGTTATTTATTATTTATTTATTTATTTAAAAGTTTTACCAGGAAATACATACTGAGTGGATATAAGCTTGATCCAAATGTGTCCTAGGGGAGAAGAGAGAGCGAGATAGCAAAACAAAATTACTAAAAAAGTACAAGAAGTCAAATACAATGGTATAGAATCACAGGCAGAATCATAAATACTAGAGGCAAATTAGTATATGATTGCATATTGAAGTTTAACACATTCTTATATGTATAGAAGGGAAAAATAATGCAACACCATAAAAAAGGCAAGGCTAGAGAAAGGGAGTAAGAAGAGGAGACTGTCATGGACAGTTGCAGGTAGGAAAAGAAAAGTCATAAAGAAAAGACACTAGGAGGAAGGAGAAGAGACAGATTGAATAGAAAGGCGAAGAGAGGACCAAAGTTTAGGAAAGCAGTAAGAAAAAACAGATTGACCAACATTAGCTCTCGATCTAGAAGGAACAGCGAGAGAGTGGGAAGTAATGTAGTGAAGAGGGTAGGAGGAAGAAGGAGAGGATAGAAGGGAACTGAGATAGTAGGGAAGGTTACTGAACCAGAATTTGGATAAGAATGACACACAATGGGAAAGGTGCCTAGCATCAAGAGAGGGGACAGAGAAAGCTGCATTACGTGAACAGTGGTAAGAGGGGGACATTCTAAAGTAAAATGACAAAAGGAGTATAACGGGGAGTCCAGTCTTGCAAGGAAGGATTTTGGGGCACCACTGTAGACTAAGTCACTATAGTCAAAGATAGGAAGAGTAATTTTTTAATACAATTTATTGGTGGACAGTAAGCTGAGTTCTTGTTTTATTCCTGTACAATGCAGCAAGCTTAGGGTGAAGCTTAAGGTGTATTGCATCAATATGCACTGAGCAATTAAGATGCCAGTTGAGGCAGACCCTGAGGTACTTGATGGAAGAGACATCATCAATCTTAGCACCACCAAAGGTAGTAAACTGTGGGAGAGAATTAAGTTTGGCAAGCCTCTGATGGGTGCCAAAAGTCATAGAGACTGTTTTTCTGGCACTTGGGGACAATTGGTTAGACTTAAATCAATGCTAAATGTTGTCAGAATCCAACTGAAGCCATGAGGTAAGGTCATGGGGAAGGGAGCCAGATGCAAAAGGAATTTATGTTTTATTTGACTTGTTTGTAATACAACCTGATCTTATACAACAGTCTAGCATGGTGCAGGTTCTGTTTGCTGCTCTGTGTACTTTGTAACTGGGCACACTCTCCAGCAGTTAAACTGTTTTGTTGTTACCTGCAAAAGAGAATAGGGCCCATGATAAACCCTTCAGGGACACCTGAAGTAACGGGAAGTGGAAATGAAATGGAATTACCTATCTGGACAGCTTGAGACTTGCCTTAAATATAAGAATGAAACCAACTGACAGAGGAGTCAGAGAGGCCCACAGATTTAACTTTGTCCAGACAGAGGGAATGTGTCACAGTGTCACAAGACTTCAGCAAGATCAATAGATATGGCAGAGGTAATCAGTCCTTGATCCATACCTGTATGTACAGTCAGACCAGGTTAATCCATAAGCATTTGTTTTTGACCATTTTGTTATGTAATAAAATTATACATAGTAACTAGACAATAGCCAAATGATTCTTTTTTGTTTACTTTATTAGAAAGTTATAAATGTTGTAGTGCTGGGTAGTTAAAATATTCTAGTTAATGTTGTAATTTCTATGTTTTGACTTTTTTTGATTGATAATTACATTTTTGTCTTTGTAACTACAGCGAATCCCTTTCTTCTCAGCAGTTGGCGTGTTCTCTCTTCAACTGTCAGGGCATTCTCTGACATTAGTAACACCATTCCAGGTCATTCATATGAATATCCTGGAATGGTGTGACTGATTCCATGGAATATTTAGGGATATGAAAAGAAAAAGCATTAGCTTGCCAAGCGACTATAATCTAAGGTACAGCTAAATGCATCCCAAAGTTAGGTTATTTATTTATCAAAAATTGGTCAAATCAAGTTAGTGAGCCAAATGAGGATGGTAGAGGTGGAGTGACATTTCTAAAACAATACTGGAAAGGAGTGAAAAAGGAGGAGTTTTTAAGAAAAGAAGAAGGCTGAGATCGAACAATGTGTTCCTGTAACTTAGCTAAGGTAGTAAAGAGAGATATTGGATATAAGTTACCAAGAAAAGTGGGATCACCATCTTTATGAATACATAGGTATGACAATGACCTGTTTCCAAACATCTGGAACAGTAGCAGAAGAACAGGAAAGATTTAGAAGTAGAGCAATGCATCAATGGGCAGAGCAATGGTAAGGGCTGAAAGGAGGAGACGTTTAGGGTCAAGGCTATCAGCACTGGATGGATTCAATGGTTTAAGGGCAAGGAGATCATTCAGGGAAACAGGAGAAGTGATAGGAGAGAAAGAAAGAGAGAGCAGAGGTAGGCAACAAGAGGGAAGGAAGTGGTGGGGGAGGAAGAAAGAGAGAGCAGAGGTAGGCAACAAGAGGGAAGGAAGGGATAAGAGAAAGGGCACAAGTTGTAAAGCAGGAGTTAAAAGATTTAGTAACAGCAGATGGGTCAGAAAAATGGAAGTTACCAACCTCAAGAGAAGGAGAGGGAGACTGAGTCTGAGGGGGAGAAAAGGAAATGAATAACCTTCCAGAACTTGGACTGGCCATTAATGTGTTTTTGAGGAAGGAATCAAAATACTCAAACTTAGCAAGTCTGAAAGCTTTGGTACAGGCATTGAGCAAGTGTCTATAGTTGGCCAAAGAAGATGGTGAGCCAGTGATTTTAAAAGTAATCCAGGCAAGGTCTCTGATGCAGAGACAAGTAAGTATCTCAGCAAATATCCAGGGCAGAGGTGAATCACAAACTCTGGTATTTCTTAGGGATTCATCACAGTCCCATACCGCCAAGAATTTAAACAGAAAGTAATATAGGGCAGAATTTATATTATTGGTTGCAAAAATAGGGGACCAATCAACTGACCAAAGGTCAGCAAGGAGAGAGGAGAAGTCAAGTGACTTAAAGACCTGAGATATCGGGTTGGCAGAATAGACTAGAGGTTAGAGTAATGAGCTGTGAACAAGATTGGTACATCCAGCAAACCAGACCTGGGTTTGATTCTCACAATCTCCACTTGCATACTGTGTGACTCTGAACAAGTCACTTAACCACCCAGTGCTCCCAGGTCACCCCTGAAAACAGACACTTGTGCCTAGTAGGCCTTACCCGGTTACCAAAGACAGAAATAAAAAAAAAAAATATGAATTTGGGGGGGGGGGTGTGTGTAGGACAATGTAACTTGCACACACAGTAAACAATATGGTAATCACTGAGTGCATCAGGTGGGATACTTGCATTTATTACCTAGTGTGGATGAGTAGCAAGGACCCAGCCTAGCAGAGAATTGTTTAAGGATTTCATATTTAAAGAAGTGGGTTCAGAAATCAATTGGATCAACTACAGGGACTTCATATTTTGTGAAAATGTATTTGCACTGGGGAGAGCCAATTTATATTACTGTCACCAAGTACAAATAGCTCACCATTCAGGGAGTTAGAGTAGACAGAGGAAAGAAGCTCAGTAACTAAAGCAGAAGATGTTCCAGGTTAACAGTATGTAGATCGGAATGGAAAAGGGAAAGCAGAGTTTAAGGAGGATCACCTCATGGGAAGAGGGGGAAGAAAGAACAAGAACAGTTGTACGTTGGATCCTAGTGGAAATGTAAACTGCAACACCATGGTATACCAATGATATGGTGAAACAAATACTGCGAAGACTATCACAGTGACAAAATCATCAGTTCACTGTAATGGTCGCACGGTATAGCAACACGACTTCTCTGCATCTTGTGCCCACTCTGTGAAACAACTCTGACCAGGAGTTGATTATTTTAAAGTCCAGGGAGTGTGTTAGGCATAGCCCCCCACAAAACAAAATTGTTTTCCTAACGGCACAATGCTGACTTTGGGCATTGTGCCATCGCTGTAAAGGTGGGTGACAAGTTAACTGTCGAACCACTGTGGTGGAACCCAACAACACCATCCCTTTTAGAATGATCTTGCCTGATTAGGGTATAGTAAGGAATAGTTACAGCAGATATATGGACCTTAGAGTACAGCCATGTTTTGGATATAACTAGAAAATTCAGCTGAAGGTTAAGCATGGTAGGTGGTAAGTGGTCAATTTTTGGGAGGAGGCTATGGGTGTTTAAATTATCTGCCCTCAAACCTTTTGGAAGTTACAAAGGTGAAGGTGTAATGGGGTCAGGATAATTTAAATATCACCTGATAACAAATGTAGTATGGTGAAAAGGGGCCCAATTCCAAGACAGTGGACAGAGCAGTACGCAAAGTACACCAATGCGTAAGATATGCCAAAATCCCTATGACATGTGAGCTGCACCAGATTCCAAGAGAGTCATGAGATATGGCAAGAAACACTGGAATATGCATGTCACGACTAATGCTGCTATTGCATGTTGCAGCCCACAAGAGTGGTGTAGCACTATGCAAGTCACAGTTCTACGACTATAAATCTATGCGCAAGTCACAGGCATGTCGTAGGGGCTACGAGATGGATGGTAGTGGGGGAGAGGTGGCAAGTAGCAAAAAGCGAAAGAGGAACTTCACCTTTGAAGTGACCAACATTCTCTTGGATGAACTTGAGGCAAATTCAGACCTGCTGGGGAAGGGGGGTGAGCGACAAGAACGGCTACAGAGGAAAGCAGCATGGGATGTAGTTGTGCAGATGGTGAACGCAGTGGTACATGAGCACCACACCATGCGGGACCTGCAGAAGCAGTACAGTGACCTCAAGTGCCATGCCAAGGTGAAGGATGCATATATCAAGTGGCAGACGATGGCCACAGGATGTGGGCCACAGGATGTGTGAATACTAAACACACATGAAGAGAGGGTGTTGGCATTCATGAGCCAGCACACTGTCCATGGGGACTCAGAGCTGGGCATGTTCCAGACGGACGTAGGGATGGGTAAGTGGATGTGTGAAGCATAGCTACTGTCATTTGCAGATGTCAAGTAATAGTGGGGGGGGTGACATGCTGCAAGCACAGTGTACTGCAGCACAGTGGGAACCATGAAGGTGGGGAACAGCATCGCAAAGTGGAACAGTGCACGGGGGGGCAATGTTGGAATGTAGCCTGGCACGGTGCATGGCCCTGTGAACAGCTGAAGGTGTAGCCACCACAAGGGCATTCAGCACTGGAGCAATGTAACTCCCCCCAACAGTTGCAGCTGAAGTGGACACAGGGGCAGGTAAGGTGGCAGCCAACACCACCCTGCATAAGGTGCACAGTGGGTGTGGATGGTGGCACACATGATGGGCACTGACGCATGTTCTAGCATTAAAGCACTGTCAAGCAATCCACAGGTGATGAGCCTGAGGACACAGAGAAAAGTAAGCCAATGGCCATCTGCCCCTCCACCCTGTGGGATGGAGCTGTAGGGAAGTGGCCCTTGGTAAGTACGGGTGTCTTGTAATGGTACATCAACACTGATCCCCTCACATTCCCCCACAGTTGCAGAGGCAGATGGCAATGGGGCAGGTAAGGACATGGCCAGTGCCAATAGTAGTACGTGGGAGAGCAATGCAGGGGTGTGATGATAGCAGGCATGACAGTGGACATAGCACTGATACACCAATGCCACCCCACAGGCACAGCCACAATGGACACAGTGGTGGTGGAGAATGTGCCAGACACTGTAGGGCAGGCCCAGCAGGACACAGCAGAGACTCTAGTGGTGGAGGAGCAGCAATCAGAGGGGAAACAGCTGCAAAAGGTTCCTGTGCCGGACCTCAGTGACTACCTGAGCTGTGGCAGCCTGGGGGTGATATAGCACAGGACCTGAGCCCCACATCCTACCAGAGGCTGGAGGAGGCCTTGAATGGAATGACAACACCAGAAGAGGAGAGGCCGTGGACCTCGACTTACTACACAGAGTTTTGCCAAACCCTCGTGACCACCCATGCCGTGCAGGTGGAGATGCTGGGCTGTATACAGTATGTCTCAGTGTGGACACCCTCCAAGTGACACAGCAGGAACAGATGGCAGCACTGATAGGGGTGCTGGAGACTGGGGTGCAGACCACCACTACTGCCACGGAGTGGATTGTGAAGGCCATGGCTGCATCACAGTGGTCTGCCATCACCCACCTGGCCTTGGCCATCGAGGGCTATGTGGCACAAAAGGGATGGCAGGCTGACACCCTCATAGTCTTACTACAGGCCACGCTCACAGGCCTGTGCCAATGGGCAACTGCTGGGCATGACACAGCCACACAGGTGGCACCAGACGAGCTGCCAGCAACAGCCCCACAAATAGTGCCAGAAAGAGGCGCAGAGGCCACAGTGCCACTTGCAGTTCAAAAGCTAGTGTCACCAGCACCCCCACTGCCGCCCTCAACAGCACAAAGACCACCAACACCAATGCCACCCCCAGCGACCCCTACAGATGTGACACAGCAGCTGTCAGAAGCATCACAACCTCCGGCATCAGTGTCACTGTCCATGCCACAGGCACTGCAACCCCATGTGCTGCCAACACCCACAGCTGTGGGGAGACATGAGCCAATAAAAGGCATCTGGGCATGCACTGGTGGCAGCATGTGCTGCAGGATCAACCAGCAAGAAGGCAGCAGCAACACCCCCTGCCAGAGGCATAGAGCAGAAGGCACTGGCTGCAGAGCGCAGGACCACTGTCTCACAGCAGGAGGTGGCACAAGTGGTGGCATGGTAGAAGACCACAGACAGCAGTGCACCCACGGGGAGTAGCTGAGGGACAGTGCCACAGCATGCACCACCCGCACCTGGGAGACGCAGAAGAACCCAGAGGACAGAGGTGCCAGTGGCACAACCAGGGTGCAGTGTGTGCAGGGTGGGATGAGTGCCACTACACAGTCCACAAAGTGGAAGGGGACTGGATGCTAGCAACAGGCACAGGACAGCATGCAACCATGACATGATGTTGCCTGTTGTTGGCCGTGGGGGTTGGCTGGACAAGGGGTGGGCACATAGTGTGTATGGCAGCTGTGTGTAAGGGGTGTGCATGTGTGAGTGTGTGTGGGCGTGGGGGGTCCACTGTGTGAGGTCACGAATCTGCTCTCCACGGTCACTGGGTGATGGTAATTGTGGGGGTTGTCACCTGTACATAACTGTAGTGCACTGTTCCACCCACGTGTAACTCACCTGTCACTAGTAAATCTCTGCATCGTACATCTGTGTGTTGTTACTCAGTACAACTGCTGTGACTGTCAGTTGCATCCTGCACAACACATTACACTACTGCATGCAAATCAAGTAGGCTGCAGTTGAGTACAGGCCAACACACAGGTGCGCAACCACATAACACAGACCGTGACTGCTGCATACCGCATAGGCCACAGTTTCGTGCAGGTCGCATATGCGGCCGCAGATGTGCAGACACATGACACAAGCCACAACTGGGCACTTGCTACCCATGATGCACATGCAGCATGTATGTGTGCCACGTGCATGTTGCGGTGACGTGGGGTTAGCTAGGCTGCAGCACCATCTCATGGGTTACAGGCTGGAGAGCTATATGCAGTGCTGAGGGACAGGTGTGTCACTGGACAGGTGGAACAGGAGTAATCCAGACTGCACACTGGTAAGTACTGGGACACAGCACACCATACCTCTCAACCTCCCCAATTACAGAACATGAACAGGCCTTAAACTGAACATGGACAGCTGAACACACCCAGGGACACATCTGCTGGAATATCAGGATGTGTTCCACAAGCTGTGTACAACATGCTGAACAGTATATATGGCATGTTCTAAATGTTAGCTAGACTGCTACACCACCTGCTGGCATTATATTCAGATTCATGTCCCTATGTCTCAATGATAGGTATGCCACGTCAGGAAGGACTGAGGATATTCCTGGGGCATATTCAGGGACATACCTGGGACTCTGGGACAGTTCAGAGGTATGCAGCACCCACAGGCAGCAGGCCACAGTCACAGTGCCAGCACTGTTGTAATCCATGTGTTATTTCCCTCTAGGACCACAGAGGACACACCCAGACCACAGGTGAGTACTGGCCACTGCACAGCAAGCACAGATCCAATGCATGTACTACACTGTGTGCCTAACATTGCTGTTTACTGCCCCCTGTGTAGGAGACAGCGCCGCTGCATGGAAGCAGGTAGGTGGAAACTGCTACACCACTACAGCTGCTGTAGTCACTGTTCATACCTCTAGCTAATGCTGACCTGCACAGTCTCCATCCAGGTGTGCCACCATAGCCAGCAGTGCTGCCCACACTTGATTACATAGTGCATAGTCCAGGTAGGTGTATGTCACATGTTATACTGTCAGCATAGGTGGACCATGGGACCATGCCCAGTGCACAGGACGATGGGTACAGCAGGGTGCTTCCCATGATGGTGGACATGCAGACATGTGGCAGGGTTGCATGCAGTGCTGCCTAACCACACCCACTCTCTACAGATCCAGGCTGCAGCATGCCGCTGCATGAGGCTGTTGGCCTGGTGGTACACTGCTGGGGCAGTGTGTGGCAGTGTGAGGTGGTGCATGTGCATGGCACTGCCCTGCCAGTTCACGCAGACTGAAGTGCATGTCGTCAGTGGGGGCAGTGCCTCCTGGGGGGGTCATGGATTGGGGTGACCTGTGGCTCTGGCCCATCCACATGCACTGTGTATGCAGGTGGGTGTACCACTGGGCAGGAGGGGGTCATCAACACACCTGACAGTTTAATGTGTATTGACACGTGTGCTATTCCTTTCCCCCATGCAGGTCTCAATAAATGCCATGGACATGTCCCGGGGATTGGGCCTCAGTTTGAGTGGGCGATCTCCCAGCTACACACCCATGGAGAATGCCATGCTTGTGAACTGCGTGCAGCAGTGGGGCAGGATGCTGCTACCACTGGGGTGCAGGAGGCATACCACTGCCGAGTGGGACTGTGGATGATATGCAATCGGAGCATGGCTGGGGGCCAGCAGCAGCATGCACCAGATGATCCACCAACTGCAACATCATTGGCAGGATATGGTGCAGAGGGACCCTGGGATACTGGAGTGGCTGATTAGCATGGAGAGACACAGGGACACAGAGATGAGGTTGGGTAAGGACACAGGTGCAGGTTTGTATGCCTATGGCCATACATACGGCAGTGCAGTGCTGGTACATAGGCCATGCCATGCTGTGCTGCACATGCCTCACCATTCTCACCATCCCCACAGGTGCATTGGGCATGGCCCAGGACCATCGGCATGTCCGTGTCGGCAGCCTCAGGCAGGAGGCACTACAGTGGAGGTTGGGTAAGTGCATGCATTGAGCACCATACATCCTGACCATGGCGGTCTGCCCCATGATAGCAAGCAATGTGACCGTACATGGTGTGTGTGTGTGTGTGTGTGTGTGTGCGTATGCACCACATGGCCAGGCCCTGCATTGACTGCATTGTTTGCAACCTAACAGGTAGGCATAGCCAACTGACACAATGGCAGAGGGCACTGCTGCGTGCCATGGTAGAGCTAAAGGTGGCCGAGGCAGAGGATTACCACCAGTGCACACACTGCAGGCAGTGGAGGGCAAGGGTCCTTCCTCCCACATCATGCTCGGAGGAGGGGGAAGCAGTGGAGGAGGGTGTGGACATTGCACAGGAGCCAGATGTGCAGGACCCCACAGATGGTGGGCAGCTGGAGCCTGGATCACAGCCAGATGCTGGGCCGGACACAGTGATGGATGTTGCAGGGGATGTGGCCCTGGACATGGCCGCACCACCTACCAGGCCTGTGGTGGTGGATGCAGCAGTGCTGCGGCAGGAGGATGCACCGCCTATGGACACTGACACTGTGCAGGTCGAGGATGCACCAGTGATGGGGGACCATGGGTCATAGCCTGTGGACATTGTCTAGGAGCAGCAGCAGAAGGACCATATGGATGGTAGTGCTGGGGTGCCTGGGGATGTTCCCATCCAGTGGGGTGCACCGGATAGACAGCGCTTGGTGTATCTGGTGTCGGCAATACTGGAGAACATTAGACACCTGTATGACTCCATAGGCACCCTGCTGGCCGAGCAACACCAGATGTAGCTGCTGTGGTGGTACCCCATGTTGCTGGGTGTGGGTTTGTATATATGGGGTGGGGACTGGTGTCTTTTTGTTGGTGGGTGCGGGAGGGCATATGGGACTGTTTAGGGGTTATGCATGGAGTGTCCTTCTGTTGCATTGTTCTGATTGTTTTTGTCCCATTACCTGCTATTCACACCCTTTCCCCATTGCTGTTTTCCATGTATCCCTGTTGTATCATTTTTACATTAAACTGTTTTCTACAACCCTGGCTCTGCAAGTCTGTCACAGGTGTGCATGGTCGTGTGCATGTGTGTCTCACTGTGTGCATGTGGGCACACCTGTGGTGGTGCCTGATGTCCCCGGTGTATCCTCACTGTGCACGTGGTCTGTGTGCTGGCTGTGCAGCTCATATCCCTTGGCACACTCTGGTGGCTGCGTCCACTTGATGTCCTGTGTGCTGTAGCACACTGTGCATGGTCTTGCCCCCCTGCCACCACACATTGCTCGTCCTGGCTGTGTGGTGGCCTTAGGACTGTATGGCACCCTTCCACCCGTGTGTCCAGTGTACCCCGTGGGTGGCACCAGTGGCACAGGCATTGGTGTGTCTTACTGGCATATGTCTACAGATCTGTGCCACCCAGGGCTGTGTCCCTGTTGTGGTTGCACTGTTTACATGTATCAGTAGCCATGGCAGGGGCATGATGCCTGGTGGTGCCATCATCCCAGCATTGTGTCTGTGGCCTCTGTGCACCCTTTGCCTCTTGTGCCACCCATGCCATTGGCACATGCGTTGCTGCCTCCTTCACTCTATCCTGTGTGTACTGGGCCATAGGCTTGCGTGTTTCACTTTTTGCAATGTGGTCCACCTTGGGGCACTGCTGTTTGTGTGGTGAGGTGCTGTCTGTCGGGGGGGGTCACTGGCCTGTGCACTGTTTAAGACAGCTTTTACCTGTTCTAATTTACATGGTCTTCATCTGCTGTATCTCTGTATGCCATCTGTTTTGGAATAGTGTTTCTATGGTGCTGGTGTGTTATACCTGTCATATACCGCATTATGCAGCGGCATATACATTTTCTGTCATATCTGCTTCATAACTTGCTGTGTTCATAGCAGTTGCAGGGTGCATTGTAAGTGTTCTCTTGGAATTTCGCATGTCACAAATCGCTGGCGTAACTTGTGATTTGTACTGTCAAGACTGGTGTACTGCATTCAAGCCTGGCTAACTGTCTTGGAATCAGGCCTGATGAGTTTAAAAGCACTGTTTTGTTGCTTGGAAGAGGAAGGGGAAGGAAATGAGGAAGAATTGGAAGAGAAAAGGGACAGAAGGTGCCAAAGAGTTTCAAAGTGAAGCCAAGAAGCAGGAACAAATTGGCACAAAGGTTGACAAGGAGAGTGGGAAAGAGATGGGATTGAGGATGATTGCAGAGTAGGAGAAGAGGAGAGGAAAAAAGTGAGAGTTAATAGAGGAAGAAACAACAGGTAGCAGAAGGGTGAAGAAAGAGAGGCAGGGAAAGAGACAAACAAGATAATTTAGGAGCATAGTGAAGATCAAATTGAGGCAGATTAGGCAAATTAGGAGATTAGAGAAATGAGGTCAGTAATAGGAACAGAAGTGTCGTGTGTCCTTATCAAGTCCAGATAGGATGGCAATAGGGATGTAGCAAGGCAGGTAGAACAAAGTAAACAATACACAGTGCAATCATTAAGCACAAACGGAAACAAATATTGTAGATAGAATATCCTCACACTAAATGAAGTAGCTCAATTGTAAACCACAGCAGTTAGGAATGAAAGCACTCATTAATTGCAATTGAACTGATCCAAGTTAATTTGAGTAGTGTGACACAAACACAAACGCTTGTAATATGCAGCATGAATCTGGCCAACCTACACTGACTATTGCATACACAGAAATTATCAAGCAGCACATCAAACATTAGAAATTGCAGAGACAATGCAGTGAACAAAGAAATAGTGAACCAAACCCAAGACACAGTGTAACTGTGGACTAGTGTCTTAGTGTCTGAGCAGTCTCCTGCCAGCTGCCATAATATCAAAAGATTGGTTTATTTTCAATCAGTTTTAGCTTATTTATTTCTAACCATGGTGTGAACATATCATAATTAGTCTGTAATGATACCTGCAACTCCACTATAGATGGGGTAGAATTAAAAAAAAACTGTAATGTCAGCATAAAGCAGACTATTGCCTCTTAAGATGATTCCTGGTAAGTTATTAACAAAAACTGAAAATAGCAGGCCCCAGCACTGAGCCCAGGAAAACCCTGCCTTCACTTCAAGTGGCTCTGACAATTTGTTGTATATTTTAACCCTTTGAAAATGATGTTTGAAATAGTTTTCAAGCCATATCAAGTTTTGACCCTTCACTCCAAATCCTTCCGATTTATCTAGGAGTGGCCAATGATCCACTCTGTCAAAAGTCCGAGCCAGGTCAACAAACACTGCACCCATTACCAGCCCCTCTTCACAAGCTTTGAGCAAAGTGCTTGCTAGCCTGGTCGGGGGCCATTGCAGTGGACCGCCCCTTCCTAAAACCATGACGTTGATCATTTATTATACTGTGTACCTCCAGGTAAGACATCAACTGGCGAAATACACATTTTTCCAGCAACTTGCCTAATACTGGCAACAGAGAAATAGGCCTCCCCAGAGCTCCCCAAAGAGGTTTCTGTCTCCTGGTATCCTGTTTTTTTTCTATTAGCAGTTAGAAAATGGGAACATGCAGATACTAGACATATTGTTTCCTAACTTGCAAAGGAGTGCCATGGCCAGCACACCCCCAAACACATTTCAGTGCATGACTGTGTGTTTGTATACACATGTGTTGGTGAGCATGTGTGTTCATGTGTGCCTACTGTATGTCACTTAGTCAGAATTCTCAAAAGAGGGACACAAATGTGTGATCCTATAACCAAAATTGAACTTAATCCCTAATTGGTGCATCTGCTAACTTGCATCGTATCAGCAAACTGTGTCCAAAACTATGGATGCAATGATACATGCTGCTAATGCATCTAAAGGAGGCCACATCAGATGCAAGACAAGGTGCTCTAGCAATAAATGTTTCCTGTACCAATAACTCATGCAGTAGCTTGTTTAGAAGTGCCCCTGCTCTAGTTCTATTATTTTCCCCTGCTCTTGTTCTCTTATTTTGTGGTCTAGGCATAAATGTTCATTCTGTTAGTATGAAGATGGTCATTACCCTATGATGTATCATGATATGAAGTTCACTTTTACTGTATTTATGCCTCATAAACATGTCAGGCCTCAGCTGCCACCCTTCCCTGTGGGATAATTCAAGACCATAGGTGAGGCACAACAGGAACCTTGGGGCATGTATCCAGTAGGGGAGGCATGTTGATGCCATATTGGACCCTGTGCGTTAGGCCAGGAAATCAGCATTTTTGAGTAGCACTTACTCCTTTTCCTTCATGATATGTGCTGGCAGGGCCATATTTTGTGCTGTGTTCTGTCAGTGAAGGTGCTGCATCCTGCTTTGACCATCATTTTGTGCTCTGTTAGATCCAGTCCTATTTGTGGGTTGTGTTATTTTAGATATTTCAAAACATTCCTGAAAGCTGCACTGCATCATCTTTATATCAGTTGTTTGAATGCTGGAGGGCTCAAAAGCAAACTTACAAACATACAAAGTAGCCAGCAGTATAAGGCCATTTGGTCTACCTAGTCTGCTTGTATTACAGGGTCCACAGCTTAAGCTACTGCCCCTGCCCCCAACCTCCCATCCTTTCCATTCACCCCTCCCATAACCCTTACATTCCTCTGAAGTCTATCATAGACTTTTTTGAGGTTGTCCATCATCTGCAATGAGTCCACTTATTCTAGCAGCTCATTCCAAGTGGCCACCAACCTCTCCATGAAAAAATGTTTCCTGTCCTCATCCCCAAACCTTCATCCAACATAAGACTGTGTCCCCTTGAGTTTCAGTTGCCACTTAGCTTAAAGAGACTCCCATTATCCACCCTATTAATCCCTTTATCCCTTTCAAGTACTGAAGGTCTCAGTCAGGTCCCCTTTCTTCCTTCTCTCATCCAGGGAGTACATGTTCAGGGCCCCCAACCTCTCCTCGTATACTTTCCCCTGGTGGACCACGACCATCTTTGTTCATGTTCCTCTGCTTTGAAGATGCTGTTACCTTGTGAGTAAGAACAACATTCAATTTGAGTGCAGCATACTATTTCTGGGAGCAGCTTAATCACTTTGGATGCAGCTTTTTGCTTACATCTACTCTTTGGCTTTGTGAACCCTGGTGAAGTCTGAACAAGCATATTGGTTCTAGGTTTAGTTTATTTTTGGGGGTTGACCAGGTAAGTGCACTAGACAAATTCTGCCTATTTTCAGGCACAACCTGGGGAATGGAGATACAGATAAATGCCAACTGACCTTGAATCAGATTAAGCTGTTGGTAGTATTTTTAGTGAATGGGGGAAATTTGGCCAGGGTACCAAGGAAATTCCCCTAATTGTTTTGAGAAGTGCCAAGGAATCTTTAATATCCACCTGAACTACCACCAGAACAGGCAGATGGGACCTCGGTTTAACGTCTCATCTGAAAGATGGCACCTCAGGAGTGCAGCACCCCCTCATGCTGCACTACACTGTCAGTATTAGGTTTTTAACCCAAGTGCCTGGTATGGGGATAGAACCTATAGCCCTCTAATCTCCCAGCCTCAGAGGTGAGTATGCTACCTGCTGAGCCACTGACACTAAATTCTGGTAAATTTTGCCTCACTTGTGTTATATGGAAGTTTCAAACTGAAGACTATACTGAAAAAAATTAAACATTTTTAATTTTTCATATTTTGAGCTTAAAAAAAGTTATGGGTCATGGAAAATGGTGCCAGCTCAGGATGTTAAAGACATTCAGACAGTGCAGTTTATGATGCTACATCCTGTTTTCAGTTATTCAGTAAGAATAATATATAGCTTAGTAAATTTTCAAATTAAAGATCTTAAAAGGTACTGGCAAACAACTGGTTTCATCAGGACTTCCAGTGTACATCTATGACTGGCTATTACGGCAGAAGGGCATTGGGAACATGTGGCTTTTTATTTAAACAATGATAATCATCAACCCAGCCAGGAGGAACGGAAATCAGTTTTACTATTTTGACTGCTTAGTATAATCCATCTATGTTTTCACTTGTGTTTCCATCTGTGACAACCTCTTCTTAAGTAAATATATTATGTCGAGATAAAGAATGAATGTTTTATAAAGTGACTGCAGCATTTCCTTTTTATGTAATGATTTTAAATATTCTGGCAGGTAATTTATTTTGTTTTAATGTTTGTTATCAGACTTTGTCAACAAATGGAGCTGGTAGTCATATTCTAACTGCAGTACCTAAGACATGCAGGGGTGCTCTTACCTGTAGGATTGGGGAGATGCTTATCCTCAAAACTGCTCTTTTTATTAGTCCTTTCAAGCCCTGTCAGTGACTCAAAGCTGAATTCAGAAATGTTCATTTTTAAAGTTTCACAACAAACATTGTAACATGTGGCTTCTATTTATTACCATATTCACCAAATAATTATTACAAATGTATTTATTTGTTTTTACCATGATCATAATTCTATTGAGCAATTCTCGTTTTCATGGAGATCCGGTATTAGACAGTCAGAATTACAGACAGGCATTATGGTTCAGTTTGTGTATATGAGTTTCAGTGTAAGCAAATGATACACTGTACAAACAAACTATATGTAGATACAGGCAAACAATAAAAGCCCATTCATCTAGTTTGGAAGCATTCCTGCCATAGATGGAGTACTGATAGGAAAATAACATGTATACTGCTGAAAATCTGTTGGTCTCTCTCCAGTTGTAGACATAGCTCTGTTTGATACCTTACCTCTTCATTTACCACATGCTGTACTTAAAGAGCTAGTAGCACCAAAACATAGCTGGCATAAAATGTTTGTAAGTTTTACAACTAGTCCATTATTACTTTTCTTGGATTGTGCAAAAATGTGGAACTCTGCCCACAGAATTTGTGTAGAATGGCAGTTCCACTTCAAGAATGCTGTTCAGATTTTCTTTTTAAATTGCAAGGAATTCACAAAAGCTTTTCGGCATATATTTTTTAAGGATCACATACACCACAGAATCTTTTTCTTCATTCCGAGGAATTCCCAAAAGCATTTCTTCATATATTATTTTGCGAATTACATACGCCACAGAATCTTTTTCCCGAGATTGTGTAAAAACAATCTACAGTTTATGTAAACTGCAGATTATTAATTCATGAAAACCATTTCACATGCAACATGCCAGCATTCCACTCCCAACAGAATTCTGTGTAATTTTTCAGAATTCCACGGAATTCCCTTCTGTCGGAATTTTCACATTTTGCACAGCACTACTTTTTTTCTCAAATATTTTTTCTTTTCCCAAGTACTCATTAGATGGTTTTCTATCTAACAGTATTGGATGCATTGTGAAAAGTGATGTTTTTCCTATACGTACACTTATCTAGTTCAGTTCCTCCAACTACCTCATCAGCATGTGATCTCGCTCATTGTTACATCACAAGCCTTGCTGCCTAATTGGTAAAATGTGTCACATGTTAACCACGAAACACCAGGAGACTGGCTTTTCTTGGCTACTAGTGAGTCACAGTCAGTGAGGTTACAGTGCTTATGATGTATAGGGAGAAATAGAAACTGACTGTTGTGTTTGTGAGGCTCGCATGTAATTTAATCACAATTTCTGACTATAGAGTCTCTAGTACTACCAACTGTCTTGCAACAGTAGTGTGGGAATTAGGTTGTATAGCCTGGTCAGTGTGCATGCCATGCTGTTTTCTAGCAAGAGGGTCATATCTATTTGTTACCACTCTCCTATTATATTATTCTGATACTACCTTTTTTTTGGTTACTGATGCTTTCTGACTTTACTGTAATCCAGCCTCTCTATGGTGGATCCCCTTTTTCTTCACATGCTTGTTTTGCCATTCTTTCCTCTATTTCCGACTCACCACTGCTGTTATCCTTCCCCCTTATTCTTTTGCCTTTCCTCTTAGTGTGACCTGAGGACACTGTATACTCTGTGCTAATAGGTTGTGTTTTAATGAGATGCAAGTTAATTATTTCAATCTCAAGTTTGTTTAGTCTCACCTGTAGTGTGTTAAATGCTTGACACTTTATGCACTCATATGTTTTACCAGTAGTTAATGGAGAATATTTTTTGTGTGCATTTTACATTATATGCACTGAATTATAGTTCCTTCTTATACTTAACACCTTTGAAGAGCCGCTGACACCATTAGAAAAACTTGGAAAAAAAAATCTTTATAATTCATGTCTTTTCTATAATTATTTACCTTTTTTCTTTATTACCGAGGACAGCTGTACGAAACAGGCTTACTATCCCTTAGACTTTATCTGCTCTTTCTGCTATGCTACATATGACATCATAATCCAGATTGCACCTAGAAAATGAGCTTCTGATCATGGTGCTTTTCACAGTTACCAATTTGTAAATAATGAAATAAAATAAATAATACCCTGTTTATAGCATCATAATTGTCCCCCACAGCAACAGACGTTGATGTTATAAACAGGACTGTGAAGTCATATGTAGGCAAAGAGTTAGAACAGATAGACCAGTGATCCTGTTTACATGCAAATGTCTTTAGTAATACAGAAGAATGAGAAATACAGAAACAATATTAAAATATAAGCTCACTTGCGTTAAACATTACACTTTCTCAAAGTTGTCACAATGGTGTCAGGGTCTCTTTAATAACTTGCTTGCTGTGTTCGTTTTTTCCCCTTCCCCTCAGTAGAGACTGGGGGCTGGATTTTCAAAGGCCGTGGTATGACACAAGGTGCTTGCGTTAAACAAGTCTGATGCAAGAGGCACCTTGAGCCAAGGACAGCACCAAGAGCTATTTTCAAAGGCAGCCTGCATCACCCAGCAGGCTGCCTGCACCAAAGTGTTCTAGCACCTGCCTTGCACCACACAAGTGGCTACGGCAGACCCAGACTGCCACAGCCCTCAATTCCTGATATTCAAAGACCTCCCCAGGAACTAAGTGCCAAGTACCATTAGACCAGCAAAGGGCTGTTCTAATGGTACTAAGACATCTCCTGGGAGGGTCATCCAGTATGTGCCACTGTGTGGCCTGCCCTGATCCATCCCCAATGGGTGTGCCCTGGTGATCTAGTGGTCCCCCCCTCCCTGCCCCGACTGTGACTGTAAATAGCCCCCTTGGTGCTCCAGTGGCCCCCCTACCCAGCACGTAGTGCCCACAACCCCCCCCCGATCCATACCTGAGAGGATAACTGAATATATTTACAGGTTCTGATGGTTTATTTCAAAAATATATATAATCTATGTTGAGCCTATATCCTATATCACAGTCATTGAGGGTTAGAGGATGTTAGCTATGGGGGCAACTGGAACTATCTACTTAGAAAACAAAAATGGCAAACCAAACATCGAGCCTTCTTTACACAAAGGCCCTCTTGTCTTTTTACTAATAGTAATTATGACATGTTTTGTGGTCTATAGTTGTATATTCTTAGTCTGCAATCACACCTTGGTGGTCTGTTAGTCCCTTCTATCACATTCACTGGTACTACCCAGTTATTTTTCGTTCTTATATACACACCACTCAGGTGTCACAGATATATCTGTACTCACTCTTATCTTGCCTTCCATCTCTGTCTCACCTGCCACACCCAACATATGCTACCCGCAGTCTCTGCATGTATCTCTACATGAGTAGACAAACGCATGCCAAGCTCAATCTCGCCCTACTCGCTCCCAGTGAGTATTCATCTGAATTGTGACCTGGAAATGCCTTTCTCAGGTCATGTGACTGCTGCTCCCCATTCGGCAAATTTCAAGTGATCTGCTTTTTCAAAAAGTGCTAAATACAGCTTGGTAGTGTTATAAGCACCACGGTTCTTCACTGCTTCAGCTATAA